>CM074721.1:495460879-496703379 GCA_037306005.1 Rhinophrynus dorsalis
CTCTTGTTCAAAGAGGAATTGTCTGGCATTTCGTGGTTGGACTGCTGTAATGGCAGAACCAGTGTGATATGCTTTAGGATATTTCCTCTCTGTGAAAGGCACTAGTGGGCTAAAAGAGACTGCACCCTGGGTAGGATACCACTCCTATACAGCCTGCAAATTTGTATTACAGGCTCGTTCCTAGTTGAGCGTCTCTGACTCCCAATTTACAGTCACAGTTTGACCATCTGCTCTGTAAACCATCTTCACGTGGTATATTTATAAAATGGCTGCTAGAATCCCACCCATATAAAGTAATTGGACAGCCTAATCCATTCATTATTCCATTGTATGCACTGGGTATTAACACAGTAGAATGATACATTGCATTGTAATACATTGGCTATCTCTCTGGCATTCAAAGACCAGGTCTCCAATGTAAATGTACCATTCTGGTCTGAAAACAGTGACAGTAAAATGTACTTATATCTAGATCATAATATGCAAACAGGCAGTTTTTGAACATCAGGCCCCTAGAGTGGAATTTATTTCTAATATTACCTCTAATGTTGCACTACTGTATTGTGGTAAATGGTAACTATGTTCTGTTTCAATCAATGTGTTGTTTGTTGGCCTTGACCGTTTTAACTGAAGGTACTCTGCAACAATGTATAAATGATAGTGCAGTATGTAGTGCTCTCCTTTACAAAGGACACTGGATGATGTAAGGCTAAGCCTTGACAGAGTTGGACAACCTGAGGCCCTCAAGCTGTTCAGGACTACAATTCCCATGATCCCCAGCCTCGTTGGCTGGCTGGGGATGATGGGAATTGTAGTCCTCAACAACCTCAGGTTGCCTGCCCATGTACTATGCCAGTGATTCTGAAATGTTAATTGGCTCAGGCTCAGGGTAACCCACGATCTAACACCTCACTGCACTTGTAGTCAGAGAACCACACACCTCACTGCACTGGAAGTCAGAGAGCCACATATCTCTCTGCACTGATAGTCAGAGAACCATACACTTCCCTGCACTGGTAGTCAGAGAACTACACCTAACTGAACTGGAAGTGGGAGAACCACATACCTCTGCACTGATAGTCAGATAACCACACACCTACTACACTGGTAGACAGAGAACCACACATCTCACTGCATTGGATGTCAGAGAACCACATACCTCTCTGTACTGGTAGTCAGAGAACCACACATCTCACTGCACTGGTAGTCAGAGAACCACACACCTACTGCACTGGTAGTCAGAGAACCACACACCTACTGCACTGGTATTCAGAGAACTGCACACCTACTGCACTGGTAGTCAGAGAACCACACACCTACTGCACTGGTAGTCAGAGAACTGCACACCTACTGCACTGGAAGTCAGAGAACTGCACACCTCACTGCACTGGTAGTCAGAGAACCACGCACCTCTATGCACTGCTAGTCAGTGAACTGCAGACCTCACTGCACTGGTAGTCAGAGAACCAAACACCTCACTGTACTGGTAGTCAGAGAATGACACACCTACTGCACCAGCAGTGTCCCAGTGCAATGGTAGCCATATGAATGGGCAACATGAGGCCATCCAGCTGCTGCCAAACTACAACTCCCTTCATTCCTCAACATTCAGTAGCTGTAGGGCCTTATGCTGCCCACCACTGCTACAACCACACATACTGACCCTCAGTCTTGTCCCACTGCCCTGGTAGCCATAGAACCATACATATTAAGTCACACACAGGCCCCCAGTGGGAATTCATGGTCAGAGATGGAAACCAGCAGAGTTCTCGAGGGAAATTTCTTGGGAATAGAGAAAAGTCTGACATTTTATCAGGTTTTGATGAGCTGAAATTAATGTTGCAAAAAGCGGCAAATTGTAGGCCTTCAGTGAAAAATTCCCACAAGAAAAAAATGGTGCTTTTTGTTCATCCCTACTCTTAATAATAACAACCCCCCACTTCCCTTACTATGCCCAGAAAATCTTAATGGCCTTTATGAAGTTTGCCCTTGTGCCTTGGTTCAAAAGAGAACATCTTCAGTCCAGTCATGGAGGCGGACATGACAGTTGCTTAAAGTTTTTTCAAACTGGAGCAGGCACAGTGCATGAGCCTACTTAACCCTTTAAGGACCAGAGGGGTAGGCAACACCCCTCTGGCATGGGCATCCGGAGTGGGCGGTCAAGGGCACTTGCCCCCCCCCCCTACAATTACCTCCTCCATATATATACAAAGGAGATGGATGGACTGGCCTGGGAGTCATATTATGGCTATGCCCCCTATTACCCCGGAAAAATTTCAAAGGACGCCTGTGCCCACTGGTCCTAAAATGATTAGCAACTGTCATGTCCCCCTCCATGAACATGAGATTCAGAGCTGAATCTTTTAGGTCGAGAGACAAAGAAAATAGTCAGAGACCTCAATGAGCAGTTTTCGTAAAAATAAGGTAAGTATCCTGTTATTCGTAGATGCTACTTTCCCTTTAAAGGTTTGACATATGTAGTCTTTTATATTTTGGATGTTAATTGCCCTTTAATATCCTAATATATATATATATATATATATATATATATATATATATATATGTGTGTGTGTGTGTGTGTATGTGTGTGTGTATGTGTGTGTGTGTGTGTGTGTGTGTGTGTGTGTGTGTGTGTGTGTGTGTGTGTGTCTATATGTGCTTTGTGGTGTGGCACCCTTTCACTGGACAGGGAACATGACTACACTTAGTAATGGTTCATGAGTCTGCCTGAGGGTGGAACCTTTACTGTAAATGAGTTCCATCTGCCAGATTGATCCGAGGATGCTTCCTTACAATGAACTAGCTGGGAAATATACACTGTCATCTGTTATTACTTTGGTTGTCTCTAGTGAGTCAACAGCGGATCTTCTGAACCACAAAGGTTCACAGTAAAGCGGCATAAAGAGGAAATGCACGTTATTGTAAATGGTAGCTGTCCATTATATCAATGTCATTTCTCCACATTGTCCATTTTATATTTACAGTCTACTTCACTTAGTTCTTCCCCTGTTCTTTCTTCCGAGATCTCCCTCCCAAGAAAAGGACTATCTACCACATTCATCCCAGTCTGATGAAAGGCTGAAATCAAACCTTTAACGCTTTAATGACCAGAGGGGTGTATAATGCACTGCTTTACAATGCAATGCGAACACACCTCTGGTCCTTAAAGGGTTAAAGGGATAGTAATGTCAGAAAAAAAGTATTAACTATATAGTATATACAATAAAAAGAGAGTACTTGCACTTATTCGTATCTCTCAAACCGTTATGGTTTGAGAGATTTAGGAAAATAAAGTTATCTGGCCCCTCCCCTTTTGGCTTGACGAGCTGTAAAGCTGTTAGAAGCAGATTCTGGTCGCTTGACCAGATGTGGCTCTCCAGCAGCGTCGATATAAAGACATCTAAAGATAAGTACTTAATTTGGAACAGTCTACAAAGTGTGCCTGGCTTGCAAGCACACTTTGTAGACTGTTCCAATGAAGTATTTATTTCTAAATAGCATGATTTCAGCTCTGCTGAAGAGCCTCTGTCTGATCAAATGACTGGAATCTGCAGCTGTCAGCTAGATGGCAGACTTGAGTAAAACAGCCAGGAAAAGGAAACTTTAGCAAGTTATATCTCTCAAAGCATAAAGATTTGAAAGATAAGACTTACATCAATGTTAACCTTTTTTTAATATCTACAATATTAAATCAACTTAAAATTAACCATTACTATTCCTTTAATGCACATTTTTCTAAGGCAGAAAGACTCATGGCCCTTGATTTGCTTTTGAACCATGTAACGGACCTATGGCTGTTAAAGACTCTGGTTGTACAAAGACAGAATATACTGGCTGGAATTCCAACCTCTGTTTTGAAAAGGAGACGGCTTGCTGATTGGCTGTCTATAGTCCTGCATTGCATGGGTGGTTGAAGTGCGGTTGACGTGTAGGTGGCCTGCTGACTGGTCACAGCTTGTCGAACATTGAGACAGGTAGGAGGCCTTCTGATTGGGTGCCACTTGTCCCATCTTCAGTTTAGTAACTCCACCTACTTTACAACCCCATTCCACCCCCACCCTCACCCACTTCATGGGAACCTCCACCTCTTAGCCTTCCAACTCCACCCACATGATTAAGCTCCACCCATATTATGATACAAATAGTGTCATTTGGGCACTCCCATCCCCATCCCTGAATGTTTCTGGGCCCAGCACAAGAAGGTCCCATAGTTCCAGAATTAAGGGATATGCAGTCCAAGAACAGCTGGATATGTGCAAACCAGCTGCACCATAGGGGACACAAATACAAATTCCCATTGATTTAAATTGGGGCTTTTAACCCCTTAAATGTTAAAGAGGTCTACAATGTATTGAATCTCAAAGTGTTGGAAACAATTCTTGCATTTCAAGTGTCAATGGGGATTTTCATGTGTCCCCTATAGTGTAATTGGTTTACCCCAGATTTTCTCCTCTTTTTCTTTGAACATATGGCCTATGGAGTATAAGGACAATCGTGCAGAAAAAGAAACAGCAGATGAAACGCTGTTGTATTCATAAAGAAAAGAGAACAGGGGGAAGAGGAGGCCCTTGTGCTGAATACAATATAACGTTCAAAAGAAAAGGAGACAAGAGGGGCGCTCCTAGTGTAATATAGTTAGGTCAAAATCACCATCACCGAATCACCACCGTACTTACAATCTTGACAACCACTACAAGTGGTCAGTAGGACAGATGGGGGACTCTAGACTGCCCTCACTCAGTCACTCCAATTGGACCCAGTTGCAGCTCTCCAACAGAAGTAAAAGGACCTCCTCACAAGATCCCTAAACATACAAAAAACAACAGCAAGAAGGGGCGCAAACCACCAATATCTTGAACAAAAAGTGTAAAAATGGTACTCACTTGATCAACCCTACCGGCCTCTACAAATAGGACAGGCAAGGAAAGCATGCAGGGAATAACTATCCGCCCTGCTCGGAGTTCCACCTCCGGTTCAATAAAAACAGATCAGCTTGTATCAAATGCAATTAAGTATCAAATGCGATTAAGAACAATGCAATACAGCTATGAATAGGAAGCCAAAAATACTCAACGCGTTTCAAAGCAAAACAGCTTCTTTCTCAAGAGCAAAAATGGCTATAAATGCAGTGAATAAATATCAACCAATATAACGTTTGGTACCTCCACCAGTCACCCAAGTGAGGGATATTCACAAAATAAATTGCGGCTTCAGCACATACGTGGGAAACAGCATAAACACTTGAGGGGATATATCGCTGCCCCAAATCAGCTGATCTGTAGATCACTATAGTAAAGGGCCACTCCTTCCTAAATCGCTCTCCCAAATGTTCGACCAGAAAAAAACAAAAAAGAAAATGAAGGGCGCCTAATAGTGTAATACAGTCAATGTAAATTATAAATCCAATACTTTTCAAATGTCCTCACAACTGCAGATGTCAGCTACAGTATATAGACTGACAAATGCGCATCCAGAGAGATATGATCCCGTCTCCATTCGGGACACTTGTGGATCAAGTACTCAGAACAGCTGGGAATCAGAATACTTCACACGGCTCCAATCAAAAACATATGTAACACAATTATTTAGACTTCCTGTCTATTGGTAGTTTTCCTTTGTGATGCTGTCTCATTGGTCCTATGATGGAGATACAGGAAGTATTAAAATCTCTGTATATCTCCGGCTCCATTTCTTTAGCTCAGAAGTTATTATTATCTCTTTGAGAAAGTGGCGTTTATAGCCATGAAATGCGTTAGATTGCTTCTGTACTGATTTATTATTTGATTTTATATATTTTTTATATAATATTCATTTTATTTATTTTTAATAAATTTGCTACATATGTTTTTTTACATTGACTGTATTACACTATTGAGCTCCCTTCCTTTTCTTGTTTTGCTGTTATATTCATGAACCTAAAGAGAAGCAAGCCTGGGGCAAACCAACTGCACCACAGGAGTCGAGTAAAGTTTCCCACTCATTTAAAGGGATAGTAATACTTAAATATTACTAATCCCCATATGCAAACCAAGCAAGCGTAGAAGACCGTTTCAGTAAAATAATTATTTTTTACTAATGCGATCTTGGCTCTGCTGCAGAGCCGCCTGACTGTCGTACGACAGGCTTCCCCAGCAGTCAGCTACAACGCTGACTTCAGGGAAATGGGAGGGAGGGGGGAACTTTGCGGGCAGTTATCTCTCAAACCATAAAGGTTTGAGAGATGACACTGGGGACAATTAAATTTTTTTAAACATGTCTGCAATATGGGGATTAGTAATATTTAAGTATTATTATCCCTTTAAAGGGCAATTATGTTTTACTAACTCTGCTCCTATGAAAGCTGACTTAACTGGCGCACTCTGCTGGCAGCTGGCTGGAATACAGCCCTAAAATCTATGGCTCTCAACCACAAACTTCACAGGTAGCTCGCACAACCGCCACTGGCCCCTAGTGTTGGATTTAAAAGCCCTTCAGTAGGGTCCATAGAGTCAGTGCATTCAGCCCACTGAGACTGAACTTCAAGACTTCAGTGTCTCTCATTGCAGTCTCTCTCTTAAAGGACCAATGAGAGAGCTGTGGGAGTGGGAGAGACTTTTCAGGCCCCAGTTTCACTTCCCCTCTGGTCCACTGAGGCTCACAATGTAAATCCCAGCTGCATTGCAATTTGTTGTGTATGCCCCTAGCATTTAAAGGGTTAACTCTTTGAGCGCCAGAGGGATACGGAACGCATTGCGATACCCCTCTGGCGCTCAAAGGGTTAAAGGGACTGTAATGTCCCAGAGAAAATATTTACCGTTTTGTAGTGCTTAAAAAGTTCAACTAAATGCAAAAATCCTGTCTCTCAAACTGCTGTGGTTCGAGAGATATTCCTAGTCAAAGTCCCCCCTCCCCTTTCCCTGACATCAGCGCTGTGCTGACTGCAGGCGAATCCTGTCCAGAGACCAACTGGCGGCTCTACAGCAGAGCCACAATCACGTTATTTAAATAGAAAAACTTAACTGGAAAGGTCTACAAAGTGTGCCTGGTTTACAAGCACACTTTGTAGACCATTCCAATGATGTAATTTGTTTTAGCGGTTTGAGAGATAGGATTTGTTGCTTTTAGTTGAACTTTTTAACCCCTTAAGGACCGGCCGTGCATGCACGCGGCTGGCACTTAAGGACCTCAGACCTTTTTTTTTTCCCCCTCTTCCGGTTCTGGGCTCCCCGAACAGAGTGCAGCCACTTGGGGAGCCCGGAATTCCATGACATACATGTACATCCTTGGTCCTTTAGGGACCTACATCCTGTGAAGTGGATGTACGTCATGGGTTGTTAATAGGTTAAGCACAACAAAACGATAAATATTTTTTCTTGGACAGCAACGACACTCACATCAATACATCTCTTCCTTGTGTCCCTCTTCCCCACCCTGGTGTCCCTGTGTTTAGGAGATCAGACTGTGTGGTGTGTATATAGGTGTATCACATTGTACCACAGCAATAACATTCACATTAATACATCCCTTTCTTGTGTCCCTCTTCCCCACCCTGGTGTCACTGTGTTTAGGAGATAGACTGTGTGGTGTGTATATAAGTGTATCACATTGTACCACAGCAATAACACTCACATTAATACATCCCTTCCATGTGTCCCTCTTCCTCACCCTGGTGTCCCTGTGTTTAGGAGATCAGACTGTGTGGTGTGTATATAAGTGTATCACCCTGGTGTCCCTGTGTTTAGGAGATCAGACTGTGTGGTGTGTATATAAGTGTATCACATAACACCACAGTAATAACACTCACATTAATACATCCCCTCCTTGTGTCCCTCTTCCCCACCCTGGTGTCCCTGTGTTTAGGAGATCAGACTGTGTGGTGTGTATATAAGTGTATCACCCTGGTGTCCCTGTGTTTAGGAGATCAGACTGTGTAGTGTGTATATAGGTGTATCACATTGTACCACAGCAATGACACTCACATTAATACATCTCTTCCTTGTGTCCCTCTTCCCCACCCTGGTGTCCCTGTGTTTAGGAGATCAGACTGTGTGGTGTGTATATAAGTGTATCACATTGCTCCACAGCAATAACACTCACATTAATACATCCCTTCCTTGTGTCCCTCTTCCCCACCCTGGTGTCCCTGTGTTTAGGAGATCAGACTGTGTGGTGTGTATATAAGTGTATCAAATTGCTCCACAGCAATGACACTCACATTAATACATCCCTTCCATGTGTTCCTCTTCCCCACCCTGGTGTCCCTCTGTTTAGGAGATCAGACTGTGTGGTGTGCATATAAGTGTATCATGCTGTGTCCCTCTGTTTAGAAGATAGACTGTGTGGTGTGTATATAAGTGTATCACATTGTACCACAGTAATGACACTCACATTACTACATCCCTTCCTTGTGTCCCTCTTCCTCACCCTGGTGTCCCTGTGTTTAGGAGATCAGACTGAGTGGTGTGCATATAAGTGTATCACCCTGTGTCCCTGTGTTTAGGAGATCAGACTGTGTGGTGTGTATATAGGTGTATCACATTGATCCACTAGGGTTGCCACCCAGCCGGTATTTTACCGGCAGGCTGGTAAAAAATTGGCTTCTTTCCAATGTTAAGTCTATGGACAGAATGCCTTGGCCGGTATTTTTTTGAAGAAAAGGTGGCAACCCTATGCTTCACAGTAATAAAACTCACATTTATGTTTGTGTAAACGTCATTATATGTGTTTATAAATTAGTGTGTGTGAATAAAATACTTTGGTCTTGTTATAAGTCATTTATTAGATTACACAAGGAGGTATCAATAGGTCATGGAATAGCCTAAAAATTCTCTGTAATATCCCACCCACCAGCCACAACCCCAGCAACAACCCCTGCAAGTGTCTCTCTTTGGTAGTTTGAAATGTTGGGAGGTAAGGGTTCCCATGAGGACTGAAGCTGGACAGACCTGTTCTAATCCTACCCACAAATTAACTCTATGAATGCCAAAGGGTCATACAACACACGACAAAACAATGTAGCGGAAGTGCCTGTGGTTCTCAGAGGGTTAACTCCAATGATTCAACCCTAACCCTAAAACATTATACTAACCTTAACCCCTAAAATCAGTGTTTCTCAGCGTCAACCCTCAGAATACACCAAGGGCCGTAGTGGAAGAGTTCTGCAGATGGTTTGACCCCTAACTCCTCCACTTTTCTTTTGAACATACGGCCCTAATACGTGGGTTATCAGTGGGTCAGATATTGTGATTGCTCCACTTAAGGACCAACAGTCCTGGGGGTGAAGTCTGTTTAAGGACCAGATTGAGGGATTTGGCGCACCGGCACACTGATCACGTGTGCCAGCATACCGAAAGGGGGGGTCTGATAGCGACCCCGCTACTACTCACAGCTCTTCCGCAGGAGCCAGGACTGTAACCGATCTTTTAGGCAAGGACAGCAGTGATGGTCCTGAAACGTCACTGGCCCTTAAGGGGTTAAGGACCAGAGTCGTGTGCAATGCATTGTACACCCCTCTGGTCCTTGAAGAGTTAATCATGGATACACTTACAACCTGCCTTGTTGGTGTACCTAGAGGACCAGGCCTGAGAATCACTGCCTTAACCCTTTGAGTGCCAAAGGGGTATGCAATGCAGGTGTGTTGCGTACCCCCTGGTACTCAAAGGGTTAAAGAGTTACCCTAAAATGAATTTCCCTTGCAAACCAGGCATACATTTTAGACCATTCCAATGAAGGGATTCCTTGTAAATAACAAGATTGCGGCTCTGCTCAAGCGCCTCCGTGTCGACCGACACGGATCTCCTGCTGACAGCTTTACAGCTGTCTGTAAGAGAGATCAAACGTTAAAAGCCCGTATATCTTAAACCATTGCGGTTTGAGAGAGATGTTTTTTTGCATTTAGCTCAGCTTTTTAAGCTCTTCTAAATGCAAAAAACTTTTTGTTGGCCATTACAAACCCTTTAAAGCACTAACTTCTAAGCCTAGACCCTATCTTGGTTATATTGACATTAGCCAGACACACATGGATAACATCCAACTTAGTCAACTAATACACAAATTAGCTGGAATTTCGACCATTATCCAAACATTTAAACTTTGTGTGCAATGAGGATTTGCTGCTCATTTCAAAGTAATGAATTCCTATCACCTCTGGGTTAAGTCTGTAGAGTAATGGATTCCACTCTCAACTGGAATAAAATAATACAAAAAAAAAGTATATATAATATAATATAATATATAATATAATATCTATATATAAAAGAGGAAGCATCATGTGAATTAATTTATGTTTGTCTAAGGTCAAACAAACCCAGGGGCGGCAGTAAGGTGGAGTTATGCAAATCTATATATTTAAAAGAGGAAGCATCGTGTGCCTTAATTTATATCTGTCCAATGCCAAACACATCTAGGGGTGGGGAGTTATGCAAATCAAGGAGGATAAGTTATGCAAATGTTCTCTATACTGCCTGTCCCATTGGTGTAAGCATGAGGCATGATTTGCACAGTAGTGGGCAGGGGAGGTGAAGCCCTCTGCCCGCTCCTATGAAAATCTCTGCAAATACTTACACCTACTCTACTACACATGGATGCAAGGAGATGCAGGAACTACAATGAACACTACACACAACGCAATATGAACAATACAAAATGTAAAACTCTATACATAATGCGCAAAATGCTAAATATGATGTGCACAATACTAAATGCACAATGCTATACACACAAAGCAAAACACAACGAAAATGCTATACTCATTACTCTATACACAAAATGCTATACACATAACACATTAAGCTATATGAAAATACACAATTCAGTATGTATGCAGTATGCAATATGCATTACTCAAAATGCTATATGCAAAACGCTGTACACATTATGCAATGCTATACACAGCACCCTAAACAAAACAGTCTGTATGAAAAATGCTATACACACAACACAATACGCAAAGCGCAAAACGCACAAAGTTATATGCAAAATGCTATACGCAAAACCCCTATACCCAAAACACTATACACATTATGCAATACTCTATAAGCACAAAGCTTTACACACACAATACACACAATGCAATACTCTATACCCATTATGCAATATGCTATATGCAATATGCTATACACAAATCACTATACGCAACTGTACGCAGTATGCTATATGCATTGCACAATGCGCTATACACAAAATGCCATACTTACAATACTATATATGCACAATGCTATACGTAAAAATGTATACGCTATACACAGAACACAATACAAAATACACAAAACATTATACATATTATACAATACGCTATACGCAATAAACAAAACTCTATACGCAAAATGCGAGGTGAAAATGCCATACGAAAAAATCTATATGCATGAAGCAATACTGTATATGTACAAAGCTATACGTACAAAGGAAAATGCTATATGCATAACACTATATGCAGAATGCTATATGCAAAACTCTACATGCTGTACGCACAGTTCTGTATGAAAAAACGCTGTACACAATACACACAATGCTAAATGCACAACGTAATACGATATACACAAATCGCAATATCCTATATAATAATTCACTAAAAGTATGTTTGTCAGAAGCCATCATGCACAGTAGAGATGGCTGTGCGCGCTGCATTCATGCGCAGTACAGATTGCCAGTGCTGCGGCTGATAACAGAGCGGGGCACTCCAAATTCAGACAGTAGTCCTCTCTGCGCACCTTCCTGGGACCAAGGGTCCCAGGAAGGTGTGCAGGGAGAACTACGGTCTGAATTCAGGGCGCCCCGCTCCATATCAGCTGCAGCACGTTCGGGCTCTCAGTACTGTGCATGATTGCAGCGAGGCCAACAGGATCCGCCCACCAGCAGAGGTTGCTTGGTGGCACTGTGGCCTATGTACATGGGCTTTTTAACTAGGACATTTATAAAACGCTATATACAATACAAAAATGCATTACACTGTTCACAACATGTACAACGCTATACACACAAAGCTATACTCGCAACAAAACATGCTATATGCAAAAAACTACGCAATACGCTATATGCAAAAAAGCAAAACTCTACACGCTGAAAAGCTTTACACAAAAAGCTATACACAAAGTGCTATGCACGATACACAAAATGTTTTAAGCAAAATGCTATACTATATACCAGTGGCTCTCAATCTTTTTTTTGCTTGGAGCACCCCTAACACGTAATCTAGAACATTCGGGGCACCCCTAACATATTTAATGTACTTTATCAAGGGCATAATGAAGAGTACAATACATAAATATACAGTATTATTAGGTCTTATAATCCTAATACCATAACTAAACATACTGTGCATATCAATTTGTATAAATCTTTATTTAAATATTAATTTTTGTTACTCTTTATGGAAAACACAGGGCACCCTCAGTTGATGTCTATGGCACACTAAAGTGCCATGGCTCCCTGGTTGAGAATCACTGCTCTATACATACAAACAATATGCTATACACAATGCACAAAACACGGTATGTAAATTGCTATATGCTACACACACAACACTGCATGTGAAATGACACACACAAAGTGCTATATGAACAACTCACAGGACACAACACTATACATAAAATGCAAAATGCACAACACAAAACTTTATTTGTTCTATATGCAAAATGCAAAAAAACAAAACTTTTTAAGCTATACATAAAATGCAAAATGCTATATGCACAACATTATATGTAACACGCTATATGCAAAACGTTATACTCAATTTGCAATATGCAAAACACACGCTACACACGAAACATGCGCTCACTCGCACACATGCTCACACGTACCCTCCCTCACATGCACTCTCGCTCACACACGCTCTTGTACAGACACACTTGCTCACACAGTGTTGTGTATCGCAATGGTTTGCAATGCGTTGTGCACCTTTTTTGGAGCCGAAAGGGTTAAGCATTGAAAATTCATTAAATTCATTGCCTCCTTTCTGGATTCACCTGGAAGTCAAGGGAAAAGTCCTAGACATAAATCCACTTTTAATATTGTAACTCTTTTAGTGCCAGGGATGTATCCAATGCACTGGGATGCAGTAACACACATAATGGCTACTCCTGTTTAAGATGTCTTCTGTAGAGTCTGTATTCATAACACACTTCCTTTATAAAACAGTCTATGTTTATTTAGTCATACATACAACTGCATGGGACTTTTGTTTTTTAATTTGCTTTATTAACCACACTGGCAAAGCCATTCCCATACTGTTAGTATAATATATATGAAACCTCTCAGGTGAACTCTTGTCACCCTCATATGCAGTTTTCTTCATACCACACACACACACACACACACACATTTGTGCCTGTTTTTTCAAATGCTGTATTTTTCCCCAGATAGGCTTGCTACCTTTACCCAAAAAACATCCAGGCCTGCCTTTCACTACCAGTGGTGCTGATGTACCAGGAACTGGAGCCATTCTGGAGCAAACCAACTGCAACATGGGGAGAGGGCAAGCAGAACTCCCTCCTGCTTTAATTGGATATTTTCCAGTGCATAGCTTCACAATTAATTAGAGGGACCTCACTAGCATACACTGGGTTAAAAGTCCTATTTAAATCAATGATAATTTGGGTGATTATTTTGTCAATATATTTGCTTCAGAATTGCTCCAAATTCTCTGAATATATCATACTCAATGATGGGAATGTACAGATCCAGCAGCACAACTTTGTTTTTTCTGTGCTACATTGGCCCACAATCATGCAGCTGCACTTCTGGGCATACACCAGAGACTGTTATTTTTCTTCTTTATTTATGTAGCACCAACTAATTCCACAGCTGTACAATAGGGTATAATCACTGTAGTGCATATCTGGGCATACACCAGAGAGTATAATCACTGTAGTGCATACCAGGGCATACACTAGAGAGTATAATCACTTTAGTGCATACCAGGGCATACACCAGAGAGTATAATCACTACAGTGCATACCAGGGCATACACCAGAGAGTATAATCACTTTAGCGCATACCAGGGCATACACCACAAGGTATAATCATTTTAGTGCATACCAGAGCATACACCAGAGAGTATAATCACTATAGTGCATACCAGGGCATACACCAGAGAGTATAATCACTACAGTGCATACCAGGGCATACACCAGAGAGTATAATCACTGTAATGCATACCAGGGCAAACACCAGAGAGTATAATCACTTTAGTGCATACCAGGGCATACACCAGAGAGTATAATCACTATAGTGCATACCAGGGCATACACCAGAGAGTATAATCACTATAGTGCATACCAAGGCATACAGCAGAGAGTATAATCACTGTAGTGCATACCAGGGCATACACCAGAGAGTATAATCACTTTAGCGCATACAAGGGTATACACCAGAGAGTATAATCACTATAGTGCCTACCAGGGCATACACCAGAAGGTATAATCACTTTAGTGCATACCAGAGCATACACAAGAGAGTATAATCACAATCGTGCATACCAGGGCATGCACAAGAGTGTGTAATCACAATTGTGCATACCAGGGCATACACCAGAGAGTAGAATCACTATAGTGCATACCAAGGCATACACCAGAGAGTAGAATCACTATAATGCATACCAAGGCATACACCAGAGAGTATAATCACTTTAGTGCATACCAGAACATACACAAGAGAGTATAATCACAATCGTGCATACCAGGGCATACACCAGAGAGTAGAATCACTATAGTGCATACCAAGGCATACACCAGAGAGTAGAATCACTATAATGCATACCAGGGCATACACCAGAGAGTATAATCACTTTAGTGCCTACCAGGGCATACACCAGAGAGTATAACCACTTTATTGCATACCAGGGCATACACCAGAGAGTAGAATCACAATAGTGCATACCAGGGCAAACACCAGAGAGTGCAATCACTATAGTGCATACCAGGGCATACACCAGAGAGTATAATCACAATTGTGCATTCCAGGTCATACACTAGAGTGTATAATCACTTATATCACTTTAGTGCATACCGGAGCATACACCAGAGAGTATAATCACAATAGCGCATACCAGGGCATATACCAGAGAGTATAATCAATTTAGTTCATATCAGGTCATACACCCAAAAGTATAATCACTTTAGTTCATACTGGGGCATACAACAGAAGGTATAATCACTTTAGTGCATACCAGAGCATACATCAGAGCGTATAATCACAATAGTGCATACCAGGGCATACACTAGTAATCACTTTAGTTCATACCAGGGCAAGCCATAAAAAGTAAAATCACTTTAGTGCATACCAGGGCATACACCAGAGAGTATAATCACTTTAGTGCATTCCAGGGCATACACTATGCAACTGTTAATGTCAGCAAGTCCTGTACACTTCTCCTATAGAGCGTGTGGGTAATGGCTTAAAGGGATAGTAATACTTAAAATGTAAAAAAATTTGTTGTAGGGGTTTTCACCCTGAGTAAAACAAGAGTACTCCTACTTCTGAAAGGTGTTTCATTCAAAAGTTATTAATTTTCAAAGTTGAATTTTTTAGGTGCAATATCACAGTGGCCTGAAATTGTACAGTGGCACTGTTGCTACACCATCCTATGGAGATTTATGGTCCCGGGACCAGAGCTGTCCATAGGATCGTGTAGCAACAGCACCATTGTATAATTTCAGGCCACTGTGATATTGCACCTAAAAAATTCAACTTTGAAAATTAATAACTTTTGAATGAAACACCTTTCAGCAGCAGAGTACTCTTGTTTTACTCAGGGGGATAAGCCCTATAACATATTTTTTTTACATTTTAAGTATTACTATCCCTTTAAAGTTATTCTATTTCCTCTGCTCCTTGTTGACCCCTTAAGAACCAGAGGGGTGTGCAATGATTGCATTGCATTGCACACCCTTCTAGTATTTAAAGGTTTAATAAATGACTTTAAACAAGACACACAGGAAAGGAATTCCCAGAATGCCCACACACTGACCCGCTGACGTCCCCTTGATGTAAGCAGCATAAATGAGTCCATTTTCTGCTTGGATAGCTTGGTATGTAGGTGATAAGCAGACACAGCACCAAAAAATCGATTCCAGAGCCTATTCTAATGCAAAATAATATTAGTACATCTCCCAGTTCACTTATTATTGGTTCCAGGGTAAATATTTATAGGAGTGCAGATATTTTATTGTATAGATGGTAACCCTACCACCAGAACCATTGGTGTGATGAGAGGAGCCATGCAAGGACACATACCTGAGATGTCTTGTATCCTGCAGCTCCCATTAAAGTTTTGTTTTTCCCTCGACACTGCGGTTTTTAGTGTGTATTCAGCTTGCCCTGTGTGAAATCATCTCTCACAGAAAGGATAAGGGTTATCTCACCCAGCCACAAGGATTATCTGACTGACTTGGTAGCACAGCTGCCCACACACATAACTATGCATAAACACATCCCACTATAATCTGAGGTAATTGGCACAGACATTAGCGGTTGTATCAGCTACTGACACTCGAACATCTCTGTAAACAGAGGTTGAGGAATACCAGGACGAATATACAATGGCAATTCTGAGCTAATTCATGCACTGGAAGTGCCATAATTCCCTACTCCTGCCTAATGTCAATTTAATAAGCTACATAAGTCAACACTGCTTGCACAAAGTGGAGGTCAATGACGGTGTGGCAACTTGTTGCCATTGCTGTCAATTTCACTGTGCATGCTATGGGCCTGACATATGAGGCTTGCTAGAATTTAAGTCTAACACTTGCAGAAATGTGTCTGCCAGCATGAACTACAGCGATCATAAGTTCTGCATACACTTGGGTGTAGCCGCTGGTGATAGAGGCTAAAACTAGTAACCATGCCATTTTTTTTTTCTTTTTTAGTGAACTGCTCACTACATAGTGAAGGTTCTCTTCACACTGGATTTCTTTTTTCTTTTTTGTAGTCATTGAGTAGGGTGACCACGTGTCCCGGAACGTCCGGGACTGTCCCTTAATTGGGACCTATGTCCCGCGTCCCGGATCATCCCCCACTGGGACAATAAAGAGTCCCGAAATGAAGGTGGTCGCCCGCCCGCATCATCATGCGCCCCTGCGGGCTGTGATGACATACATACAGAGAGGAGAAGGAGGGCAGAGGCACCGGAAGAGAAGCGCTTGCTGCTGGACTCTGGCAGCAAGCGCTTCTGTTCCGGTGCCTCTGCCCTCTTCCTCTTCTCTGTATGTATGTCATCACGGCCCGCAGGGGCGCGTGATGATGCGGACGGGTAGGAGGGAACTCACAGTGCCAGCCAGCCGCAGGGGACTGGATGCCGCTGAAATTCCAGTCCCAACTGACAGAAAAAGGTCTTACAGTCCGAGGGGTCTCTCAACTGCTCCGCTATAATGTTGCAAGTGGCTATCAGCTGGAATGGGAATCCCCAGCGATAAGGGACGTCTCTCGAACGCAGGTAAGTCGTAACAGGGAGCAAGGTTCGCCGCTTCTGAAGCATTGTAGGAGCAAGATCCGCAAATAATTGAGGGGTCACACCATCTATCTCCAGAGCCCCATTTCTCACTGCCTTCATGACCGCCTCCTTGGTAGTATAGAACGTAAAACAATCACCACATCTCATGGTGGGGCATCAGCTGCAGGCTTGTTTCTCAAGGCACGATGTGCACGGTCTAGAACCAAGGCAGCTGCTGGTACATCAGGGAAGATTACAGCAAAGTAACTGAGCAAAAAGACAGGTTGATCGGTGACAGACTCCGGTATATCACGGATGCAAACATTGGATCTCCGCCACCTATTTTCCAAGTCCTCCAGTTAGGGTGACCACATGTCCCGGAATAGCAGAACGGAAATGTGGTCACCCTATCATTGAGTCGACCATGAACTCATCTGTATACCAAAGTATTCTAGCTTCAAATGTGAGGCCATCTGTCCGACAGCTAAAGCTTGGTCGAAATTGGGTCATGCAATAGAACAATGATCCCAAACACACCAGCAAATATACAACAGAATGGCTGAAAAAGAAAAGAATCAAGGTGTTGTAATGGCCCACTCAAAGTCCAGACCTCAACTCCTCGGAAATGCTGTGGTGGGACCTTAAGAGAGGTCTGCATAAACAAATGCCCGCAAACCTCAATGAACTAAAGCAACGTTGTAAAGAAGAGTGGGCCAAAATTCTTCCATAACGATGTGAGAGACTGGTAAAGTCATACAGAAAATGATTACTTCAAGTTATTGCTGCTAAAGGTGGTTCTACAAGTTATTGAATCATAAGGTGTACTTAGTTTTTCACATATGGCTTCTCCATTTTGGCTTTATTTTTGTTAAATAAATCATGACACTGTGTAATATGTCATGTGTTGTTCATCTTAGGTTGTATTTACCTAATTTTTAGGCCTGCTAAGTAACAGATGATTGTTATTATGTCCTGATATCTAAAACCATAGAATTCAAAAAGGGTGTACTTTCTTTTTCACACAACTGTATAATGATTCTCTATTTGTGTAAATATGTAACCATGGGCGGATTGTCCTATCGGGGGATCGGGCATCCCCTGGTGAGCCTCTAGATCATGGGCCGGTGGGGGAGATCAGAGGATCTCACCTCACCGTCCCACGATATTTTGAAAGAGAGGTCTGTATTGCCAATGGCACAGACGCTCTCTGTGACAGCCTTCGATGCCACACAGGGACCACAAGGCGGCGTCAATAGGGACATAGGTGCAGCTAGTGGGCTGCTTTAAAAAAAATGCCCGGGCTGGTATTTCCCTACAATCCACCCCTGTATGTAACCCTTTGCTCAAAACTATCCAGAACATACTTGAAAATGAGAGAAATCTCAATGTATTCTTCCTGGTAAAATGTTTTCTAAATAAACATAAAATAAATAAATCTAAGCCTACGTGGGAGATAACAATTCTTTGGAAGAGGCGAGGAAACAGGCACTTTTGTGACCCCGATAACAGGATATCTGTGCGGAATTGGTAGCATAAATAAAAGAAGAAAACATTTGCTTTACATAAGAAATACATTTCTAGAAACAGCGTGAAAGCATAGCTAATAAAAATGTTATGAAATAAAAACAGACACAGATTTAAATGGATGTTAAATATATTAGTAATAATTTCCCTTTTATTTGCTTGGAAGCTAGTTTCTAAAAAAGCATAATCTCCCAATATTGTGAATGGCCAAAAAGGGATGCTTGTGCTTTAGGTGTGCACCTGGTTTGAGAGATAATCGCTCCTAAAGTTCCCCCCTCCCTTCCCTTTCCCCGAAGTCAGCGTTCTAGTTGACTGAAGGGAAATCTGGTCTTACAATCATCAGACGGCTCTGAGCAGAGCTGAGATTACGTTAATAAAAAAAAAATCTTTCACTAAAATGGTCTTCTACGTGTGCTTACAAACCAAGCACGTGTAGAAGACCATTTCAGTGAAAGATTTCTTTTTTATTAACGCGATCTTGGCTGTGCTGCAGAGCCACCTGATGATCGTAAGACCGTATTTCCCTTCAGTCAACTAGAACTCTGACTTCAGGGAAAGGGGGGAAATTTAGCAGCGATTATCTCTCAAACCATAAAGGTTTGAGAGATGACACCCTGGGAAATTCATTTCTTTTTAACATGACTGCAATATAGGGATTAGTAATTTTTAAGTATTACTATCCCTTTAAGCACTACAAAATGCTAAATATTTTTTCTGGGACATTACTGTCCCTTTAAGCATACAGAAGACAAACGGGACTTGTACCCATGCATTCCTGGCACCAATTTAGGCCTACTAAGTGGTCTGTAGTTAATTGGTCTAGACCACAGAGTAGATAACACTGGACTGTCTCACTCTGCGGACTTAACCTTTCATCCTGAGACCCTAAGAACTGGGTCAAAACCCTGATTCTCAGGATCAAACCCTGAAAGTTGCCAGGTATACTTGTGTGTCTTGTGCTTGTTCAAGCATTGACATCTCTAAACCAGTGACTCTCAGATCTAGTCCTCAGGAAACATCAACAGGCCAAATTTCCAGGATTTCCATAAATAACCCCAGGTGGATCAATCGCAGTGCCACAGATTACCCACCTGTGATCAAGAAGGAATATAGTGAAAAAGTGACATGTTTGTGTGTCCCGAAGGATAACTTTGAGACTCACCACTCTAAATTGTTGCATGTGAAAGGTTCTTCAAGAATTCAATAGAGCACCTCTGGGTTAAAGGAACCATGGACATATCACAGAGAATGTTGTTTTGGGAACCTTAAAGGTTAATATTTCCAAGATCTTAGAGTCGGCTCATTTTGAAAGTTCCCAGGTATGCAAATAACACTTAGTAGTTTATACTTGGGGACAGTACCCCTTCAGGTGCTGTCCAGTCACATGTCTTGGCTCCCATTTGTCCCACAAGGAGTAAAGAAAGGGGGTAGCGATGAGATAATAAAAATTACATTTGAATCACAAAAATAACAGAGATCAGGAATGTTGCACAATTCCCAAAAAGAATCAGCAAGGAATTACACCATTGCTGTTAAGGAAATCAGAAGAGTATTACATCATTACTGTTACATACTTGCCAACATTTCAAAATAATTTCCAGGGAAACTTTTTTCTCCGGGCAGTCATATTACATACAGAGTGTCACTAATGGTTCCTAATACTGTGTAGTGCAATGCCAGAAGAAAATATTATACAACATGCTTAAAAATGCACTTCTACAGCAGGATAGTCATTAAGCTTTGAGGGCCAGAGAGATATGCAATGCATTGCAATGCAATGAGCTAGATAGCATTCTGGCACTCAGAAGGTTAACCACTAGGAAGTACTGCATAAAATCATGTCAGTGGCCGCACTGCAGTCATGTGCAGTACAGACTGGCTGAACGTGCCGCAGCTGTTATGGAGCAGGGCGCTCCGAAATCAGACCGTAGTCCTCTCTGCGCACCTTCCTAGGACCAGCGCGCAGAGATGACTATGGTCTGAATTCGGAGCGCCCCGCTCCGTATCAGCCAGGGAGTGGGCAGGCTGTACTGCTCATGACTGCAGCACACGCAGCCGTCCCTACTGCGCATGACGGCTTCTGACAAACATCCTTAGCTAATTATTATATAGGATAGGAAGTTACGTGGAAAACAATAATATTCATACAGTCTAACATAGAAGTCCTGAAATACTGATCCATACGCACAAAATAATTGTACCATAGTGAGCGAATAGAAATTACCTTTGATTTCAATGGGATTTTTTAACCCCTTGAATGCTAGAGTGACCTGGAGACCTCAATAGCATTTAAGGGGTTAAATATTACTTTGTAACTCAATGGGGAATTTGTTTTGTTTTTTATTTGTCCCTTAAGGTGCAAATGCATTACCCCAGAATTGTTCTACTTCTTGTTAGCAGGCCACCAATGTCATCATATACATATCTCCCAACATTTCAAATTGCCAAAGAGGGACACTTGTGCTTTAGGGGGTGTTGCTGGGGGCGTGGCTGGGGGTGGGAGCATTACTGGGAATTTTTAGGCTATTTCATGACCTATTGACACCTCTTTGTGTAACCTAATAAATGACTTATAACAAAACCAAAGTATTGTATTTACACATACTAATTTATAAACATAGATACTGACATTTAAACAAACAATAATGTGAGTTTTATTGCTGTAGAGTAACATTATACACTTATATACACACCGCACAATCTGGTCTCCTAAAAAGGAGGGACATCATGGTGGAAAAGAGGGACAGAGGGATTTGGGTCTAAAAGAGGGACTGTCCCTCCTAAAGAGGGACACTTGGGAGGTATGCATATACAGTAGTCACAAATTATACTAATAGCTTGTGTCCGTCACTCAGTCTTTCCTGGCAAAGTGCATGGAGAATGTCATCAAAAGGAAAAAAAGCCAGCTTGTCAGAGAGACCCGCCAACTGGGCTGGAATCCAAGTCACTTGGTATCTAGGGAATTTCTTACCTTCTGTCGCAGAGATTTGTCTTGTCCTCTCTTTAGTGTCTGTCCCTGAAATGCTTAGCATTTGACTTGCCTTCCCTTTCTTATAAAGCTAGTGAATGAAGGGGTGGGCCTGACAGGTACTGAGTCAGTGGGAGAGCCACAGATGAGGTCAGAAATCTCCCCCCTCATACTAAGGCGGATTTAATGAGTTTAAGACCTTTTGACCTTTTTTGCTCTAGAAATAATATCAATACCTCCCGCTGCTCACTTTCTCTTTTTTTACTGAATAACCGGAAACCAGGAATGAGAGCTAACAGGAAAATAACAGTCTCTGTCCCCAAAAGATGGGAAGCAGAGGGGGGGGGGGGAGACTGGTTGGTAGAATTTGGGCACTAGTAAAAAAATGGTTATATGAAGAGAAAGAATGTGAGAAATAGAGAAAAAAGGTAAATATATAAAGAAAGGAGGTTGAAGTTTAACTGTCATTTTGTCACAAATATGTGATTTTGGAAGAGCTCTCAAAATCACCTATATTTATTCTAGCCTTTTTTTTGTCAAATAGTAATTTATGAGATATTCAGCTTTTTTCATTTGTCTGTTTATGCAAATTAGTTAGTACTGGCTGGCAGGAGTGGCAGGTGGGATGGAGAGCAGTGTGGAATGTTAGTATCTGGGTGGCAGGGGGAGATGGAGAGCAGTGTGGAATGTTAGTACCTGGTAGGCAGATAGTGGCAGGAGGGATGGAGAGCAGTGTGGAATGTTAGTACCTGGTAGGCAGGTAGTGGCAGGGGGAGATGGAGAGCAGTGTGGAATGTTAGTATCTGGGTGGCAGGTGGGATGGAGAACATTGTGAAATACTAGTATCTGGCTGTTAGGGAGTGGCGGGGGGGTGGAGAGCAGTGTGGAATGTTAGTATCTGGGTGGCACTGGGAGATGGAGAGCAGTGTGGAATGTTAGTATCTGGGTGGCAGGGGGAGATGGAGAGCAGTGTGGAATGTTAGTATCCGGGTGGCAGTGGGGGTGGAGAGCAGTGTGGAATGTTAGTATCTGGGTGGCAGGGGGAGATGGAGAGCAGTGTGGAATGTTAGTATCTGGGTGGCAGGTGGGATGGAGAACATTGTGAAATACTAGTATCTGGCTGTTAGGGATTGGCGGGGGGGTGGAGAGCAGTGTGGAATGTTAGTATCTGGGTGGCAGGGGGAGATGGAGAGCAGTGTGGAATGTTAGTATCTGGGTGGCGGGGGGGTGGAGAGCAGTGTGGAATGTTAGTATCTGGGTGGCAGGGGGAGATGGAGAGCAGTGGGGAATGTTAGTATCCGGGTGGCAGGGGGAGATGGAGAGCAGTGGGGAATGTTAGTATCTGGGTGGCGGGGGGTGGAGAGCAGTGTGGAATGTTAGTATCTGGGTGGCAGGGGGAGATGGAGAGCAGTGGGGAATGTTAGTATCTGGGTGGCAGGGGGAGATGGAGAGCAGTGGGGAATGTTAGTATCTGGGTGGCAGGGGGAGATGGAGAGCAGTGGGGAATGTGAGTATCTGGGTGGCAGGTGGGATGGAGAACATTGTGAAATACTAGTATCTGTCTGTTAGGGAGTGGCGGGGGGTGGAGAGCAGTGTGGAATGTTAGTATCTGGGTGGCAGGTGGGATGGAGAACATTGTGAAATACTAGTATCTGGCTGTTAGGGATTGGCGGGGGGGTGGAGAGCAGTGTGGAATGTTAGTATCTGGGTGGCAGGGGGAGATGGAGAGCAGTGTGGAATGTTAGTATCTGGGTGGCGGGGGGGTGGAGAGCAGTGTGGAATGTTAGTATCTGGGTGGCAGGGGGAGATGGAGAGCAGTGGGGAATGTTAGTATCCGGGTGGCAGGGGGAGATGGAGAGCAGTGGGGAATGTTAGTATCTGGGTGGCGGGGGGTGGAGAGCAGTGTGGAATGTTAGTATCTGGGTGGCAGGGGGAGATGGAGAGCAGTGGGGAATGTTAGTATCTGGGTGGCAGGGGGAGATGGAGAGCAGTGGGGAATGTTAGTATCTGGGTGGCAGGGGGAGATGGAGAGCAGTGGGGAATGTGAGTATCTGGGTGGCAGGTGGGATGGAGAACATTGTGAAATACTAGTATCTGTCTGTTAGGGAGTGGCGGGGGGTGGAGAGCAGTGTGGAATGCTAGTATCTGGTTGTCAGGGAGTGGAAGGTGGGATGGAGATCATTGTGGAATGAGAGTATCTGGTTGGCAGGGAATGGCAGGTGGGATGGAAAGCATTGTGGAATGCTAGTATCTCTTGGGTAGGGAGTGGCAGGTAGGATAGAGAGTAGTGTGGAACGTTAGTACCTGGTAGGCAGGTAGTGGCAGGGGGGATGGAGAGCAGTGTGGAATGTGAGTATCTGGGTGGCAGGTGGGATGGAGAACAGTGTGAAATACTAGTATCTGTCTGTTAGGGAGTGGCGGGGGGTGGAGAGCAGTGTGGAATGTTAGTATCTGGTTGTCAGAGAGTGGCAGGTGGTATGGAGATCATTGTGGAATGAGAGTATCTGGTTGGCAGGGAATGGCAGGTGGGATGGAAAGCATTGTGGAATGCTAGTATCTCTTGGGTAGGGAGTGGCAGGTAGGATAGAGAGTAGTGTGGAACGTTAGTACCTGGTAGGCAGGTAGTGGCAGGGGGGATGGAGAGCAGTGTGGAATGTTAGTACCTGGTAGGCAGGTAGTGGCAGGTGGGATGGAGAGCAGTGTGGAATGTTAGTATCTGGGTGGCAGGTGGGATGGAGAACATTGTGAAATACTAGTATCTGGCTGTTAGGGAGTGGCGGGGGGTGGAGAGCAGTGTGGAATGTTAGTATCTGGGTGGCAGGGGGAGATGGAGAGCAGTGGGGAATGTTAGTATCTGGGTGGCGGGGGGGTGGAGAGCAGTGTGGAATGTTAGTATCTGGGTGGCAGGGGGAGATGGAGAGCAGTGGGGAATGTTAGTATCCGGGTGGCAGGGGGGTGGAGAGCAGTGTGGAATGTTAGTATCCGGGTGGCAGGGGGAGATGGAGAGCAGTGGGGAATGTTAGTATCTGGGTGGCAGGGTGAGATGGAGAGCAGTGGGGAATGTTAGTATCCGGGTGGCAGGGGGAGATGGAGAGCAGTGGGGAATGTTAGTATCTGGGTGGCAGGGGGAGATGGAGAGCAGTGTGGAATGTTAGTATCTGGGTGGCAGGGGGAGATGGAGAGCAGTGTGGAATGTTAGTATCTGGGTGGCAGGGGGAGATGGAGAGCAGTGGGGAATGTTAGTATCCGGGTGGCAGGGGGAGATGGAGAGCAGTGGGGAATGTTAGTATCTGGGTGGCAGGGGGAGATGGAGAGCAGTGGGGAATGTTAGTATCTGGGTGGCAGGGGGAGATGGAGAGCAGTGGGAAATGTTAGTATCCGGGTGGCAGGGGGAGATGGAGAGCAGTGGGGAATGTTAGTATCTGGGTGGCGGGGGGGTGGAGAGCAGTGTGGAATGTTAGTATCTGGGTGGCAGGGGGAGATGGAGAGCAGTGGGGAATGTTAGTATCCGGGTGGCAGGGGGAGATGGAGAGCAGTGGGGAATGTTAGTATCTGGGTGGCAGGGGGAGATGGAGAGCAGTGGGGAATGTGAGTATCTGGGTGGCAGGTGGGATGGAGAACAGTGTGAAATACTAGTATCTGTCTGTTAGGGAGTGGCGGGGGGTGGAGAGCAGTGTGGAATGCTAGTATCTGGTTGTCAGGGAGTGGAAGGTGGGATGGAGATCATTGTGGAATGAGAGTATCTGGTTGGCAGGGAATGGCAGGTGGGATGGAAAGCATTGTGGAATGCTAGTATCTCTTGGGTAGGGAGTGGCAGGTAGGATAGAGAGTAGTGTGGAACGTTAGTACCTGGTAGGCAGGTAGTGGCAGGGGGGATGGAGAGCAGTGTGGAATGTTAGTATCTGGGTGGCAGGTGGGATGGAGAACAGTGTGGAATGTTAGTATCTGGGTGGCAGGGGGAGATGGAGAGCAGTGGGGAATGTTAGTATCTGGGTGGCAGGGGGTGGAGAGCAGTGTGGAATGTTAGTATCTGGGTGGCAGGGGGAGATGGAGAGCAGTGGGGAATGTTAGTATCTGGGTGGCAGGGGGAGAGGGAGAGCAGTGGGGAATGTTAGTATCCGGGTGGCAGGGGGAGATGGAGAGCAGTGGGGAATGTTAGTATCTGGGTGGCAGGGGGAGATGGAGAGCAGTGGGGAATGTGAGTATCTGGGTGGCAGGTGGGATGGAGAACAGTGTGAAATACTAGTATCTGTCTGTTAGGGAGTGGCGGGGGGTGGAGAGCAGTGTGGAATGCTAGTATCTGGTTGTCAGGGAGTGGAAGGTGGGATGGAGATCATTGTGGAATGAGAGTATCTGGTTGGCAGGGAATGGCAGGTGGGATGGAAAGCATTGTGGAATGCTAGTATCTCTTGGGTAGGGAGTGGCAGGTAGGATAGAGAGTAGTGTGGAACGTTAGTACCTGGTAGGCAGGTAGTGGCAGGGGGGATGGAGAGCAGTGTGGAATGTTAGTATCTGGGTGGCAGGTGGGATGGAGAACAGTGTGAAATACTAGTATCTGGCTGTTAGGGAGTGGCGGGGGGGTGGAGAGCAGTGTGAAATACTAGTATCTGGCTGTTAGGGAGTGGCGGGGGGTGGAGAGCAGTGTGGAATGTTAGTATCTGGGTGGCAATGGGGATGGAGAGCAGTGGGGAATGTTAGTATCTGGGTGGCAGGTGGGATGGAGAGCAGTGTGGATTGTTAGTATCTGGGTGGCAGGTGGGATGGAGAGCAGTGTGGAATACTAGTATCTGGCTGTCAGCGAGTGGCAGGAAGGGTGGAGAGCAGTGTGGAATGTTAGTATCTGGGTGGCAGTGGGAGATGGAGAGCAGTGTGGAATGTTAGTATTTGGGTGGCAGGGGGAGATGGCGAGCAGTGTGGAATGTTAGTATCTGGTTGGCATGCCGGGCACTACTGTCTAATTTGCATACACTGACAAATACAGAAATCTAAATATCTCTTAAACTAGTGTTTTAAATAAAAATGGCTTACGAAGATACATGTAATTTTGAAAGCTCTTTCAACATCACATATTGTAAAGAGAAATCAGGTACTGCAGTGGTTGTTGTCCAGTCTGTTAAGCTATTCCTATTTTTAAGAAGATGTTAAATAGATTTTATTAAAGGAGTAGTAAAGTATTTTATGAAAAAAAATGTATTGTAATTATTTTCCTGCTGATGAAAAACAAGGGAACTCACACAGCTGGGAGATTTATAATTCAAAAGTGACCACAGCTCAAACTTTTTTAATTAAATGTCAAAACTTGGTGCTGTTGTCAGTGACCCAAGTACTCACATCGTGTGCATTATAAAAAAAAATATTGTCCTCTGGACACCAGTTGGCGCTGTTACATAAATAAAAATCTCACAGCTGTGGGAGTACTCTTGCTTTACACAGCAGGAATATCCATATAAACAAATGTACTGCTGACAGGTAAGCGTAACACAGATGAGCTAATAATAGGTGCTTGAAAGTATCTCAGGCACCTATCGTTAGCTTTTTTCCTTTGATGTTCCCATTTTTGCCGCTATTTAGTGGCATTTTGGAAACTTAAAGGGACAGTAATACTTTGCTATAAATAAATCCAATATAGTATGCCCACATCTGTTGGCTCAGACCCGCTGACTGATACGTCGGAGGATGTGCTCCCACAGATCCGGACAACTAATGTGTATATATACATAAACACTCCTCCACCAAAAAAAGCATTAATTGGGAATTACTGTATCCTATGGAGTTAACATGCTGCACTTGTCACAGAGAGAGATGCAGCACATTGTATATTTTCTCCAACAGGGATAAGGCAGCCTCAAAAACTTACTATTGATTTCAATTGCATTTGAACTACATAACTGTTGCAGGTAACTGCATTTTCCCTGAGATTTTATAAATTCCATTAACATAGTAACATAGTTGATGATGCTTAAGAAGACCAGACCATCAAATCTATCACCCCTGTTGATCCAGAGGAAGGCAAAAAAAACAGCATCCCGAGGTAGCTACTTTCATAACTTTACTGCCCTTACTTTTAAAAAACCTGCCTTTGTTGAGTAGAAATAGCCTTTCCACTAGTCTTAATGGATGACATAGTTTTTTTTTGCTCAGCTATTTGAGTAAATAGTTCATTACAGTGTTCTAAATGGTAATCTTATCACCCCTTAGATGTCTCTTCTCTAATGTAAATAAACCCAGTTTGGCTAGTCTCTCTCTTCATGACTCAGATCCTCCAATCCCTTTATAGGTTTTCTTCAGTTCAGTTCTCTGCACTTTTTCCAGTTCAATAATGATTTTTTTTTTTTAAGAACTGGTGCATAAAACTGTACTCTTTTGTATAGAGGTAGAATTATATTTGCATCCTGGGCATCTAGCAACTGAGTGACTCTACCCTTTGCTATGAAGTCTATTGTCTATTAGTACTCCTACATTTTTCTCTAACAAGGATTCCCCAAATAGTTTCCCATTTAGGTCTCAATATAATTAGGTCTGATGTGAAAGAAACAGCCAACAGCATTTTTTCAAGCACGGTAAGCGATTCAATCACCTGTGCTATGAAAAAATGCCTGCAAGCAACATGTTATACGATAAATGTAGCAGTGTTTTCGCCCACTGAAAATAAAACGAAGCAAGATGCAATTCAATTGACTGAGTTAGGCCCTAAGATCCATTAAGGGACCCACTTTATAGTGGTAAATTCTGCATCCATTTTTTTTGGATCTCAAAATAGCTGACACATCAGATGAAAGTTAAAAAAAAACAAACCTAAGTCCACAGTGGATGCATTTATATGGAGCCCTAAGCCCCATATCAATCCATCCAAAGCACTTGTTCAATGTTAGTAGAATTAACCCTGTGAGTGTTAGTGGGGTTTAATTACCACATTGGCGCTCACAGGGTTAATCTGACTAAGTTACAAAGCAAAAGCCCCTGAAAACAAAAACTTTCCAATAAGCCTGATATCCAGCAGAGTCTTCAGCACTCTGGTCAGCTTCTGTCCATCTTCTTCTCTTTAAGAAGATGCGTTGCATACCTCTCTGGCACCCAAAGGGTTAACAATGTACAGATGTCAGGGATATGTTTGGGCACACATCATTTAATATGTCTTTTTTCATAGGAATCATGGAGCGAGAGGAAGAAGAGAGAAGATGGAAGACAGAAGACAATGATTAGAGGAAAAACAAAGAGAGAAGATAGAAGAAGACAGACAGTGCATGACAGGTAAGCGTAACACAGATGATCTAATAATAGGTGCTTGAAAGTATCTCAGGCACCTATCGTTAGCTTTTTTCCTTTGATGTTCCCATTTCTGCCACTATTTAGTGGCATTTTGGAAACTTAAAGTGATAGTAATACTTTGTTATAAAAATCTCTAAAATTGCAGTTATTAATAATAAAATTAGAATAAGCTACTTGCCATGTCTCAAAACATCATAGTTTTTGTGTTTGTAGCCATTCTCATACGTCAGCGCTCTAGCTGACAGCTGCAGAATACGGTCATTTGACCACATGAGGCTCTTCAGCAGAGCTGAAATTGTGATGTTTATGAAGAAATACTAAATTGCAATGGTCTACAAAGTGTGCCTGGTTTTCAAGCATGCTTTGTGGACCGTTCCAATGAAAACAACAT
Organism: Rhinophrynus dorsalis; assembly: GCA_037306005.1. Lineage (NCBI taxonomy): Eukaryota > Metazoa > Chordata > Amphibia > Anura > Rhinophrynidae > Rhinophrynus > Rhinophrynus dorsalis. The sequence continues at coordinate 495,490,436 of CM074721.1, forward strand.
ACAGTGAAAACCAGTATTGTTTCAAATGACTGGAATTCTTTTCAGTTGTGCTGGGTGATCATTTTCTAAACTCAAAACTTCCATAAACTATAAAATGCATTAAAACGTCACTACTGCCACTCCTGAGTATGTTTGGCCCAGAGCTAAGAACCCATAGATAGACACTGTACAGCTGACCATATCCTCTGACCTACCCTGGGATCCAAGCCTCAATCCCATATCTGTTTCTATGGTTGGGCACCCCTGCAATGAGCTCACAAACCCTGTGGTGAGGAAGGTCCAGAGATGCCTACTCAAGTGCCTCTACTTGAATGAGGAGAGATGTGACAGACTAGGTAAGCAGACCACTACCAAAAGGTTTTTAGTCACAGTGGCAATACACACCGGTGTCTCCTTGGCTTTTAATGGAATCTTGTGAGGGATAGCAAATTCCGCAAAAGCTTAAAAAAACCAGTATATTTATTCAAGAATGTTTCTCACATCAGTGAGAAGGAATCAGCTATTTGCCCGCAAGGGGCACTATATTGACTGAAGGCCTGGGAGCATCTTCTCTTCTTTTGGAGCTGCATAGCCCTATTCTTTTTACCAAGTCTGCTCCCATAAGAACAGGCTCCATAAAACATGATTATTGCATTTAAAGTGATAAGTGACAACTCTACATGAAGCAAATCATTTGTACCTCAGTGCATTTGGAAATATATATATTTTTTACAAGAAATATGGACAAGATGAACAAGATAGCTCTGTAGAGCAGGGTGGGCTATCTACAGCCATGCTACTGTAGTTGGACTATGTGATGGATGACCCAGCATATAGCTAGGGATCTCTGCTGTGAGCTCAGAAAGAGAAAGAGAGGGAGACAGGAACCAAGCAGAGTACAGCATCCAAAATCCTCTTTATTCTGGAATTAGGAACATGGGTAGGAGTGCCTGTAGTAGACAACCGTCCCACTGGAACAAACCTAGAAGAACAACATTATTAAAATTCCCCAATACTTATACTAGTCTCTCAGGAACTCTGGCCTGGCTATCCCACTGTTTACAGTCTGACAACCTGGCCAGCCAATCGGGAATGGATGTTCTTCCTAGGATATACAATTATCCCAGTAAGGATGTTCACACTTCTAGATTTGTGCCTCAGTTGTAGAACTTGAAAGACACCATATTGCCATTGTCACTGTATTTCATGTTGGTAAACCTATTCTTATCTTTCCATGGCACTACACAGCGTCTTGTATCTAGATGTCCTGAGGTGTTGTCCCATCGGTGATACAGCGTAAGACTTTCTGTTTTATTACTAGTTGCAGCTAATTTTCCCCTGTCGTTTTCCCTTTCTATGACCCTCAAGGATATTTTAGTAGTGTTTTTATAAATTAAAGTCACTCCTAACAGACACAAGTTTGTACATGCGGTTTGGCAAAACTTTCTATTTAATCATCAGTTGAAATTAGACAGATCTTTTTCAGCCACCTCATATCCTATACATCATTAAATCCCCTTTGAGGATTAACAATAACCTTTTGTCTTTTCCTAGCATGAAACTCAAAGTCAAATCCCTTAAAGGAACACTAACACTTCTTAATAATAAACCCCTTAAAAGCAAACAATTATGTTATATGTAAAACATACTTTTCAGGGTACATCTAGCTGAGTAAAATAAGGATACTCTGCTAAGCGATGTAACATATAATATAGTTGATAAGGATGAAAGAAAGACATGTGTCCATCAAGTCCAACCCATGCAAAATCATCCTTTTTGATCCAGAGGAAAGGAAAAAAAAAACACTATTGAAGCATTTTCCAATGAAGACCCAAGTGGGTAAATTAATTCCTTCCTGACTCCAAATGGCAGTCAGAGACTTCGCTAGATGTTTATTTCAACATTATTGCAGTTCTAACTTGCATTATTTTGGTGTAGTACTTCTATAGCCTGAATTTTTATAGTGGCGCTGTTGCAAAAGCAATTTGCGGACAGTTATTGTCATTGACCATAGCTGTGCATAGATTGCTGTAGTAAGAGTGTCACTGAAAAAATTCAGGCCGTGGAAGTACTGTAGTTAAAGATGCACTTTTGATCTGCAATAACTTTTGAATAATACATCTCTCAACAGTGGAAGTAACCTTGATTTAAGCAGCAGGATAAAAACAAGCTTGTCAAGCTCCCCTGTGGCCTTTATCAAGAAGCTGCACACACACCCTCCAGTGCGCATGCAAAGTGTTATTACTGACTAGCATTCCTGAGCCTTGTATCCTTTGTACCCTACAAGCCTTGTCTTGTTAAAATACCACAACTGTCTCCCACCTGACAACAAATCTTTATTAATCACCGCTACTGCCTGCTCCCTGCCACTGACTATTGCCTTATAAAACAGTCACCACTTCTGTCTGCCACCTGCCAGCAGCCATCCACCTGCATACAAGCAAGAATGTCAGAGCCTTAAAGGCATTGTAACCCTTTATTATGGAAATACATATATTGTAAAGCTTTTTCGTATTTCCACTGCTGTGAGATGTTTTGTTTCAAAGTTTTAACCAATTAAACTGTTAAATCACCTACAATTCACCTGCTATAATAGTAAATCTGTGGAAAAGGTGAGACACTGGCTACAATTCTTCGTAGAATGTGATAGTAACAGCTTCATCACCTTGTAATACATAAGGTGCATTTGTTTTGCTACAAATGTATTCTGCTGATACATATACTGCCAGATTGCTTATTTAGCAAGTGCTAACATGGTGTAATAATAGAGACTAGTAGGATAAAAAGCCGTCACAGAAGACCAGCAGGGCATTTCACCATCACAAAACCCAGAAGGGCAAAACAACATCACAAAAACCAACAAGCATTACACCATCACAAAACACCAGCAGGGCAAAATACCATCACAAATCACCAGCAAGACAATACACCATCGCAGGACAATAAACCATCACAAATCACCAGCAGGCCAGTGCACCATCTGAAAGCACCAGCAATGCAATACACCATCACAAATCACCAGCAGGGCAAAATACCATCACAAATCACCAGCAAGACAATACACCATCGCAGGACAATAAACCATCACAAATCACCAGCAGGCCAGTGCACCATCTGAAAGCACCAGCAATGCAATACACCATCACAAAACACCAGCAGGGCAATACACCATCTCAAAGCACCAGCAGGGCAATAAACCATCTCAAAGAACCAGCAGGGCAATACACCACCATAAACACCAGCAGTGCAATACACCAGCAGGAAAATACACCAACATAAATCAGCAGCAGATCAATACACCATCAGAAATCACCAGCAATGCAACACACCATCACAAATCACCATCAGGGCAATACACCATCATAAACACCAGCAGTGCAATACAGCATCACAAATCACCAGCAGGGTAATACACCATCACAAATCACCAGAAGGGCAATACATCATTACAAATCACCAGCAGGGCAACACACCATCACAAATCACGAGCAGGGCAATAGACCATCATAAATCACCAGCAATGCAATACACCATCACAAATCACCAGCAGGACAATACACAATCACAAAACACCAGCAGGGAAATACACCAGCAGGAAAATACACCAACACAAATCACCAGAAGGGCAATACACCATCACAAATCACCAACAGGGCAATACACCATCTCAAAGCACCAGCAGGGCAATACACCATCATAAATCACCAGCAGGGCAATACACCATCTCAAAGCACCAGCAGGGCAATACACCATCATAAATCACCAGCAGGGCAATACACCAGCAGGAAAATACACCAACATAAATCAGCAGCAGATCAATACGCCATCACAAATCACCAGCAGGGCAATACACCATCACAAATCACCATCAGGGCAATACACCATCATAAACACCAGAAGTGCAATACACCATCACAAATCACCAGCAGGGCAGTACACCATCACGAACACCAGCAGGACAATACACCATCACAAATCACCAGAAGGGCAATAGGCCATCATAAATCACCAGCAATGCAATACACCATAACAAATCACCAGCAGGGCAATACACCATCACAAGCACCAGCAGGACAATACACAATCACAAAACACCAGCAGGGCAATACATCAGCAGGAAAATACACCAACACAAATCACCAGAAAGGCAATACACCATCACAAATCACCAGCAGGGCAATACACCATCACAAAACACCAGCAGGGCAATACACCAACAGGAAAATACACCAACATAAATCAGCAGTCGATCAATACACCATCACAAATCACCATCAGGACAATATACCATCACAAATCACCATCAGGACAATACACCATCATAAACACCAGAAGTGCAATACACCCATCACAAATCACCAGCAGGGCAGTACACCATCACAAACACCAGCAGGACAATACACCATCACAAATCACCAGAAGGGCAATAGGCCATCATAAATCACCAGCAATGCAATACACCATAACAAATCACCAGCAGGGCAATACACCATCACAAGCACCAGCAGGACAATACACAATCAGAAAATACCAGCAGGGCAATACACCAGCAGGAAAATACACCAACACAAATCACCAGCAGGGCAATACACCATCACAAATCACCAACAGGGCAATACACCATCACAAGCACCAGCAGGACAATACACAATCAGAAAATACCAGCAGGGCAATACACCAGCAGGAAAATACACCAACACAAATCACCAGCAGGGCAATACACCATCACAAAACACCAGCAAGGCAATACACCATCTCAAAGCTCCAGCAGGGCAATACACCAGCAGGAAAATACACCAACATAAATTAGCAGTAGATCAATACACCATCACAAATCACCAGCAGGGCAATACACCATCACAAATCACCATCAGGGCAATATACCATCATAAACACCAGCAGTGCAATACACCATTACAAATCACCAGCAATGCAATACACCATCAAAAATCACCAGCAGGGCAATGCACCATCACAAGCACCAGCAGGGCAATACACCATCACAAATCACCAGCAATGCAATACACCATCAAAAATCACCAGCAGGGCAATACACCATCACAAACACCAGCAGGCCAATACACCATCACAAATCACCAGCAGGGCAATATATCATCACAAACACCAGCAGTGCAATACACCATCACAAATCACCAGCAGGGCAATATATTATCACAAACACCAGCAGTGCAATACACCATCACAAATCACCAGCAGGGAAATACACCAGCAGGAAAATACACCAACACAAATCACCAGCAGGGCAATACACCAGCAATGCAGTACACCATCACAAATGACCAGCAATGCAATACACTATCACAAATGACCAGCAGTGCAATACACCATTACAAATCACCAGCAGGGCAATACACCAGCAGAACAATACACCATCACAAACACAAGCAATGCAATACACTATCACAAATCACCAGCAGGGCAAAACACCATCACAAGCGCCAGCAGAGCAGTACACCATCACAAATCGCCAGCAGGGCAATACACAGTCACAGAAAACCAGCAGTGCAATACACCATCAGAAATCACCAGCAGGGCAATATACCAGCAGGACAATACACCATCACAAAACACCAGCAGGGCAATACACTATCACAAATCACCAGCAGTGCAATACACCACCACAAATCACCAGCAATGCAATACACTATCACAAATCACCAGCAGGGCAATACGCCATCACAAAAACCAGCAGAGCAGTACACCATCACAAATCACCAGCAGGGCAATGCACCATCACAAATCACCAGCAGGGCAATACACTATCACGAATCACCAGCAGTGTAATACACCCTCACAAACATCAGCAATGCAATATACCATCACAAATCACCAGCAGGGCAATACACCATCACAAACATCAGCAATGCAATACACCATCACAAATCACCAGCAGGGCAATACACTATCACAAATCACCAGCAGTGCAATACACTATCACAAATCACCAGCAGGGCAATACACCATCACAAAAACCAGCAGAGCAGTACACCATCACAAATCACCAGCAGGGCAATGCACCATCACAAATCAGCAGCAGGGCAATACACCATCACAAATCACCAGCAATGCAATACACCATCACATATTACCAACAATGCAATACACCATCACAAACACCAGCAGGGCAACACACCATCACAAATCACCAGCAGGGCAATACACCATCACAAACACAAGCAATGCAATACACCATCACAAATAACCAGCACAAATATACCATCACAAACACAAGCAATGCAATACACCATCACAAATCACCAGCAGGGCAATACACCATCACAAACACAAGCAATGCAATACACCATCACAAATCACCAGCAAGGCAATATACCATCACAAACACAAGCAATGCAATACACCATCACAAATCACCAGCAGGGTAATACACCATCAAAAAGACCAGCAGGACAATACACCATCACAAATCACCAGCAGGGTAATACACCGTCATAAAGACCAGCAGGGCTATACACCACCAAAAAGCATGTGAGCAGCAGAACACTGACATATTGTCCGAGTTGTCATGTGTGCACCTTAGTGGCAGTTTCCTGCTTATTATTTTCCATCCTCTCTCAGTTGTCCTTTGGTTATTATTGCGATTTAAGTATGGCTGGATAGACCATGATACACACAAATGCTTCTGTTTTCCTGCGTCATTGTTCAGTTTCACGTATGTGGCTAATAATTGCTCTCCTTCAGTCCAGTTACTTGTTCCACTTCTACACACTCATTTTCCAGTCCCTCAGTTCAGCAGGGGGTTAGTCCTGGGTATTATGTCCATGGAGGTAGACATGATTCTTTGTTGTAGTAATTCCAAATCAACTGATCTATAGGGTGGACATAAAACTCCCCAATGATTTAAATGGGCATTTTAACCACTTGAAGGCCAGAGACATCTCCAACGCATTGCAAAGCATTGTGTTGGACACCTCTCTAGCATTCAAGGGATTAAAAAGCTCAATCCAAACCCCCAAACATCTCCCACTTAACCCTTTGAGTGACAGAGGGGTATGCAACTCATCGCTTTGCAATGCGTTGCATTCCCCTGTGGCACTCAGTGGGTTAAGCCATAATTCCTAAGTAGTCTTTAGAGGGAGGAGTCACATTAGGAGCAGAATTAGCAAAATGTGATGGTTCCCCTTTAAAAGGCATTAGCTGTCAACCCTACAGGAGGAAAAATCATTAGCATCCCAGTGCTTAGACATCAAAATGTCTTCACAGGGTGGAGTTTAGAGTCTTAGAGTCCAGCAACAAAGACTCATGCCCACGGGCGTCCGGAGGGGGGGGCAAGGGGGGCACTTGCCCCCCCCCTACAATTACCCCCCTCCATATAAATAAAGGGACTAGATGGGATGGCCTGGGGGTCATATTATGGCTTTGCCCCGCCCCTGGAAAAATGTCTACGGACACCACTGCTCATGCCTCCAAGGATATGATATCCAGAACTAATCAAAGGTTAATTGATCCTTGCAGAATCTATTCATAATGGGCATTCAGATTTTCTGTCCAGATTAAGCATTATTATTAGGGTATATAAGGGTTCCATTGAGGTATTTCACGCTGGGCACAGACAAAGGGTTATTGTTTAGACTCAAAAAGGATATGAGGAATCTGAGGAGGGTCTGTCTAATTTCAACTGATGAACACACTGAAAATGTTGCCAAACCACACATAGACACTTGTGCCTGTCTGGGGGGAATTCATTTCTGATCAAATCAAAGTAAAAGAATGCAAGTGATGAAGGGTACTATTCCCTAGGAATAAGGGGTTCTTTATTGGTTTAACAGATTCATTTACTTAGGTATGACTCCTTCATACAGCAGTCAGGAATATCTATCTGTTGATATTGTTTCCTGTATATAGTCATTTTTACTGACATTGGCCTCTACGTCACATCCACTCTTCGGAATTATCTGGGATCTAACCAGGAGGTTCTGGCTTTATTACTTAATTACCAGGACAGAGCTGATTATCAGGACTCAGTAACTCTGCCCACTTCAAGAGATAGTCATGTTTCACAATAAAAGCAGTTCCAATTAATCTTCATTGTATTTGGTACATGGGGAGTGTTATTTCAATACTGTCAGAGTTTAGGTTGAAGAGTAATTGAATGATAAAGTATCCCCCTATTACTGATGTAACACCGTTCACCTCAGAGCAGCAAGACTGTGTGGATGGATCGCAGAGAGGGACAATCTTCAGTGATGATAAGGAAAAACCTGAAAAATTTGTCAAGGGGGTCAGGGTTTTCCTTATGCTCACAGTAAGAAGATTGTCCCTTACTGCGACTTGTACAGTCAAGAGAACAGATTACACATCTGAAGGGAGGTGTCTTACACTAGGTAAAAGGGGCGGGAGAGGGATACTTTATCATTCATTTACTCCTGAACTACAACTCTGGCAGTATTAAAATAACACTCTCCATGTCTCAAGTACTATGAAGATTAATTGGAGCTGCTTTTATTGTGAAACATTACTATTCCTTTAATTGGCATTTTTGGTCACTCTCTGCCTTGTTCTTCCAACTCTCTACCCATTTTAAGGGCCATAACCCACCCCAAATATCATCTCACAAAAATTCAGTTTTGTTCTAAAATAACTTTACAATTAAGCATTTCCCAATAGTGGGACCATCATAGTTTTACTTATCAGGGAAGCATCTACAATATGTATGTTTTATAGTAAATACCAGATTAAGACCTTTAACATCACTTTTTAAAAACACATAATACAGATAATAGTAACATAGTAAATTAGGTTAAATCTTTACCTCATAACCCAGAGAAATTACAATTATAAAGCTTTCCTGCTGCCAAATAAGTTAGTCTTTATCTAAACGTCCTGTTTTGCCTACTAATACAAAATATAACCCTGTATGTTCCCTTTTGAAAGAAATGTATCAAATCTGCTATTAAATGAATTGAATCTGCCATAAACACATCCTTGAGCAAGGAATTCCATTACTTAACAGACCTTACTGTAAAAAAAACTTCCTCTGCTGAAGTTAAAACCCATTTTCCTCTTATGTCAAGGGTTGTCCCCTGGTCATCTGATCAGGCCTTGGAATGAATAGCTCACCAGAGAGATCCTTGTATTGACCTCTCATATAATTGTACATTGTGATCAGATCTCCTCTTAGTCGTCTTTTTTCTACAGTAAATAAACTAAGTTTGTCTAGTTGATCCTCATACATTGTTGCTCTTCGCTGTACCCTCTCTAGTTCTAGTATATCCTTTTTCAGAACCGGTGCCCAAAATTGCACTGCATACGCAAGATGAGGTCTTACCAATGTTTGTACAATGGCAAAATAATGTTATCCACTCATGTTTCAATAACCCTTTTTATGTATGTTGGGTCTTTGTTTTGCTTTTACTGCTGCTGTTTGATGCTGATGATAATAATAATATGAAGAATATTTTGCTCTTGTCTTTTTTGCATGCTTATGTCAGAGTACAGGGATTGAGCAGACACAGTGTTTTATTTCTAAAATTAAATAGTGCCAGGGATCACTCTTCTTTAAAGAGATAGTAATGTTTCACAAAAACAGCAGCTCCAATTAATCTTCATAGTATTTGGGCTATATAGAGTGTTATTTCAATACTGTCAGAGTTAAAGAGTAATGTAATGATAATAGTGTAAGCCACCTCCCTCAGATGTGGAATAAGGTCTTGAGACCAGTCAGCTCGCAACAAGGGACAATCTTCTTACTGTGAGCATAAGGAAACCCCTGTGCCCCTTGACAGGTTTTTCCTTATGCTCATTGAAGATTGTCCCTCTCTGCGATCCATCCGGACAGTCTTGCTGTTCTGAGGTGAGGTGGCTTACACTAGGTAAAAGGGGCAGGAGGGGTGTAACGGGCCATAGGCCGTTACTGGGACTGTGGATTTGAGCTATGGACTGGCGGGACTATTATCTGATTCTGTGTTGAATAGGGGATTTTTATGCTACGGTGGTTCGATTGTCGTACACCAGCCTTGGGACACCTATTGCTGATGCTTGGTCAAGGAATCCAGGCACGGCGGGAAAGGTCAACCCGGTGCCGTATGACCTCAACATCCGTCGACGGGATTGGGCGAACCAGGAGTGTGCGGAGTTAGTTGACTCAGCTGTCCCACTGTTTGACTGCAGTGTTTGACAATTTCCGCCCGGCCTCTGCAGAGAGAACCCCGGGACGATGGCCCAGGACCTCCCAGCATCTTGGGTTCCCGTTATAAGTGGGATACTTTATCATTCAATTACTCTTGAACTACAGCTCTAACAGTATTGAAATACTCTCCATGGCCCAAATCCTCCTATCTCTTACCCCTTCCTTGACTGCAAAAAACCTTGTAATAAAATCAGTTTTTACTGCCAATATCAATAGACGGGCTGGATTTCCCATTAGGCAGAGTAGGCGACAGCTAGAATGCCATATTTTCAGGTGCAGTGCTTCAGCTGTGTTGGCCATATCCTTTCGCAAACCCTCCACCTCAGGTCAACATAGGAACAATTCAAACCTGATCACCATTCCCTATCTTCAACCACAGTTTCTTCCTTTTCCTGTGCTCTCTGGAATGATCGCTCAGTTATTAACTGTCTGAGTGCCAGTGAGGTATCCAACACATTGCGCTGATAAGGGTTGTTTTGTTCCTTTGGCACAACCTATAATGTCTCAGCATTTAGGTGCTAAGTCTCTCATGACAGGAGAGTAGGAAATTCCCTTTGAATGGTTTAAATGAAAAAATATCTGGCAATTTCATAGAAACCTTACAATAGGTTACGACTTAAAGTGACCAGTCAATGAAATTATAATTTAGTGAATGTTTAAAAAATGTACAGCATGTATAGTTTTATGGTTTATTTCACATTATTTTGTGCCTGCAATGCAGAATGGTGCAAAAAACGGAGAATTAAAAAATAACTTTCAACTGCTAATTTTAACCCTTTGAATGTCAGAAAGACATCCAATGCGTTGCACTGCAATACAATAGATACCTCTCTGGCAGTCAAAGGGTTAATAGGAAGACTCACAAAAAGATGAATTTTGGTGTTTTAGAAAGGTGAGTTAGTGACAGATATAGAACCAGAAGCATTTGCTAGTGGAGCACAGAAAAAATCCACTCCTGGATAGCTGTTTGTCATTTACTTTTCTAAACTGCAGCAAAAGTGTGAAAATATGCTTAGCACCGGGGGGTGGTGGATGAGTGAGAAAAGGTTTAGTAGAGAAGTGGTTAAATCCTTAATGACTAGTGATACCAGGAAGTGACCTTCCCTTAAGGACCACTTTGATCTATGTCTGCGAGCCGGCACACGTGACTGATGATGACGTGTACCAGCGCACTGAACGGGGGTCTGAGGGAGACCTCTCCTGTCTTGGAGTGATCAGTTTGAGACCCTGTTAGTTCTTACATAGAGCTGTAAGCACAAAATATGTGGTGTTCCAGGACTGACCGTCACCAGTCCTTCAGTAAAAAAAACAGTGTTGATCCTGACACATCACCAGTCGTTAAGGGGTTAAACGGACCATATCACCTAAAAACAACTTTCAGCATGACATATTTGCTGTGCTTGACTCTTTTTTATTTAGAAGACAGTTTTTTTGAGTTATTTAGATGCATAGCTTATGCTAATTAACATTTGCACATCCCTCTGGTTCTTAACCCTTTGAGTGCCAGTGGGTTATGCAATTAATTGCAAAGTAATGTGTTGCGTACCCCTCTGGCAATCGAAAGTTTAAAGATTTAAAGGGAAACTAACACAAAAAATATAAACTCAGTTAATATAACTTTAAATATCACTTACATACACCTAGCGTATGCAAACATTAATTATTAATGTTTCATCCTTAAATTAATATAATATTAAACTTCCTTTTAACTAGAGTGTAAATTGACCTGTTCAGACTATTTAATTCTACTGCTTGTACGGAGATATAAATCCTAAAGTCAGTTAATTGAATGTGATTTGTGTCCATTGCTATTGTGTTGTTCTCTTATCTCAGCCCATTCATTGACAATCCTGGGCAATTAATGGGATCCCTGAGAAAGGCAGGAATGTCTGCTCCCTCAGAGCATAGACTAGATTTTCAGCCGAGGAAAACAAATTGAGAATTATTTTACAGATTGCCACATTCACCCTTTAAAGACCATTATGCACCCTTCTGGCCCTTAAATAGTTAAAGGGATGCCTAAAACAGCTTTTGAGATTTAGAAACAGCTTTCAAAATCACCTATATGTTGTGTTAGCCATTTTTTTTTCATTTAGAAAATTGGTCTGCGTGTGCCGTACAGGCACTACCTAGCTTTTCTTTACAATGCTTTGCCTTTGCCTCTAGCACTGAAAGAGTTAAGTGGCAATATAGAACTTAGAAAAAGCTTGCATAGAACACATTAACACTTTGAGTGCCAGTGCGATTGACTACCCCTCTGGCACTCAAAAGGCACTCAAAAGATTAAAGGAACACTACTAACGCATAAAACAGAACTGTGATTATACACACGTGAACACTCTGTACTTAAAGGGATAGTAATGCTTGCGTTAAACAAAGTTTAATATTGTAGGTATAAAAAATAAACATGCAGTGATGTATGTCCCGTCTCGCAAACATGTATAGTTTGAGAGATATAATCTTCTAAAGTTCCCCCCTCCCGCCCCATTCACAGACGTCAGCCTCTAGCTGATGGAATGAGATCCTGGTCCCGGGACCGGACAGAGGCTCTTCAGCAGAGCCGAAATAGCATTGTCTAGAAATAAATACTTCATTGGAACGGTCTACAAAGTGTGCCTGGTTTGCAGGCAAACTATACATGTTTGAGAGACGAGGCATACATCATTGCATTTATATTTTTAATATCTATAATGTTAAACTTTGTTAAAAGCAAGCATTACTATGCCTTTAAGAATAGGTGATTTTCTAGCCCAGCACTTATGTCAACCTGATGGGGAAAAACTCAGTACCAGGATTTGCCCTGGACCCACTGCAGCACTGAGCAGGGAGGAAGTTGTCCCAGTCCCTGTATTATCAGGTCTAGGATCAGAGTCTTAAGACGCCAACATCACTCAGTCCCTTAGAAATACACAGAGGGACTGAGAGATTTACAACATTCTTAGTTGTCAAAGTTTATTCAGTGGTCACTAAATTCAGGGCAGCATACCCTTTAGATTACAAAAGTTATTTTCTAGTCATTATTGTCTCTTTAACCCCTTGGGAGATAGAATAATTTCCAGTGCATTGCAAAGCAAAGTGTTGGAGATATCTGTTACACCCAAGGGTTTGTTGTAGCATGCATTGTCCTGTCCACAAAGGAAAAGAGGAGCAGTTCTGGATTACATTAAAATTATAATTCCCATTGATTTAAATGGGGCTCTTAGCCACACAATGCATTGGAGACTTCTCTGGCATTCAAGATGTTAAAAGCCTCATATAAAAAGAAAGTATGGCCTATATGCACTACAGATCGATGCAGTGTGGATATGATATTGTGCTTGTGTTCAAATCACTCTGACAATTCAATCTGCACACACATCGACATATTAACGAAAATTGTCAGATGGAAGGGGAAGGTTGGAGAAGGTGCCTATTAGTATACAGGATTTTCAAAGTGCTGTCAGTGTGGAAGGGATGTCCTCACCTAACACATCACCAACACTATGACAATTCTATAAAGCATTCTCTCTGTGCTTCCCTACTTGGCCAGTAGGGGAGTGAACAGTATGCTTTCAGCACCATGGAAAGCATTGAGTGCCATAGGAATGTGCACTGCTGACCCCGTGACCCTCAAAGGGTTAAAATAAACAAAAACAGTACACCAAGCACTACACAATTATCCCCTAACCAATTTATCATATGTCATACATGTTGTGCGCTCACAGGGGAACAAGACTGGGGGTCACGCAGCATGTATGGGGATTTGTGGCTACCATTTGCCCCTCAGCCTTGTTCTCTTGCCCAGAGGTAGCCATAGAACCCCATATACACTGCTTGGGCTCCACACTTGTTTCCTTGACCACTGGTAACCACAGATCCTCATAAACACTGTCTGACCCTCTCCAGCCTTTTCCCCTTGCCCACTGCTAGCCACAAATCCCCATGGTCACTGCCTGGGCAAGGGAACAAGGCTGGGGGTGTAAGGCAGTGTATATGGGGATAACACACAATGGTGCTGTTCCCCACATTATAGAAATGTGACATAGAGTGCCCCCTTTGTCATATCCCCCCTTAGTATTTCGACATATATTCAACATGCTAACTCAACTTTCACCTCTTTATTCGACAGGAACTGTCATTTATTCGAAAGAACCTGTCCTTTCTTTGACACTTAACCCTCTGAGTACCAGAGAGGTAGGAAATGCATTGCTTAGCAATGCATTTACTACCCTTCTGGTACTCATAGGGTTAATAGGCAAGGTATGCAGCTGCATACCTTGCCTGTTTATGTGTATGAAATGTTATTTATTTTTTTTATTTTTTATTATATGTTTAAAAAAAATTCAGAGCTCAAAAGGGGGCATTAGGACCCCTCCTGAAAGCCCCCTAATGTGGATCATCTATCCTTCTGGATAGATGATCCATGTGGTGACTTTTGTAATAAAGAGCATATAACCTATATGTACAATAGGTTATATGCACTTTTTATAATTAAATAATACTTTCAGACCTCGAGAGGGGCACCAGGACCCCTCCTGATAGATGATCCATGGGGCGACCCTGAAGGCATTTTCTGCCTTCTTTAGTACTGAGCGGGAGTAAAGCAGATGCAGTACAAGCGCTGCCTTGAATGAATGAACCCTGTCACCGTGTTATTCATAGAAAGCGCATCGCTGCGCTTTCCTCATTAAATCAGTCACCCGGTCTGACCCCGGTGATTGATTCAATGGGGAAAGTGAAGCGCTGCGCTTTCTATGAATGACCCGGTGACAGGATTCATTCATTCAAGGCAGCGCTTGTACTGCAGTGGCTTTTATAACCGCTCAGTACTAAAGAAGGCAGAAAATGCCTTCAGGTCGCCCCTATGGATCATCTATCCTTTGGATAGATGATCCATGATAGGGGGGATATCAGGAGGGATCCTGGTTCCCCCTCGAGGTCTGAAAGTATCATTTAATTATAAAAAGTGCATATAACCTATGGTACACATAGGTTATAAGCGCTTTATTACAAAAGTTGCCACATGGATCAACTATCCAGAAGGATAGATGATCTATGTTCGGGGGTTTGAGGAGGGGTCCTGATGCCCCCTTTGAGGTCTGAAGTTTTTTAAACATAAACATACCTTGCCTATGAGTACCAGAGGGGTAGCAAACACATTGCAATGCGTTGCTACCTCTCTGGTACTCATAGGGTTATTTATACAATAGAAATCCAGTGAGAGAATGTCATAAAAAATAGGAGAATTTAAATTGAGAAAAAAGTCATGAGAGCACTGTAAGTCAAATTTTAAAGGGGGGCATTAATATGTCGAAGGGGGGGCACATTGTGTAGTGCTTGGTGTACTATTTCTATTTATTTTAACCCTTTGAGTGCCACAGGGGTGAGCAATGCACATCCCTATGGCATTCAATGCTGTCCATGGTGCTGAGAGCCTTCTCTTTATTCCTCTACAGGGTAGGTAGGGAAGCAGAGAGAATGCTGTACAGGATTGTCTTAGCTCTCCCTGCTGTTCAGGGAGTACAGGGATATAGGTGAAGTGGAGACTGTGAACTCCTACAGCAGATGCTGCTATCGGAGTTTACTGAATGAGTCGAAGTGGCATATTATAATATCAACACACCACCTTGCATATGAATGTGTCTCATTATTCAGCATTTCCAAATGGAAATGAGTCACTATCCTTCATTTCCATATGAAATGAGCAGTTGTCGATGCGAAGAGTAAAAATTCATAAACATGGTGAAGGCATGTCAGATGGATGTCGATGTGGGTATCTTTTTGTCGGAGTGCTGGTGATGTGATGTCGTAGACACTTGGTGAATACTGTCTGTGTGCCTATGACACTTCTCCGATAGGACACCAACATTTTTAGCCCTCTATGATTTTTTGTGCATCTAGGTCTATGAATAATATGTATATATGTGTGTGTATAACACCATCATATCTTTTTTATGTATTATTTGTGATTGAAAAACATGTGCATACTGCAGTGTACATGGGTATGTGTGGCTACCAGTAGGCAAGGGAATAGATGGGGATCAGGCAGCGTCCATGGGGATTTGTGGCTACCAGCTGCCCCTCAGCCTTGTTCCCTTGCACTGTACACTGCCTAGCCCTCAGACTTGTTCTGTTGCCTACTGGCAGCCACAGATCCCCATTTACACTGTCTGACCCCCCAGACTTGTTCCCGTGCTTACTAGTAGCCACAAATCCCCATGGACACTGCCTGGGCAACAGAACATGTCTGGGGAGGCTGTCATGTCAGTTTATTTGGGGCTGCCCCACAATGCTTATGTTGGACATGCACGGATATTCCTAAAATGCTGGATTGAATAGGAGGAAGAAGAAGGAGGTGATCTTATTGAATAGGTGATCAATGCCAGTGAGACATCAAAAGGAGTCCCGATCACCCACATGAGGTTAGGGTGACCACATGTGCCTGATTGCCCGGGACAGTCACGATTTTAAACGTGCGTCCCATGTCCCTTCAGAACACAGAGGTCTAAACACTAGAAGGAGAACTGCCTATTGCCTACTTTGACAGAAAAAGGTCCGTCTGCTGGGCTACAAGAAAATGGCTTCCAGGCAGAAATCAAAACACTAGAATCAGATCTGAGCCTTGATTCTGTCATCAAACAGGAGCGGCTGTGCATTTTTGTTGTAGTGCAATGCCAGTCTAAGGCTTTCAGTGTGTCATATACATTTTCCTGTAGCCCACAACAGGCATCACATTCTGTCACAGCAGCGTGTAGAACTCGGTGGTACACCAGACAAAGAGCAGGTTGCACCCTGATGTCCAGTGATATATAGTGATCCCTCCTCTATAGCTGCTCTAGAGCAGGCTCTCCTCTTCACAGTGTCTCTGAATGGCAGAATGGAAATGTGGTCACCCTACGCGAGGTCTGATTTAAAAAAAGAAAAAAAATCTGCATAGCGCAAGATTAACCCCTTAAGGACCATTGATGTGGCAGGACCATCACACTGGTCCGGCACTTAAGGACCAGTGACGGTCCTGGCATGTCACGTACTTTTACTCACCACACTCCTGTAGGAGCGCGGTGAGTAATACCGGGCACTGAAGTTGATCGCTCCAAGACCGGAGCAATCTCTTCCAGTGCCCCATTTGGCGTGCCGCCCCACGTGATCAGTCACGTGGGACGGCATGTCAAAGTTTCCAATGTGGTTCTTAAGGGACAGCACACCCTGGGACTGCTGGTCCTTAAGGGGTTAAGAGATCCTGCACCATGTGAATTTTTTATATATAAACATAATCGTTCCCATGCTAATAAATTGGTCTGTCTTTCCTAAATAGCCTCACAATCGTATATATATTTTTTTAGCTAGTTTCCTTTTTTTTCTGCATGTTCCTCCTTTAACCCTTAGAGTGCCAAAGGGGTATGCAATGCATTGCAAAGCAATGTGTTGCATACCCCTCTGGCACTCAAAGGGTTAAAACTTCCACTGATGACAAAACCCAGCCCCACTGATGGCAACGTGAAGGAGCAGCATAAGATAATAGGGCTGGATGGGATTTCACAGGTAACATTACAAAAGTTAGTATAGAGCAGTGTTTCTCAGCTCCTGTCCTCAGGACCCATTAACAGGCCAGGACTTAGGGATTTCTCTGCTAGAGCACAGGTGTGGTGATCAGAGGCTCATTCACATTGATTAACTCACCTGTGCTCTAACAAGGAAATCATGTGATCAGAGGCTCATTCACATTGATTAACTCACCTGTGCTCTAACAAGGAAATCATCACATCCTGGCCTGTGAGTGGGTCCTGAGGACAGGAGTTCAGAAACACTGCTATAGAGAGAGTTTGCACAGCAACACGAAAAGCTTGTTCAACTATTTCTTATCAGGACAGAAAATAGAAACACAAATCTGATTTATGTTATAGTTTGTATCTCACTTTTCCCTGGGAGGCACTGACCTTTTAATCTCCAGTTTATTTTAGTCTCCCTATTTATATTTGTGCACCTCTGTAGTCCTTTCTCTCTCTTTAATTTGTGTACATCTCCCCCTCTACAAAGAAAAAACAAAGTGTGGACTGCGCTAACTAATTTCTCAATGTAGACTTCGCCCGAAGTATTACGAGGAAAAGGAGAACCAAAAATGTAACCTATTGTAAACAAAACTAAAGTGCTACCATTACCCTACATGTGAGTGCGTGCAACTCACTAATCACTCTACCAGAAAAAAACACACGTTTACTCATGTAAACAATTAAAGGGAAGAGCACTGAAGTCTAAATAAGAATATATAAATAATATTTATTAAAGACTTCTGTCTTATAAATATAAAAAAGGGAAAATTCCCTCTAACAATATAATGAATATAAAACAATGTTAAAAACACAATATACAAATATATAATGCTTACAATGACAATATCTATACAACAAGGACCTAAATAATGCACGTTAGGATATATGCTGTCAATATGGCTATAATTAAAAAATGGCTGGATGTACAGTCAATCTGCAATTGTGGAGAAAATGCCAGTGTCCCGGCCTTATCACTATATCAGTCCATTCCCGTCTATAATACTAAGTACTGCAGTTACAGTGGCGTAACTATAGGGGTTGCACCTGCGACCAGGACCGCCACTCCAGGGGCCCGGCCGCCCCCTGCGACCCCTCCGTCTGGTGCCCGCAATCTCCCTGTGGCGCTCTAGTAATGCAGAGCGCTGGGAAATGACATCATCTCCCAGCGCTCTGCATTACTAAGAGGACCGCTCGGGAGCTCCAGGGAGGTAGGAGATGGGGGCATTGTGAAGATTGAGGGGCATTGCAGAGGGGGTCAATATGGACGAGGGGGCCAATGTGTGTGTGGGAGGGCTCGTGGCACTTCTTGCACCAGGGCCCAGAGGTTTCTTGTTACGCCTCTGCGCAGTTATATGAATTCCGAAGGTATTAAATGAAATATGTGGGCAGATATTTGGACTATACATCCATCCGTTTTTAGTTATAGCCATACTGACAGCATATATCCTAACGTGCATTATTTAGGTCCTTGTTGTATAGATATTGTCATTGAAAGCATTATATATTTGTATATTGTGTTTTTAACATTAATATTGTTCATTATATTGTTAGAGGGAATTTTCCCTTTTTACATTTATAAGACAGAAGTCTTTAACCCCTTAACGACCCTTGACGGTCATAGTACGTCATGGGTAAAAAGTGCCTGAACGACCCATGACGTACTATGACTGTCATGGATTTCAGGGCTCCCCACGCGGCTGCACGCCGTTCGGGGAGCCCTGAGTCTGATCGTAAAAAAAAAAAAAAATGCTCCGTGGTCCTTTAGTGACCGCCGCGTGCCTGCGCGGCCGGTCGTTAAGGGGTTAATAAATATTATTTATATATTCTTATTTAGACAGTGCTCTTTACACAGGTAAACTTGTATTTTTTACCCCTCCCTCTAAGTTTTCCTCTTTCTTCTTCTCTTTATCTGCTTCTGTCTCTCTGTATATAATTGTACAATTTCATTTAAATTAGTCTTGCAATTAGGCTAATAATTTGGCATCCGGGTTAATACCACATTCTGTTGGTTTAACCCTTTCAGTGCTTTACAATGCATTCCCTACCACTCTGGCACTCAAAAGGTTAAGCCTCTGATCTTTTGGAGAAAGCCATAGTAGTTTGTGGACTAGCAACTCCCCTGTTGCCTAAAGCCCTAAAACTGAATTTCTGTTGAAATTTAAAGGGATAGTAATACTTAAGTATTACTAATCCCTATATTAAAGTCCTATTTAAAAAAAAAACGTATTGCCCCCAGTGTCATCTCTCAAACCTTTATGGTTTGAGAGATGAACGCTTCTAAAGTTGCCCTCTCCCTCCCCCTTCCCCGTAGTCAGCGTTCTAACTGACTGCAGGGAAGAGAGTCGTACGACTTTCAGGCGGCTCTCCAGTACAGCCGCGATCGCGTTAATGAAAAACAAAACTTTCACTGAAATGGTCTTCTACATATGCTTGGTTTGCAAGCACACGTAGAAGACCGTTTTAGTGAGAGATTTTGTTTTTTAATTAACACGATCGTGGCTCTGCTGCAGAGCCTCCTGATGATCTATGACTGGATTTTCCTTCAGCTGCAACTCTGACTTTGGGGAAGGGGGAGGGAGAGGGCAACTTTAGGAGTTTGAGAGATGACACTGTTGGCAATACATTTATTTTTAATAGGACTTTACTATAGGGATTAGTAATACTTAAGTATTACTATCCCTTTAAAGGGATAGTAATACTTAAGTATTACTAATCCCTATAGCAAAGTACTACTTAAAAAAAACATTGCCCCCAGTGTCATCTCTCAAACCTTTATGGTTTAAGAGATGAACGCTTCTAAAGTTGCCCTCTCCCTCCCCCTTCCCCGTAGTCAGCATTCTAGCTGACTCAGGGAAATCCGGTCAGAGATCATCAGGCGGCTCTGCAGCAGAGCCACGATCGCGTAAACTAAAAAAAAACTTTCACTAAAACGGTCTTCTACGTGTGCTTGCTAGTCATTTCAGTGAAAGTTTTCTTTTTTAGTAACGCGATATGGCTGTGCTGGAGAGCCACCTGAAAGTCGTATGACTCTCTTCCTTTCAGTCAGCTAGAATGCTGACTACGGGGAAGGGGGAGGGCAACTTTAGAAATGTTCATCTTTCAAACCATAAAGGTTTGAGAGATGACACTGGGGGCAATACGTTTTTTTTAAGTAGTACTTTGCTATATGGATTAGTAATCCTTAAGTATTACTATCCCTTTAACAGGATTCAGTGTAGCAAAAATACTCACAAGAGTGGGATAAAGGTGATACCTATTAATGGCTAACTGAGGGCATAAAATGTAGAAGATTTCAGGACACTAAAGCCCCTTCTTCAGGCCTGGGTTAATAAAGTTAGAATAACACTGCATTTATATTTACAGGGTATGACATACATTTGAAACAAAATATATGAGTATACAGTGGGGGTTAATTAAATTAGTAAACATACAGTCTAATAGATATGAAATGAAATGCATAGGGTTAGATCAAAGTCCTGGGAACAAGGAAATGTTCATTAACACAGAGGTGTGAAGAGCCTGTTATTCTGTGAGTTGAAAAGGTCTATATACCAAGATGTTCTATCTATTATAATGAGACATAAAGCCCATTCCCAGGTTCAGTCCTGTTTTTAATGTGTCAGATAGAACCATTAATTTAAATTCCCAGATTTTTCTTTCCCTTTGTGTTCTCAAGTTTTTGGTATGGCAACTTTCATATTTTGTAGACTATGATTTGGACCACAAAAATGCTGTCCAACTGGTGTGTCAACCTTTTTTCTGTTTATTGTGTGGTGATGAAGGTTCATTCTTTTCCTCAGTGTCTGTCCTGTTTCCCCAGTGTAGTAACCTCCTGTGGGGCATTGTGTACAGGTTCCATCTTTTTTTTCAATTTTTTTTTAATTTAAAATAACCTCCTTACCGTCAGTTACAGAGCTGAATTTCCTCATTTAATCTGATTTTTCATTTATTTTTTGCAGCTGTCTACAGGGAATACTTTCACATTCCAACATCTGAACTTTCTAATTCCAGGAATAACAAAATATGCCATTGTTTGTGAAACATATAGCACTATGGGACAGATCAGGAGATTATGCCTGTGAGCCTACAGTGGAAACTTGGCTAAAGATAATCAACATATTATTTAGAAAATGACAGTTTATCAGACTGCATCAAAGTAATGGATGTCATGGGTGGCAAAGTAACAATTCCACCCAAAACAGGATCTAATACTAGAATTATTTAAAATACTTCCAATTATCCTTTTTTAATTTTTGACAGCAATTGTTGCTTCAGCTCTGTGGATAATGAAATAGTTTATATCCTATATAATAATTAGCTAAAAGTTTGTCACAACGCAGTCATGTGCAGTAGAGATGGCTGCACGTGCTGAAGTCATGCGCAGTAGAGACTGCCCGAGATGAGGCTAATATGCAGTGGGCCGCAGTGCACAGAGAGGACCACAGTCTGAGTTTGGAGTGCCCCGCTCCATATCAGCCACGTCACGGGCTGTCTGTACTGTGCAGGACTGCAACGAGACCGGCAGGCACTGTGCACCATGTACACTGGCTCTTCAACTAGTACTTGAATAAAAGACCAAAGTCATCAAGTTCAATCTTTGTCGTTTCACCTTTGTTTTTGTTGATCCAGAGGAAGGCAAAAAAAAAAAAAAAAAATTCCCACTAAAGTCATTTAAAATTACACCTGAAGTGGGTAAATAAAAAGTCCTCCTTCACTCCAAAGGGCAGTCAGATATCTCCCTAGGTCAATATTCAATCTGTTCTGAAGCCAGCTGTTGTAATAATCTCTATATTATTCTGAGCTAAAAAGGTATCTAGTACATTTTTACAGTACCTACAGTATCTGAAAACAGAGCCTCCTGAGGCAAAGAATTCCACATCCTTACTGCCCTCAGTGAAAAAAAAATCCATTCCTTTGTTTTAGCTGAAAGTGACATTTCTCCTGTCTCAAAGTTATAGTAACTTTTTTGAGTTTACAAATTCTGCAAGTACATACTATGTACAATCAAACTTACTTTACTTTAATTTTTTTTTGTTGCCTTTTTTTATACTTTATATCCCTGACAAAGAGCTCTCTGGGTTTGTTTTCAGGGAACTTTGTGAAAGCAGGTCTAGAGATACAATGTAAAAAAAGATAAAATGGGGGTTATGTACTAAAGCATGATAAAGAGGTGATAAAGTGGTGATGACTTCTCCAGTGATATCACTTCTCCAATTCCTATGTTATTCTATGTAGCCAATGCACTAAGATTTCTCCATCTGCCACTTAGTTTGACTTGGTCTCTTCTTTATACAAATATGCTGGCTCCTACCAATAATATTGGTCTTCACTTACTACTGAATACAGTTAGTAACCCTTCTAACAGCTTACACACTATGGAAGTCAAGCTCTCAGGTCTGTAATTTCCTGGTTTTGATCTTTGCAGAAAGAGAATCAATAAATATTAAGTATAATGGTCTTGTTATTACTTAGCTAAGTTCCTTAAGTTCCCTTGGAGGTATAGCATCAAGTCCAGGAGCTTTATTCACCATAACCTTTTCCAGTCTCTTTTGGACTTTGTCCTCAGTAAGCCATGTAAGGATGGAGGAAATTTTGTAGTTTTATCTGTTTGCCTATAGTCTGTCATTTTTGCTTCTTTTGTATACACAGAAATAATGTGTTTAAGGTCATAAGCCATAGCCTTAGCCATAGCCTTAGCCATAGCCTAAGCCATAGCCTTATCCTTACTAATCAATTCACCTGTCTCAGCCTTAAGAGGACCAATATCAACCTTAATTGTTTTTGATATTTTTATACTCTCTTGATCTCTTGCAATACTTCTAACATTTAAGCTGGCCTACTTGCTAGTTTGCAGACTGCTAAATCTGACCCTTCTGACTTAAAAACATTAAAAGCCTGCTTCTTATTTCTCATTTCCCTGCAATGCTCTTTAGTCTTAGTTTGCTTGTCTTGTATTTATTCTCTAATGGTATAAATGACATCAACATCCTATCAGATTTGAAACCAGCTGTCGAAATTCTTAATATTACTCTGAGCTAGAAAGGTATCCATTTTGATATTAAAGCAACTATAGTATGTGAAAGTACACCATCCCAGGGAAAAGAAATCCATAATTGTATTGCCCTTACTGTAAAAAAAATCCCTACCTTTGTTTTAGTCAAAAGTGCCTTTCCTCTTCAAGGATGCCATTATGTTTTCTGATGAGCTCTTTGAATAAATAGTTCTTTATCTTAAGTCCTTTTTGTTCCAATTTAATTTGTGGAAAATGTCTTCTAAACAAGCAGAAAACAGTTTTGGGGAAATTGTGTCTCCATGTCAGATGCCTTTTTTCTACATTCATCTGAACTTTATAATTGTTGACCTGTATTGATGCAGTTGCATTTTCATATATTGATTGGAGCATATTGATGCATGTTCTGTCTAATTGGTTGATCAGGGCATCAATTATTGTTTGTTCTTTCTCTGAGTCAAAGGCTGTTTTGTAATCAATGAAGGCTATCCATAATTGAAAAAAGATTCTTATCCCCTTGGTTGCTAGACAACTACAGTACATTGCTTCAGAATGTGTGAGAGACCTCTGAAGCATCCAGAGGCTTAAAAAGTGGCTGTTAAATATATAAGAAAATAGGTAAATTAGACAGTCAACTAAAAGAAGCGGGTGTCTGTACGGAGGGACTGGAAGTGTGCTGGCCACACCCACAACTCAAAAAGTGGGTATGGCCAAAAAAGCTGAAGTGTACCTCAAAATTTGAAGCTATAGGCTTTGGCTCTCCAACTGTTGGAGACTAAATCTTCCATCATCTCCAGCAGCTACTTGAGGGTGATGGTAATTGTAGTCCCCAACAGCTGGAGACCCCAATATTTCTGACCCCTGCTCAAGTCTGTTTCCTACTCTTCTCAATGGGACCTGAATAAAGCAGGCTGTGTAAATCACAGATACATATATCACTACAGTCTAGAAAACCCACGCTTTGTTTGTTTGTTTGGTATTTTTATTGTGAGACATTCTGTTCTGCAGTAATGGAAACCTTATGTGTGCGACATTTTATCAAAACAGAAAATAAAAAATTCAAAGGAAAAAAAAATCTATAAATGTTTGTTCCATTTTTCATTTACTGTTAACCCTTTGAGTGCCGGGGGTACGGATACCTCTCTGGCACTCAAAGGGTTAAAGTAGCATGTAGCAGATCTCCATTTGTTCCCTAGAAGTGCTTGCTTAGGTGTTATATAAGGTGCCTAGATATTGCTTTAGCCCTTTGAGTGCCAGAGGGATACGCAACACATTGTTTTGCAATGCATTGTGTACCCCTCTGGCACTCAAAGGGTTAAATGTGAGACGCTTATGAAACTTAAAGGAATAGCAACATTTTATTTTGACTTTGTATATTCTGCCTTCACCTTTTTTTAGCACTTTTCTGTCCATGAAGAGTCATCGGAATTCTTTTTAAAGATTGTGTGAGACTTAATTCCTAGAATGCCAAAGTGCTTGACCAGCTGTTCCTGATGTGCCAAGCCCATACATTGTACTGCTTAAAGGGATAGTAATGTCTATAATGTAACTATATGGTATATACAATTAAAAGAGAGTACTTGCACTTATTCGTATCTCTCAAACTGTTGCAGTTTGAGAAATATAGGAAAATAAAGTTCCCTGGTCCCACCCCTTTCTGCTTGACAAGCTGTAAAGCTGTCAGAAGCAGATTCTGGTCACTTGACCAGATATGGCTCTTCAGCAGTGCCGACATAACAATATCTAATGATAAATTCTTCATCTAAATGGTCTACAAAGTGTGCTTGCAAACCAGGCACACGTTGTAGACCCTTCTGATGAAGTATTTATTTTTAGGTATCTCTATGGCTATTTTTTTTCCTGTAGCGTACACCAGGTTAGGGGTAGTAAGTTAAGTCCCCCTCATTTGATGCCTTGGGTTGTCTTCTTTCGGAAATGGAGCTTTGTCTACCTTTACTTCATTTCTGTAGTTGGGACAACCTTTTTAGTACAGGCTCACCTACTGATTCCTCCGTCAGAAGGAATCAGTAGGTGAGCCTGTACTTAAAAGGTTGTCAGGTAACAGGGAACAACCTAGGAGGGGAAGAGGTGAAGATTGACTGGCTGCGGTACAAAGCTGTACCGCAGCCTGCCCTGAAGTGCTGTCACTCTGTTACATTTTAAAGCCTATTTTTCTGTGAAAAGAGCGTTTAACAAAAACAAAAACACGGATTTAACATTTACTGGAAAGCATGAATTGAATAAGAAGTACTTTACAGGAGGTGAATTTCCCCTTTAGCTCTGTATCATATTTTACACCACTCCCAACGGAACAAGGGGGTCAGGCAGTGTCCACAGGGATTTGTGGCAATCACTTGCCCCTCAGTCTTGTTCCCTTGCCCACTGCTAACCATAGAACTCCCTGTACACTGTCTGACCCTCTCCAGACTTTTCCCCTTGCCTACTGGTGTCAGTCAGTGTATGTGGGGTGATGTTCCCCCACAATGCTTATATTCAACATGCTGCTCCACAGTTATAATTTGACAAATGCTGCCCCTACACAGGTAAAATTCAACATATGCTGCCTCCCCCCAGTAAAATCCGATATACGCTGATTTCCCCTGTTAAATCCAACAAATGATGCTCCATCTATTCCACATATGCTGCCGTCACACGGTCGTAGTGCTGGTGATGTGTGAGGGAGGGCATCCCTTCCACATTGACAGCACTCGGACAATCCTGTATGCTAATGGAGACCTTCTTCTCCCCTCCCCTGGCATCCTTAAATTTTAGTGTATATGGAGAAGTGTGTGTACTTCAAAGTGTCAAAGCGTTTTGAACACATCCACAAAATCATATCACCACAGCATCGCTGTTTAGTGCATTTGCCCCTTTGTTTCTTGCTTCAGATCTCCAGCTCTTTTGATAAAAGCTGCAAGTGCCAGTACTCTGTGAAGAGAATATTCCTTTGCTCTGAAGCCAGTAAGAGTAGTACTTTATTGATAGCAGCCCATCACTAGTCCATCCTCTGTCTAACTCTCTGGCTAAGTCTCATAAGGAGACTTAAAACCAGACTTTAAAACAGACACACCTTGCTTGTCCTGAGATATTAAATAGAGAGACTGAGATATATGATCAGAGAAACTGGGACCAATCAGGCAATTAGGAAATCAAGGAGGTAGCAGCCCATGTGTGAGCAATATCGAGTCAGAGACAGAGATGGCCAGCCAGAAAGAGATAACACACCTGAAAAGAGACAGCAGATAGTTACAATCTACAGCCAAGAGGTTCCCAATGATTCCAAAATTACTATATAAGGATGACTATAGATTAATAACTAAGATAGAAGTCTCTGGCTAATATTGTCACCTGAGATTTGCATATCACTGGGAATTATACTATAATACATATCAATGGAATGTTATCATCGGAAAAGTGGTTAGCACTGGAGATGGTATTGCATGAGAAATTTATCACAATTTACCTGAGAGAATTATAACATGAGAATTGGTCATCATTAGGAATATCATCACCTGAGAACTGGCATTTTGATTGCGATGAGCGTGCACTGCCTTGTATTCAGAAAGGATGTTATCTTATTTCATCTCATTTCCTTATAATCCTGGACAGTCAATGGGAGTCCTAGAAAAGGCAGGAATGTTTGTGGTCTCAGACTATATGTAAGATTAGATATTATGCCTCAGAAAATAAAGAGAATGTATACAGATGCTTATATGAAGTACAGTGTGTGTACATAACTTCTGTAATTTTTAGTGTTCCTTTAAATCCCTTTAAATGCCAGAGAGGTATCCAATGCATTGCAACACAATGCTTTAGATACTTCTTTGTCACTCAGAGGGTTAAGTGTCCATCTTATTTACCTCTCTGGCACTCAAAGGGTTGTGGTCATCTCGTTTAACCCCTTAAAGACCGCTTTGATGTATACAGACTCAATGGTACACTTGACTATTTACGTGTAGCGGCGCCGAGTTGGGGTCTGAGAGACACTGCTCCTGTCTTGGAGTGGTCAATTTTCAGACCCCGTTTTTATTTACAGCACTGCCGCAGGAGTAAGTAAAAGGTACATGACGTGCCACGACAATCATCAGTCTTTAAGGGAAAAAACAGTGATGGTCCTGGAACATCACATGGTCCTTAAGGTGTTAAAAACCTTTAGCAATTGAATGTTATATGCTGATAGTTTCTGTGCCAAGCAACAGTGCATAGGGCTGGGGTCATGGAAAAAGAGGAGCTGTAGCAATGGGTGGGACTACAGACACTTAGGATGCCTTGCCTAGGGGCACCTTTATGTTTATCTGGTGGGGTTACTCTCAGTGGTGTAAAGGTGATAGGGGTCACACTAACTCCCCTTCTCTCTGTGTCCACTTTATTCTTTCATCATCTTTCTTTTCTCAATTTATTGTTCTACTCTTAGGCCTAGATTTAAAGGCAACCGTTAAACCAGCCGCTAAGTGAAAAAGGCACATCGCTCGCAAATAATACAGGAGTTACGGCAGATTCAATAGCTACTCTACGAGAATAGCTATCGAGCGTAGGCACACAAAAAACACGTAACGCAAAACCCGTTGTCGCTCATGTTAATGCACAACGGGCGGACAAATCACACGATAACTGAGCTCCAAACAACATCTAACATAACGGCTGCCGTTGTCAAGCAACCATGATTGATGCCAAAAC
The DNA here is from genome assembly GCA_037306005.1 of Rhinophrynus dorsalis. NCBI lineage: Eukaryota > Metazoa > Chordata > Amphibia > Anura > Rhinophrynidae > Rhinophrynus > Rhinophrynus dorsalis. Next base: position 495,518,799 of record CM074721.1, read on the forward strand.
AAATTCAAACACACATCCAATCCCAAAGCCCCAATGTATCAAATAACTTCAAATACACCTATATATACCCCAAAATAACCGTCACACACTGTCTGTTATCGAGTTCTTCAGAGCCAGATATCAGGACCCAGGAGCGGAGGATAGTGATCAGAGAGAGGGAGACAGGAGCGTTCATTGGAGGTAGAGGAGTTTTGGAGTTTGGAGAGAGGAGAGCATTGCACAGAATACGACACATAGCACACCTTTGCACATATTACATACACACATACAAACACATACACATACATACACATAGTCCTTTTATTTTATAACACCTCACACATTTTACTTTTATTTTTGACAGTGTGAATCTGGGAGTGAAAGTGTGTGACAGAGAGTGACTGGATCGAGTGTGTCTGTGAGGGCCTGTGGGAGTGCCTGGGTGTGACTGGGTGAATGATGGCGAGGAGAGGAGGACAGGAGAGAGGGATGGGGAGAGTAGTGGAGGAGGAGGAAGATCAGGAGGGGATCCCTCAGCAGAGCAGGGGTGGGAGAGGGAGATCCGCAGGGCGGAGCGGGACCCGGCCCACAAGAGCAGGAACACGCAGGACAGGGACAGAACCTGCAGTGGGACGAGGGGTAGTTGCTGGGGAGCACCCCACACAGTCAGGGTCAGACCAGGCAGGGCACTCCGGCTCTGAGTCATCCCATGCCGGAGCTGATGAGGCCAGGATCAGAGACCCAAAGTATACAGAGGAGGAGAACACGGCTCTTGTGGAAGCTGTCCTGGAGAGGCAGAGTGTTCTCCACCCGACAGCGAAGGTCCCTGGCCTGTCAGCGAGGAGGAAAGCAGCCTGGAACCAGATCTGCAGCCGGGTCAACGCGGTGGCTCCATGCAGACGGGACGTGGAGTCCATCAAAAAGAGATGGGGCGACTGCCGGAGGGTGGTCAAGAACAAGCTCTCCGAACTCGCCAAGCACGCCCGAGGCACTGGAGGTGGCCCACCTGTCCCTATCACCTTCTGCGGCTGGGAGGAGATGGTGCGCCAGAATATGTCCCCAACCCTGATCGAGGGGGTTGTTGGAGGAGCTGACACTGGGGATGAGAGGACCCTCCACACTACCGGTAAGTGCAACACTACAGAACAACACACTACAGCAACCAACACCAGCTGCACACACACTCACACCTCAACACATGGCCATCATTCATGCACACAACTGCACCAACACAGCACCCTGAGGGTTAAAAACAGGACACAACACAAGGACAAATATCAAGGTCCAACTTGGAACAAACCTGTCCAAGTCCTACTTCAACCCTCCTGTCGCTGTGCTCATCACACACAAAACACAAACCATGCAGTTCCAAATGTCGACTGTCATCACTGTTCACACACAATGTCACCCATGTCCCCGCTGGGATGTCAGCACTTAACCCCTCGAGTGCTAGAGGGATCATCAATGCATCGATCAACAATGCTTTGGCAACCCCTCTGGGACTCAAAGGGTTAACCAGACAACAATCAAGTCAATAGGCCAACGATCACATGCTACACAGGGGACATTCACTAAGCGGTGACAAACACATGGTGGAGAGAAATTCACCCTCACACATCCTCATTTCACCAATACCAGTGTTAGCCTATGGAGAATATGCAATAACATGAATCAAGTTGCTAAGGTCCCATCGTATACACTCCATAGAAAACACTGGAAATGGGGAAATGAGATCACTGGAGAAGTCAGCATTATGTACACTCCATCATGTCAACAACACCGCTTACTGAATCACAAAAAGGATGGAGCAGGTCACACATCACAGTGGCACTGAGAATAACTGCTTGTATGTGCAACACACAGGCCTCAAACAATACCCCAGAATTAAAGGGGGAAAAAGTAGGCCTTGGTGTTGTGTCTGCAATCATTTACCCTAACTTCAAATGACATATCTCACATCTGATTCCCACATGGATCCTCAGGGGTGCTGATGCCATGGATGGATGGTACACCAGACACTGTTTGCAGGATACACATGGGAACCAAATATCATCCATTGTACCTTGGTCACCAACAGGCCATGAATGATAGATATCTCGGATTGAGTACGGTTGCCTCACTCAGAAGGATGGATGGGCTCATACTCAAAGAAAAACAGGCCTCAATCAGAGATATCCCTCACTACTGGCGTGATTGTTGCCCTTCAGGATTCAACTGGAACACACGACATGGACAGGATCCTGTCCAGTTCATCAATCTCTGATTGCCAGGGTGGTATCCCATGCCCTACAATGAAATGCATAGGATATGATCCTGACAACCAGAGAGTCACCTGTCAAGTAATGAAAAATTGTGAATTGGACGGGATCAGCTAAGAAGATAGGGTTGAATAACACTTGATTCCCACTGCACATCTGTTCAAACAAAGATATGCACACAAAGGAAAATGGTCAGATATGTACCTTTCAAATGGCTCAAAATATGTCCCAACACGATGTGAACCCAGAGATCATCTCACTGCCTGTGATTGCCCTACTGGCCAGATATGTGCATCCATCAGAAACTAACTTACATTGATACCATCCAAATACACATACCTAGTATATCCCACTCTACGTAGATGGGATATACGAGGTATGCTCATATCCATCATATCAATCCAATGTATATTTTGATGGGTGCACATATATAGCCAGTAAGGCAATCACACCTACTGAAATGATCTCTGGCTTCATATCTGGAAAGGATATATTCATATCCATATGAAAGGTACACATCCACATGCATATATGACCATTTCTCCTTGTATGTAACTGTAATGGCATAGCAATTGTTAATTTCACCAACATGTGGATCCATGTTAGTCCTATCCCGCCAACCCTCATGGTTAGACAGATATCGCTCTATTTGACAGCTGGAGATTCCAGTCATTAGAACACACGGAGGCTCTTCAGCAGAGCCTAAATTGCCCCATTCAGAGATGGAGACATCTTTGAGATGGTCAACAAAGTGTGCCAGGTTTGCAAGCACACTCTGTTCACCATTCCAATGAGGTTTACATCTCTGAATGGGGCAATTTACGCTCTGCTGAAGAGCCTCCGTGTGGTGAAATGACTGTCAAACATGTCAAAATGACTGTCAAATAGAGCAATATCTGTCTAACCATGTGGGTTGGAGGGATAGGACTAACATCGATCCACATCTATCTCTTACAATGCCTACAATATTACATCATGGTGAAATTAACCATTGCTATTCCGTTACAGGGATAGTAATACCTAACATGTGAAAAGAAAAATATATTGCAGGGTTCATCCCCCGAGCAAAACAAGGGTATTCCCACTGCTCAAAGGTGTTTCATTCAAAATGTAGCACAGCTCATAGTTGACTACTCCAGCGGCAATATCACAGTGGCCTGGAACTCTAAAATGGCGATGTTGCTAGACCATCCTATGGACAGCTTACGTCCAGATGCAATAAATTCTCATAGGATAATGTAGCAACAGTGCCAATGTACAACTTCAGGCCACTGGGATATAGCACCAAAGCAATTCTACTCTGAGCTGGGAGACTTTTTGAACAAAAACCTCCTCCAGCAGTGGGAGTACCCTTGTTTCACTCAGGGTGATAAACCACAAAACATATATTTCCCTTTCTGCATTTCATGTATTAGTATCCCATTAATCCCATCATGGCTACGTTTACTAATCACACAATCTCAATTCTCCACACAGCTTATGGGCCTCCATCGCAGCAGGAGCCCGTGGAGGAGCCGACCACACCACCCAGTGAGGAGGATACAGAGGAGGGGACTAGCCACTGGGAAGCGTCTACAACCACCACACCTCCTCCCCAACTGGCTGCATCACCACTGCCTGCCTCTCAACTGGCTGCCTCTCAACTGGCTGCCTCTCAACTGCCTTCCTCTCAACTGCCTGCCTCTCAACTGCCTGCCTCTCAACTGCCTGCCACACCACAGGATGCTCGACAAATGTACAGCGGCTGGATTCAGGGGGAGAGATGGATGCATCCCACTAGCACCGGGAGCTATTACCCTCCAGCAGCAGCACCACCACCACCAGGGAGGCAATGGCTGCCCGGGAATGTGGCCACCAGCCAATATGGGCCATATTCCACCGAGATGGATCTACCCTCCTGGATGGCTCCCCAGCATGGCCCCAGGTATGATCCCAGGTGGGGGCCAAGCACCTACCACTGGCCAAGGTATGAGACTTGGCCACTTGACTACCAACACCTGGGCCTGATTGGGGAGCCCCAGCGCCCTCAGCCAAGGGACTTGTTCACCCCACCACCTCAACCAGCACAGACATCAGTGGGCAGCAGTGGGTCCCTTGATGTGGTGGGCACCCACACACCGTCTGTGCAAGCCACTCCACCAACACAAACAGCAGTAGCAGCCACAGCACACCCAGTACCAGCAGAGGAGACAGCAGAGGCTGGGGAGATAGAGGCTGAGGAGACAGCTGAACCTGTTGAAGCAGAGGCTGAGGAGACAGCTGAAGCTGGGGAAACAGAGGCTGAGGAGACAGCTGAAGCTGGGGAAACAGAGGCTGAGGAGACAGCTGAAGCTGGGGAAACAGCACGTGTCACCGGCCACTCCCATCTCCAGCAGTCAACGCACCCCAGATCTGGAGGCTGAGTGCATGGCCCTTCAAAGAGGACAGCTCCGGGCAACCCACGCCACCAACGACAACCTCACGAGGAACCGGAGGGAATCCCGGAGGAACACGAACAGGTTGGAGACCAGAATCCAAGCTCTGGAGTCAGAGGTTGCCAGGGGGAACACACAACTCCACCAGATACATACGGGGATGATGGACATGTTTGCACAGGTGCTCGTGGAGTTGCGAGAGATTAACCGCAGGGAGAACCTGAGGATGGAGAGGGAGAACCTGCGTTCCACAGAGGGGTCCACTGCACCCACCACCCCTTCCAGTGTTACCCCAGAAGCCACACCTAGGGGACAGAGGGTGACAAGGCAATCAGCCAGGGCATCCACCTCTGGCACCAAGTCTAAGGCCCCCCCCCAAAAAAAAAAGAAATGAAAGGCCCAACCTGTCATCTGCCCCCTCAATAAATGAAAATTGTGCTTTTGAATCCTGTCTGATCTGCTGTGTAATCACTTATAGATTGGGTGGCAGGGTTGTCTCCAATGCATTGCCAAACAATGCAGTGAACTCAACTCCTGCCTGGGGGAAATGTTTGTGTGATGTTACAACATGGGTTCACACACACCCACACCGTTGTCCAAATTCACCTGGCAACCCATCCCTGTAGCCATATAACACAACAGTGTTACATGGCCATGATGTGTGTCAGATTTGATCAGAACATACCCCTTAGCACAACAACTGGTGCAACACTGAACATTCGTCTGCATCAATTGTTGTGTTTGAGGGGAAAACCAAACTAACAGCTATGCGACTTAGCAGGGAAATAACAAGCAGGACAGATTGAACATGCATCAATATGGTCTTTAAATCAAAATTCTATTGTGCAGCTGACATACTGGGGAACACAATGTACACCCTAGGATCTCAATGTGTGTGTTACACATTGTGATCCTAGGGTGAGCATTGTGTTCTCCAGCAAGTCAGTTGCACAACAGGAGTTTGAATCACAGCCTAACTTACTGCATAACCCAAAAATCTTCCTAAGATTTCATTGTGTAGCACGCACATTGGAACCTTAGGCTGAGCATTGGCTTATGTATTAAAGGGATAGTAAACCTTGAAAATAAGTTCATTCTATATTGTAGCCCTTAAAAAAACATGTAAAATGATATAAGTCTTATATCCCAAATCATATATGTTTGGTAGATAAGACTGATATCATTTTTCATGGTTTTTAAAGGGCTACAATGTGAAATAAACTTATTTTCAGGGTTTACTATCCCTTTAAGTTGTGTTGTTGTTTAACTAAGGTTATAACACACTTCACCAGTAATAACACTTGTCCACATGGTTGTTTTTGTTGATGTAGCCCATGTACTGAGATATGACAACCTACAGCAATCTCAGGACATTGATTATATTGAGCAACACACAAACCATGGACATCACATCACAGTGGAAGTGTGTCCCCTGTATCACCAGCTAATCACTCACAACACACATCAGTGTATCACTGCCATCATGTCATTGCATGTATACATCACAAAGTCCACTCATGGTCAGGCAACTAGTGGACTCCTGTGATGTAAATCATGCCTTCCTTTGTATGAGGGATACTCTAGCCTTGGGTACGGTTCCACATTGACAGGTGTTTGATCCAACATTCATTCATACAGACACGGATTGAGTAGTGATGTTTCTTGTGTATGTAGCCAATAGTCATTAAACACTTGTATGAGCACAAAAAGGTACATCTGAACTAAATAGGAATACATTAGAAATGCTAGTGAACTGCTCAGGTGTTGTCTACATCGTTTGGCATCTGTGTATGAGCAGTCTTACTGTACAGGTCTGATACCTGGATGTTAGTACACACATAAATTTGTGTCCATATGTGAATGTTCCAGTAGAGGTTGCTGTGAACATCAGGTCAAACATTGCATCACCAACACAATCACAAAACGCCAAGGGGTGAGCTTCATGGAAGTGTTGTCCAGACTTCAGTCCAGTCATATGGAAACTCCTCTGTTCAAGGATGGATCGTGCTATGGATGCCTGTGGGACAAGAGGACAGGATTTGGAACATCACCCTCGAAGTGATCGTCATGCAACAGCTACAACATCATGATCCTCTTAATCTTTCCCGTTACATAAGTCTACACAAACCACTGCTTTGTAATGTGTTGTGTACTGGTCTATGAACCATCATGGGGGGAACTAAGGGGATGTTAACCATCCTTAGGGATATTTGCCCCTGACATGGTTACACACATCAACAAATATGTCCTAATAGCTTCCTGACAACAATATATTTGGGCTGCCACTGTCAGAGACAGGCCAAATATGTTTGGTTCATGGAGCTAGTAGGACATATTTGTTAATGTGTGTATTTCTTTCTGGGGCACATATCACTGCACACACACACACAGGGCAGCATGGTGTCCATGGAGATGTGATCCACATTTCATGAGCTCCATGTTGTGTAACACACTATTACTGTCGATCCACCCCTCTGCTGCTTTATTCAACTGTAGCAAGCTACTGGTCCCATGTCCCCACGAATGCCCCCTGAACCCCTTATATGACAGAGTTCTATCCGATGCATTGGCTTGGATGAGACTCCCTTGCTACAGGGGTACCATGGTTGCTATGGGTCTGATCCTAGCAGAACACTTTAGTTGGTGCCTAGGGAGCTGTGGGATATGCTGAACAAGGTTAAAGTGTTGTACCTTGGTTTCCAGGGGGGGCATGCATGATATCCTTGAGGTAGCAGTATCAACATGGACGACAGGTTGTCAGGTGTATTCGGAATCTCTAGGCCCAATCTGACTGGTCCACGGAATAGTTGATGCTGGTGGTCCATACTGCAGCCAGTGACAGGGCTGTGTCACTGATCCTGTGGGGTGAAACAGAACATGTGTGTTGTGGTGGGTGTGTATGCATGGATTGTGTGCATACATGTATTATACTCACAGCAGAAGTGATCCCTGATCAATCTGTCCCTTGTCTGCATCCCTGTTGGGGTTTCCTCACACTCAACGATATCCACAGGGTCTTCAGGTCTGGGTGGGGGATGGACATCGTCGATGAGTCTGGTGTCCACCGCGATATTATGTAGGATGGCACATGCCACGATGATGTCGCAGACCTTGCCTGGTGCATACTGCAATGCTCCCCCCGAGTGGTCCAGACATCGGAATCGGGACTTGAGGAGGCCGAAGGTCCGCTCAATGGCATTCCGTGTTCTGGCATGAGCCTGGTTATATCGTTCCTGGGCATCGTTTTGGGGATTGGCGACCGGGGTGAGGAGCCATGGCTTGCATCCATAGCCAGCATCACCTGTGGAAAGTGAGTGACATGGTGTGACAAGGAGCACATATTGTGGTGAACATACTAGCACATGTGTATGTGGTGTCATTTGGTGCTGTTAACTCACCCAGTAGCCATCCGCCTGTATAGGTACCATTTTCGAAATCCCTCTGCACAGATGAATTTCTGAGTATATGTGAATCGTGACAGCTCCCGGGAAATTTCGCACAGACATTCATTATGGCCAGGTTGCTGTCACACACCATCTGCACATTCATGGAGTGGAAGTTTTTGCGGTTCAGGAACATATGTCCCTGACGTGCTGGTGCTTTGATACGGACATGGGTGCAATCTATTGCACCCATGACCCTGGGCATGCCTCCCCTTGCATAGAAGCCCTGCTTCAGATGTGTCCACTCCATATCGGTGATGGGGAAACGTATGTAGGTACTGGCCTTGGCTTTGAGGGCTGGCAAGACCTGGGACAGCACCCTGGAGAATGTGGCCTGGGACATGCCAGATGCGTAACCCTCTGTCGACTGAAAGGCGCCACTTGCCATGAAGTGTATGGCACACAGGAGTTTTTGAAGGCCAGTTAGAGCATGGTTATGGGTGCATATGGGATCCACCTGCTCCTTGATGACCTCATACAGGGCTATGATGCTGTGTGGCCTCAACCTGTAGCGATCAATAACCTCGTCATCGGTCATTCCAAAGAGAGTGACCCTTGGACGGTATACCCTGGGCCTTGGTGGTCGTCTATGCATCCTGGGCTGCTGCAGGGGTCCCTGTGGCAGCTGGGGAGCATCCTGTTGCTGCAGCTGTGCATCTGCAGGCAGGTGTCCTCCGGGTGGGGATGGGCTCCTGTGTGGCTGCTGAGCCAGAGCCTCCTCACTTGCAACAGGTGGAGGCTGTTGATGAGGCGTGCTTGGAGGTTGCTGATGTTCCCCAGCTCTCTCCCTTGCACGCCTTCTCCGCAGCCTTCGCAACAATATGTAACCCAACATACTGTTTGCTCTCTCTATCTGTCTCTATCTGTCTCTCTCTCTCTCTCTCTCTATCTATCTCTCTCTCTCTCTCTCCCTCCCTGAGTGGAAAACAAGCCACAAGTGAGTGTGTTGAGTTGTCCCTTTAAGTACTTGCTAGGGCGTTGTGTAGGTGTGTTGATGAGGTGAGTGCTGACCAATGGTGAGTTGTTTTTGTCCAGGTAAGTGTTAGCAGGTGTGTGTGTGTTATAAGATGTGGTGTGTTGTGCTTGTTCTGTGTGTGCCATTTGCGGACGTGCAGTTGTGGGGTGCAGGTGGCGTGTTGATGTTGCCCAGGTGAGCTTGTATTTGCAGGTGTCCGCTTTGTGTGATGACCCCCATTGTTCCGTGCCATGTTGTGTTGTTGTTTTTGTGTGTTGTTGTCCCTGTGGTGTTGGTTGTTGTTGTTTGTGTAGTGATTTGTGTTGTGTGTGCATGTTTTTGTGTTGTTTTGGCATTGCACGGGTTAATTTTCCCATTTACATGGTTGTGCGGTAAGCATTTGGTGTGTTTTCCTCTGTAACGGGTGTTTTGTTTTGGCCGTTAAGTGTCTAACGTGTGTGAGAAGTGGGTCTTAACTTTTAGCCGTTAGGTGTGTCTTTTTTTCAGCCGTTATCAGTACCGCAAGCCTTTGAATAGCTCTGGGGTATGTTTTTCCATGCGTCTGAATGCACGTAAGTGTATCGGCCGTAAGGATTCTACAACTGCCGTTAGCTGTTGTTTAGACGGATCTTTGAATTGCAACATGACACTTAACGCACCTGTTTGTGAGTTTTTTGGCTAACGGCTGCCTTTAAATCGAGCCCTTAGGGTCATATGCACACATCAAACAGTGGAGCAAACACCCCATTGATTTAAATGGGCCATTTAACCCTTTGAATACTAGAGAGGTCTTCAAAGCATTACAGTCATACCTGGGAATTTCTTCCCCTTGAGCCCCCGGAGAACGCTCGTGTTCTGCAGACAAAGGGGATGTAAGTGACGCAATTCACGTCATAAAGGATTGTGGCTTAATTGGATACGCACAGCTTACTTGTCTATGGTAATAAAGTGGGCAGGAAGTGGACAAAACAGGGTGGGAAGAAGGAGAAGTGGGAGGAACATGATGGGAAGAAGGAGAAGTGGGCAGGAAGTGGGAGGAACAGGGTGGGAAGAAGAAGTGGCTAGGAAGTGGGAAGAACAGGGTGGAAAGAAGGAGAAGTGGGCAGCACAGGGCAAGAAAGAAGAGAAGTGGGCGGCACACGTAGAGAAAATAAACTCACCAGGGCCGGAGAATCAGACTCTGTCCCCAAAACTGGAGTCTCCGGGGCCGATCCGGAGAGTTCCCAGGTATCCCAGGTATGATTACAGTTCAATATATCGTAGACCTCTCTAACATTCAAGAGTTTAAAATACCCATTTAAATCATTGTGAGTTTTGCAGATTTATTTGTCCCTTATGAGAAGTTATGCACTAAGGTGTGATAAATTGGAAAATGCTTCTCCAGTAATATGAACTCTCCAGTTCCTGTGTTATTGCATGGTGCCAATGCACTAAGATCTTGGAGGCTGGAGAAACCTTGGTGCATAGGCTCCATATAATAACATATAAACAGGAGAGTTTATCACACTGGAGAAGCATTTTCCACTTCATCACCTCTTTATCATACCTTAATGCATATCTCCCATAGTGCTGTTGGTTTATTTATCTTCCTTATAAACCTCCATTTTTCCTTTCATTTGTATTTTTTCCATCATGTATTTATTTATTTAGTTATGTTTAAATCTTTATTTAAATCTCTATTTGTGTCTCATTTTCTAATGTCTTCCTCCGCTCCTTATCTATGCCACTTCCCACTCCACCTCTCACTACTCACTCTCTTTATTTTCCAGTTATGAAAGTGGCTCACAGCACCTTCACTTCTTCCACCTCACTAATGACGTAACATTGAATGACCCTCATCCTCTCGGGATATTGTAATAATGAGATTGTAATCCAGACACACACACACACATATAGCCCTGTGCCTCATCATTAGTATTACAAACCAGGAATGGGCAAGGAAACAGGAAGTAAAAGATCCTCCTTATCTAGATAAACTGGATTGTCGTACTAAATGGTAATAGGAAACATACGCATCAATTGCTCCCTGTGCTATGTACATTCTCTGTTATCCTTCTATTTTTATAGATATACTTCAACCAATATTTTCACAGGTACCCTGGTTCCATCAAAAACAAAATTACATTTTTTCTTTTCACTCCAAGTATGATAAAGAGGTCCCCTGAGCTTTGCAAATGAATACGTTGGTGACTTCTCTAAAATCCAAGTGATTAAGCTTTTGAATGAAAGAGAGATATCCAATGCATTGCAATGCAATGCGTTGGATATTCTCTGGCGCACAAAAGGTTAAAGTAAAACTTTTGACTTTAAATCAGTGACTTTTACCCTTTGAGTGTCAGTGCTTTGCAATGTGCTGAGTACCCCTCTGGCACTCATAGGGTTATAAGTCAAACGAGTATGATTTTTAAATGATATTTGATGCCAATAAATTTGTGATAAATAAAGGAGCAGTAAAATTTTATTATTGAAATAAATATGGCTATTACCACTGCTGGGAGGTGTCTTATTCAAAAGTTATTACAGATCTGAATCAGACTTAGCAACAGCAGCGACCAGATAGAAATAATTTGTTTATATTGTTCTCCATGGGAAAGCTTTAGTCTTAGACTAAAGCTCATCTTATAAATTGAAAGCAACAAAGTAACCTGTTGGACACTTTAGAGAATTGCAGGTAAAGCATTTTGAGCCATTACTTCTTCTTTAATAACTCAGCTGAGAAAAGTGTGGAAAATGTTTCATATCTCCCCAGCGGTGGATTATTTGGCACCCAGTGGACAGTTTTCATTTATTGAGTATTATTTAAATGCAAACTGAAGTGACATTTTTATTATTCATTGTACCACATTTTCCTATGTTAGTTTTATTTTAGCTTGAACCCCTTCCCCCCCATACTGTAGACTTGTTTGCAGGGGCATTTAATAGACATGATGGAAATGTACCTGACAATCAGGGGACTGAACAGTCCAAATAAAACAGAAGACCAGGCAGTGTGAGCTTCTAAAAAATAAAGGTATCAGGTCACTTTATTTTTGGTGGCCAAAGTACCAATATATATTTACAGAATCACTGATAAAAGGTACTGGGTCACCAAAAAAAGATACCTGGTCAATTACAAACTGTACCGGGTTAATAATCTGGCTAATAATCAGCCCTGTGAAGAGGGGAGGGAACTTTCAATGGAGAGAGAGAGTGAGCTCAAGTGGTGTATCAGCTATGGAATTTGGCCCACCATACAGCATCTTCAGAAAGTAGTAAACTATAGAATAACAATTGTAGACACTTTCTCTATTGGCTGGAGCTAGTTCATAAGATAACTAGAGGATGTGGAGAGGTGTGGAAACTGGTTCTCATATGGTTGTTTTGCCCTGTCATTAATGCTTTCTAGAAGAAGCTGGTCTGCTTTATCCAAAAGATTAACACAATAGTCTTGCCCTTTGACCATAAGGTCTCGGGCCTCAGAGCTCTAGTGGAGGAACTCATCCAGTCAGTGGAGTTACTCTGTGGGTTTTTGCCCTGGTTACTCAGTATCAGGCTGAGGTCAGGAACGAATGGTCTTCACTTACTCATAGACCTGCAGAGCTAGTGGATTATCTACAGAACCCAGAGTGAAGTTCAATTGAACCACATACCAGTAGACTACCAAGGCAAATTATTTAACTCTTGCAGTGGTTCGGATAAGAATCCCCAGCCAAATCCCCCCAGAAATACAGCCATGACTTGTATTGAGGAGGGCAGAATAGAATAACCATTATTGATCATACACACTCCTTTTATACACTCCAAGACACAATTATCAAAATAAGAATGCAAACTAGGCCTTGGGACTGTGTTGACACAGTTGACCTGTCTGGGGAAGAGCTGGGGGACCAATCAGACACTGTTCTTTAGCATTCGCTTAGAGCCCCTCTTTCAAAGTCTTTGAAAGGGAACTGCCCTCAAAGCAGGAGCCAATTAACATTCCAACCATTCCTTTGTTGTCTCTGCACATGGTAGAAGATGTTATTTGAGTATACTATATACACAGAGAAATACAGGAAACTACACCAAAGTATAACACAGGGGACACATAACTCAGTGTACACTGTAAGATGGACATGGCAGCAGGTAGCAGAGTGCTGGACTTAACCATTATTTACAGGGATATCGGATTCCCTGCTTCCAACACAGTATGTACAATTTACATTACTATTCCACACACACTATTACATTGCAATACTGCCATTCAAAACACCATGAACATGCCAGGGCTACAGGAGGACAATTGGGATCCACAATATGTTTATAGACCTGGAGTAATGTCACTACAACCTCTTCTGTCTCCAAAATAGAGAGTCACTGGACAGTTTCCAGAAGATGTCCATAATTCAGGTGCTGAGATGCTGGGTTTTGTCCATGAGGCAAAGTGCTGAATTGTACGCATACCTGCACTGGGCAATGAGGGATAGGAACACCAGGAAACAGCTTCTAGATGTCTCATTGCTCAGTTATGGAAGTCAGGTGCAACACCTTCTTTAGAGCACCTATTAGCTCATATTTCTTATATTGGGTCTATGGACTGTCTATCCAAGCATTATAGTATGTGAAATATGTGGTTACTTAACCTTAACACTATATCAGAGGAAGACTTTCATTGACCTCTTTCCTCATACTCTTCTTCTCACGCTCTTAGTGTGTGGGATACAGTGTGTGAAGTGGTTTTTGTGTGAGAGACACAATGTGTGAAGTGGTGTATGTGTGTAAGGGACACAGTGTGTGAAGGTTGTACATACATGGGGCGTGATTTTCCTGCAAAAATCTCAGCAGGGAGTCACACTGGTTTCCAATAGACTCTCTGCAAGGACTTTACAACGGGGGCCTCGGCCCCATGCTCACTCCTGTGAAAATGTCTGCAACCGGAATGGTTTTGGGCTAAGCCACACTGGGAGAGGCCTGGGAACGCCACATTATCATGCACCCTCTGGGCCTACATGGTGTCTAACTGCCCACATCATTGTTCTTGACATATGTGTGTCATCTTCTGTAGAGGATGCTACTCCAGCTACAGCTCTTTGGAAATATTGAGATTCAAGGGTTAGGGTGTGTGGGAATAAAAGAAAAACAATTCTGAATTTTCCCTGACCTGCAGCCACCTTTATCCCTGTTACACCCCCTCCCCTTAACCCCCCTAACATCTGCCAATCCCCTACTTCCATGATGTCTGGAGGAGAGCCGTCCCCTCCAAAGTCAGCTAGCTCTGCTAAGGCCTACCCTCCCACAGGCACCAACGAAGCATGCAGACGAGGCCTGCAATCCTAATGTGGCTTCCAGACTCATTCCAGAGTCCTCCTTCACCTTTAGGCTTATAATACCCCTCTTCTTCACCTCCCCCTCCAAACTTAATAACATAACACAGAGACACATGCTTCAGTGGCAAATAAGGATGTTGTAGCTTTAATTTAGGCATCCCTCACCCCCTTAGCTGCAGAATAGGCCAAAACCTGTGCCCTGCTGCCTGCCACTGAGGGAATGGAGTGAACTTCAGGCATTGCTGTGGTGCCACATCCGCGGTGGAGACTAATTGGCAGGACTGATCCGCCATAGCCCTCCCACCATGCCTCCCCATTTCCACAGTGTTACCTGGTGTCAATAGCCCCCCTAACAGCAGGACCTGAATGTTGGGCCTATGATTCCTGCAATTGGAACCGTCTCTGACAAAGCCGCACTAGGTGTGGCCCAGGAGTACCACATTATAACCAGCCACAGAGGGGACTTCTAAAAGGGACACCAATGCTGTGACCTGGTCTATCCCGCAATCTCTCTTTTGTAATCTGAACTGTAAAATAACCCCCTGTTGATCCAGAGGTAGGTGAAAAACCCACATGCCAATGCCAATTAGGCCCCAAAATTAGAGGAAAATTATTTCCCAAATCCAAATGGCAGTCGGATATTTCCCTGGATCAGCATCCTATCTTCTTTGAAACCCCCCAAACACCAAATTTCTGTTTTTTGTAACCATTTGGTACAGTTTTTGTTAATCTGCCAAGCATAAAACACTTTGCCAACTGCAATTATGTTTCAGTTAGGGGTTTAACTGTCCTCAGGCCTAATGTACTTCTTAAATGCATCTGATGTTCACCTTCCCAACTGCTTTATGTTCCCTGTTGACCTGCCCTACTGCACAGCAGTTGTGGCCTCTTCTATTTTAAAACAGTAAGTACCAAACATATCTGGGTCCAATTCCAACATGGCTAATGCCTTCCTGAGCACTGCCCTGATCTGGGACAAGGCTGAACCATCTGCATGCATGAAGAAAGTGCCACCCCCTTTTGCTCTAACCCACAGAACAGCACTGACCAATGCCACCAGACAAGCAAGGTGACCCATTGGTCAGATCCTTTGTAAGCCCGCTGATATACTCTCCATGTTCTCGGGGCAAGTAATGCCTTTATGAAGTCATCTAGATCTGGGTCCTCAACTGCCACAAGAAACACACATGACCAACAATATCTGCATTAGGTGCTAAAGCAAAGAACATATCCCACTTTTCCCTTGACAAAGCCTCACTATATGTTATGAAAATGTGCATAAGTAGAGGTTGAAAGGGGAAAAAATTATAATTTAATTTGTCTCTGGGACCACTGTCAAATCACCCTGCTTAAGTTAGCATAATTCTACCTCAAGTCTGATTACTTGCTTATTTATTTATTTATTTTTATAGTGTAATCTCTTTCTAGATTTTCATGTTCTGTTTTCAGAGAAGAAAATGGACTCCATGTACCAAAATTGTATTTTACACCACTATTATTCTTCTCCTCTGTTTCTGCATAATTTTCCCTTTCTGTAACTCCCTGAAAAATTTCCCTCATCTCTTATCCTCCAGTTTTCACTGTCTCGCTTTCACTGTGCCACTTCCCATTTCCTGTTAAAGGGATAGTTATACTTCGTTTTAACTTTATTTTATTTTGTAGGCATTAAAAAAACACGAAGAATGATATAAGTCTTATCTCTCAAACCTTTATGGTTTATGAGATATTCACAAGCAAAGTTTCCTCTCCCGCCCCTTTTACCTAGTGTAAGCAATCTCTTCTCAGATGTGGAATGCAGTCCATAGACCACACAGATAACAGAAGGGGACACTCTTATTCCTATGAAAACAATGAAAGCCCTGCCCCCCTTGACAAGCTTTTCAGGTTTTTCCCTTATCTTAATTGAAGATTGTCCCTCTCTGCAGTCTACCTGGGCACCTCCCTTCTGCTCTGGCTGAACAGTGTTACATCAGTAAAAGGGGTGGGAGGGGGATACTTTGTCATTGAATTACTCTTGAACTACAACTCTGACAGAATTGAAATAACACTCTCCAAAGTCCAAATACTATGATGATTAATTAGAGCTGCTTTTATTATGAAACATTACTATCCCTTTAAGGGGCCTTACTGATAAGACTGTGCACCCCTGTTCAATGTATGGGTAGTCCAACCACCAGTTATCTGCTCTCTGAATCTGTGGTGGTCTTCAGAGAAACTTGAGGTTCAACGGAACACAGTTGTAGAGCCACTCCCTTTAGTCTTAATGCAGTGTACAAAATAAACTGGTACTTGGGTTGCCAGTGTGATTTTTTTAATATCACATATTCTCTGAGTGAGGGGAAACACATTGAGGTCTCA
Organism: Rhinophrynus dorsalis; assembly: GCA_037306005.1. Lineage (NCBI taxonomy): Eukaryota > Metazoa > Chordata > Amphibia > Anura > Rhinophrynidae > Rhinophrynus > Rhinophrynus dorsalis. Next base: position 495,535,491 of record CM074721.1, read on the forward strand.
CACAGGGAACCAGCCAACATAAAGCTTTGGTTAGAAATAAGGACATCCGATCACCAGTCAACTGGTAGCCAACCATTCTGTCTAGCAATTCTGATTTCAGGCTCTAAGCCAGGGGAATTGTGTTAGAGGAGGTGGAAGGAAATCACATACAATGTTTTAATACAGAATACTACAAAATATATTTTTCATTAAAGGGTGGGCAACCCATGGCTCTCCAGCTGTTTGTCTCTGTCTCCAATCTTGGGCTCAATGAGTGACACTCACAGAAGCTTTGCAAACAAATAAAAGTTGTTTATTTAACAATTTCTCCCTTTAACCCTTTAAGGACCGGGAAAATCTGAGGTAGTTTTCCCTTAAGGACTGGAGCAATTCTGACCTTTTTGACTATGTCTTTGTTCAACAGTGTTTTCCCTCTTAGGCTTTTATGCCACCCCTATAAATTATATACTGTTTTTTTAAGCACAAATAGGGCTTTCATTTGATACCCTACTTATATGGATAACCCACGATTTACTTTATTGAAATTAAAAAAAAAGGTTAAAAAAAATGTAAAAAAAACACCATTTTTGTTTTTTCTCTTGGGATCAATTGGGCACAAAGGGTTAAATTTTTATGGTGACTGCATGAAAGGTATGACCGGTCAGTCATACCTACAAAATGTGCAGTTTAAAGTGGCCACTGTCCCCCCTGGGTGAAAATGTGTATAAGTGTATTACATAGCTCCACAACAATCACACTTCCAAAATTGTTTAATGAGATTTTTTTTTTAATAAAATATCTTTTTGTAAAAAAAAAAAGTGTGTTGTGTTTTTTTGAAAAAAAAAAAAAAAGTATCATTGCAGGTCAGAAATTGACCTGCATTTAGCAAGCCTCCAGCACCAGCAGTGAAGGGGTTAATACCCCCAGCTGCTGTATTTTCATTTGCCACTAGGTGTCTCCTCTCTTCTGTCTCCCTTACTTTGATAGCAAGGGAGACAGAGGCAGAAGAGACACGCAGAGACAGCATTCTTTCTGTGCTGCCTCTGTCTCTCACAATGGCGGTACATGTGATCGTTGCTACGGTGATCACATGAACCGGCACAAGCAAGAAGGGCTGAGACTGAACGCCCCGGTCTCAGAGCACTCAGTCTAAGCCTGGAATTAATGATAGCAGCATGCACGGAGGCACGCTGATATCATTTAAGCCATGACGGTCCTGGACCGTTATGGGTCCTTAAGGGGATAACAACCCATGATGGTCCAGGACTGTCATGGGTCCTTAAGGGGTTAAGAGGGGTTTACAATGCATTGGTCCATAAAGAGTTCAGGCATATAGTCATATAATTGTACTTGACTCAGAAATGGGCCTTTAAACCGAAAGAGACCAACAGCACTTCCCATTTGATAGCAAGAGACCAAAGTGGGCTGTCACTGAGAGGTGTCAATCCATTCGTCTCCCTGCAGTGTAGTTTAAATCTAAAAAAGTGGCCCTTTCACCCTAACACAGGTTTAGTTTGTTTTACAGAGACTTCAAATCTGCCTTTATGTTATATCAGGCAGTTTTCTATAAAACTAATGAATGCTGCACAGTGTTGCCTGTGGGATTCGGCATTCTGTGCACGTCGGGGGTATCTCTGCAAGTTGACAGCGTTGAGTCTCGTGACACAGATATTTTCAACTCCTGTGAAAATCGGCCAGGGCCGGTGCAAGGATTTTTGTATACACAGGCGAAGGTGCATTTTGATGCCCCCACCCCCCTCCGACCCGGCCACAATCCCCTGCCCCCCCGACCTTGACACAATCCCCTGCCCCCGCCCACATATTCACCTCCACACTCTGCCCACCTCTACACTGCCCACCCCATCTTCCTCCCCACCTCCACATTGCCCACGCTGTCCACCTCCACACTGCCCACCTCACCCTAAGCACACACTCTCTCTCTCTGACTAAGCACACACTCTCTCTCTCTGACTAAGCACACACTCTCTCTCTCTGACTAAGCACACTCTCTCTCTCTCTCTCAGACTAAGGGGAGTTGACCTGCCAGACTTCTAGAAATACTAAGTGGCCTCCGGTCTGACTGCTTTGACAGCTCTAGTGTTAACCCATTCACCCCCCGACTTCAAATCTGCCTTTATGTTATATCAGGCAGTTTTCTATAAAACTAATGAATGCTGCACAGTGTTGCCTGTGGGATTCGGCATTATGTGCACGTCGGGGGTATCTCTGCAAGTTGACAGCGTTGAGTCTCGTGACACAGATATTTTCAACTCCTGTGAAAATCGGCCAGGGCCGGTGCAAGGATTTTTGTATACACAGGCGAAGGTGCATTTTGATGCCCCCACCCCCCTCCGACCCGGCCACAATCCCCTGCCCCCCCGACCTTGACACAATCCCCTGCCCCGCCCACATATTCACCTCCACACTCTGCCCACCTCTACACTGCCCACCCCATCTTCCTCCCCACCTCCACATTGCCCACGCTGTCCACCTCCACACTGCCCACCTCACCCTAAGCACACACTCTCTCTCTCTGACTAAGCACACACTCTCTCTCTCTGACTAAGCACACTCTCTCTCTCTCTCTCAGACTAAGGGGAGTTGACCTGCCAGACTTCTAGAAATACTAAGTGGCCTCCGGTCTGACTGCTTTGACAGCTCTAGTGTTAACCCATTCACCCCCCGACTGGGCATTGATTGACTCCTCACATAGAACAGCGGAACCAAAACATCGCCTGCCAGAACACTTAACACCTTCACTGCAGTGTACACTCATCGGGCACTTATTGGCTCGCCCAGGGCACCTCTATATCCACATACAGCTACCCCACGGATTTAAAGGATACTTTGACAGTATACAGTTCTCCCATGTATTGTGTGCCAGCCTACACATCCCATAATCCTCAGCCAGCCAATCGTAAAGAATTTTGCCTATCTGAAAGTACGTAGGATTCCCATCCATCACACCAAGAGAACGACATGTTTTTCCCTTTCTCCTGACTGTAGGTGGGGCCTGGTCCATAGACATCACTTTACGCATCATCCTAAATGCCTCTAAGGTTCAAATCAAAAGACTTACTGTTTTCACCGCTCCATTCTGCCGGATCTGTCAGAGACCGCAGCTCTCTAGCCAGGGCCGACCCAAGGCATTATGCTGCCTGGGTCCATGGATGAAATGCTGCCCCCACCCCCACCATAAAAAAAAAGAAAAAAAAAACACCCACTAAAACACGTAAAAAGGGAAAAAAAACATCTTGGTCAGGGTTGAGCAATCATAATCTCATTTCTGTACTAACATAATGTTAGTGCAGAGATGACATTTTTATGATGCCCAAGCCTAAACACAGTTTTTTCCCTTTTTACCAATACAAAAATAAGATTAACAGGATACACACATTGCCCCTCAATCTCCACAATGTCCCCTTCATCTCCACAATGCCCCCTTCATCTCCACATTGCCCCTTCCACAATGCCCCCTTCATCTCCACATTGCCCCTTTATCTCCACAATGCCCCTTCCACATTGCCCCTTCATCTCCACAATGCCCCTTCATCTCCACATTACCCCTTCATCTCCTCATTGCCCCTTCCACAATACCCCTTCATCTCCACAATGCCCCTTCCACAATGCCCCCTTCATCTCCACAATGCCCCTTCCACAATGCCCCCTTCATCTCCACAATGCCCCTTCATCTCCACATTGCCCCTTCATCTCCACAATGCCCCTTCATCTCCACAATGCCCCTTCATCTCCACAATTCCCCTTCCACATTGCCCCTTCATCTCCACAATTCCTCTTCCACATTGCCCCCTTCATCTCCACATTGCCCCTTCATCTCCACAATGCCCCTTCATCTCCACAATTCCCCTTCCACACTGCCCCCTTCATCTCCATATTGCCCCTTCCACATTGCCCCTTCATCTCCACAATGCCCCTTCATCTCCACAATGCCCCTTCCATAATGCCCCTTCATCTTCACATTGCCCCTTCCACAGTGCCCCTTCATCTCCACATTGCCCCTTCCTCAGTGCCCCTTCATCTCCACATTGCCCCTTCCTCAGTGCCCCTTCATCTCCACAATGCCCCTTCATCTCCACATTGCCCCTTCCTCAGTGCCCCTTCATCTCCACAATACCCCTTCCACATTGCCCCTTCATCTCCACAATGCCCCTTCCATAATGCCCCTTCATCTTCACATTGCCCCTTCCACAGTTCCCCTTCATCTCCACAGTGCCCCTTCATCTCCACATTGCCTCTTCCTCAGTGACCCTTCATCTCCACATTGCCCCTTCGTCAAATGCCCCTTGATCCCCTACCTCAAGTCTTTGGTGGTCTAGCGGCGTGGCATCATGAGAGGGACTGTGCCTCCTTTGGCACAGAGCTGGAGCTCCTGCACGTCATCTTCCAGCACTCTGTACTACTAGAACGCCGGAGCTAGGAGATCAGCTCACAGACTGAGCTGACGCTGCGGTTGCATGGCAAGGGACGCACCCAAATAATACCGGCTTTTCAAGCTCCCCGTTTTGGCACCACTCCGCTGTGGCGCCCTAAGGCGGCTGCCTAACCTGCCTTATGCTAGCACCGACCCTGAAGCCGGCATCCCTGTGAATCTCGCTGCAGCTCCAGTCAAAATCACTACCCAGTGGCGATTCGCTGTTTGTGTGTGTACATATATATATATATATATATATATATCGTGTGGAGAAACAGTGACGCCTTAGTTTGGTGGATATTTTGCATTTCCCTGTGTTATATACCTCTGTTCTGTATTTTGCTCTGCATTCTATTCTGTGAACATAGTTTAGACTTCAGAATCATATCCTTTACTGTTAGGGCTTGGGATAGAAAGCCCCATGTGGAGTGACAAAGGAACACTAATTAACCCCTGTTGTTAGAAAAGTTGTGTTTCAATGACTTTTTCCTGGATTGGAAAGAGGGGCTCTGATTGGAAACTAAAATACTGTCTCTGATTGGTCCCCTGGGGATCCCCCTGATTGGACAATGTGTTAGCACTGTCGCAAGCCTTAATTTGACTATGTACACAAGGATGTCAGCTGGAAGTGTATAAAAGCTGTGTGTGTCCTCAGTAAAGTGAGTTCTGTTTTACACTCCTCAATACAAGTATCGGCTTTATTTCTGGTGGGGATTTGGCTGGCGATTCTAAATTCATGTGCCTCGCTGGTCCACTGGCAAGCAGCAGTCAGCTGTTCCTGCCTGATCCAGAGTATCTAGGACAAGAACCCACAGAGGGGCTCCAGTGACCAGGTGAGCCTGGGTGTTGAGTGCCACATATAGATAAATAGTTTTTGGGAAATAAACTTTCATACAACAAAATGAATTAGGGGAATTGAGGACTTGATGTACAAGGAACGACTAGACAAACTTGGTTTATTTACTTTAGAGAAACGACGACTAAGAGGAGATCTTATCACATTGTACAAGTATATGAGAGGTTAATACATGGATCTCTCTGGTGAGCTATTCATTTAATGGCCTGATCAAATAAGCAGGGGACACCCTCGAGATTAGAGGAAAGGAGGTTTCGACTTCAGCAGAGGAAGGGTTTTTTTACAGAAAGGTCTGTTAAAGGGATAGTAATGTTTCATAATAAAAACAGCTCTAATTAATCATCATAGTATTTGGACTTTGGAGAGTGTTATTTCAATTCTGTCAGAGTTGTAGTTCAAGAGTAATTCAATGACAAAGTATCCCCCTCCCGCCCGTTTTACTGATGTAACACTGTTCAGCCAGATCAGAAGGGAGGTGTAACGGTTTTGTAGGACACTCAGACCAGCAAGTTAGAATAAAACACACTTTTATAAATAAAACGAGAACGACTGCCCTCTATAGGCAATACAGCATAATAGAAAGAATAGTGGTTTACAGATGCCTTCTCAGGCCCAGTATACAGTGGAAATAAATATACATATACTGTCACAGGACAGGCATATAAACGTAAGGCTCAGTGAATGGAGACAACAACTCTGCAAGTGTAATATGGAGGCTCAGTGAACGGAGACAACGGCTCTGCAAGTGTTAACGGAGGCTCAGGGAATGGAGACACAGCTCTGCAAGCGTAAACGGAGGCTCAGGGAACGGAGAACAGCTTTGCAAGTGTGAACGGAGGCTCAGCGAACAGAGGCACGGCTCTGCAAGTGTTAACGGAGGCCAATACACCACTAGTCCTGCCACCAGCACAGCGGAAGTCAGAATGTCGCCTAGGCGACACCAAGCAGCAACGGCAGGAGCAGAGACAGGGTCAGCAACGAGCCGGTACAGGTCACGGAGCAGGAAGTCAGCCAGGCCGGGTCAGGTCACGGAGCAGGATTCTCAGACAAGCCGGGTCAGATCACGGAGCAGGATTCTCAGACAAGCCAGGTCGGGTCACAAGCAGGAACATCAGCCAGGCCGGGTCAGATCACGGAGCAGGAAACAAGGAGCGTAGTCAAACAGGCCAAATCGGCACACAGGAAGCAGGAACACTGGAACACAGCAACAGCAACACTGGCTCAGGAACACCACGAAAGGGTACCTGACAGGTCCAAAGGTCAGGTATAAAAAGGCCACAATGGGCGGGCCAAACCAGCTCAGCCAATGGGAGCGCCCACAACCAAGAGTGACAGATAAGGATCACGGGCACCGTGATAGGAGGTGCCCAGGTAGACTGCAGAGAGGGACAATCTTCAATTAAGATAAGGGAAAAACCTGAAAAACTTGTCAAGGGGGGCAGGGTTTTCATTGATCTCATAGGAAGAATATTGTCCCTTGCTGTTATCTGTCTAGTCTATGGACTGCATTCCACATCTGAGAAGAGATGGCTTACACTAGGTAAAAGGGGCGGGAGGGGAAACTGTGCTTGTGAATATCTCTCAAACCATAAAGCTTTGAGAGAGAAGACTTATATCGTTTTTCATGTTTTTTTAATGCCTACAAAATAAAATAAAGATAAAACAAAGTATTACTATCCCTTTAAAGCACGGAATTCCTTGCCCAAGGATGTGGTTATGACAGATGAAATGGATACATTTAAGAGAAGATTACATACATTTCTTTCAAAAGGGAACATACAGGGTTATACTGTGTACTGTAGGCAAAACAGGAAGGTCTGATAAAGACTAACTTATTTGGCAGCAGGAAAGCTTTATAATCCTAATGTCTCTGGGTTATGAGGCAAAGGGTGAACTTGATGGATTGTGTTTTTTTTCAACCTAATTTACTATGTTACTATGTTTTGGAGGCACAGTGTGGCACGTTATGATGATCCCCTGTATAGTATGCTTATATATTCTGTTTGGGGCCAAATGTCTTGCTCCATATGCCATCAGAAATGTCCCCAGTGTGTGGGATCTGTTTAAATTAATTCTTAGAACAAAGTTTGGTAAACTGGCCCATCACATAACAAATTAACATAAAATGCCAAACTGTGCCACCACAAAATAAAGGTTAATTTTTCCAAAAATATTTACAATGCAAACAAATGGCTAGCACAAAACACAGGCGATTTTTAATTACCTTAACCCCTTAGCAACACATGACGTGCCAGGACCATCATGGGTAAACTTCCCTTAAGGACCCATGACGGTCCTGGCACGTCATGGGTTAAATGCTGTTATCATTCATTGCAGGCTGAAACTGAGCACTCTGGGATCAAAGCGTTTATTCTCAGCACTTGTCACTTTTGCCGGATCATGTGATCGCTGCAGGAGCAATCACATGTACCAGCGTTTTGCCAGGAACACTGCCTTTGTGTCTGCTCTGTGCGTCTCTCTTCCTTACTATTAAAGTAAGGGAGAGAGAAGCAGAGACCAGACACATAGAGAAATAAAATCATGCAGTTGACCAGCACCAGTGCTGGTGCTGGGAGCTGTCTGGATGCAGGTCCATTTCTGACCTGCTAAAATCAACTTTTTTTTATAAAATGAAAAAGAATAAATACGTAAAAAAAATTGTAGTAATAAAATAAATATTTTAAGTGTAAAAAAAAATGGCAATGTGATAGAGTTATACACACCGCCAAATCATTATTTTGCCATTGTACAAATCATTGGTAAGACCTCACCTTGAGTATGCAGTGCAGTTTTGGGCACCAGTTCTGAAAAAGGATATACTAGAACTAGAGAGGGTACAGCGGAGAGCAACAAAATTAATTAAGGGAATGGAGGACTTGACATATGAGGAATGACTAGACAAACTTGGTTTATTTACTCTAGAGAAAAGACGACTAAGAGGAGACCTTATCACATTGTACACGTATATGAGAGGTCAATACAAGGTTCTCTGCGGTGAGCTATTTATTCCAAGGCCTGATCAGGTGACCAGGGGACACCCCTTGAGATTAGAGGAAAGGAGATTTAAACTTCAGCAGAGGAAGGGGTTTTTTACGGTAAGGTCTGTTAAATTGTGGAATTGATTGCCCAGGGAGGTGGTTATGGCAGATACAATGGATACATTTAAGAGAAGATTAGATACATTTATTTCAAAAGGGAACATACAGAGTTACCCTGTTTATCAGTAGGCTGATCAGGAAGGTCTGATAAAGACTAACTTATTTGGTAGCAGGAAAGCTATGAAATTACTGGGGTACGAGGAGAACTTGATGGACTTGTGTCTTTATTCAACCTAATTTACTATGTTACATAAATGAAAAAGTGGAAAAATAGGGAGGGAAAAAGGGACATTGAGATTTTCCCCCAGGGGGAACATTGTCTACTTAAAACTGCCCATGTTATAGGTATGACTGACCTGTCATACCTTTCATACGGTCTCCATAAAAATGTAACCCATTGCACCCAAATAATGCCAAGAGAAAAAATAAAAATGAAAGCCCTATTCGTGCTTAAAAAAACAGTATATAATTTATGTGGATGAAATAAACCTTAGAGGGAAAACACTGTTGAACAAAGACATAGTCAGGTCAAAATTGCTCCGGTCCTTAAGTGAAATCCATCTCAGATTTTCCCGGTCCTTAAGGGCTTAAGGTGACAGGTCCACTTTAAACCACTGTGATCCAATGAAGGGATCTGTCAATGACAGCGGACTTCCCTTCTTACTGCTGAGAACCAGTTTATCAGCAGTAGTAGGGTTAAAAGCTGAAAAACCTGTCACGGGGGCTGGGTTTTCATTGTTCTCACAGTAAGAAGACTGTCCCTTGGTGTTATCTGTCTGGTCTTACAACCAGATTCCACATCTGAGGTGAGCAGTGTTACACTAGGTAAAAGGGGCGGGAGGGGATACTTTATCCCTTTAAAGAGGAAGCTGTGTGCTCTTGTGTGTACACCAGGTTGAGATGGCAGTCTATCGCTGGCAACCTGTATCACTCTAATAAATAATGTTTTAAATAGGTTCAAAGTAACAGTTATTAAACATCTAAAAAAGATGTAATGTGCACATATTTCTTTAACAACATAATTAGGAAATTGCACAGAAAACCTACACGTACAATGAAGGGATTTATTAATATGAATCATCTATAAACCTGGCACTGGAATGGAATTCTTAGCCCTATGCCTGTTTCGTGCCAAAATTACAAATAGACTTATGTCTAAAATTCACCATTTAATGCTGCTTGTGCCAAGGGGAAGGCAGTGTGAGGGGTGCAGGGGGTGTCAGGGAGTTCCTTTCCTTTCTACCTTGGTTTATGCTATGCATGAAGCAAGTCACAGAGGAGATGGATGTAACTTTACTACATCTTCATGTAGTAAAGATCTGGGTATACACAGATATTAACATCTTGTGTATCTAATTTATCAGCACTGTTAGCTCATAGACTGTCAGACTGGGTTTACCTGCAGTGCAGAGTTAATTCCCTGTCACGCCCTCCATTTCCTCTCAGACTTATGCTTGATCCTTTGATATGTTGATCGTTTGATTACTAATCACTATTTTGGGGCCTATATATCTGGACACACTCTGGGGGAGGGCATTTGGCTGGGGGTAAAGCATTGATGACCCTCTTCCTAAGTGCCCATCTTCTAAAGTGCCCACAAGAGTTTAACAACTGAGTTCAACAATAAAGGCAACACAGAAGGCACCAGAACTCCTGCATTATCTGCAGATACAATGGATACATTCAAGAGAAGATTAGATACTTTTCTTTCCAAAGGGAACATACAGAGTTATACTATTTATTAGTAGGGAGATCAGAAAGGTCTGATAAAAACTAACTTATTTGGAAGCAGGAAAGCTATAACATTACTGGGCTATGAGGAGAAGGTTGAACTTGATGGACTTGTGTCTTTATTCAACCTAATTTACTATGTTACTATGTTACATAAATGAAAAAGTGGGAAAATAGGGAGGGAAAGAGGGACATGGGGATTTTCACCCAGGGGGAACAGTGTCCACTTAAAACTGCCCATTTTGTAGGTATGACTGACCGGTCATACCTTTCATGCAGTCTCCATAAAAATGTAACCCATTGCACCCAAATAATGCCAAGAGAAAAAAAACTTTTTTTTACATTTTTTTTTACCATTTTATTTAATTTTAATAAAGTAAATGGTGGGTTATCCATATAAACGTTGTAGCAAAAGAAAGCCCTATTTGTGCGTAACAAAACTGTATATAATTTATGTGGATGAAATAAAAGCCTTAGAGGGAAAACACTGTTGAACAAAGACATAGTCAAAAAGGTCAGAATTGCTCCGGTCCTTAAGTGAAATCCATCTCAGATTTTCCCGGTCCTTAAGGGGTTAAGGTGACAGGTCCACTTTAAACCACTGTAATCCACTGAAGGGATCCGTCAATGACAGTGGACTTCCCTTCTTACTGCTGGGAACCAGTTTTCCAGCTGTAGTAGGGTTAATCATTTCTTCTAGAAGTCACATAGGTAACATTTAAAGGGATAGTAATGTTTCATAATAAAAGCAGCTCTACTTAATCATCATAGTATTTGGGCCATGGAGAGTGTTATTTCAATTCTGTCAGAGTTGTAGTCCAAGAGTAATTGAATGATAAAGTGTCCCCCTCCCGCCCCTTTTACTGATGTAACACTACTCAGCTCAGAGCAGTAGGGAGGTGCCCAGGTAGATTGCAGAGAGGGACGATCTTCAATTAAGGTCAGGAAAAAAGCTGAAAAATCTGTCACGGGGGCAGGGTTTTCATTGTTCTCACAGTAAGAAGATTGTCCACATCTGAGGTGAGTAGTGTTACACTAGGTAAAAGGGGTGGGAGGGGGATACTTTATCATTCAATTACTCTTGAACTACAACTCTGATATTATTGAAATAACACTCTCCATGGCTCAAATACTATGAAGATTAATTGGAGCTGCTGTTTTTGTGACACATTACTATCCCTTTAAAGAGGAAGCTGTGTGCTCTTGTGTGTACACCAGGATGAGATGGCAATCTATCGCTGGCAACCTGTATCCCTCTAATAAATAATGTTTTAAATAGGTTCAAAGTAACAGTTATTAAACATCTAAAAAAGATGTAATGTGCACATTTTTCTTTAACAACATAATTAGGAAATTGCACAGAAAACCTACACGTACAATGAAGGGATTTATTAATATGAATCATCTTTAAACCTGGCACTGGAACTGATTTGTTAGCCCTATGCCTGTTTAGTGCCAAAATTACAAATAGACTTATGTCTAAAATTCACCATTTAATGCTGCTTGTGCCAAGGGGAAGGCAGTGTGAGGGGTGCAGGGGGTGTCAGGGAGTTCCTTTCCTTTCTACCTTGGTTTATGCTATGCATGAAGCAAGTCACAGAGAAGATGGATATAACTTTACTACATCTTCATGTAGTAAAGATCTGGGTATACACAGATATTAACATCTTGTGTATCTAATTTATCAGCACTGTTAGCTCATACACTGTCAGACTGGGTTTACCTGCAGTGCAGAGTTATTTCCCTGTCACGCCCTCCATTTCCTCTCAGACTTATGCTCAATCCTTTGATATGTTGATAGTTTAATTGCTAATCACTATTTTGGGGCCTATATATCTGGACACACCAGGCACGTGCACACATAGGGGGCTTAAGCACCTGCCCTTTTTGTCCAAAGTGCCCTTGTGCCCTTTTTTTAAACATATATTTTGAATAAATAATTATGAGAAGTGCCCTTTTTTTCATTTGAGCCCCTGCCCTCCAAAATGTCTGTGCACGTCCCTGGGACACACTCTGGGGGAAGGCATTTGGCTGGGGGTAAAGCATTGATGACCCTCTTCCTGCAAGAGTTTAACAACTGAGTTCAACAACAAAGACAACACAGAAGGCACCACAACTCCTGCATTATCTGCAGAGCAACTGTGGGAAGATCATCAGCAAATATTTTTTTTTCCTCTGGCTTTCTGATTCGGACTTAACATGTTCACATTTGCTATTTACTTTGTTGTTTTATGTTCAGTGCTCCTTAAGATACTTCTTAGCTTCAGCTCTTCTCCTGACTTTTCAAACTACATCCACTCTCTCCTCTCCATCACACCTGCCTGCTCTTACACTCTTCTTCAGATTTTAACCCCTTCCCCCTCTGCAAACCCTGTTCCAAAACACCAGTATAAGTCCCACTCCCATATTTTACTCCTGTAACAGAGGCAGAAGTTTCTTGGATTCTCCTATCTACCCACCTCACTATCTGCTCCTTGGACCCCTTGCCCTCCCACTTACTCAAACCACTTGCACTAGTCCTTACACGTATATTAACACACATTTTCAACACCTTTCTCTTCCCTGGTACCTTTCCTTCTTCATTCAAACAGGCACAAATTAAACCCCTCCTCAAGAAGGCTAACCTCAACCCCTCCTGTCTCTCTAACTATCAACCTGTCTACCTCTTACCTCAAAACTCTTAGAACACCTTGTCTTCTCCCAAATAACCAAATTCCTCCGCTCTAACAATCTTTTGGACACTTTGCAGTCTGGATTCCAGTGTGGTCACTCAACTGAGACAACTCTCTGTAGAATGGCTAATGATCTCCAGACTGCAAAATCCAAAGGGCAGTTTTCTATACTGCTCGACTTATCCTCTGCCTTTGAGACAGTTAAACATTCTTCTTGCTCAAATTCTCCACAATCTTGGTTTCCAAAATCAAGCTGCTTCATGGCTCTCCTCCTATCTTTCACAAGGCTCCTGTTTTTTTGTGCCTTCTGGCAATAATACCTCCTCTACAGTCGCTCTGTCTGTTGGGGTGCCTCAAGGCTCTGTTCTGAGACTGCAACTTTTCTCACTGCATACCCTTCCATTGGGTGATCTTATTAATTAATTTGGCTTCAAGTATCATCTATATGCTGATGACACCCAACTTAACATGTCCACTCCTGATCTTCTACCTTAAATCCAGTTACAAATTTAAGACAAATTTGCCCCTCTGCCTCAAGCGAAAGGTTTTTGACCAGTGTTTCCTCCTAGTTCTTATGTATGGCTGTGAAACATGGACACTGAATGCCAAAGCCATATAAAACTTCAGGTTACGCAGAGAAGTATAGAACATTGAATTCTGAGCAAAACAAAAAGGGATCGAGAAACGTGTATGGATTTGTCAGCATAGATTTATGACATCATTGAGAGAGTAAAGCTCCTAAAATGAAATGGGCAGGTCACATAGCAAGAAGACCTGACAGTAGATGGACGAAACAAATTTTGGAAAGGATTCCACTCAATACTAAATGCCCAAAAAGAAGACCAAAGATAATAGGATTTTAGTCTTACCTGTTAAATCCTTTTCACTTAGTCCATACAGGTCACTGGTACCATGGGATGTGTAGTCCCCTTTAATAGGCAGGAACAATTATGCAAATAATTTGCAAGGGGCGGAGCCTCCCCTCTTACTTAAGCCACCTTCTGGCCAGAGCCACCCATATTGATTTGAGACCCTAAACTGACCCCAGGTAAGCAAAAAGAAAGACTCCTGTGAGCATGCCCGAACGGTCTCCCACTGAATGCCACAGGAGAGCCAAGACTGGTCCCTTGACAGGGTGGGAGACCAGTGACCTGTATGGACTAAGTGAAAAGGATTTAACAGGTAAGACTAAAATCCTATTTTCACTGTCGTCCAATACAGGTCACTGGTACCATGGGATGTACAAACATTGAGCTGATCCAGAGGCGGGAAGTAAGGCAAGGACCAGGCGCAAGGCCCAAGTCACTAGAACTGTTAACCAGTTGATAACATAGCCCAAACTGTAAGTGTCAACGGACACCAACCAAGGGAACAATCCCTGAACTTAACACAGCACACGGAACACGAGCCAACCGGGCTCAACAGTAAGGAAGCACTAAGGATCACAGAGCGGAAGACCTACACAGGCAAGACTGCCTCCAGGACCTTCCTTCCAAAGCTGGCATCAGCCGATGCCAGTACATCAACTCGGTAGTGCTTAGAAAAAGTGTGCACCGAGGACCAAGTGGCCGCTCTGCACAGTTGATCAGCAGAAGCTTGATTCTTGTAGGCCCAGGAGGCCCCAATAGATCTGGTGGAATGGGCAGTCACCCTGAAGGGAACATGCTTATTCCTCAACTTATAGGCTTCACGGATGGTAGCCTTAATCCAAGAGGCAATGGTAACTTTGGAAGCCGGTCTTCCTGCCCTAGGCCCCTCAGGAATGACGAATAGAGCGTCAGACTTCCTGATAGATTCGGTGCGGTGAACATAAAACTTGAGGCAACGCACCACATCCAACAAATGGAGATCTCTTTCCTTGTCAGATGAAGGATTAGGGCAGAAAGAGGGAACCACAATCTCCTGATTGATGTGAAACTCAGACACAACCTTGGGTAAGAATTCCTTGGTAGTGCGAAGCACAGCCTTATCCTTGTGGAACACCAGGTAAGGAGGTTTACAAGACAATGCCTGTAACTCTGCCACCCGGCGTACTGACACAATAGCCAAAAGGAAGGCCATCTTCCAAGTCACAAGACGTAATGGAATGGAAGCCAAGGATTCAAACGGTGGTCGCTGAAGAACACCCAGCACCAAATTGAGATCCCACTGGGGAGCAGGACTCTTGAAGGCAGGTCGAACATGAGTCACACCTTGGAAGAAGACTTTCACATCAGGAAGGATGGCAATCCGTTCCTGGAAAAACACAGACAAGGCAGAGGTCTGAACTTTGAGGGAACTCAGACTGAGCCCCTTGTCCACACCGTCCTGCAAGAAGGCCAGGACAGTGGGAAGATGGAAGTCAAGAGACAACTGCTTGACAGAGCACCATGTCACGAAAGTTGACCAAATGCGATGATAGATCTTGGAAGACACAGGCTTACAAGCACTGAGCATCGTCGACACCACAGAAGGAGAAAAGCCTTTCTGAGCTAGAATCGAGGATTCAACCGCCATGCCATCAAACGGAGAGAGTGAACATCCTCTTTCCACAGATACCCCTGAAGAAGCAGGTCCGGACGGGCTGGAAGTGGGATTGGATCCTTCACTGACATGGCCATCAATTCCGGAAACCAGGACTGGCGAGGCCAGTTCGGAGCAATCAGGATGACAGGACAACGTTCTCTCTTCAACTTCTGAATAACTCTGATCAATAGAGGAAGAGGGGGGAAGATGTAAGCCAGGGAGAAGTCCCAAGGGATCGACAAGGCATCCACCGCTAGAGCAAGGGAGTCCCTCAGACGGGAGCAAAACACCGGAACCTTCCTGTTGTGTCTGGTAGCCATCAGATCCACCACTGGCATCCCCCACCGTTGAGTGAGCATGTGAAACACCTCTGGGTGAAGAGCCCATTCTCCGCTGTCGACGGTGTGACGACTGAGGAAGTCTGCCATGACGTTGTCCACGCCTGGAATGTGAACTGCAGAGATGACAGGCACGTGATTTTCTGCCCAAGACAAAATATCCTTGACTTCCCACCAGGCGGAACCGCTTCTAGTGCCGCCTTGTCTGTTGATGTAAGCCACCGCCGTGGCGTTGTCGGACTCTACTCTGACTGGAAGACCGGTCAATTGAGACTCCCAGTGCCTCAGGGCCAGCCGGACAGCTCGAAGTTCCAGAACATTGATGGAGAGCATGGATTCCTCCAGACCCCATTTCCCCTGAGCACTGAAGCGACCCCAGACTGCACCCCAGCCCCGAAGGCTGGCATCCGTTGTGACTGTGGTCCAATGAGGAACTAGAAAGGATTTCCCTTTCAAGAGATGAGAGAGATCTAACCACCAGTGCAGACTCGACTCGACATGAGGAGGAAGAGAAACAGACAGATGTTGATGATCTGGATGATTCCTGCACGTCTGGATCACAAATCTCTGAAGATCCCTGGAGTGGGCCATGGCAAATGGTACTGCTTCGATCGTGGAAATGAACTTCCCCACTAAGGACGACAACTTCGGAACTGGAATTTCGTCCATGTCCAGAATCCCAGCCACTCTGACGGCTATCTGGTGAGCCACGTCCTCTGGAAGAAACACCATGCATTGGCGAGTGTCGAACAGGAGACCCAGGAACAGAAGCCTCTGAGAAGGAATCAAGTCCGACTTGTCCAGATTCAGGATCCATCCGTGACGGTTCAGGGTGTGCATGCACCTCTGCAACTGCTGGTGGAGAAGCTCCGCTGAGGAGGCCTTCAGTAGGAGATCGTCCATGTAGGGTGTCACTCTGATCCCATCCTGATGGAGCACCGCTATCAAGGAGCCCAGCACCCGCTGGAAGACTTGAGGAGCTGTAGTCAGTCCAAAGGGGAGCGCTGTAAATTGAAAGTGTCCCCTGTGGCAGGCAATCCTGAGATACTTCCTGCTCTCTGGATGAATAGGGATGTGAAGATAAGCATCCTGAAGGTCCAGGGAGGCAAGAAACTCCCCTGGAGACATTGCTGCAATCACAGAGCGCAGGGACTCCTGGCGGAAGTGGGAAGTCACCACATAGGCATTGAGATCTTTGAGATCCAAGATGGGACGGGCTCCTCCGTCCTTTTTGGCTACCACAAACAGGTTGGAATAAAATCCTGAACCTGTGTCCCCCTGCGGAACCGCCTCCAGGACCTCTTTGTCCAAGAGATCCTGAATAGCGTCGTCGAACAGACGCCTTTTTGAGGGTTCCTGAGAAGGACGAGTAAAATGGAACCGAAAAGGAGGAAGGGAAGAGAAAGGGATCCTGTATCCCTCTGACACCACCTGAAGAACCCATGGGTCCGCCACTGACTCCTCCCAAGTCCGGCGAAAGATGCGGAGACGACCGCCTACAGCCGGATGCGGACCCGGGTTCGGCGAGTCATGCCGAAGCAGTCTTGGAGGTCTTGGCCTTGGAGGCAACTTTGGGCCTCCAGGACTGTTTGGGCTTGGAGGAGGAGCGCGTAGTGGGAGGACCCGTTTGGGCCGAGGAGCGTGTCTCAGTCTGAAAGGAACGAAAGGACCGATTGCGTTTGGCTGGAAACTTTTTCTTAAAGACTGAGGGTAGAAGAGTACTTTTACCGCCAGTAGCCTCACTGATCATTTCTTTGAGCTCAGAGCCAAAGAGCAAATTCCCCTGAAAGGGCAAGGAAAGCAAGGCTTTCTTAGAGGCTGTATCAGCAGACCAAATTTTCAGCCAAAGAGCGCGTCTAGCCACCACAGAAGAAGTGGAGGCCCTCGCCATCATGCGCACAGCATCAAAAGCAGCATCAGCAACATAGTTCTGAGCTTCAGTGATATTAGCAAGAAGCTGCAACTGTTCAGATACAGGCGCATCCTGGCGAACCGCTTCAGTCAGTCGTTCAGTCCAGGCTGCAATAGCCCTATTAACCCATGCCACAGCAAAGGTGGGGCGCATGGCAGTGCCAATAGAGGCAAAAATAGATTTAAGAGAGAGCTCTAATTTCTTATCCGTCCAGTCCTGCAAGGCAGAGGCATCTGAGACAGCCAAAGCAGTAGATTTGGATAGTCTAGACACAGGAGCATCCACCTTGGGAGGATGAACCCATTTTGCCAGCTCCGCTTCGGGAAAAGGGTAAAGTTTGGCAAACTTTTTGGAGACAGAGGAAGATCTATCAGGATACTTCCATGCCTCAGAAACCAGACGGGCAAGAGTAGGGTTAGTTGGAAAACAAACAACAGGTTTAGATGGCTTTTTCTGAAAAACATCAGTAGGATCATAAGTGGATTCCTGAGTCAGAGGAAGGTTGAGCGTATTCAGAACCGCTCTGATCAGACCCTCAGCCGAAACTTCAGGGTCACACTCATAGGGGTCCCCAATGGACCTGTTAGATTCAATAACAGTACGTTCCTCAGCATCAGAATCCTGTAAAAGTTCTTCTTCAGAAGAATCAGTGATATCAGGAGCTCCCTGTGGCTTAGGCAGGGAGGTCCTGATAGTAGAGGGGGTCTGCCAGACCTGGAGAGCCCCCTGTACCTGAGAGGGAAAGAGTTGAAGCGTGGATCTGAGATCCCTAGTGGCAGCTTTAAACTCCCTCACCCAAGATGGCTCAATAGCGTGGCTGGGAAGCCCAGGGTTGCTATCTTTATCAGTACAATTAGGGCATAGATCCCCCACATTATCGCAATCCAGCCCAATGTGGCAAGAGGAGCAAAACGCCATGGGGGTAGAAGACCCCCCAGCCTCCTTAGTCTTGGGTCTAGCCCCTAGCTCCAGTGAAGTAGACATGCTCACAGCGTCAATATACCCCACAGAAAACACTATCACCCAGAAAAGTGTTAAAGATTAAAGTTTCACCCCAGAAAAGGTCTAAAAACGGACTTATCTGGCCAGCGAAGGGTTAATCTGGTGAGGAGAGAGAAGGCTCGGTCCCTGCGTAGTGTACTCGCCTTGGAAAAGTACCACAAAATGGCGGCCGTCATGACAGCCAATCAGAAACAAGCGCGAGCTAAGCGCTCATGGGAAATGTAGTTTTCCCTATGCAAGTACCCCAAACAGTGCCCGAAGCCCCCCTGAGCCCCCTACATTAATAAAACACCAACCGGATGATAGAGCAGGAGCCTAGCATTAAAATGAGCCTACTCTGAAGTTGCTGTGACAAGCGGTTTCAGAGATATGTCCCAAACTGTGAATTCCCATAGAGAGTAAAGGAGCTCTGCTGCTGAGCGGGAAAAAGCCGCGCTTAAAGGCGCGGAACACCATTTTTAATAAAGTTTAGTAAAACATTAAAAAGTGCCCAAACAAGCATGAAATACATGAGAAACATAAATAAATGAATACCCAATGCTCCAAAACTCAGAGAATAACACAGAAATTGCATAAATAGTGATAATGCAATAAAAACACCCTATGAGTGCTGGAGTGTATTAAAACTCCCAAATACAAGCCCATCAAAGGGACACTGTGGGGACAAGTGGACCTTCAGCACTCAATGGGTGACTCACCTTTCTCGCAGACTTCTGTCTTCAGGTGACCATGATAGGGAGGGAAAGAACCAGAGGTAATTTCCCCAACAGGGGAGCTGCTTAACACAAGCTGTCCCCTCTTCAGGTATAGGTCCACAGAAATCCCTGGAAGCTGCACCAGCCACTTTGAAGAGGGCAATTCACAGCCATGGTCACCCTCCTAATGGTGGTATTCCATATTTGAATAAAAAATAATAAAACTCTAAGAAGCATAGCTGTTCTCTGCCTGGTGTGCAAGCACACCAGGAACAAATCAATATGGGTGGCTCTGGCCAGAAGGTGGCTTAAGTAAGAGGGGAGGCTCCGCCCCTTGCAAATTATTTGCATAATTGTTCCTGCCTATTAAAGGGGACTACACATCCCATGGTACCAGTGACCTGTATTGGACGACAGTGAAAAGTTGATTTGATGAAATGGCCAAATCTGTAGGCATACAGAGGCAACAACACTTTCAAGGCTGATGATGTTGGAAACATGCTAAGGAGGCCTTCATCCTGCAGTGGATCAACATGGGTTGAAGATGATGATGATATTTACATATTGTATCAATGCAAAGATTATTCTATCCCACCACCCCAAAAAACAAACAAAACAAACATTTAGTAATGAGATTTGTTGTGATCTTTAAAGTGCAATACAGTCCTAGTGCTTAACAGGTTAAAGGGAAATGTTCCTCTCCTAATTCTGTTATATATCTTTGTAACAGTTCCTAAGAATTAATAAACCATATTGTTAATCCTTTGGATGCTACAAACATCTCCAATGCATTGTTTGTCAGTGCAATGAGAAACAATCCAAAGGGTTACAGCACATGGGCTGTATAAACAAACATGCTACATATACACTAAATGGCAAACAACTTGGGGAATCCTCATTAGAGAACGATTTAGGAGTACTGACAGATGATATACTTGACAGCAGTGTGCAGTCACTCAGTTGCTGCAAGAGCAAATAGGGTACTAGCCTGTAAAAAAAGAGGTAAAGATGCAAGGAATGCTAATATTATCCTAGCTCTATATAAATCTATGGGAAGGCCTCATCTGGAATATGCAGTACCGTTTTGGGCACCAATTCTTAAAAAAGACATTACTGAACTGAAAAAGTGCAGAGACGTGCAAAAAAACTGATAAAGGGATTGGTGGATTTGAGTTATAAAGAGAGACTAGCCAAACTGGGGTTGTTTACATTACATCTAAGGGGTGATATGAACAGCAAGAACTAATTAATTATTTACACACACAAAGAGCTAAGCTAAGAATGAGAGGTCATTCATTAAGACTAGAGGAAAGGTGCTTTCAACTAAAACAAAGGCAGGGATTTTTTGCAGTAACAGTGGTAAAGCCGTGCTTGCAGATACTGTAATTGCTTTCAAAAAGTAATGGATGCCTATCTAGCACAGAACAATACAGAGAAATATGACAGATGGCTTCAATGCAGATTGTTGATTCAGGGAACGATCTGACTGCCATTTGGAGTTGGGAAGGAATTTTTTTACCCACTTGGGGGCTTATTTGGAAATGGTTTCATTGGGTTTTTTTTTTTTTTGGATCAACAAGGGTGTTTTGGCATGGGCTCGACCTGATGGACACATCTTTTTTCAGCCCCGCCAACTATGTTACTATGTATTTGGGAAGCTCCATTATGTCACCATTAACAGACTGGCAGAACTACCACCCCAACACAATGTAATCTCTAAGTCTTTGTCTTCCTAGCACTATTAGCAATCCGTAGTTAGTTTTCTCCAAAAAAGCGGTGTAAGAGCATAATCTTTATACTAAATCTCTACCTGATAACATCTTGCCCCTTGAACCCGTTCTGCGCCTGACCACTATGGAGCCATTTGGCTCCATTGTATCTCCCTTCATCTTGCCCATCACTTGTACGTTATTGTCCTCAGCACCATGTGACCTGCCGCGCTCCTGGCATCAAGCGCAGTCGGGTCATTTCAGCCTAGTGGAAACAGACCGGCGGTTTATATATAGCGAGTGCTTCACATGCACCCTCTCCCACTAGGCTGAAATGACCCGACCGCCCTTGATGCCAGGAGCACGGCAGGTCACGTGGTGCTGAGGACAACGACGTACGAGTGATGGGCATGACGGAGGGAGGTACAATGGAGCTGATTGGCGCCATAGCGGTCATGCGCAGAACGGATTCAAGGGGCAAGACGTCATCAGGTAGAGATTTAGTATAAAGATTGTGCTCTTACACTGTTTTGGAGAAAACTAAGTATGGATTGCTAATAATGTTAGGAAGATAAAGACTTAGAGAGTACATTGTGTTGGGGTGGTAGTTCCCCTTTAAAACACACCCCACACATTCCTTTATGCTGGCTCAGATGCATACACTTGCATTACAATATTATGTCAGCATTTCTGGAATGCGGTTTTGCACAATATAACACCCCTCCATGATAACTTCCATTTAAAGGGCAACTATCACCAGGATAGTGCGTCATGGGCAGATCTGCTTCACTGAAATTAGACTTGCCAGTGAATCTGGATCTATATTGTAAGTCCCAGTACTAACAGAGGAGAAGAACTGGGCTACAAAAAAGTGCCCCCCACTACCTTATTGTTCCTCAACATTTAACCCTTTTAGTGGCATTAAAAGCAGCTTCAAATACCTTGCAGGAGAAAGCACATTTTTTCCCTCTTGCATGGATGGTTTGCCATACAATGTTTCCACTTTTGCCTGCAACATGTTAACTGCCTCATTAAGTCGCACGCTGTTTCGAGTGCGACCTTTTAAAAGTAAACCCTCAAACTAGTATAATCTTGGTGCAGCACAGTTTTCTTAATTTCAGTTTAGCAGTGCAACTGTCCATTTACATTTTTTTTTAAATCAAAACCAATTGCTGTCTGTCCAGAGACACCACTATGGTCTTCAGCAAAGATGTCCTTTGTTTCTGAGTATTTTAACGTAAATAAAAATATTAACTGTAGATTTACTGCACATAGTAACTGAGCTGCATGTGTCCAAACACACCACTGCTGTCTCCAGCAACTATGCCTGTTGTTCCTGAGTGTTTTAATGCAAACTCTCCTATCAACTCCTATATCATACTTCTATCAAAGTCAAAGATGCAACTGCTTCCTTACTCTCAGAGATCAGTGCATGATTTTTGTTTTTTTATCTTTTTTTGTTGTTAGACAGGCACTGGTACTTTCTCAGTAAATTTTTCACTCCATATACCATGCTGCTGAATGTGTTTGTCCATTGGTCTAATGTGCTGCTGGTGGTACTACAAGTAAAATTCTTGTCTCAGTCACCATGAAACCCCTATATCAGTGGTTCTCAATCTTTTTTGTTAGGGGCACCCCTAACACGTAATCTAGAACATTCGGGGCACCCCTGACATATTTAATGTACTTTATCAAGGGCATAAAAAGGGTACAATACATCAGTATATAGTTATTATCAGATCTTATAATCATAATAACAAAACTAAACATATTGTGCATATTAATTTCTATAAAACTTTATTTAAAAGTCCATTATTGTTAGTCTTCATAGAAAACATGGGGCACCCTAAGTTGATGTCCGTGGCACACCAAAGTGCCACGGCACCCTGGTTGAGAATCACTGCCCTATATCATATTACTAACAATATCACAGGTGCTGCTGTTTCCTTACTGTCAGAGATCAGTGCATTTTTAGCGGGGGGAGCTTTGCTCATGGGCATGAGCCTTATGCGCACACATTGAATATGAACAAATAATAAAATAAAATGCAGGACTTTATTAATATGACATTTTTATTTGTTCATGTACCCTGATGAAAACCCTGATGGAATGGGGTTGAAACGGTGATTCTGGGACATGTAATAAACGTATTTTTTCATTTGAATGAGTGTGCATGAGAAGCCTTTTTTCATTTGTACTAGAAGTTTGTTTGGACATTTGCAGGTCAGTCCTGTTATTCCTGTTTTGCATTTCTCTCTTTCTGAATATTATCTAATCAAAGGTGTGCATAGTACATTGACTCTTTTGATTAGGTTTACTCACTACTGCTATTAACAGTCAGAGAAAAAAATTATATCTCACCAAAAGGGTTAAGCGTAAGCCAACTTTTATGTAATTTATATAATTTATTTATAGATTGCTTATTCTATAATCTGTTTTAGTTCTTGATTTTTCTTTTCTTTCAGTATTCCATAACATGCATACCATATTTTAGTTCAGGCCTTACCTTATAGTTTTCCGTAGCGTGAAGAAAATCTGTTTTAATTAATTCCTTACCTTACAGTATCCCATAACAAGCTTACAATCAGTTTTAGTTCAGGCCTTACCTTACAGTATCCCATAACAAACTTACAATCAGTTTTAGTTCAGGCCTTACCTTACAGTATCCCATAACAAGCTTACAATCAGTTTTAGTTCAGGCCTTACCTTACAGTATCCCATAACAAACTTACAATCAGTTTTAGTTCAGGCCTTACCTTACAGTATCCCATAACAAACTTACAATCAGTTTTAGTTCAGGCCTTACCTTACAGTATCCCATAACAAACTTACAATCAGTTTTAGTTCAGGCCTTACCTTACAGTATCCCATAACAAACTTACAATCAGTTTTAGTTCAGGCCTTACCTTACAGTATCCCATAACAAACTTACAATCAGTTTTAGTTCAGGCCTTACCTTACAGTATCCCATAACAAACTTACAATCAGTTTTAGTTCAGGCCTTACCTTGCAGTATTCTATAACATGAATATAATCTGTTTTAGTTTATGCCTTACCTTGCAATATTCCATAACATGAATATAATCTGTTTTAGTTTATGACTTACCTTAAAATATACCATAACATGAATGTAATCTGTTTTTAGTTCATGTCTTACCTTACAGTATTCCATAACATGGATATTATCTGTTTTAGTTTATGCTTTACCTTACAATATTCCATAACATGAACATAATCTGTTTTAATTCATTCTTTATCTTACAGTATCCCATAACAAATTTATAATCAGTTTTAGTTCAGGCCTTACCTTACAATATTCTATAACAAACATACAATCAGATTTAGTTCATGCCTTACCTTACAGTATTCCATAACAAAATTACAATCAGTTTCAGTTCAGGCCTTACATTAGTAGTCCATAATGTGCATACAATCAGTTTTAGAACATGCCTTACCTTACAGTATTCCATGGCATGCTTACAATCAGTTAGAGTTTATGCCTTATCTAACAGTATTCCATAACAGACTAACAATCTGTTTTAGTTCATGCCTACAGTATTCTGTAACATAAATATAATCAGTTTTAGTTTATGCCTTACCTTACAGTATTTCAGAACATAAATATAATCTGTTTTCGTTTATGCCTTACCTTACAGTTTTCGATAACACAAATATAATCTGTTTTAGTTCATACCTTAGCTTACAGCAGTGCTCAAAATTTCCACTCGCCTCCTCGCATTTGGCAAGGAGAAATTGAGTGAGGGCTCATTTCCCTGCAATCTAAGGTGACCAGACGCTGTATCCCTTAAGAACATCGCAGACAAAATAGCGAGTGACTAACAAGGTGCATGATTAAGATGCCAACATGAGAATCTCGCATGCATGAAAATCGCAAGATTCTCATATGGCCGCATTAAACATTGCATCAAGGCCAGCTGATCACATCCTGCCTGTGTCAGCCTCCCTTCTCCCCAGTATTGGTTCAATATTCTGCTGGGTGTCATATAATACCGGGTGTCATGGTTCCCAAGAGAAGTACAGGAGTCAGTACGGTATAGTAAAATGCAATTTATTAAAATAACAATAAGGTAGCACACAGAGGTAATAGAACGTGCAAGGAGAGGGTCACAGCCAGCAAGTGCTACTACCAGAAATAGTAAAATGCCACGGAGGACCACTCTACTAGAGACCAGGCCTAAGCCACTGGTAGTCTCTGAAGGAACCAGGAACTGGAACAGGAACGGAACAGGAGCAAGAACAGGAACAGGAACTCAAAGTCTTGATCCGAGGTAGCGAGAATTCTGACTCACGCCTGCAGTCAGTATATGGAAGCTATACTTGACTCACGCCTGCAGTCAGTATAGCGAAAGCGGAAACCTGACTCATGCTTGCAGTCAGTATAGCGCTAGTGTACCAGAGCCCCAGGTCCGCACCAGACTGGGTGTCTGGTAGGTACAAAGAACAACAAGAGAATAGTCAGCCAGAGCCACAGGTCAGCACCAGAGAGGGTAGTCAGACAAGCCGGGTCATATACAGTTCAGGTAGTCAGCCAGAGCCACAGGTCTGCACCAGATTGGGTGTCCACTATAGGGATAACGCAGGAGAATAGGCAGACAGACCCACAGGTCAGCACCAGATTGGATGGTCAAACAAGCCAGGTCATACACAGAGCCCAAGGACACAGAACTGCTTTGTACAACAAAGCAAAGGTAACTGTGTCAGGACTCAGACTGCCTTTTAAACCCCTCCTCAGGAAGTTGGTAGGAGGAGCAGGCTCAGAGGAAGGAAGTAGGTAGGAGGAGACTACAGGAAGCATGGCATAAAACAGAGGCCTGCTTCACTGTGAGGCCTCTTGCCTGCAGATGACACGTGGATTGATGCTGAGCGTCACTGAAGTGGCAGTTCTGGAAACAAGGTAAGCTGTGACACCGGGCTATCCACTAGTCTGTAAATAATCCCCATGAGAGAAATAGAAGTAAGAGCACATGTTGAAGTCCACACATAATAATGTATGTTGACTCAAATGTAAAGACAAAAGGGGTATGCAATCTGTTGTGGAACTATACTTCCTATCGTGCTCAGATGGCTCTTGAATTTAAGTCCAGCAACACATGCACTTCGCCTTTGCTGTTCTCAAAGCATGATAGACCGATACGCCAGATAGCAGCCTCTGGCAGAGACCGAGTAGAAAGAGAATTGGTAAAAAAAAGAAAGCAGTGTGAAACCGGGGAGAAAGTGATAAAGAGACATTCAGAGGAAGCAGCAGACAGAGAGACACGTATCAGCAGTTGGACTGACTGAAAGCAGCAAAAGACGATACAAAGTGGCAGCCAGCAAACAGGGGGTAATCACTGAAAGGTACAAATAGTACCAGCTATGTACTAATACCACATTAGTCTCATCCTCTTCCCAGTTTTGCACAGACCTCTTACCAATCTTGCACAGCACTGCCACGGGGCTGTCTCTCCTCTCCATCCTGTCATTCAGCATGCAAAGAAGAGGAGAGAGAGCCGTGCAGAATGACAGGACACAGAATCATACAAGAGAGAGGCAGAGCTGTGCAAGATTGGGAAGATGTCTGTGCAAGATTGGGAAGAGGTTCTGGCTCCAGGTGAAGAGGTCACCTTAAAATTTACTGGACTTAGAGTATTTTTAGAGGCACGGTAAGGATGATGGAAGTTGTATGCGTTTGTCTATTAGGAGATCAAACCCTATGGAGTGTATATTAGAATTAGAGTATCAAATTGCTTCACAATAAAACTCACATTAATGTACTACCCAGTCCACCTGTCATTCCCCCCACCCATACCACCTAAAACAGAAGTGTCCCTCTATACCAATTTGGGCAGAGTTGAGTCGGACAGTGTGGGCAGTGCGGGGGTAGACAGTGTGTGGGGGGCAGTGTTGAGGTGGATAATATGGGCAGTGTGGAGGTGGACAGGGTGGACAGTGTGTGAAGGGTGTGAGGGTGGACAGAGTGTGGGCAGTGTGTGTGTGGACAAGGTGTGTGAGTGGGAAGTGTGTGTAGACAGAGTGTGGAGGTGGGGAGGGTGTCGTCAGTGTGTGGACAGGGTGTGGGCAGCAGTTTCATTTCATCAGAGAACTTGAGATGGGTGGGGTTAAAGGCGGGGATATGGGTGGAGTTAATGGTGGGGATATGGGTGGGGCTAGGCGTGGAAACTGGTGGTGAGTAACTTTTCAGGCCTGGCTAGTAGCAAAGGACTTGAAATTTTGAGCCCTGCCTTACAGTATTCCATAACAAACCGACCATCGGTTTTAGTTCATGTTTTACCTTACAATATTCCATAACAAACTTACAATCAGTTTTAGCTCAGGCCTTTCCTTAAAATATTCCATAATGTGTGTACAATCAGTGTAAGTTCCTCACAGTATTCCATAATTCCTCACAGTATTCCATAATTCCTCACAGTATTCCATAATATGCTTACAATAAGTTATAGTTTATGCCTCACCTAACAGTATCCCATAACAAACTAACAATCTGCTTTAGTTCATGTATTATCTTGCAGCATTCCACAATCTGTATACAATCAGTTTTATTTTATACTTTACCTTCCAGTTTTCCATAACATTAATCTAATCTGTTTTAGTTTATGCCTTACCTAACAGTATTCCACAACAAACTAACAATCTGTTTTAGTTCATGCCTTACCTTGCAGTATTCCATAACATGAATATAATCTGTTTTAGTTCATGCCTTACCTTACAGTTTTCCATAACAAACTTACAATCAGTTTTAGTTTATGCCTTACTGTAAAGTATTCCATAACATGCTTACAATCAGTTTTAGTTCATGCCTTACCTTACAGTTTTCCATAACAAACTTACAATCAGTTTTAGTTTATGCCTTACCTTACAATATTCCATTACATGCTTACAAACAGTTTTAGTTCATGCCTTACTGTAAAGTATTCCATAACATGCTTACAATCAGTTTTAGTTCATGCCTTACCTTACAGTATTCCATAATGTGTGCACAATCAGTTTTAGTTTATGTTTTACCATACCATTTTCCATAACATGAATCTAATCTGTTTTAGTTTATGCCTTACCTAACAGTATTCCACAACAAACTAACAATCTGTTTTAGTTCATGCCTTACCTAACAGCATTCCATAATAAACTTACAATCAGTTTTAGTTTATGCCTTACCTTACAATATTCCATTAGGTGCATACAATCTGCTTTAGTTCGTGCCTTACTTTACAGTATTCCATAACATGTTTGCAATCAGTTTTAGCTCATGCCTTACTTTAAAGTATTCCATAACATGCTTACAATCAGTTTTAGTTCATGCCTTACCTTACAGTATTCCATAACATGCTTATAATCAGTTTTAGTTCATGCCTTAATCTAAGCATGTATGTATCATTTAGTACTTTTTGCTCAATTTATAGTATAAAGCCTATACACATCTCACTCACCCAGCAGGTCTGGTGCTGCTCACGATAATCCCAGCAGGGATTTTAGCATACAGGAAGGCACAGGATGGGATGGTCAAAACACCTGCACTATATGGTACCAAAAGCATTTTCTTTGCTAAGGAACTTTTTAAACCTATTAAATACTAGAGAGGACCTTCCGTGTATTCAAAAGCTTAAAATTCCATTTAAAGCAGTGGGAATTTTTATTTTCCTGGTGCATGTGGTTGACTGAAGAATTACTCCCCTTTTGTCGTTATACTAACAATTACCTGCAACTACCTGTTTTCTCTGCAGAGCTGGCTATAAGCAGTGATGTCCTTCGTTATGTGGTCCCCCCCGGCCACTCCTTTAAAAATCAATGCACATCCTGTTAGTTTCAATTGGTCATCATCACTTTCCACACTTTGCCTCCTAATTTCCCCCTCCAAACCTCAGCTCCTTTTGTGTCTACAGCTCTTTATTAGATCAAACCTGTTTCTCTCATTACTCCTTATCTGTGGAATGCTCTACCTCCTAGCCTGCACCACTGCACCTCTCATGTGGTCGTCAGGTCTTGCTTAAAGGAATAGTAATGTTTCACAAAAACAGCAGCTCCAATTAATCTTCACAGTATTTGGGCCATAGAGAGAGTTCTTTCAATACTGTCAGAGCTGTAGTTCAAGAGTAATTGAATGATAAAGTATCCCCCTCCTGCCCCTTTTACCTAGTGTAACACTACTCACCTCAGATGTGGAATCTGGTTGCTTGACCAGACAGATAACAGCAAGGGACAATCTTCTTACAATGAAACAATGACAGACCTGCCCCCATTGACAGGTTTTTCCCTTATGTTAATTGAAGATTGTCCCTCTCTGCAATCCACTTGACACCACCCCGCTGCTCTGAGGTGAACAGTGTTACACTAGGTAAAAGGGGCAGGAGGGGGATACTTTATCATTCAGTTACTCTTGTACTACAACTCTGACAGTATTGAAATAACACTCAAATACTATGAAGATTAATTGGAGCTGCTTTTATTGTGAAACATTACTATCCCTTCAACCCTTTGAGTGCCAGAGGGTTATGGAACGCATTGCTCTGCAAAGCGTTCTGTACTCCTCTGGCACTCAAAGGGTTAAAATGACACCTCCTCATCAAGAGAGAAGGCACTGACATCGTACATCCAAGAAGCTTATAATTTATTTATGTTCCGCTTTCCTGACCAGTGAAAACTACTGGATTACCTGAGCAGTATGCGCACTCCATTCTAACTATAACCTTCTCTCCACTGGTAACACCTCACTGCGTATATCAAAATACAGGAAAGAAACCCACGATCCGCCTTCTCCTTCAGAGCTCCAAAAGTCTGGAATAACCTGCCTAAAAAAATCAGATCTTCTCCCAATCTAAAATCCTTAAAAATAAATCCTTCTTTGTATCTAAAAAAAGTTTGTAACTGTATATAATTTTTTAATTTGTATGCATGTCTATTTGTGTGTGTATGTATGTATATATAACTAGTTTTAAAGGTCGCGTACACGGGCCAAAGCTGGCGGAGCTGGGGTCATGCGCAGTACAGACTGCCAGCGCTGCGGCTGATACGGAGTGGGGAGCTCCGAATTCAGACCGGAGTCCTCTCTGCGCACCTTCCTGGGACCTCTTGGTCCCAGGAAGGTGCGCAGAGAGGACTCCGGTCTGAATTCAGAGCGCCTCGCTCCGTATCAGCCATGGAGGGGGCAGTCTGTACTGCGCATGACCGCAGCGCACGCAGCCGTCTCTCCTGCACATGACGACTTCTGACAAACATCTTTAGCAAATTATTATGTAGGATGTTTCTCAATTTGCGTAAATATTTAACCCTTTACTGAAAACTATCCAGGACATACTTGAAAACAAGAGAAATCTCAATGTGTTCTTCCTGGTAAAACATTTTCTAAATAAAATAAATAAATAAATAAGTATAGGGTGCCCACATTTCCTATTGGGAGGTGGAATTGATTTCAGACTATAAAATATGCCCCTACTGAAGGTTTAGGCCCCTTTCACACAGGAAACTTTATCGCAGCTACAGCAACGCATGAACAAAATGCATGAGTAGTGAAATGCTGTGTCCTAGGGGCATTTCACATGGGCACCATGCACTGTGGTATGTAGTATACTTCAACTTTCATCTGACAGTGTGATGATACAGCTACAGATTTGTAGGATGGGTTTCAATGGACCACATTAACCCTCTGAGTGCCAGAGAGGTACACAACACATTGCATTGCGTACCCCTCTAGCACTCAAAGGTTTAAAATTGCTTAACTTTTGCAGGTAACTGTGTTTTCCTTGTGATTGTGTCACTTCTGTTTCTGTTGAGTGAATGATATGCTGGGAAAACCTTGTACATTATAAAACACTAACAATTCACCAACGGTTTTCAATTGTTACCAAAAAACGTGCGCTACAAAAGTGTGAAATTTACCTAAGAAGTAATTTAGAGACAGGTTGGTAAGAAGCTTATCAACTGTAACAGAACCCAAAGTAATCAAGATATTTTATTTCCCACTGTTATGAATGTGTGATAATTATCTTCTGTACGATCTATGTATTGTATTGTACTTCCTGTGTGTCTGTATGTATGTGTGTGTATATGTGTATCTGTCACTGTGTGTATGTTTGTGCGATTGTATGTGTGTATATATATATATATAATGTGTGTGTGTGTCTCTCTCTCTCTCTCTCTATATATATATATATATATATATATATACTAGTTGAACAGCCTGTTACACGGGCCACAGTGCCTCTGGTAGCCAGTGGCGGGGCAGTCACGCGCAGTAGAGACTGCCCGCGCCACTGCTGATACAGAGCTGGACGCTCCTACTGCGTATGTCGGGCGTTACACACAACTTAGCGAATTATTAGATAGGATATATATACTCTCATTCTATAACATAACCGATGAAGACATCTAGACATCTTAGTGCTCTTGAAAGCTTACACTATAAAGATAAGCCAATATAGGTATCATGTTCACTCTTCTAGCCCTCTGGGTATTTGTACTCCAGCATGTGACTTTTTTTTTAACACCTAAACGTCTTGTGACGGTCCTAGCAAATCATAGAATTCTGGTATGGCAGTGGGGTTGCACACCACTCTGCCATCCCAGAATGCATTGCTGGGGGAAAAAATGCACCTTGGTTCTTAATGAATGCCCTCCCGTGGACTGGGTGGTCAGTAAGGGGTTAATACACTACAGGTCACATACAGTGAAAAAACAGGTACAATTCTGCAGCAAGCCAACTACACAACAGGGAACAAGTGTAAATTCCTCCAATTCACACTAACTTAAATGGGGCTTTTAACCCCATGGATGCTACAGATTATTTAAATCAATGGGAATTGTCATTTCTCCCCTGTGGAGGGCAGTTGGTTTGCTCCAGAATTTCACTTCCTTAGTTATTGAACTGCACCTTAACCCTTTCAGTGCCAGAGGGGTAAGCAACGTATTGCAGTGGCACTCAAAGGGTTAAATGTGCCACTATAATTAGATCACATGGCTCTCTCACAAGACTAACTCTTCTTAACCCCTTGAACATGCCATTGTCATTAGGTCACCTCAGGCAGAGTAACTTTCCTTAACACTAGCACAGTCTTGATGGGATGGTAGGGAAGGCGTTTCATGGCTGAGTGAGCCGATCTGTTTGGAGCTCAGATAAAGGTTGCTAGGTGGCACTGCTTGGCATGAGGTGGGAGGGAGCGACACTAAAAGATTCTTGGAATTCCCAGAAAGTGATCATCCATCCAGATGATTTTTATCTTCAGTCCTGGAACTTCCTCTGGTATCATCAGTGGGGAAAGAGAACAGGTTGTGTAATGTGCTTGTGACAGACAAAACACAGCAGTGACCTCACAGCTGTAAATTATCTGCCATCCTCCCATATGATCCCATGGGAAAATCGTGCCTCCATGTGTCATAGTGAGGAGCTGAGATTCATCTGTAGTTCAGATCCCTTGACTTATCTAGGCAGACGCTCTCCTACAACTCTCACAGCTGTCGGCTGGTTGAGGATGATGAGAACTGTAGTACCCAACAGCTGGAATGACAAAGGTTGCCTGCATCAGGCTTAGACCCGTTTTGCAATGGCAAACTGAGAGTGGCCCAGATACCCCTTTGTACTTTATCCCACAAAATCAAACAGACGGACAGACAGAGTTTAACCCTTCAAATACCATAGAGCTATCCAATACATTGGATAACTCTCTGACACCCCAATAATGAGACATACATGTCACTGTTATATGTACATCTTTGACAGGGGATAGCAACCTGCAGCCCTCCCCTAAATGTGTTTGAACTACAACTCCCATCATCCTCAGTGTGACTACCACTACAATTATTCTTAGCTGTTTGGGGTTTTTTTTAATGAAAGTATTTTACCAGGAAGGATACATTGAGATGGTCTCTTGTTTTCAGGTATGTCCCGGGTACTCATATTATCTACCACAGAATGGTGAAAGGTGGAGCTGACCTTGCCAGTACTGGAACCTGACCCTCAGGTTTGATCAAATTCTACAGCTGGTTCATTAATAAAATGAGTTATCTCCCCATCCATATCTAGTTGTTGTTGGACTACAAGAGCCAGCATACTCATCTGGCCTCCATCTCTTGTTGGACTACAATTTCCATAATCCTCAATTGTCCTGAAGATGATAGGGATTGTAGTCCAGCAACAGCTGGTGTAGAGACGCAGAATCACACAATCTGTAGTACATTTTATAAACTCCTCTCTGTAAAATCCTGGGTTTGTCCCTGTTTTAGGTCAAACGTTTGGGGGGGGTTAAAGGAAAGCTAATACTCCAAATTTAACTTGATCTGGACAAGAAAATCTTAATGGCCACTTTGAATCCAAATTGGGTGAATGTGTTCCCCAAAATGAAAATTTGTCTGTATGTCATGTACATGAACAAATACATAATGATTCTTTCCTGACAAACTCCAGGACCCCAAACGACTTGCAGTGGGAGGAGTTTGGGGTCACTGAGTCATCATGTTGGCCTCCAATGACACGATATTCAGTACTTGATTAACCCTTTGAGCACCAAACAGGTATCCAATGCATTAAACAGCGATGCGTTAGATACCTCTGTGGCACTCAGAAGGTTAAAGATTTGTTTTTGGGAACCAGTCCATTCAGAACGGATTAACTCTTTGAATGCCAGAAGGGTACGCTTTGCATTACAGAGCAATGGGTTGCATACCCCTCTGGGACTCAAAAGGTTAATAGTGGCCAGTATGCCACAGAAGGTCTGCACCACAAATGTTCTACTTTCCCTTTATGTATCTGACCCATAGAAACCAAGAGAACAATCCTAGGAAGGAGAGGCAACGTTAGGAAGGGCAAAATGGAAAATGAATAGAAAATGCTTAAAATGGATAAGAAAACAAGATAGGGACAAGTGAAATAAACCCAAAGGAAACAGTATGTAAAGGAGGGGCTGGACAGGAAGGAAGAGATAGAGAGGTAAAATATAGACCTTTTATGACTTTTCCCTATCCACAGAAAGACATATTCTGTGTTAACCCTTTGGATGCTTGAAGTGTATATACTGTATGTTATTTCCTGCTGAGAAAAGCAAGTACTGTTGGGAGGTGTTAAATTAAACTGTAGCAACAGTGCTGTTTAGGTATAAGGACTTCTCATGTTAGCTGTATAACAGGGCTACCTGCTGTTTAGGTATAATGTGGTAATGTGTTAGCTGTATAACAGGGCTACCTGCTGTTTAGGTATAATGTGGTAATGTGTTAGCTGTATAACAGTGCTACCTGCTGTTTAGGTATAATGTGGTAATGTGTTAGCTGTATAACAGTGCTACCTGCTGTTTAGGTATGAGGTTGTACTGTGTTAGCTGTATAACAGGGCTACCTGCTGTTTAGGTATAATGTGTAGTGTTGAGCGAGCACCCCGATGCTCGGGTGCTCTGACCGAGCACCCCCTGAGGCTCGAGTGCTCGGCCGAGCACCCGAGCCCCATTGACTTCAATGGGGCGACACGAGCATTACACCAGGCACCCCCTGCTCTGATGAGGGGAGGGTGCCTGGTCAATGCCCCCTTCATCTCCGCTATGCCCCCTTCATCTCCGAATGCCCCCTTCATCTCCGCAATGTCCCCCTTCATCTCCGCTATGCCCCCTTCATCTCCGCTATGCCCGTCTTCCACAATGTCCCCCTTCATCTCCGCTATGCCCCTCTTCCACAATGTGCCCCTTCATCTCCGCTATGCCCCTCTTCCACAATGTCCCCCTTCATCTCCTCTATGGCATAGAGGAGATGAAGGGGGACATTGTGGAAGAGGGGCATAGCGGAGATGAAGGGGCACATTGTGGAAGAGGGGCATAGCGGAGATGAAGGGGGACATTGTGGAAGACGGGCATAGCGGAGATGAAGGGGGACATTGTGGAA
Source organism: Rhinophrynus dorsalis (assembly GCA_037306005.1). Taxonomy (NCBI): domain Eukaryota; kingdom Metazoa; phylum Chordata; class Amphibia; order Anura; family Rhinophrynidae; genus Rhinophrynus; species Rhinophrynus dorsalis. Next base: position 495,570,292 of record CM074721.1, read on the forward strand.
GAGGGGCATAGAGTCTATGCCCCTCTTCCACAATGTCCCCCTTCATCTCCGCAATGCCCCCTTCATCTCCGCAATGCCCCCGTACCTCCAGTCCCTGGTGGTCCAGCGGAGCGTCTTCGGATCTATGCCTCTTCCGGCACAGATCCCCGCCACCCGAACATGGCGGGCGAGCACATGGCGGTACTCGACGAGTACCGCCATGTGCCGAGCAGAGCGATGCTCGAGCCGATCCGAGCATCGGCCGAGCACGCTCGCTCAACACTAATAATGTGGTAATGTGTTAGCTGTAGAACAATCCCCTGCTGTTTAGGTATAAGGTTGTACTGTGTTAGCTGTGTAACAGGGCTACCTGCTGTTTAGGCATAATGTGGTTAATGTGTTAGCTGTAGAACTATCCCCTGCTGTTTAGGTATAAGGTTGTACCATGTTAGCTGTGTAACAGGGCTATCTGCTGTTTAGGTATAATGTGGTAATGTGTTAGCTGTAGAACTATCCCCTGCTGTTTAGGTATAAGGTTGTACTTTGTTATCTGTAGAATAGTGCCACTTGCTGTTTAGGTATTAGGTTGTACTTTGTTATCTGTAGAACAGTGCCACTTGCTGTTTAGGTACAAGATGGTACTGTGTTATCTGTAGAACAGTCACCTGCTGTTTAAGTGTAAGTTGGTACCCTGTTAGCTACAGAACAGTACCCTGCTGTTTAGGTATAAGGTGGTACTGTGTTAGATGTAGAACAGTGCCATCTGCTGTTTAGTTATAAGGTTGTACTGTGTTAGCTATAGAACAGTGCCACCTGATAGGTATAAGGTGGTACCATGTTAGCTGTAGAAGACACCTGCTGTTTAGGTATAAGGTAGTACCATGTTACCTGTAGAAGTCACCTGCTGTTTAGGTATAAGGTGGTATTGTGTTAGCTGTAGAACAATCTCCTGCTGTTTAAGTATAAGGTGGTACAGTGTTAGCAGTAGAACAGTCACCTGTTTAGGTATAAGGTGGTACAGTGTTTACTGTATAACAGTCACCTGCTGATTAGGTATAAGGTGGTAGGTCTATATAAAATTGGAGCGCCACTGACAACACACTTATTTTTTTAAAAACAATTCAATAAAAAATAGCCTTCAGGACTCAATATCTCTTTAAGAGAATACCTATTAATGGTCCCCTACACCTTTGTTTTCAGAGATAGTGGAAGCCTGTGCGCGTTCGCTATAATGGCACCTTAGTTCAAGCTTCCCCAGTCCCAGTACACAAAGTGTAGCTGCTATAGCAGATACATTCTGAAACCTATGTTCTAACGTGACTAGCATATATATGCACTGTACCACAAAAGTGAATAAACAAAAATATGAAAAAATATAAGTGATGAATCTAAATCAAAGTTCTCATGTAGTGACTAATTCTGAAAAAATCCACTATATAAAACAAAAATTCTCATGTGGTGATTCTAAAAATAAAAAAAAACCCAAAAAATTTAACTTCGTGTAATCCTAAATATAATAGTGTCCGTAATCCAAATATTGATGATAAGAAAAAAATATACCCCACTACTGATCAGTTGAGAAAAACATGTGTTGCATCAAAATATACAGCTATAGCTTTTCTGTATTTATCATACATAATCTGAAAAATCCTTCACATATCACTCTAGCATGCGACTTCTAGCTTCTTTTGTACCGGGGAGAAGAGACTATTGGGCTTATGAGGTCACTATATCCAGATAAAAAAAACAGGTCTTACCCTTCGATTTCTTCACTTATCTCCTCTCCGACCTCTGCACCCGAGGTTATATTGTTTATTTACCGCTGGTGGTGTTACGTACTGTCAGTGAATGAAGATACATATGTCTGGACTCAAACTGATGGCATCTTTACTCCCCTTCGATATCTTCACTCCTCTCCTCCTGACCTCTCCACCCGCAGTTGTATTGATTGTTACCGCTGGCTTTGTTTAGTACTTGTCAGTAGATGGACACTATATATATCCAGGCTCCAACTGATGATATCTTTAATCTCCTTCTCTTCTTCACTCCCTCTGCTGTTAGCTGTAGAACAGTCACCTGTTGTTTATGTATAAGGCGGTACAGTGTTAGCTGTAGAACAGTATCACTTGCTGTTTAGTAATAAGGTGGTACCGTGTTAGCTGTATAACAATGCCATTTGCTGTTTAGGTATAAGGTGGTACCATGTTAGCTGTAGAACAGTGCCACTTGCTGTTTAGGTGTCATGGGAAACTTCTAAATAACCACTCAGATAGGTAGATAAATTCAATATCAGTTTATTGAAAATAAATTGATGAAAAGTAATATAGACACTTCTCCAACCTTCCTGGGATCAGGAGTGGGAAGAGTGTGCAGTCCACTACCAGGATCAGACACTGAAACTTAACTAGACTGATGCACAAGTTAGGAGTGAACCAGTAGAGAGTGCAGAACCACAGAGACAGCTACAGTGGTAAGCGTGCTCTATAGTGGAGCGGAAACAGGAGGCCCAACAGATAGAATGCAAGGACACAACCGCAATACCCTAGAATGCTAGGGTCCCAGATACAGCACACCCTAGAACGCTAGAGGCACAACAAGCCCTGGAGGACTTAGGTGCTGCTGCACTACTGACAGGACTAACCCGACCAAGGACTGAGAATGAGAACCTGCCAGGGAATGCCAGACCTCAGGAAGCAAGTGAGAACAAAAAGCCAATGGTCAAACGATTCGGGTAGTCAGACAAGCCAAAGTACATAGCACGGAGTGGGAAGTCAGACAAGCTACAGTACTTAGCACGGAGCGGTTAGTCAGCCAGGCCAGAGGTCATACACAGAGCCGGTAGTCGGACAAGCCAAGATCAGCACGGAGCGGTTAGTCGGCGAGGCCAAAGGTCATACACGGAGCGGGTAGTCAGACAAGGCCAAAATCAGTACAGAGCGGACAACAGCTAGGCAAAAGGTTCAGGCACAAATCTGTAGTCAGACGGAGTCAGAGTCATACACAAATCAGATTCAGCAGCCAGGAACGGATCACGATGGAAGACTCAGAAAGTACTCAGGTACACCACAAAAGGGCACTGAGGCAATGACAGAATGCAGCATATAAGGCCTCTCTAGGAGGCGGAGTCCACATAGGTCAATCAAGGTGGAAACTATAAAATAGTGAGCACTCAGAATGACGTGCGAGTGACCAGGAAGTAGTCACCCTCCATGCTGCTGCTGTCAGGCAATCACAAGAAAGCAAAAAGGCCAGTAAGAGCGCAAGAATCACGGGCACCGTGATATTAGGTATAAGGTGGTACTGTGTTAGCTGTAGAACAGTCCCCTGCTGTTTAGGTATAAGGTGGTACCGTGTTAGCTGTATAACAGTCACCTGCTGTTTAGGTATAAGGTGGTACTGTGTTAGTTGTATAACAGTCACCTGCTGTTTAGGTATAAGGTGGTACTGTGTTAGCTGTATAACAGTCACCTGCTGTTTAGGTATAAGGTGGTACTGTGTTAGCTGTAGAACAGTGCCACTTGCTGTTTAGGTATAAGGCGGTACAGTGTTAGCTGTAGAACAGTGCCACTTGCTGTTTAGGTATAAGGCGGTACAGTGTTAGCTGTAGAACAGTACCACTTGCTGTTTATGTATAAGGTGGTACCGTGTTAGCTGTAGAACAGTGCCACTTGCTGTTTAGGTATAAGGCGGTACAGTGTTAGCTGTAGAACAGTACCACTTGCTGTTTAGGTATAAGGTGGTACCGTATTAGCTGTAGAACTGTGCCACTTGCTGTTTATATATAAGGTGGTACCATGTTAGCTGTAGAACAGTGCTACTTGCTGTATAGGTATAAGGTGGTACCGTGTTAGCTGTAGAACAGTGCCACATGCTGTTTATGTATAAGGTGGTACCGTGTTAGCTGTAGAACAGTGCCACATGCTGTTTATGTATAAGGTGGTACCGTGTTAGCTGTAGAACAGTGCCACTTGCTGTTTATGTATAAGGTGGTACCATGTTAGCTGTAGAACAGTGCCACTTGCTGTTTAGGTATAAGGTGGTACCGTGTTAGCTGTAGAACAGTGCCATCTGCTGTTTAGGTATAACACGGTACTGTGTTAGCTGTAGAACAGTGCCACTTGCTGTTTAGGTATAAGGCGGTACTGTGTTAGCTGTAGAACAGTGCCACTTGCTGTTTAGTTATAAGGTGGTACTGTGTTAGCTGTAGAACAGTGCCACTTGCTGTTTAGTTATAAGGCGGTACTGTGTTAGCTGTAGAACAGTGCCACTTGCTGTTTATGTATAAGGTGGTACTGTGTTAGCTGTAGAACAGTGCCACTTGCTGTTTAGTTATAAGGCGGTACTGTGTTAGCTGTAGAACAGTGCCACATGCTGTTTATGTATAAGGTGGTACCGTGTTAGCTGTAGAACAGTGCCACTTGCTGTTTATGTATAAGGTGGTACCATGTTAGCTGTAGAACAGTGCCACTTGCTGTTTAGGTATAAGGTGGTACCGTGTTAGCTGTAGAACAGTGCCATCTGCTGTTTAGGTATAACGCGGTACTGTGTTAGCTGTAGAACAGTGCCACTTGCTGTTTAGGTATAAGGCGGTACTGTGTTAGCTGTAGAACAGTGCCACTTGCTGTTTAGTTATAAGGTGGTACTGTGTTAGCTGTAGAACAGTGCCACTTGTTGTTTAGTTATAAGGTGGTACTGTGTTAGATGTAGAACAGTGCCACTTGTTGTTTAGTTATAAGGTGGTACTGTGTTAGATGTAGAACAGTGCCACTTGTTGTTTAGTTATAAGGTGGTACTGTGTTAGCTGTAGAACAGTGCTACTTGTTGTTTAGTTATAAGGTGGTACTGTGTTAGCTGTAGAACAGTGCCACTTGCTGTTTAGGTATAAGGTGGTACCGTGTTAGCTGTAGAACAGTGCCATCTGCTGTTTAGGTATAAAGCGGTACTGTGTTAGCTGTAGAACAGTGCCACGTGCTGTTTAGGTATAACGCGGTACTGTGTTAGCTGTAGAACAGTGCCACTTGTTGTTTAGTTATAAGGTGGTACCGTGTTAGCTGTAGAACAGTGCCACTTGTTGTTTAGTTATAAGGTGGTACTGTGTTAGCTGTAGAACAGTGCCACTTGTTGTTTAGTTATAAGGTGGTACCGTGTTAGCTGTAGAACAGTGCCACTTGTTGTTTAGTTATAAGGTGGTACAGTGTTAGCTGTAGAACAGTGCCACTTGCTGTTTAGGTATAAGGTGGTACAGTGTTAGCTGTAGAACAGTGCCACTTGCTGTTTAGGTATAAGTTGGTACAGTGTTAGTAGTAGAACAGTGCCATCTGCTGTTTAGGTATAACGCGGTACTGTGTTAGCTGTAGAACAGTGCCACTTGCTGTTTAGTTATAAGGTGGTACAGTGTTAGCTGTAGAACAGTGCCACTTGTTGTTTAGTTATAAGGTGGTACCGTGTTAGCTGTAGAACAGTGCCACGTGCTGTTTATGTATAAGTTGGTACTGTGTTAGCTGTAGAACAGTGCCACTTGCTGTTTAGGTATAAGGTGGTACCGTGTTAGCTGTAGAACAGTGCCACTTGCTGTTTAGGTATAAGGCGGTACAGTGTTAGCTGTAGAACAGTGCCACTTGTTGTTTAGTTATAAGGTGGTACCGTGTTAGCTGTATAACAGTGCCACTTGCTGTTTAGGTATAAGGTGGTACAGTGTTAGCTGTAGAACAGTGCCATCTGCTGTTTAGGTATAAGGTGGTACCGTGTTAGCTGTATAACAGTGCCACTTGCTGTTTAGGTATAAGGCGGTACAGTGTTAGCTGTAGAACAGTGCCACTTGCTGTTTAGGTATAAGGCGGTACAGTGTTAGCTGTAGAACAGTGCCACTTGCTGTTTAGGTATTAGGTGGTACTGTGTTAGCTGTAGAACAGTGCCACTTGTTGTTTAGTTATAAGGTGGTACAGTGTTAGCTGTAGAACAGTGCCACTTGCTGTTTAGGTATAAGGTGGTACAGTGTTAGCTGTAGAACAGTGCCATCTGCTGTTTAGGTATAAGGTGGTACCGTGTTAGCTGTATAACAGTGCCACTTGCTGTTTAGGTATAAGGCGGTACAGTGTTACCTGTAGAACAGTGCTACTTGTTGTTTAGTTATAACGCGGTACTGTGTTAGCTGTAGAACAGTGCCACTTGCTGTTTAGGTATAAGGCGGTACAGTGTTAGCTGTAGAACAGTGCCACTTGTTGTTTAGGTATAAGGCGGTACAGTGTTAGCTGTAGAACAGAGCCACGTGCTGTTTAGGTATAAGGCGGTACTGTGTTAGCTGTAGAACAGTGCCACTTGTTGTTTAGTTATAAGGTGGTACTGTGTTAGCTGTAGAACAGTGCCACTTGCTGTTTAGTTATAAGGTGGTACTGTGTTAGCTGTAGAACAGTGCCATTTGTTGTTTAGTTATAAGGTGGTACAGTGTTAGCTGTAGAACAGTGCCACTTGCTGTTTAGGTATAAGGTGGTACCATGTTAGCTGTAGAACAGTGCCATCTGCTGTTTAGGTATAACGCGGTACTGTGTTAGCTGTAGAACAGTGCCACTTGCTGTTTAGTTATAAGGTGGTACAGTGTTAGATGTAGAACAGTGCTACTTGTTGTTTAGTTATAAGGTGGTACTGTGTTAGCTGTAGAACAGTGCCACTTGTTGTTTAGTTATAAGGTGGTACAGTGTTAGCTGTAGAACAGTGCCACTTGCTGTTTAGGTATAAGTTGGTACCGTGTTAGCTGTAGAACAGTGCCATCTGCTGTTTAGGTATAACGCGGTACTGTGTTAGCTGTAGAACAGTGCCACGTGCTGTTTAGGTATAACGCGGTACTGTGTTAGCTGTAGAACAGTGCCACTTGCTGTTTAGTTATAAGGTGGTACAGTGTTAGCTGTAGAACAGTGCCACTTGTTGTTTAGTTATAAGGTGGTACCGTGTTAGCTGTAGAACAGTGCCACGTGCTGTTTATGTATAAGTTGGTACTGTGTTAGCTGTAGAACAGTGCCACTTGCTGTTTAGTTATAAGGTGGTACTGTGTTAGATGTAGAACAGTACCACTTGCTGTTTAGTTATAAGGTGGTACAGTGTTAGCTGTAGAACAGTGCTACTTGTTGTTTAGTTATAAGGTGGTACCGTGTTAGATGTAGAACAGTGCCACTTGTTGTTTAGTTATAAGGTGGTACTGTGTTAGCTGTAGAACAGTGCCACTTGTTGTTTAGTTATAAGGTGGTACTGTGTTAGCTGTAGAACAGTGCTACTTGTTGTTTAGTTATAAGGTGGTACAGTGTTAGCTGTAGAACAGTGCCACTTGCTGTTTAGGTATAAGGTGGTACCGTGTTAGCTGTAGAACAGTGCCACTTGTTGTTTAGTTATAAGGTGGTACAGTGTTAGATGTAGAACAGTGCCACTTGCTGTTTAGGTATAAGGTGGTACCGTGTTAGATGTAGAACAGTGCCACTTGTTGTTTAGTTATAAGGTGGTACTGTGTTAGCTGTAGAACAGTGCCACTTGTTGTTTAGTTATAAGGTGGTACAGTGTTAGCTGTAGAACAGTGCCACTTGTTGTTTAGTTATAAGGTGGTACTGTGTTAGCTGTAGAACAGTGCCACTTGTTGTTTAGTTATAAGGTGGTACTGTGTTAGCTGTAGAACAGTGCCACTTGCTGTTTAGTTATAAGGTGGTACTGTGTTAGCTGTAGAACAGTGCCACTTGTTGTTTAGTTATAAGGTGGTACAGTGTTAGCTGTAGAACAGTGCTACTTGCTGTTTAGGTATAAGGCGGTACAGTGTTAGCTGTAGAACAGTGCCACTTGCTGTTTAGTTATAAGGTGGTACTGTGTTAGCTGTAGAACAGTGCCACTTGTTGTTTAGTTATAAGGTGGTACCGTGTTAGCTGTAGAACAGTGCCACGTGCTGTTCATGTATAAGTTGGTACTGTGTTAGCTGTAGAACAGTGCCACTTGTTGTTTAGTTATAAGGTGGTACCGTGTTAGCTGTAGAACAGTGCCACTTGCTGTTTAGTTATAAGGTGGTACTGTGTTAGCTGTAGAACAGTGCCACTTGTTGTTTAGTTATAAGGTGGTACCGTGTTAGCTGTAGAACAGTGCCACTTGCTGTTTAGGTATAAGGCGGTACAGTGTTAGCTGTAGAACAGTGCCACTTGCTGTTTAGGTATTAGGTGGTACTGTGTTAGCTGTAGAACAGTGCCACTTGTTGTTTAGTTATAAGGTGGTACAGTGTTAGCTGTAGAACAGTGCCACTTGCTGTTTAGGTATAAGGTGGTACAGTGTTAGCTGTAGAACAGTGCCATCTGCTGTTTAGGTATAAGGTGGTACCGTGTTAGCTGTATAACAGTGCCACTTGCTGTTTAGGTATAAGGCGGTACAGTGTTACTGTCACGGTTTATTATGACTCTCAGACACAAGTTTTAGGTAAAAAAAATCAATTTTATTGAAATAATAAATGATAACTTAGGATGGCAATAACATACATATATATATATACAGAATATAGCACAGACAGAAGGCAGACTCTACCGGTCCTGTCAATATACCGGACAGGACAGTCTTTAGGCTCTACCGGCCTTGCCAATACCGGGTAAGGCAACCTGCAGATGGAATAGCATAACGGTTTTACCGGCCTTACCAAATTACCGGGCAAGGCAGCCTCAATAGATACACAATGTAGGCTCTACCGGCCCTGCCAATACCGGGTAAGGCAACCTCAGATGGAATGTGGTAAAAGGTTCTACCGGCCTTACCAATACCGGGCAGGGCAGCCCAGAGATAATAGCAGCAGTCAGATGGAACTGGCAATTTAGCAGAATCGTTAAGCAGCAAGGCTTTGGAGCAAACCAGCGTCCGCACGCTGGAAACAACACTGAATAGTATAGCCGTTAGGCTTAGCGAGCAAACCAGTGACCGCACACTGGAGTAACAAGCGAGTAGTATAGCCGCAAGGCTTAGGAGCAAACCAGCGTCCGCACGCTGGGACCAACACAGATTAGTATAGCTGATAGGCTTTGGAGCAAACCAGTGACCGCACACTGGTGTAACAAGCGAGTTTGTATAGCCGCAAGGCTTAGGAGCAAACCAGCGTCCGCACGCTGGGACCAACACAGATTTGTATAGCTGAAAGGCTTTGGAGCAAACCAGTGACCGCACACTGGTGTAACAAGTGAGTTTGTATAGCCGCAAGGCTTAGGAGCAAACCAGCGTCCGCACGCTGGGACCAACACAGAATTGTATAGCTGATAGGCTTTGGAGCAAACCAGTGACCGCACACTGGTGTAACAAGCGAGTTTGTATAGCCGCAAGGCTTAGGAGCAAACCAGCGTCCGCACGCTGGGACCAACACAGATTTGTATAGCTGAAAGGCTTTGGAGCAAACCAGTGACCGCACACTGGTGTAACAAGTGAGTTTGTATAGCCGCAAGGCTTAGGAGCAAACCAGCGTCCGCACGCTGGGACCAACACAGATTTGTATAGCTGATAGGCTTTGGAGCAAACCAGTGACCGCACACTGGTGTAACAAGCGAGTTAGTATAGCCGCAAGGCTTGGGAGCAAACCAGCGTCCGCACGCTGGGACAACACGGGATTGTAGCAATGTCACCAACGCGACCAGGCAGAAGGTCGCCAGGATACTGAAGACAGGTGATGAGATGACAGGAACCAGCAACGATCAGACAGGTCAGAAAACAGCAGAGAAGTTCAGCAGGAACTGCAACACCAGAGACTAGGCCGGAACCAGGACTGGAAGTACTTCAGCATGCAGGAAACACTGGAACAGTAGAGATCAGGAACTCAGGAACACATGAGATCAGGAACTCAGGAACACTGGAACAGAGGCCCAGCTATCACTAGCATAGTGATAGCAAGAAGGTCAGAAACAACACGAAAGGGCACTCAAAGGGTGCCCAATCCAGGTTTAAATAGTCAATAAGAGGCGGGCTATCTGCAGACAGCCAATAGAAGCCCCCTACTGGTGACAGACAAGTAACTGCAGCAAATCACGGGCACCGTGATAGTACCCCCCTTTCAAAGACCCCCTCTCCTAGAATAGGGTTTAGGTTTCTGCGGGTAATTGGCATGAAAGGCCCTAGTTAACCTAGGTGCATGAAGGTCCGTACTATCCACCCATGACCGATCCTCAGGACCATACCCTTTCCAATGTACCAGGTACTGTACCCTTCCTCTAAGCCTACGGGAATCAATAATGCTCTGAACCTCGTACTCCTCCTGGCCCTCGACCTCAACAGGTCCTGGCACCACAGGTGTGGTAGTATAGCGATTGCAAACCAGAGGCTTAAGAAGGGACACATGGAACACATTATGGATACGCATGGATGCAGGTAGGTCTAGTGCATAGGAGACAGGGTTAATTTTGCGAATAACTCTGTATGGACCAATAAACCGAGGAGCCAACTTATTAGACGGAACCTGCAGCTTGAGATTTCTGGAGGAAAGCCATACTCTATCCCCAACCTGAAAGGAAACCGCTGGAAGCCTTCTGCGATTAGCATGGCGCTGATGACGCTGAAATGACTGACCAAGTGCCCTCTGAACTTGTGCCCATGTGGAACGGAGTTGCTCGATATGCTCATCCAGAGCTGGAATCTGTTGCGTCTGAAATGAGTCTGGAAGCAAACAGGGCTGGAACCCATAATTAATCAGAAACGGAGAGCTCCCAGATGAAGAATTGACCGCACAGTTCCTGGCGAACTCTGCCCAAGGCAACAAGTCGGACCAATTATCATGATGGTCAGTAACGAAACAACGGAGAAATTGTTCCAAGCCCTGATTAGCTCGTTCAGCGGCTCCATTGGTCTGGGGATGGTAGGCAGAGGAGAAGGACAGCTGTATGCCCATCTGTTGGCAAAATGCCCTCCAAAATCTAGACACAAACTGGCTCCCCCTGTCAGACACCAGTACCCTAGGCACTCCATGCAACCGGAATACTTCTCTGGCGAACACCATTGCCAATTCCTTCGCTGAAGGAAGACCACGGAGGGGCACGAAATGAGCCATTTTAGAAAACCTGTCCACCACCATGAATATAAAGGAGTACCCCTTCGACATAGGCAACTCTCCCATAAAATCAATGGAAACATGAGACCAGGGGCGTTCGCCATTAGGCACCGGTTGAAGCAAGCCCACAGGGAGATGTCTCGGGGTCTTAGCGCGGGCGCAGGTGGCACAGGCATTCGTAAATTCGGCACAATCGTTTCTCCTGGAAGGCCACCAAAATAACTGAGAAAGGGACCATAACAATTGGTCTCTACCAATATGTCCCGCAGCCTTAGAGGAATGGTAGGTTTCGAGCAGCCTAGTACGAAATGATTCAGCGACAAAACATTTGCCCACTGGGGTTTCATGGGGAGCGGACCCCTGAGAGGCCAGAATCTCCTCCCCTAGAGGAGAAGTGATACTCGTGCGTATAGTAGCCAGTATTCTATCAGGTTGGATGATAGGAGCTGGTGCTTCCACTCTGTCACTGTCGGCCTCAAATTGTCTTGACAGTGCATCAGCCCTGATATTTTTTGACCCTGGCAAATATGATACAATGAAATTAAATCGAGACAGGAACAGTGCCCACCTGGCCTGACGAGAGGACAATCTCTTGGCCTCCGAGAGATAGGTCAGATTCTTATGATCTGTTAGGATTAAGACAGGATTCTTAGTACCTTCAAGCAAATGACGCCATTCCTTAAGAGCAAGGATAATGGCCAATAATTCTCTGTCACCTATCTCATAGTGGCTTTGAGTGACAGTCAACTTTTTAGAGAAAAACCCACAAGGTCTGAGAGTTCCACCTTTCTCGTGTCGCTGCGAAAGTACTGCCCCGACCCCAATATCTGAGGCATCAACCTCTAACGTAAATGGAAGTAAAGGATTGGGGTGGGATAACACAGGAGCCGCAGCAAATGCCAGCTTCAAATTCTCAAAGGCTTTCTCAGCAGATACCGGCCAACAAGAAGGATTAGCACCCTTGTGCGTAAGATCGGACAGAGGTTTGACAATGGAAGAAAAGTTCTTAATAAACCTCCTATAATAATTAGCGAAACCCAGGAAACGCTGTATGGCTTTAAGACCCTTGGGTTTTGGCCATTGTAGGACAGCTGACAACTTTTCTTTGTCCATGGCAATGCCATCATTGCCAATTATGAACCCCAAGAATGGCACACTGGTTCTATGAAACTCACATTTTTCCATTTTACAAAATAATTTGTTCTCACGGAGTCGTAGCAATACTGCGGATACATCTTTGATGTGCTGTGCCATGTTTTGGGAGTAAATCAGTATATCGTCGAGGTACACCACAACACATGTCTGTAACATATCTCTCAGAACATCATTTATCAGTTCCTGGAAAACTGCGGGTGCATTACACAGCCCAAAAGGCATTACTAGATACTCGTAGTGCCCAGCTCGAGTATTAAAGGCAGTTTTCCACTCATCACCTGCTCGAATGCGAACCAGATTGTAAGCGGCCCGTAGGTCCAACTTGGTAAATATCGAAGCGCCCTTAAGCCTGTCAAAAAGCTCGGTGATGAGTGGTATTGGGTATGCGTTTTTTGCCATTAGTTTATTCAAGCCCCGGTAGTCAATGCATGGTCTTAATTCGCCATTTTTCTTTTTTACAAAAAAGAACCCAGCCCCAGCTGGAGAGGTAGATTTACGTATGATCCCTCTAGCAAGGGCATCAGAAATGTAATCCTCCATAGCCTTATTTTCATCACAAGATAATGGATAAGTGCGTCCTTTCGGAGGTACTGCACCAGGCTGCAATTCAATGCAACAATCATAAGGTCTATGCTGGGGTAGCATACTAGCCTCTCCTTTGCTAAAAACATCGCCAAACTGTTGGTACACATCCGGCATAGCAGAGGAAGTGCACATGACCTTAATAGGCTGGATGACGCACTTGTCCATACAAAACTGGGACCAAGCAGCAATTTCACACTTTTTCCAATCGAATTGTGGGTTATGTAACTGTAACCACGGAAATCCCAATATCACCGCATGGTGCGGGGAATTAATCAGTTGAAACTGCTGCTCTTCTCTGTGAAGTGCCCCAATAGTCATAGACAATGGCATAGTTTCAAATATAACCTGAGGCGGTTCTAAGGGTCTACCATCAATCGCTTCAATAGTCAAGGGGTTTTCTCTTTCAATGCGTGGAACTCCGTGCAATTCAGCAAAGGTATTATCCATAAAATACCCTGCTGCACCGGAGTCCACCAAGGCCAAAACCTCCACAGAGCGTTGTCCCCTAGACAATACCACCTGTATGGTGGGCTTCATTATGCCCGACACTGGGGACGATTGTACACCACCTAGGGCCTGTCCCCCAAGATACCCTAGGTGTGTGCGTTTCCCGGACGTACCGGGCAGGAATTTAGCAAGTGCCCTTTTTTACCGCAGTATAAACATAACCCTTGTTTTTTGCGATATAGTCTCTCTGCCTTGGATAGTCTAGTGAAGCCTATTTCCATAGGTTCACTTGTTTCCCGTACTGGTTCACTAGACTTCAATGCCAAGGGAGGGATGGGTGGGCAAAACATGCTATTAGGCTCATTATTTTTTGACCGTAACTTACGATCTCTGGCAATTGATCTCTCACGTATTCTGGAGTCAATTATCATAACATACTCAATGTAATCATCTAGATCAATAGGTAGATCTTTAGCAGCGATTTCGTCTTTAATGTGGTCATTCAGGCCTTGAGAGAAGGCTGCCAATAATGCCTCGTTATTCCAACCTACCTCTGCCGCCAATATGTGGAATTCGATGGCATAGTCGCCCACTGTACGCCTGCCCTGTTGTATCTCCATAAGGCGTTTGGCAGCAGAGGTGGTTCTACCAGGAGGCTCAAACACTCTTCGAAAGGAACGCACAAATTCACTAAAGTTCTTAGTACAAGGTTTAGCATTCTCCCACAAGGGGTTAGCCCAGGCCAATGCTCTGCCAGTGAGCAGTGATATCGTGAACCCCACTTTACTACGATCATTGGGAAATGCGTGTGCCGTCAATTCCATAAAGATTTCGAGTTGATTGATGAACCCTCTGCAGAGACTAGGGTCACCATCATATCTTAGCGGCAAGGGTGCAGAAGCCGTTAACCCTTTAACAGTACCCCCTAGGGGTCTGGTATCACTTTCCGGTGTCTGACTTGGCGAGACCACCGGGCTAGAGCTAGATTGGTCAGCAGGTACCGTGCGTTCAAGGATCGTTTGAATTGCAACTGCCAACTGATCCAAACGTTGCTCGAGCACATCCATCCTCCAATGGATATTCTGTGCGTTACCTTGACCCTTGCTGTCTGAGGTCATGGCCCTTTCGTACTGTCACGGTTTATTATGACTCTCAGACACAAGTTTTAGGTAAAAAAAATCAATTTTATTGAAATAATAAATGATAACTTAGGATGGCAATAACATACATATATATATATACAGAATATAGCACAGACAGAAGGCAGACTCTACCGGTCCTGTCAATATACCGGACAGGACAGTCTTTAGGCTCTACCGGCCTTGCCAATACCGGGTAAGGCAACCTGCAGATGGAATAGCATAACGGTTTTACCGGCCTTACCAAATTACCGGGCAAGGCAGCCTCAATAGATACACAATGTAGGCTCTACCGGCCCTGCCAATACCGGGTAAGGCAACCTCAGATGGAATGTGGTAAAAGGTTCTACCGGCCTTACCAATACCGGGCAGGGCAGCCCAGAGATAATAGCAGCAGTCAGATGGAACTGGCAATTTAGCAGAATCGTTAAGCAGCAAGGCTTTGGAGCAAACCAGCGTCCGCACGCTGGAAACAACACTGAATAGTATAGCCGTTAGGCTTAGCGAGCAAACCAGTGACCGCACACTGGAGTAACAAGCGAGTAGTATAGCCGCAAGGCTTAGGAGCAAACCAGCGTCCGCACGCTGGGACCAACACAGATTAGTATAGCTGATAGGCTTTGGAGCAAACCAGTGACCGCACACTGGTGTAACAAGCGAGTTTGTATAGCCGCAAGGCTTAGGAGCAAACCAGCGTCCGCACGCTGGGACCAACACAGATTTGTATAGCTGAAAGGCTTTGGAGCAAACCAGTGACCGCACACTGGTGTAACAAGTGAGTTTGTATAGCCGCAAGGCTTAGGAGCAAACCAGCGTCCGCACGCTGGGACCAACACAGAATTGTATAGCTGATAGGCTTTGGAGCAAACCAGTGACCGCACACTGGTGTAACAAGCGAGTTTGTATAGCCGCAAGGCTTAGGAGCAAACCAGCGTCCGCACGCTGGGACCAACACAGATTTGTATAGCTGAAAGGCTTTGGAGCAAACCAGTGACCGCACACTGGTGTAACAAGTGAGTTTGTATAGCCGCAAGGCTTAGGAGCAAACCAGCGTCCGCACGCTGGGACCAACACAGATTTGTATAGCTGATAGGCTTTGGAGCAAACCAGTGACCGCACACTGGTGTAACAAGCGAGTTAGTATAGCCGCAAGGCTTGGGAGCAAACCAGCGTCCGCACGCTGGGACAACACGGGATTGTAGCAATGTCACCAACGCGACCAGGCAGAAGGTCGCCAGGATACTGAAGACAGGTGATGAGATGACAGGAACCAGCAACGATCAGACAGGTCAGAAAACAGCAGAGAAGTTCAGCAGGAACTGCAACACCAGAGACTAGGCCGGAACCAGGACTGGAAGTACTTCAGCATGCAGGAAACACTGGAACAGTAGAGATCAGGAACACATGAGATCAGGAACTCAGGAACACTGGAACAGAGGCCCAGCTATCACTAGCATAGTGATAGCAAGAAGGTCAGAAACAACACGAAAGGGCACTCAAAGGGTGCCCAATCCAGGTTTAAATAGTCAATAAGAGGCGGGCTATCTGCAGACAGCCAATAGAAGCCCCCTACTGGTGACAGACAAGTAACTGCAGCAAATCACGGGCACCGTGATAGTTACCTGTAGAACAGTGCTACTTGTTGTTTAGTTATAACGCGGTACTGTGTTAGCTGTAGAACAGTGCCACTTGCTGTTTAGGTATAAGGCGGTACAGTGTTAGCTGTAGAACAGTGCCACTTGTTGTTTAGGTATAAGGCGGTACAGTGTTAGCTGTAGAACAGTGCCACGTGCTGTTTAGGTATAAGGCGGTACTGTGTTAGCTGTAGAACAGTGCCACTTGTTGTTTAGTTATAAGGTGGTACTGTGTTAGCTGTAGAACAGTGCCACTTGCTGTTTAGTTATAAGGTGGTACTGTGTTAGCTGTAGAACAGTGCCATTTGTTGTTTAGTTATAAGGTGGTACAGTGTTAGCTGTAGAACAGTGCCACTTGCTGTTTAGGTATAAGGTGGTACCATGTTAGCTGTAGAACAGTGCCATCTGCTGTTTAGGTATAACGCGGTACTGTGTTAGCTGTAGAACAGTGCCACTTGCTGTTTAGTTATAAGGTGGTACAGTGTTAGATGTAGAACAGTGCTACTTGTTGTTTAGTTATAAGGTGGTACTGTGTTAGCTGTAGAACAGTGCCACTTGTTGTTTAGTTATAAGGTGGTACAGTGTTAGCTGTAGAACAGTGCCACTTGCTGTTTAGGTATAAGTTGGTACCGTGTTAGCTGTAGAACAGTGCCATCTGCTGTTTAGGTATAACGCGGTACTGTGTTAGCTGTAGAACAGTGCCACGTGCTGTTTAGGTATAACGCGGTACTGTGTTAGCTGTAGAACAGTGCCACTTGCTGTTTAGTTATAAGGTGGTACAGTGTTAGCTGTAGAACAGTGCCACTTGTTGTTTAGTTATAAGGTGGTACCGTGTTAGCTGTAGAACAGTGCCACGTGCTGTTTATGTATAAGTTGGTACTGTGTTAGCTGTAGAACAGTGCCACTTGCTGTTTAGTTATAAGGTGGTACTGTGTTAGATGTAGAACAGTACCACTTGCTGTTTAGTTATAAGGTGGTACAGTGTTAGCTGTAGAACAGTGCTACTTGTTGTTTAGTTATAAGGTGGTACCGTGTTAGATGTAGAACAGTGCCACTTGTTGTTTAGTTATAAGGTGGTACTGTGTTAGCTGTAGAACAGTGCCACTTGTTGTTTAGTTATAAGGTGGTACTGTGTTAGCTGTAGAACAGTCCTACTTGTTGTTTAGTTATAAGGTGGTACAGTGTTAGCTGTAGAACAGTGCCACTTGCTGTTTAGGTATAAGGTGGTACCGTGTTAGCTGTAGAACAGTGCCACTTGTTGTTTAGTTATAAGGTGGTACAGTGTTAGATGTAGAACAGTGCCACTTGCTGTTTAGGTATAAGGTGGTACCGTGTTAGATGTAGAACAGTGCCACTTGTTGTTTAGTTATAAGGTGGTACTGTGTTAGCTGTAGAACAGTGCCACTTGTTGTTTAGTTATAAGGTGGTACAGTGTTAGCTGTAGAACAGTGCCACTTGTTGTTTAGTTATAAGGTGGTACTGTGTTAGCTGTAGAACAGTGCCACTTGTTGTTTAGTTATAAGGTGGTACTGTGTTAGCTGTAGAACAGTGCCACTTGCTGTTTAGTTATAAGGTGGTACTGTGTTAGCTGTAGAACAGTGCCACTTGTTGTTTAGTTATAAGGTGGTACAGTGTTAGCTGTAGAACAGTGCTACTTGCTGTTTAGGTATAAGGCGGTACAGTGTTAGCTGTAGAACAGTGCCACTTGCTGTTTAGTTATAAGGTGGTACTGTGTTAGCTGTAGAACAGTGCCACTTGTTGTTTAGTTATAAGGTGGTACTGTGTTAGCTGTAGAACAGTGCCACTTGCTGTTTAGGTATAAGGTGGTACTGTGTTAGCTGTAGAACAGTGCCACTTGCTGTTTAGGTATAAGGTGGTACTGTGTTAGCTGTAGAACAGTGCCACTTGTTGTTTAGTTATAAGGTGGTACAGTGTTAGCTGTAGAACAGTGCCACTTGTTGTTTAGTTATAAGGTGGTACCGTGTTAGCTGTAGAACAGTGCCACTTGTTGTTTAGTTATAAGGTGGTACTGTGTTAGCTGTAGAACAGTGCCACTTGCTGTTTAGTTATAAGGTGGTACCGTGTTAGCTGTAGAACAGTGCCACGTGCTGTTCATGTATAAGTTGGTACTGTGTTAGCTGTAGAACAGTGCCACTTGTTGTTTAGTTATAAGGTGGTACCGTGTTAGCTGTAGAACAGTGCCACTTGCTGTTTAGTTATAAGGTGGTACTGTGTTAGCTGTAGAACAGTGCCACTTGCTGTTTAGGTATAAGGCGGTACAGTGTTAGCTGTAGAACAGTGCCACTTGTTGTTTAGGTATAAGGCGGTACAGTGTTAGCTGTAGAACAGTGCCACGTGCTGTTTAGGTATAAGGCGGTACTGTGTTAGCTGTAGAACAGTGCCACTTGTTGTTTAGTTATAAGGTGGTACTGTGTTAGCTGTAGAACAGTGCCACTTGCTGTTTAGTTATAAGGTGGTACTGTGTTAGCTGTAGAACAGTGCCATTTGTTGTTTAGTTATAAGGTGGTACAGTGTTAGCTGTAGAACAGTGCCACTTGCTGTTTAGGTATAAGGTGGTACCATGTTAGCTGTAGAACAGTGCCATCTGCTGTTTAGGTATAACGCGGTACTGTGTTAGCTGTAGAACAGTGCCACTTGCTGTTTAGTTATAAGGTGGTACAGTGTTAGATGTAGAACAGTGCTACTTGTTGTTTAGTTATAAGGTGGTACTGTGTTAGCTGTAGAACAGTGCCACTTGTTGTTTAGTTATAAGGTGGTACAGTGTTAGCTGTAGAACAGTGCCACTTGCTGTTTAGGTATAAGTTGGTACCGTGTTAGCTGTAGAACAGTGCCATCTGCTGTTTAGGTATAACGCGGTACTGTGTTAGCTGTAGAACAGTGCCACGTGCTGTTTAGGTATAACGCGGTACTGTGTTAGCTGTAGAACAGTGCCACTTGCTGTTTAGTTATAAGGTGGTACAGTGTTAGCTGTAGAACAGTGCCACTTGTTGTTTAGTTATAAGGTGGTACCGTGTTAGCTGTAGAACAGTGCCACGTGCTGTTTATGTATAAGTTGGTACTGTGTTAGCTGTAGAACAGTGCCACTTGCTGTTTAGTTATAAGGTGGTACTGTGTTAGATGTAGAACAGTACCACTTGCTGTTTAGTTATAAGGTGGTACAGTGTTAGCTGTAGAACAGTGCTACTTGTTGTTTAGTTATAAGGTGGTACCGTGTTAGATGTAGAACAGTGCCACTTGTTGTTTAGTTATAAGGTGGTACTGTGTTAGCTGTAGAACAGTGCCACTTGTTGTTTAGTTATAAGGTGGTACTGTGTTAGCTGTAGAACAGTGCTACTTGTTGTTTAGTTATAAGGTGGTACAGTGTTAGCTGTAGAACAGTGCCACTTGCTGTTTAGGTATAAGGTGGTACCGTGTTAGCTGTAGAACAGTGCCACTTGTTGTTTAGTTATAAGGTGGTACAGTGTTAGATGTAGAACAGTGCCACTTGCTGTTTAGGTATAAGGTGGTACCGTGTTAGATGTAGAACAGTGCCACTTGTTGTTTAGTTATAAGGTGGTACTGTGTTAGCTGTAGAACAGTGCCACTTGTTGTTTAGTTATAAGGTGGTACAGTGTTAGCTGTAGAACAGTGCCACTTGTTGTTTAGTTATAAGGTGGTACTGTGTTAGCTGTAGAACAGTGCCACTTGTTGTTTAGTTATAAGGTGGTACTGTGTTAGCTGTAGAACAGTGCCACTTGCTGTTTAGTTATAAGGTGGTACTGTGTTAGCTGTAGAACAGTGCCACTTGTTGTTTAGTTATAAGGTGGTACAGTGTTAGCTGTAGAACAGTGCTACTTGCTGTTTAGGTATAAGGCGGTACAGTGTTAGCTGTAGAACAGTGCCACTTGCTGTTTAGTTATAAGGTGGTACTGTGTTAGCTGTAGAACAGTGCCACTTGTTGTTTAGTTATAAGGTGGTACTGTGTTAGCTGTAGAACAGTGCCACTTGCTGTTTAGGTATAAGGTGGTACTGTGTTAGCTGTAGAACAGTGCCACTTGCTGTTTAGGTATAAGGTGGTACTGTGTTAGCTGTAGAACAGTGCCACTTGTTGTTTAGTTATAAGGTGGTACAGTGTTAGCTGTAGAACAGTGCCACTTGTTGTTTAGTTATAAGGTGGTACCGTGTTAGCTGTAGAACAGTGCCACTTGTTGTTTAGTTATAAGGTGGTACTGTGTTAGCTGTAGAACAGTGCCACTTGCTGTTTAGTTATAAGGTGGTACCGTGTTAGCTGTAGAACAGTGCCACGTGCTGTTCATGTATAAGTTGGTACTGTGTTAGCTGTAGAACAGTGCCACTTGTTGTTTAGTTATAAGGTGGTACCGTGTTAGCTGTAGAACAGTGCCACTTGCTGTTTAGTTATAAGGTGGTACTGTGTTAGCTGTAGAACAGTGCCACTTGTTGTTTAGTTATAAGGTGGTACCGTGTTAGCTGTAGAACAGTGCTACTTGTTGTTTAGACAGCAGTATTTTTTTTTATCTCTATGGTAGAGCTGAGTCTTAAAGAGGCAGTGTACCTAATTATGAAAAAAGGGATTTTCCTATAAACTAAAACAAGGGTAATCTCAACGTTTGGAGATGTTTATTTCGAAAGTTATTAAGAAAAGAACTTGGCATTTTTCTGATAGCTAGAGTTACACAGAAGCATAAAAAAACAGAAAATGTCCCATTGTCACGGTTAGTTATTGTTTGTAATGAACACTCAGACAGTTAGGTAAGGTTAAAAGCTTTATTGAAAAATAATGCACACTAGCCCCTTGTAGGCAGATACACAGCAATATACAGGAACAAGAATATCCTCAACAGCCCCACACTGCAACAGGTGACACAGGCGATGGGTAACTGAAGGGCACTTCCCTAGTGGACTAGGGATAACGGAGGCAGCATCATTAGTGTACAAGTGGACACTAGGACCTAGACTTCTAGGGTTAACGGAGGCAATACTAGCAAGACACTGGCAGAGTACTGACCCTAGGAGAGTAGGGTAAACGGAGGCAACACGGACAGGACTCTGATGTACTGATGTACTAAGACAGGGGTGTCCAAGAATTTTTGACAGTGGGCCACATGATCAGAAATCCATATGTATGTGGACTGCACAAGAGCCTATACCCAGGGCAATACACATTTCAATAAACTGCCAGGACAAGGGGTGATTACATGAGATCAGCAGAGTATTAGAGGAGACCAGCAAGGCAATATATAACTACAAGAGACCAATAGGGACTACTCGATGAAGGCAACGGGGCAATGTACCACAACATAGTGAGAAGGGGTGGAGAAATGGGGAGGCAGGTTAACCCTTTGAGTGCCAGAGGGGTACGCAAGCATTGCACTCAGAGGGTTAACAGAGGAGCCCATAGCATAAAGGAGGTTAACCGTGAAGTCAAGAAATGCAGAAGACAGAAAGACAGTAAGGCTACTAGAGGGGCCACACCCTGGGATCAGGCAGGTCACACTTGGCCACCTGACTGCACAGTTGATGCCCGTGAACTAATTAAAACTGGAGTAATTCTAAGGCGAACCAAATTCACTATTATGGACAATAGACTTGTGCGATTTGGGTCAGCGACATTCGAATTGGCCGAAAATGGGGTCATTCTGCGACATTCAGACCTTCCGACAGGCAAGGGTCGATCACCAAAAAAAATACGAATCCGACTAGCCCTGGTCCGAATGTCATTGAAACTTTCGGAAATTTGGCAACTACTACCCGCACTCGATTAGTGTCCCTCCATGTTCCTAGTTCAATTAGCTTCTCCGTTCATGCACTACTTTCCCTCTTTGTCTCTATTCCAATTAGCTTCTTCATTTCATGATGGGGGTTGGACTAATGACACAGACACCCAGACAGCCTGCATTTCCTCAATGTGTTGCTGGAGCTCAGAGAGAGAAGAAGGAGATAGAGAGTGTCCAGTTGCTGTGTAGGCAGGCAGTTAGCATTAGGCATAGGCAGGCAGACAGCATTAGTGCCTTACTGCCACTGCAAGGGAGAGTCATCTTTGTTCCTGTGCAAAAAATTTAAAATATTAAGGATTTGCTTGAATAATTTTCAGAGTGACACATCAGCCAGTCTCACAGTTCTGCAGGCAGGCCTGGTAACTTATTACCACCGCAAGGGAGAGTCACCTGTGTTCCTGTGTTAAATATTAAAAAATACTAAACTAGTAGGAATTTGTTTGAATAATTTTCAGTGACACATCAGCCAGTCTCAGAGTTCTATAGGCAGGCCTAGTACCTTATTACCACTGCAAGGGAAAGTCACCTTTGTTTCTGTGTTTAACATTAAAAATAATAGTAGGAATTTGTTTGAATAATTTTCAGAGTGACACATCAGCCAGTCTTGGAGAGGTACATTACCATCCTAGGAATAAATTTATCAGTCAGCAAAAGGGCAAACAAAATAAGGGTTAAGAAGGTAATTCTTTCAATTACTTTCTTAACCGATTGTCAATGGTCAGAAGGTAATTAGGTATAGTTTGTTTGCCCTTTTGCTGACTGTTGATGAAGTTACTCCTGTGATGCTAATGTATCTCCAATATGCACAATTGGTCATTTCTTGTGAAGAGTTAACCCCTTATTTACCCAAGGGGGAAGTCGGAGACCCCTGGCCAAGGCATTAATTTTGCAACTGGGCATTATACTGGGTAGAGACAGCACTGGGGAACCATATGGCAAGCTACAAGTGCACTTTTTTTTTAATTAAGATGTAACAACACATCCTTAACCCTTTGAGTGCCTGCAGTGCCACCTGGCACTCTCTCAGTCTCAAAGGGTCAATTATGTGAGCACTGGCTGCAAGCCCTAGCACTCTATACATGATACTGCCCAGCAGTACTAGCTGAGGCTGCTGGTAGTGGTATGCCAGTCTTTCACTATGTTGTGCACTGTGTTAACTTTCTTTCAGACTCAGTGACCATGGCTGAGCTAGGCTATCATTATCCTCCTGGCGGCCTGCTGCCTCCGGTGTCCGAGGCCAGGCAAGGCAGGCACTGAGGTAGCATGAGCACTGCGCTCATTTGTGTCCCTGTCTGCAATTCAAGCACCGAGCATGGCCAGGCAACCTGGCATCAAGACAGACTCTCTCTCCCCCCCACGAACAATTAAGTCAGCCAGGCGCCACCGTGAGACTCGGCGAATATACTGTGTACCACTTTCAAATTCCCAGTTGCAGCTCCAGTGGGTCTGTTCAGGTTGCTGCTCTGCAATGCTCAGCCTCTCACACTCAGACGTCTTCCTCAAAGTGGTACTGGCAGGCAGAGTATGATGCGATTTCGTGCATGAGCATATTATAGCAAGTGTGGCACGCATGTACAGTGAATAGGTGTGACTCACCGCTCAGCAGAGCAGAATGGCTCCTAGTCACATGATGAGCGTGGTGCCGTGCGGCTGTAGTGTTTATGGGCATACCTGGGAACTTTTGAAACAAGGCTACCCGGAGGGTAACCCTGTCAGTGCCCAGGGGGAGGAAAGTGACGCGAATCGCGTCATAAAAGGGGTGGGGCTTAGTCATGGGGGGCGGGACACAAAAAAACCCCACAAAAAACCCCTGCAAAATGGATGTAAGAGGGCGGGGAGTGGGAGGAACCGGGCGGGAGGGAGCACAAGTGGGCAGAGTTTCTACTTAAACTCTGCCCACCCGGTGATTCACACATTGCCCCGGAGACCCAGTAATTCACTTTGAAATCTGGAGTCTCCAGGGCAAAACCGGAGACTTCCCAGGTATGTTTATGAGCAAAACTCAAGCAAGCAGGGAGCAGGCCAGGAAAACAGGACAAAGTGCAATGCGGGCGGGACAGCAGGTTTGGGCCCTAAAATCGGTACTGTCCTGTGTAAATTGGGACAGTTGGCGGGTATGGGAATTTGTTTGAATAATTTTCAGAGTGACACGACAGCCAGTCTCACAGTTCTATAGGCAGGCCTAGTATCTTATTACCACTGCAAGTGAAATCACCTTTGTTTCTGTGTTTAACATTAAAATTAATAGTAGGAATTTGTTTGAATAATTTTCAGAGTGACGCTTCAGCCAATCTCACAGTTGTGTAGGGTAGACAGGCCTAGTACCTTATTGCGTCTGCAAGGGATAATCACCTTTGTTCGTGTGTAAAATATTAAAAGTAATAGTAGTGATTTGTTTGAATAATTTTCAGAGTGACACATCAGCCAGTCTTGCAGTTCTGTAGGCAGGCCTAGTACCTTATTACCACCACAAGGGAGAGTCATCTTTATTCCTGTGTTAAATATTAAAATATTAGGAATTTGTTTGAATAATTTTCAGAGCGACACTTCAGCCAGTCTCACAGTTCTGTAGGCAGGCCTAGTGCCTTATTACGTGTGCAAGGGAAAGTCACCTTTGTTTCTGTGTTAAACATTAAAATTAATATGAGGAATTTGTCTGAATAATTTTCAGAGTGACTCATCAGCCAGTCTCACAGTTGTGTATGTGCATTGTATAGGCAGGCAGGGTGCCTTATTGCTACATCCATGCTTCATCTACTACATCCATAGTACCATAAGGCTAAATGCCCACCTTACCCTGTTCTACCATCTTCATTTAGACCCTGGAAATGGTTCCATTCATTTAATTTACATTTTTTATTGTATTTTTAAAGGTATTTTAAAGTCACCAAATAATTCGAACTGTCACCGACTTTCGTCCAAGTCGAACACATAAAAATACAATGGGGGTTAAGTACTAAGGTGTGTTAAAGAGGTGGTAAAGTAGAGATGACTTCTCCAATGATATCACCTCTCCATGGGCTTGATACTATTAGCCCCGCTATTTACAATTCTATAAACTGTGCTGTCAACACCAAAAACTATGCAAAAATGTTCAATGGGTATGCAATTTTCACCCACTGGACATCACTTACAAAGAGTCTACTTTACTATCCTATTCCATGCGGTGCTTCACACCATATTTAGGACTCACTTTTCATGGCACAAATCCTGCACCATTAGAAGGCAGACACAGATTCCAAACACGCGGTGAAAACCACCGGTATGTGTTGGAAAACATACTTGTGGTTGAAACAAAGAAAAAGATTAACCCTATGAGTGCCAAGGGGGGTATGCAATGCATTACACAGCTTTGTATACCCAACAGGCACTCATAGGGTTAATCCAGAAACAGTTCACACATGTCCCAACAAATAAAATCTTACCAGTAATCCTGATGTCCAGCCGAGTCTTGGTCGGCTTCTTCTTTTCTTTCTTCTTCTCTTCTGTCTTCTTTTCTTGCTGCATTAAAAAATATATCCATTAGTGTTCTTTTATTAAATAAAAAATCCCCCAAAGATGCTACTGTTAACCCTTTGAGTGCCGGATGGGTACTTAAAGGGTTACTACTGGTGGCATCTTAAAGGGAAACTACCACCCCACATAAAGTTAAATCCCAAGAATTACCCATCTGGCGACTAGCTGATCAATAGTGCTAGTCGCCAGAATTATTACCTCCTTACAGAGAATTCCTACTGCTCCCGGGACTGACAGCCAGGAAACAGCGCAGATGTCTTTGCACAGTGATGTCTGCGCACCTGCGCTGTCAGTCCCAGTTGGCCGTAAGAGGCAGTGCTTGGTACCTTAAGGTATGGAAGGGATGACAGCGCAGGCGTGCAGACGTCACTATGCAAGACGTCTGTGCTGTCAGTATCTGGAGCAGTAGAATTTCTCTGTAAGGAGGTAATTATTCTGGCGACTAGCACTATTGATCAACTAGTCGCCAGATGGGTAATTCTTGGGATTTAACTTTATGTGAAGTGATAGTTCCCCTTTAATGACCTCATGGAATAAAAATATGAAGTATTTATAAAATTGTCCATATAGATTAAATGTTTGCATTAATTTACCCCCTTTTCCTTCGCCGCCGTCTCTTCTGGTGGGGGAAGGTATTTTGAGCTGCACAGAAGAATCCCGGCAACCTCTCGGACCATTGTCCGAGTCAGACTGCTGGAATTTTGAACCGAAACTGGCTTTTATAAAATAAATTGGCAGTCTCCAATTGGCTGTGAAGTGCTTACGCACCTCGCAGCCAATCAGATTCTAGTATGGGTGATGACTACTCCTCTGGCACTCAAAAGGTTAACTGTAGCATCTTTGGGGGCTTATTTTTTACAAATTCAATGCGCAATAATTGATTTTTTTTCCCACAACAAAAAAGAAGATCAGAGGAAAGAAAAGAAGACTGAAGAAAGAAAGACAGAAGAGGAGAAAGAAGAGAAGATAAATGACAGTGGATGACAGGTTACATTTCTGACTAGTTTTAGCACAATTTCATTGTTTCTCACTGACAAACAACAACAGTTTGCTTTTTTTCCTTTAATTTTCCCACAGTTTGTGCTGGGAACAAAAAACATCACTCTCCAGCAACAGAATAGCTGAGGTACATGGTGAGTGTTTTAGGCGTTAGTGTTTTTGCTATTGCTGTCGGTTTTACCAGTGGTAATAGTATGGAGTCCCAGTTCCTATGTTATTCTAGTATGGAGCCTATGCACCTAGATCTCCAAAGCTGGAGAAATCTTAGTGTATAGGCTCATAGAATAACAAAGGAACTGGAGAAGAGATATCACTGGAGAAGTCATCCCCGCTTTATCACCCCTTTATCACGCCTTAGTGCATCTCCCCCAATGTTCTGGAGACCTCTCTAGCAAGCAAGTGGTTAGTTAACCCTTTGAGTGGCAGAGGGGTGTGCAACACACTGCAAATCAATGTGTCTCACACCCCTCTGGCACTCAATGGGTTGTGGTGCTGTTAGTTTGCTCCCAGAATTGCTCTCATTCTCACCGTCCCTTTAAAGGGATAGTAATACTTCGTTTTATCTTTATTTTATTTTGTAGGCATTAAAAAAACATGAAGAATGATATAAGTCTTATCTCTCAAACCTTTATGGTTTAAGAGATATTCACAAGCAAAGTTTCCCCCTCCCGCCCCTTTTTCCTAGCGTAAGCCATCTCTTCTCAGATGTGAATCTGGTTGTAAAACCAGACAGATAACAGCAGGGGACAATTTTCTTCCTATGAGAACAATGAAATCCCTGCCCTCCTTGACATGTTTTTCAGGTTTTTCCCTTATCTTAATTGAAGATTGTCCCTCTCTGCAGTCTACCTGGGCACCTCCCTTCTGATTTGGCTGAACAGAGGGGGGGATACTTTGCTTGTGAATATCTCTTAAACCATAAAGGTTTGAGAGATAAAACTTATATCATTCTTCATGTTTTTTTAATGCCTACAAAATAAAATAAAGATAAAACGAAGTATTACTATCCCTTTAAGGTCTGAATGGATGTATGGAAGTTGCAACTCCTATATTCAGTTGTGCACATAAGCAATATTAACCCTTTTAGAACCTCCCTGGCGCTCAGCTGGTTAACATGTTGGGAAGATGATTTCTTATTCATCCTTTAGGTTTAATTGCATATTAAGATCTAGGACAAAAGCAGGAGCAGCAGTATCCAGGGACAGGGAACTAAATGCAGGGGCCGGCCCTGGGAATCTGGGGCAGTTGGCAGGTGTCATCTCCTCTCTGACTCAAACACATTTTATTTTTAGGTGGTGATTCATTACAGGCCAATTATTATGTTTTAACATCTGTTTCTATGGGAGGAGACTTAATTAATGCGCCCTATGTTCAAAACAAAACTAAAGTAATTCTGGAACAACCAATTGTACCAGAGGGAATTAATAAAAATCCCCACTTGCTTTACTGCATCAATGATTTTTCTAATAATCAAGGACTTTGCAAAGTGCTGGACATCACTGCAATATGCAAGTTGTTTACCCTATAAGGACCAGAGTGCTGTGCAATGCATTTCATACAATGCATTCCTTCACAACGCATTTCACAACCCTCTGGTTCTTAAAGGTTTAAATGTAATGTGACCAGATTGCCATTTTAATGCAGGATGCTAAATGAAAACATTTCACTTCCTGCAGAATGAAAATGGAAAATGAGTCCCACATTAAAATGGCGACATGCCCACAAATTAAAAGCCATATTCGGGGGAATGGGAATTTTTATTTTTCCTCTATGGTACTGGTGGTTTGACCCAGAATTACTTGTTTACTTTTGAATATGGGGCCCTTTGTAAAATGTACGGCCCCAAAATGGTTCCTGTCAGCTGCTCTGGTGGAAGGGAGCATTAGTAACCAGACCCCTTAAGCAGACAGGTGGGATGGACCCTCCCGGATGTTTGCGGTTCACAGCTGAAATCTTCACTGAGTTGAACACACAGCCCCACAGACTGCTAAGCTAGAGATACAAAACTTATTCACTGTAGTTTAACCCCTTAATCCCTTAACGGCCAGAGGTCGCGGGGTGTGTGGTCCTTTAAGGACCCGATAGGGAATTTCGGTGTGCCACCCCACGTGACTGATCATGTGGGATGGCATGCCGAATGGAGGGACTGAAAGGGATCGCTCCTGCAGGAGCGCGGTGAGTAATAGTACGTGACATACCAGGACCGTCACTGGTCCTTAAGTGCCGGACCAGCGTGACGGTCCGGGTACGTCACCGGACGCAAAGGGGTTAAGGACCAGGAAAATCTGAGGTCGATTTCACTTAAAGACCGGAGCAATTCTGACATTTTTGACTATGTCTTTGTTCAACATTGTTTTCCCTCTAAGTACTTTATTTTACCCATGAAAATTATATACAGTTTTTTTACGCACAAATAGGGCTTTCTTTTGATACCACACTTATATGGATAGCCCACCATTTATTTTAGTAAAATTAAAGAAAACTGTAAAAAAATGTAAAAAAATGCCATTTTTTTTTCTGTTGGGATCATTTGGACACAATGGGTTAAATTTTTATGGACACTGCATGAAAGGTATGACCAGTCAGTCATACCTACAAAATGGGCAGTTTTAAGTGGGCACTGTCCCCCTGGGTGAAAAACCCCATGTCCCTTTTTCCCACCCTATTTTCTTTATTGATGACATTTGGTGGTGTATATAAATATATTACATGGCTCCAAAACAATCACACTCCCAATTTTTGTTATTGCCAAGTTTTTTTTTTTAAATTTAAAAAAAAAAAAAAAGTGTTGAGTCTTTTAAAAAAAAAAACAAAAAAACAAAAGTTGATTTTAACAGGTCAAAAATGGACCTGCATTTACCCAGCCTCCAACACAGCAGTGAAGGGGTTAATATCCTCAACTGCTGAATGTTTTCTTTCCACTAGGTGTCTCCTCTCTGCTTCTCTGTCCCTTACTTTGATTGTAAGGGACAGACAGGCTGAGGAGAGACACAGAGGCAGTATACAAAGCATACTGCCTCATTCATTCACAATGCCGGTACATGTGATCATTGCTGCAGCGATCGCATGACCCGGCACCAGTGAAAGTGGCTGAGACTGAACGCTCCGGTACCGGAGCACTCAGTCTCAGCCGGGAATTAATGATAGCAGCATGCACGGAGGAGCACTGCTATCATTTAACCCATGACGTGCCAGGACCATCATGGGTCCTTAAGGCAAATCTAGCCATGACGGTCCTGGCACGTCATGGGTCGTTAAGGGATTAAGGAAAGGCTGGGCAATTATTACTTTGACCAAAAGGCAGCATTTCTGTTGACATTTTTTGGACATACACTGCCTAATACCCTTACCCCACTATTAATACCCATCCTGACTGGTAACAGAGAGTCAGGTGCACGTGAGAAAGAGAGAGGTGAATTGTGATTGAAAATAACCAAGTTTTGGGTAGCTGCCTGATCACAAACTACACTAACATCTGTGCTCACACGGAATGTATCAATCCTATATCTCACTTCTCTGCAAGAGTGATACATTGGGGGATATGCACCAGAATGTGATAAAGAGGTGATAAAGTGGAGATGAAGTCTCCAGTGATACCACTTTTGCAGTTTATATGTTATTCTATGGAGCGTATGTACTATGTATAAAGAATAATAATAAAAATAATCTCAAAAGTTGGAGAAATCTTAGTGCATTGGCTCCACAGAATAACATAGGACTTGTAGAAGTGATATGGCTGGAGAAATCATCTCCACTTTATCACCTCTTTATCACATCTTAGTGCATCTCAACCCCCTTGTGTCAGAGCTGTGCTCTTTAGAAAAAATATATCACTCTTCCTCTGCACACAAAGCCAAAACTTATATATTTTTTTTTGTTTAGAAAACAGGCCTGGAGACCAGTGAAATATGGCCAGAGAGCCATATTTTACCCACGTCTGGTCTATGGGGACTGCCAGGTCAGGTATAATACGATTAAAGTTGCCAGATCATCCCTTTAAAACCAAAACACACATAAAAAAATGCATGCTGCATGGCTACATAGTAATCATTGTCGTGCCTTAATAAACACTTCAGCATGTATTTTTCATAAGAGATTATCTTGCACCCTACAGGAGACTCTGAAATGAGAGACTATAACTCTTTCAGCTCAGAGCCTCTCACAGGATCAGCAGGAGAGCACAAGAGGTCACTATTCACATCCTTTATTCTGCTCTTTGATCCTCTGGGGCTCACAATGCAACTTCCACAGCAGGTTTGTTCCCAGACGAGCAACACCATCTGATGAAACAACTATCACATAATGATTACATAGTATATTAGGTAGATACAATCCATCAAGTCTTACCTTTGCCACAATAACTTACCTTTGCCACAATATATCTCAGAAAAATGAGCATTACATAATCCTTCCCAACTTCAAGATGGGTTTTAGCCTATTTACCAAAACTTTCTGTCTAACCACTAATACACACTATAACCCTGCATGTTCCCTGCTGCTACAAATATACCTAATCTTCTCTTAAATCGGGGTAGCCAAGCCAAGTACTCAAGAGATACCAACAGTGCATGTGCTCAGGATATCCATGAATGAGCACAGGTGGACTAATCAGAGGCCCAGTCAGCTTAATAAGTACACCTGTGCTCATTCAAAGATATCCTGAAACACGCACTGATGCACCATTGGTAGCTCTTGAGGACCAGGCTTGGCTAACCCTGTCTTAAATACATACATTGTATCTATCATTAAAACATCCCTGGGCAAAGAATTCCACAATTTAACAGCTTACTGTAAAGAATCCCTTCCTTTGCTGACACTGAAACCTCCTTTTAACTAATATTAAGGATGGGCTATAGTTATTTGATAAGGCATTGTAATGAAAAGCTCACTAGAGAGATCTTTGTATTGACCTCTCATATCCAGTGTAACAAGACCTCCTCTTCCATGTCTTTTCTCTAGAGTAAATAACACAAGTTTGGCTGGATGCTGTTCATACTTCAGTTCCTCCATTCCCTTAATAAATTGTGTTGCTCTTCTCTGTACTTGCTCCAGTTCTAGAATATAAATTTTTCCAACCGGTGTCAAAAACTGCACTGCATATTTGAGATGAGGTCTTACCATCCATTTGTACATTGGCAAAATAATGTTATCCAGTCTTGCTTCAATACCCCTTTTTATGCAGGACAATATTTTGTATGCTTTTGCTCCTGCTGTTTGACACTGATCACTATTTCTAGATTTGCAGTTTACAAGGGCTCACAGATATTTCTCTAGCAACAAGTCTTCTAGAAATCTCCCACGAGGTTCATAAGTAGCATGCCAATTTGTTATGCTCAAAAGCCTAACTTTATACTTTCCTATGTTACATTTTATTTTCAATTTGTTTGTCTAATCTTCCATTTTAAGTAGATCCTTCAATAGACAACAAACATCCCGCTGTGAATTTTTAACCTGCATAATTTAGTTTCAGCTGCACATATTGCATTTTTGCTTTCTATCTCTATTTCTGGTTCATTTGTAAACCTATTAGAAAGCAGTGGACCAAATACTGAACCATGAGGTACTCCACTTTCAACTTTACTGGTATGGGAGAATATTCAGTTTACAACAACACACTATTTCCTACCCTTCAACCAATTTTCTATCCAGTTTACAAGGGTTATCCCCAAACAATTTCTTTATTTTATACACCAGCCTCAGCGTAGCACTGTATCAAATGCCTTTGCAAATTCTAGATATACTACATCCACTGCTTTACAATTACCTAGGTCGCTACCTACTTCTTCATAGAAGCTCAAAAGATGTGTTTAGCAAGATCAATTTCCCCACTACCAAGGTCAATCTCAAAAGTCTATAATTCCAAGTTCTGTTTTGGGTTACTTCTTAAATAATGTGACCATGCTGGCTTTACACCAATCTTGTTGCACTATGTCTGTTGAGATAGAGTACTTAAAGGGATAGTAATATTTGAGTATTACTAATCCCTTTAGTAAAGTCCTATTAAAAATAAATATATTGCCCCCAGTGTCATCTCTCAAACCTTTATGGTTTGAGAGATGATCGCTCCTAAAGTTGCCCTCTCCCTCCCCCTTCCCCGTAGTCAGAGTTGTAGCTGACTGAAGGGAAATCCGGTCTTACGATCATCAGGCGGCTCTGCAGCAGAGCCACGATCGCATTAATTAAAAAAAATCTTTCACTAAAACGCTCTTCTATGTGTGCTTGCAAACCAAGCACACGTAGAAGAGCCACCTGAAACCAAGCACACGTAGAAGAGCCACCTGAAAGTCGTACAACTGGCTTCCCTGCAGTCAGCTAGAACGCTGACTACGGGGAAGGGGGATGGAGAGGGCAACTTTAGGAGCGATCATCTCTCAGACCATAAAGGTTTGAGAGATGACACTGGGGGCAATACATTTATTTTTAATAGGACTTTAATATAGGGATTAGTAATACATTACTTACGTATTACTATCCCTTTACATATTCAAAAGAGTGGTTTCTCTAACACTGCATTGAGTTCCATAAGAACACTGGATGTATAACATCAGGACCATGTGCTTTGTCTGTCATAATTTTGTCCAGTCTTCCCTTGACCTCTTCTTGTGTTAACCCTATAACGGATAATGGTATGGTTGTACTGTTATTTATTGAGACTCTTCTACCACTGCTTGTTCCCAGGTATATACCAATGAAAAATATATTCAGAACGTCAACATTTTCCTTAGCCTCGTTAATAAACTCACCCATCTAATTTTAAAAGTTTCAGGGCACTCACTCTTAAGTTCTTACTATTTATTTATTTGAATATTTTAATTAATTAGTCTTGTTCTCCTTTGTATTAGTCTTGCTCTTCTTTGCAATTTAAATTTCAGTTTCTATTTTTGCTATCCTAATTGCTTTTTTTGAAACCTTTGTTGCAATCCCTGTATTTCAAGAGATAATTATATGTTCCTCCAGACTTAAATAAAACTAAATGCATTTTTCCATGCCATTTCCTACTATATATTATAACATAGGTAAAATGTAGTATAGTCAGGGCCGGATTTACATCTCAGGCGCTTGTAGGCACAGAAATCTGAAGCGCCCCCCCCCCAAAAAAAAAAAAAAAAGTTTTGAGGGAAATACTTTATTTTATGCCACTTAAGATGAATTATGAGTGCCAGAACCAGAAGCCCTTTCTCTCTCTCTCTCTCCCAGTAGCCCTCTGTCTGTGGGCCTCTGGCTAACACCAGAAGTGCCATCTATGGCATATATATATAATGGGGTATATGGCTGGGGTACAAGTACAAAAACAACACACAAAGTCGCAGCAGAGCTCCAGAAGAAAGCACAAATGTGCACCTACCTCTACCTGGAGAGGCTTGAATGACTGTCCGACTACAGGCAGCTCCTGCTCCTCTGTGGCTGTGCTGTTCGTGGGCTCCCAGGTCTGGGAGGGGCATTCCTGTCAATTGTGGAGGTTGGGTGGGTGGGAGTAATGCGCCAGTGCCACTGCATGACCCGGATCACATCCGGCCACGGCCCGCAGCCAGTAGCATTAGGGTGTGCCTCTGTGGCACTTCAGGCGGCCGTTCCACTCTCCACTCTCCCACTTCTCCTACAGGAGTCAGGGGCAGGGAGAGAAGTAGCGAACCATGAGTTCAGTAGCTTGACGTGCCGCGCATCCGCCCGCGGCACGTCTTCAGGTGATGAGGCGACCCGTGGCACTGCTTTCCCAGTCTCACGGCAGGCCACAGTGAGTCAGTGACAGTGAGTGGAGGAGATCACCAGGCATCACATACATCTCCCTGCCCCACACTCGGCACTCCAGACATGCAAAAACCTAATTAAAAAAAAAAAAAAAAATGATCCCAATGAGTCCCCCTCTGTGGAGTGCGCCTATAGGCAGATGCCTACTCTGCCTTATTATAAATCCGGCCCTGAGTATAGTGTGAGCCATGGAAAAAGCAGGAGAATGACAAAGTAAAAGTGATACCTTTATTGATTGAGTAGCTTTAGAATGCAAGCTTTCTAAGACCACTTGGGTCTCTTTGTTATGCATAATAACATGTCTTGGCATAGAGTTGTATGCCTGTCCCGATTTTGCCTAGTGCATCTGTCTCGGCCTTGCCTTGTGTATCTATCCCAGCATTGCCTTGTGCACCAGTCATGATTTAAGTATGGTGATGTCAATGTATTAACAGGTATCTGATGGCGAAGACATCTTAGTGCACATGATGAGATGGAATTAGTGCAAATATGCCACTGTGTCACCAACTCGGACCTTTAGTGCATCTCCCCCCCCCAGTTATTCTAAATGCATCCCCCTACTACTGGGGATGATTACAGTTGAAGTCCAGCTGAAGAAACAGAAGTAACCTACCCCTGCTCAAAGTGAACATTTTGACCAGAGAAATAAACCATGTTACAACTCCCAAAAACCTTTGGTTAGTCAGAGACGGTGTCCAAAGCATACCTCCCAAGTGTCCCTCTTTAGGTGAGACAGTCCTTCTTTGAGACCCAAATCCTTCTGTCCCTCTTTCCCTCCCTGGTGTCCCTCTTTTTAGGAGATCAGACTGTGTGGTGTGTATATAAGCGCATCACGTTGCACGTTGCTCCACAGTAATAAAACTCACATTAATGTTTGTTTAAAATTCAGTATGACAACAGGTCATTAAATAACCGAAGAATGCTTGGTAATGTCCCATCCACCAGCCCCGCCCCCAGCAACACCACCTAAAGCAAAAGTGTCCCTCTTTGGCTATTTGAAATGTTGGGAGGTATGCCAAAGCATTGCTCCACAGTGTATTGGACACCCCACTGGTACCCAAATGGTTAATGAGCTTTCAGAAATATTGTAGTGCCTTATTATGAAAAAGAATTATATTTGAGAACTTTTCACAATGTGTGCAATGTATTTTGAAGTAATGTGATGCACACTCTTCTAGTCCTCAAGGGGTTAAAAAAATTAAAATGTGCTACAACATAGACTAGATATCACTCCAGATATCACACTGGAAAACAAACAAGTCATGCAGGACTTCTATCTCTGTCTTTCTGGCAGAACTGGCACAACTTTAGAGTATAAAGAAGCAGTTTACTGGTACAGATCATGTATTATGTACCACTTGTGTCTCTCACCATGAAGATCTGTCCCTTCACCTTTAAATCTGGACCAAACTCCTGAGTCTCAGAGTAAGAAACTGGAAGTATTCAATCATATATGAACAGGCCCTGTCACTAGATAAAAACTCTGTGTATATTGTACACTGCTCCTTTAATCATTGCCGCGCCCCTTACTGACATCACACCGGGAAATGAATGAGGAAGTGCAAGGCACAAACACACATTTTGTTCTATAGATACACACTATATTTTGTTACAGACACACACAAACACACTGCGCACAAATACTATGACACAGCACACACAGTAGCAAACAGACACGTACGTAAAATAACACAAGCACTTGTCTATAGACAGATATAATACTATGTAATATGTGTTATACACAGACAACTATATAAGAAGCTAAACACAGCTAAAGTACATGACAGAATACACTACTTCAGACACTCCTCTGAACGGGACTTATAAAACAACAGTATAAAGCATCAAGCTCATAGTATACAACACGTAATAGTCACACAACGCACTTGTGACAGAGACACACTCACTGCCTCCGCCACCTGCACATGACACACCAGGTAAGAGATGAAAGTATTCTGTTGTGTTAAAGTGTACTGCATTGCGATGTATTCTGTGTCTGACTACATTGTGTTATTACACAGTCTTGTTAGTGGCTACGTTGTGTAGGTTGTTGTTTGCGTGGTGTATGGACATACCTGGGAACTCTCAGGGTTTGACTCTGAGACTCAGGGTTTTGATCCAAATCTCAGGGTCTCAG
Organism: Rhinophrynus dorsalis; assembly: GCA_037306005.1. Taxonomy (NCBI): domain Eukaryota; kingdom Metazoa; phylum Chordata; class Amphibia; order Anura; family Rhinophrynidae; genus Rhinophrynus; species Rhinophrynus dorsalis. The sequence goes on from CM074721.1 coordinate 495,606,462, forward strand.
GGTGAAGAGCCAAAATCTCAGGGTGAGAGAGTTCAGTGCTACCCGTTATATATTCTGCTCCAGTTAAATGCTTCTTTCGTCTCTAAATGGGTGCCACTTGTACCAGAAAGGCAGAGGGAGAAGTCCTGCTTGATTTGTGTGTGTCCATGCGGTGATATTTGTATGTTGTTGTGTATTAATGGCTCCTTGAATGCTGATTGGAGTGACTGTCGATTACAGCGTTCAGGGATATATTGCAGATAATCTATATTATGGGAAATGTAAGGGTTAATATTTACACAATCTCAGGGTCAGCTCATTTTGAAAGTTCCCAGGTACGTGTATGGATGAGCTGTATAGTGCTATTCTGAGGCTGGTGTACTAACAACTGGAGTCATGTAGAAGAAAACCAGCTACACCATAGGGGGAAAATAGAGCAATTTTGGGGCAAACCAGCGGCACCTAGGGGATAAATACATTTTATTCTATTAGAATTTGGGATTTTAACCCCACAAATGCTAGAGTTCTTCAATGCATTGCTTCAAAATATATTGGAGACCTCCCCTTGGGGTTAAAAGCACTATTTAAATGAATTCACATTTTTATGTGTCCCCTCTGGTGCGAACTGTTTGCGCTAGAAATTTCTCCAATTCTTTCTAGTGCATTGTCTTCAGTGTGTTGCTGTGTCCCCACAGGATGCCTCTCCCGGCAAGGCAGGCTGGGCTTCTCCACCCTCACACACACAGACCTGTGGCCCCTGGGAAATGAAGGAGCGCCTGGGGACAGGAGGGTTTGGATATGTCCTGCGTTGGGTCAATACGGTGAGGAACCACAGTATTCTTTTGTCTGTCTGTCTGTGTGGTATAATGAGTTGGACATACTAAGAAGAAGTGGAGCACTTTTGGAACAAACAAACTGTATCATAGGGTAGAAAAAAAAATCGCATTGATTTATATAGGAATTGAATATGTTAGACAACATTTTAATACTCAAGTGTTTAAAAGCACCATATAACCCCTTGAGAACCACAAGGATTAAATCAGTGTAATTGTTTTAATTGGTTGTGCAATTGGTAAGTCCCAGCACTGCTCTAGTTTATAAGCCTTACTATCTGCTTGTTATGTCCCTGTTGACTATTTTTGTCTGTCGTTGGTTCTCTATGGTGTCAGTACATGTCCCATGGTCACATTACTCTGTGCTATGCCATCGTATATTTTCACTGCATTACTCTGCTGCATTTGACACTGTCCCTGAGTGGTGTCTGTCTTTGTGGCACACTGAGAGCCATATGCACAAAGTCAAAAGTGGAGTAATTCTTGGGCAAACAACCTACACTATCGTGGAAAATTAAAATGGCCCAGTGCACTGATAGCTTAGTGTGACAGATCACTTGTGCACCAGTCCTGGCGTTGCCTTTTTCTTTTGTCCTGGTGTTGATTTGTGCTTCTGTCACCGTATTGCCTTCTGGTTTGTCAAAGTGTTTCCATATTTTCTGTTAGTGTTTTCCTGTCTTCTGACTGACTGTGCTGTTCGACTTCACTTTCCTCTTGATATCTCCTTCTCTGTACCCTTTCTTTCTTCCTTCCTCCCTCCCTTCCTTCCTTGTTTGTTTTCTCCTTCATTCTTATTTCTCCCTCCATTTCTCACCTTTCTTCCCTCTCTGTGCAGAATACTAAAGAACAGGTGGCTATCAAGCAGTGTCTCCAGGAGCTGAGCCCCAAGAACCGAGACAGATGGTGCCTGGAAATCCAGATCATGAAAAAGTGAGAATTTTCTTCTTCTATGTTTCTTCTCTCTTGTACTAACATTCTTTTTCCTTCTCATTTTCTCCTCTTTTCTTTCTCTCACTCTCTTCTTGTCATCTTTTTGTGTCTCTACTTCCTCTCCTTACACGCTTCTTTCTGTCTCACTCTTCTTTCCCTTTACTTTCTCTCTCTCTCTCTCTCTCTCTCTCTCTCTCTCTCTCCTTATCTTCTTTCTCTTCTCTATTTTTTTCCTTTCTTTCTTCATTTTTTTCTCTCGCATTGTATCTATGGTATTGACCTGCGAGGAAGAAGAAGCGGTGCTCATACAGTCCTTCTCACGTCTAATATTAATGAAAACATGGATAATAAAATAATATAAGGAGACTCACCGTCTTTGTATGGGTGAGAATGAACCCCAGGTCTACTCTCCGGTGCATAACCATTGGTATCAATATAACGAGACAGCTGCACTCCCACATAAGATGCAACTCCATGAAGTCCGATAAAACATCATATCGCTTTATTCATAAAAGACACATACGGTGAGGAGAAAGTGCAGTAAGGCAGGGAGAGGGTCCCACAAACCGTCTGACACATTCCGCGCTACAATTGGCGCTTAATCATAGACTTAATTTCGAAAACAAACCTGCATCCCTTTAAACTCTCTGAGTGCTTGGGATTGGTTAATACACAAACAACCAAATAGAAACAAAGACAAAAAATGGGGCCCTCCCCCTTATTCACTGTCAATCAGGAACAGCCAATAATCCCATGGCTATAGCGACTAACGGGTATAGAGCAATGTGAAATCTCTATATTCACATAAAATGCAATGCAAGGACATTGATGAGGCAAAGGTTGAACTTGATGAACTTGTCTTATTTCAACCTAATTTACCATGTTATTATGTTACATGTTTTCTCTTACTTTCTTTTTTCTCACTTGTTTCACTTTTTTGTCTCTTTTCTCTCCCTCCTTCTCTCACTCTCTTTTCTTTCAGTCACTATTTTCTTTCTTTCTCTCTTGGTCTTTTTTGCAGTCTCTCCTTGCTTCTCTCTAGCTCATGTTCTTTATCCTTCACACTCCTCTTTTCTCTTCTTCCTTTATTTGTTTATCCCTCTATTTCCTCCTTTCTCCTTCCCCCTTTTCTCTGGATGTTCACCTATATTGCTGTCTTTGTTTTCCTTTATTTCTCGGATCCTATTTTCTTCAGTTTGTTCTCTATTCCTGTCTGTCTCTCCGTGGCTCTCACTGGTTCTCTTGTTCTCTTTTCCTGTATCTCTTTCTGGCTCTCATTGTTTCTCCTGTTCTCTGTCCAGTTGTCCTTATCACTTTCCTCTCTTTCTCTTTCTCTTTTGCTATTACTCTCTTTAGTGATTCCATCTTTCTCTTGCACTCTGTCTCCTGCTTTCTTTCATGCTGTCTCTTTCTTTCTTACTTTTTACTCACTTGCACTTTCTTTCATTGCTATTCTTTATTTCTTATTGCGCGCACACTTTCATTCCAAAATTTTCCTTTAAAGGGTTAGGTAAAGGGTCAGTATAAGACCCTTTAAAACAGCAGTGTGCTTAATGCTATGAACTCTCCCTTTGCCTCTCAGGGAGATCTGCAGGGTTGGTTAACATCAGCGCTTCACTCACTCGATGCTTATGGGAGAAGCGTCAACATTTCTGCCCCCTCCATAGAAGCCCATTGATGGTGATCTGCAGACACGGTTCTTCTGTGGAGAGAAGCAATGAATGACTTGGTCATCACCCAGCCCTACAGATCTCCATGATCTTTTAATTCACCAAATGATCGAGTTCTCCAATGCATTGCATTGTAACCTGTGGTTTAGTTGGTTTGTCCCTGGATTGCTCCACTTTTATTTTTAATATAAGTCCCTTTATTTATATCTCCTTTTTACTTTTTATGTCTCGTCCATCTCCCCTTCACAAAATTCCTGTTTTGACTCCTTTCATCTGCCTCCATAGTCACTCTCCTGTTACTTCTTTATCCCATGTCCTATCATTTCTATCCTATCTTTCAGACTGAATCACAGGAACGTGGTTTCTGCCCGTGAAGTTCCTGAGGGCCTGCAGAAACTGGCTCCCAATGACCTTCCACTACTGGCAATGGAATACTGTGAGGGAGGTGACCTACGCAAGGTGAGAGAGAGCCACAGTATGTGAAGGGGTCTATGTGTGTGAGAGTTACAGTGTGTGAAGTGGTGTGTGTGTGTGTGTGTGTGTGAGAGACACAGTGTGTGAAGTGGTGTGTGTGGGGGGGGGCACAGTGTGTGAAGTCGTGTGTGTGAGAGACATTGTGTGTGAAACGCAGTGGGCAAAGTGGTGTGTGTGTGAGAGAGATGCAATGTGTGAAGTGGTGTATGTGTGAAGCAGTGTGTGAAGTGGTGTTTGTGTGTGAGAGAGAGAGAGATGCAGTGTGGCAAGTGGTTTATGTGTGTGAGACACAGTGTGTGAAGTGGTGTATGTGTGTGAGAGACGCAGTGTGTGAAGTGGTGTATGTGTGTGAGACACAGTGTATGAAGTGGTGAGTGTGTGTGAGATACACAGTGTGTGAAGTGGTGTATGTGTATGTGAGAAGTCGTGTGTGTGTGTGTGTGTGTGGCCTAACATCTAGTCTTGTATACACTCTCTGTGGGTGCCCACTACCATAGTGATCTCAGTAGGTGTCTCAAAAGTGATGGTGTTTTATAAATTAACTACAATTCCCAGATCTGAAAGTACATGATATTATGATTATATAATCCACTTTCAATTTTAATTGTTATTATCGTTGATTTAAATCACTGGGAGTTTTTGTGAGTATTTGTCTCTTATGGTGGAATTAGTTTTCCCCATAATTTCTCCACTTTCCTTTTGAACATATGGTCCTTACAGTGGAAGCACCATCCTCTCCGGATCTGACCTGGAGACTGTGGTGTTTATACTTAATTACCAGGTCTCAGGCTGATTCTCAGGGCTCAGTGATTTCCCTTGTAACTCCTCCCACTTTACTGCAAGTTCTGGTCACTCTCTACCTATTCTTCCCCACACACCACCCATTTTAACCCTTTGAGTGCCAGAGAGGTATGCAACACATTACCCTCTGGCACGCAAAGGGTTAAAGGGATAGTAATACTTAAATTTTACTATCCTCCATCTTGTAGCCCTTAAAAAACTGAATTAAATTAGCCCAGCGGCATAAAGGTTTGAGAGATATCTACTTTCAAAGTTTTGTTTTTTTTCCCTCTCCCCTGACGTCAGCGTTCTAGCTGACAGCAGGGGAATCCGGTCCCTGAGCAAGCGGAGGCTCTTCAGCAGAGCAGAGATCACGTTATGGAAGAAGAAATCCTTCACTGAAATGGTCTTTTACGTGTGCTTGCAAACCAAGCAGGGGAGAGGGAACTTTGAAACCAGATATCGGTCAAACCATAAAGGTTTGAGAGATGCTACTGGGCTCATTTAATTCAGTTTTTTAAGGGCTACAACATGGGGGATAGTAAAATTTAAGTATTACTATCCCTTTAAAGGTAAGCCATGCGGCCCTTCGTCCCAGTCCTGCCCACCCCAATCAGACCATACACAGAATTCAACCCCAATCACATCTCCCACCCCAGAGCTTAGTGGACCCTCAGAGGCCTGGGACAGGAGGTTCCCAGCTATGTCCTTCACATGTGGCTCATTGGCTTTGTCTGTTTGCTAATTTGGGTCTTTCTTTTGCAGTACCTGAATCAGTATGAGAACTGCTGTGGACTGAAGGAGGGAGCCATACTGACTCTGCTGTGTGATATCTGTGAGTGTGAACGTACAATGCACTAGAGTGATCCATACAGAATCTCTTACACATATTGTCCTTTATTCATTCATCTCCTGGGTATTGTGCAGTGCTGTATATTGGGGACAAGGCATGCAGTGGGAGATGGCAATTAACCTTTTGTGTGCCAGTTCACTGCAACGCAATGCATTGGATACCTCTCTGGCACAAAAAGGGTTAGACACACAGGGCCTTATATATAAAGACAAAGTGAAGTAAACCAGCTGCACCATAAGGGACATACTTTAAAATTCCTTTTAACATCTTCTGTGTTAGAGTGGTCACTAATGCAATCCAAAGCAATTGGTTGGACACCTCTTTAGCATTTAAGAGGTTGCCCCATTTAACCCTTTGAGTGCCAGAAGGGTGTCCAGTGCCTTACGAAGCATTGCGTTGGACATCCCTCTGGTTTTCAGTGGTTTAAATCAGTGTGAATTTAGGCAGTCCCCCCCCATGGTGCAATTGGTTTCGTCCAAAAGTGGCTCCATTTTGTCTTTATCCCTTTGTGTGTCATTGCTTTGCAATGCATTGCCTACCCCTCTGGCACTCAGAGGGTTATCCATTAGGTCCATAGGCAAAGAGGAGTCATTTTTGGACAAACCTTTTGCTCTGTAAAAAAAAACCAAACAAATACAAAGTCCTATTGATGGAAATTGGGCCTTTAACCCCTTGAATACTAGGGAAGTGTCCAGTACTTTGCTTTGCAATATTTTGGAGATCTTTCTAGTACAAGGGATTAAAATCCGTTATTATTTGTATTGGTCTCCTGTGACACAGTTGGTTGACTTCAACATCGCCTATAATTATGTTAAGCATTCTTTATTTAAAACAATAGTTGTGAGATATTTACTTTTATTTATTTCTCAGTTCTTCTTAAAGACCACTAACCCTTTTTATATTTTCCCAACCGATTCAGGGATCCCCGAGCGGCGTGCAGCTGCGTGGGGACCCCTGAATTCAAAGACGTACATGTATGTCATGGGTCCTTTACGCACGTTCTCCCCATAACGTACATATCATCCTTAGTCCTTAAGGGTTTAATTAAAGAGTGGGTAAGGGTAACTTTAAATATAGGTGATTCTGAAAGCTGTATCCACCTAAGTGTTATAAGGTGTTAGTTCTACCTTAAGAGAGCAGGTATTTAAAAGTGGACTGTCACCTTTTTTGCATATTTAAAAACTGCATTCAAAGCCGCTTATGTATTATGTTAAGTCCAGCAGAATGTATAGTTTAACAGTCATACTTTCATTTATGAAAAAAAAAAAAGCGATAGTCTTTCGGTGCCGCATATCACTTAATTAGCATATGAAATTGCACTTAAACATTTAGCATATGAAACTGCAGGAAAAGCTTGAGTAGCATAAAATAGCGCCTGGTCCAAGTATATGCATTTGCTTTTCTTTTGGCTAACACATTGGCAGTTTTTAGTGTAGCAGTTTTCAGATATTCAAACTTGAATCAAGGTGACAGGTCCATTTTTAAGGATGCCGCTGATTAAGAGCTAGTCAAATGCATAATTTAACCATACTTAAATTGGGTTTAACCTTAAATTCTGCCTTGTGTATGGCCCTTGTGGATAGATTTGGGCACTACTAGTCTAATACCGTAATAGGAGATGTAGTTCTTGCTAGGAGATGTGCGCCAAATAGGAGATGTAGTCTATGCTGTGAGAAATGCACCAAACACCACTGCTTCAGTAAAAACAATAATCTTTATTGTGATAGATTAAAAGCAAGAGACATAGACACATTTAAATGGATGAAATCACACTCCTCATCACTTTCACATGCTTAATCATAGTCATGAAAGTCTGTGCATCATGGGAATATTTAAATGGATGGAGACCAGTTAGGCATACAACACTATAATCCTCCTGTAGCCTACAGGAGGTATATAAAAAAAAAACACTCTGAACGCACACTATCTATTATATAATATAAAAAAGAGAAAATCTGCTTCTCTGATCACACACACCTAGGGGTGGAATTAAGGAGGAGATATTCAAATCTCTTCCATACTGCCTGTACTGACGATACAGGGGTGTGTGATTTTGACAGGAGTGGCCCCTGCCCACTCCTGTCAAAATCTCTGCAAGGATGTTACACACCACTATGAAGGGAAGCGTGAATGCACTCCCTGGGACAGCTGGGAGGGAGGTGGGAGGAGAATTATAGCACTGGGAAGTCCTGCAGAGCTGTGCCGAAGATTCAGTGTGCCGCATAATGCAGACGTGCACAGATTTAATTCTGCATATCTTAAGAACTAGGCAAGTAAAATAAAAAAAAAAAAAAAAAAAGAATCCTAATTTTATTAAGCAACTGACCAAAAGTTTTTTATATGTGAAAGTTCCCTTTTAAGAGAAGATTAGATAAATTTCAAGAGGGAACATAGAGGGGTATACTGTATTGGTAGGCAAAACAGGAAATTCAGATAAAGACTAACTAATTTGGCAGCAGGAAAGCTATATAATTTTCATTTCTTTGGGTTATGAGGCAAAAGTTGAACTTGAGGGACTTGTGTCATTTTCAGTCTAATTTACTATGTTACTATGTATCAGGCACTGGTGTACTGGTCGCAAAGTGCACCATGGAGAGAGGAAGCGACATCACTTTGAGACCCTTTACTCAATATTTATTGAAGTAGATGTCTGCCAGGCCACAGCACACATTGTCTCAACATAAGCGGCAAGTCCTGTAGCCCAGCGGCAATGTGTTGTGTAACCCTCTTGCACTAAAAGGGTTAAAAAAAAGTTTGAGGTTCATTAACTTTTGAATGAAGAACTCTCCTGGTGGTGGAAGTATCATTATTTTAGTCACTAGGAAAACTACTACATGGTTTGTCATTTAAAAAAAACGAAAAAAAAAAAAAAAGACTGCACCTTTTAGGCGGGAGATGATTAGTGCTTCAGTAACAGAAACAAATATATTACCTGCAATTATATATATATATACCTTATCTTGGTTTTTACTTGCAACTGGTTGTTCCAGGCTCCCAATGTGGCACCCTATATCTACCTATAAGTAAAATATTGCCACCATGGTATTATATCTTGTTTGCTCTTGTCTTTACTGTGCTGTGCCTGTGTGTTTTCCTTCTCTTGGAGTAATTAACCCTTTGAATGCCGGAGAGGTATCCAACTCATTGCTTTGCAATGCATTGGATACCTCTCTGGCACTCGGAATGCTAAAACTACTCTGCTCCCCCTGGAATAATCCCTAAACCTTTCTACCCCAAGCCTCTGCTCTTCGATACCTCCATGAGAATCGAATAATCCACAGAGACTTGAAACCAGAGAATATCGTCTTGCATCCGGGAGAGCATAGGGTGAGTTCAAGTGCTAAGGGATGGAGGAATGAGAACAGATATGTGGCACCTGTGAATCTGAGTGTGAGATGTGTAGCAGTTGTCATCCAGGACAGGGAGCCAGAAAATGGAAATAACAATAGGGAAATCGAATGGTGTAGTCTCTTAGGAGTTGGAATTGGCAACCTGAAAATGGGAGGAAGCAGACATAGGTTCCTCGGAGTTTGGTTAGAGGTGGGTCTGTTGAAGGAGTAGTAAACCTTTATTATGAGAGACATATATTGTAGGGTACTCCCATTCTTCTGAGATGCTTCATTTCAAAGTTACTACATTTAAAACTGTTGCTGTTCTTAGATTAGCGTCATCTGATGTACAGACAGCTATTATATTACATTCAATGGGAGATGTGAGTTACTACTGTTGTCCATAGGAGGTGATAACCATGCCATCACTTTGTGACAGTCTGAACTATTATAACTTTAGAATAAAGCAACTTCAGGCAACAGGGCTACCCTAGCTAATTTCTGCTGGATAAGGCCTGCAATATATGTTTTTTATCATAATAAAGATTTAATAATCCTTAAGTAGAGGACTGAACTTGATAATAAAGTAGGACTGAACAAGATCAGGAGCTTGGATTAAGACTGGGAACCTTGGCAAGCAGTCTGATAACTATATCATGTATAATATAAACCAGAGCTAGGAGCACGAGGTGAGTGTGATGATATAGAGTGGGGTTTCAGAAGATGGCGCTAGTGCCAGTGGAAAAGGAGGTGAGGGCAGGGGAAGAGGCAGTCTTTGAGAGAGGGGCCACCTTGAGAAAAGATGGCGTGTTCTCAAGCCAATGGGGAAAGTTTGACTATGAACAGGGTGAAGCAGGGTCACAGTGTTAAGACTATGTTGTTTTGTGTGTAAGGTATTGATTGCAAGCTCTCGGGGTGAGCACAATTCAGAGTCGTTTCTCTGTTTCAGCTGATCCACAAGATTATTGACTTGGGATATGCCAAGGAGCTGGATCAAGGCAGTCTTTGCACCTCCTTTGTGGGCACCCTGCAGTATTTGGTGAGTGACCATCTCATCTAAAATTATAAGACCCTAGTATTAACCATCTCACATCCACCCTAACAAATCCTGTACCTAGGCTTGCACCCTAAACAATTTCCTGAATCCCTCCCTCATTTCCTTAATTTAACCCTTCGTATACTAGGTATGTATCCAACAGCTATTTTATTTTAATTTCATTTTAAATTAATTGTAACTTTGTGAAAAACTGTGCATCATGATACCCAAATTGCGAACAAGTGCATCGTTTAGGAGATATTAAAATGCATCTGTCATTTTGTTACAGATACGTGATTTTGAAACACATTTCAAAATTGCCTATATTTATGTTCAATATTTTTTTAATTCAAACAAGTTTATGAGAGATTTAGATTTATTTGTCAGTTAATGCAAATGAGTTAGTGCTGGCTAGCAGGAAGTGACAGTTGGCATATAGAGCAGTGTAGAATATTGATTTCTGGCCAACATGCCTGCCAGACTTGTGCTGACCGAGACAAAAAGCCAAATATCTGATAAACTATTCTTTTAAATAGAAAATGAGTAATATAACCATAGGTGATTTTGAAAGGGCTCTCAAAGTCACCTGTTTGTTACAAATTGTTAGTTCCACTTTAATTTATTTCTTCATGGAAATCGCTCTTGGATTACCACCATGTGATATTTAAGATCTGTGCTGGGTTGAGAGCATCATAGGTACTCAAAAGGATAAACTTTATTGGTGGAAGCTGCTGGGAAGCGGTGGCAGGCAAGGGAGAGATGATATGGGTTATCAGTGCACAGAGGTTGGAGGCACACAAAGGATTAAAGCTTAAGGTATGAAGGTATGTGGGCAGTGGACAGAGGCAACGTTTTAGGCTGCAGCAAAAGAATCTCACCCTTTTGATATTGGCGAGATTCTGATGTGGTGCTTTTCAAGCAGGCGACCTGGTTATTGCACCTTCATGTCACACGCTCTTATCCATGTAACATTTTAAAAGGATACCCACAGGGATTAGGGAAAACAGCAAGATCAAACTAGTGCTGTCTACTTAAGTCCTAAGAGAGACCAGAGGATGGCAGCAGGTGGTTGCTGTGATGATTCACAGAGCCACAACACACGCATGTACAGCAGCACCAAGCTTAAAAAAGCAATTATCACATTTTATTAGTCTGCTCCAAGGGGAGAAGACTTGGTAAGAAGCCCCTGGCAGCAATCCGATCAGCTGTTTGGGGAAGGGGGGTGTCAGAAAACTGATGACCTTGGCTAGAACTTCATTTGGAAGTATGTGGCTGTCAGCCACAGACTTCTCGGTTTGCATGCACTGCCCCATAGATCCTCTGTATTGGGCTTTCAGGTCCCTAGCATAGTGTCTGAGGACTGCACTGCACATGTTCTGTCCCTTTTGAGACTCCTGCTTTGTCTCCTGTTGGTCTTCTGGGGCATACAGTTCACCCCAGATCATAGTCACCTTTAAAGGATGTGTTCTAAGGCTGGGAACCATTGCACTGGATAGGGAACTGCCCATTGACGGGTGTGACAAAAATTAAAATCCAGTGTTGGGCTATGAGAAAATGTTGCCAAGCCCCAAGAAAAACATAATACCTATAAATCTTCCTGTATGTTTAAATAAAATTCAATATACAGTGACATTTATTGCAGTGACATTTAATGAGCATGCAGAGCCTTACATTAGAAGGAAACTGCACTGCAGCTCTAGTGTGGTGGCAGGAAGTAGGACTCTCCAGGTCCACACTCCATCTCCATTCATTAGATTCCAATTCCATAAAGGGATAGTAATGGAGGCAAATACATGTAGCTCCGATTAACGCTCCTATATTATGGTTCATGCAGTGCTGTACATGAGTAGTGTATGACTTGTAGTTCAAAATTAAATCAATTTGAAAGTACCCCCCTCCCACCCCTTTTACTTCTTGGATTCTCCTCCCTACAGATGTGGAATCCATTTGCGTGAATGGACAGCTCACAGTGAGTGACAATCTTCTCTCTGTGAGCATAGTGAAATTCCTGACCACCTTGATGAAGGAGGGCAGGATTTTCATTACGCTAACAGAAGATTGTCCCTTGCTGCACGCTGTCCGGACCGGCTTGGGGAGCACATTACGTAGGTAAAAGGGGTGGGAGGGGGATACTTTTACTTTTAAACTACAAGTCACACACAACTTATATACAGAGCTAAATGAACCATAATATAGGATCATTAATCAGAGCTACATGTATTTGCATCCATTTATATCCCCTTAACTAACTTATCCTGTGTAATTTCTTTTCTGTGTCCTATCAATTTCTTTATTTTTCTATTTTTTTTAATGGTAAAGTCCAGCTCAGTGGCGTAACTATAGGGGTTGCACCCGGCCGCCCCCAGTGACCCCCTCACCTGGCACCCCGCAATATGCTGATCTCCCTTCAGCAGACAGGCACTCTTGTAATGCAGAGCGCTGGGAGATGACATCATATCCCAGCGCTCTGCATTACTGAAGAGGACCGCGTGTGAGAAGAGGTTTGTGCAGAAGGAGGCACAGACCTGTCCTCTGCCACACCACTGGACCACCAGGGAGGTAGGAGATGGGGGCAATGTGGCGATTGAGGGGCATTGTGGAAGGGGCAATGCAGAGATTGAGGAGCATTGTGGAAGGGGCAATGCAGAGATTGAGGAGCATTGTGGAAGGGGCAATGCAGAGATTGAGGAGCATTGTGGAAGGGGCAATGTTGAGACTGGGGGCAATGTGGAGATGGGGGCATTGTGGAAGGGACAATATGGAGATTGGGGGGCAATGTGGAGGTGGCCAGTGGTGTCGGGGGGGCCCATGGCAATTCTTGTACCAGGGCCACGTGGCTTCTAGTTACGCCTCTAGTCCAACTATATGCTACAGAACAGTCATCTGAACCCTATTGTGCACTAGACACTGTCAAGGTCCTGGGCTTTGAGAGCCCTTAGCAACCATCCAGAGTAGCGGCCATCCAGAGCCTTCCACAACTACCCAAACTGTTCCCTTCAGATTTGAGCAGAACTAAGAAGAATAAATAGTGGTATTATGTATGGCTGCTAAATGTAACTGTGCCTTTTTTCTCTTTCAATGTCCATCCTTGTTGTTCCTCTCTTCCATTCCATCATGTCCTACACCTGTCTCCCTTCTGTGCTCCCACCTTTCTTTCCCAGGCCCCGGAATTACTGGAGCAGCAGAAGTACACAGTGACTGTCGATTATTGGAGTTTTGGGACTCTGGCCTTTGAGTGCATAACGGGATTCAGACCTTTCCTTCCAAACTGGCAGCCAGTCCAGTGGTGAGACAATTCAGTATATACTGTCAGATTTGTACAGAACAGAACAAACTACTGTGAACCTTGTAACATTTTCAAGTGTACTTGCCATGATCAAACTATATCTGGGGGATTGCAGAGGCCAGGACTAGATGTGTGATGGATGTGGGTTTTAGTAGAGAACCAATGAATGGAGTGAGAGGCTGTTCCTGAAATCTACAACTAGCATTCTCCACTGCCTCTCTTGCTTTGTCTGTCTCAGGCACACCAAATCTAGTCTAGGTCCACATACTCAACATTACTCTCCAAAGAGGACCAAAACATTGGATGCTAGGGCCATGTTTGTGTGAATATATACGCAAACATTAATATCTATCTATCTATCTATGGAGAGAAATTGTAGAATGAGCACCGCAGGGCTTTTCCACGTTTCAGTGAATTGCTATTTATTTAGAACATGTCCGCATCCCAGTATTCACTGGAATCATTATCAAGGCAATATCATAGTGCACACCACCTCTTAACTGTCCAGTGTAAACACGACATGAAAATACTCCCCTTTTGCCTTCCTCTGGATCAACAGGGGTGGTGTAGAATGGGCTGAACTTGATGGACTTGTGTCTTTTTTTTTTTCAGCCTCATCATCTATGTGTTAAAGTGTTAATACAAATAAAAAAGGATTCAGTGGAGCAAAAAACTCACAAGAGTGGTATAAAGGTGATACCTTTTAATGGCTAATTGATGATTTCTGTGTTCTGAGTTAGCCATTAAAAGCTATCACCTTTATACCACTGAATCCTATCTACTCCACTGGCTAACACAATATCATCTTTTTTTGTGGATTATAAATAAAAAAAAAAAAGTCACATTACAATAGTATATAAATCTTTATCTAAATACCTTAAGAAAAATAAACAAAAAGTAAATTAGTGTATAAAACATTTAAAAGTAAATAAATGAATCACCATATGTAAAGTGTCCACACTATTTACTTATGGCCACTAGGTCAGCACTGTAACACCCACCAGTAGACACATACAGATGTAACTTGTTCATTGTATAATCACAGGTGTGTTATATCTGGATATGTATACTGGTGGGGCTTCATATGTCAAAGCAATGCGTTGGACACACCTCTGGCATTCAGAGGGTTAAAGTTACTAAAAGAAAAAAAAATCCTATTGATATAAATGGGGCTTTTACCCTGGGCTTCAGGGAACTCTCAATGGAGGACCTTAACCGTACTGTTTCAGCCCCCAGGCCGCATGTGGATCGGGAGCCACATATTTGACATGCCAGGTTTGTCTTACCCCCACCATCAGCCCCTGCTTAAGTGACATCCCCTACAATACCAGTGGTGCCTCTAATTAAATTATATATTAGGGGAATAAATCCATGCAGAACTGATTGATAGTGGACATTAGGATTTTCTGCCCAGATTAGACATGTTATCATTCGGCCCTATGAAATTTGCCTTTGTGCATTTGTTCAAGATATAGAACTTCAGATCAGTCCTGGATGTCTGGTCCATGGAGGTGGACGTGACGGTTGCTGGCAATTTTTCAAACTGAAAGGACCGGAGTTGTGTGCATTGAGAAGCACCCCTCTGGTCTCTAAAGATTACCATGTGCATTGAGCAAAATCGGAGGCCCTGTGGACCTGCTAGTAAATGTAATGTCTGCCTTCATGGACATGACATACACTACTGATTGAAGATATAATGTTAGTGAATTAATATATTTATTTATATAGCAACACAAGTGCATGCAGAGTTTTACAATTTAAGGGTTTAGACAATACAGGGTTACAAGTGTTTTGCAAAGTGAAACACTGGAAGTGAGGTCCCTGCACAAAATCTTACAATCTATAGTAAATAAGGGGGACATACAGAGTACATAAGAGTTAAGTGCACAAGGACAAAATATGAATTTCTGACCATAGCCAGGTAAATGGTGGTTATCATTAGGTGTTCATGTTTCTGTAGAATTATTCAGTCATGGTGTTAGAATTCTTTATTTTTGCTTGTGGTTCAGGCATGGAAAGGTGCGCGAGAAGAGCAATGAACATATTGTGGTGTATGAGGACCTATCAGGAGCAGTGAAGTTCTCCAGCATCTTGCCAACACCCAATCATCTCAGTGGGTAAGAGACCACCATCTGCTGGACTTATCCCCTCAAGTCTCACTGTTCCAGAATATGTCTGCCTAGCATCAATGGAAAATAGTCGCTATATGTGTGTGTGGATGTCTTCACTAATGGGAGATGCCACTTTCAAATGTTATTACAGAGTAAATCAGCATTTATGGGAGCAGTATATTCAGGGCCTGTCCATTTGTCACTGACCTTAGCTCTCCATGGACTGCAATATCAGCAGCAACACCATAAAATGCATAGACCCTGAATATACTAATTCCATTCTCTACTGTAATAACTTTTGAATGATCTTCTCACAGTACTGGGAGTACCTGTGTATTATTCAGCAGAAGAAGCCTGTCTATATATTTTCATAATAATTTATACATTTTTCTTTATGATTTGGATTGTGGGGTGAGACCATTTTGTTTTCTCTGGAGTCCGACTGTGAGATTATAGCCATCTGTCTGTCTATCAGGTTCCTGATTGGCTAAGGCAGACAATGGGCCTTGTGTTCAAAAGAAAAGTCTGACAATTCTGGCACAAACCAGCTTGACTTTAGGGGTCAAATATAACTTCCCATTGATTTGGAGTCCAGCATTTAAGGGGTTAAAATATTTAAATCTATTGGGATATCCCTGGCTGTTTAGTGGTGGACTGAGAGTGCTGCAACAGTACTTTATTATACCTCTCTGCACTGAATCATGGTGAACAAGGAATTAGCTGATCAAGTATACTGAGTTATATCTACTTAGGAGCTACCGCAAATCTCAGCACTTAGTGTCAGTCTCCACAAGGACTAATAGCATTAGTAATTAAAATCCTGTTTGGGCTTCACAAATAGGAGACCATTATATCTGAATGTCAGAATTGAAATGTATTGAGAAAGTTTCAATACAAACAGGGACACATGACAAACCCAAAATGTAAACAAATTTTGGTGTGTTTTATCATATAAAGGGTTAAATGAACAGCCTAATGAAAGACGGGGCTTCTGTATTGGGGGCTTAAGAGACTTGTTCGTATTAGAAGAGTTGAGAATGATGAAGATCCTGTAAATAAAGGAACCTGATTGGCATTGTGCCACTTATGACAAATTACTCTCTTGTTTTGAGTGTTCACGACAATCAAGGAACCCCATGTCAACTAATTATTTCACCCCTGTAATCTAGGACTGCCATCATGGACAATTTTTTTAAATTATTTTATGTTAGCGTTTTAATTGATAGGAATAAAGGTTGTGTTTTAGCCATCTGTCCGAATTCAATGTGTACATACTCAGGGGCGGGCATACTCTCACACAATTTTGGCACTCATAGGGTTAAATACAACCCTAGCAACTCCCACCCCCTTTCCTCCACTCTCTTCCCCAGCCCTTTTCTACACTCTCATTACCCCCTTTCACTTTCTACCCACAGGCCCATTTGCTGCTTCCTCTCTCCCGCAGTCTATTTCATCCCCTATTCCCTGCCCACTCCACTCTCTCCCATTGCTTCCCCCTCTTCCCTAATATTGCTCAGTTCCCTGCCTTTCTTCGACCCACCTCACTCTCCATCTAGTATTCTCCTCTTTTCCTCTGCCTCTCAACACATCTCGTAGCTACGTGTCTCTTCCTCCTCTCTTGCATTCCCTGCTGGTCCAGTGTGGGGAGTGAGAGATCCGTACAGCCTCCAGCCCCAGCGTCCCTATCATCGCCCCCTTGTGGTCCCTCTGCTGCATGGGAGTGCAGGCTCCAGGATATTATGTCATATCCTAGTGCTCTGCTTTAGCAAGGAACGCGAGGGCTGTCACAGAGAGTGCCTGTGCCAGTGGCAGCACAGACCTCTATTTTAAACTATTGTGGGACAGTCAGGTGTGATCCTTTGATCTCTCCAACCGGCCCATGATCTAGCGGCCCACCAGGGGATGCCCGATCCCCCAGTAGGACAATCCGCCCATGTACATACTAATACTTGGTATCGCTTGAGGTGCCAAGAAGCAGGATTCTTTTGTTTCCTTCCAAAGAATAAAAATAATTTGTAGCATTTCTATTTCTATTCCTCTGGGGAAGACGACTGGCACTGATTGGTTTATAAGTGATCCCTCAGTCTTGTGTTCACAATTGTTTCTTTTTATGCTGTAACATTAAAGACTGCAGTGTTCACGAAATATTACACTGATTTAAGTGCCACGGTGATCTGTTTATTATAGTTCAGCACTCGGCAGCCTAGATTTGTCTGTCTGTCTGTATATGTCTCAGGATAGATTTCTGTGATCAGCATCCTGACTTTCAGGATAGATCTATGTCATCTGGAACCAGGCTATCATAATACATCTCTGTGATCAGGATTGTAACTGGCAAGATACAACTGTGTGTCAGGATGAAAGCTTTCAGGATGGATCTGTCTGATCCGACTCCTGACTCTCAGAATGAATCTGTCTGACTGTGGACCTCGGTATAAATCTGTATGTGATCAAGATTCCAACTCTCAATATAGATCTGTCTGTCTGTGTCTCAGGATCCTAGCTATCAGGATAGAGCTGTATTTATCAGGATCCTGGCTGTCAGTATAGATATGTTTCTGTCAGGATTCTGGCTCTCAGAATAGGATTGCCTGTTGCAGATTTATGGCTCTCAGGCTAGATGTCTTGTGATTCTGGCTGAATTAATCTCTCTCTCTCTTCACCTTTCTTTCTTCCTTTCTTTTATTTCTTTCTTTCCCTCCCCTCAGGTTCCTGGCTGGCAAACTAGAGCATTGGCTCCAGTGCATGTTAATGTGGCACCCAAGACAGAGGGGCACAGATCCCCAGAACCCAAATGTGGGCTGCTTCCAGGCCCTGGATTCTATTCTAAGCCTAAAGGTGAGTGTGCGGCGAAGATCACCACAGGAACTGTGAGTTACAGGAAAGTAAAGTATACCTGCGAGTAAGAACCCAAGAGAGTATGTATGTGGGGGCATGTGCGTGTCCACTGTTTAACCCTTTGAGTGTCACAGAGCTATACCTTTGTGGCACTCAGATTTAAGGGCTGGATTCTATTACTTGTGAACAAAGTTATCACTGTTTTATTTGCAGATTTCTCCATAGATTTTTATTTTAG
Organism: Rhinophrynus dorsalis; assembly: GCA_037306005.1. Lineage (NCBI taxonomy): Eukaryota > Metazoa > Chordata > Amphibia > Anura > Rhinophrynidae > Rhinophrynus > Rhinophrynus dorsalis. Next base: position 495,624,819 of record CM074721.1, read on the forward strand.
ATATAATCCAGTTATATATTTTTAAAGGTATAGAACTTGCTTAAAGCACACCAGAAAAAGCCATCGGGGGTGGGGGGGATACAGGTGGAATGTATATACACATAGATGCACAGGGAATAAAAAAGAATAGTGGTCAGTGTGCTGGTATGAACACAAGCAGGGCAGGGACATTAAATGAAATCTGCAGCACTTCAACAGTGTGCAGGGAGCAATGTTGTTGTTTGTTGGCTATGTAAGGGAGCTATAATTGGCTGTAAAAGGAAACTATACCTATAGGGATGGAAATAAATCAAGGAGGGGTCTAAAAATAAAATATGAAATAACATTACCTAGAACTCAAATGTGTAGGCCAGGGGTGGGTAACCTGCATCTCCTCTAGCTGTTGTTGGTTCACAAGCTGCCATTATCCTCAGCCAGCCAATGAGTGGCTGAAGATGACCGGAGTTGTATTCCAGCAGTAACTGGAGGGGTCCAAGGTGCCTGATCCTGGCATAGATTTAAGCACAACAGCAAACATATATTATTATTCATGTTTTAAAACGTTGCATGCCCTTCTGGTCATTAAAGTGTTAATAGAAATATTTGCAGGTATCATGTATTTCTAAATACATTTTTGTGCATTGAAACTCTGTTGTAGTTACTGAATAGTGGCGTTTCACTGTGATCATCTTCTATAGTTCAGCAGATCCACAGGTGGGACTTGTCTCAATACAGTTTCTCATTTATACTGTTGAAGCATGTTGGTTATTGTGAGGAGTTGCGAACTAAATTCAGACTAAAATGGAAATCCGTAAATGCAGATGAATACCTACAATATTTAAACAAACATATACACTATGTGGCCATAAGTATGTGGACCCCTGCTCGTCGAACATCTCGTTCAAAATCATGGGCACTAATATGGAGTTGGTCCACTCCTTTGCTGCTGTAACAGCCTCCGCTCTTCTAGGAAGTCTTTACACTAGATTTGCTTCCATTCAGCCACAATAGCATTAGTAAGACCGGGCACTAATCTTGGGTGATTAGTACTGGCTGACAGTAGGTGTTCCATATGATCCTAAAGGTGTTCAATGGGGTTGTGGTCAGGGCTCTGTGCTGGCCAGTCAAGTTCTTCCACACCAATCTCAACAAACTATTTCTGTAAATGCAACAAGCCAGCAGCGTGAGGTATTGAGTAGTAGCAGTTGCTTTTTTTCAGGGGTTAAGCCCCAGTGTTTGAGCAGGTGCTAACAGGATGCAAAAAAGGCCAAGGTGAAGTAATTCACAGCAAACAAGGAGGAGTCAATCCAGGAGCATACATAGTATGTGAAACAATTTATTTGTAGGAATCTCTGCACAAGCTTCTCTTACATTGAAGGGTGCTTCAGACTCATATTGTGAATCTCGATGCTGTATATTTGTGAGTCAAGCACACCATAAGTAATAAACAATACTTTATTTATCTAATTAAAAATATATGAACTGTCGGTTCTAGTCTGACGTTTCAGTCCCCCTTGGGACTTTCTTCAGGCGTAACATTACAGATTACCGATTGAGTTAACTTTTTAAACCTTCCTCCCTACATTTGGCGCCGGTTCAGAGTGTCCGGTTGTCATGCCAACCTCAAATCCCGGTCCATAATCAAATGGTTAAACTACTTAAAATTATCTTTGAAAATGCAATGGCTGAATAATATACATAATGAACAACTCCAAAATATACCAATCACTGCAACTGAATTTTAAATATAATGAATGAGACTGAATTGTTCATTCAGCCCATTCGGTGCTAAAGTCTGAAGCAGTGATTCTCAACCAGGGTGCCGTGGCACTTTGGTGTGCCACGGACTTCATCTTAGGGTGCCCCACATTTTCTATGAAGACTAACAAAAATGGACTTTTAAATAAAGAGTAATAGAAATTGTTATGCGCAATATGTTAAGTTTTGTTACTATGATTGTAAGACCTAATAATAACTGTATATTTATGCATTGTACCCTTCATTATGCCCTTGATAAAGTACATTAAATATGTTAGGGGTGCCCCGAATGTTCTAAATTATGTGTTAGGGGTGCCCCGAACAAAAGAACATTGAGAACCACTGGTGAAGGGTGTAGATCCAATACATTTCACGTTTGGAGAGACGACATTCTGTGTCTCCCCCTCGTGGTGCCTGCTTCACCACCTCGAATGGTAAACATCTCAAGTCTTTTACTCAATGCTTCATTGCCATAAAATGTCTAGTGACTGGTGATCGCTTTAATTGATGCTCACTAGCAGTATAGTTAAGTCCTCTTGTGATCCCTTAGCCTCTCCTTGAACGGCCTACTTGTCTTGCCACATAACACATTTGACATGGGCAAATTAATAAATATATTACATATGATGTAGTACATGTAATGTGGTCTTTTATCAGAATTTCATAGTTTAACTTTGGTACCATGAAACTTGTTCCACTGATCACGGTCATTCATGTCAAACACCCAATACATTTAAATACTCCTTTTCTCGATGTGATTTGATGTTCCAAATATTTGTTGATCGGATCAGAGTTTACTAAAACATCCCTGATGCTCTTTTATAGCCAAACATGGGATTTTGCTTAAATATGTGGCCAATCTCTGAATCCTTCTCTAACAAATCCCAATGATTTAATACTTTAATATTAAATGCCTTGGTTACATCAGAAAACGTTGTGGTGATCACCATGCGATTGTCCTTAGATTGTAAAGGCTGTTCTGTATTCATTAGGAGTTGTTTCCTGTCTATCCCTGCCACATAATGTATACATTCACGAATCTCTTGTGCTTTATACCCATGTTCAATGAATGTGGACCCCATCATGTCCATTTGTAGCATTAGTTCTTCCTGCTCTGATACTATTGTTTTTACTTGCATGAGTTGCGACTTGGGTAACACCTTCTTTAACGACGTAGGATGTTGACTTCTGGCATTCAATAGAGTGTTACGGTCTGTGGGTTTTTTTTATACAGTGTTGTCTGTATGCCATCAATTGTCTTTCTAATCAGAGCGTCTAAATAATGTATCTCTTTCTTGCTGTAATTAAGTGTCATCCTGATAGATCCTGTTACATTGTTAAGTTGCTCCACAAATTCTAACCGTAATGTTTCACCCCCTGTCCATAACATAAACAAATCGTTGATATATCTGACGTAAAATTTGATGTGTGTCCAGAATTTTGACTGCATAATATTTGCCCGCTCATACTGCCACATGTAAGCGTTGGCATATGTGGGTGCCATGGGGGACCCCATTGCCGTCCCAGGGAGTTGGAGATATATTTTGTCTTCAAATTTGAAGTAATTTTGTGTGAGTATCATCTCTGTCAGACCTACAATATAGTCAGTGACCTCCGGAGCATAGTCATGACTTTCTTCAAGTATCTGCCAGACTGCTGCTTTGCCTTCCTCATGTGGGATACATGTATATATACTGGTGACATCCATTGTCACCAGCAATCTATCTTCTGTCTCCCAAGTAATCTGCTGCAGCAAATTCAAAAAGTTTGTAGAATCTTTAATGAAGGTTGGAGTAGATTGTATCAAAGGTTGTGATATGTAATCCACATATTGCGCTGCAGGGTACATTAAATACCCCCTAGCTGACACAAAGGGCCTTCCTGGAGGGTTGTCTAATGTTTTATGTATCTTGGGGAGGCAGTATAGTACTGGGATAATGGGATGTGTGACCTTCATGAGTTCTGACACTTTAGGGTTCGAATATACCTCTTCCATACCTTTTGTCTATATACTAATAAACTTGGTCTTTGAACACATTGGTAGGGTTAACTGATAATTCCTTATAACGTGATGTCCCCCAATTGTCTCCTTACCTCATCCCTGTATTTTTTATAGTCCTGCACGACAATCCCTCCATCCTTGTCAGCTGGATGAATTATGATCTCTCTGTTGTTTTTTAAATATTTGAGGGCCTTTCCCTCCGCAGCGGTGATGTTTGAATACTTAGGTGTACTCTGCTCCACTTCCTTAATTACATCATGATGCACTATGCTATTAAATGTTCTTATTGAAGCATTTTGAGTATTTGGATCAAACAAACTTTTTATCCTTATCTTTGTACTCAGCAACATAAGTTGCATCTTTGAAATGATCTCATACATTTAGTTTATGTTGTAACCAGTACAGTTCTATCTCCATGCTGAATTTATTTGGCCTTTGTGTGGGTACAAAATTTAATCCTTTATTGAGCACTTTCATTTCATCCATAGATAATTCGTGAAAATAATCGTGTTTGTTGTATTGGTGCCAGCGGTGGTTTCCGATATTTTATTTTTCCTTTTCCCCCTCCTGGTCCTCCTTCTCCCGATTTGCTTCTGGTGACTACCCCTAAAAAATGAGGGGCATTGGACATCTCACTGCTGCTCGCGGCTTCACCAGTTTCCGTTTCACCCTCTGAGCCCGAGCTGAAGATGTCCCTCAGTCCTTGTCTGGGCTTCCAAACCCTTCTCCTTCTCTGTTGTGGATGACTGGTAGGGGGATCAGGCACACCCATTAACCATTTGTATACTGTAGATGTTTCATAGTCCTGAGTTATTTGTCTTCTCTTCTTTATCTTGTGTGCCAGTAGATCTGCTTTATATTTCTGTATCTGATTATCAGGTTTCTCCCTCCAGTTGCTTTCTTAGGTTTGTGTGGCTGCAAAAAAGATACTGTAAAACCGAGACAAGTTACCAAATTGGCAGACAGGGCAAAGTCAAACAAGCCAATGTCAGGGCAAGCAGCAACAGTTCATGAGCATAGAGATGTTCCAAGAGTCTCAGGTGGGCAGCAAACAGGCAGAGTCCAGGAATAAGCCAAGGTCAAAATGTGACTTTCTCTCATGGACAGGATTCAGGAATGCAGAGTCCCAAGCAGGCCAAAACAGCTGAGTGCTTAGGGAGGCTGATTTAAATCAGCTGACATGCCTTGCCAGTCAGGAGAGCTGGAAAGTTCCAGAACGCCAGGTGCATGTAGCTGAAGCTGGAACCAGATCCAGGCAGAGCCAGGGTGGCAGTGATAAGGCCGTTATAGACAGAACCAGGAGGCACAGGGCTTCATTCCTGCTTCCAGCCTCATCAAACTGGCACAATGCTTGTGTGATGGAGAGACCTTTGTTTGATAATCTTACCCAGAGAACGATATCAGGCAAGAGATGTTGAATGGTTTGGTTCTGACACAGCTCTACCAGTGGTTCTCTGGAGATCACCTTGCAGCAGCTTACCATTTCGAAGGGTTGTGCAATACCAGTCTCTTGAGTTGCTGCTTCTTATAACCTGTGGACAAGTTTATTCATTCATTGACCACTAACATTGTAATTAATTTGTACAGCAAGATCTTTGTCTTCCAGTTTTCTGATTCTGCTTAATTTTTTTTTTAAATAGATAATCAGTTGTCCTTTTCCGGATTATTACATACAACCAGTGCTTGTTTCCATTATCTTTTGATTATAATGGACTTGTTCACTATATACCCCTGTAGTGCAGGATTGTTTGATACAATATTAACAGCATATTATTAGGACTTTTTGTAAGAGTGTTATACAGTTGATGACTTGTATTGGTGCCCCAGTTGTGTATTTTTATTATGTTTTGTGTTTATTTTTATTTATTTATGACAGAGAGACCCATCTGGTGCTGAAAAGGTTAATTAATTTTTTTTATTTTTATATGTTATCATTATTTAGAATTACAATAAATTGCTCTTAAATTACCCAAGTAATCTATAGCACTGAACTTTTGTATATGTACATCATATACATACATAACACACAATTCACTCTATATCTAAATGGGAAGGGTGATGTCTATGTACTTTTCTGTTGTTCTAGAAATATAAAATGTGTCGAGAAGGCTGATGTGTATATATAAACATATTTGTGCTATTGTTCCCAGCTTCTGTCTGTGCTGAATATGGTGTCTGGACGTGTACACACCTACCCAGTGACAGAAGAGGAGACCCTGCAGTCATTGAAGCATCACCTACAGGAAGACACAGGGATTCCTGAAGAGGATCAGGAGCTGCTGCAGGCCTCTGGTCTAGCCATTAATCCCGCCCAGCCCCTAATACAATACGTAATAGATTGCACGGTAAGAGTTCAAAGCCCACTTGCCTACTTATTACTTTTAACTGAACATTTCCACTTTTATAACTTTGTTTTATGAACCTTACAAGTTCTCCATTCTTTTCTCCCTTATTGATTTAGTTGAAATATACAAGGTGCTTATACAAATAGATAATAAGTAGGCTAAGGCTTCTCGTTTCTCCAGCAAATTAAAACGTTCTATTACAATCAGGGGAAGGCTGCGTAGGGAGAAAGTTGCCCCCAGGACGTTCATAAGTCTAGGCCGTCTACATAGCTGGGAACTTGCTGGATCTGACCTGGAGTTGTGGGGTTTATGGGCAAATTTCAGGAACTCCAGATCAATCACTTTCTTTCACATACCAAAAGAGGAGTAATTGTGTTATATGTTGGCTGTGCTTGTTATTAAGGCAAAAAGAGCTTCTTTCTGATTGATCTGTGAGTCCGCTAATTGAGAGCAAAGGACCATATGATACCCATGCACATCACACACAAACACAAAGTAGCTAGCAAGTCAGCAAGTGGAGATTCAGTGCAGCATTACACATGTGGTAATGGTTTAAAGTTGTTTAGTTCATTTTTTCACCTGGCTGGCCAATACTCAGTACACATCAATACACATCCTTCTCACCCATTCACTTGTTCACCTTTTATTAATGCAACAATTTGGGGTCTCTCCACCACCTCACAGGTTAATGCCAGTTGGCTGTTCTTGTGGCATCTGGGGGTATCAGGCAGCCTTTCTCCCGTTATGACATGTTCAGTACTAGTGCCGCTCTCTATCCAGCCTCCTGTCTGTAAGCAGGAACGCTCTCATTGGCAGAGATTGATTTCTGGCCAATGAGAGCGCTCCATCTTACAGACAGAAAGCCATTGGAGGAGGAGGAGAGGCAGACTGCAACAAGGATTAGGTACCCCTGTCTACCCGTAAGTACAGTAGGTGCTGGGCTGTATTTACCATATTCTTTTGTTTTTGTTAAACAAAACATAACAAAACTATTTACCCTAAGTGGTATAGGGGTGATAGATCTCTTTTTTTCCTGTGTCTTACTCTCTGAACACCCTGAATTAAAATTAAATAGCTTAGAGAGGAGAAAAAAAAGAAGGAAAGAAAAAGGAGGAGAGGAGAGGAAAAAAAAAGAAGGAAAACCAAAATAAAAATAAAAAAACAGTACCAGTATACCCCAAAATGGAGTCCAATTTCCAAAAGAACACACCAAAACGTGTGCAAAAGTCATATACGATCAGTGACAAGCTAGATGCTGTAAAACAAGTCAAAGAACTTTCTGGTAATTTACCTGCAGCCTCAAGAGAGTTGGGTATCAATAGAAAATGTTTACATGAATGGTGCCAAAGGGAATCTAACTGACAGATACTCCAGACAAGAAGAGGCGCAGATGTGTTGGTGGTAGTCGAGGACCACAACATGCAGATTTGGAAACTGCACTATTGCAGTGGGTTAGGGAACAACGTGGAAATAAACTGATTGTTAATTATCGCCATTTACAAGAACAGGCTTTTGTAATTGCACAAGAACATGGTATTGAAACAGCGGAATTCAAGTGGTCTGATAAGTGGATATCAAACTTTATGAAACGTAACAAGCTATCTATCTGTGAGAGGTTACACACTTTGGTCAAGCAGACAATAAAAGAGTAGGAGAAAAGGCACAAATCGCATGCGACTATTTGGACAGCATCCCTTCAGTAACAGCAGATTTGGATGCTGACCACATTTACAATATGGATGAGACACCTGCATATATTGACATGTTAAGTTCTTCAACCATAGACTTTGTTGGCATCAAAAATGTGGATGCTAGCCACTGTGGTGCAAGTAAAGCTCGCTTTACAGCTGTGCTGGCATTGTGATAAAAATCATGGTAGTCCTTAAAGGATTAAAACATTTTCCGAAAGTTTAAGGTACTAAAAAATATTATTTATTTAACGATATCTAATAAGGGGTCAATGACATATGATCTGATGCTTTTGTGGATTCAAAATGTGTTTGGACAGCAACCATCTCAATTATTCAATATAGAGAAATCTGTATTGTTCTTGGATGAATGCTCCGCACACAAGAAGACAGAGTTGTTGAAGGCATTTCAGTGTAGGAAAACAGTTGTCAAATGTATCCCTCCTAAAGTAACATCCTATCTGCAGCCATTAGATGTAGCAATCAGTGCTTCATTCAAAAAAGCACTTCGTGTTCAATGGGAAGATTGGTTTGCCAGTGGCGAGAAGGAGTACACAAACAAAGGTTATCACAAAAAACCTTCCTACCAACACATAGTGGACTTTGTGGTTCATGCTATAGTCAATCTCAACAAAGAAAGCATAAGTCGTGCTTTTGAATGCTGTGGAATGGCACCCTGTGGTCAGACAGTGAAAGAGGAACTGTTGAACACACGCTTAGTTGAGGTTTTGTCTGGTTCTAAAACAAATGAAAGTGCAAACGATGATGTAGGAAGTGAAATTTCTACTGGTACCAGTACAGATGAAGATATGCATGCATTGTTCATGAGTGATGACGAGTTGGAATTCAAAGACTTTGAAAGTTCATGAAGATTTTATGGACTATGGTACCATATATACGTTGGTTACTTGGTTGTATTAAACATTTTGATATGTCCTTTTGATTAAACTACCGCTACTTTTTTGACATTTAAAGTGTTAGTACGGTAATGTCCAAAAAATATTTATAGTTTAGTAGAGCTTAAAAAGTTGAACTAAATACTGGTACAACAAATCCTATCTCTCAAACCGCTATGGTTTGATAGATATTTGCAGCTAAATTTCCCCCCTCCCTCCCCTTTCCTTGACATCGGCGCTGTGCTGACTGCAGGGGAATCCTGTCTGGGGACCAACCGCAGCAGAGCCGCTATGGTTTGAGTGATATTCCTATTCAAAGTTCCCCTCTCCCTCCCCTTTCCCTGACATCCGTGCTGTGCTGACTGCAGGGGAATCCTGTCTGGGGACCAACTGGCGGCTCTGCAGCAGAGCCACAATTGCGTTATTTAAAAAGAATGACTTCGTTGGAAAGGTCTACAAAGTGTGCCTGGTTTGCAAGCACACTTTGTAGACCACTCCAATGATGTAATTTGTTTTAAATAACGAGATTGCAGCTCTGATGAAGAGCCTTCTCGTGTCGGCCGACATGGATCTCCTGCTGTCAGCTTTACAGCTGACAGCAGGAAATTGCAAATTTTAAATGTGAAAATATCTCAAACCATAGCAGTTTGAGAGATAGGATTTGTTGCATTTAGTTGAACTTTTTAAGCACTACAAAACGATAAATATTTTTTCTTGGATATTACTAACACTGTAAATGCTTTTTTATTAGTCCATAGAAGACACAGGGCATCTGTCCTTGAGTAAAGTTTTGTGATCTTCCAGGGATGTCCTGTCATTCTTGACTTCTCTGGAATGGTGACTTCTCTCTCCTTTTCTTATCGTGTTTGGCCGTTAGCTATAGGTTGGCTTTGCTAAATGCAAACTGAGCCTGGATGAGAGGGAGTTGCCGCCTCCAGGGGACTTTTTTATTTTTTATTCAAAATCTATAACATCTCAAATCCGCTAAATTATTATTTAGGTTTTTTTTGGTGGTGTTGTTTTTTTTATTTTTTTTTTTTTTAATTTATTTTATTAAATTACCATTTCGTATTGTGGTCACCAGATGGTGGTATTCCTATCACCCACTACAGAGAGCCATAAACGATGACTCATTCTCTCTCCTTTGACATACGTTTTATTAAAAATAAGCCAAGTCTGAGCTTTAACCCCTTAGGGTCCGATGATCCCGCGGTGTCTGGTCCTTTAAGGACCAGATAGACGCGTTCGACGTGCCGTCCCACGTGACTGATCACGTGGGGCGGCACATCGAAAGGAGGACTGAAAGAGATCGCTCCGGTCTTGGAGCGATCAATTTCAGTCCACGGTATTACTCACCGCGCTCCTGCAGGAGCGCGGTGAGTAAAAGTACGTGACGTACCAGGACCATCACTGGTCCTTAAGTGCCGGACCAGTTTGACGGTCCGGGTACGTCACAGGACGCGAAGGGGTTAATAACTATTGAATAAAAAATCTCCCAGCAGTGTCAGTAGCCATGTTTTACTCAGAAGCACTGAAAGAGATCACAATCCAGAAATAAACTATACAGCTGCTGAACTCTTGGCTAGTATTGCAGGTTTGAATGACGCTTGCAAATATGAAATTTTGTTGTAAAATTCCCAGAGTATGACAAATTCTTCTTCTGTTAACTCTTCTGTTGTTTCCACAGGTCAGCGATGGGCGCCAAAGTGAGACTGACTTGATGTTTCTTTTTGATAACCGGAAGACTGAGTATGAACCTCAGATATCACTGCGGCCCCACCCAGAGAGTGTCACCTGCATATGTGAGTGTGCAGTGATATGGGTGGGACAGACTGATGTGCAAGAGAGCACAATGATACAAAATTCTTATGGTGGTAGTACAAGAGAGCCAGCACAGTGATACCAAATAAATGTATTCTTGCCTAAGGGGAGACAGTCCTATAAAAATCAAATAGATCAGAATTGACGGGACTGTAGCCCTTCAGCTATTGTTGGACTACAACTTCCATCATCCACTGGCAACCGCCCAGCATTAGGTCCTCCTTCAGGCTGGTTTTGTATTGTGACTGTGACATAAACAGAACTGGGCTAGAATGTGTCCCTTCAGGTAAACTTGGACAACAACTGATCAGTCCATCCAACTTCTGATTAGCTCAATATGCTTATTCATTGCAGAACATCAAGTAGATGTAGAAGGAACCTCTGACCAATCTGTGTTTTCTAGTCTTTAATAGTGACGTTATAATGCCCTTCTACTCATTCCTTTACCGTCAATGGACATAGGCACAATTAAAAAAATGTAGATACAGTGTAATTTTTACCCCAAAAGAGAATCAGTTTGTCTATCAACCAATCAGGTGACTTGTTGACAACAACGTCTACTCTACTCTTTTGCAGTGCAGGATCCCAAGCATCCACTGCCATATGCCCAGCTACGACGGGTGTGGGGACAGATCTGGCAGACAATACGTGCACTGAAAGAGGACTGTGCTCGCTTGCAACAAGGACAGCGTGCTGCTATGTAAGAGTTGAATGCATATTTTTGTACAGATCTCTATACACAGGATGTAGTGTGTGTGTGTGTGTGTAACATATTTGATGAAGCTGTAAAAAAGTAATGCATCAAATTCAGCCCATGCCATATCGCCCCTGTTGATCCACAGAAAGGAAGAAAACATTGAAGCCATTTCCAATTAAGCCCCAGGTGGGTAAAACAAATTGCTTCCTGGCTCCAAATGGCAGTCAAATGCATCCTATCTGCTCTGAAGCCAACTGTCATAATTAACAATATTATTCTGTGCTAGATAGGAATCCATTACTTTTTTGAAAGCAGTTACAGTATCTGCAAGTGTCTTTCAACGTATCATTATACACAGACTGTAGAGTGCGTGCTTACAGATCAACATGCACAGAATAGTATGTGTATTGGTGTGCCTTTTGTTCCATATGGTTGTTGGACTACAACTATCATCTCACACCCAGTAACAAGTGGTAAATGGTACCCTTATTTTGCTTGTGCCCACATGATCTGCGGAATGGGATTGAGCTTAAGGTATTTTTTCTCCATGAGATGTCAACGGACTACTGACATTCTGTCAACTTACTGAACTCTATTTCTCTAACCTTTAGATGAGGTTCCTCTCTCAAAATTTGAGTTTCTGCTCTGTGTGAGTAAATGTAGTGTTGTTTTACTCCAGTGCTAAAAAGAGTGCTCTGCATTTACATCTTGGAAAAAGGTATATTGATGCACCTTATTAACCCTTTGAAGACTAGAACGGTAAGCAATGATTATGAAGCATTGCCTTGCATCCCCCTCTGGTTCTCAGATGGTTGAGCAGACACACCAAAATGCAGTGTCTGTTTTCACCATTTTCCAACTCATTTAAATGTCTTTTGCCTACAAGGGATTACAGGAAAAATCTACCATGATCTCATGAAAGGGTTAATTAATGCTGTCTGAAATCTGGTACATTCCTTCTCCAGAAAGTGCCTCTATTATTTGGTGAAGTTGTGAAAGCTGCATTGCTGGGGGCTGCAGTTTTGTGTATGCGGTTACCTCAAAGTAGCTGTGAGTATGGATCACTGGGCCTGTGTTCCCTGGTGTAGACAGGAAATAACTTGTTTTTTTTTCTTTAGCAGGGTGGACATGTTAGTCCTCCCTGCCTGCTGACACCCTCTCAAAAACAGGCTGAGGAAGCAGCATATGTGGTTTTGTGATTACCAGTGAATATTGGATCAAGACTGGGGAAGCAGGATATTCCCTGGTGGTCCATTGGATTTTCGAGTGGTGTCGAAAGTGAATGCACAAGATGACTTTAGTAGACTTAGATGGTGAGGCTGAAGGCCTCCCCAACCAGAGGGCATGGTAAGTGCCTCCATGTGCCATCCATATGCATCTTACTGCTATGACATGATTCTTTTCAGTCTCAAAATGTCCTTTTGGTATTCCCTTAATTATATTAGCTGGGTGATGACCACTAGCTAATAAAATATTTTTTTCTCAAGGGTCTTATGATACAAAGCCATCTCAGGATTATTCTCATTAATATATACTCTAATGTCCAAATAGTTTATTGTTAATTTTATCTCCATCGTTAGTAGTTGTAATTATGTGGTGCATTATATAGCAGTATATAGTGGATATAAAAAGTCTACACACCCCTATTAAAATGCCAGGTTCTTGTGATGTTAAAGAATGACACAAAGATAAATCATGTCAGAACTTTTTCCACCTTTTAATGTGACCTATAACGTGAACAATTCAATTGCAATACAAACTGAAATTGTTGAGGGGGAAAAATAAAAAAACTCACAATAACCCGGTTGCATACGTGTGAACACCCTTAAACTAATACTTTTTTGAAGCACCTTTTGATTTTATTACAGCAATCAGTCTTTTTGGGTAGAAGTTTATTAGCATGGCACATCTTGACATGGCAATATTTGCCCACTCTTCTTTGCAAAAGCGCTCCAAATCTGTCAGATAGCTAGGACATCTCCTGTGCACAGCCCTCTTCAGATCACCCCACAGATGTTCAATTGGATTCAGGTCTGGGCTCTGGCTGGGCCATTCCAAAACGTTAATTTTCTTCTGGTGAAGCCATGCTTTTGTGGCTATGGATTTGTGCTTTGGGTCATTGTCGTGCTGAAAGGTGAACTTCATCTTCAGTTTTCTAACGGACGCCTGAAGGTTTTGTGCCAAAATTGCCTGGTATTTGGAATGGTTCATAATTCCTTCCACCCTGACTAAGGTCCCAGTTCCAGCTGAGGAAAAACAGCCCCAAAGCATGATGCTGCTACCACCATGCTTCACTGTGGGTATGGTGTTCTTTGGGTGATGTGCAGTGTTGTTTTTGCGCCAAGCATACCTTTTGGAATTATGGCCAAAAAGTTCAACCTTGGTTTCATCAGACCATAACGCATTTTCCCACTTGCTTATGAGGGACTTGATGTTTCTTGTTGCAAACTTCAGCCGGGCTTGGATGTTTTTCTTTGTAAGAAAAGGCTTCCATCTTGTCACCTACCCCATAGCCCATTCATATGAAGAATATGGGAGATTATTGTCACATGTAGCACACAGCCAGTACTTGCCAGAAATTCCTGCAGTTCCTTTAATGTTGCAGTGGGCCTCTTGGAAGCCTCCCTGACCAGTTTTTTTCTCGTCTTCTCATCAATTTTGGAGGGACGTCCAGTTCTTGGTAATGTCTCTGTTGTGCCATATCTTCTCCACTTGATGATGACTGTTTTCACTGTGTTCCATGGTATATCTAATGCTTTGGAAATTCTCTTGTACCCTTCTCCTGACTGATATCTTTCAATAATGAGATCCCTCTGATGCTTTGGAAGCTCTCTGCGGACCATGGCTTTTGCTCTGAGATGCAACTAAGCAAATGTCAGGAAAATCCTACTAGAACGGCTGAATTTTATTTGTGATTAATCAGAGTCCCTTTAACTGATGGCAGGTGTGTAATGACTTCTAATTAACATGAGACTGAATGTGATTGGTTAATTCTGAAAACAGCCACATCCTCAGTTATAAGAGGGTGTGCACACCTATGCAGCCAGGTTATTGTGAGTTTTTTATTTTTCCCCCTCAACGATTTCAGTTTGTTTTGCAATTGAATTGTTCACATTATAGGTCACGTTAAAGGTGGAAAAAGTTCTGACATAATTTATCTTTGTCTCATTCTTTAACATCACAAGAAACTGGCATTTTAGCAGGGGTGTGTAGACTTTTTATATCCACTGTAGATCTTTTATCAAAATGTGACACTGTTCCCTCCCACATTACAAAAATATGATCTACTATTTAATATGGCCCTTCTGACTGTAGATGAATCACCGTCCTTAGGAATATGGGTAAAATCATCCTCATAATAAACAAGTAGTTGCTTCATCTCCACAAGTCTTGGCGACACAAAGTCAAACAATCCCTATCACTTTAATAATAAGGTGCATTTCCTTTTCTTGTAAAACGTTTTATGCAACACACGTGTTTGCTGTTTTGATTATGTTAAATGCAGTAGTGAATGAGAAACAGATAGGGATGCAGAATAGTGGGTACAGCCCAGTAAGCTTTACGAGACTCAAGCACCATATTATTAAAAGGAATATCTCTATAAGTTAGGCGTTGACCATAGCAGTAAAATTAAAGGGATAGTAATACTTCGTTTTATCTTTATTTTATTTTGTAGGCATTAAAAAACATGAAGAACGATATAAGTCTTCTCTCTCAAACCTTTATGGTTTAAGAGATATTGACAAGCAAAGTTTCCCCCTCCCGCCCCTTTTACCTAGTGTAAGCCATCTCTTCTCAGATGTGAATCTGGTTGTAAGACCAGACAGATAACAGCAGGGGACAATCTTCTTTATATGAAAACCCTGCCCCCCTTGACAAGCTTTTCAGCTTTTTCCCTTATCTTAATTGAAGATTGTCCCTCTCTGTAGTCTACCTGGGCACCTTTGGCTGAACAGGGGGGCGATACTTTGCTTGTGAATATCTCTTAAACCATAAAGGTTTGAGAGATAAGACTTATATCGTTCTTCATGTTTTTTTAATACCTACAAAATAAAATAAAGATAAAACGAAGTATTACTATCCCTTTAAAATGGAATGTCAATTTGTAACAAATAAGTGATTTTGAAAGAGATGGTACCAACTTTCAGGTATTGGCAGTTGGGATGGGGAGTAGTATTCATATTGTCTAATATGAATGAACTAATAAAAAAATAAAGCTAAATATCTTATAAACTATTGTTTTAAATTTAAAAATGGCTAACATAAGTAAAAAAAAAAACAAAAAACAAAAAAAAACAACTGTATTTCAAGAATGTGGGTTGTTCATGGAAGTGTGTTTTGTTTAGGGTAAATCTTTTGAGATACAATACAGAACTTTCCAAAAAAAAGAACCAGATGACCTCCACTTGCGAACAGTTAAAAGCCAAACTGGATTTTTTCCGAAACAGTATCCGGATTGATCTGGAGAAATACAGCGAACAAATGGAGTTCGGAATCAGTAAGTGGTACAATCCCGTTGTACTTTGTATTCTTTATCATTGTCTTGTTCCGCTGACCCATATGTCTAAAATTCTGGAGTAAACCAACTGCACCATAGGGGACAAATAAAAATTCCTACATTCCCAGTGCACTTTAACAGAGATTTTTATTTTTTTTTATGAAACATTTTTATTGAATTTTCAAATTACAAACAGTATTGTACATAAAAGATGAAGATATGGAATATTACATAAAATAGTGAATGAAAGAAGAACCCAACACCAGCATATTAGGTGTCCAGCAGGGAAAACCCTTCCCCTCACTGAAAAATATGTCAAACACTGATTAATTAAGTAATTCTCACAACAGAACTGGGAAGAGCACTTATATTAAATAATAACTACAGTGCATAGTAGTTGTATCACCGCGTCCACCAGGGCACCCAGTGAAGATAGTCCAGTAAATAATGACCCAAATGAAAGACCCGCTGAACAGTAACAACACAAAACAGACGTATGCCCCAGGGGGGACCCATGACCCCTCCGAGCCCCAAAGTGATCTAAAAAAAGAGATGAAAGTTAAAGAGAAATGTTAATCACTCCTGGATCCTTGTCCCCAGTATCTAAACATGGAAATGAGGAATAACTCCTCCCCTCCCCCACACCCAACAGGGACTCCAAAGCACCATCCGTCAATATTCCTTCCTCCATCCATGAGGTATACCGAAAGCAACGGTAAAAGACAGCTTGATGGTCAACAGGCAAGAATAGTATAATGGGTTCCCAAAGAGTAATGAAGCGAGCACCCAGCATCTCCTGATCAGACAGAGCAAGCGTCCAATGCAAGCTAGTGAAATGAAACCACTTTAGCGTCCATTGACGAAGCAGAGGAGGCTGGGGAGAACAGAGATTTTTAACCCCTTGAATGCTAGAGAGGTCTCCAATGTATTGTGAGACCTCTCTAGCATTCAAGGGGTTAAATGCCCACTTTAATTTACCAGGAATTTTTAGTTGTCCTGTTGGATTTTATAAATACGGGCTATTTGGCTTTATCTGCTGAGTAAAACAAGAGCATTCTGACTGCTGGGACATTTCTAATTCACAGGTTTTTACAGCTCAGACTTGTATTTTATTTATGGGTTGAAAACCTCAATAGCATTGAAGGAGTTAACAGACCCATTTAAATCCATTGGAACTTTGAGTATGATTATATTTTTCTTATGGTGCAGTTGGTAAGGTCTAGAATTGTACCACATTTTAGTAGTACATGAACTTCGCTGTTAATAAAAGAAAGAAAACTGGAGGTGCTGATATGGTAAATAAGTTCACTCTCAGATGGGTTATGCCACAAATGTACTCACATTTAGTGAACCCGTATTTAATATACTGGGCACACAGACTTGTGGAGGATCTTATACTGCCCACCACACAGCTGCTTCCCGCACATACACTCCTCAAAACAAGAAGATAAACCAGCAGAATACAGACCAGGGAGGGACGCTTTGATGCAACCGATTAATTAATAATGTAATGAATAATAATTTAAATAAAAAATAAATAAAATAAAGTAATGAATAATAAAGTAAATTGCTGAAGTTGCTATTAAAGCCGGTTGCCAACATACAACTGGTAAGAGTAACAGGGGAATTCTCCTGCCTCAGGGATTTCCACAGCAGACTGGTAACAAATAGATGATCAGTACAGAAAATAGTTTAAATTGATTTATTTATTTGTTTGTGAATTAAAAATATGAATGTATAGCCCAATTCCAATGCATTTCAGGATAACTCTTTCCTCAGAACATATAGGCTTATTATGAAAGTTATAATTATACGACTTAGTATGTTGGCAACCAGCATTAATGGAAACATGAGTAATTTGCTTTATTTGCCACATATTATTCATTGCTCAGTGACATCAAAGCTCCCCTCTCTGGTTTGGATCACTGTTAATGGGTCGTACTGCTCTTACCTAAGTCTGACCCTGTAAGACAGGGGTGAACAGGCTTTGTCCCTTCAGCTCTTGTTGAAGTACCACTTCAGTCATTTGCTAGAAAAGTATGAAGGGAGTTATAGTTCATTAACAGCTGGTATCCTTCAACTTGCGCATCTCAGCTTTAACTCATTAAACAAACCCCTGTTTTGCTCCTATGTGGAGCTGAGCCCCTTGAGTGCTATCCAACTCATTGTTAAATAGTAGGAGTAAACTAACATCTCCTAATAATAACCCCCCACCACCACCACCATATCTTAATATGGGAACAGACTCATAATGTCCCTTATGAATTTTGCCCTTGTGCCATTGTTCAAGAGATGACATCCTCATTCAGTCCTCAGTGTCGTGTCCATGGAGGCAGACATGACAGTTGCTGGCAGGGTCACAGGACACAAACTTCGCACATGGTAATCTTAACCCTTTAAGGACCAGTGGAGTGTGCAAATGTATTTCACAGCCCTGTGCTGTGGGTTAAGTAGTACCACACACTCTGCCTGCTTTAGTTGAAAATACTGCTAGCAACTGTCATATCTTCCTACATGGGACTGGCCTGTTAACCAATTAAACATGTCACATTTCTTGTAATTGAAACTGACCCTTTTACTCCAGAACCATGTCATTTGGCCACTTTGTTCCTATGTGGGACTGACTCTTTAACCCATTAACCCCTTGAGGACCACACCTGTCCGGTATCATTAGATCAGTGGTTCTCAATCTTTTTTTGTTCGGGGCACCCCTAACATGTAATCTAGAATATTCGGGGCACCCCTAACATATTATTGTACTTTATCAAGGGCATAATGAAGGTTCCATACATAAATATACAGTTATTATTAGGTCTTACAATCATAATAACACAATTAAGCATAATGTGCATAACAATTTATATAAATCGTTATTTAAAAGTCCATTTTTGTTAGTCTTCATAGAAAACATGGGGCACCCTAAGTTGATGTCCGTGGCACACCAAAGTGCCACGGCGCCCTGGTTGAGAATCACTGCATTAGATCATTTTGCTCCTACGTTGGACCAGTGTTCTTTCTAAGGTGAGCAAAACTGAGCAACCCAGCACAGAAAGCGTTAAAGTGGACTGTTTATGCAGGTTTTCCATTTGAATTACACATGCACCAAGCATCCCAGCACAATTTTAATTACACCTTTGACCCTTTCAGTGCGGGTTACACAACTTAGAGGGAACATTGCGTGAGACTATTCTCTTAAAGGGATAGTAATGTTTAAAACCAAAAGCAGCTCATATCCTTTTCATAGTGAATATTACCAAGGTATGTGGCTATCAAAGATCACAACTTTATAGTAATGCAGTAATCATACGATTATGATTATTACCCTTCTCGCCCCTTTTCCTTTTCTGAAGCCACTTCCCCACAGATCTCAGAGAAGATCGCTACGAGGGACAATCTTCAGTCAGTATTAGGAAAACCTGCCCCTTGTTGTGATTTGTCCGGTCAAGCAAATGGACTTCAGATCCAAGGGGAGGTGCCTTCAGAATGGGGAAAAATGGGGAGAGGGGTAAAATGAATCCTGTGTTAACAGCGCAACTAGCAAGTTATGGTCTTTGAGAGCTGCATACATCAGTAATATCCACTATGACAAAGGATATGAGCTACTTTTGGATTTAAACATTACTATCCCTTTAAGCCAGTAACTATGTCACTGGCATTATTCTCTATATCAAATCGGGCAATACTTTTTTTTTGTTTTTCTCCCCCAGCATCTGAGAAGCTGCTGACGGCCTGGCGAGAGATGGAGGAAGCTGTGGGGTTGTGCGGAAGGGTAAGGAAGAACGTTGTACTGGGAGGAGGAATATATGAACCATCAGATACAAACATATAGATTGCTATGTGCACCAAAGTTTCCTGTTGATGTACTAAGAAGAACCAGAGCAGTTCTGGAATACACCAGCTGCACCATAGGGGTTAAATTCATTTTCCCAAAAATCCCACTGATTGAGATGGGGCAGTTAACCTCTTGAATGCTAGTGCAGTCTCAAACACATTGCTTAGGAATGCATTGGAGATCTCTCTAGTAATCAGAGGATTAAATGCCCCGGTTCAACCAATGGGAAATGTTTTTATGTTCCCTGTGATGCATTTGGTTTACAGCAGAATTTCCTCACTGTAGCTTCCCGATTTCAGCCTTTTATCCAGTGTGAACAACTTCTGATGAACTTATACACTATCCTGTCCTTTTGCCTTAGAGCACGGATGGGCCGATTGAACTAGAACTCCCATCATCCTTAGTTTTCCCATTTCCCTATCTACTTAAAGGGGAACAACAGCCATAGATATGTTACAATTAAAATGTATCAGAAAAGCATAACGTAGACAGGGGTGATTTATACAGATGTGTGTAACACAGTAGAGTAGTTGATGAAGCCAAAAAAACTACATGTTTCTGTCCTGTTCAGCCTTTGCCATATCCCCCTTGTTGATCCAGAAGAAGGCAAAAAAAAAACCAAAAAAACACATGTATCCATTTCCAATTAAGTCTCAAGTGGGTAAAAAAATTCCTTACTGACTCTGAGGCAGTCTGATATTCCCCTGGATCAATGTTATGTCTGCTCTGAACCCAACTCTTGATAGGTACCTCTGAAGTGACAATCCTTTAAGGTAACAGCCTTCTGAATACAAGTGGGTACTAATACTGATAAGTTATCTGCCTCACCACTTGTCTCTAAAAACAAAATTAACCAAATTGTGTCTGAAAACTAAAGTCTACACAAAAAATAGGATTATATTTTAAAGATTTAACATAAAAAGATGATTTTTACAGATACTACCTGATATTGAATGTTTTATTAACCAGCGTCATTATTAGGCATTAGTCTTGCTTTGGGTATCCACTCTAACATGTACCTGACCTCTGGCAGGAACAGGAAGTGCTGTTACTAGTGGAGAAGATGATGACCTTGCAGACGGACAGCGTAGATCTACAGAGAAACCCACTGGGCAGGAGGCATCGCGGGACACTCGATGACATGTGAGTGTGTGTGTGTGGGGGGGGGGGGGGGGGGTGTTCCAGCTACACCATGGAGGCAAATAAAATTCTCAATAACCACACAATCTATTTAGTGGTGGCGCTAAATGGATATATCACTGTTCCTTACTACCCAATAGCTGCCAGGAATAAGATCCCTGCTACCGGATCTTACTAAAATTACACAATACAACCATCAATTCAGGCGTTTATGTGTACTAAGTTTTAGAAACCTATCACGTATCAAAAGAGCAACAAAAAACTCGTTTTTAGAAAACTAATAGATTTATATATATAAGTCAAAAAATTAAATCATTAGCCACCTCATTAAACATACTTTTAATGTCTTACTTAATATTAAAAAGTGATATATATGCCAATACACATAAATATTAATGTTTCTGTACTAAATCTGTAGGAAAATATGGAAACTTCATCCCAATCATACAATGATGGTGAAGTTCCTTCTTCCAATTAATATTCTAAAAAAACAAATTAATAAACCATTTTGTTCTAGATTAATTGATTATTCATTAATATCATACCTATATCCACATTCGATTAAACCCATTTATCTGCGGGTCCCCCCGACAACTGGACAACGGTATACAGTGCTCCTGGATCTGTTACACACCTTAGGGGGACCAAACAAACAGTGATAATGTCTCACCCCAATCTCTCCACCCACACAAAATCCCATACAGGTTGAGTGGTTGGGTTTTACGGCAGTCAGAACAAATCGCCCCTGAATATCTACCCAATAAGTGTCAAACTAAACCCCAAAACAGCAGCACTAGAAATAACTAATATCCATCAGTCAGAGGACCCCATGGACCATCAGTATCATATATCCATGTGTATATTTAAAGATACAACATTGCCTTTAATCCCCTCTAAAACAAAAAATATAAAAAACATATAAAAATCAATAAATGATTGATCAGTCACCTCTGAAGATATTGGGAACTGGAATGATTAATGGCCCATGCAAAAGTGAGGTTGGAAATGTGGTAGCGGTTTTGATTAAGATATGATATAAAAAGGTGAAAAAGTATCTGTTGGAATAAGCGGTCCATTACAGAGTATGGAAATTGAAAATCACGTGTAAACATTTTTTCCTTTTTTTTCCTGAATAGAAAAAATAAAGTTAACTGAGTTGAATTAATATGGTGTGTTGTACACCAGTATCCTAACAGTATACATTTTGGAAGAATTAAAGAATATATATGTAAGTGCTAAAACATCAGAGCACATGTTATACAATTCCCGTATTAATGAAGAGATGAAACACGCATGAAGAGGTCTGGAAATTAAGGACAGACTATTGTTCCTTTATAGGACATTTGGGAGAGATTTTTGTATATTTGTGTTTTGATATCTTTCGTTTGAATGATTGATCATTTATTGATTTTACTAGTAACTCTATTACATGCAGCTTAGATCAAAAGTTGAAGAGATTTTCTGTTTTACTTGCAGAGAGGAACAAGCCAAGGATCTGTATCGGAGGCTACGAGAGAGGCCCAGAGGTATGGACGCTGACGGAATGTATGGGTGTGTATAGCAGTGGCTGTCAACAGGTGGGACTGGGGCTGCAAGAGGCCCTCGGACCTCTCCTGTGGCCCCCAGACTGTTCTAGTACAGTGGCAAGAGGAGAGAATTTTCTTCTATCGCATTACAAACCCATTTTTTTATAATATAAAGACAACAAAAAAGAGAGTATAGTGTAATTCAATAATGGAAGCAAATATACATATAAATCCAAAATTGCTACTCATAAAGGTGGCGGCCAGTTCACAATTAACCTGACAACAACGCAAGCAGAGAATACAAACCCATCTCTGCTCGGCATACTTTGAAGCCTTCTATGTGATTGGTGGTAATGACTGCAAAGATGATGAAAAGGGAGGGCTCAGGTTATATCAAAGTATATTTAATAATAAAATAAGAGCTCAATCTTTATACATTAAAAACAACTCTAACGCGTTTTGCTGTGTTTAAACACCGCTTTTTCAATGAGGTAGAATATAATACAAACAGAACATACATCCCTTACTTATTCTATTCCACCTTAACCCCTTGAACGCTAGAGAGGTTTATAATAAATTGCAGAGCATTTCCAGGGCATAGAGTTGTGTAGAAAAATGAAGGGGAGAAAACCAGCATGAGACACGTGAGAAGTACAGTGTGAGAAGTGAGAAGTACAGTGTGAGAAGTGAGAAGTACAGGCCATACTAAGCATGAATCAGTCTCTTTGATGGTAGCCACACTCCCTGATACGCAGACATGGGTGTCCCCTACCTCTCAGCACCTCCTCATACAGAGGTTGTTGCACTGACATCAGGACCGCTCTTCATTGGTGGGTGCTCACCGGCTGCCCTTTTTTTCCTGCAGATCAGCGTACAGGAGGGGACAGCCAGGAGATGGTCCGCCTGCTTCTTCAGGCCATCCAGAGCTTTGAGAAGAGAGTTGTGCTGATATATGACCAGCTCAGGTACAAGGCAATTTGGTGTTGAGACATTTCCAGCCTGTACATCAGGCCACCCTTACTGACCCTTCTCCCTTTCTTCTTCAGTAAGACGGTGGGGTGCAAGCGCAAGGCCCTGGAGCTTTCGCCCAAAGTGAAGGAAGTTATGAGCCTGATGAGAGAAGATGAGAAAATGGTGGTTAAGAGACAAGAGAAGAGGCAACAGGAGCTGTGGAACCTACTGAAGATTGCATGTGTGAGAGGCTGATGTCTGCCATTACATAGAGACTCCTCCCCATCACAGACACCCACTTCCTTATGCAAAAAAGGAAACTGGAGTCATTATGGGGCAAACCAACTGCACCATAGGGGAGAAATAGAAAATTCCTGCTGATTTAAATTAGGCTTTTTACCCCTTGCATACTAGAGAGGTTGCCAGTGGTTTGCAAAGCAATGTGTTGGAGATGTCTCTAGCATCCTCTATGGTGCATTTGGTTTCACCAGGATTACCCCAGTTTTCTTTTGTGCCTAAGGCTAAGGAAGAGTAGGAATGACTGACAGCCGAGAAGCATCACTCCATTTCCACCCCATTCACACTGGTCCTTTCACCCTGCACACTCCACCTTGGATGGACAACCTGCATAACAACTCCTAGGATCCTGTGCCAGCCAGTGACTAGCAGAGGATAATGGGAATTGTAGTCCAGCAATTGCAGGAAGGCTGCAATACACAGACAAGCATCAAAGAAAGATACTGAAAGACAGACACATGTATACACGGAGACTCATAGACATATATATATATATATATATATATATATATATATATATATATATATATATATATATATAGGCATACATAAAATGCTCTTAGACAGATATATGTGTCAGTATATTCAATTGGGGAATAAGCACAATAAGAGTAAAGTGAAACCAATATGACTTAATAATGAGGTTTGCAGGAAAATAAGAATTAAAAGCCAGGCTTTTAAAGTGTTTCAGATGGGTCAGATGCATCAGTTAAAAAATATAAGGAATGTAATAAAATCTACAAACAAGCAATTAGTCTAGGTAAAATTGAAAATGAGAGAAGTATTGCAAAAGAGAGCAAGACAAATCCTAAAGTATATTAATAACAAAAAGATTAAGGTTGATATTGGTTCTCTTAATGCTTAGACAGGTGCGTTGATTAGCGAGGATAAGGCTATGACCGACACCATAAACACATTCTTTTCTTCTGTATATACTAAGGAAGCAACAATGACAATGGCTATGGGCAAGCAGACAAAACCACAGAATTTCACCGATCATGTACATGGCTTACCAAGGACAAAGTCCTTGAGAGACTGGACAATGTTATGGAGAATAAAGCACCTGGACCTGATGGTATACACCCAAGAGTACTTAAGGAACTTAGTTCAGTAATAGCAAGACCACTATACTTAATATTTATTGAATCACTTTAATCAGGCACAGTGCCCTGTGATTAGAGTAAAGCTGATGTAATACCATTGTTCAGAAAGGGGGCAAGATCCAAACCAAGAAGTTATAGACCTGTGATTGTGACTTCCATAGTGGGTAAGATATTAGATGGGTTACTAACTGCATGGTTTTATGAAGTATAGTCCATGTCAGACTAATTTACGTGGATTTTATGAAATGGTAGGTAAGAGAATTCCTGTTGATATAGTATACTTGGTTTTTGCAAAAGCCTTTTGATACAGTGCCTCACAACAGGTTACTGCATAAATTAAAAGGCTTTGGTCTGAGAGGTGATATCTGTACATGGATTGAGAACAGGTTAAATGATAGATGGCAGAAAGTTGTTGTAGATGGAACCTTTTCAAGTTGTTCTAAAGTTGTAAGTGGGTTGCCACAGGGTTCAGTCCTGGGCTCAACATGTTTTAATGTGTCTATTAAAGGGATAGTAACACTTAAATTTTAATCATCTCCATTTTGTAGCCCTTAAAAAAAAATTATGTAAGTCCCTTTGCTTAAAGTTGTATAGTTTTATAGTTATAAGCTTAAAAAGTCCCGCCACCCTGCCCCTTTTACAGACATCAGCGCTGTAGCTGACAGATTGAGATTCTGGTCCCGGGACCGGACGGCTCTTCAGCAGAGCCGAAATAGCTCTGTCTACAAAGAAATACATAATTAGAACGGTCTACGAAATGTGTCTGGTTTGCAGATACACACACACAATAGAGAGAAAGCACAATCACATAGAGTGAGATACTGAAGCTGACACACAAAGAAAAAACAGTGCAATTCTGGTTTGGGAATAAATAAAAAATTCCCATTGCTTTAAATTAGGTTTTAAAGGGAAAGTAAATTCTAGTAATAATAAACACTCATGTTTTAGCTATTGAAATAATAAACTAAATGATGTTAGTCCTATCTTTCAAACCTTTATGGTTTGAGAGATAAATGAAGATAAAGTTTCCCCCTCCCTCCCCCTTCTGTGATGTAACCTGTAAAGCCAGTTGAAGGATATCCTGCTCCCAGGACCAGACGGAGGCTCTTTAGCAGAGCCGAAATAGCGCAGTCGTGACACAGATACTTCATTGATACGGTCTACAAAATGAGCTTGGGTTGCAGGCACACTTTGTAGACCATTCCAATTAAGTATTTGTGTCACGATCACACTATTTCTGCTCTTCTGAAGAGCCTCGTCTGGTCACGCGACCAGAATCTCGGGCTGACAACAGGTCGTGTCACAAAAGGGGGGCGGAGGGGGGAACTTTATCTTCATTTATCTCTCAAACCATAAAGGTTTGAGAGATAGGACTAACATTGTTTAGTTTATTATTTTAATAGCTACAATATTAGTAAAGTCTAGTAATAATAAACACTATCTCTTTAACCCCTTGAATGATAGAGGTCTTCAATGCATTGCTTAGCAATGCATTGGGGGCCTCTAACATTCAGAAACTTAACAGCCCCATTTAAATGGCTGGAAATTTTAGTTTCTATGGTGGGGTTGGTTTACCCCAGAATTGCACTACTTTTCTTCGTACATCAGCCTCACGGAGAAATATGTAAAGGGCAGACGGACACAGAACGGAGAGTTACAAACAGACCTCCAGGCTAAAATGAGCTCAAAGGACTGCTTCTGTGCACTGCATCTGTATAACACGTATATATTAAGCTTGTTGAAAATAAAATTGGTCACTTGTTCTAGGGGGTCGGCATTGTTGGAATGCATGGATCTTCCAAGGTACATGGAAGTATAATTACAGGGGAGCTCTGTACATTATCTACAGTAAAGGGATGGGGGGGGCTCAGTCTGAAATCTTTTACTGCCCCTGTACTAATACATCTCTACAGAAGTACAGCAGGTGCCGCTCCAGTAACAGACCTGTATATAAGAGCAGGAGAATCACAGCACTGGCAGATTCATACATTTCCCTTAGAGAGATGGACATAAGCAAACAGACTGTGAGAGAGACATATAGAGTACAGCAGAGGCAGTCCTTCAGCTGTTGGACACTATAACTCCCATCATCCACAACCAGTCACTGGCTGCTTGGGGATGATGGGAGTTGTAGTCCCTAACAGATGGAGGTGCAAGTATTGACTAATACGGCAGTATAGAGGCAGATAGAGAGACACTAGGAGAGTGAGACAGAAACTGCGGGGCATCTCTCTACAAGCTGGGCTATTTATGCTCCAGCTTCATTAACCCTTTGAGTGCCAGAGAGGCAGTGTGATGCATTGGATACCTTTCTGGCACTAAAAAGGGTTAAGGAACAAGAACGTGCACTAGAATGTAGGAAAAATCAATGTATTGGTTTTGATCCATGAAAGATATTTCAGTCCTGGCAGATCTTCATCAGGGTTGATAAAAGAAGGTCCACGTAGTGTACAGTCTTGTTCCACTCCAGCTGGTGATATATCGATATATAAATATAACGCTGCTCTTTGTCCCCACAGAGTAAAGTGCGTGGGCCAGTGAGCGGCAGTCCAGATAGCTTTGGGACATCTCGACTTCCAGTTCCAGCCATGCTTCTGTCACATCCCACAGCCCTATCTGCCAGCCTCGCTCAGGAGTACTTTAAGAAGAGGTGAGTGTATCCACAGGGCAGGTGGAGAGTATGAGGTGTGGGAAATGGGCATTTGGAACAATAATAAGGTTAAAAGGATAGTAATACTCAATATGGGGGGGGTATATATAATATATTAATAATGGAAAAATTGTGTGTGTGTATATAATGGGAGTTGAACAGCCCGTTACACGGGCCACAGTGCCCCTGGCAGCCGGTCGCGGGGCAGTCATGCGCATTAGAGACTGCCCGCGCCACTGCTGATACAGAGCTGGACGCTCCTTTGGAGCGCCCAGCTCTGTATCAGCCGCGGCACAGGCAGTCTGTACTGCGCATGACTGCTGCATGCGCAGCAATCTCTACTGCGCATGTCGGGCGTTACACACAACTTAGCGAATTATTATATAGGATATATATAATATATCCTATATAATAGTTCGCTAAATTGTGTGTAACGCCGCGACATGCACAGTAGATACTGCTGTTACTGTTACCACTGTCCTGGATGTCATGTCCATGGAGATAATGTGACCTTTGCTAATAGGACCAGAGGTCTCAAGTCTGTCCACAGCACATAGTAAGTATAACCTTTTATGGACCACAGAAATGTGGAGTGAATTCATTTGCAATGCTTTGCACATCCCTCTGCTCTTTAAAGGGTTCAGTGAAATAGCATGTATGCCTCCATGTTCATGACATCCAGGACTGACTGAAAATGTTATCTATTGAGCAAAGGCATAAGGGCAAAGTTCACAGGGGCCATTAGGGTTTTATGGACTTAGTGGAGTATTATTGTTATTAGGAGGTGTCACTTCTCCTTTAACATAAGCGAGAGGAGATAAGAAGGACTGGGGATACACAGCACAAGTGAGAATGCAATAGGTGGAATGACTGACAGGAGAAAAGATGATAGAAGGTTAGTAGGGACACCAGGTGGCAATTTAATCCTCTGAGTGCCTGCGAGGTATCCAGTGCATTGCAACGCAGAGGGTTTTCAAACATAAATAAATATGCTGTGATAACTTTTAAATGCAGCATCTCTCAGTAGTGCTTATACCTTTGTTTTTTTTCTCTCTGGCTTCCATAGATCATAGGGTAAAGTATCCTCCTCCAGTTAACTGAAATTAGAATCTACCCCTTCTTCTGCCCTGCTTAATTCTCACCTTTCCCTAGAGGTTAGTTTTTTAGTGTCCTCTTAGGAAAGGAGGCAAAGGGCAAACATCCTGGAGGACCTTTCTCTTTTGTACATTGAAGGGACCCAGAAACAACCAGCCAGCGCCTTGGGGGGGGGGGCAGCTCCAATTTGTCTCTATAGGGTACTCCTGGCACTCCAGCTCTTCCGGGGTTTTTGGGTTCTGCTTGGTCTATCCATGTGGTTTCTGTACGCTACCCGTCAACATGACTGTACCACGAAGTAACCTCTGGAAAAATGGGGAGGTTTGTCATAAGATTCTCCTAAGATATGGTAAGATTGTACTATGCTTAACACATTAATAAATGTGTTATGTTGCTTTCCATTTTTCTTTTTTTCCTCAAACTTAAATTTTATTGAGGATTTTGGGAGGAAGATCCTGGAAGCAGTCTTGCCTATCTAGGACCACTTCACTTTTGAGCCCTGTTGGCTCTAGTTCGATGTGTTGTGTAACAGTTCCTGGGGTGTTAATATCCGTCTTAAGTGTCCCTTGACACTTCATTTGTTTTGTTGGGCTATCTCTGATCTGATGGTTCATATCTGCTCTGGTGACTTTGGGGGCCTTGCGCCTGGTCCTTGTCTTACTTCCCACCTCTGGGAAACTCAATGGTTGAACATCCCAAAGTTACGAGTAACCTGTATTGGACGACAGAGAAAAGAGGATTTTAGTCTTACCTGTTAAATCCTTTTCTCTTAGTCCATACAGGTTACTGGTCTCCCACCCTGTCAAGGTACCATGCTTGGCTCTCCTGTGGCAGACCGTGGAGATCCTTCGGGAACATGCTCACAGGAGTCTTCTTTCCCTTCTACTATCTAGTAAATAGTTAGTGTCTCAAATCTTACTGGAGCTGATTGGCTAGCTGCAGCCAAGGAGGGAAGGTAGGCTCCACCCCCTGCATTCACTTTTAGAATTATTCCTGCTTATTTAAAGGGGCAGATCGCTTACCCAAAGTTACCAGTAATCAAAGTTACCAGTAACCTGTATGGACTAAAAGAAAAGGATTTAAAAGGTAAGACTAAAATCCTCTTTTAGTGGATGCACCTATTTCCAGATAATCCAAAAGTACTGCTCTCCAAGAAGCAGCTTTGAAGGACCCAGACAATAAAAAGATTGACTTGGCTACAAAAATCATTGTTTCTGGATTGGGAGCAGACCTCAGACCAGTGTTTGCATCACATGGACAGGAAGAGCTATAAAGTTTTGGGTGAATCGGCTTGCACAGGCCATCCAAGAAGATACTCCCAAAGATGAAATTCTCTGACTAAATTCCTTAATACAAGAAGCAAACTCTTTCAAGAATGGAGCAGTTCTTGAGATAGCCAGATGTACTGTTCACTCTGGTAATAGCTCATAGGTCCTTATGGTTGAAGAGATGGTCAGCCAATCCAATCAGATGCAATAGAAAACTCTGCCTTTTTTGAACAAAAATCAAGGGATCCTAAAGCTGCAGCAACAGATATGATGTAGTTCCCTGGAACTACAAATTGTTCTGCCTCTTTTCTCCAACAACAATGATTCTCCGGGTCCTGTCAAAAAGGAAAAAGAGCATGTTCTGCTCATAGATCCAGCTTGGCATTGTCAGACATGGTATCACTTATGGAGGGATCTATCCATAGCAGAACCATGGCTGTGTCCCCTAGCTGTGGACCTACTCACCCAAGGTCCAGCCTTGAACCTCAGTACCTCCAGACTAGCGTTAGTGGCTTGGAAATCAAAGCTGCAATCTTAAAGCTCATGAGCTTCAATGATTATTCCATTCAAACCATGTTAAAAGCACAAAACCAGTCTCTTCAAAATATATCACAATATCTGGAACACACACATATCTGCAATAAACAAAAATTTGATTCCTTTAGCTAGAAGTTACCCCTTCTCTCTTTCCACCAGGCAGGTATGGAAAGGACTCTGCTCGCTAAAAGTCCATATTTCAGCATTATCAATATAGTTTAAAAACAAGATAGGTGAAATTCCAGAAGTCAGAACCTTCCTCCGGGATGTAACTCATTGGGCCTTCTTACATAGAACCAAATCCCCCTGGGACCTGAATTTGTGATGTTCTCCAACCCCTTTGAACCATTGTATTTGGTATCTCTCAGACACATAACTTGTTTTTCTAACTGCCATCTCTTCAGCCAAATGCGTATCAGAATTCAATGCTCTATCCTGCAGATCACCTCATCTAATTTTCCATCAAGATAAAGCAGTTTTACAAACTTTTCCTGAATTTCAGCCCAAGGTCCTGTCCACCTTCCATTTAAACCAGGAATTGATCCTGGCTTCTCTATGTTCTTATCCATCCTTCAAGAAAGACAAATCACATAGCTTGGATGTGGTTAGATGTCTTAAATATTAAGATACAATATTTTAGACAATGTCCCTGTGTTAATCCAGAAGGTTCTAGAAGAGGCAGACCCACTTCAGAAGCTACTATAGCCTCATGGATCAAATGAACTATAAAACAGGCATACATTCTGAAGTCCAAACCTGTTCCTTTCTGTATTACAGCTCATTTCATGAACATTTTGAGTACATCATGGGCATTCAGACATTAGGCTTCAGCACATCAGATTTCTAAAGCAGCAGCAGAGTCTTTTGTCCATACAATCACCATGTTTTACAAAGTCAAAGCTTTTCTTCAGCTGACACTTGCTTTGCACTCAAGGTTCTGCTAACCACTTCCCCATAATATTTTTATATTTATATTTGGGAGCTCCTTGGGATGTTGCCATGTTCTGTGCCCCCCCCCCAATTGGTTGTTGAAGAAAACAGGACTTTTTGTACTTAAGTTAAATCCCTTTCTCTTAGTCAATTGTATGACCCGGGGTATCCCACCCAGAGAAAAACTTCTGCTATGTTCGGAGCCTGGGTGCCGTGACATTTCTTGGCTTCTCTGTCCTGGTGACTTTGTTCTTATCTTTGCTATATGTAAACTAACCTCTAGTGAAAGTTGATAGGAAGGGGTAGTGTTTATTGTGACTCAGAAGTGAAAAGGGATAGTAATGTTTCAAAATAAAAGCATCTCCAATTAATCTTCAAAGTATTTGGGCCATGGAGTGTTATTTCAATACTGTTGTAGTTCAAGAGTAATTGAATGATAAAGTATTCCACTCCCACCCCTTTTACTGATGTAACACTGCTCACCTCAAAACAGATGTGGTGTCCAGATGGCTGTAGAGAGGGACAATCTTCAATTAGCATAAGGGAAAAACCTGAAAAACCTTAAGGAGGGCAGGGTTTTCATTGTTCTCACAGTAAGAAAATTGTCCCTTGCTGTGGGCTGTCTGGTCTTAACACCAGATTCCACATCTGAGGGGCTTACACTATGTAAAAGGGGCGGGAGGGGGATACTTTATCATTCAATTACTCTTGAACTACAACTCAGACAGTATTGAAATAATGCTCTCCATGGCCCAAATACTATGAGGATTAATTGGAGCTGCTTTTATTTTGAAACATTACTGTTCCTTTAAGTGCCCTGCCTCATGGTGGAGAATATTAAACCCATGGACTCTGTCCCCCAGTGGACTAAGAGAAAATGTATGTGTATGTATGTATCTTTATTTATATAGAGCCATACATGTACACAGCATTTAACAGAAGTTGAAATAATACAATACAAAAATACAGAACTGGGTTAAGAGCATTTAGCAGAAGTGCAATCATTGCATTATTTTTAGGGGAAAGTGCAGTAAGGGAATCAAACACTGGGAAAGGGACCCTGCCCCAAGGAGCTTACAATCTAATTAGAGTTCATGATGACATACAGAGACAGTAGGAGGATGATTATAAGTGCAAGTACAAGGTGTGGTGAAGGAAGTGCAGAAGGATTCTGATGTTACTATTGTTGTGCAGGGAGGAGTAATTTCTATACTGCTATTGAGATCCCTCCTTGAGAAGGTTGGTTTTGAGGAGATGCTTGAAAGTGATGATTGTGGATGATTGGAGAATGGTGATAGGGAGGGTATTCCAGAGTCGAGGGGCAGCCAGTGAAAAAGCTTGTAGCCGAGAGATGGCTCAAGTTGTGTAGGGAGAGGACAGGAAGAACCCTTGGGAAGACTGTAGGGGACGGGAAGGGGGGAGATAAGAGCAGAGATGTAAGAGGGTGCTGAAGAACACAGAGACTTGCAGGAGAGGAGGGGAATCTTTTAAGAAATACGATACTTTGTAGGTAACCAATTGAGGGATTTCAGGAGGAGATGAGAGGTATCTGGGAGCAAATGTGGTGATTCTTGAGGCTGAATCGGTAACAGATTGAAGTGGAGAAAGATGAGAAGCAGGAAGACCAGAGGGTAGAATGTTACAGTAGTCAAGTCTGGATAGAATGAGTGCCTGAGATAGCGTTTTTGCAGTTGACATGCAGAGGAAAGGACGTATTTTGACAAGATTTTTTTTTAGGAAGAATCAACATGTTCTGGTGACAGCTTGGATATGGGGCGAGAAAGTTAATTTAGAATGACCCCTAGACAGCGTGCTTTGGGTACCGAGTGGATGGCAGAGTTGTCTGTTGTGATGGAGAAGAGGGTTGGTGGATGGGTTTTAGGAGGGAACACCACCAGCTCTGTCTTAGCCATATTTAGTATGAGATGGCGGTGGGCCATCCATGATGAAATAGCTGACAGACATTGAGTGACTCGAGACTGCACAGCTGGAGTGAGGTCAGTGAAAGAGAGAGAGATTAGAGTGTCATCCACATACAGATGGTAATTAAACCCAAGAGATGAGATGAAGTCACCAAGTGAGAGGGTGCAGAGGGAAAAGAGAAGTGGTCCCAGGACTGATACCTGAGGAACACCTACTGTGAGGTCGTGGGGAGATGAGAAAATGTTGGCAAAAGACACACTGAAATTACGTTTAGAGAGGTAGGAGGAAAATCATTTTAGATGTCTCATGGATTCCAAGGTTGTGCAGTGTGTCCAGTAGGAGTGCATGGTTAACAGTGTCAAAAGCAGCAGATAGATCTATTAGAATTAGTATACCGAACTGTCCTTTATCTCTTGCTGTGTATAGGCCATTAGTAATTTTTGTTAGGGCTGTCTCAGTGGAATAGTTGGAACGGAAACCTGACTGTAATGGGCCCAGAAGGCAGTTTGAGCTGAGAAAATAGATTAAGCGAGAGAATACAAGGTGTGTCAAGATCTTAGATGCGAAAGGGAGGAGCAAAACTGGACGGTAATTTGAAAGACAGGTGGGGTAGAGTGAGGGTTTTTTGAGTATCAGTCTGACTATTACATGTTTGAATGATGATGGAAAAGTTCCTGTAGAAAGAGAGGAGTTAAAGATATTTGTAAGGCTGGGAGCAAGAGTAGTTGCCAGAGCCTTAATAAGGTGAGAGGGCATGGGATCCGAGGGACAGGTAGTGGATGGAGAGGAGGATAGTACAAGAGATACCTCCTCCTCTGTTATAGAGTAGAATGAACTGAGGGTTGCTTGAGGTGGACTAGGAATCGGGGGATAGGAGGAGAGGATGAAGAGGATATGGTTTGTTGGATAGACTGTATATTATTTTTGAAAAACTCTGCAAAGTCCTGTGGAGTGTTGGAGAAAGAGGAGCAGTTTAAAGTTGGGGGTTTGAGAAGAGAATCAAAGATTTTAAAAAGGTCAAGTGGGTTAGATTTGTGGGTAGTGATGAGCATACCTGGGAACTTCCAATTGAGGTCTACCCGGAGGGGAGTCCTCTGGTGCAGCAGGGGGTGACAATGAAGTGAATTGCGTCAAAAAGGGGTGGGGCTTGACACGAGTTGAGGGGGCAGGACTTAAAGGTGTCACACAGAAGGCTGGGGAAGGAGGAACACTGGGAGAAACAGCAGATGTGGGCAGAGTTTCAATAGAAACTCCCCATATCCGGAGGAATCCGCTTCTGCCCCGGAGACCCGGTAAAGCTCTTTCAAAACCGGAGTCTTCAGGGCAAATCCGGAGAGTTCCCAGGTATGGTGATGAGGTTGGCGAAGTAGTGCTGTTTAGTCTGAGTGAGAGCTGTGTTAAAACAGGATAACGTGAATTTATAATGGTGGAAGTCGGCAACAGAATGAGACTTTCACCAGAGACGTTCTGCAGCTCGGCAACAGGTGCGTAGCATGCGGGTTGTTGAATTTAGCTAGGGTCTGGCATTCCTGGGGTGGGAGTATTGACATTGGAGGGGAGCATGCAGGTCCAAGGAAGATGTTAATAAGGTGTTATATTCATGGACCAGAGTGTCTGTTAGTAGTTGTAGGGCATAGAGAAGAGAGGGAAGTCTGCACAGTCGATGGCAGGTCTGATAGTTTGACTGAGTGTAAGTTCGTGATTAGGAAGGGTGGTTTAGGGAGGGGAGGGCAGGGGAAGGTGTGTGAGAGAGTGTAAAGGAGATAAGATGATTATGATCATAGAGCGGAAATGGGCAAATTGTGAAGTCAGAGACTGAACAGTTTCTGGTGAGGACTAGATCTAGTCAGTTGTAACGGAAGCAAGAAGGGACCGGGTCACCTTCCGTCGTCGTTCCCGGGTCTCTCCCTCTCGACGCTGTACTGGTGCCGTCAGATGCACTGGTTGAGCAGATGAATAGTCTGGTTGTCGACTTGAAGAGGCGTTGAACTCCGATGTAGTCGACTCTGGGTCGAAGGATGTGGGTCGACGAGGGGTCAACCAGGTTCCAGAGCAGTCGACAAGTCACAGGCTGGAACTCCGGGCAGTCGAGAGTGAGGCCTCAACTCCTGGGCGAACAGGGAAAGTGTCGCAGGAACCAGGGAGCTGTTGTCGAGCAGATTCGAGCACGCTGTAAGCTAGAGTCGGATGATCTCAGGAACTCGAAGAAGGGGAAGACGGAGTCAATGTCGCTGCCTGACAGCACTCGAAGTCCGGTCGCAGGAAGCAGGTGGTCGATGATGCAGGATACTCAGTTCAGATGGACGTCAGAGTGGCCGCTTTATACCATAGGAACATAAAACACCAGGTCTCCATTGTTCACTCAGAAGACTAATTCTTTATTGGTACAAAACCACACATATTTATACACAAATCTTACACTGAAATACATGGGCCAACCAGATACAATAGGGACATAATCCAATCACAACACAGGAGACAGAAGACCAGCTACAGATGGTCTAACCAATACACATACCTGGGAACTCTCCGGATTTGCCCCGGAGACTCCAGTTCTGACAGAATTTTACCGGGTCTCCGTTGCAGAGGCTGATTCCTCCGGATGTGGCAGAGTTTCTGTTGAAAGTCTGCCACATCCGCTTTTTCTCCCGCTGATCCTCAGTCCCCAGCCTTCTGTGTGACACCTTTAACCCTCTGAGTGCCAGAGTGGTAAGGAATGCATTGCTTTGCAATGCATTCTGTACCACTCTGGCACTCAAAGGGTTAATCCCCCCCTCACTCGCGGCAAGCCCCGCCCCTTTTTGACGCGATTAGCGTCATTTTTGTCACCCCCCTGGTGAACAGAGGACTACCCTCCGGGTAGCCCTCAACTGGAAGTTCCCAGGTATGCCAATACAATGACGACATTTCAAATACAAAAGGGTTGATTAACTTTAGACAAAAGACACAAAGACTTGAGGGGCGGGAATAAACATTCGAGGGACAATGGCCAGAGGTTGAAGCACGTACGCACTAGTTTGAATATTCGGCTTCAATCCTGACCAATCAAGGCGTACAGTGAGTCTGCTGGTCGACCAATCCCCAAGTCGCCTACTTTTCCCCATGATAGTTCTATGGGAGACCTTTAAACCTCCTGCTCAGGGATTCGACCAATCCGGTGTTGACTCACTGCCCTTGATGACTCGTGCTCGACTCAATGTCGACCACCAAGCTGGGAACCTCCGACTCGTAGTTGGTGAATGTGTAAACCCTCGAATACACCACATACGTTAAACTAGACCGTCCGACATTACACACAGTTCATGAACCCAGGTCTTTAGCCAGTCTCTTTTGCAGACGTTTGACTCGCCTAGCACAGGGCAGTTCTGTGCACAAAGTTAGGTCCGACTCTACTGCCTATTCACATAGAGCATAACCCGAGTCTTTTTATCCAGGTTACGGGCTGGTCATGTCGTACAACAGGGCCCAGCGCAGAGTCCAAACAGGGCAAAATGTCCACTGTCTCTGGGGTTCTTTGACTAGG
Organism: Rhinophrynus dorsalis; assembly: GCA_037306005.1. NCBI lineage: Eukaryota > Metazoa > Chordata > Amphibia > Anura > Rhinophrynidae > Rhinophrynus > Rhinophrynus dorsalis. The sequence continues at coordinate 495,661,278 of CM074721.1, forward strand.
CTCAGACAAGGGCTCCAGTAATGGACTAAGTGATCTTCCCTGTGAGTGCTGGCAGCAGTCCACTGTTGAAGGCCATAGGACAAGGTCAGGGAGAGAAATCAGGAAGCACTAGATGAGGAGGCATCATCAACGTGTAGGTTGAAGTCGCCAAGGAGCAATGTGGGAGTGCCTGAGGACAGAGAGCCAAGTTTCAAATTCGGGGTGAAAGGAGGAAGGGTTGCTTAGTGGCCTGTAAATCATGGCTATCAGGAGAGAGACAGGGGAGAAGAGCTGGACTGCATGTACTTCAAAAGAGGTGAAGGAGACTGATGGAGGAAGGTACAGAGGCCTGGAGCGGCAGCAGTAAGAGGGAAGAAGTCCCACACCTCCACCCTTGCCATCAGGGCGAGGAGTGTGAGAGAAAGATAAGCCACCATAGGAAAGAGCAGTTTCAGCAGATGAGTCAGAGTGTGACAGCCAGGTTTCAGTGATAGCGAATAGGTTTAAAGAGTTAGAGAGGAAAAGTTTGTGGGTAGTGCGGAGTTTGTTTAGTAGAGAGCAAGCATTCCATAATGCACAGGAGAAGGGTGGAAGTGATGAAGGAAGGCAGGGAACAGCTAGTAGATTGTTCGGGTTAGCTCCGCACAAGGAGCAGGTAGGCCACAATCTAGGACGGACACAGGCGGGAATGTAGGTGGGACCAGGGTTGGGAGAGATGTCACCTGCAACCATGAGAAGAGTTGCAGACAGGAAAAGCATGTGAGAGGAGGATTTGCATGTGTGAAGAGGTGTGGGCTGTTTCTTGTTGGATAGATATGAAGAGTTACGGTAACAGAACAGCTCATGTAAGCAAATCATTGGAAAGTGTAAGATGGATGGAGATATAGAGACTGATGAGCAGGTAGTAGGGCTGACGGTTTTTGATATTTTGCACAGTTGAGGTGCCAGATACAATAATAAGAAAATTAATAGATGCATTATGTAATGAAAATATAAGTTCAAATGGGTGAGAGGTTGGATTATGTGAGTGATCAGTGACTTGCAGGCAGATTGCTTCAGCTGTCTAGGTTAAATGTAGTACAGTTTTTCCTTCCAGATCAGACCAAATGATCAGTAGATTCAGTTGCAGCCAGATTTGTTTAAAAGGTGAGGAGTCTACACTGATGAGATGTCAATGGAGGGGTTCAATGCCATCAGTGGATGAATGGTGAGTTGATTCTTCCCAATGGGTCCTGTGCTTGGGGTTGCAGATCAGCTGAGTTCACTGACAGATGAAATTCAGTACTTAGAACCAGGGATCACAACACTCCAAAGTTAGTTCTATATCTTCAGACAGGCTTTCCAGGCTTTAGTGCTGTTGTACTTGAAATTGTCCTGTGTCAGATGGAGGCAGGTGTGATTAGTCCAAGCTCAGTCAAACTCCACTAAAACTATAATCTATTTAAACTCCGCTAAAACTCTGCAGTAGACTTAGAAATCCAGGCACTGCTAGAGGCAGATCATTTATAGAGAGGCCATGTCATGTGACACTAGCAAGACAGCCCAATCAGGCCCATTTGCACATCAAGAAAAAAAACATGTGTTGCAAATAAGCAATGATAAGGATGTTACCTGTGGGAGACAGGAGAGGAATGGATCAGGATACATCCACATAGTTCCAAATGATTTAAAGTGATAGTAATGTTTCACAATAAAAGCAGCTCCGATTAATCTTCACAGTATTTGGGCCATGGAGAATGTTATTTCAATACTGTCAGTTGTAGTTAAAGATACATTGAATGATAAAGTATCCCCCCCACACCCCTTTTACTGATGTAACACTGTTCACCTCAAAGCAGCAAGGTGGTGTTGGGTGGATCGCAGAGAGGGGCAATCTTCAATTAACATAAATGAAAAACCTGTCAAGGGGGTTTTTCCTTGTTCACACAGTAAGAAGATTGTCCCTTGCTGTGATCTGTCTGGTCTCAAGACCAGACTCCACATCTGAGGAGAACAGTGTTACTCTATTTAAAAGGGGCGGGAGGGGGATACTTTATCATTCAATTACTGTTGAACTACAACTCTGACAGAATTGAGATAACACTCTCTATGGCTCGAATACTATGAAGATTCATTGGAGCTGCTTTTATTTTGAAACATTACTATCCCTTTAACGGTGAGTACAAAACTACTGTTTTTAATCCAAACTGTTAGCAACAGCTCCAGCAGGTGTTCAAATGGCATTTTTTGTATAGTGCACTTTAAGGGAAATCTTGGCATAGATGATAGCAGTCCATAATAAGTACAGCATCCTCTGTTAACCTCAATTGAAAACTTTTGAATGATTTAGCTCCGAGTAGTGAATAGACCCTTGTTCTTGTCATCCCAACAACATGTAAGTTTTCATAATAAGACTTTGTTGCTCCTTTAAAATGTTAGGAGAAGTAAAATTTGAATTGAGTAGGTGGGATGAGGAGGGATTGTGTGACAATGGAAGAGAAAGAACCAGGATAATAATGTGCGTCTCCCTTCCAGTGAAGATCTTTTGTCCGAGTCCCAGAGCCTCTGCAATCAACTGGAATCGTCAATGCAAACCATTCTGCAGGAACAGGGCACCAGCCTGATGGTAATTACTGACTGACATCTTCACTTACTGCCATGCAAATCAGCTTATTCACTGACACACTAATACCTTAATAGAACAAGAATGGGGCAAGTTGTGGCTCTCCGGTTCTTGTTGGACTACAATTCCCATCATCCAAAGACAGCCAATGATGGGAGTTATAGATCAACAAGAGAATTAGAGCCCCAGATTGTCCGCACCTTGACATAATACTACACTTACCACATGAATAACAAGGGGTTATCAGATTAACTTACTTTGGTAGATGTCCATTATACAGCAGTGAGACATATCTATTTATATATTGTTTGCATTATATCTGTAGGTTCCTGTAAATAGGGATCTCTACTGAAGTTTGTCTATCTTTCCTCCTTACAACAGAAAACAGGCTTCAATAGACCTATCAGAATTGTTTATATGAGATCAAATAAAAATGCACTGAAGGATTCCTACCTAGGAAAGCCTTTCTGGTATACAAACTAGGAACCACTTATTCCCACGGTATATTACCTCTTTAAAACCCACTCCCTTTACCACTTTGTTACCCAGAGCTCTGTCACCCTGTTTTACAGTATTTGCTACCATATACAACAGCACTTCTCCCTGCCATCCTGCACTGTAGTCACCCAACTCCGTAGAAGACACTAGAGAGTGAATATAGTATACTAAGTTCAAACCAACACAATATCGACTTGATAAGAATGCTATGAGAGAGATCTAGCCTCTGTGTAGTAAATAATAATGATAATATCTTTATTTTTATAGAGAACTGACCATTTGTATGCAGAGAATTTTTCAGATACAGCGCATCCCTGCCCCATAGAGTTTGCACATGGAGTTTAGGTGCCTTACTTATAGGAAGATAAAGGGACTTGGCTAAGATGGCTAGGTGCTGACAATGGAAACTGAACCAGGCTTTCACAGACAGTGTTTTGGATGGTTAACCCCTTGAGTGCCAATGCAATGCGTTGGATACCTCCCTGGCACTCAGTTTCGCCATTATAGTGGACTTGTCAACTCAAGACAAGTTTAGTTTATTTTGCAGAGAAATAAATGTAAGGACCATTTTTCTGTTCATCAAATGAATTTTAGAATTGAGCCTTTTTGTGTTAGAAGAACAATATGGGACTTAATGCTAATTCTCTGCACAGCGTATAAATTAATTAGCATAAAGACCAACACTGTGCAATGAAAAATAAATTCTCAAAAACTATTTTTAGTTAAAAAAAAAAAAAAAAAAAAAAAAAATTGGTTAGTACAATATATAGGCAGTTTTTATTTCTCTTTAAAATTAACTCCTTAAGGACTAGTGATCTGGGAAGTGAACTTAAGGGCTGTTTTGAAATTTGTCAGAGTGCCAGAACACGCGACTGATATGTGTACCAGTGCGCCAAATGGGGGTCTGAGAGAGACCGCTCTGGTCTTGGAGCAGTCAATTTCAGACCCCACTAGTGCTTACAGCGCCTCCAGAAGGAGCTCTGTAAGCACAAAATACGTGACGTGCCAGGACCATCACCGGTCCTTTAGGCGTGTTTACTGGTGATGGTCCTGACACGTCACCGGTCATTAAGGTGTTAACCAAACTTAACCAACCTTAGGGCTATGGGTCCACTTTAAATCGAAACACTATTCCCATAGTAATAAGTGGCTCTTAATTTGTTAAACAGAACGATGTATTTTCTACGTAGAAAGTCTGTTGTGGTATGTAGCTGGACAGTGAGACGTCACTATCAAATCTGGGAACTTTCAAAATGAGCTGACCCTAAGATCTTTGAAATACTGCCCTTAAAGTGATAGTAATACTTGAAAACTTTTAAATTTAATTCAATAGATATTTTAAAAATACATTAATTGTGCTGTTTTTGATCTCCCAAACCCTTGTGCTGACGTCCGCTTTCAAACTCAGAGATGGAGATCGCAGTCCATAGACTGTCCTATGGCTCTTCAGCAGAGCCGTGATCGCTGTAGTTACAAAGAAATACTTCATTTGAATAGTCTACAATGTGTGCTTGCAAACCAGGCACACATTGTAGACCATTCAAATGAAGTATTTCTTTGTAACTACCATGATCACGGCTCTGCTGAAGAGCCACAGGACAGTCTATGGACTGCAATCTCCGTCTCTGAGTTTGAAAGCTGACGTCAGCACAAGGGGAGGGAAGGGGGAACTTTGCAGACTTATATCTCCCAAACCATAAAGGTTTGGGAGATCGAAAATGTCACAATTAATGTATTTTTAAAATGTCTATTGAATTAAATTTAAAAGTTTTCAAGTATTACTGTCACTTTAAAGGGTTAGTAATGTCAAAAAAAGTTTTTTGCATTTAGAAGAGCTTAAAAAGTTAAGCTAAATGCAAAAAAAAAAAAAAAACGTATCTCAAACTGCTATGGTTTGAGAGATACAGGCATTTAAAGTTCTATGATCAGGGTCGGTCAGATCAGGGTTGGCGACACGGAGGCTCTGCAGCAGAGCCGCAATCACATTATTAACAATGAATCCCTTCATTGGAATGGTCTAAAAAGTGTGCTTGCAAACCAGACACACGTTTTAGACCATTCCAATGAAGGGATTCGTTGTCAATAACGCAATTGTGGCTCTGCTGCAGAGCATCCGTGCTGACCGACACTGATCTCCTGCTGACAATTTAAATGGGACTTTTAATCGCTTGAATGCTTGTGGTCTCCAAGACATCTCTAGCACTCAAGGGGTAAAATAATCCTGTAAAACAGTGAGAATTGTCATTTGCACCCTTTGGTCAGCTGGTTTGCTCCAAACCTGCTGATCTTTTCTTTGTGAATTTGGTCCTATAGCTCACCAAAGGTTTGTCAAGTAGGACTCTCATGTGACAAAAGGTTAAGGACCTCTGGGCTGCGGCAAACCACATAAAACTCCACATCAGACCTGCAGCTCTCTGATTGACCCCCTGATCATCTCTGTCTCTCTCTCTCTCTCTCTCTGACTCTCTCTCTATTTCTGACGTTCTCTCACTTCTTTTGACCCACTAACCTCCCCCATCTTTTGTTCATAGTCCTTAGATTGGTCATGGTTATCGCTGAAGGAGGAGGAGTCTGAAAGGTGTCAAATGACAACCACGTGAGGATGAGATGCAGTCATATCCTGGAGTCGCAATGATATAGAGTCTGTGCCTTTTTAAATGTATATTTTATAGGATTTTTAAAACAAGCACTAAGCCATATAAAACCTTGTGAAATTACTGTTTTTTATAGTATTAAGTCACTCAGATTTAACATCCATCATAAAAATGATCTGATGTGACTATAGCTCCAAAGTTTGGAACCAATGGAGAATTTTACAGTAAGAGTGGAATTGTCACTTCATAACAAATTGATTTTCAAACCACTTTGAAATGTACCTCTATGTTGTGTTAGCTGTTCTTTATTTAAAAGAATAGTTTTGTACTTACTCAGCTTTATTTGTGTGTGTTTGTTCATGTAAATTAACCAGTAATGGCATGCTGGCCAGTAGTGGTTAATTTGCATGAACACACCCACATAAAGCTGTATAACTAAAAAATGTTGGTTTAATAAAATGGCTGATACAATATACGTAACATTCAAAGCTCTTTCAAAATCATGTATTTGTTATTGGCACTTCTGCTTTAAGTTTGAAATCAGGGTATTTTATGTACTGTGTATATCTATCTACCTTGGATTGAAAATATCCGTATGTCTTTTTTTTTTTTCTCTGCATGTACATGTTAAAACATTTTTATGCGGATTTCTCTTTGAATAAATTGATATAAGGTCATCTGTCTCTCATTACAAATGGCTTGTTTATCTATTTACTATAAGAATGAGTAACTTCTTGTCTGATAATTCTGTGTTCTGCTTTTATAATCCTTCAGTTTTAGAGAGCTAACACATGCCTCACAACATTTCAAAAAATTATGTTTTTGTTTTATGTGGTGTTGCTAGGGGTTCTTCGGAATTGCATAGAATTTTTAGGTTACTTGACCTATAGACAAATCTGTTGATTGCATAAATGATATAAAACAAGATATCAACACAAACTAATATATACTATCTGATTGCCATTTGGAGTCAGGAAGGAATGTTTGTTTTTCTTCCACATGGGGCTAGATTGGAAATGGCTACAGAGGGATTCTTTTTGCCTTCCTCTGGATCAACAGGGGTGCTTTTGGCATGGGCTGGACTTGATGGGCGCATGTCTTTTTTCAGCCTCATCAACTATGTTACTATACATATACTGGAGATTAAACAAACCTGAGTTTTATTACTGTGGAGCAATATTGTACACTTACTGTATATACACACACTACGCATTCTGATCTCCTAAAAAGAGTTACACCACGGTAGGTGGACATAGGGATTTGAGTCTCAAAGAGGGACTGTCACTCCAAAAGTGGGACACTTAAGAGGTGAGCAAAAAACAAGAGGTCTAGAATGCACTTTTGGCTAAAACAAAGGCAGGGATATTCTTATAGTAAGGACAATAAAGTTATGGAATTATTTGCCTCATGCTGTGTGTTTGCATATACTATAGTTGCTTTCAAAAAAGTAATTGATACCTATCTAACTCAGAACAATATAGAAAGTTATGACAGTTGGTTTCAAAGCAGATAAGACGTTGATCCAGGGAAATATCCAACTGCCATTTGAAGTCAGGAAGGATTTTTTTTACCCACTTGAGGTTTAATAAGTTTTCAGTAGGGTTTTTTTTCCCTGCCTCATCAACTATGATTCTATGTTTGGCTAACATGCTCTGCAGAAATAGTGATTTAGAAAAAAAAGGCACAATAAAATGACAGTGAAAAAAATAGTTTTGCCTGAATTATTTGTGCAAAAAATAATAAACGCGTTTGGGGAAAACTTACTTCCTTTGTTATTTTGTTCCTGTGGTCAGAATTTCATTGATAATTTTCATTGCCAGATGAAAGTCGTTCAGCGCTGTTTTCAGTGGGGAAAACTCCTTCCACATTCTCTGGACTAATATTTGAACAAGATTCATTTGAACAATTTACATAAAACTGGGCCATCCATTCCATCAGGGTTTTCATAAGGGTACATGATCAAATAATAAAAATAAATACAAATAATAAAGGCCTGCATTTTTATTTCATTTATTTTATTATTTGTTCATTTCACAATGAATGTGCCTATGCAGCATGTCCATGAGCAAAGCCCTCCAAAAAACACACACTAATGAGCAGCAGCATCTGTAACTGTGTTACTAGAAGCACAGCATGGGCTTCAGGCAGTTATCAAGGAATCGAGTGGTGACATTGCAGTACTGCCACCTGCAGGACTAGCATTATACCAGTCTGGACCGATGCATACAGCAGCATGGCCCGTAGAAGTCAGTTACTGAGGAAGTATTGGTGGTGGCTGTCTAACAACAAAAATTCCCTCACACACACAAACAAACAAGCAATGATCTAGGAGAAAGTAGGGAACCAGCAGCAACAAGCACAGTATGGGCTTCAGGAGTTGTTGAGGGAGGCAAGAGTTGGTATTGCAGCAGCTGTAAAGCTCCTCCTCCAACACTAAACAGATAAACATCTCCCCTTCAATAATTGAGAAGGAAGCTCCTGCCACCACACCACCACAATCAGCTGCCCAAGCAGCCATGTCAACTTGTGTGACTACTGCGTGGACATACCTCTCAATGGAAAGCCCCAAAGTGTTCAAGGGTAGGCTGCTGCTGAGGTCCCTGTCCCACCTGTCTCTGGGAACTGGTCTGAGGCTTAGAGGATGCTAAGGCTTCTCCAGGTCTTCTTCCCTGGCTGCTGATGTGGGGTTACTGTTGGTTCCAGTTCTGCCAGTTTGCACCAGAAGTAAAGCTGCAATGTGGTGTGTGCTCAGATGTTAGGTCATTCTCGAACCAGTGAGATGTCACAGCATTTTCCCCTGATTTACTTCCTTATGACACAACTTGCACCTTGCAGTGCACCCATCTCCCACAATTTACTATGCACCTTGCAGTGCACCCATCTCAAAATGATCCCACACTTTACTTCACAGCTCTAGGTCAGCCACAGCCCAACATGTAATTAAAGGGGTACTGCTGATGCCTTTCTGAATGTCAGTGTGGGTGGTGGTGCTAATGGTGGCTGTCATGGTGGGAACACATGGAGGGTAAACAGTGGCAGACAGAGTAGAAGTAGTAGATGCCAGATTTCATGCCTCCTCTTCCTCAATTTCCTCTGTCTCATCATTATCCAGTTCCTCATCATAAATCGGGTTGTTATGACACACTTGGGCAAAGATGGGAGTAAAGCTAGCTTCTGCCACCAGATCAGATGACCGCAAACTTCCCTCCTCTTCCTCACTTTCTTCCGAACTGAAAATGGGCTGCTGTTCACATCAGTTTGCCCATCTTTGCTCTGTAGAGTTTCAAACATCACAGAGCTGGTGGTGCTTGTGGTAGTGGTGTCACTGACAGTGGTAGTCTTGGTTCTGCTGTCATTGACACTGGTGGCGGTGTTTTTCATTGTCTGTGGTTGACCATGACTATGGAATAGTCTAAGTGTACCAGCAATCTTATTCTTCTTATATGATCCAACCAAAGCACCAATACTTGACCCCTTATGGCCTTGATAGAAATTGTGCCTTATTTGGGTGGGCGGGGTGGAAATTTTTCTGCTTCGAGGGGGACTGATAATGTAATAGTATAGTTCATCTGTCTGTTTTCTTGTGTTCACCTGCCACCTGTGGCCACACCACAAGAAGTGGAAGCACTCCCAGACATTTCAATTACTATACATTTTTTATTAACAAATATGAATTTAACTGTTTTAATAGATTTTTAATTATTTATTTTGTATTTTCTAATTTACTTGTTTTTAAATAAACACTCAGGATGAGGAATAACAGACATCATTGCTGGAAAGAAAAGCAGGGTCTGAATGAAATAATGCACATGCACTCTGCCTGTTTTGTGTGTGCATTTGTGCACTGATGTTTGATAGTAAATTAGACTATTTTTAATATTAAATTAACACACAGGAATAACAAGAGTATTTCCTGGAGACAGCAGTGGGGTCTGGATGGAGCAATGCACGTGCACACTGGCTGTTTGTGCACTGAAATTTGAACAGTTTTTTTTTTTTTTTTTAATATCAACACTCCCAGGAATAAGAAGCATATTTGGGTGAGACAGCAGTAGAGTCTGTATGGGACAGCGCTCGTGCACAGCGCCTATTTGTGTGTGCAGCTTGTGCATTAAAGTTTGAACAGTAGATATAACTGGACATTTTTTTTAAATTGCTGGAGACCTAAATGGAGTCTGGTTGGAACGTGCACACAGTGACTACTAGCGCAGTACATGTTATTTCCCTCATTTTAACCCTTTGAGAGCCAGAGAGATTCACAGGCTGCTGCAACAATCAGTTGCAGCCATAACCAAAGTGACTGTCCCTCCACCTCCTGTCTAGATTGTATTGACTATTGGGAGTAAGACTCACTTCTTGTCTGTACTCTCCAACACAGTCCCTTCCCTCTCTACCTGCTGAAAGGGTGAACAAATCAATTTCAAAGAAGGCGTTGAAATTGCTGTTCGTTATTTTGTCACTTCGTTCAACTACCACTTACTAAGCCGTATTTGGTCTGAAAATTATGAACCACGTGACTTTTGGTAACATTGTAATTTGTTCTGAAACAAGTCTACTGGCCGCTATGTGCTGACAACGAGGTGATTTTTAATAAAAGTTGTAAAGGAGAAATATCACAATCGGCTTATTACCTATGGGTGCAAACATAGTAAACCGTCAAAAACTGATGCCCTTGGCTGGAAGGTGGGACTGGATACAGTTAGGATGTTTGTGGTCCAGACTCCAAAGCCATAAATTAATTGGTTGTATGGCAGCCCCATAGACTGCTAGGGTTGATCCTAGCAATGTGTGGGGACTGTGGTCAATAGCACCATGTGACTTCAACAATAAGACTTGAAAGCTTGCAATTACATGACTATTGTGGGATCAGCATGAGAGCACCAGGGGCCACTTTTTAATCCCCAGATAGTCTCTCATACTGCTCAGTAAGGTCTCCCAGTACAGCTCTGGATTCCCTGGCAGATCTTACATTGTAAAACTAGTTATTCGTTTCACATATATGCCCTTAAGCGGTAAAAGACTGATTGACCTCGTGAGAGTGATACTGTGTGTTCAAGATTTATACAGGGTTTTTTATTATCATAACGTTATTGCACTAGTTTCATTTGTTTTGGGGTAAGATTATTACAGCACCTCTTTATAATGAGCAATATATGCGGCTCTCCATTTGTTTGACTGCAACGCACATCAACCTCTGCTATCTGAAGATGATGATAGCTGTAGTTCAATGACAGCAAAAGAGTCACAGGTTGACGCCATATAAAACTCACAACCTGAACCGGAAGTTACTGCCCTTGATGGGGATTCTAAAACACTACGGAAATTCAAGGAGACGCCTGCAGCCGCTCTACCCAACCTTTACCTCTATGGTACAAATGACCCTCCCGTCCCTCTTTCCACCCTCAGTCAGAAAGCAATGCAAGCCAATAGGAAGATAATTTATTTCTCCGGTCGGAAGAGACGGGCTGGGCTTGTCATTAAGGAACCAATGAGAGCAAAGAGGTGTCTGGATCATGTGGTGTGGGGAGGATTGGCGTGGTGGGGTTGGTGCGCATGCGTTTTGAGCTGAGACGCAGAGACCTTCAGCTGGGGACAAGTGAGTAGGGGGCAGACAAAGGGTTTTATGGATTGGGAGAGTGCAAATATAGGAGAAGGGAATGTGAGTGACAAAGTAGATTCACACACCGGGGTTGATAAGGGGGAAGAACAGACACACAGTGGGCATCAGAGAGGTCAGTGTTAAAGTGCAGTAGAGTGACAAGGGATACGGGCAGTTTCATGTATCTGCTGTGTGATATGACAGTGACATGTTTATAAGATGATCAATCCTGTGTATCTGCTGTGTGATATAAAGACAGTGACATGTTTATTAAATGATCAGCCCCATATCTCGGCTGTGTGATATAATGACAGTGACATTCTTATTAAATTAACAGCCCCATGTATCGGCTGTGTGATATAATGACAGTGACTTGTTTATTAAATGATCAGTCCCATGTATCGGTTGTGTGATATAGTGACAGATATGTTTATATGATACGATATGTTTATTATATGTGATATAATGACAGTGACATGTTTATTAAATGTTTATTAAATGATCAGTCCCATGTATAGGCTGTGTGATATAATGACAGTGACATGTTTATTAAATGATCAGTCCCATGTATCGGATGTGTGATATAATGATAGTGATATGCTTATTAAATGATCAGTCCCATGTATCGGATGTGTGATATAATAACAGTGATATGTTTATTAAATAATCAGTCTCATGGAAGAACAGGGGGACTTATTCATTATATTAAAGAAGTGCAGTTCTCAAACAGACCAACTGCAATATAGGATTGAACTGAAAATTCCTCAAATTCCAGTTTATGTAAATGGTATTTTAACTCCTTAAATGCTTAAAAGTACTCCCAACACACTGTAAAGCAATACACTGGAAACACCTATAACATGCAAGGGGTTAAAAATCCCGTATACATGTATTGGAAATTTTATTTTTCCTATGGTGCAGGTATGGTGTCTCCAGAATTGCACCTCATCTCTATCAATGAGGCCAAAAGAAACCTATGACTGTGATATGATACATTTTATAACCCACTGAATACTAAATACATCTTAGATATGTATATATCAACCAAAATCGGTAACCTTTTGAGTGCCAAAGAGGTATACTGTGCATTGCTTCTCAATCCTTTGGATTCTTTTCTGGCACTCAAACAGTTAAACACTTCAAGGCGTGTTTTTCATTGCATTGTATATCCCTTTGGTATCCAAGGGCTTTAAAGGGCCTGTCTAGTGTTAGAGCAAAGTGACCTAATAGCAGTGACATGATGACTTAAATGGCCAATCCCATGCGAGTTCAGTGACCTAATAGTGGCATTGTATCCTGTAAATACAAAATATGTAAAGTCAAATTGCTTGTATTTCTTTACACTTATGTCTCTGACATTGAGCTGCCTTGATCTGTTTCCAGATATTGTTCTGGTTGGGGACTGTGAAAGCAGATGCATTTATTCAATGTTGCAGTCTTTCTGCAGCTCTGAGTGATCTATATGCTGTAAATACAGAATTCTGTACATTGTTTCACTGTCTTTTTACATTGTTGCACACTCTCCCTCCTTTCACAGTCCCATACATTAAGCCTTGTGAAAACAAATTCTGATAGCCTCCTGTCAAGGGCACACACATATATAGGCAAATTGACTTTACATATTCTGCAATTGCAGAAAAGAGGTTGACTGTCATTTTAGTAACAAGGACTGTCATTATGTCACTTTGCTCATTAGTAATGCAGATCATATTACAAACATCACACTATTTGTATTGCTGCTGTACAATTATATTTACCCCATTCAGTGTGCACTTTCTGTTCTCATGATAAGACCCAGTGTGTGTGTGTCTGTCTGTCTGTGTCTGTCTCTGTGTGTGTGTGTGTGTGAGAGAGACCCTGTTACATTCTACTCATAACACAATTATTTTTACATTTTTCTGTAGTCTGTGTAGGGGCTAAGTGTTGTAATCTAATTACATGTTTAAGGCTTAATTCACACAAACTTTTTCAATTCATCAAAGAAAACACATGAAATAGATTGTATTAGATCTCAAGTTGCTGTTCAGACAAGTAGTAATCTAGGTACAACACAGCTTGCTGAAGATTTTGTGCACTGATGCATTAACCCACAGTTGGAACAGTACAATAGAGTTCAGTGGGCATGCATTAACATTGCTTATTTTCATATTCTATGTGTGTAGTTTTAGTTGCGTTGTTGTCCCTTCCATTTTGCACCCCAGCAACATCAGAGCCCCCAACAGAAGAAAAAACCCAAACCCATGCATATTATTAAAAAAAAATGCTGCAAAGATGCATTTGCACTCCCAACCCCCCCTCCAAAAAAACCTCACCCCAACACCTTCCATCTCAATGTGTGGCCCTTTGGTGGGTCAGACCGGTCTCCTGTTATGTTTGTAAATCTTTCAGGAACAATGTTTATTCGCAAAGTATTCTTAAGAATACCATCTCCTGTACTTCCCAGTCATGCTGCTTACAGGCCTATGCTTGTTGGCAGTGCTGTTCTCCCTCTTTGGTGACACCACTGGTCTCAGCCAATGAACACAGCCACTTTGGCCCAAACATGGTCCTTGAAAATACCACAGTCACACATGCCAGCTGTTCACTGGGACATCTGTGATCTGTCATAGCACATAATATCAGTAGGTGTGAAAATTATTTTATAGGGGTTTTCCTGCCGAGCAAAACAAGGGTACCGCCAGTGCTGGTGGATTTTTTTTCTTCAAACGTTTATGCAGCTTAACCCTTTGAGTTCCAGGGGGATACCCCTCTGGCACTAAAAGGGTTACATTTTCCACCTTATATTTTACGTTGAACTGCAATTTTCCGTTGTGGTCACCAGGGGTGCTGTTCTTAATACTTACTATAGTGAGCTGTAGTCTGTTTCAGGTTCCTTCACTGAGTGTATTACAAACAAGAAAAGAAAATTTACTTTACTGGTCCTTTAAATACTCCGTGTAGTACATAGCGTGTGAGAGACGTGCCCCTCTCCTGTCTAGTAGGGGGAGGAAGTCCTGAAGATGAGCTGTGAATTTTTACTTTTCTGTCTTTATGTTGGTCATTTCCTCCTGGTTTTACCAGAATGGCCTTGTGATCCTCTACTCACACAGCTACAGAACCAGTGGTGATCAACCAGTCTGTTTCTCCAGCTATCAATTCATAACAGCCCAGGACCAGCTGGGGAGCCACAGATTTGAACCCCCTCCTCTGTAAACACACAATCTTATTGTCTGTCAAATGCTTGCGGTCAAAGGGCACATCCATTCATCATGACATCTGGAATGTGGCAGCTGAGCTGCTTGTTGTTTAGCTGTGTGACCCTTTGCACAGCCCATTGTGGCGTGTACGCTTATAGTATAAAAAAGAATATATGTATACCAGTTAGTGCTGTTTCTCACGAATCAATTTAATTAACCCATTGAGTGCCAGAGAGTTATCCAGAACATTGCATCACAACACTTTGGTTACCCCTCTGGTACTCAAATGGTTAGAAAACTTTGTATGAAATAACTCCCATCAGTCGAGTTCGCTTGTTTTGCTCAGCAGGAAAAACCATATAGCATAAACATTATTTGTTTTGTATACCAGGGCTCAGAGGAGACACACATGAACTGAAAACATGTATCTAAGTGTAGTATTTATCTATTCTATAAATAGAACGTGGTCACGTGACCACACATTCTACAGCTATGACTGACACACCCCAGGTCCACAGCAAGGAGGAGATATGCATATGTCCTTCACACTGCCTGAGACCAACATACACAGGGGCATGTTTCAGCCCCCTGCCCGCTCCTGTCAAAATCTTTGCAAGGAGGAACACCACCTTCTAATTTTTCTTCTCCTCTCCACTGAACACTTTGCCTTCCCATGTTCATTTCACAAACACTGTAGTGCTCTCCTAGTGTAATACCCTGCATGTATGTCTATACTAGCACCATAAACTTCTCTGTACTCTGATCTTTCTCCCGCGGAGGACGCTGATCTATTGCGACGTGTTTAGGTGCTCAATTCTGCACCTTTGTCTGGTGGAGGGGGAGCAGATCACCAAACTTCCAGAGAAGTCACAGCCACTTATTATGACAGCGAATGCAATTGTTTTCAAGCGAACTTATATTATACCTGAGGAACACACAATAAAGTACATTGTTTACTTTGCCTACATACTTAACCATGTAAGGACTAGAAGTTAATGCAGCTTGTTCTAGAGCAATGTATTCCACAACCTGATGGCCATTAAAGGGAAAACAAAGCCATCTACAGTCTGACAGAGCTTTCCCTTTATTTGTAATGGTATAAGGGCCATATGCACAGATACAGAAAAGGAGAAATTCTGGGCAGGTAATCTGCCCCATAGGCAATAAAATTGTAGTTTTAACATGTTGTGTGCTAGCTTCGTTTGAGGTTAAGCCCCTTTTAAAACAATGGGATTTTTTTCTTAGCTCCTTGTGGTGTTGTTGGCAAGCCAGAGTTGCTCCCTTTTTGCCACAATACAAATGCTCCAATTTAATGCTTTCTCTTTTTAAAGCTGTGACTTAGTAAATCGTTCAAATGAAGTATTTGTTTCTACATAGTGCGATTTTGGCTCTGCAGAAAAGCCGCCAGCTGGTCCTGGGTCCTGGGACCGGGATCTCCTGCTGTCAGCTAGAGCGCTGACTTCACTGAAACAGCCAGGAAGAGGTAACTTTAGCAAGTTATATCTCTCAAACATAAAGGTTTGAATGGTGTCAAGGTAGACAAAGCTCCGGGGCCAGATGGTATACACCCACGGGTACTTAAAGAGCTAAGCCAGACCCTGGCCAGACCGATATATCTGATTTTCAGGGATTCTTTTATTTCTGGTATGGTGCCCATGGATTGGCGTAAAGCAGATGTGGTGCCCATATTTAAAAAGGGATCAAAGTCCCAGCCAGGAAATTACAGACCCGTAAGCTTGACATCTGTGGTAGGGAAGCTGTTTGAAAGGTTGCTAAGGGAATATATTCAAGAATTCTGCTGGAACAGGAATATCATTAGCAATAGCCAACATGGCTTTGTGAAAGATAGGTCTTGTCAAACGAACTTGATCGCATTTATGAAAAAGTAAGTAATAATATAGATGAGGGAGCGGCGGTTGACGTGATCTATTTAGACTTTGCCAAGGCATTTGATACAGTTCCACACAAGAGGTTACTGTACAAATTGAATGAAATAGGACTAGGGGAAAATGTTTGTGTGTGGATTGGAAATTGGCTGAAAGATAGAATGCAAAGAGTGGTAGTAAATGGCAAGTTCTCCAGTTGGATAAACGTGATAAGTGGAGTGCCTCAGGGATCTGTCCTGGGTCCTCTTCTTTTTAATTTGTTTATTAATGACCTCCCAGAGGGCATAGGAAGCCATGTATCAGTGTTTGCCGATGACACAAAATTAAGTAAGGTAATAAAGTCTGAACTGGATGTGTCTTCATTACAAGAGGATTTGGACAAATTGAGTAACTGGGCAGGCAAATGGCAAATGAGATTCAATATAGACAAGTGTAAAGTTATGCATTTTGGGTATAATAATAAAAATGCAACATATAGTTTAAATGGTGTTTCTCTGGGGAAATCTACTAATGAAAAGGATTTAGGTGTAATGGTAGACAATAGACTTAGCAGTAGCATGCAGTGCCAGCTGGCAGCTGCAAAGGCCAATAAGATATTGGCATGTATTAAAAGGGGTATTGACTCAAGGGAGGAAGATATAATTATGCCTCTTTACAGGTCCTTGGTAAGACCCCACCTAGAATGTGCTGTTCAATTCTGGGCACCCTTTCTGAAGAAGGACATTGTGGAACTGGAGAGAGTGCAGAGGAGGGCTACAAAACTAGTAAGGGGAATGGAAAGTTTTAGTTATGAAGAGAGGCTAGAAAAGTTAAACTTGTACACACTAGAGAAACGGCGTCTTAGAGGGGATATGATAACACTATATAAATATGTTCAAGACCCATATAAAGGGCTTTCAAAAGACCTGTTCATTAACAGAACAGTACACAGGACAAGGGGCCACCCGCTTAGACTTGAGGAAAGGAGATTTAGTCTACAACAGCGGAAGGGTTTCTTTACAGTAAGGACAATAAAGGTATGGAATGCACTTCCGGAGGAGGTGGTGCTATCAAATACATTAGATGCCTTTAAAAGGGGCCTGGATACTTATTTAAAAGAGCATAATATAGAGGGCTATGCACGTTGGTATTAGGATTAATATTTAGTTAGGGCTTGTTGATCCAGGGAGAAATCTGATTGCCATTTGGAGTCAGATGCCTTCTTTTGGGTCAGCGATGGTAAACAGGAATAGGAAAAGGGTTGAACTGGATGGACGCAAGTCTTTTTTCAACCTAAATTACTATGTAACTATGAGATATACAACTTCATATCCATGTTAATCTTTTTTTAATGCCTACCATATTAAAGTGTTAGTAATGTCTAAAAAAAAGTTTTTTGCATTTAGAAGAGCTTAAAAAGCTGAGCTAAATGCAAAAAACGTATGTCTCAAACCACTATGGTTTAAGAGATACAGAAGTTTGAAGTTTGATGTCTCCTACTGACAGCTATAAAGCTGTCAGCAGGAGATTTGTGTCGGTGGACACGGAGGCACTTGAGAAGTGCCGAGTTCTCGTTACTTACAAGGCACACGTTTTAGACCATTCCAATGAAGGGATTCCTTGTAAGTAACAAGAACTCGGCACTTCTCAAGCGCCTCCGTGTCCACCGACACAAATCTCCTGCTGACAGCTTTACAGCTGTCAGCAGGAGACATCAAACTTTAAACGCCCGTATCTCTTAAACCATAGGGGTTTGAGAGAGATGTTTTTTTTTGCATTTAGCTCAGCTTTTTAAGCTCTTCTAAATGGAAAAAAACTTTTTTTAGACATTACTAACACTTTAAAATTAAACATTACTATCCCTTTAAATCAATTTACATTTTCATCTCTCCCCTATGATGCAGACATTTTATCCCATAATTGTACATATGTAGCTTATTACAGGATGAAAGGGCTGATGGGAGTGGCAGTTTTGGAGTGCCTCAGGATGCCCACCCCAGGCTTATTGAATGGGACCCAAGTGCCTTCCCCAATTTTCACAATAAGGTGACGCAACACTGCAGTGCATTTTTCATAGGCATTCCAGGTTTTTTATCCTCCTCTTGCCATTTCACCTCATCTGATCATTCAGTTCATTACATTTTATTGGACAATGACCTGTTATTTCAGGGTTGGCTTTCACTATTTCCATCTGATTGTCTGCTCTGACTGGTGGGTCTCTTTCATTATCTATGTCACTACATTGGCTGCTTTTGTTTGTTTGGATAATATCTTGACATCCTTCATACATATATTTATTTATATTTTGTCCTTTCTTGCCTTTACCTTTAAATCTCACTCTCTTAACACTAGGGGTGTCAAAAGCTATGCAGTGCATTTAATACCTCTGTGGCACTGGAAGGGTTAAAACAGTAATTATTCGCGCGCACACACACTCATGATTTGACAGACAAAAATGGCTAGTACAACAGATGGGCAGATTGTAATTTCCAGTAAATGAAACAAAACCTGTGTTAGGGTGGCAGATCCGCTTAAACCATGTAAGGACCAGAGATGTGTACAATGCATTGCATACCCCTCTGATCCTTAAAGGGTTAAGCTTTAGCTGAGCAGTGTAAGAGTTCTGCATGAAGTTGTTTGGGAAGCACTGGTGTAAATGTAGACCTTGCTGGTGCAGATCTCTGCAGAGAGCAGGTCCCAGAGCAGGGATGTTAAAGGAGAACTGACTGGACAGTCACAAAGACCATTAATGTGTGTGTTTATAAATACAGGCCAGGCTTGGAACGGAAGAATGGCATTACAGGCCATTACATTCAGAGTGCTAGAAAAGACTTTCTAGGAAGAGATACACACTGTTTCCTTTCATGCAGTTACTTTGCACTAGTACAGGTCTAATGTGAAGAGACAGTGAGGATAGGGGGTATTTGATGATATGGGCCAGAGGCAAATGGAGAGAGCTGTAACACAGGAGTGGGGACAGGGCAGGCAATACACATTTGGAATGAAGGAGGGAGGGGTGAGGTAGTGATAGACTGTAATGAAGGATGGTGGACCTGAGCTAACCAAAGCAAAATAAGGGGCACAACCTGGTGCAGGAGCACATGAAAAACAGTGGCAGACAGTGAACACTTAACCCGTTGTTTGTCAGATGGGTATCAAATGCATTGCTTTGCAATATGGATACCCTTCTGACACTCAAACGGTTAGTGGGGTGATTGTATTCAAGAGCTTGAAAGACTGTTGGAAATGTGAAATGAGGGTAGACATGTGAGCAGCTTGTACAGGAAGGTTGGTGAGGAGAGAAGGAAATAATGGAAGGGAGGGCATGGAAGGAGGCGATAATGGGAGGGAGGGAAGAGAGGGGAGATGGCGGGGGAAGGAGGAGATAATGGGAGGGAGGGAAGAGAGGGGAGATGGCGGGGAAGGAGGAGATAATGGGAGGGAGGGCAGACAGGGGAGATGGCAAGGAGGGAGGCGATAATGGGAGGGAGGGGAGATGGCGGGGAAGTAGGCGATAATGGGAGTGAGGGGAGATGGCGGGGAAGTAGGCGATAATGGGAGGGAGGGGAGATGGCGGGGAAGTAGGCGATAATGGGAGGGAGGGGAGATGGCGGGGAAGTAGGCGATAATGGGAGAGAGGGGAGATGGTGGGGAAGTAGGCGATAATGGGAGGGAGGGGAGATGGCGGGGAAGTAGGCGATAATGGGAGGGAGGGGAGATGGCGGGGAAGTAGGCGATAATGGGAGGGAGGGCAGAGAGGGGAGATGGCAAGGAGGGAGGCGATAATGGGAGGGAGGGGAGATGGCGGGGAAGGAGGCGATAATGGGAGAAAGGCAATAATGGGAGGGAGGGCAGGGAAGAAGGCAATAATGGGAGGGAGGGCAGGGAAGAAGGCAATAATGGGAGGGAGGGCAGGGAAGGAGGCAATAATGGGAGGGAGGGCAGGGAGGGAGATGGGAGGGAAGAAGAAAGCGATAATGCGAAGGAGGGCTGAGGAGAGAATGTGACGAATGGTAGGAAAGTGAAAGATTTTGACAGGAGTAGCCCGGGAAAATTTGTATATAAGCATATCTCCTCCTTACTGCCAGCATGGACAGAGAATTTTTGTCATCTGACAGCTTTCTTCTTTTATAGATATGTTTCATTTAAAAAAACAAGAAAAAACTGTTCTTTAACCTGTTGAGAGCCAGAGGTGGTGCCTAATGCTTTGGACACCCCCCTGGCACTCAGTGTTAAACACTTTAGGGATCTTTCACTCAGGGGAATTTGTATTGTGACGTGTGTAGCGCCTGTGTTTTTAATGCTGCAGTGTAACAGAGATTTCCAAGCATCCCATTCCCTCAGTAGAAGAAGTGATAACATTGCAAGGAAAACACAGCTACCTGCAATATTTCTGCAATTTCAATGAAAATCTATTGACATCAATTGATTTCTCATTAAAGCGGAACTTTCATCCACTATAAAGTTGCCCTGCTATAATTAAGCAGGCAGCGACTAGGTTCAGAAATCAATTGTAGGTAACTGACCTACGCGCACCTGTGGCGTCAGTCCTCCTGGTTACCATGTGGTACGTTGCAATGCTTCTTGCAGGAGACCGGGACTGACAGTGCAGGCGTACAGACAAGATGTCTGGGTTCCATTCTCCTACAATGATTTCTTTAGAACAGGCTACTTTTCAAAGGTAAAATATATATTCTAAAGCTAGTCGCTACCTGCTTAATTATAGCAGGGCGACTTTATAGCTGATGAAAGTTCCCCTTTAAATTACTTCTTTATGGACTTCCTGCCTCTGAACTCCGTACAAAATGCTGCAACAAGAGTTACTTTACTGTCACCTAGGTTTGTCGCTGCCCACTCCTTCTCCAATGGCTGCCTATAAAACTTCGGATATCCTACTTAATAATTCTTCTCTCATATCAAAACCTTTTCCCTCATTATCCCTTAAATGTGAAGTGCTCTACCTCCCAGCCTGCGCCTCTTCACTTCTCATATAGTCTTCAAGTCTCATTTAAAATCCATACCTCCTCAGCAAGGTTTCAGCAAACTGAAAGGCACTGACATCATACATCCAAGGCACTTATAATGTATTTATGTTTACTCTATTTGGACCAAAACTCTTACATTGTATTCCCACACTTGTAGCCCTGTACTGTAGATCTCTGCGTGCACTTAATTCATTCAGTAATACAGATATGTAGCTGTGTTGTTGAGCTGTCAGAGGAAACTTGCAGCTTGCTGCATCTCTCTGCCATAGTGCATATCGCTTATGTGAAATGCCCCATAGGAAACAATGAATCGAAACTAATTTTTTCATGAGTTTGAGGATCTTAAGCTCTTATAGAGTTAACCCTTTGAGTGCCAGAGGGGGTACACAACGCAATGCGTTGCATACCCCTCTGGCACTCAAAGGCTTAAGGGCCACAGAGGTTTTTTTTTGTTTTTTTTGTTTTTTTTTGCCAAAATCAAATTGTGGTTTCCCGAGCGTCATGCAGCTTCACAGGGACCCCTGAATTCCATGACATGCCAGGACTATCGTGGGTACTTACCATAAGTTTACCCCTGATGGTCCTGGCACATCATGGGTTCGTATGGGGGTTAAGAACTGTAGACAGCGAGTAATAAACAATAGGGGGTCATTTTTTAGAGAAGTTGTACTGAATAGTAATAAGCCATGTTATCACTATTTAAAATTAATGTGTTCTCTCCCCGCAGTAGTCATGGCCGTGCCACCTACCTACGCAGACCTGGGCAAATCCGCCCGTGATGTCTTCAATAAAGGATACGGTGAGTAAGCATGTCTATGGGGTTGGTCTTCAAAAGATATATACAACCAAGGGAAGGGGGGCAACCTGTGGCTCTCAAGCACTTACATGGCCTGCTACAACTCGCATCATCCTCTGCTACACTGTCTGCTGAGGATGATGGGCGCTGCAGTCCAACAACAGCTTGGGCATCACACGTTTACAGCCCATTATATATAATGTATTTTTGGCTTTTCCTGGGGGCTTAATTCTTACGCAGGAAGATGTATGTTCTAGAATTGCACCTCCAAGCTGCACCGTATGAGACAAATCTACATTTTCTATGCTTTAAATGTAACATTTAACCCTTTGAATTCATGAGGTCTCCAAAGCATTGTATAAAAATGCACTGGTGATCTCTCTAACTTTCAAGGGGTTATGAAAGCCCCATTTAAATCAGTGACAATTTTGACTTAACCCATTAAGGACTGGCGGTTCCCGGGAAGGTACTTCCTTTTAGGACCTCTTTGATGTTGCCTGTTATGGGTGCAGGTGCGCTGAACTGGGATCTGAGAGAGAGCGCGCCGGTCTTGGAGCATTCAATTTCAGACCCCGTTTTTTACTTGAAGCCCTCCCGCAGGAGCTCTATAAGTAAAAAGTATGTGATGTGCCCGGACTGTCACCAGTCCTTAACCCCTAAAGGACCATTGATGGTTCTGGCACGTCATGGGTCGGTGAGCCATATGGACCTATGACATGCCAGGACCGTCATGGAATTCAGGGCTCCCCGTGCAGCTGCACGGCGTTCAGGGAGCCCTGAATCTGATTCAGAAAAGAAAACAATGATCCATGGTCCTTAAAGGGATAGTATTACTTAAAAAATACTAATCCATGTTAAATTCCCTTGAATAAAGATGAAAAATGCCCCCAGTGGCATCTCTCAAACCCTTTATGGTTTGAGAGAAAACCGCTTTCAAAGTTCGCCCCTGGCTCACGTTAGCATTCTAGCTGACAGCCTGGGAATCCAGTCCCGGGACTGTCTGCAGCAGAGCCGACATCCCATTTACAAAAAAGAAATCCTTCACTTAAAAGGTCTTCTACATGTGCTTGCAAACCAAACACACATAGAAAACCTTTTTAGTGATGGATTTCTTCTTTATTAACACAATCTCGGCTCTGCTGCAGAGCTGCCGGCTGATCTCAGGAGGATTCCCCTGCTCTCAGCTAGAATGCTGACGTGAGCCAGGGACAAACTTTGAAAGTGGTTGTCTCTCAAACAATAAGGGGGGCAGCTGGGGGCATTTTTCATCTTTATTCAAGGGCTTTTACATAGGGATTAGTATTTCAGTGCATTGGGGAATGCCTGTGTCCCTTATGGTGTAGTTGTTTTGCTCCAGAATTGCTGCTGTTTTGCTTTTGACATAATCAAGCTAAAGAGATGCAGTTCGGAGGCAACTCCTCTACACCTCGGGGAGGGGGGTAACGTTTAATGTAAATGGGGACTTAACTTGAATACTGGGGAGGTTTCCAGTGCATTGCAGTATGTTGGCGAAATCTCTAGGATTCAAGAGCTTAAAAGCCCCATTTATATTAATGGAACTTTGTGGAATTTTAATTTCAGCTCCATGATGCAGTTGGTTTGCCCCAGAAGTTCATCCCTTGAGTGCATTGAGTTGCCTTTGAACTTATCAAATTTCATAAATGTAAAACCGATGTATTTCTGTTATGCTCCTAATATGTAAGGGGAACGCTTCTCTAGCATTTAAATGGTTAACCCTTTGAGTGCCAGAGGGGTACGCAACGCATTGCTTTGCAGTGCGTTGCGTACCCTTCTGGCACTCAAAGGGTTAAAATGAAAAGCCCATTTTAAATCATTGGGATTTTTTTCTCTCTCTTATTGTGGCGTTTGTCCAGACTTACTCCACTTTCTTTAGGTATAGGGCCCAAGGTCTGTAACTTGTATAGCTGTCTAGAGGTGTTAGTATAACAGTCATTTGTGGTTTTAGGGTTTGGTCTGGTGAAGCTGGAGTTGAAGACCAAATCTGCCAGTGGAGTGGTGAGTAATGTCTGTGTACAGTGTGCTAGAAGCATGTTCTGTTTTTCTGTGTGTTTTGGTTAACTGTCTCTTTTCTACCATTTTAATGCTGCCTTGGAAATCCTACAGATGGTAAGACCTTACATAATCTTATTACCAGGGGATTAGAAACCCAGGATGAGAACAAAAAGGAAAATTGTGGCAGCTTACCACAAATGAGTGTGCATTCACCAAAGGGTTTACTTTGCTCCTAGCTGAAGCACAGGAAGACTCCCAGAGTTTTATAAATGTTTCCTGCCATGTGCACCCTGCCCTGTCCTAGTGAATAAAATGAAAAATCCTAGTGTGAGATAGTGTAACAGGGAGGGAAATTGGTGAAAGTTGACACACTCCTGGCCTGGTAAAGAAAAGAATGGTAAACTGGTATCATTTTGCTTTTTCCTGGACATGATATGTCAGCGTTCACCAAAGGGTAGTAACCAAGCAAAACCCAGGATGGGCAAGACAGAAAACAAAAACAAATGCAGAGAAATCTAAGCAAAAGAACATGTATCAAATCACTGGACACAGAACCACCTATCTTGGAGGAAGTTGATAAACCTTCTGTGTAAGGTAATGGCTATCAAGAAGACTGTCTCTAAAAATTAATGCCCCCAAGGAGATCTACAAGGGGCTCAAAAGGTGGCCAGGTGCAAACATCCAACACTTCCTGCAGACCCCAGGTAGTTGTGAAAGCCCTTGTGGCTGAACAGTGCCTCTGAGAAATCTTGTGATCATTTCCTGGGATGCCCATTTACTGCCTGTCAGGACTGAAATAGCCGAAACCTGGACCCTGGTGCTCAAATATTTGTTGGACCTGAGAGATGGACTTTATAGGTTGACATCGTTGGGAAAGGTCCACTGACAGAAGGTTGTACATACTCTGCAATAAGCCTTAGACATGTAATATTTTTATTTAATTATTTTTTCATGAAGAAGCAGAGATAGAAGTGTCCAAAAGTCCCAGGGTCTGAGGACAGAAGACTCTAGAATAAAATCTCTCCAGCTTTGTATTCTGGTAATCCTCTATCACATATATGGAGGGCTGACTACAACATCTGACAATCTGAGTAAACACAGTTCAGTTCAATGTCCAAGTGCCCAGATGCTGTTGAGAGCACCTAAAGAAGTCTGCTTGGCTGTTGGGATTCTGTGAAATATAAACTGCTGTCAGGTCTGGAATGTGTAGCACTGCCTAGTTCAGAATTGGAGTCACTTTGTGGTGACATACTCTCAGAACTATATGGAATCAGATGGGTGCCAGCAGCCAAGCACCTGGTGTCTGGGAGCAGCTTGGCACCCACTTTCAGAGCCTTGGAACTGGTGTCTGTTCTAGGGTCTTGGGGACCTAACATGGCATTCAGAACAAACAAGATAGCCCCAAATTATTGCAGCTTCTTGAGCACTGAACGGATGGGCAATCTTAGGGCCTTCAGCTCTTGCTGTCTAAAATTCCCATATTTCCAGCCAGATAATGGCCTGAGGATAATGGGAGTTGTAGCTCACCAACAGCTAGAACATTGCAGGTTGATCACCTCTGGCAGTCCTATAATCAAAAGCAGCTAGCCCAAGTATCGGGGTGTTAATTCTTTTGTAATTCTGACCAGTTGGGGGCAGTAAAGAGGCTGAGGAGGTGCCTCTCGGCAACTAGAAACCCACTTTTGTTTTGCCTGTGTAGTGAATGAGCTTAGTGTGAAGGACAGAAGGGGTCAGGTAGTGCACTTGCAAAACAGATTTTTTGGTAACCGTGGATTAATGTGGAGGTATGTGTGTGGTATTTTGCAGGAGTTTACAAGCAGCGGCTCATCTAACACAGAAACAGGGAGAGCGTCTGGCAATCTAGAGACAAAGTACAAGATGAAGGAAGCAGGAGTCACTTTCACCCAGAAATGGAACACAGACAACACCCTGGGGACTGAGGTGGCCCTGGAAGACAAGGTGAGATGGGGATGTTTTGGGCTGGGATGACATACTATGGTTTATCCAGTAGCTTGTAAGTGGCAGTAGAAGATAATGAGATGGGTGTGGTACTGGGATGAGCTAGCAGGGTAAATCCAGTGGCTGGCAAGTTGGTGCTAGAATAGGACCTTGTAGGCTACCGTGATGAGAGATGTAGTCCAGCAGCAGCTGGAAGGCCTCAAGTTGCTTACACCTACCCCTGCCATAGAAGAGGGGGTTAGGATGAGTTAGGTTGGTTTAGGGACTGATGAGTGGCCATATAAGACACTTTGCCTTCTTCTCTTGCAGTTGGCTCAGGGACTGAAGCTTTCACTGGACACCACATTTGTACCTAATACGGGGTGAGTGTCACCTGCTTTGGGTCTATTAAAACTATCTCTATGCTTGGTATCCCCTGACCCCAAATTCTTTTTGAAATTTTCTCTGGACTTCCATATTTCACTTTCCTCTCTTTGGTCCTTTGTCTGTTTTAATTCTCGACCTTTCATCGAAACACCTTCTCCAACACACACGTGCACAAACACACCACACACCCTTATCAGTGTTCCTCCTTCCTCCGACTTTCTGCCTGTCTTCCCTAGTAAGAAGAGTGCCAAGCTGCGGACTTCCTACAAGAGAGACCACGCCAACCTGGGCATTGATATTGACTTAGACCTTGCTGGTCCTACCATATATGGCTGGGGAGTGATTGGCTACCAGGGCTGGCTGGCCGGATACCAGATGGCCTTTGACACTGCTAAATCCAGGCTGGCACAAAACAACTTTGCTCTGGGATACACAGCAGGAGACTTCCAGCTACACACCAATGTGTAAGTGTTTGTAAGGGAACGGAGTATGTCTTTATACTGGTAATAAACCTTGGCAATAGCCTACCAATATTAACAATGCTCTGCACTCTCTATAATGAGGACCAACTTCACACTGAATGTTCGTGCTGCACTTTATAATTTTAATTTAGCTCTATATACTGATGATGAACACACTGCTCTGTATAATGGAACGGAGTAGGTCTATATACTGATAATGGAAATGCTGGACTCTGTAATGGTATTGAATATCTCTATATGGATAATGGACACTGCGCTGTATGAGTGTTTGCATATACAAATTAATCCTTTGAGTGCTACTGGCACTCAAAGTTTAATAGTGCACTGCATTCTTTATAATGAGAACTGCTTGACACTGATAATGATGATGCTGCACTGTATAATGGTACTGTGTGTCCCTATACATAATGGACATGCATCGCTGTATAAAGGTGCTGAGTATCTCTATACACTGATAATGGATACATTGTAGTATATATTGGCACTGAGTAACTAAACACTAATAATGAACATACAGCAATATATAATGGTACCGAGTATACATTGATTAGTACAATAACACCTCTGATCTTTCCTTTCTCAGGAATGATGGCACAGAATTTGGAGGATCTATCTACCAGAAGGTCAATAAGGATGTGGAGACCTCTGTGAATTTGGAATGGAGTGCGGGCAGCAACAATACACGCTTTGGCATTGGGGCCAAGTACCAACTGGACTCTGGTACCACCCTCTCTGTGAGTCTGGACCCTGCTGTCCTAGTTCAGCATCTCTGATCTTTGCTTTAATTCTGTGTTTATACCTGTTACTCTTCTCTTACATCTTTGTGCTTTTTTACTAGGCCAAAGTTAACAACGCCAGTCTGATTGGAGTGGGTTACACGCAGACTCTGAGACCCGGTAAGGAGGAAGGGAGACACTGGTTGACAGGGGATTGTGGGGGAGGTAAGGGGGTGTGGTACAGCTGCTGAGGACTATAATTTCCATCCTTACCAGCCTCTGAATTATGGGAGTTGCTGTCCTCCACAGCTAGGGAATCTCAGTTTGCCCACCCTTTATATGGAGGGGAAAAAATCAGGGAGGATTTGGAACAGGGCTAGTGAATTGCTGGACCTCCGACAGTTGGGGATTACACCTCCATCATCTGGCTGGTTGGGGATAAGAGTGTTGATGTCCAGCAACTCACTACCTCTGCTTTAGGAGGGGTTAGAAAGGGGGGGGGAGATGTAAACACAGCTGAGCAGCTCTTGAATCTCCCCCACCCACTGACATGGAATTGCTGCTGCTGCTGTAGAACCTCTTGAGAGAGAACTGCCAGTCGCCCTTTTCAAACAGGGATTGGTCTTGAGAAGGAAGTGTGGTGACTGCTCTGCTTCACAAGAGATTCTTGTCATTTATTCACTCGTTTCTGGGCCTTGAGGCCTTTAGCTGTCTGTGTTCAGGTGTGGATGTATGAAACATCTCCACCCCTGCAGATAAAGGTATTTGGCTGCCCCACTCCTACCAGCTGACCTTTTCACTACCAGAGTGGTTTGCAGAGTTTTCCAATGTATTGAAGACCTCCTCCCATCCCCGAAACTCCATGGGTTAATTATTTGCCATATTACCAGATAGCTATGGTGGTTGGATGTGCCTTGAAGGTCAGGATGTAGGGGTCATACAGACAATAGGGGAGACATTCAGGGGTAAAACAGCTGCGCTATAGAGGACAAACATTCAAGATGGAGACCTCTCTAGCATTTAACCTCTTTACTGCCGGAGGGGCATGCAAAGCATTGCTTTGCAATGCGTTTCATATCCTGCTGGCACTCAAGGGGATAATAATTTTTATTTCTCCCCAGTGGTGCAGTTGGTTTGGCCCAGAATAGCTCAACATTTATTTTGTGCAGTTGAACCCAGGGAGTGAGTCTGGGACACTGTGCTTTCTTAATCCGTTCAATAACAAAAGGCTTAAAAACAAGTGTCTGGGATGCATGGCGTCAATACTAGACAGTGGATAGACAGTAGCATACTGTGTATATGCACATAAGCACAGACACACATACTCAACGAGCTCTTCTGATAAGAATCCTTGGGTGAGCTGGTGGCTGCTCTAGGAGTGGTGAACAGCCAGAGTCCTGTGGTATGTACTGAGGCTCTCATAGTGATAAGGGTCACATGGTTTATCAGCTCTGCCTAAGCCCCTCTATTGGTCAGGACTGTATTAAAGAGAGACAAACAGAGCTTGCTGTTACAATAGATGTGATTCTCATCAAGATGAAGGGAAGCATGAACGCGCTCCCTGGGAGAGCTGGTAGGGAGGTGGCAGGAGAAATGGAAGTCTGGAAAGTCCTGCACCGCTGTGCCGATGTTACCCCTGTATTGCAGAATGTGGAAATGGCCACATGAAGTCTATATTTACTAAAGTATGTAAGTAGGAAAAAAATAAAACCAACAACAAGCCAATCCACATACCATTTTACTAGATGAATCATATGAGACACAGTGTATTAGATGTCAAAGTTCCCCTTTAAAGTGCTGCAGCTGTGGAGTAAGCGAACTGCACGACAGGAATCAAATAAAAACTCCTTATTCTTTAAATGGGGTTTTTAACCCATTAAATGCTAAAGTAAAATGACATGGTATTAAAGGAATAAATACATTATTATATAGATTGTAGGGATTATCCTCCTGAGTAATTTTTTATTAAGTGTTAGTATCTCATTAAATCACAAAACTATGTATATCCTAACTACACACACACTCTCTCTCTTTCTCTCTCTCTTTCTCTTTTTCTCTTTCTCTTCTCTCTTTTTCTTTCTCTCTCTCTCTTTTTCTCTCTCTCTCTTTCTCTCTCTCTCTCTCTCTCTCTCTCTTTTTCTCTCTCTCTCTCTTTCTTTCTCTCTCTCTCTCTCTCTTTTTTTTTTTTGTTTTTTTTTGGCTTTTTGCCCCGGGCAGTAACTACATGCCCAAATAATGTTAGAATA
This sequence comes from Rhinophrynus dorsalis, assembly GCA_037306005.1. Taxonomy (NCBI): domain Eukaryota; kingdom Metazoa; phylum Chordata; class Amphibia; order Anura; family Rhinophrynidae; genus Rhinophrynus; species Rhinophrynus dorsalis. The sequence continues at coordinate 495,691,154 of CM074721.1, forward strand.
GATGTTTTTTTCTTCACAGTTGCTTTGAACTTCCCCAGATGTGTTTGCTTAAATACTAGCTGACGTGTGTGTTTGTGCGCTTAACCATTTTTTGTTCAGGGTACCCCAAATACGCAATTTAGATTTTATGGGGCACCCGTAACATTTTATGTCATTTGTCAAATCCGTTATCAAGGGTACAAATAAGTAATATATAATTATTCCTAGGACTCACGATCTGAAAACAAACCTATTGTACATAATCATTTCCATAAATATGCATATAAAACTCAAAATTCAAATTTTTATCAAAGTCTTTAAAAAAAACAAAGGGTGCCCTAAATGGATGCACATGCCACACCTAAGTGCCACGGGACCCTGGTTGATAATCAGTGCTTTAGACACTTCAGAGACCAATTCCATCACTCATCAGTAGATGGCAGCCTACTATAATCTAATGCCGAGCTTATAGTATCATGCTCTCTACTGAGCACGTGCATCAATTCTGTTGCTTTCTTGAACTTTAACCCAGAATATCTCCTGTTCTACTTATCTTAATTATTAGCTTTACTTAAAAACAAAAAAAACTGTACTCATCCGGGCCATCATCCCCATCAATTTTGATGAGAATCGTTATGCTAATTTTTATTTTTTTTTATTTGGTTAAACCAATTTGGTACTTGGAAACTACGCGACCGATTTAGAATCCAAAATCGTCCATTTTCACTGTTGTAATCAAAAGCTAGGGCCAAAAAAAAAAAAATGACAATATAGAAATTTAAAAAATGTAGTCCTATTCGTAAATGTCCATTGAGGTGGATTGCAGGACCTGAAATTCCTCCCTCTAAAGACTCTTTAGGTTGTTGTGTGGACATTATATCCACACCCCTGGCACTCAAAGGGTTAAGCATCATGAAGTATTTTGTTGCGTGAAACAAGGGTACTCTATTGGAAGATGCTTCATTCAAAAATAATTATAGCTCAAACTTGCAATGTAAAGAAAATTATGTGCACCGTACTTTTATGGACTGCCATTTTAGGGGGGTGCTGTACCTTTTATTCCCTAAGGACGAACTGTGAAACTGAAAATGGCTCACCATAAACTTCTGTAGCAACAGCACCACCCAATAATGTCAGCCCATGGAAGAAGAAACATAGATTTTGGTGGCAGATAAGAACTATTCGGCCCATCTAGTCTGCCTATTTTTCGAACTGTAAAAACCTCCAACCTTATTTGGCCCTTACTCTTGCCTTAAATTCAGGATAGCATTATGCCTATCCCATGAATGCTTACAGCCTGTCACCGTATTAACCTCTACCACTTCTGCTTGTAGACTATTCCACTTATCTACCACCCTCTCAGTGGAGTAAAACTAAGCCACTGTCCCTTTAGTTTTAGATAAAGCGGACCCATGAGAAGGGGGAGGGAGTGGAGGTCTTTATTTTCTTACATCTCTCAAACCATAACGGTTTGAGAGATGGGAATAAGGGCATTACGTGGTTTTTTATTATTCCTGTCAATTCGCGAACTGTTTTTTTTGGAGTTTACTATCCCTTTAAATTCATATATTTAACAGTTATTTCCTTTAACCTGGTTTCCATTAAACTTTCACACTACTGATATAAGAGTTGCCAGACTTTTCACTGCTACCTTTTTTGTTAAGTGTTAAAAACAACTACGGTCAACAGTGACTGAATAATTCTGTTAACATTTTTGCAAGAACACACTTACTTTATTTTAATAACTTTGGGTGTATCCCATCTGGTCCCATTGATTTATCTGTTTTTACCTTAGAGAGTTGAAGTAGAACTTCTTCCTTTGTAACCATGCATGCTTCATGTCTTGCTGTTTCTTTTATTTAAAGGGATAGTAATACTTTATTATTACTATCCCCCATATTGTACATATTTATGGTTTGAGAGATAACCAAAGGCAAAGTTCCCCCTCCCTCCCCCTTCCCTGAAGTCAGCATTGTGCTGACTGCAGGGATATCCGGTCTGACTTTTATCATGTGGCTCTGCAGCAGAGCCGCGATCCTGTTAGTGAGAACTAATTATTTCACTGAAACGGTCTTCTGCATGTGCTCTAACATATAATATATATTATAATATATATAGGTATTCAAATTACCTAATCCATTTTTTTTACATGTGTGAAACATGAGGAAAATCTGACTGAGGCAAATAAGTCAAAGCTTACAATGTTCCTATTGCATGCCCAGATGAAAATGAGAGCACAGAGTCCAGTCACTTTTTTCAGGTCCAAACTCTTATAAATCCGGGTCCCTGGCATGAGATCATAGGCATGCGCGCAGGGTGTGCCTAGGCACACCCTAATCGGCCCTGTGCACACCGGCTTTTCAGAAGTTAAATGGCCGTTTAATGCTGTTGCGGCACCGGCTTTATACCTTAGCCGCTTGCCACGGCTATCTGCTGCTGACTGCTGTGCCCGGGGAGACCAAGGGGGGCGGGACAAGCACTCGAGCTCAAATGCTGCAAAAGCCTGCATGAGCCTTCCCTCCTTCATTGCAGTGCTGAGAGGAAGTGATGTCACTTCCTTTCAGCACTCGTTACATTGGGGGAAGGTGTCAGGGAGCGAACAGCGGGTGAGGAGGCTGCAGGCACTGGCACTGACTCTGCTATGAGTGAGTGTCTTGTATGTATGATGCATGAGTGAGTGTGTTAATGTTTAATGTGTGTGCGTGTGAAAGATAACTTACACCTAATCATTTATTTAGCACACACACACACACATATATATATATATATATATGCACCTGTGTGTTTGTGCTTTTGGGTGCACACCCTAATGCAATTGGCTGCGCACGCCTATGCGTGAGATAATCTACCTATGCACAGCCAGCTGTTTGAACCTCTGGGTGAGACTAGTTTTCTGACTCACGAGAGGGACTCTGATAAAAGGCACTATGCAGACAATCCGTATAGGTTATGGTGTGCAAAAATCCCTCCACTGTCCAGAAATACACTTTTGTATACTTTTATTTCCCTGAAAGATTTGAAAACTGTTCTGAAGTAAAGAAGGTATACCCTAAAATGTTTCCAATTGTCGGTCTCTTGTACCTCTTCCAGGTGTGAAGCTGACCTTGTCTGCTCTGATCAACGGAAAAAGCTTCAGTGCTGGTGGCCACAAGGTGGGCCTGGGTTTCGAGCTGGAGGCATAATGGAAAGAGGGCACGTAGAAAGAGATCCACCAGCCCTCCACCCCCTCATCCCTCCAGAGCTGACCAGACGTGACATTTCAGCCACAGGAGCATAACCTGAGATGTACAAGTAGTGCCAATGTTACTCTGTAACACCAGGAGCAGTGTAGGAAGGTTGAGAAGTAATGTTGCCTTGCACTCAGCCCACCTTGACAGGATCTCCCCTCAGTGACCACCTCTACTGTCCAGGAACTCCACTGGGAAGCTGTGCAGAGCTAGCTAAATCTTCAGTGTTGCTTGCGTTTTAATTAACTGAATTACCTTCCTTCATAATAGGAACTAATCCAGAGGTATAGGCGGGTCTTCCTTTAACAGATCAACACATTAACTCTTTGAGTGCCAGAGAGGCAAGCAACGCATTGCGTACTCCTCTGGCACTCAAGGGGTTAAGGATGAGAAAGATTTGTTACATTTTGTAGGTAGATGTCCTTTACACAGCAGTCAGGTCTGTCTATACATTTGCATTATGTATGCAGTTTCCTGTATATAGTGATCTCTGTTGAAGTCTGCCTCTAGACCGCAGCTCTTCACATCCACCAGCAGGCTTCAATAGTCCTGAATGATTTGGAAGTGGCAAGTCTTTATTGGACTTTAAAATAAAACTGAATGTGCGTTCAACCGAGATCAAAGGCATAAAATATAAATGTGATCATGGGTCTTAAACTGCATCATTAGAGGGGTGAGAATGTGCAGGTCTTTTGGGATAGCTCTGATTTAGCACACATGATGTTGTAATTCTGAAACAAACCAACTGAACCACAGAAGACAAGCTTCCCATTGACGGGATTTTTACCACTCGAGATCTCCAACATATTGCTTTGCAGTGCACTGGAGACCACTCCAGCATTTAACCAATTAAATGCCAGAAATGGGAATTTGGTGTATATTTACTTGTCCCTTGTGCGCAGTTAGTTTGCTCCGGAATCCCACTCTAGTTCATTGAGAATCGGCGCCAGTGAAAGCAGGGATATGACAAGACGCAGTGCTGTCTCAGGCCTCTGGGAAGGCAGCGTGACACCCGTGATTCTGACATACCTGACTGCTGTTTGATGGACACCTACCTCAGCAAATCATTCTGTTAACCCCTTTGAATGCCAGAGTGGGGATGAGCACATTGCAACGCATTGGATACCTCTCTGGCTTTTAAAAGGTTAAACACAATAAAAGCCATTTAATTTAGGGCAAATATACCCTTTACATTTTATTTCAATGCTTTCTGAATTAACACGACTCCCTTCTCTATTGGGTCATTTTTTCCTTTGTCCTTCAGAACATCATTCCTGAGTGACTCGTCCAATAAAGCTCTAGAGTAGTGGTGCTCAATGTGAGGCTCTCCAGCTGCTGCAGACAATTGGACTTGTAGTCTGGTAGTGGATGGAGGATCTTGCGTTGCCCGCCACTACTATAGATGCCTCCATATACACTTTCTATCAAGCTTTGCCATTTCTAGAGCTTTATCTCATCAGTCTTTGATGTTTCTGATCCTCTTCCCAAGTCTGTAATTGTGAGTAACACTATGGGGCATATGTGCAAAGAAAGAGTGGATCAATTCCTAGACAAACTAGAATATGTAAACCTTCCCACTAATTTAAATGGGGCCTTCTATCCCTTGAGTGCTAGAGAGGCCATCGGGAATCAGTGCATTGGAGACCTGCCTGGCACTGAAAAGGTTTAACTGTTTGAGTGCCACAGGGGTGTTCAGTGAAATGACTGCACACCCCTGTGGCACTCAAAGGGATACTTGTCACCTCATATACATCAACAGGATTTGCTATGCTCTCTATGGAGCAATTGGTTGGTCCTAGAAATCATCCAGTTGTCTTTATACCTGTGCCCTTATATAGATAATTAACACTACAGAAATGACAATTCTCTAGAGCACTGTGTAACTTCCTAGCTCTTGTTCTATAATCCATTCAAATCAATGTAACCTAAACCATCTCTAGACTTCAATGAACCAGTTTCCTCCTCTTCCGGATACCCAAGTCCCATAGACCGTTGTCCCTCTTGTAGGTCTCGCACAGGAAATGTTTTCCCTCACCATCCCTAGTGCCTGCCCACGTCACATCCAGAGACAGATGGGGAATACCAGTTCTCAGCCAACCTATGTCTGTTTAGTTTTATTGGTCGTTGCTGCTCTCACTTTCCGAATGAATTCCCGTAATGCACGTCCTATTGTTCAGAGTGTTTTCATGAAATAAAGTAATATTTGGAGGTATTACAATAAAGATGGCCACCTGCACATTGGAGTGTGTTGTTTTTACTTGACTGATTTATACACACAGACTTTTATGCTAAGAAATGTTACAGTAGTGCTGTTGCTAGAATAGACTATTGTGAGTTATTGTCTTTGACAGTAGCAGTTCACAAAGCGTTGTAGTAACCGCACCACAAGATTTCAGGCCATGGAGCTTGCGCACCTAAAAGTGCAAGTCAGAGCTGCAAGAATTTTTGCATACAGCATCTCAGCAGTGGGAGTACATTGTTTTACTCAGCAGTGTACACTGTGCCTGTATGTTTTATTTTTTTTTTTCATATTGCACAGGCCTATCCTATTTCCTCTGTACAAAACTTAGCTAAAAAAAAAAAACTGCTCCCTGGACTGTGGGGTAGTGTTTGGGTGTTAACATTCCTCTGCTCCTTGTTAGGGGCTCTAAACTCTTCCGGTTTAGTACCCTTATCATGTGCTTGTGTTTAATGTATTCATTCTTTAAGTAATCCATAAGTTTGCCTATACAATAAAGGGGCATACACAGACATCAAACCACTTCCTAGTAAATGACTTCCCTTTAACTTATGACATCAGCAGACCTGACATCCTGGACCCTGGAGAAGCAGAACAGGGGTCTGACCTAGATTCTCCTCTAGGAAGACACTGAACTGCACAATGCAGTTCCTCATAGACCCTTTGTCTTGGGCTTGAATTCCTGACATAGAGGGTCTATTGGAACTGTGCACTCAACCCTGGAGTTTATAGCAGAGAGCCACATACTTCTGGGTAGATCCAGCTGGGTAGATCCAGCTGGGGCGGGGTGACCACTTCTGCAACAGCAGAGAGGAGCACCAGGCTTTTTACCAAGTCTTCCATTGGGGCAGACTTGGTAGAATGTCACTTTGTAACATACAGGCCTTTTTGAAAGGGCTTTCCAAAACCCCTATATTTCTTAGTAATATTTGCTACATAATTTGCATTATCTGTCAAACATTTCTTAATAAATTAAACTATCATTTGAAATTGATTTTGAAAGTTACAGTTCCAAAATGTACACATTTTGAGACCACTGAGGAATTTGTTTAAATGTAAAAGTGTCTGAAAGAAACTGCACCAAAGTGAAGAAAAGGAGATTTTTGTGCGCTTCTGGATAAATCCTTTTGCCTTGGTCCATATGGAACATAAGAACCATGGGGTGAAGTTCCATGTGGTGAAGCAATGTGAGGTGGAGACTCCCACCCTGCCCAGACAGGCACAGATTGATATAGTAACATAGTTGGATAGTTGATGAGGCTGAAAAAAGACATGCGTCCATCAAGTCCAGCCCATGGCAAAAACACCCGTGTTGATCCAGAGGAAGGCAAGAAAAACCCTTTGAAGCCATTTCCAATTTAGCCGCAAGTGGGTAAAAAAATTCCTTCCTGACTCCCTGGATCAACATCCTATCTGCTTTGAAGCTAACGGTCATAATTTTTTAACCCCTTAGTGACTGCAGCCGGCACGTAACGCCCGACGAACTTTTTCCCCCATTACCTTTAATGACTTCCTGGACATACATGTACGTTCTCTGTCATTAGGGCTGCCACCCAGCCTGTATTTAACCGGCAGGCCGGTAAAAAATTGGCTTCTGTCCAATGTTAAGTCGATAGAGGGAATGCCATGGCTGGTATTTTTTTTTTAAGAAAAGGTGGCAACCCTATCTGTCACTAAGTTATAGTTTCTGCGGGACATACATGTACGTCCATTGTCAGGATGGCGTTAATATTCTTATGTGTCCAAGAAGGGAAATGTTTAACATATGTCCTGTTAGTGGTCTCTGAAGACCATTTAACAGTAGAATATTACCTGACTCATCTCAGTGACAGCACTATTGTTTATGAATCACCAGCCTGTTCAGTACTGATATAAAGTACTGTGACAAATACTGCATACAAGGACATCCTATATAATTAGCTATAATTTTCAATATTGTTCTGTGCTAGATAGGCATCCACTGCTTTTTTTTGAAAACCGTTGCATTACCTGCAAGTACAACATGCTGAGGCAAAGAATTCCATAGCTTTACCACCCTTACTGTAAAGAATCCCTGCCTTTGATTCAGTCGAAAGCACCTTTCCTCTAGTCTTAATGTAGAACCTCTGGTTCTTAGCTCTGCTCTTTGCGTAAATAATTCATTGGCTAGTTCTTTGTATTGACCTTGCATGTATTTGTAAATGGTAATCATATCACTCAGACATCTCTTCTCTAATTGTAAACAAATCCAGTTTGACTAGTCTTTATAACTCAGATCCTCCAATCCCTTTATCAGTTTTGTTGCACATCTCTGCACCTTTTCCAGTTCAACAATGTATTTTTTTAAGAACTGGTGCTGAAAACTGTACTCCATATTCTAGAGGAGGCCTAACCAAGGATTTATACAGAGGTAGGATAATATTAGCATCCCTTGCATCTATACCTCTTTTTATGCAGGTTAGTACCCTATTTGCTTTTGCAGCAGTTGAGTGACTCAGACTTCACAGCAGTGTGCAATCAGCACTCCTAAATCTTTCTATAATGAGGATTCCCCAAGTTGTTTCCCATTTACAGTATATGTAACAAGTATGTTTCTACAGCCCAAATGTATAACCTTACATTTATCTACATTAAATGTCATTTGCCACTTTTTTGCCCATTCACTCAGTTTATCTAAATCATTCTGCAGAGAAAAAACGTCCAGCTCTGTGTGTATTTCCTTACATAGCTTAGTGTCATCAGCAAAGATATTGACGTATAGCATAGGTGAGATAAGGACAAAAGAAAAAAAAAAAAAGTACAAGACAGGGAATCCCCTGGACAGTAGACCCCACTGCCTGGGACTCAAACTAGTGGCTTTTTCCATAGAGGGGAAGTCCTATGTTCCACATGGACTACGAGAAAATAATTTAGCGCTAAGGACACAAAATCCTTATTTTCTCTTTTGTCCTATGTGGATCTCTGGTACCATGGGGATATAACAAAGAATCCTCCAAGATTACAGGGAGAGAAACAGAAAAAAACTCTCAAAACACATTCAAAGGGAATGAACCAGTAGATACACCGTGAACCGCAGATGTCAGTGGACACCAACACTACAAACCAAAGAACAGAAACCAACATGGTACTGGTCCAGTGGGAATTAGGAATAATACCTATGCAGGCACGATAGAATGGAGTACCTTCCATACAAAGTCAGCTGAAGCAAACATGTTAACACAGTAGTTTTTGACAAACATGAAGGGAAGAACACATCTCTGACTTGAACAACTGCTCAGCAGAGGCCTGATTCTTGTAGGCCCAAGGTGCACCCACAGACCTGGTAGGTTCAATTTTAAAAGGCTGCATAAAAAACATTGTGTGACTACACAGCCCATTAACCATGCCACTGTGGTTAAAATGGCGATATGAGAATCCCAAACTGCATGAAAGCGCAAGATTCTCATGTCACTTCCTGAAACAACTCTTCAGGCTGCATTGATGACTGAAGAATGTGTTCTATGGCGCTTCAGCCTGCATTGATGTTATTTTGTCAGCACTGCGCTGGAGTTCTCTATAGCATTCAAGGTATCCAAGCATAGTAAATAAAGGGATGTGCACTTTTAGCCTATTCTTATTCTCTCTCCATTTTCTTACTAATCATATCTTTCTTTTTACTTCTATTCTACTTGTCCTTATAATTTCTTCTGTTCCATCATACTCTTTCTCTCTCCTACCTAAGAGTCTCATTCCACCTGCCTCCCTATTTTCTTTCTTACTGTTTAGTTTTTTTATTTTTTTGTTCCCATTTTTCTTTCCTTTCATCGGTTATATAAAGGAAAGTGTTTATGACTTAAAGAGTTCCCAGCACCCCAGAGTGTAAATAGTCTTTTATGATAAAGTTACCAGGCAAAAGAATTCTAAGGGATACTAAAAATGAATTTTCTCTGCATGTTCCAAATATGTTCATGACCACAGAAAAGCAACAGATCTTCAAAATATCCAGCAAAGAGATGTATTTATTCTGATTAGATTGGAGCAAGGTGGAACCGTTTTATGTCTGTCTTCAAAGACTTTGGGCAAAAAATTGAGTTTTCAGACACTTTGCTCTTCTCTGCATTTTAATTAGTACCAAATAAATCGCTTTGTGGGAAGGATTTTGGTGATTTAATCCCATTCTCGCCAGCTTCTTTGCCTCACTGGCCCCCACTGGGCTGAAAGAATGAACCTTTTCGTAACATTGCGTTTGGGGTACTATTGCCCAGGAATTGTAATTGTTTCCTGCTTAACCCCTTGAATGCCATGTAGTGGACACCCCACCCCTGTTTCGGCAATCTGCCAGCTTCTGCCATAACACCTAAGCACATCTACAAAGCAGATCTAAGAAAATATGTTCAGTCACCAGGTTCGGACAAAATAACATCAATGCGGGCTGAAGCGCCATGGAACACTTGTTACAGTCATCAATGTGGGCTGAAGTGCTGTTTAAGGAATCGACATGAGATTCTCATGCTTTCCTGCAGTGCGAGATTCTCATGTCACCACGGCGACATAGTTAATGCGTCATGTGGCCACACAACGTGTTTTATGCAACCTTTTAAAAGGATACCGACCTGGTAGAATGTGCTATAATTCAAAAAGGTATTGGTATATTCCATAGAACAAACGCCTGGTGAATGGTTGCCTTTATTCAAGAAGCTACACCCACGGGCCCTTAGGAATGAAGAAAAAAAAAAAAACGTACATCAGATTTCAGAAAAGGCTGTGTGTGACACCTGACCACATCCAAGAGATGAAACTCCTGCTACTGTCTATACAGAGAGAAGGAAGAAAAATTTCCTGGTTGATGTGAAACTCCGAAACAACTTTAGGGAGAAACACTATAGGAGTCATCAGAACCAAACTGTCAGGATGAAAGACCAAGAAGGGATGTTTACAAGACAAAGCATGTGGTTCAGTTACCTGCTGTATTGAGAAAATTGCCAAGAGAAAGGTGGTCTTGAGCATTAGAAGATCACTGGCATAACAATAGGGGCCGTACCTGCGACCGGGCCCGTCACTCCAGGGGTCCCGGGCGCCCCCTACAACCCCCTCGCCGGCAGCAAGTAGGTCTGTGCCTTCTTCGGCACAGACCTCTAACAGCTGATCTCCCTCTCTGGTGCTGTAGTAATGCAGAGCGCTGGGAGAGAACATCATCTCCCAGCCCACTGCATTACCGAGAACCGCACAGGAGCTCCAGCTCTATAGAGGTCTCTCATTCCACTCCACTAGACCACCAAGGTGGTAGGAGATGGACACGGGGGGTCAATAGGGGCAATGTGGAGATTGGGGGCAATGTGGAGATTGGGGGGCAATGTGAAGATGTGGTGGCAATGTGGAGGCAGTGTGGAGATTGGGAGGGCAATGTGGAGATGTGGTGGCAAAGTGATGTGGTGGCAATGTGGAGATTGAGGGCAATGTGGAGGCAGTGTGGAGATTGGGAGTCAATGTGGAGATGTGGTGGCAAAGTGGAGATTGGGGGGGCAATGTGGTTGGGGGGGCACCATGGCAATTTCTGCACCAGAGCCCAGTGTCTTCTAGTTACACCTCTGTAGAAGAGGCAGGGGAGCAGAAGATGAAGGCTTAAAAAGGAGCTTCCTGAACAACTCTTAGAACCAGGTTTAAATGCCACTGCGGAGTGGGATTCGGAAAGACCTGGTGAAGATGAGCCACCCGTTGGATTAAAATTTGTACATCAGGCAATACACCTCTGGAAAATTACAGAAAAGAGCTATACCTCTTCCTCTGCACTAAAGCTTTGGAAGAACAGGGTGCTGGGAAATATAGTTTCCTATAAACAAAATGACATGGTGCCTCTCCAGTCTCCGATGTGCCACACTAATCAAATATGCAAATATCTGCCTCTGAAATAGCAGTGGCGGTAGAAGTCATCTCACAATAGCACTCATATGCTTAAACCAAAATCGCCATCTCCCGTGCCCTTAAATGGCATTTTTATGTGAAATATGATAAAGTAAGGTAAAAAGATCACCGTAATAAAAACAGGCGACTTCCAGATAAGAACTATACCCCATGTGAAGGAGGAGTTCCCCATAGCTGCGAGAATAAGCTCAACCAACAGTGTTAGGGGTAGCAACCCTGTAATTACCACAGTAAGCATATGGATGTAATCCAGAGTTAGAATGTCCCAAAGGCAAGTGCCTGCCAGAGAAATAGGGGTATACTTACAGGACCAGTGTATTCAGAGTGACAGAATCCTCTCTCATCTTCAGACTTCCATTAGAAATACACCCAGACTTCACAGAAGCCGGGGGCGAAAAGTGTGTGTAAGCCATTCTCCACAGAACCGGTCCTGAGAGGTCTGTAACTGGTTAATTCTGTAGTAAGGAAGCCAGTAATAGGAATCCACCTAATGGGAATTATATAGCCCCATATACTAAAAGAAAACAGAAGAAAAAAAAAGGAAAATCTAGCTAAAACGGCTTTACGCTGCTACCATCCATGTGAGAACACTTTTTCAAACTAAGCATGTCTGAGTAGAGTGAATTGGGGAAGGCTGAGAGTCTCCAGCTCACAGAGTGTGCCCTCCCCCCATGGATCCTGTGTTCCACATAGGACAAAAGAGAAATAAATTCACAGATGTAGAGGGAATGGGTTTTCTCATTATAGGTTGTTGCCTCAGAGCTATGGGAGTAGTGTTCACATAGATTAACCCGTTTAGTGCCAAAGGGGTACATAATGCATCGCAAAGCAATGCACTGCATACCTCTCTGGCACTCAAGGGGTTAAACCTCTACTGTTCACTCACCAATTGCCCTGCACATCTCCAGATCGTCACTCATCACCTATGGGAGACACTATCCTCTCCACTGAAGCCTTGTGTCTGAGAATTAACAATGGGCCTAAGAGGAGAGGACAGAAATCTCCAGTAAGCACTGAGTGAATCCGTGACAACACCCAGCCCTGCATATTCTGGAGATCTGCAGGGTGGTTGGTTAGTAAATAGTAGCATTGTAAGCTACAGGACTTTTGTTCTCATTGCTGTAAGCCATCTACCGATCATAAGCAGGTCCCTTCCCATTACCATTTACTCCCTCTTTCATTGGGACTCTGGACCCTTTTAACACGAGAGCAATCTCTAAATTTAATGCCTTTCATGCAGTAGTTGTTGCACATTTTATTGATGAAATTTGTTAAATGTGTTGAATGTATAAAATGTATTAAAGGGACAGTAATAATTAAAATTATACCTAAAATATGTTGTAGGGTTTATGCCCCTGAGTAAAACAAACTCCCACTACTGAGAGGTGTTTTATTCAAAAGTTATTACAGCTCAAACTTAAATTTTTTAGGTGTACTATCACAGTGGCCTGTTGCTACACCATCCTAGCAACAGCACCACTGTACAGTTTCAGGCCACTATGATACTGCACCTAAAAAATTCAGCTTTGAGCTATAATAACCTTTGAATATAACACCTTTCAGCAGTGGAAGTTCCCTTGTTTTACTCAGGGGGATAAACCCTTCAACATATGTTTTTTCACATTTTAAGTATTACTATCCCTTTAAAGAGAAGCTATAAGTTGCTCTTGTTTAATAGAAAGGCTTACTTTGGTAGGTGTCTTTTATAGAGCAGTGAGTCGATCAAGGTGTGTATTAGACAATATCTCCAATGCTCTGAGCTGGGAAGATTATGTATATCACAAAGTTCAGAGAAGGAGGGCAAGTATACATTAGGGATCAGATGATCCAGGTCCTGTAGGCCTGCGGCTGAAGATCTGGCGGGAAATTAGAATTGCCAATGAGGGGGAGGGGGAAAGGCTATATAATGAGCAGTACTTCGCCCACACATCAAGTGACCAGTTACTAACTGGCATTGTGGGATCGGGATGATGGTGATTTGAGAAGAGCAGCCCAGTCTCTCACAGACAGCTCCCTGCTAAGATCCAGCAGCATGTGTAGAGAAATAGCATAGTAATAGGAGACAATCCAGGAGGTTTGAGGTTACCTGATTTTAACAGAGCATATAACGGTCGACTACCTAACGCTGGGTTTCATCTTTACAATTGTTGAAATAGGCATAAACGTTGTAGGGCAGTGGTTCTCAACCTGTGGGTCGCGACCCCTTCGGGGGTCAAATGACGATTTGCCAGGGGTTGCCTAAAACCATCAGAAATTTTTTTTTTTTTTTGTGTATTTTAATCTGTAAAACTTGTAATTGTCCTGGAGACTGGGACTGACAGCGCAGGCACGCAGACAAGATGTCTGCACTTGTGCCTGGCTTCTGGCCTCCGAACAATAAGGATTTCTTTATAACGGAGTAATTCAGTAATTAGAGATGAAGGAGCAATGAAAATAATTTTACTGTTAGGGGTCGCCACAAATTGGGACATTTTATCAAAGAGTTGCTGCACTAGAAAGGTTGAGAACCGCTGTTGTAGGGAAATGAGAACAGGGGACTTCAGTGTGTATAAGACTAGGGAATAATGATTGGGATTTCCAACAGTGACCCACATTGTCTGTGGCCAGTCCCATTACTGTCCCATTAACAAAAGCTTAGACCATGCACAATGTGTTTTTTAGATCTAGCTCAGACATTCTTATAGGGATAGTAACATTTAATATATAATTATAAATCTTGTAGGGATTATCCTTGAGTAAAATAAGAGTATTTCTACTGCCGATGTGTTTTACTCAAATGTTACTGCAGCTCAAACTCAAATTTTTTGTAGGTGTAGTATCTTGATGACCTGAAATGTTACAGTGGCGCTGTTGCTACACCATCCTATGGACAGCTCTGGTCAGTTGAATATAAACCTGTGTAGTAACAGCGCCACTGTAAAAGTTTCAGGACATTGCAATACTGCGCCTAAAGAATTCAAATCTCAGCTCTAATAACTTTTGAATAAAGCACCTCTCAGCAGTGGCGGTACCCCTGTTTATTACCATTCCTGCACTGTATAAGCCCCTACTACTTCATTTACCCATAACTCTTCCTGTAAGAGTAGTAATTCCATTGCTGTCCGTCTCCAACTTGAGAGTATGACGGACTCCTTTTTTTTTCTTCCTGAGATGAACAAGAACCCAGTAATGTATCAATTTCAAATATTGGATTAAGGTGCATAAAGGTTCCCTCATTAACCCATTTACAAAGTGAACAGATGCCCTCTATCACTCATTATCTCTTTGTGTGTCATATGGGCATTGTGAAGTAATGCAATGTCACCCATCTGTCATGCAAAGAGTTAACATTGTTCTTTAAAACCAATATGCTGCAGCTCCTGGGGTCAAATCAGCAATAATTAACTGGTAAAAACAACTTTATAAAATATTTTTCTATTTTGTTAATTGTCCTTCAGTGTAATTTTTTTTTTTTTTTGCTGTGAGCCATCCCTTGTATAGTTGTAGATTAGAAAAAAAACTCTAGTTTGGTTAGCGGAGCTGACTCCATGTTGTTTCTTTATATACACTGGTACCATGCAAAGTTCTGTCACGGTTTCCTTCAAAGTTTATCCATTTGAGTGTCAGAGGGCTTTTCACTTACAGGTATAATGTTTATCATATCCACCCTTTACCCACATCAGCTTCACCAATGTAAGCATTATGAAGAAAGTTCAGTGGGTGAGGTTTACTGAGCAGGTAGCCTGCAGTTATTAAGTGGAGGTTACACACGTAGTAGTTGTTTACAGTGAAGGTCACTGTTGTTAACCATGCCTTGTCTCTGAGGAATGCAGGTGACAGGGATGGGCTGGTTCTGCTCCCAGCAAGTTAGAACCCCTTTCTTCCTGATAAGCCAAGACGTCAATCAGTTCTGTATGGCTGGGATCACGTTTCACAGTGAGCAAAGATCAACATTCCAACATATACATTCAGGGCCATAAGCACAACAGCAAGAGTGCAGAAAGACGGAGTAAACCAGCTGTTCCACAGGGAACAATTCATTTTCAAAACGTCCAGTGATTTAAATGGGAACTAAATGAATGCTAGCAAGGTCTGCAACACACTGGAGACCTCTAGTATTCAAGGGGTTAAATGCATTTTTATTATTATCTGTCCCCTACGGTACAGCAGTTTGCTCCACTTGTTTTTGTGCATATTTCCATACACTTAAAGCACCCTATGATCAAAAGTCTTACATCAGAATATTTTCTTGTTTTTAAAACCATCATTTTCAGAGATAAAGAATGCTTCTCAATGCGTGGCTAACCCCTCTGGCACTAAAGGGGTTAACACCATGTGACGTGCCAAGACGGCACATCATGGGTTAATGATCACACATAGCCTCAAGAATGAGCTGTGATCATTGTGGGGAAGATGTAACTGAACACTCCAGGACCCGAGCATTCAATTCCAGCCGTTCCCTGGTGCTACAGAAACCACGTGTGCAAAGACGTTGTGTGTCACAAAGACAGAGAGAACGCGGCTCCCAACAATTAAAATGGCCAAAGAATGGGCACTTCTGTTTTAGATGGTAGTGCTGGGGCAGGACTGGAGGGGGCAGCATTTTTAGGTTACTTCATGACCTACTTACACTTCTTGGTGTAGACGAATAACTGATTTAGAACAAACTATTTTATTTACACAGTCTATTTTATAAACACATATACTGAAGTTTAACCCTTTGATTACGGCAAGCAACATCACTTTGCAACATGTTGCATATCCCTTTTTGCATTCAAAGGGTTAAACAAACATTAATTTGAGTTGTATTGTTGTGGTGCGCAATGCGATACGCTTATATACAATACTATGATCCCCTAAAGAGGGGGACACCATGATAAGAAAGAGGGTCAAGGGAACTCATCACAATAAAGCGTGTAAAAGTGTTTTTTTTCCCACCATTTTATATTATCAAATTAAAGATGGGGTATACCTAGAAATACCATATATAATGTGTGAAGGTGTATGAAAGGAATTAGAAGGAAAATATGGTTGAACAAAGAGATACTAAAAAGGCCACAACTGCATCAAAATAAGTTATAGTTTAAAAAAAAACGTAACTTTAAAAATGACCAATAAAAATGTTACATTGTGTAATTACCAGTATGTATGTATGTATGTATCTTTATTTATATGGCGCCACACAGTGTACGCAGCGCCTTACAATAGACATATGTTACAATAAATAAGAGGGGATGAAATAAGTGCGACATTCATAGAAACAATGGGAGAGAGGTCCCTGCCCCAAGGAGCTTACAGTCTAAATGGATAAAGGGAGACATACAATGGGGTAAGAGGGTGTTAAGTGCTGAGATTACAAGTGCTGAGTTTGGCCAAAGGCAGTGCATGGTCCTAGTGCTCCAGAAGATAAGACTTCAGGGTAGACTTAAAGACAGAGGGGGATTTTTCTAGGCGTAAGGAGAGGGGTATGGAGTTCCATAGGTATGGAGCAGAAAGCGAGAAAGGTTTGAGACGGGAGAGGGCAGAGGGTGTGGATGGTGCAACAAGAAGTGCATTGTGTGCTGAGCGAAGGAAGCGGCCAGGAACATAATAGGAGATGAGGGAAGAGATGGAAGGAGGGGTAGCAGTGTGGAGAGCGTTAAAGGTGAGAAGAAGGACTTTGTAATTGATGCGCTGCTGAATTGGGAGCCATGACAGATGTCTGAGAATTATGTGGGCAGGTTCAGTTTTTGGGGAGAATGTGGTGATTCGTGCAGCTGAGTTTAAAACAGATTGCACAGGTGAAAGATGAGTAGCAGGGAGGCCAGTTAGTAGGATATTGCAATAGTCTAAGCGGGACAGAATGAGGGCACTTATAAGAGTTTTAGTAGTTTGTTGGGAGAGGAACGGGCGGATTTTAGCAATGTTACGGAGAAAGAAGCGAGATGATCTAGCCACAGAGTTAATGTGAGGGGAGAAGGAAAGAGAGGAATCAAATATGGCCCCAAGGCAGCGTGCTGAGCTGACCGGATCAATATCAATTCCATCAACTGTAATGGTGAAGCTAGGGGTTCGGCAAGGTCTTGGTGGGAAGATTAGCAGTTCGGTTTTGGCCATGTTAATCTTCAGCTGACGCTGTGCCATCCAGGAGGAAATGGCCAAGAGGCAGTCTGAAATTTGCAGCTGGATTTGTGGTGAAAGATCAGGAGTGGAGATGTAAATTTGGGTATCATCAGCATATAGATGGTATTTAAAGCCAAATGAACTAATAAGTTCACCCAATGAAAGAGTGTACAGTGAGAAAAGCAGAGGACCTAGAACGGAGCCTTGAGGCACCCCCACAGACAGAGGGACCGTGGAGGAGGTGTTATTGTTAGAGGACACAAAAAAGGAACGTTGTGAGAGATAGGAGGAGAGCCATGAAGCAGCTTCATTTCGGAAACCAAGACTGTGGAGAATTTGAGCAAGCAGAGAACGGTTAACTGTGTCAAAGGCAGAGGATAAATCGTGTAGTATAAGTAGTGAAAACTGTCCTTTGGCTTTTGCAGTCTGGAGATCATTAGCCACCCTGCAGAGAGCGGTCTCAGTTGAATGACCGCACTGGAAACCAGACTGCATCGGATCCAAAAGACAGAGTTGAGGAATTTGGTTATTTGGGAGAAGACCAGGCGTTCTAGGAGTTTTGAGGTAAGAGGCAGAAGGGAGACAGGTCGATAGTTAGAGAGACAGGAGGGGTCAAGGTTAGTCTTTTTGAGCAGGGGTTTAATTTGTGCCTGTTTGAAGGAAGAAGGGAAGGTGCCTGTGGAGAGAGAAGTGTTGAAGATGTGTGTTAATATAGGTGTAAGGACTGGTGCAAGTGGTTTGAGTAAGTGGGAGGGCAAAGGGTCCAAGGAGCAGGTAGTGAGGTGGGTAGATAGGAGAAGTTGAGAAACTTCTTCCTCTGTTATTGGGGTAAAACTATCAAAGTATGATGAGGGGGGTTTGGGGAGAGAGAGTTCGGAGGCAGATGGAATAGTAGGAATCTGTTTTTGAATAGATTCCACCTTGTGCTTGAAGTGATCTGCAAAAGCTTGAGGTGAATGTATGGGGTGAGAGGAAGCAGTGGAAGGATGGAGCAAGGAGTCAAAGACCGCAAAGAGACGGCGCGGGTTTGATTTATTGTTGTGGATTAGTATGGTGTAGTATTCTTCTTTAGCTTTTGATAAAGCAGAATGCAGGCAGGACAGCATAAATTTGAAGTGGACGAAATCTGCATGTGAGCGAGATTTCCTCCAAAGGCGTTCAGCAGAACGAGTGCAGGAGCGTAGGAAGCGGGTGTGGGAGTTGAGCCAGGGTCGTGGATTGACTTGACGACTCCGTTGTGGTTTCAGTGGGGCAAAGGAATCAATAGCAGAGGATAGAATGGAGTTGTAGGAGTTAACTAGAATGTCTGTGTCAGAGATGGCTAGCAAAGAGGAAAGATTGGAGTTAAGTGAGGTGCTCATCCCAGCAAGATCAAGTGAGCGGGTATCCCTTATAAATCTGTTGGTGGGAATGATGGGGGAAGGGGCAGTGTGTGAAAGAGAGAAGGATATAAGATGGTGGTCTGATAGAGGGAATGGGGAAACTGTGAGAGAGGAAAGGTCCAGACCCTTAGTAAAAACAAGATCGAGGCAGTGACCAGCTTTGTGAGTGGCACTGTCGGTCCACTGCTGGAGATCAAGGGAAGCGGTTAGGTCTAGAAGACGGGAAGCCCAGGGGACAGAGGGGTTGTCAATATGACAGTTAAAATCACCCAGAATAAGGACAGGATTGTCAGTGGAGAGAAAGAAGGAGAGCCAGGATTCAAAATCTGAGAGAAAGTTTGAAGGAGAAGAGGAGTTAGTAGGTGGCCTGTATATTACAGCCACGCGCATAGACAGGGGGTAATAGAGCTGGATTGCGTGTACTTCAAATGAAGAAAAGTGCACACATGGTGGGATTGAGAGGGTCTGGAAGCGGCAGTGTGAGGAGAGAAGGAGACCTACCCCCCCACCTCGACCAGTGGATCGAGGGGTGTGTGAGAAGCAGAACCCTCCATGAGAGAGTGCAGCCTCCACAGATGTGTCCTGTGCAGATAAACAAGTTTCTGTGAAGGCAAACAACTGCAGTGATTGCTCACAGAAACAATCATGAATGGGGGTTGTCTTATTAACTATGGAGCGGGTGTTCAACAGAGCACAGGAGAAGGGGAGAAAGGAAGGTGAACAAAGAGGAATGTTTATGAGATTTGAGGGGTTAGAACCCTCCAAGTTGTGGTGGGAGGAAATGGTGGGCCGTGGCTGATAGCAGGTGGGTATGGGGATTGGGCCGGGATTGGGAGCAATATCCCCTGCAGCAAGCAGAAGGATAAGACAAAGGGCAGAGATGTGGGAGTGGGATTTGTATTGGTGCTTAGGAATAGGGATTGCAGAGGCAGAAGGGGTTAAAATCTGGAGAAGTGTGTAGGAGCAGACAGGTGTGAAGGGGAGGAGAGAGGGAGAGATGTGGATGTAGTTTGTAAAGTCAAGGGGAGAGCTGAGGCTGACAAGAATCCTGGGGAGCACTGAACATATAACAACAAAATCAATAGCAGATGTAAACATTGCAAGTCCGAATCTGATGCCAGAGAATAAATGTCTTTGCTGATTATCTTCTTACAGGTGCTCTTTACAGGTAATGCAGGATTTCTGGTGCCTTGTGTGTTGTCCTCGTTGTTGAACTCAGTTGTTAAACTCTTGGAGACACTTTAGAAGATGGGCACTTAGGAAGAGGGGCACAAATGCTCTGCCCCCAGCAAATGCTTCCCCCACAGTGTGTCCAGATATATAGGCCACAAACTATTGATTAGCAATCAAACTATCAACATATCAAAGGATGGAGCAAAAGGCCGAGGGAAATGGAAGGTGTGAGAGGGAAATTAACTCTCCAAGGGAATGCAGACACACAGTCTATGAGCTAGCAGGGTTGATAAATTAGATACACAAGATGTTAATATCTGTTCATACCCAGACAAATATAGCTCCAGATGCACCAGGCACACAAGGGGTTAATATGTCAACAAGGCAGATGATACAATGTTCATACCTGTGGATGAGAAGCAAACAAAATTATGCAAACATTGTCAACACTGCTTTATAAACATTTGGGAGTACATAAAGCGATGCCAAAACGGATTTAAAGGACCAGTAAACTTATATATAGAAAATATATAGAAAATTGTATATACTCCTACTTCTGGTAACCTCTTCTTTCAACTGCTGTTATAGCTCAAAAGAATGCCATTTGGTATCTAGACAGATACCTGGTGTCTAGGCCATTATTCTACTGCACAAAAAAGAAGAAAAGTATATCTGGGAGAACGGTCATTGATAGAGTAATTTCCTTTAATGGGTTAAAGGGATAGTAACCCCCCCCCCCCAACAACTTGACGGCAAAATACAGCAATCATAGAAACATACCGAACGCACTTAGTCCCATCTCTCAAACCTTTATGGTTTGAGAGATGTAAGGCAAGACAATCCTCTGGTCCCTCCCCCTTCTTCCTGACAAGCTGTAAAGCTGTCAGAGGCAGAATCCGGTCGGCCGACTTTCCGCGGTTCTGCAGGAGTTCTGTCATCTAGATATCTCCGTATAATTACTTCATAGGAATGGTCTACAACATGTGCTTGCAAGCCAGGCACATGCTTTAGACCATACCCATGAAGTAATAATACGGAGATATCTAGATGACAGTGCTCCTGCAGAGCCGCCGTCTGGAGCTGGAAGCCGGATCTCATGACGTCCGCTTTACAGCGAACGTATGAGAAGGGGGAGGGAGCGGAGGTCTGTCTTGCCTTACATCTCTCAAACCATAAAGGTTTGAGAGATGGACTAAGTGTGTTCAGTATGTTTCTATGATTGCTGTATTTTGCCGTCAAGTTGTTGGGGGGGTTTTTACTATCCCTTTAAGATATTCCTGTATGTCGTTGTCACCTAATCACTGTAATCTTTGTAGACATTATTACTGTGGACCTTCTGTGTGCACCAGTATGTACAAATGATTAAAAAGCAAAGTATACACAGTCCATTTGAGGCCTCTGTTCAATACTCCAATTAGACATAGACACATGCTTCTTACATGTTGGTATACAAAAGATGGTCACCGGCAGTTACTGGATTATTGTAGAACTAGTGCAAAAGTCTGTGTACACCGGTCCAGGTCCAGATAATGTTAACCCTTTGAGTGCCAGAGTGGTACCTAATGCATTGCATACTCTTCTGGCACTCAAAGGGCTAAGGGGCCGTTTCCTCACTGCTCCATGCGATGCAGTCTTGCGTGGCCTCACTCTTGCGATGCAATCATGTGCAGCAGAGACTGCCCGAACGTGGGTAGTCTCTACTGCGCATGACTGCATCATGACAAACATCCTAGCGAATTATTATATGGGATGACAGATTAATACATTTATATTAGCCACCTTCTGATATATTCCATCTTATCAGAGGAAATATAATCTATCCTTGAGGGATTTTATTTTCTGTTTTCCTCCTTTTTTTTTTTCCTTTTTCTTTGTTTTTAATCTACATATATTGATAATAAAATATTAATATATATATATATATATATATATATATATATATATACACATACTTTTTAATGGCCTATGCTGTTGTGCTGATTGGACTGAGATTTGCCCTTTTCAAAATAATGGGTGGATAAGGAGTGCCTTAAAGTCGTTTTTTTCTTTTCTTCTTTTTTCTGCTCACTTCAACATTATATTTAGCACCTCCACCTTTTAATTTTTGTGGTGCTTGTTTCCCCACAACTTTTTTGGGTGGTGCAGTCTTTTTTTTCTCCTAGATCCCTTTTTTTTCCCTTTTCTTTAAAATATTATTCTACTGCATTCTATGGGAAGAGAGTTGCTGGGAGAAGTTCTCCATAAAATGTAATAGTAGCAACTGCATTTTGTGATAGTCTGAGCTACAATAACTTCAGAATAAAGCATCAGTTTCCTCCAAAGTGGGCATACCCTTGCTGTAATCGGCAGGAAAATACCTGCAATATGAGTTGGGGGTTCTGATAATAATATACTGATGATTTAAAATTTAGAACAGATAGTTTTGCCCAAACCAGGCGAGGACCCTTGCATAGTTAGTTCTTACCGCCCTCTCTCTCCCTCTCTATTAAATGTGGATTTTAAACTTCTCACAAAAATGACAACCAATAGACAAACTGATTCTCCCCCCATCTGATCTCTGAGTAGTAGACTGACTTTGTCCAAGCCCAACATTCCACTCAATATATTACCTCTTTCATTGCGCTGACTATTAAGTTGTTGGGGGTTCTCTTACCAAGATCATTAAAATCCCTCTATGACATTAATTATAAACTTCCGATTGCTCAGATTGTTGATGAGTTGGAGTCTTGGACACCCCTGCCCCTGGTAGGTGCAATGTTATCAAGATGATCAGTTTTCCTAGTCTTCTGTACAAAGTCCAAATGCCCCCCCCCCCCCACCAAGTCTGACATTGCGATCTTGAATAGTGCTTTCCAGTAATGTATATGGAAGGGCCAAAAGTCAAGGATTAGCCTATAAACGGGCGAGGTCCTGCCGGGAGAGCAGACATTTTCCAGACTTGACTTCTGATGACATTATGTGCAGCTTTCATAGACTTCTCAAAGTGAATTCCTCTGCTTCCCTTCATGTCCCTTTATATATGATAACCAGCTTTGCATATATAGACAGGCTTACTGTATGAAGGCTGCGCAAACTGACTGTTGTCCTAAATGCTCAACACCGGCTGTTGATTGCTTCAATGCCTATGGTGATGCAGAGCTCTTGAGGGATTCTGGATGGGGGTACTCTCAGACATCTCTGACTTGATACATATACACTTGGAGGGGATTCCCAAGAGATTCTACTGGGTGTCCCCCACCAGATATCCTCTCTTACCTGTGCTCAAATACGCCTTTTCAACATTCTAATCACAGCTGCTCTAAAGACTATTCTGATAAAACGGGTGGAGGCTTTGGTTCCTACCCTTCCACAATGGTGCGCCCTTGCACTCCCCTTGGCCTGTGCGGAATGGTTACATTCCTTTCACAATCTGGAAACCGAAGGTTTAGATTTCTGGACTATTTGGGAGCCATTTATTGTTTCCCTCCTTTCTGCACAGCCCCCTTTAGCCCTTATTAGAGGACTCAAGAGACTCCCCTTTACTATAATTCTACACATCTCTCGATACCCAGTCAATTTTGATACTGCACAGGTGTTCTTTGTACTCTATGTCCTAGAACTTGATACTTCTATATACTCTGACAGTGGAATCCCTGCCCTCCTTTCCCCTATATCCCCCACCCCGCCTCCCCTTGCTTTACTCATACCCTTCCTCCTACTACTCCCTTCTTTTTTCTCCCCTTTCTTTACTTCTTTGCAGTCATTCCTGGTTACTTATATTCTATCACTTCCTTTTTATGTAGTCTTCTGGCTATCTGGAATTTGGTAGACATGATAGCTTCTTAAAGGGATAGTAATACTTAAAATATAAAAAAAAAAAATATGTTGTAGGGTTTATCCCCCTGAGTAAAACAAGGGTACTCCCACTGCTGAAAGGTGTTTCATTCAAAAGTTATTAATTTTCAAAGTTGAATTTTTTAGGCGCAATATCACAGTGGCCTGAAATTGTATAGTGGCGCTGTTGCTACACCATCCTATGGATATTTATGGTCCCGGGACCAGAGCTGTCCATAGGATCGTGTAGCAACAGCACCACTGTACAATTTCAGGCCACTGTGATATTGCACCTAAAAAAATCTACTTTGAAAATTAATAACTTTTGAATGAAACACCTTTCAGCAGTGGGAGTACTCTTGTTTTACTCAGGGGGATAAACCCTACAACATATTTTTTTTTTACATTTTAAGTATTACTATCCCTTTAAGCACCTAGTTTACCTCACTGTAATACATGCCGGATACTAATGTCTTATAATGCTGATTATTTTGTCAGTGTTGCATGAGTTTCTACAAATTGTTCCCATACCTGTGCCTCTGTCAGTGTTCTTCATTGATGCTGTTGATTACGTACATCTACCATCTTTCATCATTCTATTTCTGCTTTTCTATTGTATGTTTTTCTATGTTGAAAACTAAATAAAGTTTTGTTCTAAAAAAAAAAGTTAGAACATAGTTTCCCATTAAATTTGTAGAACTAGTGTTCCAAAGTCTGTAAGTGTACAACACTCTTGAGTAAGGCACAGGGATAAAAATGCTACAGTCAGTCAATATAATTTATTGAGTACTCAACAATTCACTTAAAATTAAGACACTTTAGCTTTGTCAGATGTCCTTTACACATAATTACAGTTTTTTTGTAACAGCCCTAGGTATTTCATAATAGCCACTCACACCATGTAAACTTAGAAAAAAAATGCCCTTGTCACTACAAAGCTCCTTCCAACAACCTTATTTTCAAAGGCTCAAAAGCCTGTAATTGAGTTCACCCTGTAATTCCTACTGTGTATGTCAAGGGTAGTCAACTGTCAAACTTCCAACTGTCAGGGACTACAATTCCCATTATCACCAAACTGTTGGGGATGACGGATGTTGTAGTCCACAACAGATAAGGGTTGAACAATTGGCTAGTCCTGGTGCATATTATTGGTTTCACTTCACAACTAGGGATATTTTTTTTATGTTCCATTAAACAGAAATTCATTAAGCTGCATTAAGAGCAGAATATGAGATGAGCTGCTCATCTACACGATGCACAGGTACCTCCTCTTCATCTATGCATCAATAATCAGTCTCATTACTTATGCATTTTAAAGCTTTCTGTGGGAGTGCTTGAGCCATGAACTAAACTCTCCACAGAAAGTGAGAGCAATGTCTTCACCTCTTTGTAACAGAGTGAGCTGTATTACATATACCGGTACATATATATATATGTTGTTTAAAACATTTTTTAAACAATAACACCCTTCACTTCATGCTACACAGTGATAACACACACACACACGTCATTACATATTTAACCCCTTAAGGACCGGAGGTTATGGGACATTTCCGTCCCATAACGACCGCATAGGGGCACGTTGACGCGCCGGTACACGTGACCTGTCGCGTGTATCGGCGCGTCACTATGGGGCTTGAAAGAGATCACTCCGATCTTGGAGCGGTCTATTTCATGCCCTATTTTTACTTACAGCGCTCCCGGTAGAGCGATGTAAGTAAAAAGTACGTGATGTACCATGACCGCCATCGGTCCTTGAGTAGTTCAAGGACCGTGACGGTCCTGGTACGTCAAGGGTCCCTAAGGGGTTAAGAAATGTCAATTTCTTAGGCTTTTCAATGCTCAAGTCCTTGTACTGGAAGAGTTAACAGAAAGTAAATATCATGTCACATTTAAAGGGATAGTAATGTTTCACAATAAAAGAAGCTCCAATTAATTTTCATAGTATTGGGGCCATGGAGAGTGTTATTTCAATACTGTCAGAGTTGTAGTTCAAGAGTAATTGAATGATAAAGTATCCGCCTCCTGCCCCTTTTACTGATGTAACACTGCTCACCTCAGTGCAGCAAGACTGTCTGGATGGATCTCAGAGAGGGACAGTCTTCAGTGAGCATAAGGGAAAAACCTGATAAACCTGTAAAGGTGGGCAGGGTTTTCATTGTTCTCACAGCAAGAAGATTGTCCCTTGCTGTGAGCCGTCTGGTCTTAAGACCAGATTCCACATCTGAGGGGAAGTGGCTTACACTAGATAAAAGGGGCGGGAGGCGGATACTTTATCATTCAATTAACTCAGACAGTATTGAACTAACACTCTCCATGGCCCAAATACTATGATGATTAATTGGAGCTGCTTTTATTGTGAAACATTACTATCCCTTTAAGTAGTACGTAGTGTTGCTATGTGACAGAAGTCAACTAGTAATATCAATTACTCATTTTACAGTTAAAAAATATTTAAAACTGACTAGAGATGAAAATTACAGTGCCACAAACAGGCTCTAAAATGAAGGGACAAGTATTGTCATAATATATTAGGGCTTTTCCTGCCAAATAAAATACAGACAAAAACAACTGAACACTCCATGAACAGCAGTAGTGAGGTCACTAAATGGAAACGTCACAAAAAATGCTGTTTTCTGTTAAATGCAAATTAACTGTGGGATCTCTGTGCAGGAAAAGACGTAAGATATGTATTGTTTTACAATAAATGATGCTAAAGGGAAAAATGTCCATTTTTAAAAAAAAGTATTTAGGGTTTAGTAAAACAAAGTAAAAAAAATAGCCATTATTATGCAAAGGGGAGAAGCACGTTTTTACATTTTTTTATATCAAATAAACAGGAGGTTCAAAGAACAACCTTCTTAACCCTTTGAGTACCAGAAGGTCTGGCACTCAAAGGGTTAACTCTGAGTATGCCTCTGGCATTCAAAATGTATTGCAAAGCAAAAGGATATGAGTTGCTGTGCATGAGAGGGGATCCTGTAACGTGACTGGATGATGTTGCATCCTTGAAACAGGCTGGTTTAAAGGGACACTAATGTCCACTAAACATTTTTTCTTGTTTTGTAGATTGAAAAAAATATATATTATGCTGCACAAATCCCATCTCTCAAGCCTGTATGGTTTGAGAGATAATTGCAGTGAAAGTTCTCTCCTCCCTCCCATTCTCCTGACGTCAGAGCTCTGCTGACAGCAGGAGAACCCGGTCCTGGGACCAGCCGGAGGCTCTGCAGCAGAGCCGCAATAGCAATATTGAAAAAGAATTGCTTCACTGTAATGGTCTACAAAGTGTGCCTGATTTGCAAGCACTTTGTAGACCATTCCAGTGAAGTAATTCTTTTCCAGTTTCACTATTGTGGCTCTGCTGAAGAACCTCTTTGTGTCGTACCAACACGGACCTCCTTCTGTCAGCTTTACAGCTGACATCAGGAGAGGGGGAACTTTGGATGCGACTATCTCTCCAACCATTAAGGTTTGAGAGATGGGATTTGTGCAACATATTTTTTTTTATCTACAAAACAAGAAAAAATGTTTAGAGGACATTACTGTTACTTTAAGTGTGGTACTAGCCTATCAGGCTTGGGACAACTCTGTCTAACAAGATAAACAGCCACTGAAATCTCTTATGATTTTAACCACCTGGGAGGTAAAGGGCTTTCCCAAAGCATTGCTTTACCTCTCCAGTATCCAAGGGGTTAAATTATAATTCTACATACAACAGCAATATCCATCCTTGATCCTCAAGTAGCTTCTATGAGTTCATGTTTTTAAGATATCTTTGCTTGAACACAATGGATTAATTAAAGCAGCACTAAGCTTTCGTAATGATAAGAATTGTAGTACTTTAGGCGCCAAGTAAAACAAAGGTACTTCCAGTGTTGAGGGAGGTTTCATTCAAAAATGATCACAGCTCAAATATTGTTGTTGTGTATTTGTGTTTATTTATTTCTTGTTTTTAATAAGCATTGCTACCTGGAGTCCACACAGTACACATGATGTCCGGACTGTTATTCTAATACATTCTGTGTATGAGATGAGCCATTAGCTACAGTTCTTCATACATTGTAAAGTAACAGCTCCATTACTTTGTGCGTTTAAACTGTGATAACTTTTGAATATAGCAACTGCTGGCAATGGGAGTTTCCCTTGCTTTACTCAGGAGGAAAATTCCTACAATAGTTTTTTTTTTTTTTTAAATAAAACTTTACTAATCGTTTTAAGACAATGAGAAAAGAACTAATTCACCTGTGCAAACACAGGGCTATTCCGAAAACATGAACTGTTAGCTCGAGGACCAGTGTTGGCTACAGCTAATCTACATCAATCACACACTAGCAAAGCACCCACAAGAATACATTGAATCACACACAAGGTAGAGATTGCCATTCTTGCTCTGCAGTGTATCAGTATATCTGGCAGGTGACAAAGATATCACTGAATGAAATAGAGTGGACTCGGGTGTCACTCGCTGCGGTCCTTTGGCTCACGGTATTTCCACTGGATGTAGTCAAAGATGTCTTTCTCACTGTCTATAGGGAGAGGCTCCCCGGCTATCCCTGAATAAAGAGGTAAAGAGAAAAGGATTAGCGATGCAATGAGCAAGGCCTGGGGTTCCCTCACATGAATAACTAATTTCCCCATTTCTTTATGTGGTAAAATGTTATACTTCTCCTGTGCCGACCAAACCATTAAACCTCCTGTATGCTATAGAAGTCTCCAACGCAATGCAATGTAATGACTACCTCTGTAGCATTCAAGGGGTTAACACAATATCATTAGTAATTGCAATGGAATACTACACTGAAACTTGAGACTCTATTTTTACATTAAAATCTCAGATAACCCATCATCAGAAGTCACAGAACCGCACAATCACTGTCACTCCAGCTTTGTTCCACTGTCTTCCATTACATCAAACGTCTCTGTGGAACCTCTTATACTTCTTTGGGGAACCCTGGGAGTTCCACGGAACACAGTTTGAGAAATACAGATACAAAGAACCCTGTTAGAGTAATGTTTATGTCATCCGTTGAAAAAGACCGCTCTAACCTGTGACTCCCAGTGGGCGCAGTGTGTACTCATTGAGGGTAAAGCCTTTTTCCAGGGCATGGGTGCGCATGTTCTTGTTAAATATATCACTACCGGTGAAGTAGAGCACCCCACAGTAATACTGGTCCTTAGGAATCAACCTGAAGAGACAAGAAATACACAGCTTTACACTGCTATCTAAAGAAGGACTGATTCATGGGAAGACAAACAAATGCACAGCTTAAGCTCTTAGCAAAGGGAAAATATACTCTTTTTTATTGTTGGGGTGTAATTGGCGACTTTCTGCTATATAAAGTCTGTAAACTGGGCTGAAAAGTTGTGGGATATCTGTGGTGAACTACTGAATAACTGTATTTTCTGTATTACCTGAGTTCTGTTAATGTGCTAAGGGAGAGATTAAGAAAATGGGATTTTTTTACTTACAGATAAATCCTTTTCTCATAGTCCACAGAGGGATGCAGTGACCATGGGGTATACAGAGTCTGCTTTAAGGAAATGGACACAACACAAAGCTCCTACCTCTGCCCACTCTTTATATCCCAGCACCAACCGGAGATCACTTGGTTGGCAAAGCCAGGTGAGGAATAGAGAACACAAAAGTACAGGAGAAGCAGCAGCACAGGAGAACTCAAAGTTAGACAATATGTCAACTGGATGGGAAGTCCTGCATCCCTCTACAGACTATGAGAAAAGGATTTGTTGGTTAGTAAAAAGTCCCATTTTCTCCAAATCCTAGGAGGGGTGCAGGGATGATGGGAATGTCCCAAAGCAGTCCCAAACAGAGGAAGGGACAGCAAAAGCCAAAGCCAACATCCCAAGATGCAAAAATGTTAAACTGGTAAAACTTCGCAAACATATGAACAGATGACCAAGTGGCCAACTTGCAAAGCTGGGCCATGGAGACGTAATTCTTGAAATCTAATCAAATCAAGTCAAATAAGCAGTAATCCGGAATTAAGCCAGACTGGACCCGAGCACACAAGCTTCCCAATCAGTCCACTTCAGCCACAAAGCCAGAGTAATTTCCGAAGCCGGACAGCCCGTCCTAGGACCCTGCAGAAGAACAAACAGAATCCGAATACTGAAAAGAGCAGGGAGATGCCACGTACAATGAACCACATCCAAAGTGTGTAGAACTGCCTCCTTCGGAATTGAAGTAGAGGGACCACCTTTTCACGGTGAAACACCATGCAAGGAGAACTACAAGACAGAGCACTTAACTCTGAGACTGGCTGTGCCAAATCAATAGCTGTAACACACACAGGTTACAAGTAAAGAGTCACAAAGAAATCAAAGACTGAAGTACCTCCAAAACCAGTTTCAGGTCCCACGGAGGCATTGGAGCCTTATGGTGGGAGGGTACAAGTGACTCCTTGTGAAAAAACATCTGAAACTCAGGAATGCCAGTGATCTTACGGTGAAAAAGAACAGACAAAGCTGAGACCTGAACCTGCAGAGAAGAGACCAGCTTGCCAAAAATCTAGAAGAGAAAGCAAATGGAAATGCAAGGGGTTGATATTCAGATGGCCACAAAAGGTGAAATAAATCTGCCAAACCCTGCCTTACGAGCTTGGAGCATAGTCTAGATAGCCAAATGAAACCAAGACCTTTCTGGGAAGTGCGTGAAGCCTCTCTCTCACAATCTTAGTAATTATCCTGGGAATCATGCCCAGAGGAGGGAAGACGTACCACCATGGGATCGTCAGAGCATCCACGGTGACCACCTGTGATCAATTCATATTGAGACGAGAGGCAAACATGTCTATGTCTGGCCTGCCCCAGTGTTCTACCAGTTGAAGGAAAACTTCCCGATTCAACTCCCATTAGCCTGGATCAATGGATTGCTGGCTGAGATTATTTGCGGCCCAATTGTCCATGCCCAGAATATACACTGCAGACAGGGCAGGCATGTGAGCTTCTACCCAAAACAGAAGCTTTATCACTTCTGCCCAGGCAGCACTGCATCTGGTGCCTCCCTGATAATTGATGTATGCCATAGGTAGCACTGGCAGATTGAATCCATACAGGAAGACCCTGCAGGAGACTCATCTAGGACGACAGAGCATTTAAAATTACCCTAAGATCCAGAAGATTAGATTTTTGCTTT
Source organism: Rhinophrynus dorsalis (assembly GCA_037306005.1). NCBI lineage: Eukaryota > Metazoa > Chordata > Amphibia > Anura > Rhinophrynidae > Rhinophrynus > Rhinophrynus dorsalis. The sequence continues at coordinate 495,722,084 of CM074721.1, forward strand.
GGCTGGGGACCAGCGGCCCTGAACGGAGTGATGGCTATGCACAGCTCTCTAGCTGAACAGGCTGCCATCCATTGAATACCAAACTTCAATCCAGGAGATGAAATGACCAACCTTGGGACAGAGACTGACATCAACCAAGATGGGAAAGACAACCTAGTGGCTCTCGAAAGGGGCACTGAGTGATGCAGGTGCTCTGGGCTCCTGGACCAGTGCTGAAGCATAGTAACTTGAAGGCGATGCAAGTGAAACTTAGGAAAACAGAACCGCTTCTATCGTGGACACCAGAGTGCCCACCAGACACATGCAGTCCCTGATAGAGTATCTCGATTGTGTCAGAAAGAGGAGAATCCTCGCCTGCAAACCAGACAACTTGGTCTGAGTAAAGAAGATCTTGCAAAGAGACGTGTTGAAAACAAGTACCCTCTGAGATGGGACCAGGTGTGATTTGGAAAGAGTGAGAATCCAACCATGATGATGAAGAAGTTACTCAGCATCAGATGCTCTTGCAGACGACCTGGAGACTGGGCCTACAGGACGTCATCCAGATACGCAATCATATCTATCCCCAATGTCCACAAACAGGCCGTCAGTGGAGCCAGCACTTTCATGCACACCAGCGGAGATGTAGCCAAGCCAAAAGGCAGAACCACAATCTGAAAGTGATGACCCTGAAAGGCGAACCGGAAAAAACTGTGATGGCAGACCAAATGGACATATGAAGATAAGCATCCATGATGTTGAGCAATGCCACAAACTCATTGGGGAACATGGCAGAGAAGACCAATCTGACAGACTCCATTTTGAAGCTGGGTACATGAACAAACTTGTTCAACTCATTGAGGTCCAAGACAAGCCTCCATGACACACAATGAAAAGAGTGGAATAAAACCTTGGAACCTCTGATCTCGAGAAACTGGGACCACCACCCTGGCTATCAAAAGAGAGTAAATGGCTCTCTGAAAGGCCAGAACCAGGTGATGGTGGGTGAGAACACAAGACATGAAAAATCAAGATCGAGGAAGGGTTAGAATGGAGATGCGGTAACCCTTGCCTAGCAGGAGCAGGACCCAGGCATATTTCCATAGTTTCTTTTCACTGAAGAATAAAGCAATGAAAACAGCCTCCCAGAGAGGAAGCTTGGGTGACTCTAAACCCAAACTTTCATGCAGAAGTTTGGGATCCAGGACCTTGGGGACTGACTTCTTGTGACCCAGAGTGGCCTTGGACTTGCCCTGAGTAATAAAAGGAAGAATCAGCCTGTGAGGGCCCAGACAAGAGAAACTCTGGTAGTCCTAGCGAGGACATGAGGCATATCTTCTCCTCTTAAAATCTAAATTTACAGGGCTTGTCCAGAGGCAGCAAAGTGCTCTTTCCCCCAGTGGTCTAACTGACCGTCTTGTCAAGTTTAGGACAAAAGAGAAACAAACCAGCGAATGGCAAAAGCCACCAAGGCTTTCATAGAAGCCGTAACAGCGTTCCAGATCCAGAGCCAAAGAGTACATCACTGAGGTAGCGGAACAGATAGACGCCATCTTGGTCACATCTAAAGCTGCCTGTAGAAGAGTAATCAAGGCTAACAGCTCCTCAGGAGAAGCACCCGCACAGACAGCAAGAGAGACCAGACTCAGCCAAGCTTCCATTGCCCTACAAGCCCAAGCTGAAACAAACGCACTTTACAAGATAGCCCTTTGATCAGGAAAAAAACAATCTGGTAAGAGAGTCCAACTTCTTAGATGCGGAGTCTCAAAGGGCCACTGAACTCTGCACCGGCAAAGTCGTATCTTTAAGAAAGGCGGGAAACCAGAGGTCAACCCTATTCTGAGGAAAGGGATAAAGCGCAGAAAACTTTTTTGGGGACAGCAAAAGCACGGTCAGGAAAATCTCTCTCATTAAGAACAATCTGACCCAATTCAACAATTGCAAAAAAGGACAATTTCTGTTTTGCGGAACCTGGCTGGGACGTGGTTTCTGAAACCTGGAGAACCTTCAAAAGAGCCCTAATCAATGGCTCGACTGTATCAGACTCCTCTACATCCCTTGCAGATAAATCCAGCCAAAAATGAGAAACGTCTGGGCTATTGCTGAGAACCTACCCTTCATGCTTGGAAGAGCAGGGTTCTGACAGTGCAGAAGCATCTTTTTTGGCTAAGGCTGTCAGCCGAGGATGCTCAGAATGGCCACAAGGAGGATCAGCCAACCATATAGCCAGTATCTTGTCCACGGACTAAACAAAGGAAGCTGACATCGCAGAATAGTGGTAGGAAGCAGCATGGAGGGCCACGCAAGTACAGTGTCACTCCCATTCCCCTGTGACCCCTTCTCCTCATTGGTCTGCACGCCTTTATCTTCCTGCTCTGCCATCTTACCTGTGCTCGATCTTCGTGCCTCGTGTTTCTGAGTCGCAGCTTCTGATCCTCAACGTTTCCAGTTTTCCCGCATACTGAATCTTGGAGTGTCTTGACCTTGCTCCTTGTCTGCTGATCTGAGTTTATCACCCCTCTGTCTTCAACCTGGCTTGTCTTCCGCCCTTGCTTCAGTCTCACCCTAGGATCTCCACCTGTCTGGTTCTGACCTTCTTTGCCTGCAACAGGTTCTGGTTCGCAACAAGCGTCTCTTCAGCCACCTTCAACTTGTGAGTCCTGCTTTGCTGAATCCTTTGTCGACTACTCAAACCTCACGCCTCCTGACTGGGCGAGGTCGGCGTTTTCGGTTCTCCGACCTCCGCCTGGTACTTCTGACTAGTCGAGGGTGTGATTAGGCCTTGCTTGACTCCCTTCCTCCTGCCTGTCTGACTTGTCAAGGGCATTGTAGGTCGTAGCTTCCTCGACCTCCGCCTCTGGGCTTCCAACAAGGCGAGGGTTTGGGAGTCGAAGACTTTAATCTCCGACTTCACCTCCGAGCCTCGAATACTAATCTCCGCCTTCACCTCCGAGCCCTGGGAGTCGAATACTAAATCTCCGCCTTCACCACCAAGCCCTGGGAGTCGAGTACTATATTTCCGACTGCCTCCTGAACTATCATCTCTACTATCTTCAGAGACTGTCGTAGAACTGAACTCTGTCCTTAAATCTCCAGCATTAGGATCCAGATATTTCCTTCATTCCTTTCTGCTCCAGAACCTAGCTTGACAAACTGGGCCCGTCACAGCCACAGAAGGAAGCTCCAGAGTTAAAGGACTGACTGAAGAAGAAGATGCTTTAGAGCTCGTAATCTTGCTCTCCCCACCAGACTTTGAGGATTCATGTCTGAGCTCCTTAACTGGAGCCTCAGACATGGTTCCAATACTGCAAAAAAAACAAAATGTGCATGGAGTGGTGAAGACTGAGCACTCTAGAGAAGCATGTATGTGCCCACAACTTCAGCATTACAGAGCATGTTCTCTTAAGTCCATACGCTATGCATTCCCAGGGGGAGTGCATGACAGGAAGTGTGGAGCAATGTCCCCTTAGCTGGATACAATGCATCAGCAGTAAAGAAGGATTTTAGTCTTACATGTTAAATCCTTTCCTCTTAGTCCATATGACATACAGGTAACCATGGGGAGGTGACAGCTCCTCCCTGTAGGCTGGAACATTTCTAGAAAGATGTGGGTGGATCCTCCCCTCCTCCTCATCAGGCTATCCAATTAGCCCTGCCGCAGCTAGACTTGAGACAAGCCTACTAAGTATGACAGCAAGAAAGAATAAACGAAAACTCCTGTGAGCAGCATACCCAAGCAGACTCCCACGTCTAGCTAAGTAGACCAAGCTTGGTCCTTTTCACTGGGTGGGAGACCTGTATGTCATATGGACTAACAGAAAACGATTTAAAACGCAAGACTAAAATTCTCTTTTCACTGTCATCCAATATGACATACAGATGCCATGGGGATGTACCACCATTAAGTTACCAGGGTGGAAAGAGGAAAGGACCAAGTGCCGGTCCCCATGATACCAGAATTCCCAAGGACTATTCAGGACAAGGAACAGCCCTATCATAACTGTCAATGAACACTGAAAAACAATATCACAGCACACAATAACAAAAGCCAACCGGGCTCAAACAGTTAAAGAACAGTAAGGCACAGAAATGTAAAAGGTCCTAAACAGGCAGCACTGCCTCCAGGACCTTCCTGCCAAAGCCAGAACATCCACACTATAGTGATTGGCAAAGGTGTTTACAGAAGACCAAGTGGCTGCCTTGCACAGCTGTTCAGCTGAGCCCTGATTCTTGTAGGCCCAGGAGGCCCCAGCAGACCTGGTGGAGTGCGCTGTAATGCAGAAAGGAACAGGTTTCTTTCTGAGCTCGTAAGCCTTGTGAATTGTAGACTTAATCCAAGACACAAGTGACATTGGACACCACCATACCAGCCCTAGGACCCTCAGGGATGATAAATAAGGCATCAGTCTTATGTACAGACTCAGTACGTTGCACATAGAACTTGAGGCAGAGTACTACATCCAACAAGTGGAGATCCCTCTCCATGTCAGATTTGGGGTCCAGACAAAATGAAGGCAAAACAATCTCCTGATTGATGTGGATACCATTTTAGGAAGGAACTCCTGGGAGGTACGAAGAACAGCCTTATCCTTGTGAAACACCAGGAAAGGCGGTGTGCAGGACAAGGCCTGCAATTCAGCAACTTTGCAGACAGAGACCATGGCCAGAAGAAAGGCCATCTTCCCTGGCAAAAGGCGCAGAGGAATGGTGGCTAAGGGCTCAAAGGGAGGCTGCTGCAAGACACCCAAAACCAGATTAAGGTCCCACTGGTGAGCATTATAGGCAGGGAATGTATGATTGACACCATGAAGGAAGACCTTGACATCCAGCAAGATGGCAATAAGTCTCTAGAAAAAGACAGAGAGGGCAGATGTCTGAACCTTCAAGGAGCTAAGACTGAGACCTTTGTTCAGACCATCCTGTAAAAATGACAGGATCACCGGAAGATCAAACTCCTGTGAGGATAGGTCCCTGTCCACACACCAAGACTGAAAAATAGATCAGACCCTGTGGTAAAGCTGTGAAGAGACAGGGTTCCTAGCCTGGATCATAGTGGAGACCACATCTGGAGAAAATCCTTTCCTCCTTAAGATGGAGGCTTCAACATCCATGCCGTCAAAGCCATGAGCTAAACGTCCTCCTTCCACAGGAAACCCTGTAGGATGAGATCCAATCTGAGTGGCAGCAGAAATGGATCCCGAATGGAGAGGGCCACTAGTTCTGGGAACCAAGTCCTCCTGGTCCAGTATGGGTCAATCATTATGACCACCCATCCGAATCTTTCTCAGCACCCTAGGGATGAGAAGGATTGGAGGGAATATGTAAGCTAGATGAAAGTGCCATTGAATCACCAGAGCATCCAACCGCAAATGCCAGAGGATCTCTCCAACGTGAGCAAAACAGCTGGACATTCCTGTTGTTCCTGTGGCCATCAGGTCTATCTGAGGAAGACCCCACCACAGCACCACTAGGTACAAAACGTCTGGGTGGAGCTTCTATTCAGCCAAGATGTTGTCTACCCCAGGAATGTGCATGGCGGAAATGGCTGGAACATGACTTTCTGCCCAGGTCAAAACACACTTGACCTCGGACCAAGTGGAAGCTCTTCTTGTGCCTCCATCAGAAAAACCTTCCCTTGGCTGGTACTGAACTGGAGGTCCAAGGAAGACCAGTACTTGAGAGGGGACTGAAGCCTATTTCTCCATACTTAGGATTCACTGATGGTAGAGGAAAATCTGAGCACAGTTCTGGACATGCTGGTCCAGGGCCACCCTGGACGGAGCCTTCAGCAAAAGGTCTTCTATATAGGAGGTAATTTGAATTCCCCGGTTCTGCAGGGAGGCAATTAATGCTCCTAAGACTCTGGCGAACACCAGAGGAGCAGAGGTAAGCCCAAAAGGCAGGCAGTGAACTGGAAGCGCCGCAAGTCGCAGGGGAAGTGGAGGTGCTTCTGACTTTCCATATGAATCGGGACATGCAAGTAAGCATCCTGAAGATCCACAGAGGACAAAAATTCTCCTGGACACATAGCTGTGCTGACAGCGCTCAAGAACTCCATCTTGGAGGGTGCAGTCTCCACAAAAGAACCGGAGATCCTTGAGGTCCAGACGATTGCCGCTGTCTCTCTTGGACACCATGAATAGGCTTGAATAAAAACCTAAACTTCTCTCTTGAGGAGGAACTGGACTCAGGACTCCCATGTTCAAGAGATCCTGAACCTCCTCGTTGAAAAGACACAGCTTTTCCATGCCCAGAAAGGGTCTGGATTGAAATGGATTTGAAGGGTATTCAGTACCCTTCCGTGACATCCTGCAGAACCCACTGATCCGCAACTGACACTGCTCAGGCGACTGCAGACGCCCACCCACAGGCAGCTGTGGACCAGGATTCTGCAAGTCATGCAGAGGCAGACTTGCCAGAATTGGGCTTGGAGGTGGCATGCTTTGAGTGCCACTGCTGTCTGGGCTTGGTGGCGGGGCACAAGGTGCTGGCTTGTGACATGCTCGGATTCAGCCTTTGCGCCTCATTTTGGCAGGAACAAAAAATACTCTGTTTTCTCGTCATGTTAGGGCGTCTGGAGATCTGGGACAACAAAGTGCTCTTGTCTCCAGTGGCCTCACTGATAATCTGCTTCAGTTCAGGCCTAAAAAGAGACTTGCCCTGAAAAGGGAGATAAATTAGTGACTTCTGAGATGAGAGGTCTGCAGACCAAATTTTGAGCCACAGTGTGCATCTAGCAGAAACAGAGAAGGCAGAAGTCTTAGCTGGAAGTCTGACAGCAAAGAGTGTCAGTGTCATATGTCTGACCCTCAGAGATGTTTGCTAACAGGGATAAAAGGTCCTCCTTAGGGGCACCATTCCTGACAGTTTTGGTAAGTTGTTCACCCCAGATGGCAGTATCTATGGTGACCCAGACAGAAGCCAAGGTAGGCCACAGGGCAGCACCAATGGCAGCAAAATGAGACTTTAGAATAGCCTCCATCTGTCTATCAGCCATATCCTTGAACGCCGTCGTGTCAGCCAAAGGCAGAGCAGTAGACTTGGAAAGTCTGGAGATTGGGGGGGGGGGGGAATGGGTCAACCTGAGGAGGTCAAGCCCATTGAGCCAAAGCTGCTTCAGAAAAGGGGTACAGCTTTGAAAATCTCAGAGACACAATGCCCGTCAGGCATCTTCCACTCATCCAGAATAACCTGGTCCAGAGTTGGATTGGGTGGAAACAGTGCATGATTTCTTACGCCTCTAAAAGACATCAGAAGATGGTAGAAGGGGTAGAAGGGACCTGTAGTGTTGTTAATACTGCCTTAAAGGGATAGTAATACTTAAAATGTAAAAAAAAATATGTTGTAGAGTTTATCCCCCTGAGTAAAACAAGGGTACTCCCACTGCTGAAAGGTGTTTCATTCAAAAGTTATTAATTTTCAGAGTTGAATTTTTTAGGTGCAATATCACAGTGGCCTGAAATTGTGCAGTGGCGCTGTTGCTACACCATCCTATGGAGATTTATGGTCAACTGACCAGAGCTGTCCATAGGATCGTGTAGCAACAGCGCCACTGTACAATTTCAGGCCACTGTGATATTGCACCTAAAAAATTCAACTTTGAAAATTAATAAACTTTTGAATGAAACATCTTTCAGCAGTGGGAGTACCCTTGTTTTACTCAGGGGGATAAACCCTACAACATATTTTTTTTTACATTTTAAGTATTACTATCCCTTTAATGAGGCCCTCAGTAGAGGGCCTCAGGTCAGCTTCAAAGGGGTCACCATAAGCGTCTGAAGAAGCCCCTTCATCGCACTCCTCCCTCCTCCATATCTTCCTCAGATGTTTCTGTGAGGTCAGAAATGCCATAGAGGACTTTAAATCCTTGACCCAGAGTGGCTCTTGTTCAAGGCTGGAGGGCCTGGGTGGTATAGTAGGAGCCACAGCACAAGGGGCATAAATGTTCTGAATATTCTCTAGGGAGCCCTGTTTGGCATGAGGAACAGTAAGCAAGGGGGGTCAAAGATGCACCTGAGTCCTTTGTCCTAGGTTTTGCCCCATGTTCTTTTATATCCTACATCCTAACAGGTAGGTCAAAGCAGATCTAATTTCAAAACAGAACATTCTAAAATGTCTTCACCAAAATAGTGCCCCACAATTCAATGTGTAGAAGTATAAATTCAATTATGCAGCATGACCTTTTAACATAGTGGTAATTATCTATGATGTTTAAAAAAAAAAAAAAAAAAAAAAACTATATGCAGAAGAATAGGTCTTCACTGCCTCCGGTGGCTGAAAAGTAGAATAGAATATCAGAAATTACCTGATATCAATCCTGCGGTGTGGATACTCTTTGTCTCCATCTGGTGGCAACTGACAAACACCCTGTGAAAAGGACAGCATGACAAGATTAGCAATTGTCTTTTGTGCCAGTAACAAGACTATAGAAACCATGTGCACAAAGAAAGTAAGCAATTCTAGAGCAAACCACACAATTCGGAGGGAACAAATATAGTACTGTAATCCCCACTGAAGAAAATGGGGCTATTAAACCTTTGTATATTAGGGAGGACCCCAATGAAATGTGATGGAAATCTCTAGCAATGATGTTGTTAAAAGCCTTATTTCAGTCAATGGGGATTTTTTTTTATCTATTCCCTATGGTGAAATCAGTTTGCCCCAGAATTATGACTGTTGCCTTTATATATATATATGATTTATTGATCTCAATGGATCAGTCTGCAATCAGAAGACATCTATGACCAGCATATATCGATATTGCACATTTGATGCAAAGGTCAGTTTTCACATTTGTTGTGCCACCAACTTATGCATGATGTGCCATTCATCTAGGCAAGTTGCCAAGTTCCCAAGAGGCTTGGGCCCAAATGAACAAATCATTAGAGCACCATGCAGCCCAACTGCATTACTACTGGTAGGGATATCAGCACATTTGCATGCCCCTATGTGTCAATGAGAACCAGACCTTTAGCCCCTTCAGCTAATACCTAGTAATTCCCCTGTGTGCAGCATTGATTTTTGGGGGGGAAAGTTAAAGCAAGATCCCCCTTTGAAAAGAGAGGCGTCTTCAGTTGGTAATTTGCCTTCCTCTGGATCAACAGGGGTGTTATTGGCATGGGCTGGACTTGATGGACGCATGTCTTTTTTCAGCCTTATCTACTATGTTACTATCTATGTTACTATGTAATTTGTTGTAGATTAAAGGGCAAATCACACCTTTTGATTTTAAGAGAAGGATTATGCAGACCTCAGATGTGTTGGTACATTACTACAGACAGGTACTGGGGATATGTAGCACTTACAGCTGTTTTGATAAGTAGCCTTATAGGACAAATCCTGCCCATTATTTTGAAGGTTCAGTACTATGTGGCACTGTGTGTCTCTCTAGGGTAACTGTCACACCTTAGTTCAGTGAAGGTGAATCTTCCTTTGTGTTCTCTGTTTACCTCCAATATGTGACACCCCCAAGCAGTGATTCCTAACCCTATCCTTAGGGGCACCTAACAGGCCAGGTCTTCTTTAGGATTTCCCTGCTTGTGCACAGGTGAGTTAACACCTTAAGGATGGCTGATCGCACATGCGGCCTTCACTTAAAGACAACAGATTTTTTTTTTTTTGCTCTTCCGGTTCAGGGCTCCCTGAACGGCGTGCAGCCGCGCAATGAGCCCTGAATTCCATGACTGTCCTGGCACGTCATAGGTCCTTAACGAAAATCTATGATGTGCCAGGACCGTCAAAGGTTGTTAAGGGGTTAATAAGAGGCTCCGTTGTATAATGAACTAACCTGTGCACAAGCAGAAACAACCTATGGAAATGGCCTGCTATTTACCCCTGAGGAGAGAACTGGTAACCACTGGTAGCTAGCTTCTGCTTGAACCACCCTGTTGTGTCGATAGACACCAGTGTCCCACATCTCTCTACTGTGTCACCAGCAGTAAGAGGTGAAGACAGAAGTGCCCCATAGCAAGATTCTGCCTGTGTCACCTTGAAATTGGAGGGCCAGACACCAATGTGTCACCAATCAGTAGGACAGACATAAGTGTACCATAGCTAGCTTCTGCCTGTATCTCCCTTTAATGGGGTAGAGAGACTTTATAGTCCCATAGACAGCTTTTGCCTGTGTCACCATGTAATGGGAGGGACAGGCACCAGTGTCCCACAGCTACATCCTGCCTGTGTCACCCTGCAGTGGAAGGGAAAGAAGTCCTGATCCAAAGCTCACTCGTCTGCGTCATACCTCACTGTGGATATGACAGACTATGAAACCTATAGCTCAGACATGTCTATGTTAGTCTCCACTTTGAGGGACAGATTTCATGACCCACAACACTCTCTTCTCTGTATCCCCCTGCTATGGAAGGGACATACTGTGTAACCCTCCCTCTGCAACTCCCTCTAGTCAGTGACATAATGTGTGAGGGATGGTTCCAGACTCTATGATGCACAGCTCCCTGTGCTGTTATTGCGTCACTGAGCAGGTGGTCTGGCGGAAGCACAATAATTCCCCAGTTTGTGTCTCACCTGCAACAATGGTCATAAAATAGTCCATTCTAACTTTATAACCCCAGAGGTTCCCCAGAAGTCATAGGTCAAGCTAATTAATGTGGATTAGTTTGCCAGGTCTCTGGTTTGCAAACTTACCATGAACTTGGTGTCTCCTTTCACTAATGTGTCCGTAATGAACCCGCACTCCTCCAGGCACTGTACCACTTGGTGCAACAAGTGCGGCTGAGAACAGAACACACAAATCTTATTTACATTTAGGGATTCTACTAACTACACAGACATGTCTAGACCAGATAAGCGTGCAGCGCACTGCTCACCTTTATGGTCTATAAAGGGTTAAAGTTGGCCTGTCACCCTAAGAGTAGTGTCAATTGTTTTACAAATACACAAATATGCCTATTCGTTGTACAAGACACTTTTCTGTAAAATAAATAGTTTGTGAGAAAATATAATTTATGATTTGGTGTCACAGTGTTGCACTTAAAGCCAATTTCCTGTACAACAATGATTGGCAACAGGAGGCCGTCCAGAAGCTGCCAGGCTGCATACAGCTCACATCATCCCCTGCCAATAGGAGTTGTAGTCTGTCAGCAGCTGGAGTGAATCACATTGCACACCACTGTTGTATACTATGTTATTAGTTCTGCTTGAGACCAATCTTACAGCTCCTTGTGCTATCAGAAATGTCCCTTGTGTGGACTTAGTCTAGTTCAGCGATTCTCAACCAGGGTGGTGTAGTGTGCCCCTTGTTTTTTTTATTAAGAGGTTTAGAAAAATCTAAATGTTGCACTTCAAATATATATTTATTTATGGACATTTCAGTGGCTGTGTTACTCCGACTGTAAGGCCTAAGAAAAACAATGTATTTCTTATCTGTAGCTTCTTAACTCCCCTGACAAATGACATATTAAATGCCAGGGGTACCCCCAAAATATACAAATTACTTGTGAACAAAAAGAATTGGGAATCACAGGTCTAGTAATTTATAGTAGAGCGTATGGTTATACTGGGCCAGCACAAAACTAATTGGTACTTTCCTGTTATCCGGAACCATTTTCAAAACATTTTTCAAACATTTTCAAACAAAATCTTTTTTATAATATTTTTCAAACATTCAAACAACAGATTCTGACAGGAAATAGTTTTGAAAATAGTTTTAAAAATTGTTCCGCCAATTAATTAGTACAAAGTACCACACTGTGCCACCAACAATTAAAGAGTAATATATCAAAAATGTATTTAGATTACAAACAAGTGCTACCTAGTTTTTAATTAAAACTTACCTTAGGTTAACGGCTCCACTTTAAAGTTAAAATGTACTTTTATCTTGTTGAGAAGTTGTTTATAAGTTCCTGACCTGTTTAGTAGACTCAGATGTAAAATCAGGATGCGTCAGCAAGATATCCATATCCCCACTGGACTCTGCCCCTGAAGATGTGAAGGTGAATAAAAAAAAATAGAGGATTGAGGGAAAGATGAGAACGAGAAGGAGCAAGGGAAAGAAAATGAGGGAAAAAAAGGGAAAATGAAAGACAGGTTACATGTAGTTTACACTTACATGTAGAGATATAAAGGATCAGAGAGAGATGAAATACACTGCAAAGCAATATATTCCTCTACCCTCTGGAACTTATTTAGTATCAGTAAAGAGAAAGCTTTACCAGTCTATATCTATATATTATATATTAGAGAAGACTTATGTGTGCCTGGCACACACACCCCCTGGTGCAGCAGTAAGGAGGAGATATTCAAATCTCTTCCATATTGCCAGTCCTGGTGACACAGAGATTTATGCAACACATTGCTCAGTGATGCTTTACGTAATCCTCTGGTACTCAAGGCGTTAAGGAACGCCGTAATTGTTGCATTATTTGCTGTGCTTGAACATTTGGGGAGCAGGACAGAGCAGCAGCAATGGGGGGGGGGGGAAGCTTCATCCAGATGGTGACAGGTTACACTTGCATATTGTGGCCAGTTTCACTCCGTACAGTAGCATATCCTGGGAATACAACACAGTGCATCACCGAGGGGGACAGTCCTACAAACGCTCACACCATAGCCTTGCATATCGTGTGAAGGACACACAATATGCAAGGCTATGCTGTGAGTGCTGCACTGCGTTGTTTGGGCTGGATATGCAGCTGTACGGGGTGACATTGGCCACAATATGCAAGTGTAACCTGTCACCATTTGGATGAGGCTTCCCCCGATGATGCTGCTCTCTCCTGCTCCCCAATTGTTCAAACACAGCAAATAATGCAACAATTACTGCGTTCCTTAACACCTTCAGTAACAGATAGGTACGCCGAGATCATTTGTATTCCTTACATGATATTTTGACCCAAATCATGTACTGGCCCACTCATATTGCAACAAAAGGCTTCATTTCATGTTCTCCACACAGTGAGAAGCCCTATGGCAATGCATAGGACTTCACATTTACAATACATTCTGTCCCATGTAACAACTCTATTCATCTTTGTAGTCCAACTAAAATGGCTCCATCACTAATTGGGAACAATTAGGTGGAGGAGTCTTATACATGTCCACACAAATAATGAATGACACCATACATGTATCTAGCCAAACACTCTGTGAAGCTTTTCTATATCTAGGAATCCCAATGTCAGGTACTAACCTATTTTCACAGTCACACTACTTCCCATTCTCCAAATGGACCACTCTTATTTGCTTAAGAAAATGAATAGTCACTGATCTATGGGTCACAATCGATGTACAAGACCACACATATTACTAAACTGGCAGTGTGGGACGGCGTTGACTGTCTCTTTGGTTCTTTTTTAAGCAATGCTTAACCCTTTGAGTGGAAGAGAGGTATGCAACGCATTCCAATGCATTGCTTACCCCTCTGGCACTCAAAGGGTTAATGTGAGCCTCAGTGAGACTGTAGTGTATATATAATGTATATTAATGAACACACAGGAGTCTATATATAATGTATATTGATCTCCTGTCTCACATTAATCCTTGAGTGCCAGAGGGGTATGCAATGCATTGGATTGAATTGTGTATCCGTCTGCCACTCTAAGGGTTTGGCACTGCTGAAAAAAAGATCCAAAGACACGGGCAACGCCTTCCCACACTGCTGGTATACATATAATAAGTCGGTATTGGAAATCTGTTCTCTTGCGTCGGTGTGTCACCAAAGGAAAGGAACGGGAGCACAGACACAATGGAGCTCATTAACTTAAAAAGCAATTCTGGGGCAGACCAACTGCACCATAAGAGGCCAAATAAAACTCCCATTGAATTGAATTGAAACTCATTGCAAAGAGAAATATTCATTGTCAAAGTTCCCCACTCCCTCCTCTTTCCCTGACGTCAGTGCTCTAGTTGACTGTAGGGGAATCCAGTCCCTGGACAAGCTTGCAAACCAAGCACACTTTGTAGACCGTTCCAGTGAAGCAGTTCTATTTCAATAAAGCGATCTCTGCTCTGCTGAAGAGCCTCTGCTGGTCCCGCGACTGGATTCCCCTGCAGTCAGCTAGAGCGCTGACGTCAGGGAAAGGGGAGGGAGGGGGGGGAACTTTGACAGTGAAAAACTCTCAAACCATAAAGGTTTGAGAGATGGGACTTTAAGTTTTTAATAGCTACAAATGGAGATTTTTTAAAATTATGTATTACTATCCCTTTAAATCAATGCGATTTTTAATACCTGGAATGCTGGTTGTCCAACCATTGCAAGCATTGAAAGGGTTAAGAACCCCATTAAAATCATCCAGAGTTTCTATTTGCCCCCTATAGTGTTGTTGGTTTGTGCTGAAACGGCTCCAGTTTATCTTAATACATCAACCTCACAGACACGGATAAGAACATTATAACCCAGCCGTAACCACAATGCGGGTGTAAAAAGAAGTACAGCAACTATTTTGGATGGAGATATTACACCTGGCAGAAATCAGTCCTTTGATGCAACGTACATATCCTGAATGTGGCATAGAAATGGCTTCTGTAAGACCACCTCCATTTTTAGATTGTAAGTTCTTGTTCCTAGGTTAAGGGCAGAACTACAGTGTATCTTGTAATGAATTGTAAAATCTAAAAATCAGACTACATGAATACTGATAAGTCAGATACCCACCTCGTCTGAAGCTTCCACACACCGTGGCAATGTATTCTGGGTCATGGCTATTCACCTTGTCAAAAACTATTTCCTATAAAGAGACAAAACATACATAGCTAATGAGGTAGAAAAAAAAGACATGCATCTATCAAGTTCAGCCTTTGCATTAAAGCAGAACTTTCAGCTATTACTAAGTCACCATGCATTCATTAAGCGCATGGCGACTAGCTTGGAAATCCTCGTCTTACCTTTACAAAATAGCAGATTCTAAAGAAATCCTTGCTGTTTGGAGAGCAGAACCCAGGCTACAGTGCAGACATCTCATCTGCGCACCTGCGCTTTCAGTCCCGGTCTCCTCTGAGTAGCACTGCAGTCACCACAAGGTAACTGGAAAGGACTGATGGCGCAGGCGCGCAAACAGCACTAACCTGCCCATCAGTCTCCAAACGGAAAGGATTTCTTTAGAATCTGCTTTTTTTTTTTTTTTTAAGCCAAGACATGGATTTCCAATCTAGTCGCCATGCGCCTAATGAATGCAAGGTGACTTAGTAATATCTGAAAGTTCTGCTTTAACATCCTTGTTGACTCAGAAGAATGAATGAATGAATTAATAAATAAATAGAATGAAGCCATTTTGGGGCTGAAATATAGTGTGTGTGATGTGATACAGGGAAATTACCTCTTGTACCCGTTTTACCAGACTGAGGGCTGCAGGTGAATCCTCTAATGGAAGCATGTGGACCCAGGGCTGCCTGTTACCCACAGCAAATAATCTTGAACCAAGGACCGGGAGCAAAATGTATGATTTATCAGAATTTTCTAGCTGTATTAAGATAAGCTGGAGTCATTATTAGGAGGTGTTAGTTCTCCTTTAAGGCCTTGGAGTGTTTCCTGAGAGATATGGGGCTTATGCATTAAGACAAACTGGAGGTCAAGAGGTTTAAAGAACCATTTATTTCAATGGAAATGTTTAGGTGTCCCCTATAAAACACCTGGTTTGCTCAGGATTTACCCCAGTTTTCCTTTATACATAAGGCCCAAGGTCTCCAGAACTGTTCACCATAATCCAGATGAGGTTAAACTAGGGGCATGTAAAGAGGCATTAGGCCTCTCTTTTCCTGCTGCTAACTGATGCACAAACAGGGACTAGACAAGGGTGGGGAAAACCCAAAAACAATAACCTTTATGTATTTGCAGAGTAAAACAAGAGTGCCCCACTAATGGAAGATGCTTTGTTCTAAGCTTATAACAGTATAATATATATTACATGTAGATATATATTATACACATACATACAACCTCCCCACATGTATTCTAATGCATTACGTGGGATAGCAGAGTCACAGACTACAGTTCTTATAACCCCTTTGAGTGCCAGAGGGGTGTCCAACACCCCTCTGGCACTCAAAGGGTTAATGTAATATAACAGCTTCATCACTTTGTGACAGTTTTAACTGTTATATCATCTGAATAATGCACCTGCCATCAGAATCTTTCTTGTACTAAGCACAAAAAGCCCCACAGTATGTATTTTTTCATAATAAACTTTACCGATCTTCTATATTAAAACTGAAATCACTAGTCATACTATATCAGATTTAATGATAGTGCATTCTTGTTGGTTGTAATAACTTTAATCCTTTAAAGACGAGAGGGGTGCACAATACACTATGTACATATTTTTCACGACTCAGGAGACAGTAGATACAATCTACATACAATAGCTTGTAAAAAACAAACAAACAAAAAAAAAAACAGCGACTTTCAAAACGTTTGAGATTACCTTTACAGCAATCAGAAAGTGAACGATGATTTAGTCATTAACTTATTTATTTATTTATTTTACTCAAGGTAACTGAAGTAGATATTTGTGAAGTGATTGGAAGGACATTTTGACCATTACTGTGTGGAGGGTTTCCTTGCCATGCTGTATTAGAAGCAGAACATCCCCTTTTCTTAAAGGAGCAATAAACATTTTCTTAAGATATTTTTTTTTTTTTTTTTTTTTTTTCATTAAAACTGTGTTTTACCTGCATCTGAATCATCTCTTTCCGTGGGATGCGCAGCTCAAAATCATCAAAGTATCTAGAGACAGCAAAAACAGATTGTTGCCTTTCATACATACAAGTCATGGAAATGAGAGTGAATTTGGAGCAACCAACTGCAGCACAGGGGAGAAAAATACATACCAGTTTACTTAAATTGTGCTTAAATAGGAATTTAACTTTTCAAAGCTTTGAAATGTGTTAGAGACCTCTGTGGCATTCAAGGTGTTAATAGCCATCATTAAATCTATGTAAATTTAAGATTTTTCCCCTACGGCACAGTTGGTCTGCTCCAGTAATAGATCACTTTTCTTTTGAACACAAGGTCCTTAATACGGTGTCTGTATAAAGTGGATATCTCTTCTGAGTGTACTGTGTCTGTATTAGGGGAGGGGGATATCTTCTCTCTCTGTACTGTGTCTGTATTAGAGGGATATCTCCTCTCTCTGTACTGTGTCAGTATTAGAGAGATATCTCTCCTCTCTCTGTACTGTGTCTGTATTAGGGGAGGGGGATATCTTCTCTCTCTGTACTGTGTCTGTATTAGAGGGATATCTCCTCTCTCTGTACTGTGTCTGTATTAGAGAGATATCTCTCCTCTCTCTGTACTGTGTTTGTATTAGAGAGATATCTCTCCTCTCTCTGCACTGTGTCTGTATTAGACAGATATCTCTCCTCTCTCTGTACAGTGTCTGTATTAGAGGGATATCCCCTCTCTCTGTACTGTGTCTGTATTAGACAGATATCTCTCCTCTCTCTGTACAGTGTCAGTATTAGAGAGATATCTCTCCTCTCTCTGTACTGTGACTGTATTAGAGGGATATCCCCTCTCTCTGTACTGTGTCTGTATTAGAGGGATATCCCCTCTCTCTGTACTGTGTCTGTATTAGAGGGATATCTCCTCTCTCTGTACTGTAACTGTATTAGAGGGATATCTCCTCTCTCTGTACTGTGTCTGTATTAGAGGGATATCTCCTCTCTCTGTACTGTGTCTGTATTAGAGGGATATCCCCTCTCTCTGTACTGTGTCTGTATTAGAGGGATATCTCCTCTCTCTGTACTGTGTCTGTATTAGAGGGATATCTCCTCTCTCTGTACTGTGTCTGTATTAGAGGGATATCTCCTCTCTCTGTACTGTGTCTGTATTAGAGGGATATCTCCTCTCTCTGTACTGTGTCTGTATTAGAGGAATATCTCCTCTCTCTGTACTGTGTATATATTAGAGGGATATCTCCTCTCTCTGTACTGTGTCAGTATTAGAGAGATATCGCTCCTCTCTCTGTACTGTGACTGTATTAGAGGGATATCTCCTCTCTCTGTACTGTGTCTGTATTAGAGAGATATCTCTCCTCTCTCTGTACTGTGACTGTATTAGAGGGATATCTCCTCTCTCTGTACTGTGTCAGTATTAGAGGGATATCCCCTCTCTCTGTACTGTGTCTGTATTAGAGGGATATCTCCTCTCTCTGTACTGTAACTGTATTAGAGGGATATCTCCTCTCTCTGTACTGTGTCTGTATTAGAGGGATATCTCCTCTCTCTGTACTGTGTCTGTATTAGAGGGATATCTCCTCTCTCTGTACTGTGTCTGTATTAGAGGGATATCTCCTCTCTCTGTACTGTGTCTGTATTAGAGGGATATCTCCTCTCTCTGTACTGTGTCTGTATTAGAGGGATATCTCCTCTCTCTGTACTGTGTCTGTATTAGAGGAATATCTCCTCTCTCTGTACTGTGTATATATTAGAGGGATATCTCCTCTCTCTGTACTGTGTCTGTATTAGAGGGATATCTCCTCTCTCTGTACAGTGTCTGTATTAGAGGGATATATCCTCTCTCTGTACTGTGTCTGTATTAGAGGGATATCTCCTCTCTCTGTACTGTGTCTGTATTAGAGGAATATCTCCTCTCTCTGTACTGTGTATATATTAGAGGGATATCTCCTCTCTCTGTACTGTGTCTGTATTAGAGGGATATATCCTCTCTCTGTACTGTGTCTGTATTAGAGGGATATCTCCTCTCTCTGTACTGTGTCTGTATTAGAGGAATATCTCCTCTCTCTGTACTGTGTATATATTAGAGGGATATCTCCTCTCTCTGTACTGTGTCTGTATTAGAGGGATATCTCCTCTCTCTGTACTGTGTCTGTATTAGAGGGATATCTCCTCTCTCTGTACTGTGTCTGTATTAGAGGGATATCTCCTCTCTCTGTACTGTGTCTGTATTAGAGGGATATCTCCTCTCTCTGTACTGTGTCTGTATTAGAGGGATATCTCCTCTCTCTGTACTGTGTCTGTATTAGAGGGATATCTCCTCTCTCTGTACTGTGTCTGTATTAGAGGGATATCTCCTCTCTCTGTACTGTGTCTGTATTAGAGGGATATCTCCTCTCTCTGTACTGTGTCAGTATTAGAGGGATATCCCCTCTCTCTGTACTGTGTCTGTATTAGAGGGATATCTCCTCTCTCTGTACTGTGTCAGTATTAGAGGGATATCTCCTCTCTCTGTACTGTGTCTGTATTAGAGGAATATCTCCTCTCTCTGTACTGTGTATATATTAGAGGGATATCTCCTCTCTCTGTACTGTGTCTGTATTAGAGGGATATCTCCTCTCTCTGTACTGTGTCTGTATTAGAGGGATATCTCCTCTCTCTGTACTGTGTCTGTATTAGAGGAATATCTCCTCTCTCTGTACTGTGTATATATTAGAGGGATATCTCCTCTCTCTGTACTGTGTCTGTATTAGAGGGATATCTCCTCTCTCTGTACTGTGTCTGTATTAGAGGGATATCTCCTCTCTCTGTACTGTGTCTGTATTAGAGGGATATCTCCTCTCTCTGTACTGTGTCTGTATTAGAGGGATATCTCCTCTCTCTGTACTGTGTCTGTATTAGAGGGATATCTCCTCTCTCTGTACTGTGTCTGTATTAGAGGGATATCTCCTCTCTCTGTACTGTGTCTGTATTAGAGGGATATCTCCTCTCTCTGTACTGTGTCTGTATTAGAGGGATATCTCCTCTCTCTGTACTGTGTCAGTATTAGAGGGATATCCCCTCTCTCTGTACTGTGTCTGTATTAGAGGGATATCTCCTCTCTCTGTACTGTGTCAGTATTAGAGGGATATCTCCTCTCTCTGTACTGTGTCTGTATTAGAGGAATATCTCCTCTCTCTGTACTGTGTATATATTAGAGGGATATCTCCTCTCTCTGTACTGTGTCTGTATTAGAGGGATATATCCTCTCTCTGTACTGTGTCTGTATTAGAGGGATATCTCCTCTCTCTGTACTGTGTCTGTATTAGAGGAATATCTCCTCTCTCTGTACTGTGTATGTATTAGAGGGATATCTCCTCTCTCTGTACTGTGTCTGTATTAGAGGGATATCTCCTCTCTCTGTACTGTGTCTGTATTAGAGGGATATCTCCTCTCTCTGTACTGTGTCTGTATTAGAGGGATATCTCCTCTCTCTGTACTGTGTCAGTATTAGAGGGATATCCCCTCTCTCTGTACTGTGTCTGTATTAGAGGGATATCTCCTCTCTCTGTACTGTGTCAGTATTAGAGGGATATCTCCTCTCTCTGTACTGTGTCTGTATTAGAGGGATATCTCCTCTCTCTGTACTGTGTCAGTATTAGAGGGATATCTCCTCTCTCTGTACTGTGTCTGTATTAGAGGGATATCTCCTCTCTCTGTACTGTGTCTGTATTAGAGGGATATCTCCTCTCTCTGTACTGTGTCTGTATTAGAGGGATATCTCCTCTCTCTGTACTGTGTCAGTATTAGAGGGATATCCCCTCTCTCTGTACTGTGTCTGTATTAGAGGGATATCTCCTCTCTCTGTACTGTGTCAGTATTAGAGGGATATCTCCTCTCTCTGTACTGTGTCAGTATTAGAGGGATATCCCCTCTCTCTGTACTGTGTCAGTATTAGAGGGATATCTCCTCTCTCTGTACTGTGTCAGTATTAGAGGGATATCCCCTCTCTCTGTACTGTGTCTGTATTAGAGGGATATCTCCTCTCTCTGTACTGTGTCTGTATTAGAGGGATATCCCCTCTCTCTGTACTGTGTCTGTATTAGAGGGGTATCCCCTCTCTCTGTACTGTGTCTGTATTAGAGGGATATCCCCTCTCTCTGTACTGTGTCTGTATTAGAGGGGTATCCCCTCTCTCTCTACTGTGTCAGTATTAGAGGGATATCTCCTCTCTCTGTACTGTGTCTGTATTAGAGGGATATCCCCTCTATCTCTGTACTGTGTATGTATTAGAGTCCGGAAGAGGTGTATGAATACTCTATTTAACCCAATTCTCTGGTGGTTATTTACATGGAACTTTTAACCCTTTGATTAACACAGGGTTACCCAATGCATTGCATACCCCTCTGAAATCAAAGGGATAACCCCCAAATGCTAGAGAATTCTGAATTTAAAACCTGGGGAATGTGGGAACTTTTTATTTGTCCCCTCCGTTGCAGTTGGTGGCCCCAGAACTGCTTTAGTGCCTCTCAGTACCTCTCCCTCAATGTATCTGTATCAGAGTCAGGAAAATGTATAGGAATACTTACTTTAACCCAATTTTCTGGTGATGATTTAACTTGTGCTCATTATTCCTGAGGTCTAGAATACAAGGACAGGGGTTACTTTTTATGTAGCAATGGGGTAGCTTGTAGCAATCGAATGTTACTTCATCAGACAAACGCAACACACTCAGGCATCACTGTCATTAGTACACTATGGTACTAGAAAGGTTTGATTCCTTAAAGGAACCGCAACCTCCAAGTATTAAAGAAGCATGAACGAGAAGTAAAACTCCTAATAATAATCCCCACTTACTTATGACC
Source organism: Rhinophrynus dorsalis (assembly GCA_037306005.1). Taxonomy (NCBI): domain Eukaryota; kingdom Metazoa; phylum Chordata; class Amphibia; order Anura; family Rhinophrynidae; genus Rhinophrynus; species Rhinophrynus dorsalis. Next base: position 495,743,536 of record CM074721.1, read on the forward strand.
ATAAAATCCTAAAGTCCCTTCACTCAGTACAAGATGACAACATCTTCACTCAGTACAAGATGACAACATCTTCACTCAGTACAAGATGACAACATCTTCACTCAGTACAAGATGACAACATCTTCACTCAGTACAAGATGACAACATCTTCACTCAGTACAAGATAACAACATCTTCACTCAGCACAGGATGACATGTCTATGGAGGAAGACGTGACTATCACTGCATTGAAAATGCATTGCACCCCCCACCCCTCTGGTCCTTACAGGGTTAAAATTACCATGTGCAGATGGCAGAGTTTGTGTCTTGTGGCCCTCCTAACAACGGTTATGTCCATTCCATGGAACAGACATCTAGAACTGACTGAAGAGGTCCTCTCTGGAAACAAGGAAAAACTAAAAAATTCAGAGATTCCCATTAGGATTTTCTGCCCATAGTAAGTAAGTAGGGGGCTATTATTAGGAGTTGTTACTTGCTCTGACTAACACTGATGTTCTAGTAGATAGAAATGCATAGTTAACGAGAACTCACCTGATCACATGCGGATCCCTGCAGGGTCAGGGGAAACACTCCTATTCTTCTGATTGATCAGTGAGTGGCAATATGCATTCTGAGCAAGGAAATCTTCCTTCCTGCTCTAACCACATAGAACTACTGCTCGTGCTCAAAGCACAGATTTCAGCTCTGTTCACACTTTCCCCTGAAAATGTGTGCTTTTTAGTTTTTCAATTAGTTTAACACCAGAGGGGTGCTGAAAGTACTGCAAACCAATGTGTTACACAAACATAGTCATTAAAAGGTTGCTATACCCTGTGTATAGCATAACTGAAGCTCTTGTCCTCTGTCTCAGTTCTTGTAGTTAAAGGGATAGTAATGTATGCTTTTTAAAAATGTGCATCTTGTAGCTATTAAAAAAAAGAAAAGAAATTAAACAAATTATGGTTTGAGAGAAAATCGCAGTGAAAGTTCCCTCCTCCCTCCCCTTTCTCATACGTCAGCGCTCTAGCTAACAGAGGCAGATCCTGGTCCCGGGACGGGCGAAGGCTCTTCAGCAAAGCCGAAATCTCAAAAATTAAAAAGAAATACTTAATTGGAATGGTCTACATCGTTTAATTTCTTTTTTTTTTTTTTTTAAATAGCTATAGGATGCACATTTTTAAAAATCATACATTACTATCCCTTTAATCTTCTCAGAGAAGGATGCACCAGGGTAGATATCCTGTTGTCCATATCATGAACCATTCCTGACCTGTGGTGCCACCAGCAATCCCGAGGACCGATACTACTCAGATACATATATATATGCTCTGCACTAGGGGTCAGTGTTGCATAGTGTCCCTAGCATGTTTACCAGAACAGAGCCCCCTGTACAGACCTCTGCAGCATAAAAGTAGTAAACAAAAGAGCAAGAGAGGATGGCAGGATCTCAAAGTATACTGTACACAGGACATAGTAAAGCCACAGCAAAACCCCTAATAAGCCCCCATGTATATAAACTTGTGCAGAAAATCTCAACTGCCACTATGAATCAATTCTAAGTGAATATTTTCTCCAAACATGAAATGTTTAATTAGTACAGGATGTCATGTCAATGCAGGAAGACAGGATTCCAACCCCCTCCCCCCAATGAAAGAGTCTTAAGACTTCTTCAGAGGGAATAATTCATGGTCTTGGAGGCCTGCAAATCAAATCATATCATGTCTGTCTCAATGGATAGGATAAACAGTATCAGAGAGTCATTTGGATACTCTAATAAACTAGAATTGATTCATAGGGGCTGTTAATAATTCTGCAAAATTAAGATAAGTGGAAGTTTATTACTAGGAGCTGGTATCTTTCCTTTAATCCCTTTGAATGCCACTGAGGTGAGCAATGCATCGCTTCGCAATGCGTTGCTCACCCCTCTGGCAGTCAAAGGGTTAAGCTACGATATGGGAAGATCCTAGGAGACTTTAATACACTTTGCTTCTACGAAAGACAGGGAGAGATCCAGAAAATACAGCAAGTGGCACGTACCATCTAAAGTCTTGATTCCTTCTTCCACCAACTTCCGTGCAGCCGCTGGCCTGTTACCAAAGACAGGGTGACAAGCCGATGACAATTTGCCCTGACCTAATAGAACCATGATGTATGATCTGACACAAAGTGTCTGTAAAACTAACAACTCCTTGTATCATCCCCAAGTATCTTAAAATGGCCAGAAATAAATAAATAAATCTCTCACATTTCCTTTGCTGTAAATTTGACTTTTAACCACTTGAAAGCTAGAGGTCTCCAGCACATTGATATTTCATACACTAATGGGATTAAACAATTAATTTAAGTCCATAGGGATTTGCTTTCTCCTCCCATTCCGCAGCTGGTATGCCCCAGAATCTCTTCTTTTCTTGGGTGTATCCTAGTAATCACTGCCCCAGTTATAAGTGCAAGCTGCTGTACTACAATGGAAATCAATGTGCTGGAGAGCTCTCAAGCATTCAATGTATTAACCCTTTGAGTGCCAGAGGGTTGCGCAATGTACCCCTCTGACATTCAAAGGGTTAAGCAGCCCCCCCCCCCTTTTTTTTTTTTTTTTTTTTTTTTAATCTTTCTCTTGCTCCCTTTCTGGTTTCCATTATTCTTTCTACCTGTACCTTGTCTCACTTCCTGCTTCCAATAACTTGATCCTAATCTTACCCCTTCCTCCTTTCATATCCACCCTCTTCTCTGTGCCCCCTAGAGCTTCTGTGCAGACGACGTCACTCACCCAATTCCAGTGACTCTTGTAAGAAAATTAATAGATGAACTGGTGTCATCTTGTCGAATCTACAGAAGGAAGCACAAACCACATTTTTTTCATAATTAACAGAAATGAATTTAATAAAACATGAAAGAGAATAATATAGATCAGCAGTTCACAAACTGTGTTCCATTGAACCCAGGGATTCCTTGAAGACATGCAAGGGATTCCCCAGGTGTAATGTAAGTAAGAGAGAACAGAACAACAAGGCTGGAGTGGCATACAGTGTATGTGTGGTTCTCAGCCTACCATTAGATAAGTAAAGATTGAATTATTGTGCGCAGTCAAAAGAATATTGGTGGTTCAAACTTGAATGTAGAAAGATATAGATAGTGACAACAACATTCTTCAGATAAGCGAGTAAAGTTCCAAGCAAAATATAAATAATCTCCAGATCAGAAGCGGGTGCAGCAAAGGAGCATCCCCACAAGCTCCACAGTCAGTATGAAAGAAAACAGTGAATTCACGCACTTCTGCTTGAAACAATCAACCATTGATTATATGTAAAAACAGCATACTTTATTTCAACAGTAAAAAAAACACTGACATAAATTCTACTGGCCACACAATTATATGAGAGATATACGATACTGGACAATCTGCAAGATCCAATAGACACCTCAGAAGGCAGATCCACGCGTTTCGCGTACAGGACACTTACTCACGATCTCCAGATTGTGTTGCCAGAAGAATTTATGTCAGAATTTTCTTTACTGTTGAAATAAAGTATGCTGTTTTACATATAATCAGAAGTTGATTATTTCCATCGGAAGTGCGAGAATTCACTGTTTTCTAACATTTCCCGCAGTGCCATTTTGGTTCCTGTGCAATAATCACAATAACCTTGGCTCTTCTAGGAAAATATTATCAAATAACTATGTGTTGTCTCTTACCCAATATATTGTAGCACAGTAGTGTAGTGCTGAAGTTACTGATACCAAGTTGCATTCTAATAAATTTAATACTGATATATTGTTAACCCCTTGGATCCTAGAGAGGTCCCCGCCTAATACTAGTTTACATACAGCAAAGCCCCACTAATATAAATATATCTAAAAGTGGAGCACTACTGACACACACTTGGCCAGTGTAGATATATATCCAAAGGTATTTATTAAAAAACATGTATTAAAAACTACCTACATGACTTTGTATCCCTTTAAGTGAATAACTTGCAATAGTTAACTACACCCTTGTCCTCAGGGATAACGGAAGTTCTTGCGCCTTCGGTATAATGGCGCCTTAGCTCAAGTAATCAAGTCTCCCCTCTCCCAGTGCAACTATTGTAGTTACTCTTGGAATATGGGTACAATTATGATTTAAAGTGGTTCAAATGTGATCTATTCTTATAACAAAATGAAAAATAAAAAATAAATAAATAAAAAAGTGAAAATGTGCTGTAATCTATCTCGAAAAAATTCCACTGTGTATTCTGATTGATTCCAAACAGGGAAGGATTTTCTATAAGGCAGAGTAGGCATCTGCCTACAGGTGCACCCTACAGAGGGGCGCCTGCCATTGCAATCAACATATTTTATTTATTTATTTATTTATTTATTAATTTATTTAAAGTGGCGTGGCGTGCCGCGCTGCCCGCCGCATGGTAAGGTCTGTGCCTCATAGACCTGTATCTGCTGAGCTCCCCCGGCTCTTTAGTAATGCAGAGCGCTGGGAGATGACATCTCCCAGCGCTCTGCATTACTAAAGAGAAGACCGTCTGGGAGCTCCAGCAGCTACAGGTCTGTACAGAAGCCCAGATCTCTCCTGCCGCTGGACCACCAGGGAGGTAGGAAACAGATGGTGGGGAAGAGAATGTGAGGCTTAGTGTGGAGCTGATGGGGCAAAGTAGAGCTGATGGGGGCAATGTGAGGGCAATGTGGAGCTGATGGGGCAATATGAGGGTAATGTAGAGCTGATGGGGGGCAATGTGAGGACAATGTGGAGCTGATGGGGCAATGTTGAGATGATGGGGCAATGTAAGGGCAATATGGAGATTTGGAGCATTGTGGGGATGGCCAATTGGGGGGGGGGCACTTCAGATTTCTGTGCCTACAGGCTTCTGAGATGTAAAACCGACCCTGATTCCAAATCCAATAGTGTCTATAATACAAATACAAATGTCAAACGAAAATATGCACCACTATTGCTGTATATTGTCGGTGGATGGAAACTTCATACATCCGGGTTACAACTGATATTCTATCTGGATTTAAACTGATAGTATATTTTGTCCCCCTCTCTCCTCTTCACTCCCTCTTCCCAGTACCTATTATCTCCATGGCCGCTTATCCCTTCACCCGGTTCCGAGTGTTTGCTCTCTCCAGTAATACTATTGCTCTCAAGCGTCCTGATTAGGCTCCGCCTCCAATGCATTGATCTTTGAAATGCGTTGGAGGAGGAGATCAGGACACTAAGATTGAAAGCAACATTATTACTGGAGAGCGCAAACTGGAGAGAGCAAAAGCAACCTCGCACAGAGCCTGGGGAAGTAAGAACTGACCCAACAGAAAGCTGCCTTCTCACGGAGGACAAAGGCTAGACTCCCACAGGACTCCAAGGAAGAAAGCAAACGTTGGCAGAACCCATCTTACCACATCTGAGCCTTCAACAGAACAAATTCCAAAAAGAAGAAGAAACAGTTTAAAATGTACAGAACGGAATATTCCACAGGTTAAATAGTCAGAAAGAAAAAAAAATCAATAAAGTGAAATGCATGTCAATACACCCATAAGATATAGAGTATCTTCTTGTACTCCATGTTGTATGTTATCTGTGGGATTGGCTTCTTGCCATAGTGAAGTCAGTAGATACACTCAGTATTTGTTTTATCAATCTCAGATGCTGGAGGGTCACAACCTTTGAAATCTTTGATACTTGTATCAAAAATATATTTTGCTGATCCAAAGTAAAGAACTTCGCAGAAGAAAAGCTACAAGTATCTTTACTGTTGGCCAACACAATAGGAACGAACTGTAAAAGTGTTCCTGCCCGCTGTAATCGGGAGAGAGTAAGAGGAGAACAAGCTGCATTTCCAGAGAGAAAGACCCTGCCTCTGCTGGTGGAAAAGAAGAGGATCTACTTAAAACCCCGAAAGTCGGGAGAACGGAGAGCACATTGCCCATGAGGGTGAGGTAATACAAAAGAGGATTTTAGTCTTACCTGTTAAATCCTTTTCTCTTAGTCCATACAGGTTACTGGTAACTCTGGGTAGACGATCTGCCCCTTTAAGTAGGCAGGAATAATTCTAGACTTGATTGCAAGGGGTGGAGCCTACCTTCCCTCCTTGGCTGCAGCTAGCCAACCAGCTCCAGAAAGATTTGAGACACTAACTATTGACTAGATAGAGGAAGGAAAGAGAGACTCCTGTGAGCATGACCCTGAAGGACCCCCACAATCTGCCATAGGAGAGTCAAGCATGGTCCCTTGACAGGGTGGGAGACCAGTAACCTGTATGGACTAAGGGAAAAGGATTTAACAGGTAAAACTAAAATCCTCTTTTCTCTGTCATCCAGTACAGGTTACTGGTAACTCTGTGATGTCCAACCACTGAGTTTCCCAGAGGCGGGAAGTAAGGCAAGGACTAGGCGCAAGACCCCCAAAGTCACCAGAGCAGATATGAAACATCAGATCAGAGATAGCCCAACAAACAATGAAGTATCAATGGACACTGAACAGGGGTAACAACATCCCAACTGTTACACAGCACACTGAACTAGAGCCAACGGGGCTCAAAAGTGAAGAAAGCACTAAGAACTGAAGACTGCCTCCAGGATTTTCCTCCCAAAGCTGGCATCAGCTGATGCCAGCACATAAACACGCTAGTGCTTCGGTGTGCACAGATGACCAAGAGGCAGCCTTGCACAACTGATCAGCGGAGGCCTGATTCTTTAAGCCCAAGATGCCCCAATAGATCTTGTAGAATGAGTAGTGATCCGAAAGGGAACAGGCTTCTTCCTCAGCTCATAAGCCTTATGAATAGTGGACTTGATCCAGGACGCAATAGTCACTTTGGATGCGGGTCTTCCTGCCCTGGGACCCTCAGGAATGAAGAACAGCGCGTCAGATTGCCTGATAGACTCACAGCGATGTACATAAAACTTGAGACAACGCACCACACGTCTAACAAGTGGAGATCCCTCTCCTTGTCAGAGGTGGGGACGGGAGAAAGAAGGCACCACAATCTCCTGATTGATGTGGAACTCCGAACCCACCTTCGGGAGAAACTCCTGAGAAGTGCGAAGCACTGCATGGTCCTTGTGAAACACCAAAAAGGGTGGTTTACAGGACACAGCATGTAACTCCGTGACATGGCAAACGGAGACGATCGCCAGGAGAAAGGCTATTTTCCACATTAACATGCGTAGAGGAATGGTAGCCAAAGACTCAAAGGGAGGGCTCTGAAGAACGCCCAAAACCAAGTTAAGATCCCACGGAGGAGTGGGATTCCTGAAGGCAGGACGAGTATGAACAACGCCCTGGAAGAAAACCATGACATCAGGAAGGATGGCAATGCGCCTCTGAAAGAAAACAGAAAGCAGAAGTCTGACCCTTAAAGGAACTCAAACTGAGGCCCTTATCCACACCGTCCTGCAAAAATGCCAGGATTGTAGGCAGATCAAATTCCTGAGACAGGTCCTTATCAGCACACCAAGATAGAAAGGTCGACCAGACTCGGTTGGTAGATCTTGGAAAAAAAAATAAAAAGCTTGCAGGCATGGAGCATAGTAGCCACCACACCAGAAGAAAAACCTTTCCTCTTCAATATTGAGGATTGAATTTCCAAGCCGTCAAGGCTAGCCGAGGAACGTCCTCCTTCCACAGGTAACCCTGTAGAAGAAGATCCAGATGGCAAGGGAGCCGGAATGGCTCCGCCACTGACAGATCCAGAAGCTCTGGAAACCAAGCTTCGCGAGGCCAGTGGAGCAATCAGAATGACTGGACAGCGCTCAAGTCGCAATTTCCGTAACACTCTGTGCAACACTGGTAGAGGAGGAAAGATACAGGCCAGAGGAAATAACCAAGGAATGGACATAGTATCCACCGCCAGAGCTAGAGTGTCCCTCCATCGAGAGCAGAACCTCGGAACCTTCCTGTTGTGTCTTGTAGCCATCAGGTCGATGTAAGGAAGACCCCACTTCTGAACAATGAGGATGAACACCTCTGGGTGCAGCTCCCACTCTCTGCTGTCCACTGTGTGTCGACTGAGGAAGTCCGCCATGACGTTGTCTACTCCAGGAATGTGCACTGCGGATATGGCAGGAACGTGACCCTCTGCCCAGGAAAAAATAGCCTTGACCTCTAACCAAGCGGCAAGACTTCTTGTTCCACCCTGTTGTTGATGTAAGCCACGGCCGTGGCGCTGTCGGACTGTACCCGGACTGGACAGTCTTCTAGCTGAGATGTCCAATGACGAAGGGCATGAAATATCGCTCAAAAGCTCCAACACGTTGATGGGAAGGAGAGATTCCTCCGGAGACCACCGACCCTGAGCACTCAGTCGACCCAGGACCGCTCCCCAGCCGGTGAAGCTGGCATTCATTGTCACCGTGGTCCAGAAGGATACCAGGAAGTACTTGCCCTTCAGCAGATTGGAGAGGTCGAGCCACCCCGACAAACTCAGTTCCACATGAAGAGGGAGGGACACCATCATGTTCAGAAGGTCTGGCTGACCCCTGCACACCTGGATCACAAACCTCTGGAGTTTCCTGGTGTGAGCCATGGCAAACGGAACCGCTTCTATGGTGGAAATGAACTTCCCCACTAGAGGGGACACATTCTTGGCTGGAACTGGATCATGCGCCAGAACAGCGGAAACCCTGTGGGCGATCTGGTGAGCCACCTCGTTCGTGAGAAACACCATGCACTGCTGAATGTCGAAGAGAAGGCCCAGGCATACCAGACACTGGGATGGGACAAGATCTGTCTTGTCCATGTTAATGATCCACCCATGAAGAGTGAGAGCATGAATGCAGTTCTGAACCTGCTGATGAAGAAGTTCCGCAGAAGGGGCTTTCAGAAGCAGGTCGTCCATGTATGGGGTAACTCCAATGCCATCCCGGTGGAGGACAGACACTAAGGCTCCCAGGACATGGTTGAAGACTTGAGGAGGGAAGAGCTGAAAACTGAAAGTGCCCTTGGTCGCAGGCAAATCTGAGATACTGCCTGCTCTCTGTATGAATGGCAAAATGAAGATACGCATCCTGAAGATTCAGAGAGGCAAGGAATTCCCCTGGGGACATAGCAGCAATCACCATCCTTAGAGACTCCTGGAGATAATGAGTTTGGATTACAAAGGAATTGAGATCCTTCAAGTCCAAAATGGGAAGACAACTGCCGTCCTTCTTGGAAACCACAAAGAGGTTTGCGTAAAAACCCATACCGCTGTCCTGCACTGGAACCGGCTCTAGGACATCTAGATTTCTAGATGCTGTCTTATTCTTGCATACACCAGCTTATCTCCCTGTGACAATTGACTCACCTGTCTACACAGATAAGCTGATTTATTGGAACTGAAATTATTTTGGGGAAATCCAAGTGCAGCATAGGAGACAAACATGATCATTGTTTTAAATGGGATTTTACCCCTCAAACGCTAGAAAGGTCACTAATGAATCACAAAGCAATATTTTGAAGACACCTCTTGAACTGAAAGGGTGAAAAGCTGGATTAAAATAATTTGGAGGAGGTTTTACTGACTCTGGTGCAGTTGGTTTGAGTCAGAACTTCCCAGTATTTCCACCTCAGAATCGTGCTGCTCTGAGACTAAACTGACCCAGTAAACAAAAAGGCACAATATGAGGGCACTGCAAGGGACAGCCCGGGCTTCAGAGACCAGGATACAATCTGTCTTATAAAATATAAACTTTATTTCACAAAAGTTCGATAAAAAGCAATGGTACAAAAAATAATAAAGGATATCACTAGAGCAACCATGACCTGCCTAAAGTGTTTTGTGAAACATTATTCCACTTAATCATTTTTTTGTCCCATTGATTTTTATGAAATAAAGTTTCTATTCTATCAGATGGATTGTATCCAGGTCTCTGAAGCCCGGGCTGCCCTGTGCAGCATCCTAGTACTGTACCTTCTTGGTTGCTGGAACCTTTGTCGAGTTTGACGAGGGCTGCTCCAGGAAGCCATACAGCAAGCGATGGGGTGAGTTTCGTGGATACATTGTATATGTTGTATGTTAGTTAACAGCTATTGTAGCAACCGATAGTCCATTTTTGTTTTTAAACTGACCCAATAGATTCCTTTGGTAGTTTAACCATTGGGCAATCAAACTACCTAACAGAGCCATTACTTTCAATAACATTTTTTCAATTCGGAAAGAATATGTACAGGGAAGGGAAAAAATGCAAAAATTGCAAAAGATGCAGCTCAGGAGTAAACCTTGTTTTAGAATATGGCCCTGTATATTTAATTATTTGTTTCAGAAAATGGCATCACCAGCTGCTCACAATCATAATTTATTACATAGGGAAAACCATTAAAAGCATAGAATATTATGGGATTATGACTCTACACAGGAAAGACGTTTTACCTTTTCTAGCTTGCGCAGTTTTCCAGTAGCGAGAAACTCATCAATTTTCTCTGCAATTTTGGCTCCAACACCATCCTACATAATATGGGAGAAAACTGCTTTTTAATTAACAGAATAATCATTGATTTGTTTACATATAGTTGTCCCATAATAAGAACAGACCAGCGCTCAGAGGACACCGGACACAAATAGGCCAGGTTTTAAGGACACCCCTGATTAAGCACAGGTAGATCAATTACAATGACTGATTCACTATTACTTACTAGTGATATCCTGAAAGTCTTACTTGCTGGAATGCCCCGAGGAACACCATTAACCCCTTAAGGATCAGGGACCTATTATTATTATTATTGTTATTATTTGCAATCCCAGTTCAGGGCTCCCCAACTGGTGTGTAGCCGTGTGGGGAGCCCTGAATTCCATGACGGTCCTGGCATGTTATGGGTTCTTATGACTCGCCGACCCATAACATGCCAGGACCCTCAAGGGTCCTTAAAGGGATAGTAATGTTTCATAATAAAAGCAGCTCTAATTAATCATCATAGTATTTAGACTTTGGAGAGTGTTATTTTAATTCTGTCAGAGTTGTAGTTCAGGAGTAATTCAATGACAAAATCTCCCCCTCCGCCTCTTTTACTGATGTAACACTGTTCAGCCAGATGAGAAGGGAGGTGCCCAGGTAGACTGCAGAGGAAAACAATCTTCAATTAAGATAAGGGAAAAACCTGAAAAACTTGTCAAGGGGGGCAGGGCTTTCATTGTTCTTATAGGAAGAAGATTGTCTCCTTCTGTTATCTGTCTGGTCTTACAACCAGATTCCACATCTGAGAAGAGATGGCTTACACTGGGAAAAAGGGGCAGGAGGGGGAAAGTTTGCTTGTGAATATCTCTCAAACCATACAGGTTTGAGAGATAAGACATATCGTTCTTCATGTTTTTTTAATGCCTACAAAATAAAATAAAGATAAAACAAAGTATTACTATCCCTTTAAAGGGTTAAGACTTATCGGATTAGACCATATGTTGTTAACACATTTCTAATCAAAGGGCTAGTAACACTTAATCTGTACAAAAATATAAATTGTAGGGTTTATCCTCCTGAATAAAATGAGGGTACTCCCACTGCTAAGAGGTGTTTTATTCAAAGGTTACTGCATCTCAAACTCAAATTCTTTACAGTGGTGCTGCTGCTACACTATCCCATGGAGGTTTATGTTCAACTGACCAGAGCTGTCCATTGGATGGTGTAGCGACAGTGCCACTCTACCATTTCAGGCCATTGAGATACTGCACATAAATTCATGTTTGAACTGCAATAACTTTTGAATAAAACATCTCTCAGCTGTAGGAGTACCCTTATTTTACTCAGGAATTATTACTATCCCTTTAACTTTTTGAGTGCCAGAGAGGTGCACAATGCATACAGACCCAAGATCTTGTTTGTGCCCCAGTTCTTATTCAAGTTCCTTTTCTTCCCAACTCCGTCATATCAGCCCCCCTTTTTGCACTTTCCTCACAGTATTCTGTCTCTTTTTATTTTCATTCTTCCATGCATTTCTTCTCTCTTTTACTCATCATTCAAACATACATTACATGTATAAAAAGGGGTACAGGTGCACAAAATGGGAATAGAATTCTACCTCTATATAAACCTTTGGTAAGGCCTCATCTAGAATACGGAGTGCAGTTTTGGGCACCAGATCTTTAAAAGGACATTAATGAACTGGAAAAAGTGTAGAGAAGTAAAACAGAACTGATACAGGGATTGGATGATCTAAGTTATAATGAGATACTAGCCAGACTGGTTTTATTTACATTAGAGGAGAGACATCGAAGGGGTGATATGATTACCATTTACACATATATTCAAAGTCAATACAAAGAACTCTCCAAGGAACTATATACTCAAAGAGCTGAGCAAGAAACAGGAGACCATCCATTAAGACTAGAGGAAAGGTGCTTCTGACTAAAACAAAGGCAGTGATTTTTTTTTTTACAGTATGGGCAGTAAAGTTATGGAAATCTTTGCCTTGGGATGCTGTGTTTGCAGATACAGTTACTGCGTTAAAAAGCAATGGATACCTTTCTAGCTCAGAACAATACTGAAAATTATGAGAGTTGGCTTCAAAGCAGACAGGACAACGATCCAGGGAAAAATACGAGTTAGCAAGGAATTTTTTACCCACCTGGGGCTTAATTGGAAATGCATTCAATTATTTTTTTTATTTTTATTTTTTTTTTGGGGGGGGGGGTTGAGTTCCTCTGGATCCAAAGCAGTGATATGGCATGGGCTGGATTTGATGGAGGAGTGCTTTTTTCAGCCTTATCAACTATTACTATGTAACAAAGGTCACAAATGGCGACCAGTAGACTAAAGCTAGGGTGACAAAGTATATATGTGGTTCTGTGACTACCAGTGGAAGTATGTAAAAAATTGAGGCTCCTTACGCAATTTTGGGCCATATGTATAAACTAACAGTTTCACCAAAATGAGACAACTAAAATGCATTGAAACATCTAGCTTTCAAGTAGCAACAACTCCATTTAAGTAAAAAAGAAAAAAATTTTTTTTTTTTTTTTTTTTTCTGTTAACCCTTTGAGTGCCAGAGGGGCATGCAATGTGTTGCTTTGCAAAATGTTCCGTACCCCTCTGGCACGCAAAGGGTTAAATGCATATTGTAATAAGCATAAACCTAGCCCTCTAAGAGAGAAAAAATATATTGGAAAAAATGACCTGGTAACCGTTAACACTACTTGCTAAGTTACCAGTTCCAGCTAAAAAATACAGAGGTTCAATACTATTGCCACTGTTAAAACAGTAGGTAAGGGGGAAAAAAAATAAGAATGCGCGATAAACCCACCTATGTACCGAAGCTATTCTATAGCTGGCTGGTACATGGAATAACAAGCATTAGTGGCCAAAATGTGAGCTTGTTGTTGATATTTGCTCCTACAACTTCTGCTAAATAAAGCCCCCAAAAAGATGCTACAGTGAACCCTTTGAGTAGTAGTAGTAGTAGTAGTAGTAGTAGTAGTAGTGCTGGGGTTCCATCTAGATTTGCATTTAGATTTGTCACATGACTTAGAGTCACAAGACAAATATGGAACCCCAGTACCTGAGTACTACATACTAAATGCCGAATCCTTTGAAGACAGTGAGAATTATGCAGCACATAGCTCAAAGATCAATGATCTAGGTAAGGTATGTTGCGCCCAGTACAATATCTATTTAATTCAAGGCACAAGTAATCCAAACAACACATTGCTTACAAGCAACATATACTGAGAAATCAGATGAATCAATGTTTTAGCCGGTGACATGAGAATCTTGCGCTTTTCATGCAGGGGGAGATTCTCATGTCGCCCTTGTCATCACAGCAATATGGTTATTGTGCCTTTATGTCACATGATATTTTGTGTACGACATTTTAAAAGTTAACCCCCCCATTGGCGCTCAAAGGGTTTAAAAAGTGTGGCAGCTGTCCTCTGATTACTTGTTTGTTGTATTGACATTTTTTAAAAACAACAGTTCTTTTATTGCCCATTTTTATAATAAAAAGAATGCCGGCCACATGTCCCCCTTGCTGCCACAGCTGTCTCCTCTGGTGGTGCAGGCATGCAGATTGGCAGAGCCCCCCTTCCTACCTCTCAGGCCGTTGCCCAAGACATACTGCGAGGATTTTGAACAGAGACTGGCTTTTATATAGTCTCGGTTCAAAATGATTGGCAGCCTCCAATTGGTTGGGATGTGTGCTTACGGTGCGTAAGCCAATCCGCTTCTAGTGGGTGGGATGGCAAAACCCCCTAGAAGTCGATTAGGGACTCTGCACCACCTTGTCATGGCATACTTTTTCGCCATGAGAAGTGCAGTCCTTAAGATGCGATGAAGACACTGCACAGAATAGGATAGCAAATGCTACTTTTTTACATGATGTCCAATGGGCACATATTTTGCACCCCTGGAACAATTTTTGCATGGTGGTGGTTGTTGACAGCACAGTTAATGGACAGCAAACTGTGCTGTCAAAACCACTACCGCTGGTTTAAAAAAATAGCAGGGCTAAATGCATCGAGCACACAGTCCATTTGAGACTCATACTGCGTTATCCCCTTGGGTGATATAGGTTTCTGATACACTGAGAAATAATGCATTGAAGTCCTCTTTAGCATTTGAATGTCAGGGTTCCAGATATTTTATTTGAAATTTTTGCTTAATAGCAAAAAAAAGTTTGAGAACCACTGGTTTATAGTAATGGATCAAGTTTAATGTCATAGATAAGGGAGAATGAGAGAAAAATAGCAAAACAGCACAAATGAGGAAACTGGCTCCAAGAATGCAGAGGTTCCCAATAAAAACTGACACCTTCAAACTCATCTGGTGACTAGCTGCTCAGTAGCGCTAGTCGCCAAAATAATTACCTGGTTAATGAGAATTATACCCTGCTCCGGGGCTGACAGGCAGTAAAGACCGCAGACATCTTTCCTTAGTGACGTCTGCGCTGTCAGTCCCTTTTGGAGCCAAACGGCTCCTAGAAACACCTCCTAGAGCCGGCTGAGACTGACAGAGCAGGTTCACAGGCATCACTGTGGAAAGATGTCTGCGGTCTTTAATGCCTGTCAGCCCCAGAGCAGGGTATAATTCTCATTAACAAGGTAATTATTCTGGAGACTAGCACTACTGAGGAGCTAGTCGCCAGATGGTTAATTATTTGCCACAAAGTTAAAGATGGGTGGTAGTTCCGTTTTAACTTTAAAGCAGACCTATCACTTTTAAAAGAGTTTTGCCTATTAATTAAAAATGAAGTTATTACATTATGATTTTTTTTTACTTGATCTTGATAAAGATCCCTGCTGGGATTGAAATGTTGATCTTCCAATAAGTGTTTGTTTCTCCTTGAAAAAGCGTGTGAGTGCTGATTCTCTGTATAATATTAAATATATATATATATAATGTAGGGCTTATCATCCTGAGCTAAGAGGTGTTTTACTAAAAGTTATTGCAGCTCAAACTTGAATTTGTTTAGGTGCAAAATCTCACTGACCTGAAAGTTTACAGTGGTGCTGTTTCTACCCCCTCCTATGGAGGTTTATGGTCAAATGACCAGAGCTGGCCATTGGATGGTATAGCAACAGCGCTCCTGTAAAATCTCAGGCAATTGAGATACTGCACCTGAAAAATTCAAGTCTGAGCTGAAATAACTTTTGAATAATACATCTCTATGTAGTGGGAGTTCCTTTGTTTCACTCAGGAGAATAAACCCTACAATATATTTAAGTGTTACTATCCCTTTAAAATTGATGGCAATCTTTATTTGTCTCTTATGGTTAGTTGGTTTGCCCCACACTTCTCTTTTGACCAGAAGGCCCTTAGAACAGCGAGAAGAGACTTTATGGTAGTGTCCAAATATGCCCAAAGATTCTGAGTGGGAAAGGATTAAAAGCTCACCAGTTTTTTGGCTTCTGTCCCACTCTTGATTTTTGTGGGATATTTTGAGATCACAGATGCAGCTTTCCTAAATGGAGAAAAAGGAAACAAAATCTTACACTGTAACAGAGTTTGGGAAATACACATTGCTTTAGAATTACTCAGCTTCTTCTTAGAGTGATAGTAACGCTAATATATCCTATATAATAATTCGCTAATGTAGGTTTGTCAGAAGCTGTCATGAGCAGTACAGAAGGCTGTACACACTACAGTTATGCGCACTACAGACTGCCCGCGCCACAGCTGATAACGCAGCAGGGAGCTCCGAATTCAGACCAGTGTGCAGAGAGGACTACGGTCTGAATTTGGAGAGCCCCACTCCGTTATCAACCGCTGCGTGGGCAATCTGTACTGTGTATGACTGCACCGTGGCCGTTGCTGCCAGGCATTGTGGCCTGTGTACACGGGCTGTTCAACTAGTATTATATATATTAGTGTTTATTCCCTTGAGTAAAACAAGGGAACTCACAAAGGTGTTTTATTCGAAAGTTATTACATTGCAGTCTTGAACAGTTTTAGATGCAGTATCACAGTGGCGCTGTTGCTACACTATCCTATGGACAATTCTGGTCAGTTGACCATAAACCTCCATTGCTTGGTGTAACAACAGCACAACTGTACAATTTCAGGTACCTGTAAAAAAAATTCAACCCTGCACTGTAATATTTTTGAATAAAACACCTTTCAGCAGTGGAAGTACCCTTGTGTTACTTAGGGCGAGTACTTACATTTTAAGTATTACTATTCCTTTCATACATCAGCCTCTGTATTGCACTAATGCAGTTTTCTAATGCTGAGAGTCTGGGAAATCTTCCAAGTTGAATGTATGTTACACTGTAATGATACAAAGGGTTCACTTGTACTGTAAGTCGGTGGTTCTCAACCTTTTTCTTGTTGAAAACACCCCTAATATGCGGACTGGAAATTTCAGGGCACACCTAACATTTTATAGGTAATTTATAAAGCAAGTAATGGTGAATTCAAATGCATAAATATATAGCTCTTTTATGTTTCTCAGTCTGAATAACAAAAACAAACATATTGTGCAGAAACCTTTCCAGATATATACATTTTGAAAACCAGTATTCACAATTTGTCAAAGTTTTTAACGAACTGATGGAGCATCATAAGTGGATATCTGGGGCACCCCACAGCGCCAAGGCACCCTGGTTGAGAATCAATGCTCTAAGCTCAATAGTTGCAAATGAATAAAGCAGTAATTCTCAAAGAAGGACTACAATTCCCAGAATGCACAACTCCACACTACTACAACCATGAGATGTATTCAGCACAGATGCAGGAACCCTTACATAACAATTATGGGGCATACCAGCTGAGCCACAGTGAACAAATACAATTACAATTAAAGGAATACTACCACCTAACTCCCCAATTACCTTACTATAACCAGAAAATCTTAATGGCGCCTATGAAATGTTTCTTTGCTTTGGTTCATTAGACAACTCATTTAATCAATCCTGGACGTTATGTCCATGGAGGCGGACATGACAGTTTCTGGCAGTTTTTTTATTAACTGAAGCAAGAAGATTGAATGAGCCTATTTAACCCTTTAAGGACCAGGGGCGTGCAACTCATTATGAAGCAATGTGTTGCACTCCCATGTGGTTGTTAAAAGATTAAGATTACCAGTTGCTGTGAGCAGACAAGGTCCTGGGCTCCCTGCAAGCAACTGGTATGTCCACCTCCATGTAAATGACATCCAGGTCTGACTGAAGATGTTATCCCTTCAACAAAAGGCACAGGGCCAAAAATGAGGAGTTTATCCCCTTTACATATATAAATATACTGCACCAGTGGATCCCAACCCTATCATCAGCATACCTGGGAACTTTCAGCTGAGGGCTACCCGGGAAAGCAATGCATTCCGTACCACTCTGGCACTCAGAGGGTTAAATGTGTCACACAGAAGGCTGGGGACGGAGGCACAACGGGAGAAAAAGCAGATGTGGCAGAGTTTCAATAGAAACTCTCCACATCCGGAGGAATCAGCCTCTGCCCCGGAGACCCGGTAATGCTCTGTCAGAACCGGAGTCTCTGGGGCAAATCCAGAGAGTTCCCAGGTATGATCATCAGGTCTGTGTAGGATTTTTCTGCGTCTGCATAGGTAAGGCAATACACCTACTGATTAAAGCAGAACTATCATCAACCATATATTGTAGGGTTTATCCCCTGAGTAAAACAATGGAACTCCCACTGCTGAAAAGTGTTTAATTCAAAAGTTATTACAGCTCAAAGTTGAATTTTTTAGGTGCAATATCACAGTGGCCTGAAATTGTACAGTGGCACTGTTGCTACACCATCCTATGGAGACTTATGGTCCCAGGACCAGAGCTGTCCATAGGATGGTGTAGCAACAGTGCCACTGTACAATTCCAGGCCACTGTGATACTGCATCTAAAAAACTCAACTTTGAGCTGTAATAACTTTTGAATAAAACACCTTTCAGCAGTGGGAGTACCCTTGTTTTACTCAGGGGGATAAACCCTACAACATATTTTTTTTTTACATTTTAAGTATTACTATCCCTTTAAGACACAGGAAGGGACTGACGGCGCAGGCAAGATCTCTGCCAATGCCTGTTTGTCTAAAAAGTTCTATTTTTCACTAATGCCACAATTATTTTTGAAAATACAAGTACATATATGCTTATCGCTATTATAATTAGGATTTGGGGCTCAATAAAAGGTTGATGATAGTTCACTTTAACTCACCAGTACAAATGCAGGGAAGGCCTTAATGTATGGTCTGTTAGGTGCCCCTGAGATTAAGGATTTGACCGACCATACATCTGATCATTTTCTTCCTCCCTCCTTATCTCCATTTCATCCTTGACACAAGTCAGTAAACCTGGCTACTTATTTACCCCTCAGCAATAAGCACTATAAAGCAGTATAAGCTCTGTGAATATGTGCGGGGGATTTCCCCATACGCAGAGCATGAAGTAAAACACATACTGGAATAGCAGATGAATGGGTTCTTACCGGTAAGCATTGTACTTATGAATGGCTCGGTTGACATTCCTTTCATAATTAGCCAGCTCTGGAAAAAAAAAGAGAAAAGCATTTAACAATAGTCTGTACCTCCTCAGGAATACATTTCTGACTACAACTTTCACCAGTATTTTTTCCTATCAGAGCACTGCCATTTTCAAAATGCTGAGAAACGGCTGCAATAGAGTAATATCACCCACCATCTCAATCATGCAGCCTATTGGCCTCACCTCTAAGGACCATAGTTGAATGGCATCTATAAACAATTACAGAACAGAGCCTTCACTTACACCTTAAGTTGTCCGCATGCGACACTTTGTGCTAAGAGTGGGTTAACATACATCATATGTTTTATTTGGTCTATTTTATGGTTGGTATACTCAGGTGGTAGAGCCAAGGTATCTTGTCTGCTTACCTCAGGTGAATTTTTCTGAAATATGAACAGGTAGTGGTCAGATTTATTACCGGTGCCTGATCTACGCGTTGTATTGAGCGGGCGAGTTGATCAGTCATAATGTTTTTTTCGGATTGACTTGTTGTTCTGGGTATTCCCCTTGTGTTGGGATAGATTAGACGAGCTGTTGCTCAATACTTAAGAGTATCTGTACTAGTGTGTAATTTTACAAATATGCTATTTTAACTGGAAGTTGAAATTTATTGATTTTTATATTGTTCTGGATAGTGGGTAGAGGCACAATTATTTGAGTTGTGTTTCTGCAACTATTTATCTCTAAAATAAACCTGTTTGATATTATATACAGTATATAGTTGTTATATCCTCTTTTCACATAGGAAGGCGCCGCTAACCTTCTGTACAATATATTTTTGTGTCTTTTTGTGCACTCTGGAAGTGGGGAGCTTTAGGTCAGGCTGCTTGACTTCTGCCAGACTTGACTATTATTATTCTTTTGAGATACTGGCAATACTGCACTACTGGGCACCTTCAGTTTATTAATTTATATGGTATGGTTGTATGGTCAAAACATGGGCGCATCTACTGCTGGATGACTTAAATTTTGGAATAATAATCTTGCTTTCCATTGGTCTTTAATTAGCTGTCCTAATTGGTCATATGCTAGGAAAGAATTTGTGGTTTTCTGCTTGCATTTGAAGGATATTTACTACAATCAGCTGTCCAATGATCAAATACACATAGTGTTTGAAGGACCGCCTGTATCATATTCAGATAACTCATAGAATGTCTCTAATTCCTCCTCTTTACTATCAGAAGTTCCTTCATCCTCAGAGACTTCATCCTGTGATGATAAGTATGTTAGAGAATCTAAACAATCTGCTGTAGCTTTCTTTCTAATATTAGAGTCAGGGACATGAGATGCTGCTGTTGTTTTAAATTATAATTGGGGGTTAGGAAAACCATTTACCTAAAACGTATCCAATATTCTAGTAATAGAGACTGAACTGACCTAACATGTTTCGTACGCAATAGTGCACTTAATCATAGGCACAAAGTGTACATACGGGCATCACTCATATATACCCTACCACTTACTCAAATTAGCCTATCAATCCAAGACTGGATCCAAACTAACCAATCCGATCAGTGCCACAACAAATCTACAGCTGTAGATGCTATAGTGGCTGCAACATTGAACAGGCCAAATAAAGATAGCAGAATGAGTTAATAACACACATGTCAAAAATGAGGTAAAGTAACATACCCAACAAAAAATCATTAAACCATAAAATATATAAAATACATAATACTGAGCCGAGAATACTGAGAGGTCCTCGCTATTGTTGAGTAGGGGTTGAAGGAAGGATGAATCTAAGGATACTTCCATGTTTGCTTTTGTTACGGACTTTAGCAGTGACTTTAATCAAATTAAAGGAATAGTGAATAAAAATGTACCTGTTTTGTTAGGTGGTGACAGGATAAGGACAACTATTGAAGGTGGTGTTAAATTTATAGGTAGGAAGGTGCCCACTTTGGTTAGTAAATTGTCTCCTAGCCTTTTCCATTCAAGCCTTAAACCAATTTCAACATGGTTGCATACTAAAGGTATGTTTAGGTGCGGGGCAAGGAGGTGTGTGTCCTGTACTTATGCTAAGATAAGTGTGGAGTTTGAAAGTACTGTTACTAAAAATAAATATCCTATTAAACATTACATAAATTGTTGGACCACTAATGTGATTTACCTTGTCACATGTACAGGATGTGGTTCTCAGTATGTGGGTAGGACTACCCGAGCATTAAAAGGTAGAATGCTCGAACACATCTTGCACATTGGCAACAAAGATATGAGCAAACCAGTGGCACAACATTTTTATGTTTGTAATAATGGTGATCTGACTAAGTTCTCATTCCAGGGCATTTAAAGGGTGGTAGTGCCTGAATGAGGGGGTGATATAAGAGTCCTACTCGACAAATATGAGGTCAAGTGGATCTTGTATTTAAGATACGCTCACAAAGGGAATTAATTCGGACAATGACGTTGCTTTGTTTATACATCAGCGTTAATAAGTATATGTAGATGTAAAACTTCTTGCTGATCAGTTTTTTAGTCCCCTTTAAGTGACTGTCAAAAAAGTGACTATCAGTATTACGTATTTTATGGTTTAATGTTTTTGTTGTGTCTATTACTTTATCTATTTTTTGACATGTGTGTTATTAACTCATTCTGCTAACTTTATTTGGCCTCTTCAATGTTGCAGCCACTATAGTACCTACAGCTGTAGATTTGTTGTGGCTCTGATCGGATTGGTTAGATTGGACCTGGTCTTGGAATGATAGGCTAATTTGAATAAGTGGTAGGATATATATGAGTGATGCCCATATGTGCACTTTATGCCTATGATTAAGTGTGCTACTGGGTACGAATCACGTTAGGCGTTTGTGTATTGTCCAATGCTGTGCGCCTGTAGTGAGTTTCATTCTTGATTTTATAAATTATGAATAAAACAAAGTTTTTATTTCAAGATTGGCTGTGGTCTGATGACGTGGGTGGTTACTGTAGAGCGCCTCCCTACTGTGTCGTCCTGCGAGAAAATTAAAGTCCAAAGTGTGTCCTGAATCCTACTTCTGGGCAAACTGCTCCTGCCACAGTTTGCCGCTCTGCCTCTGCTCCCGTCACTTTACCCAGCATCCTCCGAAGACAGAGGCGTTCTGTTAGTAAGCTGGAACGATCTCATTGGTAGAGATTGATATCTAGCCAATCAGATCGCTCCTACTTACTAACAGAACGCCTTCATCATCGGAGGATAATGGGTAGAATGACAAGAGCAGAGGCAGAGTGCCAAGAGCAGTTGGGCCGGAAGTAGGATGCAGGGCACACTTTAGACCTTAATTTTCGTGCAAATATCGTTTTTTTTTTTGTTTTTTTTTAAAATAATAACATTTTACAATTATTTGCTAAGTAATCTTCCTAATGAAAGTAACTTGTAAAGTGGTGATAGATCCACTTTAACATGCTGTAACTTAGCATTTTCACGTATGGAACATACAAAAGAGAAGCAGGGTGTCTCACTCTGTCTTTCTGGTAGAAATGACAGCAAGCAGTTATTTGATGCAGAAGAGACAGTAGTTAGCACTGGGCTCTCTCACCCTGATAATCCTGAGATTTGGGTCAAACCCTTAAAGTTCCCAGGTATGGTTATATTAACCAATCAAATGTATTAGATATTTGTATTCCTTTAAGCCAGGTGAGCTGACCTTCCCTTTACCCAATGAATGCCAGATACAGAGTTTCAGAAGGTTCACTTTGCCGGTTAAGGCCGCAACATAAGAATATCGCCCTTTTAAAGGGATACTAATACTTTGTTTTATCTTTATTTTGTTAGCATTAAAAAAACATGAAGAATGATATAAGTCTTATCTCTTAAACATTTATGGTTTGAGAGATATTCACAAGCAAAGTTTCCCCTCCCGCCCCTTCTACCTAGTGTAAGCCATCTCTTCTCAGATGTGGAATACAGTCCATAGACCAGACAGATAACAGCAGGGGACAATCTTCTTCTTATGAGAACAAGGAAAGCTCTGCCCCCCTTGACAATTTTTTCAGGTTTTTCCCTTATTTTAATTGAAGATTGTCCCTCCCTGCAGTCAACCTGGGTACCTCCCTTCTGCTCTGGTTGAGCAGTGTTACATCAGTAAACGGGGCAGGAGGGGGATACTTTGTCATTGAATTACTCTTGAACTACAGCTCTGACAGAATTAAAATAACACTCTCCATGGCCCAAATACTATGATGATTAATTAGAGTTGCTTTTATTATGAAACATTACTATCCCTTTAATACGGGGGTGAGATTCTCACATCACCTTTTCATCCCAGCGACATGGTTAATGCGCGGTTTAGTTGCTCACACAATAGTGTGCCATACCGTTTCACAAAACACAGAGACCTGTCTACGGGGCATGTTCAAGAAGCTAAAGAATAGCAAATCTGGGGGATAAATGAAAATCACATCGATTTACGTGGGTTTTTAACCACTTGAGTGTTATAGGTCTCCAGAGTACTCCCAAATAAGTCAATGAGAATTGTGATGTTATTTTTGGTGCACTTAGTTTGCAACAGAATTGGCCCCCAAGATTCAAACAGTTAGTGAAGGACACTTATAAAACTGCTATTCTGCAGGGCTACACATGATCCAGTGCAACCCTTTTGTAAGGGGTTTGCTTTTTTTATGTGATCATCCCAGCCCTATAAGCCCTTCAGCGCCAGAGAGGCAACCAACGAAAAGCAAATCAAATACGTCGTTCCCCTCCTAGCACTGAAATGGTTAACTCTGGACGCATCATTCCACAGGCCATAACAGCAAGCAGTGCTAGATATGGCGTTATAACTGTCCTGTATCATCTGGTCAAAAAAATAATGTCACTAGCTGCAACTCTCCATTTGCATGCACAAGCCTTGCCGTGTTGTTATTAACACCTGGCAACCCAGTCTCTCACCTATCAGGAAGTCCGTTATGCCTTCATTCATAGTCTCCTGCGGTGCCTTCCTTTTGCTCATAGTTGCTTCAGTTAACCCGTCTCAGTTCCTTACTCGAGACCGCGGATTGAGATTTCCGAGCAGGCCACGACGTGCTGTATGGTACGTCAGCACGCTGGCATCCGCGAGGACGCATGAGCCGGGCAGATGGACCCAGTGGCCGTGTTGGACAATGGGGAAAAAATGACACGACAGAGACAGATGTACCGCAAGGAAATTGTTAGATTATTGTTCTAACCAACTTCACCAGAGCGAACAGATACCCCCGGGTACTAAAGGGTTAATTAGTATTGCAACCCTTCCCCATTCATATAAAATCGCCTTTTAAGCCAGTAGGGAGTTTTTTATTTGCATCGTATGGCGCAGTTTGCGGGAAAAAAAAAACCCTCACGTTCTCATACTTCCCAAGTGTCCATCTTTTGGACCCAAATCCTTCTGTCCCTCTTTCCCACCCTGATGTCCCTCTTTTTAGAAGATAGGATTGCATGGTGTGTATATAAGTGTATCATATCGCTCTACAGCAATAAAAATCACATTATTGTTTGTTTAAATGTCAGTATATGTGTTTATAAATTATGTGTAAAAAAAAAACACTTTGGCCTTGTTATAAGTCATTTATTAGGTTACGCAAGGAGGTATCAACAGGTCATGAAACAGGCTAAAACTTCTCGGTAACGTCTCACCCACCAGCCACGTCCCCAGCAACACCCCCTAAAACACAAGTGTCCCTCTTTGGCAATTTGAAATGTTGGGAGGTATGCGTTCTTCTTAGCATATAAGTGTGAAGTACTAGTAACATTGTGCAATACTGGTGCAAACTAAGGGCTCCGCGGACCGCATCATACCTCGCAAGTGTCCTTTGAGACCCAAATCCCTCCTCCCTACCCTGGTGTCCCTCTTTTTAGATCAGACTGTGTGGTGTGTATATAAGTATCACGTTGCTCCACAGCAATAAAACTAACATTAATGTTTTTTAAGACTTCAGTATATGGGTTTATATATTAGTATGTGTAAATAAAATACTTTGATCTTGTTCTAAATCATTTATCCAAAGAGAACATACCCTCGAACGGTATATTTTTAGTAGGTTCAGTACATTTGTTGTGTTCAGCTACTGGTTCATTCTACAAGCAACAGAAATAAACTCAGATGTAGGAGTGATCACCGACATACAATTTAATAAGAATTAATTTACAGGATTTAAAATTTATGCCATGTCAAGAACATCACATTATTATAGGGACACACATCTCCACATAACAGGTGCTAGAATGAAAGCACACACTGCATGCTTTAATACTATGCTTGTCTGACAGCCAATTGTGCTGTTTAATCTTTATAGCACTTTATATTGTGCTACTTCCTGGGGGATGGAGAAGCTTAATATCCCCACCTCCAGTAAAAGCTTTGATACCAGAGGGAATACAAACCCTGAACCCTCACTGGTGTCTGTTTGGAATGAAGCCCTGATCCCAGATGAAGTGGCGTCATGCTCATATGGAGCAACAGTGCAAAATAAATAAATAATTGTAACGCATTCTGTTTTAGTGTGAGGCTGGGGCATCTTACCCCAGCCTCACACTGTTGAAAAAATGCATTACAATGGCTTATTTTTTCTACACCAGAGGTTCTCAACCCTTGCCCTCAGTGGCCACTAACAAGCCAGGACTTAGGCATTTCCATGCTAGAACACAAGTGTGTTGATCAGAGGCTCAGTCATATTGATTAACTCGCCTGTGCTCTTAAAAGGAAATTCTCAAATCCTGGCCTGTTAGTAGCCACTGAGGGCACAGGTTGAGAACCGCTGTTCTACACCGTCAATCTTTATGAGCATGGCACATGATGTCATCTTGCTTTTGGACCAAACACAGTACTTATTGGTACCTTCCCCCCTGCCTCTCAAGCAGTCTAAAAGTGTTATATACTCCTATTAACAGAGCTCACACAGCCAAATTCTTCAAAGAAAGACAGAATATTTTACCACAGTACATTTTATGGATAGATGTGCTTTAATACTATGTAATAGTTCTGGGGAGGTGTCAGCATACCTTTAGGTCTATAACCATTATGTGCACACTACTGCTGTGAGTAACATGTTTGGCCCTAACATATCAGTATAAAAAGAGAGTGTGCTTTAAGGAGGCATCAGTTGTGAATGTACCATTTTTATTTGTGGAAAAATAGGGGGTGTTTATGAATGCATGTTTCAGCAGTTTGATGGAGGCAGTGGCTATGAGAGATACACTAAAGGTCAATGCTGTGACTATATGATGTTGTCTATGTGTTCAAAGCATTTCGGCATTTCGATGTAGACACACATCGCCATATGCACTAAAATTTAGTTATGCTAGGGAAGGGGAGGAGAAGATCCCCATTAGCATACAGGGTTGTAGAAATGCTGTAGATGTGGAAGGGATGGCTTCCCTTGCACATCACCAGCTGTACAACAATCCTGAAGTCTGAGAGAATTCTCTCTAATGCCCCCCTTGCTCCGTTACGGGAATGGAGAGGATCCTTTCAGCATCATGAACAGCAATTGTAGTGCCATAGGGTTAAAAAAATACACCAGGCAGTACATAATCATATTTTAAACATGTTTTGCACTCCCAAGGGAACAGGACTGAGGTCAGACAGCATCCATAGGAATTTGTGGCTACCAACTGCCCTCCAGACTTGTTCCCTTGATCACTGGTAGCCACAGATCACCATGTAAACTGTCTGACCCCCTCATCCTTGCCCCTCAGTAAACTCTGACAGGCTGCCCCCCCCCCCCGTAAATGTCAGCATGCTGCCCCTCATGTATAAAATATGATACAGTGCTGTGGGGGTGATGTACTGCTTGTAACCCTTTGAGTGCCACAGGGAACACAATACACATCACTCTGGCACTCAAAGGGTTAAGGGAGTGATGCTGTTCATGGTGATGAAATGATCCTCTCCACTCCCCTACTGAGCAAGTGGGGAAGCATAGAGAATGCTGTCAGACTTCAAGGTTGTCTACTGCTGGTGATGTGTGATGGAGAGCATCCCTTCCACATAAACAGCAGTTCAACAGCCCTCCCTGCTTCCGATTGATTAAGGGCTGTTACTGCATAGGAAACTATAGGGAGATCCCAACTTTACCAGCATCAGGTAGGTGAAGTTGAGACTGTGAACTCCAACAGCAATGGCTGTATAATGGCTCATTATCCTGCAATTCCATATGGAAATGAGTCATTATGCTGCATTTCCATATGGAAATAGGCCATTGTCAATGCGATGAGTGAAAATTCGTAAACCTGGTGAAGGCATGTCAGATGGACGTCGATGTGGGCAGATTTTTGTTGGACTGCCTTCAACACTTCTCAGACAGGAAAGCAACATGATGAGCCCTCTTTCACTTTTAGTGCATCCCCCCCATTGTCTCTTATCCTAAATACTGATTTATTTTTATGGCAAGCTGGTCATCACTTCATTTCATTTGCTTCTTTTACTTTTTAGTTTCATTTACAGAAATAAAGGTTAAGTTTTATCATGGGATCCCTTTGTACTAATGTCTTATGATATTTGTTGTTAGTTTGACAGGGTTTCTTTCTTTATCTTTTACTAGTTGAACAGCCCGTTACACGGGCCACAGTGCCTCTGGCAGCCAGTCTCGGGGCAGTCACGCGCAGTACAGACTGCCCGCGCCACTGCTGATACACAGCTGGATGCTCCTTCGAAGCGCCCAGCTCTGTATCAGCCGTGGCGCGGGCAGTCTCTACTGCGCATGACTGGCGCATGCGCAGCAGTGTCTACTGCGCATGTCGGGCGTTACACACGATTTAGCAAATTATTATATAGGATATACAAACTAGTTGAAGAGCCCATTACACGGGCCACAGTGCCACTGCCACCCGGTCGCGGGGCAGTTATGTACAGTATAGACTGCCAGCGCGGCCAGTCTCTACTGCTCATTTCTGCAGCATGTGCAGCAGTGTCTACTGCGCATGACGCGACGTTACACACGTTTTAGCAAATTATTATATAGGATTAGTCTAGGGACTGGTCAGCCTAAAGTTTACAGAAAAATCCGCATGTGGACCTTTTTCCTACAGGTGCCTAGAGATATCAGCTGCACTCCACTGACGAGGGCCAACAAGGCCGATTCTCTTGTTCAGTGAGGAATTGACTGGAACTTTGTGGCTGGACTGCCATTTTGGCAGGATCAGTATTATGTGTTAGAAGATACTTCCTCTCTATGTATGGCACTTATGTGCCAAAAGAGACCTGCACCCTGCCGGTTCCATAAAGCGTGCTAAATACTATGGCAAGTTTGTTCCTAGTTGACAATCTCTGACCTGTACTTTACCCAGTTTCCAGGGACAATGTTCGGTTCTGGTTCTCTGTCCCTTTATCCTGTTCTCCTTGCTTTTAAAGCTTGTAGTATGGGAACTTTCAAAATAAGCTGACCCTGAGATTTTTAAATATTAACCCTTAGTGCTTCCCAAACCATACATAGGGTACATGTACATGTTTCCTTATGCCTTTCATATAGAAATAGCACAATAAAGAAGCAGTTATTTGTGCAGATAATGTAGTGAATAACACTGAATCCTCTCAGGGTCAACACCTGAGAGTTCCCACCCAAGGGAAAACTGGTGCTGTATTATTAATTTAAAAAAATGCTTTGTGGGCAAGTAGGCGAGTGTAGCCTGTTTCATTTATGAAATGTTGGTGGGTATGAGAAGATAGGAGTTGAAATCCACAAGAATCAACAACTGGATATCACTGCACAAGAGGAGAAAAGTGATACTTGTGCAGGGCTACAACAAAATGTCCCTAAACCCAAACTCTGGTAAAATCATGGCCACCATCAGTAATACTGCTGCGCATGTGCGCTTTGCTAATAGTAAACGGAAGGAACGGGATCGTTCTTCAATCCACAAGTGAGTTCTCGATGCGTTCTATTGTTTTGTTTTAACCCTGGCTGGGAAACGAGATGCGGTCGGTACGTTTGTAAAAAGAACACAAGACACGGTTACAGTGGACTGTGGCTCTGGGTAATAAAAGGCACGTATCGCTACATATGGTAAGTAGAGTTCGGAAATAAAGTCCTGCTGCGAGCTGGTAGCGGCCATGTTGAATTTGGGCAAAATTATTCTTTACAGGTGATCAGCCAGGTTAAGTATGTAGTGGTCGGGCTGAGAGGTGGAGACTGCCATTTCACTTTCTGGCAATGTTTCGACAGTGTGTATAACGCGGTAACCCTTTGAGTGTCGGAAAGGCACCCAATGCACTAGATACATTTCTGTCACTCAGCGTAAAAAAAAAAAACTTATTATCTTGTAGACCACATTTATCAGACTGAATTATTAACCCATTTTAGTACAAGAGGATGCAATCCCTATGTTCCTTAACTATTTCAGTACCAGAGGGGTAACAAACACATTGCAAAGCAATGCGTTGGTTATTTCTGTGGCATGGAAAGGATTCAAAGGACAATAGAATAAAGGATCAGTGCATATTCTATGGGTATATGTATTATTATTATTTTTGCCCAGGCGGATCTTGCAGTCCAATTATGCAGTTAATGCAGTATATGGTTTATCAACCAATATTTCAAATGGGTACAAGAGACACTTCTGTTTTAGTTGTTGTTGCTGGGATTGTGTCATTACCAAAATATTGTAGGTTATTTCATGACCAACTGACACCTTATTGTGTAAGCAAAACCAAGGTATTTTATTTACACAGACTAATTAAAGGGATAGTAAGGTTAGTTATAAAGTAGTTAACCGAGTCTTCTTTATATTAAAAGTAACAGATTGTGCTATGTGTAGCCGCTTACTTGTATGGTATTCAAAAATTATTAAGTGGAGAAAGATCCTCCTCCTGCCCTTCCTGACCACCTACCATTGAATGTGGAATCTGGCCGTGGGACTGGGCCACGGAGAAAAGTGACCTATATATGTGCATTGTTTTAAAGGACACTGCTGGAAGTTTTTTGATTAGACAGTCAAGTGGACAACGAGGGCAAAAGAGTCTGGATATAATGTTTGGCCTGCAGAAAGTCAAAAAGATGACCCGCTGGCAACTCATTTTTGGCTTGTAAGTCTGGAAATAAATAAACCCGCTTTGTCAAAGGATCAAGCAGGTGGCCAACAAACCTAATACCTATAGAAGTCCAATAGAAAAAGGTCTAGCAGGCGTGCCTCTTTGAAAATAAGTGTTATTAGTAAAGGGTAAAAATACTGAAATGGAACGGGATTTAAAGAGCAGATATCTAATGCATTACCATGCCTGCACAGTGGACATTAAGGGGTTCAAAGTGCATAGGGGAGGGAGAGCAGCTATGGGAACGTGCAAGATGTAAGAGAGGCTAAGTGAAGAACAAAATTGCTGGTCCCTATAAGAATCAGTGTAGACTGACGTATCATCCAGACAATCTTTGGCAAACCGGAGCAAGCAGGCAACATTATAAAAACGTAAGTGAGGTAAATTAAATCCCCCCGTCGCTTTGGCTTGGACAATTTAGCTAAATTCATCTGTGGGCATCTGCCCCCTCAGATAAATCCCTGAAATCTGCAATTAAAGAGATAGTAATACTTCATTTTATCTTTATTTTATTTTGTAGGCATTAAAAAAAACATGAATTATATAAGTCTTATCTCTCAAACCTTTATGGTTTGAGAGATATTCACAAGCAAAGTTTCCCCTCACTGACCAAAATGGTCAAATCTACCATCTAGCTGTAAGATTTGGAATCCAGTCCGCAGATAAACCAGTGGCTCTTCAGCAGAGCTGAGATCGCAAGATATAAAAATAACTATTTCATTGGAAGGGTCTAAAAGTGTGCTTGCACACTTCGAATGAAGTAGTTCTTCTTATATCTCAAGATCTCGGCTCTGCAGTAGAGCCATGGCCGGTCCACGGACCGGATTCCAAATCTGACAGCTAGATGGCAGACTTGACCTTGATCAGTAGGGAGCAGGTAGGTGAAGACCATGATCCCCTCAGGAACAACAGTGGAGTAGGAGAAGGTTAATTATAAGAGGGTGACTGGCTCACCCCTGCACTGCCAAGTCCTCGCAGCCCAGCAAGAGAGGAATATACAGTTGCTGGACCTCCAACCAGGGAATAAATCCCAAGAGTTATGTTATCAGTGGGAGCCCACTGTCCAGTATGCAGGACCCCAAGCTGGATACAGGCAGGCCTACTGGGGGGGAAGGGGATACTTGGTGTAAAAATAATAAATGTGATGGAGCTCTAAAGGGGGAGAGAGCAACTGATGTAGGGCAGGCCAGATACAAGGGGAAATAACAGAGGCCCCTTGTGTTGTAGCAGTACGTATTTAACTTAAGCCCCTGACAGGGCTTTGGTTTTGTGACCAGGAGCATTCAAGTGGAAGTTATATGATTAGTCGTGCCGGCAAGATCATGAAATCAGCCCAGGGGGTAGCGTCCCGGTTCTCAGCAGGGGAAATGGGAGCATCGACTTAGGTATAAAGAGGCTTGCTGTTATTGAGTGATGATCCGATGTCCGATTCTCCCCTGCAGACAAAATGCCCCTGTTACCAGCACACACTTTCAAGCACCCATCCTCGCCACAGGTCCGCCAGTGTCACTCAGTCTGTGTACATGGGCTTTTATACTAGTTTTCAAATATTTGGGAGCAGTGTTGGGAAATGCAAACCGATAAGCATCCACATTGTTTTAAATTCGATTTTATTTTTTTTTTAACCCTTGCAATGTGTTAAAAGCCCTGTTTAAAGGGATAGTAATACTTACATGTTAAAAAATATATATTGTATTGTTTATCCCCCTGAGTAAAAAAAGGGTAATCTCACTGCTGAAATGTGTTTTATTCAAAAGTTATTACAGCTCAAAGTTGAATTTTTTTAGCTGCAATATCACAGTGGCCTGAAATTGTACCGTGGCGCTGTTGTTACACCATCCTATGTGTAGCAACAGCACCACAGTACAATTTCAGCCCACTGTGATATTGCACCTAAAAAAAATTAAACCATAAAGGTTTGAGAGATAAGACTTACATCGTTCTTCATGCTTTTTTAATGCCTACAAAATAAAATAAAGAAAAAATGAAGTATTACTATCCCTTTAAAATGTTTTAGTTTTTTATATTTTCCATTCTCTATACCAGTGTTTAATCAACATTAGCAGTCGCTACACACCAACTGGTAATCTTTTCAGGATCCCCCCCCCCCGGTTTAATCACATGTGAGTAATCCATGGTTCAGTCATTGTGACTGAGCTGCCTGTGATTATTGGGGATATCCTGAAAACCTGACCTGTTATTATTGTGCTCTGAGGACCGGAGCTGAGAATCTTTTCTTGTATAGGCGTTATGTTCAAAATTGTGTAGGCCTTACGTTCAAAAGAGTAATTCCGTGGGCCAACCAACTGCACATTAGGGGACAAATGCGTTCTCATTGATGTAAACAGGCACTTTAACCCTTTGAGTGCCAGAGAAGAAGCCAACGCAATGCATTGGCTACTTCTCTGGCACTCATAGGGTTAACCCTTTGAGTCCTAGAGAGGTCTCAAATGCGTAATGGAAACCTCCAGTATTCAAGGGATTAACAGCCCCATTGAACCCTTTGAGTGCCAGAGGGGTACACAACGCATTGCAGAGCAATACGTTGTGTACCCCTCTGGCACTCAAAAGGTTAACACTTTAAGGATCTGAGGGGTGCACACTCTATAGCTTTGGAAAAGAAACATTACTTTTTTCCTCTTTATTTTCTAGATTAAACAATGGAAGGGGAGAGCAATGATCATTGTGATGCAGCAAATTGTGTAACAACAATCACAGGAAGGCACGTCAAAGGAACAGGTTCTTTCCTATCTGGCAGCTTACATCTCATATCATCCCATACTGCCAGTGCAAAGCTGTCTTCGGCTGCTGAACATATATGTCCGTATAGGGATCTAAAGAATGGGAGTTCTGTTCATGGACAAATATTTGCAGAAATGCATACAGTAATGAACTCTGTTAATGAGAGAGAAGATACAATAGAATCTGGAACGCAAGGAAAGAAGAGGTCTCCGTGTGCAGATGATTTGGATAGATCGCCAACTAGATCCCCTGCAGATTATTCCCAGAAAGCACCTGTAGAAAAAAAGCTGTATGTCTGTAATGAATGTGATAAAACCTTTCCTTGTAACTCTGCCCTTGCCACCCATCAGAGAACGCACACAGGGGAGAGGCCCTTTACCTGCACAGAATGTGGTAAGAAGTTTATATACAGCTCTGCTCTTGTGATACACAGGAGAACCCACACTGGAGAGAAACCGTACACGTGTAAGGAGTGTGGCAAATGCTTCACTTGCAGTTCAGCCCTAGCCCAGCACCAGAGAAGCCACACGGGAGAGAGGCAGTTCCCTTGCAATCAATGTGGGAAGAGTTTCACTAGAAGCTCATCTCTTATAGTACATCAGAGGAATCACACAGGAGAAAGACCTTATTCCTGCAATGACTGTGGAAAGACCTTTACAAACAATGGCTCTCTTATAATCCACCAGAGGACTCACACAAGTGAGAGACCGTATGCCTGCGCACAGTGCGAGAAGAGCTTTGCAACAAGCTCTCAGCTGATGGTGCACGTGCGCACTCACACAGGAGAAAAGACATACATGTGTGCAGAGTGCGGGTTAGGCTTTGCTTACTCTTCTGCCTTTGTTCGCCACCAGAAAAGACACATGGGGGATAAGCCATTTGTTTGCAGTGAGTGTGGGAAGGGTTATAGCCACAGCTGTGCTCTGCTAATTCACCAGAGCAGCCACTCTGATAAGAAGCCCTTTGTGTGCATAGACTGTGGAAAAGACTTTCCCTGCAGTTCTGCTCTCTTTCAGCACAAGAAAACCCACAAAGCAGAGAAGTCATTCTCTTGTGAGGAATGTGAGAAGAGTTATTCCCGCAGCGCTCAGCTTTTGATCCATATGAGAGTCCACACAGGGGAGAAACCCTATGCCTGCACTCAGTGTGATAAACGGTTTACCTTGCAGTCTGACCTGTTCAAGCATCAGAGGATCCACACAGGGCAAAAGCCTTATAAGTGCAAACAGTGCGGGAAGAGCTTCACACAAAGCTCCAACCTTCATAAACACGAGAAGACCCACCGGAAAAAGACACCAGTTATAGAGTAACATGTAGTTTTCTATACAATGTATCAAGAGTATCACAAAGAGGCTGAAGTACTGAACTGGAAAAGCTGTGGGATGAGCCAGCTGCATCATGGGGTAAAAATAAAAATCTCCAATGATTTTTGAGGGAAGTATCACTGAAAATGGAAATATATATATATATATATTGTAGGATTTTACCCCACTGAGGAAATCAACGGTACTTCTGTTTCAGGAAGGTGCTTGATTCAAATGTTGTTACAGTTCAAACCTTTAATTTCTTTTGGGTGAAATACTTCCATGGCCTGAAATGTTATGGTGGCACTGTTGCCATTCCAGTCTATGGAGGGCTAATGTGGCTGACAATAGCCCCCCTCCCCCATACACCGCCATAGCAAAGGAGTCACCACACATTTTCAGGCCATGAAAGTACTTCTCCCAAAATAAATAAAGTTTGTGCTTAACCCTTTGAATAAAGCGTCTCCCCACAGAGGGAGTACCCTTGTTTTAATCTGTAGGAGTAAACCTAATATATAAATTCCATATATGACAATGCTTTCCCTTTAAATGGGGTCTTTAACCCCTACAATGCTCTCTGTTATTCAAAACCATTAAAAGTCCCTCTTAAATCAGTGGGGATTTGCATTTGTCCCTAATGGTGCAGTTGCTTTGCTCAGAATTGCTCCAGTTTTCGTAGTACGCCAGTTTCGCAGAGAAATACCAAGTGCTGCTTTCTTCATCAAGAAATAGTCGATAATACTTTTCTGTGGTATAATTTATTTTGTTTTGAGGAAAACTTGTAACTGCAGCATTAACTCCAATACCAGATAGCAGCCTCTTCAACCATGAAAAATAGGCTATGAGTATATCAGGCTAATAAACAGAGAACACTGTTCACTCATGTTTAAGAGGATCTTCAACTTATTCCGCGGAGTTGTATCATAACACATATGATCGTGCTTATGACAAATGTCTCTGAATTTCATGCATCATCAAAATAATTTAAAAAAAACGGATAGTACTTGGTCAGTAGTAGAGGTATACGTCTCAACAGAGTGTGTAAAGAGTAGTAAAATCAGTTTTGTTATATACAAAGTAAAAGATTCCAAATCATACCGGCTACATCACACGCGTAAGGACTACGAGGGGAGACTTACGGAAAGGTAAGATGACAAACAGTGCAGGTATTACGGTCAACATGTTTCGCACCAGAGGAGCTTGGTGCAAAAGTGTTGACTCTCATACTTGCACCATTTGTCATCTTACCATTCCGTAAGTCTACTCTCGTAGTCCTTACGGGTGTGATATAGCAGGTATGCCTTGAAATCGTTTACTTTGTATTTAATAAAGTTTCACTGATTTTACTACTATGGAGTCACTTTGTTGAGACATATACTACAACTATTGACCAAGTGCTATCCATTTTTTTTATTGTGTTAATGAATGCAGCACCTAGGTTGCTCCTTTTCATATATTTTTAAGCATTTTGTCATCAAATTATTTTAACTCATTTGATGCCTAATTGGAGAGATGGCTCAGTTGGTTAAGGCACCAGCTGTAGAATCTGCTCAGGTTGCAGGTTCTAGTCCTGGCAAGTTCAGCTCAGCCTTTCACCTTTCTAAGGTAGATAAAATGAGTCCAGGACATACTTGAAAATGAGAGATAATCTCAATGTATTCTTCCTGGTAAAATACTTTCACAAAAAAAAATAGCTTCA
Organism: Rhinophrynus dorsalis; assembly: GCA_037306005.1. Lineage (NCBI taxonomy): Eukaryota > Metazoa > Chordata > Amphibia > Anura > Rhinophrynidae > Rhinophrynus > Rhinophrynus dorsalis. The sequence goes on from CM074721.1 coordinate 495,779,125, forward strand.
ATGGATTTTTCTTTGCCTTCCTGATCAGCGTGGGAAGTCTGGCAGGCAATGGACTTGATGAGCTTGTTTGTTTTGTTATTTCAATGCTTGTCAATAACTAACATGCTACAAATAGTTGGCGCCTACAATTGCAAGATAAAGTTGACCGCCCCCATGTTGGCTAATGTTTCAAAACGGACTTCATTTATACTCTGAAAGGACAGCAAAACTCAGTTAACCTTTTGAGTGACAGTGGGGTAGTTAATGCATTGCACTGGTACTCAAAGGGTTAAATACACTTAAATATATCCATGTGCGAAATTGTGACCTTATGCACAAAGACAAGAGTGGAGAAGTTCTTGGGCAAACCAAGTGCATTATAGGGAACACATTTTCCCATTGATTAAAGTGTAGCTTTTAACCCTGTGAGTGCTAAAGGGGTCTCAAACATGCTGCTTTGCACTTGGTTAGTGGCCTTTCTTGTTCTTTGAAACTAATACCCACGTTAAAGGGATAGTAATACTTCGTTTTAACTTTATTTTATTTTGTAGGCATTAAAAAAACATGAAGAATGATATAAGTCTTATCTCTCAAACGTTTATGGTTTAAGAGATATTCACAAGCAAAGTTTTACCCCTCCAGCCCCTTTTACCTAGTGTAAGCCATCTCTTCTCAGATGTGGAATCCAGTCCATAGACCAGACAGATAGCAGTGGACAATCTTCTTCCTATGAGAACAATGAAAGCCCTGCCCCCCTTGACAAGCTTTTCAGGTTTTTCCCTTATCTTAATTGAAGATTGTCCCTCTCTGCAATCTACCTGGGCACCACCCTTCTGCTCTGGCTGAGCAGTGTTACGTCAGTAAAGGGGGCGGGAGGGGATACTTTGTCATTGAATTATTCTGGAACTACAACTCTGACAGAACTGAAATAACACTCTCCAAAGTCCAAATACTATGATGATTAATTAGAGCTGCTTTTATTATGAAACATTACTATCCCTTTAACGCCCGTTTTTTTTTTTGTATTATGAAGTTTGGTTTGTTTGTTTGTTTTTTTCCCCGGCCTGCTTAGTGATCACAACTCGCAGTGACCAAGAAAATTCCATGACAAGCCAGGACTGTCACCTGTCCTTAAAGGGATAGTAATGTTTCACAATAAAAGCAGCTCCAATTAATCTTCATAGTATTTGAGCCATGTAGAGTGTTATTTCATTACTGTCTGAGTTGTAGTTCAAGAGTAACAAAGTATCCCTCTCCCTCCCCTTTTACTGATGTAACACTGCTCACCTCAGAGCAGCAAGACTGTCCAGGTGGATCGCAGAGAGGGACAATCTTCAGTGAGCATAAGGAGAAACCTGTCAAGGGGGGCAGGGTTTTCATTGTTCTCACCGTAAGAAGATTGTCCCTTGCTGTGAGCTGTGTGGTCTTAAGACCAGATTCCACATCTGAGGGGAGCAGTGTTACATTAGGTAAAAGGGGCAGGAGGGGGATACTTTATCATTCAGTTACTATTGTACTACAACTCTGACAGTATTGAAATAACAGTCTCTATGGCTCAAATACTATGAAGACTAATTGGAGCTGCTGTTTTTGTGAAACATTACTATCCCTTTAACACCAGCAAAGCCGTGAGGGTCCTGGCACATCATGTGTCATTAAGGGGTTAAAGGAGAACTATGCTTTTGATTTTAACCCCTTGAGGACTATAGGGTTGTGCAACTCACTGCAAATTCCTCTGGTCCCCAAGGGGTTAATTTGTTTAAAGTAAGGTCTTACTAGGGCATGCCTCATCCATACGCCTGTGTGCTGTTATTTACTGCCTAGAGCAGTGGTTCTCAACCAGGGTGGCAGGGCACTTTGGTTTACCCACTTTTTTACATGAAGACAATGACAAAAAATGTTATAGTTGAGTTTGTAATATAGATTTATAGAAACTACTAGTTTAAAAGCCCGTGAACACGGGCCACAGTGCCACCCAGCAGCCTTGGCTGTTGCCCGGAACCTCTCTGCTCACTGGCCGCTCTGCAGTCATTCGCAGTACAGAGTGCCCGAATGCGCAGCGGCGAGTTTGGGCACTCTGTACTACACAGGAAGTCTCTACTGCGCGTGACTGCAGCACAGGAAGTCTCTACTGCGCGTGACTGCAGCACAGGAAGTCTCTACTGCGCGTGACTGCAGCACAGGAAGTCTCTACTGCGCGTGACTGCAGCACAGGAAGTCTCTACTGCGCGTGACTGCAGCACAGGAAGTCTCTACTGCGCGTGACTGCAGCACAGGAAGTCTCTACTGCGCGTGACTGCAGCACAGGAAGTCTGTACTGCGCATGACTGCAGCACAAGAAGTCTCTACTGCGTATGACTGCAGCACAAGAAACTTCTACTGTGCATGACTGCAGCGCATGACGGCTTCTGACAAACATCCTAGCGAATTATTATATAGGATTACTCACAAAACTTTGTTGTTCTGACTGTGACACCTAAGAATCCTATATAATAACTTGCTAATATTTGTTTGTCAGAAGCAGTCATACGCAGTACAGACTGGCCACGCCGCGGCTGATAACGGGGTGCTCAGAATTCAGACCGTAACCCTCTATGCGCACCGAAGGCCGTTGCTGTCTGGCACTGTGGCCCGTGTACACGGGCTGTTCAAGTTGTATCTAATATTCTTTTCATTAAAACCCTTTGAGTGCCAGAGGGGCATGCAACGCATTGCTCACCCCTCTGGCATTCAATGGGTTAAGTCCATGAGAAATTGCATATAAAACATGAGGGGTGCCTGAAAAAGTCCATATGGAGTGTTAGGGGTGCCTAATGAAAAGCAATTGAGAAACACTGACCTAGAAAATGCTTTCATGGCTCTTTAGATACATGGATGGGGTTCTCTACATGACTAGAACAGTGGTTCTTGATTTTTGATTGCTCAGGGCACCCCTAACCCTAACTCACAATCCAGAACTGTTAAGGCACCCTTGCATCTTACAGTTTGTCATATTTAAGGGAAAATGTATATAAAAATGACTCTTAAATCTTACAATCTGAATGAGATTAAAGAATATATTGCCATACCTGGAATTTGCTCATCTTGAGCCCCCAGAGAGGGCTCATGTGCTCCTGACAAGAGGGACGATTCTCTTCATAAAGCAGGTGGAGCTTAACCAGGTGGGTGTGGCTTACATGTGTTTATGTCATAAAGTAGGTGGGAAGTGGGCAGAACGTGGTGGGAAGGAGGAGAAGTTAGAGGAACAGGGTGGGAAAGGGAAGAGACTCTCACAGCTGTCCCTGGAGACCTGGTAATTACTGCAAATGTGAGTTTTAATAAATATACATTTGAAACTGCGCATCCACAGTCTTTGGTTGTCATGGCACACCAAAGTGCCATTCTACCCTGACTGAGAACCACTGGGCTAGAGTTCTCAGAGATTTGATTGAAATCATAATTTAAATCATGCAATTCATTGACTTAAAATGAAAAAAACAACTTTTTCATGAAAATAAATTTGTTTTAAATCAACAAAATTTTTGTTTTTTGAGGGACTGGTCACTTGCATTTCTTCCCTGAGATTGTTTTGCTATGAAATCTCCAGAGGATGGAGTTATAGCAACTTTTTTATTCACATTTACACTTTTTCTGATATACTGAAATCACTGGAAACTATGGTATACCATATTAGGTATCTAGAGGCCTCCTAAGTAAAATGGTACCCCACTGGCTGAGCAGACATCACATAGGGAATGCCAGGACCTCAAAACTGCACAGACCAAAAGCTGCCAGTTTGTTTGTTTTTTTAATTTTATTTTCCTATTTGATATACCTGCAATTAAGTGTTTGCAACAGCTACAAACAAAATATAGAGAAAGGATACTATCTTGGAAAGAAGACAACCTATGGCATCAAATGAAACATCTCTTGCCTTTTTGCTCTTAGCCCGGTACATACAAATGTTGCCAGAAGATGACCCAGATAAAAAGGTGTTTTTTTGTTTTTTGTTTTTTACATTACTAACTAATCCAAATGTAAAACCTGAGGCAATTTGCAGATTTGTATGGCAGTATTTAACTGTTTGGGGATCATACACAAAAGGAAAAGAGGATCAAACGAACTGCACCAGAAGGGACAAGCAAATTTATGCATTTATTTAAATGGTACTTATAACCCTTTTAGGATCAGAGAGATATTTAAAGCAATACTTCTCTCAAAACTCAGGGTTAACTGGTCAACTGCTAGAGAGGTCTCTGATGCATTGCAAAGCAATGTGTTGGATACCTTTCTGGTGCTCACAGGGTTAAAAACCCCATTTCAATCAATGGAAGCTTTGTTTGTCCCATCTGGTGCCATTGGTTTGTTAGAGAAGTGCCCCTCTCTGCTTTTGTGTGTACAGCCCATTGTATCTTACACGCTGTTGAACCTAAGTATATTACTGCTGGTGCCATAGTTCTTATGATTGTATACAAAAAGGTACCGTGCACGAACAGTGGGTGAGGACAATAAAAACAGTTACTGTCCACTGCTGCTTTTAGATAAGAGAAGGCCTCCACTACACAACCTCAAAGGCATAAAAACTAAAGTAAGAAATATCAAAGAGCTACTGTTCAATAAAACATTAATTGAATGCTGTTTTATTGAACACTAGCTCTTTTATATTTCTTTCTATAGTTCTTATGATTGTTTTGTATACTCAAAGCTGTGATGTGAGTCCTGGTACTAGAAGTCAGTACCACCATCACTTCTCTGCTTCTGCTGCACCGACATCCCAATCTCCATCATTCGTTCAGCATAACCCCTCCAAGAACCAGACAGGACCAGTTTGGAGGGTAAAAAGTAGAACTCTTTATTGAACAACTCTTTGGACTTATATAAACCGTTAATCACAAGAATCACACAATGCACACAAAAGACTGAAACATACGGTAAATACATGATACAAAGGAGCAGGCATGATTAGGTTATCTAGACAAAGGATGTAACAATGGATAAATACTGGGACAAAAGGTTGAGGGGCTCGGACACACATTCCTAAACAATTGCCAGGGGGTTGAAGCATCTTTGAATATTCCCCTTCAACCACTGGACAATCCGGTGCCTAGAATTGGCTGACCAATCCTGGCCGTGCTAGTCGTGGCCGCCTCGGCCAATCAGACCCTTTGGGTAGGCAGCTGACTGACCAATCTGAGCAGGGCCTACTTTTCCCCATGTTGTGTCAATGGTGGCCCTTTAACTCTGATGGGCCAGTCAGGGGGCACAAATAGGGCTTTCTTTTGATACAACATGTACATGAATAACCCACCATTTAATTTATTAAAATTAAATAAAGCGTTTAAAAAAATGCCATTTTAATTTTTTCTCTTGGCATTATTTGGGCACAATGGGTTAAATTTTTATGGAGACTGCATGAAAGGTATGACCGGTCAGTCATACCTACAAAATGGGCAGTTTGAAGTGGGCACTGTTCCCACGGGGGAAAATCCTCATGTCCCTCTTTCCCTCCCTATGTTCCCACTTTTTCATATATATGATTTGGCTGTGTGTATAACTTTGTTACATGGCTCCACAACAATCACATTGCCATTATTTTATTTTTTTACGCTTAAAATATTTATTTTATTAGTACAATTTTTTTTACATATTTATTCTTCGTTAATTTTATTTAAAAAAATAAATAAAAGATTTTACCAGGTCAGAAATGGACCTGCACCCAGGCAGCCCACAGCACCGGCATTGAAGGGGTTAACACCTCCAGCTGCATTTTTTTTTTTTTTTTTTTTACCACTAGGTGTCTCCTCTCTGCTTCACTCTCTCTCAACAAATGGAGTGGCACAGCGCAGACACAATCAAAATGCCGGTACATGTGATCTCTCCTGAAGCGATCACATGAAACGGCAGAATTGACAAGCTCTGAGACTGAACGCTCCGGTACCAGAGCGCTCAGTCTCAGCCTGCAATGAATGATAGCAGTGTGCACGGAGGCACACTGCTATCATTTAACCCATGACATGCCAGGACCGTCACGGGTCCTTAAGGGAAGTTTACCCATGACGGTCCTGGCACGTCATGGATTGTTAAGGAGCTAGACAAATTGTCAAGCTGAGCCCAATCCATACATTTTTTTGGAGGGAGCTCAGGATGGAAAAGACAAACTCTGTGGGGGAGAGGACAAGGAAAAAACAGATGGGATGTCAGATGGGACTGAAAGGCCTGCTTTGGTGCATTTAATTACAAAAAATTTCATTGTGGGGGATAAAGTAATTGTTAACTTGAAAGAATTAAATTAAAACCGAAGTGCATGTTTCTCTTTTGAAAAAGGATTATCTTTTTCTCCTTCGGCTAATAATGTCAACTTTGAGATGATTAAAGATCTGCATTTAGTTTCAAGAAAAATGCTGCTGAAATATTTGCACTTAAGGCTTCAGTCTGCCAATGAAACTTTGGAAGCTGATGCACTGAAATATTTGAGAGAATTATTACCTGAGTATATTAATGGTGCACAAAATGAGATCAGTGATGAAAATATTTGGTTTACTGATCTAAAACTTAGGTTGAACAACATGCCCCCCTCTGAGTTTAAATCTATATCTATATATTACATAATATATGTCTCCTCAGGAGACACACACACCCAGGGGCGGCAGCAAGGAGGAGATATAGAAATCTACTCCCTACTGCCCGTGAAGGAGTTTGCCCTCCCTCAACTTCCTCCTCAACTGAAAAAAAAAAAAAAACATGACCGGCACATATAAATATATACATACACACACACACAGTGACACAACCGACACGTTGACCCTGTATGTGCAGTATTACCTAATAAATTTCTCATTATAAGACCCACTGGTGCTGCCTCCTATATTTTTAATTCTATTTACGTTTTGAGGATTGTGCACCTGGGCATATAAGTTAAGTCAGAGTGAGTGCCTCCATCCCATATATAAAACTGTGTGGTTGTGCTCACAATGTGAAATGGAGGCTTGGACTTCAATGAATTGAATGAGCATGCTCAGAACATGAAAAAGAATCTTGGAATTCAAGAAACGTACTGGGCAGATGTAGAACAATTAAAATGAGGCTGCTGCGCGCACACACACACACACAAAATGCCCTCACCTGCACTTGTCCTATTAACCCTTTCAGTGCCAAAGGGTTACGCAAGACAGTCTTTGCAACAGGTTGCAAACCAATCTGGCGTTCAAAGGGTTAAACCATTAAACTTGCAGGGTTGTAATGTACAAGGGAGGGATGTCGGATGCCTATGCTACTCAAAAGGTTAACCCTTGGAGTTCTAGTGGGGTATGTAACACGAGAAACACTCTGCTACGCAATTAAAGCGATAGTAATTCTTCTATTAAAGTTTAGCTTCAAGTCTTCTTTATATTTTTTTTAACATGTAGCGGTATATTTAATTACTAACAATGTTGTAGTTCAAATGCTATTCAAGCTAAAAGGACCCCCCTCCTGCCCCTTTCCCTGCATACTCAGTCTCTCATTCTGGTCTGGATGGAGTGCAGCAAGGGACAATCTTCAGTAAGCAATAGGAAAATCCCGCCCTCCGTCAAGGGGAGCATCTTATAGTTACTGAATGAAGATTGTCCCTCACTGCATCTGTCCGGTCCCATGAGCAGATTCCAGATCTAATGGGAGGAGGCCAGAAGCAGCGGTAGAGGGGATCCTTTACGCATGAATAGTGCGCTACATGATAAAAAAAAAATATAAAGAACACTCAGAGATAATCTTTAATAGAAGTATTACTAGCCCTTTAAACCATTATATACTCTTGACTTTTTCCAGTGCGACCATGCTGTGGTTTTTTGGAGCCTTTTTTTTTTGAGATGCACAGTGGATGCCAAGGATCCCTGGTCTTTCCTCAACTCCCAGACACCTAGCACTGCCTCTCCACAGCTGATACACTTGCCAGCCCCTAGGCTATCTTCCCCAAGATAAATAAGTCTCTCACATCACCTCCAGGTAGACCACTGGTATCTGGAATAGGAATGTAACAGAGCATATTAGGAGATATATTGATATACAGTGGAAACCCTTTGTACTATCTCTACCATCATATGTTCAAGGACTCTCTCCTGGTAACTAGATATAGAGTCCTTGTGCACATCCGTTCCTCATGAGTGTGGTATACGGACATGTGGTGATTATCTGAATATGAGAGGCAGTGAATATGCCATGCAAAATGAGTTCATTCTGGAGCTCTTGGAGTTTGTACTGAATCTATGTAATTTTTGACGGCAAATTTTATAGGCAATGTAGGGGCGTAGCCATGGGAGCAATGTGTACACCAACCCACTTGCTATCGCCTAGGCAGGTGGAAGCAGTATGTTGTGTTTTGTCAGCGTGGGCTTGAGGAGAATGTTGCTCTGTTTCTCCACTACATTGACAACATCTTCCTGGCCTGAAATGCCTCTAGAGAAAAATGAGTGTGTAGTTAATTTCTTGGATTTATCGATTTTTAAGGCACAGGATATTATAAAAACAAAATCATATCGTAAGGAAATTGCATATAATACATTGTTACATTTTTGACAGTCATCATCTACACTCAAAAAAAAGAGGTATCCTGGGGGGACAGTTTTTGCGGTTGAGGTTAAATTGTACAAGACTAGATAATTTTAATGTATAGGCTAAGGATTTAATTCAGAGATTTATTGATTGTGGATATCCAAAAAAAAAACAACTTTGGAATTATCAGAGGGCACTTAATAGCGATAATTAAGTTCATTTGATCTTTGGACAGTCAAGGAACAGAGAAGAAAAAGATGATGTATGGTTTATTTCCACATGTGGTAATCAGTGGGATAAGTTAAGAATAATTCTTTCAAAACATTGCCACATTCTTCCTGATAATAAAATATTGGAAGATATTGTAGGTGATCACCCATCCATTGTAGCTAAGGGAGCTAATAATTTATGTGATCGCTTGGTTCATTTGGACTTCTCTAGATCCCCACAAACTAATTTGTTTAAATCAAATGGAATTTAAGGAGATGTATAAATGTGGTTCATGTAAAGCGTGCAAATATGTTAAAATTGGAAAAGCTTTTAGCAATGGTGAAGGTACTAGACAGTTTAGCATAAAGTGTTTACTTAAAGGGATAGTAATACTTCGTTTTAACTTTATTTTATTTTGTAGGCATTAAAAAAACATGACGAATGATATAAGTCTTATCTCTCAAACCTTTATGGTTTATGAGATATTCACAAGCAAAGTTTCCCCCTCCCGCCCCTTTTTCCTACTGTAAACAATCTCTTCTCAGATGTGGAATGCAGTCCATAGACTGGACAGATAACAGAAGGGGACACTCTTATTCCTTTGAAAACAATGAAATCCCTGCTCCCCTTGACAAGCTTTTCAGGTTTTTCCCTTATCTTAATTGAAGATTGTCCCTCTCTGCAGTCTCTCTGGGCACCTCCCTTCTGATCTGGCTGAACAGTGTTACATCAGTAAAAGGGGCGGGAGGGGGACACTTTGCTTGTGAATATCTCTTAAACCATAAAGGTTTAGGAGATAAGACTTATATCATTATTCATGTTTTTTTAATGCCTACAAAATAAAATAAAGTTAAAACGAAGTATTACTATCCCTTTAATTGCACATCTGACTATGTACTCTATTTGCTGAATTGTCCTGTAAATATATTTGTGTGTGTGACCATGAGACAGCTGAGGAGAACAACCATTGAACATGTAGGGCTCGTAGTAAATAAGTCCTGTTGCAAGGCATGGAGGTTCAGCTGAAAATGTACGTTCTATGGGAATTTTCCAATTATATAAAATGGCAAAGAGACAGATATAAATTATTACTCCAACATGAAACATGGTGGATTTGTTTTGTAGGAGGGATGGCTCCATATGAGTTAAATGAGGCAATTAAATATAACTTGTTCTTATGACCCTTAAAGATTAATGATTAAACAAATGTTTTCATGGTTTACCTTGGCTATCTCAATGGTGATTATTGGTATAGATTAGTTTGGCACTTTGTGGGTTAACAGTTTTCCATGACGGATCATCATTGAAGTGATATGACTGAACTGTGCCTCTTTAAGTCTAATTAAGGCTATGATAATTTGATGTGAAGTGATTGGTTGATCTTAGAAAGTGTACTACTGTTTGAAATGTATTTAAGTAGGTATTGGAAGTGTGGCAATATGGCACTTCTGCTGGTTGTCTGCCTGCCTACACAAATGTCACACTGGCTGTGTCACTGTAAATTATTTACACAAATTCTTAACATTTTTAAACAGGAACAAAGATGATTTGCGGTGGCAATAAGGCACTTCTGCTGGATGTCTGCCTACACAAATGTCACATTGGCTGTGTCACTGAAAATTATTTACACAAATTCTTAATATTTTTAAACAGGAACAAAGATGGCTTGCGGTTGCAATAAGGCACTTCTGCTGGATGCCTGTCTAGCTACACAAATGTCACATTGGCTGTGTCACTCTGGAAATTATTTACACAAATCCTTCTGAAAAAGTACTGACAAGGTCGAGATCTGGACCTTAACAGAACTAAGACAAAGTTCCATGTGGAGGTTGTCCTGAAGAAACGCCAACACCAATGGTACATGAAAAGGATGCATATGCAAGCCATTTTATTCACACCACTTAAAGTACAGTGAACGGATCATATGATGAGCCTGAGAAGAAACCAGCTTATGGGCATTGAGCACAGTCATGATGACTGGCTCAGAGAAACTATTCCTTCTCGGGATATTGGTTTCAAGACCGATACAGTCAGAGCCAGCCTCTCTATATCTGGATGGCACAGATAACCCTGAGACAATCCTGTAGAATGACAATGTCTTAAGTCATAGTGAGAGATGCCAGCAGGACAGGCTGAGGAGGCATTTGGAACCAGGTGATTGGACTCCGAAGAAGAATCATCTTCATATATACATGTTAGAGCTGCTTGTGGGATGAAAGACAATACAAAGGTCTTCAGGCGCACCTGCAGGGAGAAGCGGTCCTGATTCGATCAGACAATATCCATACCTGGGAACTCTCCGGATTTGCCCCGGAGACTCCTGATCTGACAGAGCTTTACCGGGTCTCCGGGGCAGAGGCAGATTCCTCCGGATGTGGAGAGTTTCTATTGAAACTCTGCCACATCTGCTTTTTCTCCCGTTGTGCCTCCGTCCCCAGCCTTCTGTGTGACACATTTAACCCTCTGAGTACCAGAGTGGTACGGAATCCATTGCTTTGCAATGCATTCTGTACCACTCTGGCATTCAAAGGGTTAAATCCCCCAACACTCGAGTTAAGCCCCACCCCTTTTTGACGCGATTAGCGTAATTTTTGTTACCCCCTGCTGAACAGAGGACTACCCTCCGGGTAGCCCTCAACTGAAAGTTCCCAGGTATAACAATATCATGTCAGGAAGTTATCTCTCAAAGCAGGGAGGAACAAAAAGTCCTCTTCTCAATCACCTAGCCCTGCAAATCATTCAGTCGGATGAATAAAACCTAAAGCAACTAACAACTCCTTACCTGTCAGAGGATCTCAATTGTCAGACAGTGAGCTGGAAATCTCTCTAGCATCCAAGTGGTTAAATAATGGTCAGTAATTGGTAAATAATCTGGGCACTGTAAACCAGGGACAGTAGGATTGTTCTCACCCCACACCCACAATTCAGAATGTGGGGGTGTCTGTAACACCAGAGGTGCCCCTCAAAAGTTGGTATTGAAGGCAGTTGCCTACTCTGTCCAAAAGGAAATCCAGCCCTGGCGTTGGTCCCTCTAATCCACTGGTTAAAAAAACAAACAAAAAAAAAAACATCATTGCATACATATGAAAGTGAAAAGCATTTGACCTGGATTACATTGATTTTGATACATTTATCTCAGTTGACTTCAATGGGAGGAGTTAGAAGATTCTAGTTACATTCCTTAACGTACAAAATGTCAAAAGAAAGAAGTTCAGTCTATCTTGTACATATTTTGAAATGATAAATTGGGTGAATTCTTTGTCCCTGTTCAGTACTTCCCTTCTCAGCTGCACCTTCTCTATGACCTTAGAGGAAATGATGTGAATGTCACTGTTGTGGAATCCACTGACAAGCTTAGCCATAGCTGGCTGATTGGGGATGGTGAGAGTTGTAGTCTCTCACAGCGGGAGTGCCAAAGATTGCCTTCCCCTGTACAAAGTGCCCACATTTTGATTGTATTTGCGCTATTGTAGTCTATAAAAAAAAAACACAAATACAATCCCAACACACAAAATGTAAATGTTCAACTGCATTGCCAGGGCCAGACCAGATTTACCTCCCAGACGCCCCTAGGCAAGGTACTCTAGACGCCCTTAGCCTCAACCATGGCTACAACCCCACTCCTCACATGAGTCCACCCCCAGTCCCTTGCACTGTTCCCTGGCATAGAAAATAGCCTTGGCCTATAACAAGATTGAACAAAAAAAGCTTTAACCCCATGGTTGTTAGAAAGTCATCCAACATATTTCAAGAGGTTAAACAATAGCCTGTAAAGAGGTATAAAACTGGCGCAGGGACACTGAAATGGCTATGACCACACCCAGAAATCCAAATGTGGGTGTGACCAGAACAGCTGAGACTCCTATCAAAATCTGGAGTTGCCTACTCTGCCTAATGGGGAATCCGTCCCTGTGTATTGCCCTATTCAGGCTGGGTCTCCCATTTTTTTCTTACATGTGTAGAATTACTTAACCCACTGCGTGCCATTTTGTATGTCTATTTTGAATACTCTTTGGGGTTCTCTCTAAGAGTGAAGGGTAATCCAGACATGAACCCTTGTTTTCAGTACCTAGGGAATCCAGCTGCACTTCTCTGATGAGGCCCGATAAGGCCAAAACGTATGTCTGGGGTTAGCTGGTTTTTCAGTGCAGAGGGGACTTGCCGGTCATTTTGGAACTGGACTGCCCTTTTGGGCGGGATTAGTCTAATATGTATGTGAAAATGTATCCTCTGTAATGGCACTAGAGAGCTCAAATGTGATGCTTCTGATCGGCATACCTGGGAACTCACAGGGTTTGACCCTGAGTCTCAGGGTTTTGACCCAAATCTCAGGGTGAAGGGCCAAATTCTCAGGGTGAGAGAGTTCTGTGTTTACCTACTAAATGATTTACAGCAATTAAATGTTACTTTAGTCTCTATATCGGTGCCAACTGTTCCAGAAATACTGGGGGAGAGGTCCTAGTTGTCTTGTTTGTGTTTAGGCAGTGATCTCTCTAAGTTATAACATGATAAAGGTTCCTTGAGGACCGACTGTAGCACTTCTGGGTTAGTGCAAGCAGGTATTTATTGCATAAAATCTACAATATAGGATGCCTTAAGGGTTAACATTTCAAAGATCTCAGGGTCAGCTCATTTTAAAAGTTCCCAGGTATGCTGATCGGTTATTAGCCAAAGAACAGGCCATTGTGCTGTTTGTTCATCCTCAGAAGCCTCTCACATTTTTTATGTCAAATGAATACTGTGTGTGTGTGTGTGTAGATGAATTCATTCATATCACAGTGTGTGTGTAGATTTATTCATATTGCAATGTGTGTCGATTCATTCATATCACAGTGTATGTGTGTGTGTATTTGTGCATGAGTGTGGGTGTAGATTCATTCATATCACAGTGTGTAGTTCATTCATATCACAGGGTGTGTGTGTAGATTCATTCATATTACAATGTGTGTGGTTCATTCATATAACAGTGTGTGTAGTTCATTGAAATCACTGTGTGTGTGTAGATTAATTCATGTCAAATTGTGTGCACATTCATTCATATAATAGAGTGTGTGTAGATTCATTCATATCACATTGTGTATGTGTGGTTTATTCATATCACAGTGTGTGTAGATTCATTCATATCACATTGTGTATGTGTGGTTTATTCATATCACAGTGTGTGTAGATTCATTCATATCAGTGTGTGTGTGGGTTTGTTTGTAGATTCATTCATTCATATCACAATGTGTGTGTGTGCAAATTTATTCATATTGTAGTGAGTGTGTGTAGATTCATTCATATCACTGTGTGTGTGTGTGTGTGTGTGTGTGTGTGTTTGTGCATGCTTGTACGTGTGCATGAGTGTGTAGATTCATTCATATCTATGTCTGATATATTGGCCCAGCATAGAAATCAGTTATCATTAAGTGCAACTCTGGTATTTATATTGCAAACAAAAGGCTAAAACAAAATATAGGCAGTTTTTAATTCTAATTAAACTTAAGGTCCTCTTTAACCCTTTAAAGACCAAACGGTTGTGTAGCGTCTTGATAAGCAATGCTTTGTACACACTCCTGGTCCTTATAGGTTTAATCATGTGCACTACGTGGCAATGTGCATGGGGCTACAGCTCCCTCAATACTAGCCAAAGTCTTGTGGACCAACCCATCCTTGACTTCAGCATTATGATGTTTTATAGACTACACTGAGGAACTTATTCCGCAAGCCACAGAGGTGCAATTCTGGAGAAAACCATCTGCATTATGGGGCGGGCGGGGGCAGAATGCAAGTTTCATCAATTCTTATTGATTTGAATGGCCCTTTTAACCCCTTGAAAGCTAGAGAGGTCCCAATGCATCATAACTTTTCTAAAATTGAAGGGGTTAAGACCTTATTTAATTCAGTGGGAATGTTAATTTCCTCTCTATCTTGCGCAGTTGGTTTGCTCCAGAATTGCACCTCTTTGAGGCTGATTTAATAAGGAGAATTGAAGCAATTCTGGAGCAAACCAATTGCACCACAGGGGAAAAAAGTAAACATTGCCACTGCATAAAATGCCAGAGTTGTCTCCAACATGCTGCGTTGTTATGCATTGGAAACATCTCTGGCATTCGTGGGGTTAATCCCTTAAGGACTAGAGAAGCAATTTGTTGCACACCCCTCTGGTGATTAAGGGGTTAAAAGTCCCATTGTAATCAGTGGGAAGTTGGGGCATTTTTGTGTCCCCTATAGTACAGTGTGTGGTGTCCAGAACGTCTCCTGTTCTCATTAACCCCTTGAATGCCAAAGAGGTCTCAACGCATTGCTTTGCAATGCGTTGGAGGCCTCTGTAGCATTCAATGGGTTAAATCGGACTCTTTGACTTGATGAATAAGCCATATATGTTTTTCCCCAATAATGACGTTACTGGCCCTTTAGCACATGCTGGGAAGCTCATAGTCCATTAACCTTTTAATGACTAACGTGTGGTGCTACTAGAGTGTGGACTTAAATTCAGTTTTGGAACTAAGACCAAGAAACTAGACATTGACATAGAGCAGGGAATAGCACTGGAAATCTAGAAGGGAGGGGATGTGTGTGGGTATATCATTTTGTATGTACAATTCCAAATACTTTATCTCTGACTCCTTATCCACAGGAACCGAAGTTCAGAGATTAGAGGATAGACCGAGGAGCCAGTCAAATGGTGACTGACAGACAGACAGTGAGAACTGGTTTAGGTGTACGTTCTGATTCCTAATGCCTCATTCATTAAACTAAAGAAGTACAATTCCTATGAAAACCAATTGCACTATAGGATGTAAATGAAAATTCCCATTGGTTAAAACTGTGCTTTTAACCCCTTGAGGTCATCAATGCATTGCCCTTAAATGCTTTGGAAATCTCTATAACATTCAAGGGGTTAAAACAGAGGTGTAACTAAAAACTACAGGGCCTGGGAGAAAATCTGGGCCTGGGTCCTTCTCCATGGTCTGGAGCGAGGTTGAATAATGATTGTCTGCATAGACCTTACTTTACAGTCCCAGTGCAAGTTTGAATCACACTGACACAGATCCAAGATGCAAATTACCACTGGAGGATCTCAGTAGGTCTTCCCAATTTATTTGCAGTGCCAGGAGCTGCTGTATGATAATCCATGACCCATCAATTGGCAATTAAACCTTTTTGTGCCAGAGGGGAGATCATCCCTTTGCTTTGCAATATGTTGGACACCGTTCTTTTGCACAAAAAGGGCAGTGACCACAAACCAAGATAGGAAGCTAATATCATTATAACCCCTTAGTGCTAGTGTGGCAATCAACACATTGTCTTATGATGTGTTGGACACAACTCTGATGTTCAAAGGGGTAATGAAGAAAAGGGAAGGGCCTCACCAATGCAATTTGTATCTTACTGGCTGGCAGCAGACATATGTGATGATATCAGTGGCCACTAGCCAATATATGAAAATGATATCATTGTAAATAGTTGCAGGATAGTGTTCCTGTCCTCTCTGCTGCCCTGGAGTTACACCCCTGGATTAAAATCGCCATTTCTAGTGGAACTGCCATTTGAATTCAAGTTTGCATATTTTAACACTTCATTAAAATCTATTTATCATATTAGTTAAAAGACCAGCAGATTCAGCGATTATGGCAATATTGATACTCCTATATCTTTATGGTGATCTCTTCGAGTGTGGAACCATATTTATGCTAATGTAACTATCAGGGCATCACAGGCTATCACTTTTTAAGAAATAATAAGTATCAGTATCTCCTGAACAATCTGCTGGTCCTTCGGACAAACATGACACATAGACAGTTCTGGATTTTCATTTTCAAACATACAAACCTAAACTCAAGGGGAAAGGTCCACGTTAACACTTTGAGCGCCAGAGAAGTGAGAAACACACACCTCTCTGGCACTAAAAGGGGTTAAATCAAAGCAAATTTGCAAAGCTTTCATTTCCACCCTATAACGCAGTGTTTCTCAACTCCTGCCCTCAGGACCCATTAACAGGACAGGACTTAGGGATTTCTCTGTTGAGCACAGGTGTGGTGATCAGAGGCTCATTCACATCGATTAACTCACCTGTGTTCTAACAAGGAAATCATCACATCCTGGCCTGTTAGTGGGTCCTGAGGACAGGAGTTCAGAACCACTGCTATAATGCATTTGGTTCGCTCCAGAATTGCACCTTTATGACAAGCCCCTAAGCTTGGAGCACAGAGGTGTGCACAAAGCATAGTGAGGGGAGGAAAGGCAGAGGGAATATCAGTGAGATAATTAGAGAATTAGAGCTCTTTTATAAGGTGTAAGTTTGGATTCCTCTGCAGTGATGGTGGGCTCAAGATGGAGATATTGTTGGCAAGTAGTGGATAATAGATGAAAACTAGGTGTGATTTGCCCTGGTATCCTGTATAGACTTGTTATCAACCATTGTGAAATATTAAAGGAATACATAATATATGTCTTCTTTCAATCCCATCCCTTCCCTTGTTATCAATGAGAAAGAACACTCAGAGTGTGGCTAATTTACGAGGGCCACAAGGTAGAGAGGGCAAGAATGATTTAATAGACAATTGGAAAAATAACATGGTTAGCTCTCTCAGTATGCGGACTGATTCTTGAGTAAGCCTGGTATTAACGCCTGGTATTAACTCTATGTACCACGGAAGAGTAGTAGCAAGAAAGGGGGGTAAATAGACATGATTTACCTTGATACCCTGTATAGGCTCTATTAACTGTTGCTTAAAGTGATAGTAATACTGAAGGTTCCCCCGTCCTCCCCTTGTGCAGATGTCAGCTTTCAAAGTTACAGACGGAGATCGTAGTCCGTAGACCGTCCTGTGGCTCTTCAGCAGAGCCGTGATCATGGTAGTTACAAAGAAATACTTCATTTGAATGGTCTACAATGTGTGCTTGGTTTGCAAACACACGTCTGTAACTTTGAAACCTGACGTCAGCACAAAGGGAGGGAAGGGAGAATTTTGCAGACAGATATCTCCCAAACCATAAAGATTTGGGAGATCAGAAACGGCACAATTAATTTATTTTTTAAATATCTATAGAACTAAATATATTGAATTTTAAGTATTAATATCACTTTAAAGTGGAACTTTCAGATAATAGCAAGTCACCATGCATTCATTAAATGCATGGCGACTAGCTTGAAAATAGATATCTTACCGTAAAAAAATAGCTCTGTCTAAAGGAATCCGCCCTGTTTCAGGACTGACAGGCAGGCTAGTGCAGTCTGTGCTCCTGCGCCGTCAGTCCCTTCCTGTGACCATATGGTGCAAAGCAGTCTACTCAGTGGAGACTGGGACTGACCATGCAGGAGCACAGACAAAATGTCTGTGCTCTAGCCTGGGTTCCGGTCTCCAAAAGGGATGGATTCCTTTAGACACATCTATTTTTTACGGTAAGACATCCTAACAGATTTGCTACATTAAGTAATGATGTTGGGGAATGTCTTTGCTGGAGAGGACTGTTCTCTCTAACAGCCGAGTGAACAGCCCCTCTAGCACGGATGGGATCCAGGACTCAGGCAGACCTAGACAGATGGTGGTGGTAGGGGATTCTATTATTAGGAAGACAGACAGGGTAATATGTCACCAAGATCGCCACAATCGTACAGTTTGCTGTCTCCCGGGAGCTCGGGTTCGACATGTGGCTGATCGGGTTGATAGATTGTTGGGAGGGGCTGGGCATGACCCGGCTGTCATGGTACATGTTGGTACTAATGACAAAGTCAGTGGAAAATGGAGGTCCGTTAAGAATGATTTCAGGGACCTAGGATATAAGCTTAAGCAGAGGACCTCTAAGGTAGTATTTTCTGAAATTCTACCTGTGCCACGCGCTACATTAGAAAGGCAACGGGAGATTAGGGAGTTAAATGCGTGGATAAAGATTTGGTGTAAGCAGGAGGGGTTTGGGTTCCTAGAGCACTGGTCAGTCTTTTCCCTTGGGAGCAATCTTTATAGTAGTGATGGATTGCACCTTAGTGGAAGGGGGGCCACGGTGCTGGGTGATAGGATGGTTAGAAGGCTGGAGGAGACTTTAAACTAGAAAGGGGGGGGGAGGGAGCTGCAACACAGGCTGGGGAAGATAGTATAATTGAGGGAATGGGATTAGAGAAGGGTCATGGGGGTGGAGAGGGGGAATGGGCTAGTTCAGCTAATAGGGAGTTGCCATTGTTACAGCCTGATAAAAGACAAATACATCTGAAAAAGAATGAAATCTTTAAGAATGGCAAAAAGATAAAATGTATGCATGCAAATGCTCGCAGTCTGGCTGGTAAGATGGGGGAACTAGAAATGATTGCAGTACATGAGCAGTATGATCTGATTGGAGTGTCTGAAACCTGGTTAGATGATACGTATGACTTGGCAGTCAATCTAGAGGGTTATTCACTTTTTAGGAGGGACAGGGTTAATAAAAGGGGAGGAGGGGTATGCCTATATGTTAAGCAGGCCTTAAAACCTAGTTTAAGGGAAGATATAAATGAAGGGTCCAATGAAAAGGTAGAGGCCTTGTGGGTTGAAATACACACTGGGGGCACACATAATAAAAAGATATTGGTGGGGGTTTGCTACAAGCCACCTAATGTTGGGGAGTTGGAGGAAGCCCAGCTTTTACTGCAAATGGAAAAGGCTGCTAGGTCAGCAAAGGTAATTATAATGGGAGATTTCAACTACCCTGAAATTGACTGGAGCAATATGACTTCAGGCACAACAAAGGGAAATATTTTTCTAAGTATGATAAATGATAATTTTATGTCCCAACTAGTAGAGGAGCCAACTAGAAAAGAGGCCTTGCTTGACCTAGTGCTCTCAAACGATTCTGACATTGTAAACAGTGTACAGGTAAGGGAACATTTGGGCAGCAGTGACCATAATATTGTATCCTTTGAAGTTTGTTATGAGAAACCCAATAGCAAGAGTTTAACCAAAACATTCAATTTCAAAAAGGCTAATTTTACAAAGTTAAAAGAAGCTTTAAAGGATATCCAGTGGGATGTAATTTTCAAAGATAAAAATGCACAAGAGTCATGGAATGTATTTAAAATGCTCTTGGGCAAATATACACGTCAATATATACCATTGGGGAATAAGCACAAGAGAAGTAAAGCAAAACCAATGTGGATTAATAATGTGGTTAGCAGGGAAATGAGAAATAAAAAGCAGGCTTTTAAGGTGTTTAAGTCAAATGGGTCAGATGCATCATTTAAAAAATATAAAGAATGTAATAAAATCTGCAAACAAGCAATTAAGCTAGCTAAAATAGAAAATGAGCGAAACATTGCAAACGAGAGCAAGAAAAACCCTAAACAATTCTACAAGTATATTAACAACAAAAAAGTTAAGGTTGATATTGGTCCTCTTAGGACTGAAACAGGTGAAATGATTAGTGAGGATAAAGCTATGGCTGAGACCCTAAATACGTTCTTTGCTTCAGTATATACAAAGGAAGCAGAAATGACAAGCTGTGGGCAAACAGACAAAACCATGGAATTTCCTCCAACATCTACATGGCTTACTGAGGACAAGGTCCAAAAGAGACTGGAAAGGGTTATAGTGAATAAAGCGCCTGGACCGGACGGTATACACCCAAGGGTACTTAAGGAACTTAGTTCAGTAATAGCAAAACCATTATACTTAATATTTATTGATTCGCTTTCATCAGGCATAGTGCCCTGTGATTGGAGGAAAGCTGATGTAGTTCCATTGTTTAAAAAGGGAGCAAGATCCAAACCAGGAAATTATAGACCTGTGAGCTTGACTTCCATAGTGGGTAAGATACTAGAAGGGTTATTAACTGATAGTATTCAGAACTATGTGAAGACAAACAATATCATTAGTAGGAATCAGCATGGTTTCATGAAGAACAGATCATGTCAGACTAATTTACTTGCATTTTATGAAAGAGTGAGTAGTAATTTGGACAGGGGAATTGCTGTTGATGTAGTATACTTGGATTTTGCAAAAGCCTTTGACACAGTGCCTCACAACAGGTTACTGCATAAATTAAAAGGCTTCGGTTTGGGTGGTGGTATCTGTACATGGATTGAGAACTGGTTAAATGATAGATGGCAGAGAGTTGTTGTAAATGGAACTTTTTCAAATTGGTCTAGGGTTATAAGTGGGGTACCGCAGGGTTCAGTCCTGGGCCCAATGCTTTTTAATTTGTTTATTAATGATCTAGAAGTGGGAATTGAAAGTAGCATCTCAATCTTTGCTGATGACACTAAGCTATGTAAGGAAATACATACAGAGCTCGATGTTTTTTCCCTACAGAAGGATTTAGATAAACTAAGTGAATGGGCAGAAAAGTGGCAGATGTCATTTAATGTAGATAAATGTAAGGTTATGCATTTGGGTTGTAGAAACAAACTTGCTACATATACTCTAAATGGGAAACAACTTGGGAAATCCTCATTAGAGAAAGATTTAGGTGTACTGATAGACAATAGTCTTCACAGCAGTGTGCAGAGTCACTCAGCTGCTGCAAGAGCAAATAGAGTACTAGCCTGCATAAAAAGAGGTGTAGAAGCAAGGGATGCTAACATTATCCTACCTCTGTATAAATCCTTGGTTAGGCCTCATCTAGAATATGGAGTACAATTTTGGGCGCCTGTTCTAAAAAAATACATTACTGAACTGGAAAAGGTGCAGAGACGTGCAACAAAACTGATAAAGGGATTGGAGGATCTGAGTTACAAAGAGAGACTAGCCAAACTGGGTTTGTTTACATTAGAAAAGAGACGTCTAAGGGGTGATATGATTCAAGGCCAATACAAAGAACTATCCAATGAATTATTTATGCAAAGAGCTGAGCTAAGAACAAGAGGTCATCCATTAAGACTTGAGGAAAGGCGCTTTCGACTAAAACACAGGCAGGGATTCTTTACAGTAAGGGCGGTAAGGCTATGGAATTCTTTGCCTCGGGATGCTGTGCTTGCAGATAATGTAACTGCATTCAAAAAAGCAATGGATGCCTATCTAGCACAGAACAATATTGACAGTTATGACAGATGGCTTCAAAGCAAATAGGATATTGAGCCGGGGAACTATTTGACACACTCACACACACACCTACATTGGAAATTGCTCCAGAGGGCTTTTTTGTTGCCTTCCTCTGGATCAACAGGGGTGTTATTGGCATGGGATGGACTTGATGGACGCATGTCTTTTTTCAGCCTTATCTACTATGTTACTATGTTACTATGTTACTATTTTCAGGCTAGTCGCCATGCATGCAGACTTGGCTAAAACAGCCAGGAAAAGGGAACGTTACTTTATTTGCTAATATCTCCCAAACCATAAAGGTTTGGGAGATAAGACTTATATGATTTTTAATGTTTTTATAAGGGCTACAATATAAAATAAAATTATTTTCAGGCAATACTATCCCTTTAAAGGCAATTTATATGGTTTATTCAGATGGCATGTAAAATTTGAAATCGGTAGATAATTAAATTATAGTGATTTAAAACTGGGATTTTATGCCAGTTAGTTTCTCTAAATTTGGTTATTATATATGGTATAAGGAAATTGTCAGAGGACCTGGCTTAATATTAAAGCTTGCTCACCTGACAACCTACCTTAAATCTCAATTAGCATAGTTTATACAGTTTATGGGGCAGAGGTATTCATATATGCTGTTGCCAACTGTATTTTAATTAATTATAGGATCAATTATCCTTTTCTCTGCTGCTTGGTTCAATTATTGTTATTTATAGGGATAGTAATGTTTCATGTCAGAGTTGTAGTACAAGAGTAATTCAATGACAAAGTATCCCCCTCTTGCCCCTTTTACTGATGTAACACTGTTCAGCCAGATCAGAAGGGAGGTGCCCAGAGAGACTGCAGAGAGGGACAATCTTGAATTAAGATAAGGGAAAAACCTGAAAAACTTGTCAAGGGGGGCAGGGTTTTTCATTGTTCTCATAGGAAGAAGATTGTCCCCTGCTGTTATCTGTCTGGTCTTACAACCAGATCCCACATCTGAGAAGAGATGGCTTACACTAGGTAAAAGGGGCGGGAGGGGAAACTTTGTTTGTGAATATCATAAATGTTTGAGATATAAGACTTATATCATTCTTCATGTTTTTTTAATGCCTACAAAATAAAATAAAGATAAAACAAAGTATTACTATCCCTTTAATACCTCTGAACATACCTATGTGTGCTTAACCCTGCAATTGCTGGTAATCCTAATGGTGATAATTGTGGTTTGAGTTACTGTATATCTATTGTAATTGGTGGTCACTCATTTATATCATTGTTGTTTACACTTTATATATATTATTTTACTTTATATATATATTTTTGCACAAATATGCAGGATTGATTATTTTAATCAATTCTTTACTGTGAAATAATGTGTCATTACCTAATATAGTGTAAAGTTCTCAGATTTAATTTTATCTATTTATGTGAAGGTATCCAACCTAATAGGTTCTCTTGTTTAACCCTTTCTTGGATATTACCTTCTACATCATAGTGGAGCTGAGTCGTTTACCCCTAAATCATGCTGACAGTATAGTTAATTATCAATTTATCAATATATCTGGTAGGTTAAAGTTCCAGGATTTATATCATGTATTAGTTTCAGTTATGCTTGAAGCACAAAATTTAAGTTTCGTTTCCTGATATTTTCTTACAGAGGAGTGTACAAAGGATAGTGAGAGGGGGATAGACAGAATACAAAGAGGTTTAAGTTTCGTTTCCTGATATTTTCTTACAGAGGAGTGTACAAAGGATAGTGAGAGGGGGATAGACAGAATACAAAGAGGTAGTGAGAGGGGAATAGACAGAATACACAGAGGTAGTGAGAGGGGGATAGACAATACATAGAGGTAGTGTGAGGGGGATAGACAGAATACATAGAGGAAGAGTCAAAGAGTTGCAGAAATAAAGACAAAATGAGAGTAGGTTTATAAGGTGTAAGTTTCAGTTCCTGACTCTTTTTTTTAGCACATTTTTTTAGCACAGATAAGTGTAGAAAGGAAAGTTACAGCTGGATTACAAGGTATCAGTAAGAGGTTGAAAGGTTTGTAGAAAAAGGTAGCAACTGAGCCTTTTACACTAAAAACAAACTACTGAGACAGTAGAAATTGGGCAAAACCGAGAGAGGTAAAAAGAAATAAAGAACATTAAGACATAGAGTAAGGAGAAACACTGAGATGTATCAGCAGGCTAATAGAGAAACAGTGGAAGTGCAGATCAGGCAGAGCAATTCAGACTGACTAATGCCGAGATCAAGACCGAGACCAGAAGGACTTGTTACAGCTGAGGGTCCAGGAGCCAGACGTTACCCAAGATCGGCGATAGAGAGAAGGAGGTAGGCACAGAGTAATGTACAGAGGCGTAACTAGAAGCCACCGGGCCCTGGTGCAAGAATTTCCATGGGCCCCCCCGACCACATTGGCCCCTTCATCCACATTGCCCCTTCCACAATGCCCCCTTTATCTCCACAATGCCCCCTTCATCTCCATAATGCCCCCTTCATCTCCACAATGCCCCCCTTCATCTCCACATTGCCACTTCCATAATGCCCCCTTCATCTCCACAATGCCCCTTCCACAATGCCCCCTTCATCTCCACAATGCCCCCATCTTCACATTGCCCCTTCAACTGCACATTTCCCCTACCTCCAGTCCCTGGTGGTCTAGCGGAGTCTCTTGACAGATCTGTGCCTCCTTCGGGACAGATCTGGAGAACTGAAGCTCCCGCATGCCGCTGTAGTAATGCAGAGGCTGGGAGATAATGTCATCTCCCAGCGCTCTGTATTACTAGAGCAGCGTGCCGAGTGGGAGATCAGTAAGGTGACTGCTGCGGGCGAGGGGGTCGCAAGCGGTGGCCGGGCCCCTTGAGTGACGGGCCCGGTCACAGGTGCGACCGCTGCGACCCCTATTGTTACGCCGCTGGTAATGTATATGGGTACGGACCAAACAGACAAAACTGAAGTTTTTCTGGGGCAAGCCAACTTTACCATAAGGGACAAATAAAAATTATTTGCAATGAGTTGCGTACACCCCCTCTGGTCATTAAAGGGTTAATATGGGGTCAGTAATTATCATATTAATTGCATGAGCTATTCTTGTGACAAATATAAATTACCCAAGGATGCCCCCCCAATTCTGTGAAGGGAGGGAAAAATACAATGTGTATAGACCCCATATATTTCCAATATTACCCATAGAGATATGTTCTCCTCCTGTTCTCCCATCAAGGGAAGGACAAATAGAAAACAATGTAACCTACTTACTCAGCATCTGGCACTTCAAAGGTTATTACACCATTTCAGTGCTGTGGTCCATTAACCCTAAGCAATAGCGCAAGATGGGCCTATATAAAAGCCCCTGTCCTTCCACAGACCCCAGCTTAGGCAATATAAACACCCTTTATGACCTCCAAACCTAATTGAATACATTGTTCTGAATGGTGGAGGGTGTAGATAGGGACATTCAACTCCTTCTTGTGTCTTCAATTATGTGTTTACCATTGTGTGCCGGAAAGTATTTCTGAATACAATACTTGCATGTAAGTGCACTGCGATACAAAAGAGTCATGATGTGCCAGGGCTGTCACCGGTCCTTAACGCAGGGTCTATTGTGACAGTCCCTGCATGTCACAGGTCATTAAGGGGTAAATACACTGAAAAGTAACAAAAATTTCTCTTGTTTTCCAAACCTTTATCTATATCTTTTGAGATAGTTAGAGGAACTCTCGAAGCACCCCAACCATTCCATGCACTGTGTCATTCCATGTACTGTATTTGTTACATTCCACCATCAACACTCCTGACTCAACTTAATGAAGTATAGATTAGCTGAACCAGGTTTTCTAATGGGAAAATGTAACCCTTTGAGTGCCAGAGAGCACAGCAATGCATTGCGTTCTCCTCTGACACTCAAAGGGTTAACAAATATAGTACATGGAATGACTGGGCTGCCTAGAGGAATGGGTTGGAAATGGCTACATTGGAGAAGTCATCTCCACTTTATCACCTCTTTATCACGCCTCAGTGCATAACCCCAAAGAAAGTTTTGGTTACTTTTTATTCTTTATGTTTACTCCAACATTATATAGTGTTTTTCAAACAAATAAACACTTAAAGGGATAGTAATGTTTCATAATAAAAGCAGCTCTAATTAATCATCATAGTATTTGGACTTTGGAGAGTGTAATTTCAATTCTGTCAGAGTTGTAGTTCATGAGAAATTCAGTGACAAAGTGTCCCCCTCCCGCCCCTTTTACTGATGTAACACTGCTCAGCCAGATCAGAAGGTAGGTGCCCAGGTAGACTGCAGAGAGGGACAATTTTCAATTAAGATAAGGGAAAAACCTGAAAAACTTGTCAAGAGGGGCAGGGCTTTCATTGTTCTTATAGGAAGAAGATTGTCCCCTGCTGTTATCTGTCTGGTCTTACAACCAGATTCCACATCTGAGAAGAGATTGCTTACACTAGGTAAAAGGGGCGGGAGGGGAAAATTTGCTTGTGAATATCTCTTAAACCATAAAGATTTGAGAGATAAGAATTATATCATTCTTCATGTTTTTTTTAATTCCTACAAAATAAAATAAAGACCAAATGAAGTATTACTATCCCTTTAAAGTTTGGATTAATTACTTAAATTTGAGTTTTTCAGATCAGCCTAACACTGTCGCACAGTAATTTTTATCAGGGGCTGATTGTCCTAAACTGGGGATCGGAAGTCCCTGGTGTGCAATGCGGTCGTAGACCAGTTGGGACATCAGAAGATCTCACCTGACCAGCCCACAAGGTCCTTCAACAGTGTCCACTCCTTTATTGCAGAAGAGCAGGTGTTGGGTTAATGAGAGGGAGGTGGGAAATAACTTCAGTAACTTTAGAAGGAAAGTATTTTGAGTGACATTCTTAACCCTTTGAGAGCTTTGCAATGCCATGTGAACCACTCTGGCATTTAAGTGGTTAAATGTTAATTGTAAACATTTCTTTAGTTGTTTTAATAAAATAATACTTTTTTTGGCCTCCGGGACTGTAACAACCGTTGCCAGTGAGTTTATTACCAATTACTTGCCCAGTCTCCAAACTTTTCTCAGATTTGAATTGATTGAGACCCTGTTTTACAATTTTATTAACCCTTTGCAAACCAATGCATTGCTTACCCCTCTGGCATTCAAAAGGTTATAGGGATAAACTACTTTCTTTAACCCTTAGAGTGCTGGAGGGATGTTCCCCACATGGGCTTTTAACACCTCAAGTTCTAGGGAAGTCTCCAACGTATTGCTTTGCGCTACATTCGAGATTTCTCTAACATTCAAAGGATTAAAATCCTGGTTTAAATCAATGCAAATGTTCCTTGCACCCCATGGTAAAGTTGGTTTATCACATAATTGATCTACTTTTCTTAGTACATCATCCTTACTGTGTATATGTTTAGTTTGTGTTTCAGTATATTGATTAATATCTGTATAAAGCCATAGGACTTTAATGAAAATGAAGAAAGAAGAAGATCGCTACCTAGTGATGGGAAACCCTCACTGCCCCTTGTGCTTAATGATGGTTCAGAATGCCACCACTATTTTCTGTGGACACACTTTCTGCAGAAACTGCATCTTTCAATACTGGACAACCCAGAAATCATCATCTGTAGAAGTCAACTGCCCGGAATGTGATGTTCAGGTAGAATCATAGTAGAACCACAGTGCAGACAGCAGGTCAATGAAAATATATAAATTGGGAATTTGCATGTTTATTCATTTCCGCAGGGACTTTCTTTCTCTAAAGGTTACTCATCAGAATTAGAATACTGAAAGTTCAAGTTCAGCAATACCTTGAGTCCTGTAGACTGCCTACCTCTGAATTGTTACATGACTGTTAAAGGGCAACTAATGTGAAAAAAGTGCTAAATCTCAGTATTTTACCGTTATTTGCTGCTATTCCCTCCTATGAGGCAGTAGCAGTATTATATATACTGTACTCTACTCCATAGAGCTGGTGTTGTGAGCTCTAGGGTGACAGCTGATGATTCTTATTGGCTGCAGTGATGTCCTACTTGTGGCAAAAGACCCAGTGCCTGAGTTGGAGTTTGGTGGTGGGTTCGCCAAAAGCAGATCCGGATGAAGTGCTGAATTCAAGGAACTTTTATTATATAGATGTTCTTGGGTCATGATGGTAAACCCAAACAGAACAGGAATCACACCAGTCATGTTACAAGCCCCCAGTATATGCCCCCACACTCTTGAAGCCCCATCTTGGTCACAGGCTTAAGCTTCCCCCACACATCCCCCTAGAGCTTGAGTAACTAATCTCAGTACCAGGTACACCCCAGAAGATCTCATATCAGACAGTCAAGGGACTCAAGGTTCATAAATCCATATACCGTATATAAATAAAAATATTCACTGTCATGGTCATGGCTCACAACACTGACTGGCTGAGGAGGAGGCAGGGGGTGAAGACCCCTGCCTCCTCAACCAACCACTGCCCACCAAAAAATTTAGACCTCATGGTGGGCCATCAGGACCCCTCTCGATTCTTCTGGGAGATCAAAAGATGTGACGTAGAGGAGCAACTGGTTTCCCCTGCTTCCACTCCTGGAGAGCCTGCAAATTTGTATTGCAGGCTCATTCCTAGTTGAGCATCTCTGTCTCCTAATTTCCATCCTATCTGAACTATGAATGGGCGGGACCAGGAACTTTTTATGTCAATGTGGGGGACTTTCCCTTGTTTATGTGAAAGAGTTTTCCGATCCCGCCCACTCCTACCCAGTTCTTCGGGTAGGATGAAACAGTGGAGCTCTATTGATCAATAGCGGGGGGCATCTGAGGGGTCCTGAAGCTCCACTACGAGGTCTGACGTTAAAAAGGGAAAAAAAAAATTAACCGCACGGGTGAAGCTGTGTCAGACATGCTAGTACCCTATAAGATTATTGACAACAATTACCAGCTCTCTCTTCCTTTTTGTATTTGAAGCAATACCACAGTCCCGATGACCCAGTGGGGTCATTGTTCTAAGGGCTAGTGCACGTCAGAGACAATACTGTCTCTGAGTACATGCACACTGCCTGCTGCCTTGCCTGCAGGGGAGGGCTGGCAACTAGTAGCCTGGAGGGCAAATACAATCAAGTGGCCCATTTCCACTATCGTTCCAGCCCACTGTCCCACTATACCCCCTTTTGTACATTTTAAACTTGTCTTTAATGTTGTGAAGGCAAATCATATCACAGAGCTTACAATTTAAATGGTGCTACACTAGTGATACTATAGAGCTTACAATTGAAATGGAAGCTAGACTAGTGATACCACAATGCTTACAATTTAAAGCTACACGCATGATACCATAGAGCTTACAAGGGGGAATTGGTTATGCTACTAGTGTAGCTCCATTACAGTTATGAGCTCTGTGGTACCACTAGGGTAGCTCCATTTAGTTGTAAGCTCTGTGGTATCACTAGTGTAGCTCCATTTACAACAGCTAGAAGGATATTGATGAGGCAGTGGCCCACCAGCCCAGACCTGTGACCAGCCCAGGGGGCAATCGCCCCTCTGCCCCCCAGGCCAGCCCTCCCCTGCTTGCCTGCTACACTGCAGGGCTGGTCTGCATCTCACTTAGCTTTGATTCAATCCCATAGATAGTGCTGAATGTTTATGACTGGGGACCTGGAGACGTTTGTGTAGGGAAATGTCTGAAATATGAGGTACCTACAGAAAGGCACATAGAAGTAGAGAGCAGAGTGCTGGGTTTAACCTTGTTAACGGGCATTGTGGGTCTCTCTCTGACCGGCAGTTCATGTGATAGGAGGCACACCCAATAGCAATTACTCCTTCTGTGTCCAGCCTTCCTTCCTGTAGACTGTAAGCTCTCACGTGCAGGGCCCTCTGATCCTTCTGCTCTCAACAGTTGATTGTACTGTTTAATACCTCTGTATATCTATTCCTGATTGTACAGCGCTGCGGAATTAGTTGGCGCTATATAAATAAAGAATAATAATAATAATAATCTCTCCTTCAGTTTACACTATGGCAATTACCTGAATGTAGCGTCACAACACCTACATACACAGCCAGTAGGAATGAGGCTGAAGACTCTTGGGTGTGCATGTACAATTACCTAGTATAATGTAACATACAGTGGCATAACTAGTCATTGAAAGGTTCCAGTGCAAACAGACTTTTAGGCCCCCTAACAAATATTCTCACAGGGACATAGATAGAACCTATTGCTCCCTGAGGCTGATGGGCCCCCATGGATGCCCAGCCTCTTCACAACCGCACCCTTTGCACTCCCTGTAGTCAAAACCCTGGTGATATAGTTGATAAGGCTGAAAAAGACTTGAATCCATTAAAGGGATAGTAATACTTAAAATGTAAAAAAAAATGTTGTAGGGTTTATCCCCCTGAGTAAAACAAGGGTGCTGAAAAGTGTTTTATTCAAAAGTTATTACAGCTCAAAAATGAATTTTTTAGGTGCAGTATCACAGTGGCCTGAAATTGTACAGTGGCGCTGTTGCTACACCATCCTATAGAGATTTATGGTCCCAGGATCAGAGCTATCATTAGGACTATTTATTTATAATTAATTATCATATTTATGCTTAGTCAAATATTATTAGACCAATAAACTAACCAAAGCCAGATAATTCCACAAACAAGGCCATAATGGAGCAGGAGTCTAATTTAACTAGAGCTTAACTATAAACCCCCACCAGTAAAACCCCCAAACTCCAGCCAGCATCACACAATTCTAAAATAGCAAATTAGGTCTGAGACAGACTTCTGATTAATAATTATATTTGTGTAAAGATAACAAGAGCTATAGCCACAAATGAGTTACTTCTACCATAATAAACAAAGTAGCAATAATAACTACATAGTAACAATACACACATGAATAAATGATGTAACCTTGTGCCAACAAACCATGCTATAGAATAATTGATAAGAAAATATATAACTTAGGTAGCATTTGTGTTATAATAAAATAATTATCAAACGTGTAGCCAACTAGTTTTTAGTTATGAGACACAAAGGACAACCTGGGAACATAAATGACTGTGTACTCCAGCTCCTACTAAAATCAAAAGTTAATCTACAGGTATGGCCTTCCTTTAAACCTCAAGCCCTGCCCCCAATTTACCCACCATAGGCAGGGAAAAAGCTGCCCACCCCCTAGCTGGAACAGGCAGAACCCAATTGTTCTCAGGAGTCTGCCCTGACAATGTGACTGTGGCCATCACACCTAAGGCACTGACCCTCAAATCTTGTCACACTAGGTGACCAGGGCCGGATTTATAATAAGGCAGAGTAGGCATCTGCCTACAGGCGCACCCCACAGAGGGGCGCCTGTCATTGGGATAGTTTTGGTTTTTTTTTTACACTTTTTTTTTTTGGACTGTTTTTTTTTTTTACATTATTTTTTGTGCTTAACTTTTTTTTTATTATTTCATTTTACAATTAACCAGCCTTTTCCTGGGGGGGGGGATCGGGATGCTGCACCAGCCGACTCTGTGACACGGAACTCGAAAAGACAGGATTAGTTGTGCCGCCCAGCAGCCCCACAGCCGCCGGATACTGCTGTCTTCCTGCACTGATGACATCCGGAGCGCAACCACTCCAAACGCGGAGACGCCGCGTGGATCGTGCAGGTATTTTCTTCCTCTGTTCTGAGGCCAGTTTAAAACTGGCACCCAGACAGAGGAAGAAAACCCCTTCACGCTCCATGCAGCGTCTCCGCGTTTGGAGTGGTTGCGCTCCGGATGTCATCAGTGCAGGAAAGTGAAAAAGAGGTACGGGGGAGAGATAGAGGCACAAGGGGGAGAGAAAGAGAGAAGTACATGGGGAAGAGAGGCACAAGGGGAGAGAAAGAGAGAAGTACATGGGGGAGAGATAGAGGCACAAGGGGGAGAGAAAGAGAGAAGTACATGGGGGAGAGAGGCACAAGGGGGAGAGAAAGAGAGAAGTACATGGGGGAGAGAGGCACAAGGGGGAGAGAGAGAGAGAAGTACATGGGGGAGAGAGGCACAAGGGGGAGAGAGAGAGAGAGAAGTACATGGGGGAGAGAGGCACAAGGGGGAGAGAGAGAGAAGTACATGGGGGAGAGAGGCACAAGGGGGAGAGAAAGAGAGAAGTACATGGGGGAGAGAGGCACAAGGGGGAGCGAAAGAGAGAAGTACATGGGGGAGAGAGCCACAAGGGGGGGAGAGAGAGAGAAGTACATGGGGGAGAGAGGCACAAGGGGGGGAGAGAGAGAGAAGTACATGGGGGAGAGAGGCACAAGGGGGAGAGAGAGAGAGAAGTACATGGGGGAGAGAGGCACAAGGGGGAGAGAGAGAGAAGTACATGGGGGAGAGAGGCACAAGGGGGAGAGAGAGAGAGAAGTACATGGGGGAGAGAGGCACAAGGGGGAGAGAGAGAGAAGTACATGGGGGAGAGAGGCACAAGGGGGAGAGAAAGAGAGAAGTACATGGGGGAGAGAGGCACAAGGGGGAGCGAAAGAGAGAAGTACATGGGGGAGAGAGGCACAAGGGGGAGCGAAAGAGAGAAGTACATGGGGGAGAGAGGCACAAGGGGGAGCGAAAGAGAGAAGTACATGGGGGAGAGAGGCACAAGGGGGAGCGAAAGAGAGAAGTACATGGGGGAGAGAGGCACAAGGGGGAGCGAAAGAGAAGTACATGGGGGAGAGAGGCACAAGGGGGAGAGAAAGAGAGAAGTATATGGGGGTGAAAGAGGCACAAGGGGGAGAGAGAGAAGTATATGGGGTGAAAGAGGCACAAGGGGGAGAGAGAGAAGTATATGGGGGTGAAAGAGGCACAAGGGGGAGAGAGAGAAGTATATGGGGGTGAAAGAGGCACAAGGGGGAGAGAGAGAGAAGTACATGGGGGTGAAAGAGGCACAAGGGGGAGAGAGAAGTACATGGGGTGAAAGAGGCACAAGGGGGAGAGAGAAGTACATGGGGTGAAAGAGGCACAAGGGGGAGAGAGAAGTACATGGGGGAGAAAGAGGTACATGGGGGAGAGAGGCACAAGGGGGGTAGAGAAGTACAAGGGGGGAGAAATAGAGGCACAAGGGGGGGAGAGAAGTACAAGGGGGGAGAAGTAGAGGCACAAGGGGGAGAGAGAGAAGTACAAGGGGGGAGAAAGAGGTGCATAGACCCCATAGTAAAATAATAACAATGACACATGTTAATGTGTTAAGTTTTTTATTCTGCTGTTTGTTTTAACACTGTTCATTAAATCAGTTTAAATAATGAAAAATTAGCATTTTTTTTATCCAATTAATCGAAAAAATAATCGGCCAACTAATCGATTATCAAAATAATCGTTAGTTGCAGCCCTACATTAGTCATTGTCCTCACTTCACTTGCTGGAAGTTCAGAACTGCCCCGCTTCCTACCACGCTCAGTGCAGCCTGCAGGGAGCGAGCCCACGACGAACACCAACTTCAACACAGCCGCTTCACACACAGACGGAGGAGCTACTCAGCTGCCTCCTCTGGCTCTGCCTGTACAGTCAGACTCTGTCTAGAAGCTGCACCTCCACCGAAGCCTGCACGGACCGTTTATTTAACCCCTGGCCAGGCCTTGAGGTAAGCCTGCGCCGGGTATGAGACACCCACTCTGGCTTCCTGCTGTTTTCAAGAGGTATAAGAGGCAGAGCGGGTATCCTTTTGAAACCTAACCTTATTCTTCACGTTTCCAATTGACATTACCCTTTTCTGCTTCAGAATCCCTGGGTCTGGCGTATAGACGCATGTTGGCTGGTGCATTTCTGGGGCAAACCAACTTCACAATGGGGGAAATAAAAAGTCCAAAAATTCCACTTGATTTAAATGGAGAGAGCTATACAACACATGCTGTGCCTCTATCATTCTAGGGTTAAATCACTGGGGTGTATTTCCTCCTATAATGCAGTTGGTTTGTCCTAGAATTACAGCAATTGTCTTTTACAGATCCTATGGCCCATATTTATAAAAGCAAATTGCAGTCATTCTAGAGTAATCCAAATGCACCACAGGGAACAAATAAACATTCCTGATAAGTTAAATTGGTCTTTTAACCAATTGGATGTTAGAGAGGTTCCAAAATGCTTTGTAATGCATTGGAGACCAATCTTGTATTCTAGGGGTTAAAAAGCTCTATTCAAGTGCATGAAAATTTAGGGCATGTTATTATATCCCCCATGGTATTATATCCCCAATGGTATAGTTGGTTTACTCTGGGAATAACTCCAATTTGATTTTATAAATATGGGCCTTTATTCTTGGTGTTAACGCTTTGAGTGCCAGAAAGGTATCCAATGTATTACTTTGAAATGTATACTTCTCTGGCTCTCAAAGGGTTAAACTTAATCTCAGTGTTTCAAGTTGTGGTCAAAGTAGGTGTATACAGAAAGGGTGGAATAATGCCTTTCTATGGTCTTTTTTGTGACTGAATAAAAATATTTCAGTCAAAACTTTTTGAACTTTTTTTTTTTTTTGGCGGGTGGGGTGCTTCGGCTTTCTGTGCCTACAGGCTCCTGAGATGTAAATCCGGCCCTGTAGGTGACTAGTACGCATAATGGGAAATCTAGCCTTGGATAAAGCCTTACTTCATTGTCTGTTCTCTCCAGAAAGGTCCTAGTTCCACAGAATCTGGACACCCTCTGAAGCTGGTTCATGCAGATGATAGCGGACATCTACATTTAAACATGCTTGCTCTGGAAATATTTTTTAAAAATGGTAAAATTCAAGATTACCCTGTTTACCTGCTGAGTGTGATTGGAGAGACGCGCAAAGGAAAATCATTTCTAATGAACTATATCATGAGAGCTCTACAAAGCCAGGTGAGAGCCAATCCATTGTGCCGCAAGCATTATCTTACTTGGGATCTATCAAAATGAGTTGACTCTGAGGTTTTTGAAAGATTAAAAGAATAGTAAACCTTTATTAAGAAAATACATGTATTGCAGGGGTGAGTAAAACAAGGAGATGCATCATTCCAAAACTGATACAACCAACAAAAGATTACAAAGTTGCATTAGAGGAGACATTAGCAGCAAGAGGCCCTAGGGTTATGCATGCACTTGAGAAAACTCTCCACTGAGAGAAACCTCCCCAGTTCCTATTTAATTTTATGGAGTCTCTTTGTCTAGTTAGAAAGACCTATCTTAATAAATATATAATGTAGGTATTAGAGACTTTCTTTCATTTTTACCACACCTTATTGCATTGCTCCTACCCCAACCTACTCATACATTCAAAACTCTACACGTACACTCACACAACAAAGATGGGTGAATCAGGTCAACTCTTGATAGTGGCCTAAGCTTTGGAAGACATGTTGACCAAATACTTGCACCTCATTCATCACATCTTCAAGTCCTGTTAAAGCAGAACTATCATACAAATTAAAGTTACCCCCCAATCATTAGGCACATAGCAATACTTATATCCATACTACTATTACTTTGAATACGTCCGGTGTTATTGAGAAATTCAACTCTTGCTGTACTGGCATCTGTGCACCTGATCCGTCAGTCCCTTCTTGTACCTTCAGGTAAAATGCAACGCCTCCTAGAGGAGACTGGGACAGACAGCGGTGGTGCACAGATGTCTCTCTGGCAAGATGTCTGCTCTGATGCCTGCCTATTCGTCTTGGGACGAGTTGGATTTTTCAATAATGCCAGAATTATTCAGGATAATACTAGTATGAATATGAGTATCGTTATGTGCATAATGAGGTGAACAACAGTCTGGGGAATAACACTCAGTATGTTATCTCCGGTCTCCCTCCCCTCTTCTTCCTCTCCTTTAAGCTCCTATGGATTAAACTCCAGATGGCTTTTCCTGTCTGTTAATGGATTATTTGAACAATATAGTAGGGTAAACATTAATCAATTAATTAAAATATAATGTTTATTAAAACAGATATCTTACAGTCCTCAAGGTAAAACTGTCTTACTAATTTCTTAGTGTTAAACCACTTTAACAGTAAATATACACGTGAGTCTACCTATGCTTAAAGGGATATTAATGTTTCAAAATCAAAGCAGCTCCAATTAATTTTCATAGTATTTGGGCCATGGAGAGTGTTATTTTAATACTGTCAGAGTTGTAGTACAATAGTAACTGAATGATAAGGTATTCCCCTTCCACCCCTTTTACCTAGTGTAAGCCTCCTCCCCTCAGATGTGGAATCTGGTCTTGAGACCAGACAGCTCACAGCAAGGGACAATCTTCTTACTGTGAGAACAATGAAAACCCTGCCCCCTTGACAGGTTTTTCAGGTTTTTCACTTATGCTCACCAAAGATTGTTCCTCTCTGTGATCCATCCAGACAATCTTGCTGTTCTGAGGTGAGCAGTGTTACATCAGTAAAAGGGGCAGGAGGGGGAAACTTTATCATTTAATTACTCTTGAACTATAACTCTGACAGTATTCAAATGCTATGAAGATAAATTGCAGCTACTTTTATCCAAAAGTGAGGAGAGAAATGCCTGATGTTTGTCATTAGGAAAATAAAAGTTAACAAGGGTAACCTTAGTGGAAAAAAGCATGTCCTTCACCATAATAAACCTTCCACCTGAGTGAGTGAGGCTGGCCGTCACCCAGGGAAGAGAGTGGTGTATTAACATGGCAACCCCCTTCATCTTTGTGTCACAAGAGGAGTACCACTGGTGAGGGAAATGTCGAGAGCTGAGGACTGGATGGGAACCTCTCCTAAAGTGTATCTCCTGTAAGAACATAGTTTTGGAACCATCTTTGACGGCATCTTATAAGAGCATGCTCCTCTTGTCAGGAGTATTGAGGCCCCGAACATTAAAGGAACAGCATTTCATGACTAAGGGGTCCATCATACTCGGTATATTGCAAGAATAGGTTGAGCAGAGGTTCCTGGATGCTCCAACACAGGGCACCGGGGGAGGGGCCAGAAAGGGATGAGAAGGAAAGAGACAAAAGGAGAAAGGGCAGAGAAAGGAAACCAAGGAACAAAGCAAAAGAAATAGAAAGACCAAAGAGAAAGTACAAGGAGGAAAGGGGATGAAGAAGACTGACATCTGGGTACCAGAAACACCACAAAAGGCGGTGGTCATTTGAGAAGAGTAGGGGGTACTCCACCTAAAGCTGGTGAACCACAGTGTCCACCAAATAAAATAAATCAACATAACTGGCAATTGCCAAAAGTGATCCCAACAGGGAATTGAAACAAGCAATATGTAAGCAGTAAAGTATAAGAGAACATCAAGTATACATCACAAAATATCATGTTGGGGAAGATGGAACCCTATGGCAGTACCATCCGCCCTCCCCCCCAGGCCGCCCCATCCCCCCCAGCTCAAGGAAACAGATATCTCAGCTAACCATCCAAGTCAACACCAGCAACCCAGCCATGGCGAGAGACCGCAGCCCAGCCACCAGGAGGGCCAGATGTCACACACATAAAAGAAAAGTATGGATTGAATAACAATGTAGGCTTAGATATAATCCCACGGAAAAAAAACCCAACCCGAAGATTACCCTTTAGGTACATAGTGACTAACTGCCCAAGTAAGAGAGTGTACTAGGATGAACTCCCCACAGAACTCTACTAATAGATCACCCACCTTCCCTATCCCCAATCTGCTTTTCTAAAGGGCAAAGATAAAGAAAATGCTATACCCCCGCTTCCTAAAGCATGTGCCGAGAAAAGGACTTAAATGAACAAAATAATTAACCCTAGAACTAATACACTTATCTCCTTCACCCACCAGGCCGTAACATCTAACATTCAAAATCGTATTCCAGGAGGGCTAACCTAATAAGCAGTCCCAGTGCCCATTTACCAGGATGAATCCCAGCCCCCGAGGACTGGGGGAAAGAGCACAAGTCATTCCCATAAACAAAGAGAGTAACATCACCCCCAATAACTCCATGAACCCAGGTCATCCAGGCCCATAGCCACGGTCGCCCATGTGATGGATACCTGTACTCAGACTGAGTAGCTCCGCCAAAAGTGTGTTTCTTTAATCCGGGACAACACTCAGGAACTCCATCAGCCAGGAACCAGGATCGTGGCTCCAATCACCCAGTCACTTAGGCAAGACTCAGTGTAGGGTGAACGCACTCTGGATACTGCAAGCAGCCTCAAGCACCAGGCAACACCAGTGTAGGGGTTAGCATAAGAACTGATTTATTGTAGAACACACAGGGTTTATATACACACATAACGAGTGATCCACACATATCTGAATACAATAAGATACAGGTGACTGCAAACCACATAAGGAGAGACAATGGGGCTGGTGGTGGAGGGGCACATAGTACAAAAAGGCACAATGGGAACAATACACAAGTTATACAATGGGAGTAAACATACTGTGTGATGGAACAACGGGTAGGTGGCGACAGGATACAATGGGGCCAGACATGAGTGAATTAACTATATAATGGGGATGTGTGAAGGGCAGACAATAGGATAAAGGAATAGGGCTGGGTACAAGTGTCACATAGGGGCCAGAAAACACAAAACAGGATAATGTACTTTGTGCCGAAGCATCTTTTACATCTTTCAAAGTAATTACAGTCTTTTGGGAGGTCTGGTATCCTTTAGCCTGACAAGGCTGGGGAAAAGGGCTCACTGGGGAAATAAAGAGACCAGGGGAAAGGAGACAATCACCCCCCCCCCTTGGCAGGTGTAGGGACTCAGTCTTAGGGGAAGCTATACCTCGTTCCAGGGCTAGGTCCATAGTCTGTGAGCAGGAGGCCGGCCCTCAGCCCCCTCCAGGAGCCATAGTGATAAAGGGTTCTGTCACAGCCCACAAACAAAGCACAGATCCAGGGAGCATTGAAGGCCCCTCCCCCCCTCCAATTCTTAACACAACTTGAAGACCAACTTGAGAGCTGGGGAGGTCCCGGGCCTCAATTGACAGGCCACAGTGGCACAACAGGTGTCAGTCCAGACCTCATCCAGCGAACAAACAAGTGTAGGGGAAGACAACAAGGCTCTTAACAATAAGGGAGGATCTTATGTGAGGAAGACCCAAGTAAAGAAGCATCCCCGAACCCCAGTAAGGACTTACAGGTTCCAACTTGTGGCGCTCCATTTGACTGCTTCAGTTTCTTATTGGAGAAAGTCAGCATAGGGACTCAGGGCCTACGTTGAGGCAGAGCCCGGTCACCATCTAGAGCATCAGGGGGAAGCGGCAGACTCTGCAGAGCCGCACAGAAAGTGTCAGCCTCCTCCATGGACCTGATGTATGCTGTAACCTCATCATTCTGAGCCTGGAGGTTGAAGGGGAATCCCCATTGATATCAAATTTGAAGCTTAGTCAGGTGCATAGTAAGTGGTCTCAGGTCTCTCTGCTGCTGGAGAGTGTAAGGGGATAGGACACTGTAAATCTGTAGTTCCGTGTCTTCAAAAAAACCAAACCAGAATCCCTGCTATGGCGCAGGATCAGCTTCTTCTCAGGGAACTTATGCACACATCATACCACACAGCGTGGAGGCTGGTTAGGATCCTGCCGGGCCAGCAGTGCCCTAATGACTCTGTCCAATTGCACTTGGCATGAATCAGGCTTCTGGAGTAAACGCCGGAAGACAGTCCGTAAAGTCGTGTCCAGGGATTTCCCACTCACTGATTCCGGCAGATTTTTATCCTCAAATTGTTGCGTTTACCCCAGTTGTCTAAATCATCAAGCCGACAGAGCAGGTTAGAGATCGTATCCTGCTGCTCTTGTACCAACTACTCCAGGTCTCCAACATGATTAGAGCAAGATTCAGTCCCCGTCTCCAAGACATGTACTCGGTGACCAAATTGAGCAACCTCAGTCTTGAGCTCCGCCATGTCACTTCGGAAGGAGGCTTTCATGTCCGAGAACAGCTCCCGGTGGTATGCTCTAGTAGGTAGGTCCTGGAAAGCCATATCCTTGACTCTTTCGGACATAGTACCCCTGTGGATGTAGTACCCAGGCTGGACTGGCGTAGAGGTAAGGTCTCAGGGATCGCCGTCTATGATGAGAAATGCTGGCTTCTTGCCTGTATTAAAGCGAGCAAAATGGACCGGTTGTCTGTCTCCGAAGTCACAGAATCGCCTGATCGGGATTTTCGTGTCTGTTTAGGCGGCATAAGCAAAGGAAGGTGACGTAAAGTAAGATTTGTCAAGTTATATCCACATGGGTTCTCTTATAACAGCAAAATTTCACGGAGTGGGACTAATGTGCAGCCATCTTGGTCGACAGCCGGCTCCTCCCCAAAGCTTTTATTTCAGCAACTACATGGTTAAAATAATAAAAAAAAAGATTACAGCTTCTACAAAGTTAAACTACAAGAGGAATTCAATGTTGAACAAGGTGAGAGATCCCCTTTGAAGATGAGGTTTTAGTCACATTATATGTCCATCGTGTGCTAAGCTTGCCACCACGCCAAGGTATCCTATTATAGGCAAGTCCTAACCTTAATATACTTTGTCCTATGAGCAGAGCCGGATAATCCATTATGGAAACCTAGGCAATATGACGGGCCCTGCCTGCAATTGACGAGTCACAGACAGAGGCCCTATTGTTGCTGCTGCTAACATCACGTGTCAGGCACCCTTTTTTGTTGAAAGAGACCAGCATTATCCACTTGCACCCACTTCCATTAGAGCTACAATGCCAGCTCCTGCTAGCAGCACTTTGCATCAGAAGCAAGAGATGTGGGGCCCCAAATTGGTACCTTGCTTAGGTCCTTATGGAGCCTTAATCCATCTCTGCCTATGAGCTAAATCTTTCCTGCTTTACCGTGGGGTACCTTGACATGGTGGCAAGCTTAGCATACTATTGCCACATTATGTGACTAAAACCTCATCTTTACTATAGTGATTATATGCAGGCAAATGCCGCAGTGTAAAGGATTAACAATGATAAAATATGGATGCACACCAATATTATTGTTTTTTGGGTGTTCTTACCAAACCCTATACTAGAATTGTCCTTTTGGAAGTTTTTATCAGCTTCTGCTGGTTTAAGCACCCCTCCCACCCTGAGGTGCAATGCTCATTGTCTTTAGGACACTATATAATGCCTGTCAGAGAGTTTCTCTCCTTCAGTGAGTAAAGCTGACAAAATTCCAACTCTCAGGATGAAGTAAATTAAGGTTAGTAAATGAGCGAAGCAGGGGAGATTCAGCTCATAGGACAAAGCATATTAAGGTTAGGGCTTGTCTATAATGGGGTACCTTGGCATGGTGGTAAACTTGACACACTATAGCC
Source organism: Rhinophrynus dorsalis (assembly GCA_037306005.1). NCBI lineage: Eukaryota > Metazoa > Chordata > Amphibia > Anura > Rhinophrynidae > Rhinophrynus > Rhinophrynus dorsalis. The sequence goes on from CM074721.1 coordinate 495,819,979, forward strand.
ATATCCAAGCTTATGGCCTCATCTTTAATATAGGGATGATATGCAGGCAATATGCCACAAAGTAAAGGGTTGATAATGATAAAATAGGAATGTACTTTTTATATTCGCTTTTAGCTATTTTGGTTAAAATTGGTTGGACTCCTCGATACTCTCTCCGGATGCTCCCCGACTGAAGCTACATCGCGGATCAGATCGTTCTTAGAGGAGTTACCTCTCCTGTACCTCTCTCTGGAAACAGAGCTTCTATGGATTCCCCAATCTGTTCAGAGGAATCCCTCTCTGTTATTAAAGCGGAACTACCACACTAGGTAAAGTTGCCCTACAATAATTAGGCAGTTGGCGACTAGCTTAATAATAGTTATATTACCTCTCAAAAGTAGCAGATTGTAATGTAATCCTTAATCTTCCGAGACTGGAAGCCAGGCATCAGCGCAGACATCTTGTCTGTGCTCCTGCGCTGTCAGTCCTGGTCTCCATTAAAAAGCATTGCACTGGCCCGAAAGGGACTGACAGCGCAGGCGTGCAGACTGCACTAACCTGGCCGTCAATCTCAGAAGATTAAGGATTACTTTGCAATCGGCTAGTTTTGAGAGGTAATATAACTATTATTAAGCTAGTCGCCACCTGCCTAATTATTGCAGGGCGATTTTGCCTAGCTTGGTAGTTCTGCTTTAAGTCTGCCAAGATGGATAAGACTCTGGGTCCGGATGGCTTACCTTTCTCCTTTTACAAGCAGTTCCACCCCGTTTTCGCTCTTCATATCCTCCAGCTCTTTAACTCCTTTCTGGATGGCGGTTCTATGTCTCCTGACATGGCCAGAGCCTGCATCTCCCTTATCCTTAAACCAGGGAAGGACCCACAATGCTGTTCCAGCTACAGAACCATTTTGCTCCTTAATTCTGACCTTAAGTTATTCAGTGAAATTCTAGTTAACAGACTCTCACTCCTTCTTCCGAAGCTGATCCACGTAGACCATGTGGGATTTATCCAGGGTCATCTCGCTGGTGATAACACCAGGAAAATTATCAACCTGGTTCATGTCACTCATTCCTCCAAGTCCAAGGTGCTTTTTCTTAGTCTAGATGTGGAAATGGACTTCGATCGGATTCACTGGCACTATATGTTGGAGACTCTAGGCCACTTTGGGTTCGACGGGCGCTATATCTCAGCCATCCTCTCTCTGTATCAATGGCCGACTGCGGTTCTGAAACTCCCCTCCTTACACTTCCCACCAATTGTAATACAGAATGGCTGACCCCTCTCCCCCTTCCTGTTTGCCTTGGTGGTGGAACCTTTAGCGGTGAAAATTAGACTTCACCCAGACATTTCTGGCATCCCATTTGGGGTTGAGACTTACAAAATCTCCCTCTTTGCGGACAATGTCATTTTGACCTTGTCCAACCCGCACGTTGCTTTACCCAAGTTGTTCTCTGTTCTGCAGGAGTTTCAGTCCATCTAAAATATAAAATAAGTACATCAAAATCGGAAGCTCTACCCCTGAACCTAGACTCTGCTGAGATTGACCTATTCCAGGTGAACTTTAGTTTCTCTTGGCAATTGTCTGTCATCCGGCACTTGGGGGTTAATATTAACCCCAGCTATCATACCCTTTACAAGACTAACTTCCATCCCCTCTTTACATCTCTCAGACAGGACCTTGCATGGTGGAAAGACTACACAATATCTTGGTTTGGTCGCATCCATTCTGTCAAAATTAAAATTCTGCTGCATCTTCTATACCTATTTCACAACCTTCCAGTTGGGGTTCGCTGCTTGTTCTCTTCTCCACTTCATCTAGAATGATCGTCACCCCAGAGTCGCTAAACTTATTCTCTACCTTCTGAAGCTAATGAGGGGCCTTGCTGTTCTGAACATATGACTGTACTACCTAGCCTCTCATCTTAGCCAGCTCAAGGTCTGGTTCACCCTTCGGGGTACAACCAGATGGGTAGATATGGAACACAGTTGCTTGTTTATGAGCCCTCTCGAAGGCTTACCCTGGATTCCCCAGGGAGCCTGGCCTCCGATGTCATTGCGCCTATCAAATATTGCCTTTCAGCTGCATATCTTTGACACTGCATGTAAACAGTTCTCCTTTCTCATTTCCTCCCCATCTCGGCTGAAGCCACTTTTCGGTAACCCTCAATTCCCCATGGGTTTCAACTCTAGACATTTCTACAAGTGGAGACATGCTAATGTTCTCTCGATCAGAGATACTTTATTTGATGGCTTGCAAACCTTGGGTTTAGAATCCGGGAATTTCTATTCCACCTTCAATTGATGCATTTTCTACATTCTCTTACCCCTTCCTTGTCTTTCCCCCACCTTACCCAATTTGAGAAACTCTGCTGGATCCAAGACCTAGTATCCAGATTGTATGCCCTATTGCTGACTTCGGAAGCCCCATCTAAACATGTCAGCAGATAGAGATACTGGAGGATCCATGGACCATGATCTGGTCTGCCGCAACAAAGACATCAATCTGTATGACCACCTGAGAGAATATTTATAAAATTTTACTTAGATGGTATTATACACCTTCTCTGCTATCTCTGCCAGCGCTGGAGAGGTTGTGAAAATACTGGTGACTTGCTTCACGTCTGGTGGTCTTGTCCCATTATCCAGGCCTTCTGGAGTAAGGTTCAGCTCTTCATAAGGGTGATCACCTCCATCTCTGTCCTGCTTGATCCAGTGACTTTGGTGTTGGGGGCCTCCATTGACTCCTCGCTCATGCCCCGTTTCCCAGCTATGCTGACTCCTACAACCTCACAGCAGCTCACTTCTTGATTGCTGGTTAATGGAAGTTCCCTTCAGTCCCCTCCATGGACACGTTGCTATCTAAACTGCGACAAGTAGAACTCATGGACCACCTTACCGCTCTACTTCATGACACCCACTCCCCAAAGCATAGAGAAGTTTGGGACTACTGGGAACTTGTTAGAGACACTATTGACATCTCCCAACTTTGACTTCCTACCTGGGTCCACCCTGGTTTTCTCCCTTTCATGCTCATTTCTCCCTCCCATTTCTCCCCCCTCCTTTCCCTTCCTGGCAGCCAGGATGGTGGAGATGATGTCTATGTTCAGTGTATTGTATTGCATCTCTCAAACCCTGTATATTGAACATGATGTTCTGACATTTGCTACATTTTGTGTCATATGATGCACCGTTATCTGATGTATCTTGCACCCCTGTAGACCCCATTGTTGGAGTGGTCAATTATGCTGTATCTCTTACTGTTTCAAATACCCTTCAACAAAATAATAAAACTTCTAATAATAATAAAAAAAAAAATTGGTTGCAATTTTAAAAGTGTTTTTTTTTCTTTGGGTGCGCTTACCATAGCATGTAAATCCAAATAACTGTACCGCAAAGAGAAGAGACTCTACTGTGAAGCTTGATGTGTACTTGATATCTACTCCAATCCCTTCTAATGATAAACCCCTCTTAGCTTAATATGAATGGCCTCGATTAATTTTTCCCTTACTCCTTGGTTTAACAGATAACATATTCTGGATGTCATGTCCATGGAGGCGGACATTACAGTTGTCTGCAGCACCACAGGACCTCAAACTCTGTTCACTAAACACCATACCTGAGAACTTGCTCATCTTGATCCCTCGGAAAGGGCTCATGTACTGCCGATAAGAGGCGATTTGCATCATAAAGGGGATGGGGCTTAATTAGGTGGGTGGAGCTTAATCATATTTGCCTCATAAAGTGGGGGGGAAGTGGAAGGGACAGGGTGAGAAGGAGGAGAAGTGGGTGGGAAGTGGGCAGAACAGGGTAGGAAAGAGAAGAAACTCACCACCACCAGAGAATCAGCCTCTGTCCCCGGACACCCAGTAATTCAGTCTGAAACCCAGAGTCTCCATGGCAGATCTGGAGAGTTTTCAGTTCTGCTGAACACAATCATTTTAACCCTTTAAGATAACCATGCAATGTGTTCTACATCCCTTGGCTTCCACCTCCATGGACATGACAACCAAGACTGAATGAAGATGTTACTTCTTGAATAATTAATTAACCCTTTGACAGAAAAGTTTCCAATACATTTCAATGCATTGGATACCTCTGGCACTGAAATGGTTAATGTCTGTTGTGATGCTATACTCAGGGATGGATTGTATTCCCTGAAACATGAGGATTTTTTAAGAGGAAGCAGAGGAAAGTAAACAATGCAGACAGTTCTAATCTCCTGTGTCCAATTATGTCGTCCTTCTAGGAGAATGGGGAGCAATTCAGTCTAGAAACAGAAGATGGAACATTACATGGTTTTGAATGGAAAGCTGGGACTGTCAGCACCACAAAGGGTATTTGGATTTGGAGCAAACCATTCATCCTGGAGCACAAAGGAGATAAGGTAAAGGCTGATGTCAGAGCCCACCGTTCTGCTGATAGCTCTCCTGTGACATCATCAGTTATGCTGCTTGATGCAATTCTAGAACACACCAATTCCACTATAGAGATCAAACAGAAAATTCCCCAAATCCTCACTGATAAAAATTGGGCTTTAACCCCTTGAATGCTAGAGAGTCCACCAACACATTGCTGTACAATGTGTTGGAGACCTCTCTAGCATTTACGGGTGTAATGGCCCTGTGGCCCATCATGGACTTGTAAATATGTATCGCACAGTATTCTGTATACGTTCACTTGTATATATGTATGTACCCACAGTGTAATGTGTATTCCACAATCACATGTATGCTTACCACATTTTCTCATCTCTGCGGTCCCCAGATTCCCCATCTCTCCAAAACTTCCGGCCCCCAGTTTACAAATGTTGGTGGCCTGCTGACTGGTCACCATCGGCTCACCCTTGATGCTCTGATCCCCATTGGATGGAGATTGGGACAGCAAGATTTAATTGAGCTTTGTGTTCCCTACAACTCTCCCGGTCCCCCATTCAAAGGTAGGTGGCTCGCTGATTGGCTGCCACCTGCTGCTCTGGTTTGTTTGACAAGGAGGTGGCTCACAGACTGGTCGCCGCTTGTTGTACCTTGTTGCTCTGATCCCCATTCTCTGGAGATCCGTGCAGCAATATTAAACCATTCTTTGTGTTCCTTCTCACCTCCCAGGTTCAAAATGTAGATGGCCTTCTAATTGGCCACCAATGGTGCATCTCTTGTTGCTCCAATCCTCAATGGCTGGAGATTGGCGCAGCAAGATTAAATAAAGTTGTTGTTCACTCAATCTGGAGTGTGTTATGCCAGTAATGGTCTAAAGAGTCCCCTTCACTCCCATTCACTGGATTCAATGACCCAAGACCAGCCCGGCTCCCCTCCTTCTAGCGAATTGCTGAGAGCAGGCCAGGACTGGGACAAAAAATAGGCCCGGACATTTAAAGCGGAGCAGCCCATTTTTATTTTATGAGTAGCCCATTGGGGGGGGGGGCACATTCGCTCGTTATTTTTATTTTTTAAACGGTGCAAGGATTTATGTATACACATATTCACCTCCGCCCAGCTCCACACTGCCCACCCCATCCTCCTCCCCACCTCCACATTGCCCACACTGTTCATCTCCTCATTGCCCATTCATCTCCTCATTGCCCCTTTCATCTCCACTATGCCCCTTCCACAATGCCCCCTTCATGTCCACAATGCTCCTTTCATCTCCACAATGCCCCTTCATGTCCACAATGCCCCCTCAACAATGCCCCTTCCACTCCACAATGCTCCCTTCATGTCCACAATGCCCCTTCCACAATGCTCCCTTCATGTCCACAATGCCCCCTTCATCTCCACAATGCCCCTTCCACAATGCTCCCTTCATGTCCACAATGCCCCCTTCATCTCCACAATGCCCCTTCCACAATGCTCCCTTCATGTCCACAATGCCCCCTTCATCTCCACTATGCCCCTTCCACAATGCCCCCTTCATGTCCACAATGCTCCTTTCATGTCCACAATGCCCCTTCATGTCCACAATGCCCCCTCAACAATGCCCCTTCCACTCCACAATGCTCCCTTCATGTCCACAATGCCCCTTCCACAATGCTCCCTTCATGTCCACAATGCCCCCTTCATCTCCACAATGCCCCTTCCACTCCACAATGCTCCCTTTATGTCCACAATGCCCCTTCCACAATGCCCCCTTCATGTCCACAATGCCCTCTTCCACAATGCCCCTTCATGTCCACAATGCCCCCTTCCACTCCACAATGCTCCCTTCATGTCCACAATGCCCCTTCCACAATGCTCCCTTCATGTCCACAATGCCCCCTTCATCTCCACAATGCCCCTTCCACAATGCTCCCTTCATGTCCACAATGCCCCCTTCATCTCCACAATGCCCCTTCCACAATGCTCCCTTCATGTCCACAATGCCCCCTTCATCTCCACTATGCCCCTTCCACAATGCCCCTTCCACTCCACAATGCTCCCTTCATGTCCACAATGCCCCTTCCACAATGCTCCCTTCATGTCCACAATGCCCCTTCCACAATGCTCCCTTCATGTCCACAATGCCCCTTCCACAATGCTCCCTTCATGTCCACAATGCCCCCTTCATCTCCACAATGCCCCTTCCACTCCACAATGCCCCCTTTATGTCCACAATGCCCCTTCCACAATGCCCCCTTCATGTCCACAATGCCCTCTTCCACAATGCCCCTTCATGTCCACAATGCCCCCTTCATCTCCACAATGCCCCTTCATGTCCACAATGCCCCCTTCCACTCCACAATGCTCCCTTCATGTCCACAATGCCCCTTCCACAATGCTCCCTTCATGTCCACAATGCCCCCTTCCACAATGCTCCCTTCATGTCCACAATGCCCCTTCCACAATGCCCCCTTCATGTCCACAATGCCCCCTTCATGCCCACAATACCCCCTTCAACAATTCCCCTTCAACTCCACAATGCCCCCTTCAACAATTCCCCTTCATCTCCACATTGCCCCTTCATCAATGCCCCATAAAGCCCCTCCATCTCCACATTGCCTGTTCGTCTCCACAATGCCCCTTGATCCATGCCCCATAAAGCCCCTTCATCTCCACATTGCCCGTTTGTCTCCATAATGCCCCTTGATCCCCTACCTCGTGGCATGCCGCTAGATCACCAGGGACTTAACAGTGATCTGTGCCTCCCGCGCGCGGTTCGCAGTAATGCAGAGCGCTGGGAGATGATGTCATCTCCCAGAGCTCTGTATTACTACAGAGCCTGGGTCGCCTGACCGGCCCACCGGGCAAACGCCCGGTATGCCCGATGGCCAGTCCGGGCCTGGCTGAGAGAGAGGCCCAGCAACAATGGCCAGGTATTGATTGCATCGCCTAGTTCTCATTACAATGGGTTAAAAGCCCCATTTTAATCAGTGGGGATGTGTTTTTGTCTACAATGGTGCAGCTGGTTTGACAGAGGATTACACCATTTTCCTTTGCACATTATTTCCTTTTAGTGTCACCTCCTCCCTTCTCTCCTCAGATGGCAGTGTTTGTCATGGACACAGAAGGCTCCCTCGATATTGAGAGTAACAAACACGGCAATATGAAGCTGTGCACAATGACCATGCTTCTCAGTTCCCATCTGGTAAGGAACGTCAGCAGGGCCCATGTTTGATACTATCTATTGAGTTAACTAAGGAATAAGACCAACAGTAAGGAAATTGTTTCATTAACCCTTTGAGTGCTAGAGATGTTAGGGTGAGCAATGCATTGCTCTGCAAAAGTGTTGCTTACCCCACTAGAGCTCATAGGGTTGACTAAGGGCTACTGCTGTTCTTGGTGTTGAAGTCTTTCTCTCTGCCCTTCTGTCAAACACTGACACATTTACAACAGAATGATATGATAATAATCATAGTCCTTTGCCCTCCCCTTGCATCTTTAATTCCCAGTGTATACGACGATGTGTCTGTATGGCCAGCGGAATGTGCTTGTCACACATCGACAGACACACATTGACATGGCCTAGACCTTTAGTGAATCTCTCAGTACAGATCCCAGCAATATTAATACATACAAAATGGATTCAGAATTGAGACTAAGAATGTTCTTGTTGGAATCTTGCAGATATATAACGTGAGCTGTAGCATAAAGGAGACGGAATTGGATTTCCTGGAGGTAAGATTGTCTCAGCAGGTCAGGGTTATCCTGAATTGCAGTAATTTTACCCTTTAAGGATCAGAGAAGTGTGTCACTCATTGCAAAGCAATGCACTGCAAACCTCTCTGATCCTTAAAAGGTTAAAGGGCATTAAAATTTGATTATAAAAACATATATTTTAGGACTTTTCCTGGTGAATAAAACAATGGTACTTTCTAGGAGCAGGTTATTTCAGAAATCAGTACAGTTCAAACTGTTTATTTTTAATATATTAAACCAGTGGTTGCCATAACCCCTTTACGACCAATGTCATGCTAGGACCATCATGGCGCTCCGGCACTTAAGGACCAGTGACGGTTCTGGCACGTCATGGAGTTCAGGGCTCCTGGCGCGGCTGCACACCGCTCCAGAAGCCCTGAACTGGAAGTACAAAAAAAAAAAAAAAAAGCCCCGTGGTCACCAAGTGCCGGCCACGTGTGCGTGCTCCAGTCCTTAAGTGGCATTGTTGTACTACACAGGAAAAGTCCCACTGTATGTGGGGGGTTTTCCATAATAAATCTTTACAGAACCCTTAAACAGCTGAGTTGAGGCTACAGTAACTAACACAGTTTGTGTGCTTTCAGATATACGTAGATGACATTGGAGTAGATGCACATAAATCAAAGGTATACATTTTTACAACCAGTTTTTATTCTGCTTCACAGCCAATTCAAATATAATGCTCACTTTATAACTATTTGTCCGCAAGGGAGAGTCACCTTTATTCCTGTGTTAAATATTAAAATTAATATTACAAATTTGTTTGAATAATTTTCAGTGACACATCAGCCAGTCTCATAGTTCTGTAGGCAGGCCTAGTACCTTATTGTGTCTGCAAGGAAGAGTTACCCTTGTTCCCGTGTTAAATATTAAAATTAATATTAGGAATTTGTTTGAATAATTTTCAGAGTGACACATTAGCCAGTCTCAAAGTTCTATAGGCAGGCCTAGTACCTTATTGTGTCCGCAAGGGAGAGTCACCTTTGTTCCTGTGTTAAATATTAAAATTAATATTAGGAATTTGTTTGAATAATTTTCAGAATGACACGTCAGCCAGTCTCACAGTTCTGTAGGCAGGCCTAGTACCTTACTGCGTCTGCAAGGGAGAGTTACCCTTGTTCCCGTGTTAAATATTAAAATTAATATTAGGAATTTGTTTGAATAATTTTCAGTGACACATCAGCCAGTCTCATAGTTCTGTAGGCAGGCCTAGTACCTTGCTGCGTCTGCAAGGGAGAGTTACCCTTGTTCCCGTGTTAAATATTAAAATTAATATTAGGAATTTGTTTGAATAATTTTCAGAGTGACACATTAGCCAGTCTCAAAGTTCTGTAGGCAGGCCTAGTACCTTATTGTGTCCGCAAGGGAGAGTCACCTTTGTTCCTGTGTTAAATATTAAAATTAATATTAGGAATTTTAATAATTTTCAGAATGACACATCAGCCAGTCTCACAGTTCTGTAGGCAGGCCTAGTGCCTTATTGCCACCGCAAGGAAGAGTCACCTTTGTTCCTTTGTTAAATATTAAAATTAATATTAGGAATTTGTTTGAATAATTTTCAGAGTGACACATTAGCCAGTCTCACAGTTCTGTAGGCAGGCCTAGTGCCTTATTGCCACCGCAAGGAAGAGTCACCTTTGTTAAATATTAAAATTAATGTTAGGAATTTGTTTGAATAATTTTAAGAGTGACACATCAGCCAGTCTCACAGTTGTTGTGTGGTCAGGTTTTTAAATTTTAAAACTATTATAGATTGCTACCTACCTATCTGTCATGGATTTGAGACTTAGTGAACAACCTGATGTTCCTCGTCCTGGTACCAGCTGCAGTGACCCAGCAACCACCAACACCACCACAGTGATGTTGCTTTCAAGCAGAGCTAGCAGCAGCAAACGGGCAAAGAAGAGTACTTTCAGTAGTACTAGTCAGACTCAGCAGCAGCACTCCAAACCAAAAAATAAAAATAACAAGGGAACTGCAGGTCATTCTACCTCTACTAGCAGGGTAGAGAGGTCCAGGTCCTCCTCTGAGACCACGAAGCAGCTGTCACCTGTGTCTCGTCAGCTGTTTCATGATGATCCCCCCAGAACAACCTGCACAATGACTAGTGCCACTGCCAGTTTAGTCACTACCTAGCATGTGTAACACTACTGGTTGGACACTGTGGCCAGTATCAACGCAGGATTTTTATACCGAACGTCCATGTAAGCAGCCCAAATGGAAATTATTGCAGTATTTGGATAACATTTTTCCTGCCACCTCTGTCACTGCCACTGAGAGCATATCTACTCCGGAACATGTTATTGAGGGAGATAGTTTACCATTTCCCGATAGCCACCAGGCAGAAGAGGGAATTGAGCAGGTTTCCACAAAATTTGCTGCTGTTGATGATTTTTCTTCCTGTCAAAACCTACAAGAGGTAGAAGAAGAAACTGAGGGATCAAGGCCTCCTAAGCTTGATTTATCCCCTGAGCTTGACTTTTCCAGTTACCTTGATTATTCCTCTGAGCCTAATTTTTCCCCTGCTTCCCATAGTATTCCTCCTGTTTCTCCAGTTACACTTGTGTGTTCTATTGACAATTCAACACCTGCCTCTCCAGTTCCATTTGAGTCTCCCAGCCAGGTAGTAGCTGCTAGTGTCTCCGCCACCTGTACCACTGTTACTCCACTATCCTCCTCCAGTCCCAGTCCCAACATCCCTGCTGCCATTTTTAGCTCTACTGGTACCCCTGTAATGGTACATAGAAAGAAAAAGGAAAGCGAGGTTGCTCCAGCACATGAAGATGAAGAAAGTGTCACCTCAGTTTCTTCTTCTCCACCACCTTCCAGAGTCATCCGTTGCTCCAAAACGTGGGACCATTTTGATGTACTTGGCGATGGCCGGCTAGCGAAATGCAAATTATGTGGCAGGGAAGTCAGCCGTGGGACATCTAACCACCTCCGGGATGAACCAACACCTGAACAACTACCACAAGTCAGTGTTGATTAGTGCAGAAAGTGGCACTACTGCATAAACCAGTGTCACACTCATCACCAGTAGGCAGGAGAAAGGGCAGGGGGATCATGCCACATCTGGTCCTAGTAAGAGCAGCATACAGTCACAGCTCATCCCAAAATCAATATAGGCCTCACTGGAAGATTTTGGTGGGTTTTATTCCAAGGGGATGTGCAGACAGCAGTCCAGGAAAATTACATGCCTCATTGCACAGCTCAAAGCCGTTGGGGGTGCTACTTTTAATTTGGTGGACAGGGAGCCCTTCCAGCAACTTATGGAGGCTGTCACACCCTGATATTAAATTCCATCCCGCACCACATTTAGTAGAACTATAGTGCCCTCACTGTACTGGTCATGCGTTGGGCTTTTGAAGGACCTGCTAGGAAAGGCTGGTGGCCAGTCAGTGCACTTTAACACTGACTTATGGAGTGCTCAGAGTGGCCAACATGGCTTCCTGTCATTGATAGCGCATTGGTGGCAGCCCAATGTGTTGCAAGACACATTACAGGCAACAAGTTCAGGTGCAGTACCTAAGCAGGGGCACCACTCTTTCCTCCTCCATGCTGAGGTAATGTATCAGCAGCACACCTCAGATAACATTCGCAAAGCACTGCAGAACATGGTGGCGCAGTGGCTAGGGGAGCAGGCAGGCACACAGGCACAAATGGGGTTTGTGGTTACTGATGGTGCAGCTAACATGTTAATGGCTCTCCACGATGGCAGATTTGTTAGTGTGCATTGGTCAGCGCATGTCCTGCATCTGGTAGTTAAGGCTGCTCTGGAGGATGGCAGTAACACTGGAAGGTTGCCAGCACTTCTGGAGTCGTGCTGACAAATTGCTGGCCACTTCCATCGGAGCGTCAAAGATAGCCAGCTCCTCAGGGAGGAAGAGAAAAAGGCAGACCTCCCAGAGCACCGCCTAAAACGAGATGTTGGGACCAGGTGGAACACCACCTTAGATATGCTAGAGCATTTCCTGAAACAGAAAAAGGCAATTCACGCAATGTCATGTCACCATTTCACTGGCAGTAACAGAACACTGGGCAGGGCTGACTGGGCCCTGATGGAACAGGTAGTGACAGTTCTCACACCTTTCCATGGTTTTACGGAAATTTTAAACAAAGTGAACACTAGCCTGGCAGAAGTCATTCCCCTCTTCACATACTTCTCCTTAAAATTGGACAATTTTTTTGCCCATAGGGAAGCTTGCCTGGGGCTGAGGGTAATATATTTTCCGATGTTGCTTCCCTTCTAACGAGGCTGAAGAAGGAACTGACTTGGTGCATGGAAGAGCGCATGGACAACTGTCCTGAATTAATGCTTGCGATCCTCGAATCAAAGTCAAGATGGCACTTTGTTCCAATTCACTCACTGCCTGGATGGAATAATTGATAAAAACAGGATGAAGTCACAGGAGGCAGGAGAAGATCCGGCAGATGAGCTGGAGGAATGTGTTGGTCTTCCAGGACCTATCAATAGCAGCGCCAGTAGCACTTCATCTTGTTCCAGTGGAGCAGCTGCTGCTTTTTATGCTGAGGCAATGGACAGATTATGCTTTGGACAAAACAAAAAGCTCCCCATCAATAGAAAAAGTGCTGAGTTTAAGGTTAAGGCTTACCTTGCATAACCTCCTTTGCACCCAATTACAGATTCCTTGACTTTCTGGGATAACAAGAAGGCTGTGTGGCCTACTTTGTCCCTGATAGCCCAGGAGTTGCTTTCTTGCCCCCAAACCACTGTCCAGAGTAAGCGAGTATTTTCCGTAACATGAAATATACTTAGCCCCTAGCACTCTCAATTTGCACCCCAGCTCATGGAGCAAATTACTTTTTCAAAAGTCAACCTGCCAAAGCTGGGTTACCCTGCTCTCGATGAGATTAGAAGAAAAAAAGTACCATAGTACCATAATATGCTGAGCGTACCAGCTTACCCAACTCTAGAACCGTGGTTGGTTTGGCAGAGGACACCCCCCTGACTTGGTGGGACACAGGGGGGAATTTAAAGTCTACATTGTTGTCCCACTATACAGGTTGTTCAGTCTGGCTCTATTGTTTATCATCTCTTGTAAAAAAGTATGTGGTATCTATCTACTGAATCCTGGGCTGGCTGCTCCAGTGTTCTTCAGTTTGCTGCTGGCTACATCTCCAGTGTTGCTGTCATCCTGAGTCTGCCTCGAACCAGTCATCCTCAGTTTTCTATTCTCTTGAAGTCTGCAGTATCCATCTACTGAGTCCTGGCTGCTCGTCTGCCTTGCACCAGTCATCCTCAGTTGCTGTATCTCTACTGAGTCCTGGCTGCTCCAGTGTTCTTCAGTTTGCTGCTGGCTACATCACCAGTGTTGCTGTCATCCTGAGTCTGCCTCGAACCAGTCATCCTCAGTTTTGTAGTCTCTTGAAGTCTTCAGTATCCATCTACTGAGTCCTGGCTGCTCGTCTTCCTCGCACCAGTCATCCTCAGTTGCTGTATCTCTACTGAGTCCTGGCTGCTCCAGTGTTCTGCAGTTGGCTGCTGGCTACATCTACAGTGTTGCTGTCATCCTGAGTCCGCCTCACACCAGTCATCCTCAGTTTTGTAGTCTCTTGAAGTCTGCTGTATCCATCTACTGAGTCCTGGCTGCTCCAGTGTTCTGCAGTTTGCTTCTGGCAACATGTACAGTGTTCTTGTCATCCTGAGTCCACCACACCAGTTTTCCTTCTTCCTTCGAATGTAGCTACATCCATACTTCATCTACTTCACCTATAGTACCATAAGGTACTTTATTTAATTTTCATTTTTATTGTATTTTTTTTAAAGCATTTTAAAATTCGACTAACAATTTCGACTGTCGCAAAATTTTGTCCAAGTCGAACAGGTCTGATCCAAAATGCGGAGTCCCCAAATTAAAAAAAAAAAATTGTCCAAAATCTAATGTATAGCTCTAAGATCTGATTTATTTATATTATTCTTATCTGCCATCAACTTCAATGTTTTTATGAAATTTTATAGATTATAGGGTTTCTCCTACTCACTAAAACAAGGATAGTCACATTGCTGGAAATCGATTAGGTCCAGCTTTGTAGCTGGAGAGCGATTTAAAGAACGATGTTTGGGTTCAGTGCCAGTCACAGTCCTCCCGTGCTGCGGCCAAAGCCGGGTAAAGGTGCTGGCCACAAAGCCAGATGTCTGACCCCAGTTGAGCCAGGGCATAGACCAGGATGGAAAAGATGGAGGACTGGTGGAAGTTCTCAGACCTAAACTGAAGGGAACTATCACGGTTCCCGTGACTCCTTGTCACTCTCTGTTGTGGCGCTCTTCTATTGGCGGAGCTGGATTGGTCCGTCCAGGGTGTCCCTTTATATACTGGGCCTATGGCACCTGTCAGGTGCCCTTTCGTGGTGTTCCTGCGCCATTGTTGCTGTGTTCCTGTGTACCGACTTGGCCCGTCTGACTACTCTGCTGTTCCTGCTCCGTGACTGACCAGGTTCTGGCTGACGTTCCTGCTCAGTGATTGACCCGGTTCTGGCTGACGTTCCTGCTCCGTGATTGACCCAGCTCTGGCTGACGTTCCTGCTCCGTGATTGACCCGGTTCTGGCTGACATTCCTGCTCCGTGATTGACCTGGCTCTGGCTGACGTTCCTGCTTCGTGATTGCTTCCAGTGTTCCTGCGAGATTTGGATCGCTTGCCTGGCAACATTCTGAACTGTGCTTGTAGTGTTGCACTGACTGATAACACTTCCTCTGCTGAGCTGTGGCCTCCATTATTGAGCCTGTCTGTACACTTGCAGAGCTTGTTGCCTCCGTTACTGAGTCTGTCAGAGAATACCTGCTGAGCTGTTGCCTCCGTTACCGAGCCTGTCAGATACACTTGCTGTGCTTGTTGCCTCCGTTACCGAGCCTGTCTGTGTACACTTGCCAAGCTTGCTGCCTTCGATTCTGAGCTGTTTAACACTTGGTGAGCTTGTTGCCTCTATCACCGAGCCTATCCGTTTACACTAGCAGAGCAATATCTCCAACTACGGTGCTCGTTTCCTTGCAGTCGTTGCACCGTGTGGTGCTATTGGGCAGACCATTAGCTCTTGCAGTGTGTTGCTACGTTTCGGCACCGGAAGGGTGTCTTGGCTCTGGTCTCCTATTGCTCACAGTGTTGTACCATCATGCCGCACCAGGAAGTGCGTTTGGCTCACGTTATATTTGCTTGTGCAGTGTCTCCTCCGTTACCGCACCTAAGGGGTGCTCTTGGCTCTGGTCCCATTTGCATATGCAATGTCTCCTCCGTTACCGCACCTAAGCGGTGCTCCTAGCTCTGGTTCCTTTGGCTCTTGCAGTGTCTCTTCCCCGTTATTGCACCCAAGTGGTGGCATTGGCTCTAGCTCCAGTCAGTCCTTGCTAAACTAGTGGGCATATTACAATACAGCTACAGTAGTGATCCAGTTCAGTCGCACTGCTAGCGCTTGCCTATTGCACTACTACTGGGACTGTTTATATTCGCCGGGCGTTGGCTAATCACCACAACAGAGACTGATTATTTGTATTGGGCATTAACCCTTTTACCTTCATTGATTCTGTTGAGTGCTATTTGCTCCTATTATATTGGGCCTGTACTACATCCATTACTTGCTTATACCTGTGATTACCTATTCTGGCCCCCAGGGGCACTGTTCCTCATTTTTACCTCAATAAAACTGTGTTTTATTTTTAACCTTGGCCTGAGTGTCGTAAAAACTGTAACAGGAACCCCTGATGCAGAATAATCAACACAAAGGACCGGGCAGCAACTTAGTGGATATTTCAGGAAGTAATATACTGAAACCTATAATTAGTCCAGGAAATACCGACTTCAGAAATGAGGGGAACCAGAAGCCAGGAGAGGCAAATAGTCCTATACAGATAAAGGGCAGCTAGCCCCTGTAGGTAGCCTAGAAAGGTAGAAATGCTACCTGTATACAACAAAATGACAGATGCCCCAGAATATAGCAGTAAGGTAGAAGGCTACCTGCATACAATGGAGTGGCAATATGTCCAAAAACTGGTACATAGAATAATGAAGGAATAAGGTAGAAATGCTACCTATACCAAAGCTGACTTGTCCGAGAGAGCGGACTAAGACTGCTGCATGGCACATTAACAAAGAGATCCTGCAAAGTGGAGGAAGGGAAGGTCTCCCCAATTCTAGCTCTACCCAATGACCTGAAAGACTCCGGGACCAAGGCAGTGTCAAGAGAGACCTTGAGGGAACAAGGGAGAGGTCTGTTAAGTGACTAGACTGGAGAGCAACAAACTGAAGGCACCTCAGCAATCATTCTCTGACAGGAATTGTGGAAACCAAATAATCACGGCCACCAAGGAGAACAACAGCAAGAGCCAAAAGCAAAATAAATCCGCAGAAGCTGCTGGGCAGTGCCGAGCTGAGGGGAAGGAGTTCAACCCTCTTCAGCCAGTGAGGCACGAGTGAGAATGGTCAGAATGTCTAAGTCACCAGGGGCAGATACAACAATACGGGAGAACCAAGCCAAAGTCAGTAAGGGAGCAGAGGTCAAACCAGGAACAATAGGCCTATAAGAGGGTAGAAGGAAATCGGAGTGAGGGACAAGTCAAGGATCAGAGACAGGGGAGAACAAAGACAAAGCAAAGGTCAGTAAAGAAAAGGCAACAAAAAGGCAATACCACAAGCTTGAATAATTGGGCACTGACGTGCAGGGCTCATCAGCAGAAAAAGAAACTGGAGCCAATAAGAAGTAACGGGAGGAACGGGCACAGTAAAGTCAAAATCAGGTAAAGGGCACTAGCAGAGTGACACACTCAGTATCGTACAAGCCATGCAACGCCATAAAAACAGGGTCTAAGTGTAACCCCTATGTAAACTGAGTTCTCGTGTCCTCATTGATTGTAGTAGTCAGAATAAAATGTGGTTTTATACAGCGTGGGCTCATAGCTAGTATGATACGGAGTGTAACCCCTATGAAAACAGAGTTCTGGTGTGCTCATTGATTGTAATAGTCAGCATAGAATGCAGTGTTATACCGCGAGCTCTCATAGCTAACACGATATTGAGATACTCGCTGTGAGCACAGGTTGATACTAAGCCTGTATGCTCGCTCTTTCATTTAACCACTGTTTGTAATGCAGACAGCTTAGAATGCAGCTAGACCTCAAGGGTTTATTACAAGTACTAGTTGAAGAGCCCGTTACACGGGCCATGGTGCAACTGCAAGCCAGTCACGGGGCAGTCATGCGCAGTAGAGACTGCCCGCGCCACGGCTGATACAGAGCTCAGCTCTGTATCAGCCGCAGAGCGGGCAGTCTCTACTGCGCATGACTGCAGCAAGCGCAGCAGTCTCTACTGCACATGACTGCGGCGTTACACACATTTTAGCGAATTATTATATAGGATAGTGATCTGAGATATCAGAGTGCACAGGCTGTTACAGGCAGCTACTATGCTTTGTCATGATATGCACAATAGCTATTTCTATCCTGAGAGCAGAGCTGCCATTTAGAATGCGGCTTAACAATCACTAGGATTGTTTTACGGTACAGTATATATGAGGTCTATACACAGGCACCTTTCATTAGCTGTTTCAATCATTGAGGATTCAATGAGAGAGATCGAGTCAGAATACTACATAGTTGCACCTTTGATATGTAGCAATATTAAGTGATTGGAACATTTTGTACTGATCTCCACATACTAACAAAGTGCATAAACATGTATGGAAAAAGAGCAAAGACACGCAGAGGGGCGCCAATAGTGTATTATCCAATAAACAATGCAGCAAATTAGACTATATCAAATACACGCACATAACAAAATTGTTGATAGTCAAGCATATGCTAGCAACCAACATATATTGCGTGCAGGGTACTTTACCTGTCTCTGCTTGGGTGTAGATGGTATGTCCTCCACCGATGTTCCCTTGTGGTCCTCCAAATAGTGTTCAATATGTAAAACGTATTCAACCCCCATTACAAATCAGGTTTATTGTCAAAATTTACAATGAACAAATCAAATAAAAGCAATTGAAATAGCTCTACACAATGAATGCTCATGTGGTTTTCCCAAATTCAACTGAAAATGCAACTTATAATGACTTCTCCAGTCTCAAAAGTATTCAACCCCTTCATGGCAAGCATTTTAGTACTTAGTAGAGAACCATTTTGCTGTTACGACCTGCTGCAAACGAGATGCATAGCCAGACACCAGCTTCTGGCAACGTTCATGAGGAATATTAGCCCATTCCTCATGAGCAATGGCCTCCAGTTCAGTAATATTCTTGGGTTTGCGTGATGCAACAGCCTTCATCAAATCCCACCAGAGATTTTCTATGGGGTTCAAGTCAGGTGACTGTGATGGTATGCTTGGGATCATTGTCCTGCTGGAAGGTCCAATTCTTGGGATCATTGTCCTGTTGGAAGGTCATGGATGTCTAGAGTGCCTTGCCTAGGGAATCCTGGGACTGTGTATTGCACCTGAAGGAAGGTTCCATTTGATCTATGGGATGACCCAGTCAATTCAGTATATCCAGTCACTCTATTCGCTGCCCACTGTATATCTTGTACCCTAGCACTCTTTAAATAATAATAATTATTAATACAAATACTGTCTTATGAACCCCTTACCTACCTTATTATAGGAAGAAAATCCTAACAGTGCCTATGAATGTTGCTGTTGTACTGCATTCATGGAGGCAGACATGACAGTTACTGGCAAGTTTTCAAACTGAAGCAGCAGAGTGAATAAACCTACCTACCTAATCCTTATAAGTATCCCATGGTTGTGCAATGCATTGCAAAACAATGCATTGTACACTCCCCTGGTCCTTAAAGGGTTAAAAGGATAGTAATGCTTAAAATGTGAAAAAATATATGTAGTAGGGTTTATCCCCCTGAGTAAAACAAGGGTACTCCCACTGCTGAGAGATATGGACTGCTCTGGTCTGTAGACCATAAATCTCCATAGGATAGTATAGCAATAGTGCCACTGTACATTTTCAGGCCACTGTGATATTGCACCTAAAAAATTCAAGTTTGAGCTGTTATAATTTTGTAATAAAATATCTTTCAGCAGAGGGAGTAGCCTCGTTTTATTTGGGGACATAAACCCTACAACATATATTTTTTTACATTTTAAGTATTACTATTCCTTTAAGACTACTATGTGCAGTGAGGGGCATTTGAGGTCCTCTGGTCCTGCTAGTAACTGTCATGTCTGCCTCCAGGGATATGACATCTAAGATGGATTAAAGATGTTATCTATTGAACAAAGGCACAATCTCCAAATTCACAGGGGGCATTAGGATTTGTGATAATAATGGTGTGACGGTACCAGCAGACACCCAGCATTGGTGTCACCGTCAAGGATCACTTCTTCCCAGAATCCACCAGCAAAGGCTCCCGCAGCATACCGCAATGTACTCTGAATCACCAGTCAGAACCAGTGTCAGAGTAACCAGAACCACACTCTGGATACAGCAAGCTTACCCCACCAGACAACACCAGTGTAGGTAAGACAAGAACTCTCTTTATTGAAACAAACCACACATATTTATACTCAAACCTTGCATTCAAATACCTGGACAAAGCAGATAAAATAGGGACATAATCCAATCACCATACAGTAAACAAAAGGTCAAAAGCAGATGGTCTAAAAAATACAGTGACTTAGACATGATTACATTTCACACACAAAGGGGTTGCTGAACTCAGACAATGGACACAAAGACTTGAGGGGCTTGAATGAATTAACACACAGCAGGGGTCTCAGTACGGTTCACAATACACTGGCTTCAGTGGCTACATTACACCTTGAAAGTAACTTTAGGTAAACTCAAATAATTAACCCCTAACGGCCCAGTCCCCTGAAAGCAGATTATTATTTTTAGTCCTTTTGGCATAGTTGTCTGCCAATATAATGTCCAAAAGTTCTATATAGCAATATTAACTCCAATAGTCTTAAAACTGGTTAAAACAGTCCACAGAGTCTGTAGGAAGGGGCTGGACCCCAGGCCCCGCCAAAAGCCAAAGGCCCGGTGGCTCCTGTGACAAATGGGATTATTATTAGGAGATTGTAGTGTTCCTGTAATAGCAGTTATACCTTCTATATCTGATACACTTCCATTTGGAGTCATCCACTTACCTCTTCTCTTCTCCACCTACAGGCCTTCACGCAGTACTTACTAAAGCACCTGGATATCCTGATTCGGGACTGGCCTGACAGTGAGAAATGTACAAGAGAAGATGCTGACTCCTATATGAACGAACTAAGAAAGGTATAGCCATGGCTGGGTTTCCCAATAGACTGTGTAGGCAACTGCCTAGAGCTCCATATTTTGAGTGGAGCTTCAGCTATTCTGGCCACACCTGCATTCTGAATTGTGGGTGTGGCCAGAACAATCTCAAAGTTCCTGCACCAGTTTTATACCCTTTTACAGGCTATTATTTAACTCCTCGGATGCTAGAGAGATCCCCAACGCATTTTTAATTTTGTCCTCTATCGTTATAGATCAATGGTATTTTCTGTGTCAGGAAACAGTGGATGGAAATTGGGGCTAGGAGATAACCTTTGCAATTGGATACAAAACTGGCTGAAGGATAGGGAACAGTGTGTGGTTGTAAATGGAAAATTATCCAGTACAGGTAAAGTGGAGAGTGGAGTACCTCAGGGTTCAGTATTAGGTCCGCTGCTTTTTAACATGTTTATAAATGACCTGGAAATAGATATAGAAAGCAAAATATCAATATTTGCAGATGATACTAAATTATGCAAAGTCATTAATTCAGAACAGGATATTTTCTCTCTACAGAGGGACTTACATACAATGTCAGATTGGGCAAACATGTGGAATATGAAGTTTAATGTGGGGAAGTGTAAATTCATGCATTTGGGAGGAAACAATCCCAAGGCTACTTATAAACTTAATGGAATCATTTTAGGGGACTTATTGCTAGAGAAAGACCTGGGTATCCTTGTCAACTACAAACTTGGAAACAGTGATCAGTGTCAAACAGCAGTAGCAAAGGCAAACAAAGTCCTGTCTTGCATAAAAAGAGGTATTGAAGCAAGAGTGGATAACATTATTTTGCCATTATACAAATGATTGGTAAGACCTCACCTTGAGTATGCAGTGCAATTATGGGCACCAGTTCTAAAAAGGATATACTAGAACTAGAGATACAGTGGATACATTTAAGAGAAGATTATATACATTTCTTTCAAAAGGGAACATACAGAGTTATACTGTTTATCAGTAGGCAGATCAGGAAGGTCTGATAAAGACTAACTTAATTGGAAGCAGGAAAGCTATAAAATTCTCAGTTACTGGGGTATGAGGAGAAGGTTGAACTTGATGGACTTGTGTCTTTATTCAGCCTAATTTACTATGTTACTAATTTACTATGTTACTATGATGGGACTGGGAGCAGAGTAATATGAGGAGTGGGGGTGTGGCCATGTGAGGAATGGGGTGTGGTCATGGATGGAGCTAAGGGCATCTACAGTAACTTGCCTAGGGGCACCTGGGATGTAAATCCTTTCCTTGGTATCACTATTTTGGAATAGCTTGATGCAAAAAACATATAGGCCATATATACAAAATTAATAGTAGAGCAATTCTGGGTCAACCCAAGCGCAGATTAGTGAACAAATAAAAAATCCTATTTATTAAAAATTAACTCCTTAAATATATAGAGAAATACTGGGCTGCATATTATGTTTTTTTTATTTTAATGTAATCCTGCAAATGCATTTTCATAAACAGTCCTCTTTAACTCATTCATTGCTAGGTTGCTCATCTTAGAGCAAGGGTGGCTAAGCGGAGGCCCTCTAGTGTAGTGTTGACTACGAATCCCATAATCCCCAGCCGCCATGATGGGAGTTGTAGTCAACAATAGCTGGATAGCCTTAGCTTGTCCACCCCTGTCTGAGAAGGAACACGCTGACCTCTCCAGTCTCCTGCAAAATACCTCAACTTTAAAGGAGCAGTACATTTGTTAATGAAAATATATATATATTGTAGGGTGCAGAGCTCAAAACTTCAAGTCCTGAGCTACTAGCCAGGCCTGAAACGTTACTCGCCACCAGTTTCCACACCTAGCCCCATCCATATCCCCGCCTTTATCCCCATCCATATCCCCGCCTTTATCCTCACCCATCTCAAGTTCTCTTCATAGCCCTGCTGTTATTAATGGAGTATAAATGAAAGGGTTGCACTAATTTTTGTATATCCTTTCTATTACACACAATCAAATGCTCCAGGCAGAGAAGTATAGAGGTTAAAAATAAGTGATGCTTAAATCAGAAACATATTGTTATCGGCATTGTGTATGTGTGTAACAGCAGGACTTGCCTAGGTATGCGTCCCTCATATTGCAGTCAGGTATATCTATGTAAGTCATACCTAGTAAGTCCTCCTGTTGCATACACACAGTAATTATATAGATACACCTGACTGCTGTGTGATGGATTCCTACCTAGGTAAGTGCTTCTGTTACACACAGTTATTATATAGATACGCCTGACTGCTGTATGATGGACTCCTACCTAGGTAAGTGCTTCTGTTACACACAGTAATTATATAGATACGCCTGACTGCTGTATGATGGACTCCTACCTAGGTAAGTGCTTCTGTTACACACAGTTATTATATAGATACGCCTGACTGCTGTATGATGGACTCCTACCTAGGTAAGTCCTTCTGTTACACACAGTAATTATATAGATACACCTGACTGCTGTGTGATGGACTCCTACCTAGGTAAGTCCTTCTGTTACACACAGTAATTATATAGATACACCTGACTGCTGTGTGATGGATTCCTACCTAGGTAAGTGCTTCTGTTACACACAGTTATTATATAGATACGCCTGACTGCTGTATGATGGACTCCTACCTAGGTAAGTGCTTCTGTTACACACAGTAATTATATAGATACGCCTGACTGCTGTATGATGGACTCCTACCTAGGTAAGTGCTTCTGTTACACACAGTTATTATATAGATACGCCTGACTGCTGTATGATGGACTCCTACCTAGGTAAGTCCTTCTGTTACACACAGTAATTATATAGATACACCTGACTGCTGTGTGATGGACTCCTACCTAGGTAAGTCCTTCTGTTACACACAGTAATTATATAGATACACCTGACTTCTGTATGATGGATTCCTAACTATGTAAGTCCTTCTGTTACACACAGTAATTATATAGATACACCTGACTGCTGTATGATGGACTCTTACCTAGGTAAGTCCTTCTGTTATACACAGTAATTATATAGATACACCTGACTGCTGTGTGATGGACTCCTACCTAGGTAAGTCCTTCTGTTATACACAGTAATTATATAGATACACCTGACTGCTGTGTGATGGATTCCTACCTAGGTAAGTACTTCTGTTACACACAGTAATTATATAAATACTCCTGATGGCTGTATGATGGACTCCTACCTAGGTAAGTCCTTCTGTTACACACAGTAATTATATAGATACACCTGACTGCTGTATGATGGATTCCTACCTAGGTAAGTCCTTCTGTTACACACAGTAATTATATAGATACACCTGACTTCTGTATGATGGATTCCTACCTAGGTAAGTTCTTCTGTTACACACAGTAATAATATAGATACACCTGACTGCTGTGTGATGGACTCCTACCTAGGTAAGTCCTTCTGTTATACACAGTAATTATATAGATACACCTGACTGCTGTGTGATGGATTCCTACCTAGGTAAGTCCTTCTGTTACACACAGTAATTATATAGATACACCTGACTGCTGTGTGATGGATTCCTACCTAGGTAAGTCCTTCTGTTACACACAGTAATTATATAAATACTCCTGATGGCTGTGTGATGGACTCCTACCTAGGTAAGTCCTTCTGTTATACACAGTAATTATATAGATACACCTGACTGCTGTGTGATGGATTCCTACCTAGGTAAGTACTTCTGTTACACACAGTAATTATATAAATACTCCTGATGGCTGTGTGATGGACTCCTACCTAGGTAAGTCCTTCTGTTATACACAGTAATTATATAGATACACCTGACTGCTGTGTGATGGATTCCTACCTAGGTAAGTACTTCTGTTACACACAGTAATTATATAGATACACCTGACTTCTGTATGATGGATTCCTAACTATGTAAGTCCTTCTGTTACACACAGTAATTATATAGATACACCTGACTGCTGTATGATGGATTCCTAACTATGTAAGTCCTTCTGTTACACACAGTAATTATATAGATACACCTGACTGCTGTGTGATGGATTCCTACCTAGGTAAGTACTTCTGTTACACACAGTAATTATATAAATACTCCTGATGGCTGTATGATGGACTCCTACCTAGGTAAGTCCTTCTGTTACACACAGTAATTATATAGATACACCTGACTGCTGTGTGATGGACTCCTACCTAGGTAAGTCCTTCTGTTATACACAGTAATTATATAGATACACCTGACTGCTGTGCGATGGATTCCTACCTAGGTAAGTACTTCTGTTACACACAGTAATTATATAAATACTCCTGATGGCTGTATGATGGACTCCTACCTAGGTAAGTCCTTCTGTTACACACAGTAATTATATAGATACACCTGACTGCTGTGTGATGGATTCCTACCTAGGTAAGTCCTTCTGTTACACACAGTAATAATATAGATACACCTGACTGCTGTGTGATGGATTCCTACCTAGGTAAGTCCTTCTGTTACACACAGTAATTATATAGATACACCTGACTTCTGTATGATGGATTCCTACCTAGGTAAGTTCTTCTGTTACACACAGTAATAATATAGATACACCTGACTGCTGTGTGATGGACTCCTACCTAGGTAAGTCCTTCTGTTATACACAGTAATTATATAGATACACCTGACTGCTGTGTGATGGATTCCTACCTAGGTAAGTCCTTCTGTTACACACAGTAATTATATAGATACACCTGACTGCTGTGTGATGGATTCCTACCTAGGTAAGTCCTTCTGTTACACACAGTAATTATATAAATACTCCTGATGGCTGTGTGATGGACTCCTACCTAGGTAAGTCCTTCTGTTATACACAGTAATTATATAGATACACCTGACTGCTGTGTGATGGATTCCTACCTAGGTAAGTACTTCTGTTACACACAGTAATTATATAAATACTCCTGATGGCTGTGTGATGGACTCCTACCTAGGTAAGTCCTTCTGTTATACACAGTAATTATATAGATACACCTGACTGCTGTGTGATGGATTCCTACCTAGGTAAGTACTTCTGTTACACACAGTAATTATATAAATACTCCTGATGGCTGTGTGATGGACTCCTACCTAGGTAAGTCCTTCTGTTACACACAGTAATTATATAAATACTCCTGATGGCTGTGTGATGGACTCCTACCTAGGTAAGTCCTTCTGTTATACACAGTAATTATATAAATAATCCTGACGGCTGTATGATGGACTCCTACCTAGGTAAGTCCTTCTGATACACACAGTAATTATATAAATACTCCTGACTGCTGTATGATGGACTCCTACCTAGGTAAGTCCTTCTGTTACACATAGGTATAGCTATATAAATACTGTTTAATTTGTCATATTTATCCTCTC
Organism: Rhinophrynus dorsalis; assembly: GCA_037306005.1. NCBI lineage: Eukaryota > Metazoa > Chordata > Amphibia > Anura > Rhinophrynidae > Rhinophrynus > Rhinophrynus dorsalis. The sequence goes on from CM074721.1 coordinate 495,845,656, forward strand.
TTATGCCAAGTTAGTAAATACTACTAGAGTTGCTCAGTATGCTTGCTAGGCAATTGGAGATTACTTAGTGTCTCCTGGTTGGAAGAAGAAAGAAAATATCACTTTTCTTAATAACACAATGTGGAAAAGCTAGCCCAAACACAAAAGAGATCACATTTGCTTAAGTACCAGAAGAGTTAACAAAGTATATAATTCCACAGCAACCCAAACAGACTCCTACAACAACAAATTATGCTATAGCAGCACACGGAGTCCTGGTAAGATATAGGGATGGAGGTGCATGGGTCAGACACTAGAGGATGGCAAAAACAGATCAGATATGGGTTTGGGGGAAAGGGCTAGACATTGCGGGGAGAGAGCAAAAGTATGGAGGAGTCTCAGAGCACAGCAAGACTAAAAGGAGAATTGTTTATTGACTGCTGCAACACAAACTGATGCCCAGTGGTGGAGTAAGAAAATAATCACCAAGCCCCAAGAAATCATGTTCATTTTAAGTGTACGTATAGATATACAGTCCCCTAACAGTCCCACATAAATAGAAGGGTGTATCTACACTGTTCCCCTAGCAGCCTCACATACAGAATGGTTTATATACATTATACCCCAGACAGTCTGTGTGTGCTGCTGTGTGTATAGAGCAGAGGTTAGAGAAACATGAGGTCCTCTAGCTGCTGCATTACAACTCACATCATTCTCTGACAGCCTTTGTGGGACCTGCTGTTTAGCAGCAGCTGTGAGGCCTCACAATGCTAACCCCTGATAAAGTGTGTCCTCCAGGACCTCTCATAGTTAGGTGCGCTATTCAGCACCCTTAAGTTGTGAGCTTCAGAGCAAGGGTAGTAGGCTGTGGTGTTGCTGTCCCTACCTCCTCAGAGCTCTCAAAGCTGAGAGTGGCTCCCACATTATTACCCTCCAGCTCCAGTCCCCGCCATCCTGCCTTCCCTACTTCTAGTCTGGCAGGACTGCCACAATACTTTTAACGGTTCGAGCGCCAGAGAGGTATCCAACACATTCTCTCTGGCACTCAAAGGGTAAATCAGCGATGCCAAGCAAAAGGAATGCAAAAAACAGCAACATTCTAGATCTCCTTCACATTCTGTATGATGGAAACATCAGTTGCAGTACAGACTAAACCTCCTCACCAGTGGTACCAGTACCAGCTTCTATGTACTGTTCTGTCCCACTCAGCCCCCACACTCCACTTCCTCCTCACGTGACACTGTCACACTGACGGAGCAATGCAGCAACGTGTCAGTCATCATGTAGCTGCAGTCACTCTTCCTCTTCCCGTTCTAACACTTCTTATTTGAGTGACAGAACATGTAGAGTTAAATCGTCTTGCCACAGTTGAGTCCAGAGACTCACTGGGGGGCCAGGACCAATGGTGCACACTCTCTGGGATCCACAATATACTATAATGGCCCACACTTTCTGGGAATTTATAGACCAGCAGGGCCCTCCGCTACGCCTCTGATGCGAGATTCTCATGTCGCCAAATTGTAGAGAGTGGGGGGTGGACACTAGCAACGCGGGATTGAAGGGAAAGGGGCTATTTTCATACAGGGCTTCAATTTCCAATCCCTCACTCAATTTCTCCTGGCCAAATGCGAGGAGGCGACTGGAAATTTTGAGCCCTGGTAGGGTGTTTTCTGTTTAGTAAAATATGGGTACTCCCATTGCTGGGAGATACATATATACAGAGTTATTACAAATTAAACCTGTGTTTTTACACTAGCAGTGCTCTCTAATAGTCAAATTCCAATTAGTTATTCTGTTACATTCTAATGGAGAACAACGTCAGTGACAAACAGTTCTCCATAGAATGTTGCAGAAACTGTTGAGTCACTTCTTAGAACTATCAGGAAGTAATTCACTTCCTGAAAATTTGAACTGTTTGTGTTGAAAGTTTGACTAAACAACTGACAGCAGTGGGAAGTTATTAGCTTTACTCAGCAGGAAAAGCTATATACCATATAGATTTTCATAAAAAGATTACTGCTCCTTTAATACAGTGGTGATAGGCAGGATAAATTCCTAGTATTGGGTAAACATGGATGCTAATCAATATTCTGTGTTTTGCTTTTAGTTATTTTGGTCAAGATTGTTTGCACTCCAGTTATTTAAATGTATTTTCTTCTTTGGGCATGCTAACCAAAACTGGGACTGGAATTGCATATTTCGAAGTTTGACCAGCTTCTGTTAGTACAAGCACCTCTCCTACCACCAGATGCAATGGTCATTGCCTTTAGGACATTATAAAATGCTATATAGGTAAAAGGTGGTAACTTGTTTGGCACAGAAAAAGCAGGAGACTGGTAAAGTGATACCTGTATTTTCAACTTCAGTGAGATCCAAATTAATCAAGAACTTGCATTTTCCACTGTCATGATGTGTGTGATTATCTGTTAGACAATCTTTTATGTTTTATATATATATATATATATATATATATATATATATATATATATTTATATTTATATATATCTGAGGTATTCGGCCCTCATTCATTAATATACCTGATAAAGAGACCTAAGTGTTCTTGAAAGCTTGAACTCAGCTACTCAGCCAATAAATATATCATGTTTACTCTACCAGTCTTCTGCAAAAATGCTAGCCAGTGATACGGCCCACATTGGCCAGTTTCCTCACCTTTTTCCCTTTGATTTTTTAACCACCACAACAACATAACAAAACGATTAACATTTTATTAATACCTGATATAAGAAAACAGATACCATAACTGAATGGCAGATTATGAGGTCACTGCTTTAATGAATGGCTTTTGTACGATTTAAAAGACCTCAGGAGGACTGTTCTGTCATGTGACAACCCAGGGACTTCCCTTAACCTTAGCATGGTTTGGGTCTGCCCCCAGCTTCTAGACATGGAAGATAAAGGGGGAGCATTTCCAGGCATGACTACGTCCCCATCTCTGGTCTTTCTCCATGCGTCCTCAAATCAGGGAAGGTGAAAAAGGATGGTGCTGATCCACTACGACACTGTCTCCATGCCTCCTCCTCCCATAATACAGAATGGCAATAGCCCAAACTTTTTTACAACCAGACCTGACAGCAAAGTACAACCATTATAGCAAACCATAACCATCTTAGCTTTGCCGCTCTACTTGGGCTTGAGAGGAACCCAACACTGAATGAGATAAAGAAGCATATTTATGCAGAGATGCTTTGGAACAGCAGATGCATCATGATTCTCTGCCGAGTTTTAATGACTCTTTTTAACTTTTTAAGTCCTGGGTCGCTAATACTTGCTCACCCTAGAGAGAACACTAGCAGTGACCCCATTCTGTTCCCTACAGCTGCTCCCATATCCTCATTAAAAAATATTATGCCCCATGTGACAGCTGCACACCATCTCCCCTATAAAGTTCCCCCCTCCATAGTAATCTTATTATGACTATTGGTGGCACCATGCAGGAGCACGTACATTTAGGAATGGCTTGGTCACCTTATGCTTAAACATTTCAGTTGTAATGGGCAACAGTGCCCCCACCACCACCATAAAAGTCTTGATATAATCCAAGACCAAAGTATCTTGAGCCATGAGCCAGTGGTCAACATCTCTTTGCATGTGACCTTAATTGGTTCAGCTCCACAGACACCAGAGAGGTGAGATCATTACTGAGAGAATGCAAGACCAAAATATCCATCTCCATCTCCCAATGGTTTCCTAAAGGAGCTTGCCCATCTTCCCCCTCCTCCCCTTTACAATGCTAGTGGACTTTTATCTACTCCTGCAGTAAACCCAGCTGCCTGTCATTCATCTACCTTGCTACAAACTGTTCTGTGCAGTTAAAAAATGAATGGTCCAGTATCAAGACCTTCCAGTGGGTGGCCATAGCTGCTTCCTGCTCCATGTCCACGTTAGTTCTGTTTTTAGACTTTGCTACCTGGTCTTTTAAATGCTAACATGTCCAGAGGGGAAATGGCCCACTGCTATTTTTTTGTGTGAGCCATCTCTATCCCCACATGGAAGAAGAACGAAGCAGGCATATGGCCATCTTGGAAGGTCCAGTCCCCACTCCACTGAAACCTATATCAACCTTCTTTCCCACTCATTGTAAAGGTAGCCATATTGATATTTTAGCTCCTTGGTTATGGAAGACCTGAAAAGCCTTATATCCAAACAGAAAGAATTAGATAAGAATATGCCATGGCAAGACTATCAGGCCATGAATGACTTGTGGAGACATTATAATAAAGCCGGCAGACAAGGGGGGAGTGGTAGTGGTTCAGAAAAGTGAGGATTATGAAAAAAAGCCAAATAGGATTTTATTGGATAGAAATATTATATTGAATTTAAATGTGACCCCACTGTGACTTATAAAAGGGAACTGTGTGCTTTGGTGGACGATACCCATATGATGGGCCTGCTCTGAAAGGCAGAGAGGGACTTTATTTGTGTTAATACCTTGCCATGCATGTTTCCTTATCATCTGCCCAAAATACATAAGTCCCTTTTGAACCCACAGGGCAGGCCCATCATTGACAATCACCTTCAGAGACATTGTGTCCTTGTATTCAAACATACCCCACAAGGGGGTTATTGAGGCATGCAGATTCTTTGTGTTGGAAGATATATTGATGCCTAGAAATCAAATTGAATTCTTCCTAAAGTTTATAGAGTTTGTGTTGCTCCGCAGTTTTTTTGAACATGAGGATGATGTCTATTTACAAATGAATGAAGTTTGTGCCCAGCTATGCCAATCTTTTTATGGGCTACCTAGAACAAAGTATGGTATATGATTCAGACTGGCTAGGCGCAAACCCGGTGTGCTACTGTAGATACATAAATGATACTCTCATAATATGGAGGAGCAATCAGGATTCTATACATTTTTTGTTGCACATCTTAAAGGGATAGTAATACTTCGTTTTATCTTTATTTTATTTTGTAGGCATGAAAAAAACATGAAGAACGATATAAGTCTTATCTCTAAAACCTTTATGGTTTAAGAGATATTCACAAGCAAAGTTTCCCCTCCCGCCCCTTTTACTTAGTGTAAGCCATCTCTTCTCAGATGTGAATCTGGTTGTAAGACCAGACAATCTTCTTCCTATGAGAACAATGAAAGCCCTGCCCCCCTTGACAAGCTTTTCAGCTTTTTCCCTTATCTTAATTGAAGATTGTCCCTCTCTGCAGTCTACCTGGGCATCTCCCTTCTGATCTGGCTGAACGGGGGGGATACTTTGTTTGTGAATATCTCTTAAACCATAAAGGTTTGAGAGATAAGACTTATATCGTTCTTCATGTTTTTTTAATGCCTACAAAATAAAATAAAGATAAAACGAAGTATTACTATCCCTTTAATCCTAACCTGTGAGGAATACATTTCACCAGCACTATTGGAGATCATATTATTGTGTTTTTAGATTTAGTACTATCTGGACACAATGGACAGAAAATTGTGACTAAAACACATTTTAAAGAAGTGGATGTTAGTAGTTATTTGAATTACAGCAGTTGCCACCATAATAAATGGCTCCATAATGTGTCATATGGACAGTTCTGTAGGGTAGCCGGTAATTGTACTCTATTTCAAGACTATGTTGATCAATCAAAAATCCTTATAGAATGTTTCCTTAAGAAAGGTTACCCTAGAGAGCTTGTCATTAATACACAGAACAGAGCAAGTGAAAGGTGGTTCCCCAATTTTAACAATAGGGAAGGCAATAGAGATCCTCTTGTAGTGATCACAACACAGGCACAGGATGTGGATTAAAAATAAAAATGAAGACAAGTTAGAAAAACAAGAGTTTATATAGTCAGTCATTCCCTTCATGTATCACCAAATATAATGTTAATACAGGGGTAATCAATAATACTTGATTCATAAGTATCCAAAAATTGTATACCGGAGAGCGCCCACTCTTAAAAATATTTTGGCCCCCCACAAGAAGAAGTGTCATCCAACAGAATAATTGTTTTAGTATAGGGACCACCAATGGTAAATTGAGAAATAACACAATATTGAGACGAGTCTTTAAATGTTGAAAAAGTCTGTGTTTAACATGTGACTATATAGGTCATAGAGTTAAACATTTAAGTTCATGGGTAACTGGAGAAACCTTTGAGGATAACCCCATCGAGACAATGGACTTACCAGGTACTTCACGCAAAAATGTCACTTAGTGACAGAGGACGTACCTGGTAAGTGCCGGAAGTAATTCGCTATAATGGGGAACCCCCCCCCTCGTTAAGTGCCGGCACTTTATGAATTGCATGTCCAGCTGTGTGTTGTATTTGATGACCTGCAAATGTGGATATCAATATGTTGGCCGCACCACTCAATTTTTAATATCTAGATTTGGCCAACATAAAAGAAAAATCCTCAAGGGTTTTGAGTAACACAGTGTCTCCAGACATTTCCTGAAACATCATGACCAAGATTTAAATGGCCTTGTGGTTATTCCTTTTGAAGTTATAGATTTGAATGTTAATACAGTGTATATATATTTATACATTTCTGCTATATGGATGGCACCTGGGCATAACATTGCTTGTACGCGAGTGCTAGTTATCTGTTTTTTTTATATACTGTATATCCAAAAAGAGAACGTCACATGATGTTATCCTGTATCTGAGAGACACACACAGTGACACTGATGTACAAACAATAACTGCAGCAATTTTGGAAGAAACAAATGAACCAATTTCCCACTGATTTAAATAGGGCTTTTAATTCGATTGAATGTTTGAAAAGTCTCTAATGCATTCCTTCAAAATGCATTGGAAAGCTCTCCAGCACTCAGGGAATTAAAAGTTCCCATTAAATCAAGGAGAAGTGTTTGGATGGTGCAGTAAGTTTGGTCCAGAATGCATGTTTGTTTGGTGTTATTTGATTTAACATAACTCACTGTTTTTCCCCTCTCATTTGCTCTGATAGAAATTTAAGAAGAAAAGGTTTGACTCCAAAGCCTTAAAGTTTCTAGAAAGAGCCTCTACTAAATGCTTCCTGATGCCAAATCCTGGGAAGAAAATAACTCGTGAGAGCAACAGAAGGATCACAGGTACAGTGAGACTCCATAATCATCCCGGGGAACTTCTGAAATGAGCTCACCCTGAAATCATTGAAATAATGGCCCTTAACCCTTTGAGTGCCAGAAGGGTACAGAATGCATTGATTTGCAATGCATTGCGTACCCCTCTGGTACTCAAAGGGTTAACTCAACCAAGCTAGCAGATTCTAGGTGCTAGATCAATTTTTGGTGTAACCCAGAGATGATCCAATCAGACCTCAAGGAACCGTTAACATGTTACAGTTCTGAGTGATCACTTCTTACACACTCACAAGACAAGCAGGACTTCTCCCTCTGCCTCTCTGGTAGAAAGGTCACTCACTAATATAGACATAAAATAAGCAGTAAATTGGTGTAAATCATTAAGTAGGAAACACTGGACTCTCTCACCCTGAGAATTTGTACTTTTACCCTTATACCCTGATATTTGGTTCAAAACCCTGAGTCTCAGGGTCAAACCCTAAGATGTTCCCAGGTATGTCCACTTGATGATGGGATACAACCACAGTGCAACTCCATTAACCCTTTGAATACCAGAAGGGTTAATGCAACGTTGCGTGCCCCCTCTGCCACATGTAGGGTTAAATTCCATTTTGCCCACAATCCCCCTGTAATCCTACCACTGGGGGTGGTGTTAGAGGCATTGCTGATGGGAGTTTTATGTTGGCATCAGCTGTATAGTAATTGCCCATTCACAGGACTTTGCAATGTACATGTCGATGTCCAGGATGATAAAGTAAAAGATTTACACCGTAGCCTATAGTCCTCCATGCAGATCACCTCTGATCAACTTAAAGGGATAGTAACAGCTCATTATAACCTCAGCTACAATCGTTCTTTACAGTGTATACTATTGCTCTCCAATGTTGGCAATGTTGACATCGCTCTAGTTGCTATAAAATTATATTATAAGGTGTCCCTCCTCCCACTCCTTTTCCTTATGTCAGTCTTCTGTATTCAGAGCTGAAAGCCTGTCCAGACAGATTACAAAGAGGGACAATCTTGTATCGGTAAGGGTTAAGGGGGGCAGGGTTTTCCTTATACTGATAGAAGGAAGATTATTACTCGTTTCGATCTGTCCAGTCCAATGACCGCATTTCAGATCTGAGGAGAGGCTGCTTAAAATACTGAAAAGGGGCGGGAGGTGGACACTTTTTTAATACAATTTCATAGTAACTAGAGCAATATCAGCATTGCCAACGATGGAGAGCAATAGTATACGCTGTAAGGAACGATCGCAGCTTACATTATAATGACGATACAATAAACTGTTGTACCTGTATATAAGTATTAGAAACTGATGTATTGCACCGCACTCTTAACTGTAATAGACCCTAACAAGAAGAAAGAAAAGCTAAGAAGGGTAGAGCCAGTTCTGTATAAGTTACCTATCTCACTTAAGTCTGAGAGAACTATTAACCATTTCAACACCAGGGTTCAATACTTGGTCCACTGCTTTTTAACATGTTTATAAATGACCTGGAAATAGATATAGAAAGCAATATATTAATATTTGCAGATGACACTAATTAATTCAGAACAGGATATTTTCTTTCTACTGAGGGACTTACATACAATGTCAGATTGGGCAAACATATGGAATATGAAGTTTAATGTGGGGAAGTGTAAATTCATGCATTTGGGAGGAAACAATCCCAAGGCTACTTATAAACTTAATGGAATCATTTTAGGGGACTATTTGCTAGAGAAAGACCTGGGAATCATTGTAAACCACAAACTTGGAAACAGTGACCAGTGTCAAACAGCAGTAGCAAAATCAAAGTCCTGTCTTGCATAAAAAGATGTATTGAAGCAAGAGTGGATAACATTATTTTGCTTTTGTACAAATCATTGGTAAGACCTCACCTTGAATGTGCAGTGCCGTTCTGGGCACAAGTTCTGAAAAAGGATATTCTAGAACTGGAGAGGGTACAGCAAAGAGCAACAAAATTAATAGGAATGGAGGACTTGAAGTATGAGGAACAACTAGACAAACTTGGTGTATTTACTTTACAGAAAAGATGACTATGAGGAGATCTTATCACAATGTACAAGTATATGAGAGGTCAATACAAGGATCTCTCTGGTGAGCTATTCATTCCAAGACCTGGTAAAATAACCAGGGTACACCCCTTGAGATAAGAGGAAAGGAGGTTTCGGCTTCAGCAGAGGAAGGGTTTTTTTTACAGTAAGGTCTGTTAAATTATGTAATTCCTTGCCCAAGGAAGTGGTTATGGCAGATAAAATGGATAGATTTAAGAGACGTTTAGATGCATTTCTTTCAAAAGGGAACATACAAGATTGTACTGTGTATTAGTAGGCAATACAGGAAGGTCTGACAAAGACGAACTTATTTGGCAGCAGGAAAGCTATGTAATCCTAATGCCTCTGGGTTATGAGGCAAGAGTTGAACTTGTTGGACTTGTGTCTTTTTTCAACCTAATGTACTATGTTACTATGTTTACCAGTTCGGTGCTACTAAGTAACTTACATTATAATGCAGTTCGGTGCTACTAAGTAACTTACATTATAATAAGCCATTACTATCCCTTTAACTGAGCTCAATGCATAAATACAGTTGAGTTGCAAAATTCTGCATTCAGCTGCATTCACACTTGACAAAATCACCAGTGTCAACAGCCTCATAGACAGCAATGGTCTTCAAGCTTTTGTGATTAGCAAAAGCATTGAAAACATTGAGCGAACCCAGCCAAAAGCTTATGCACTAAGAAGAACTGGCTTAAGTCTGGAGCACACCAACGTAACCATCGGGGACAAGGGAAAATTCAAATTTATTTAAATGGGGCTTTTAACCCCTTGAATACTAGATAAGTCTCTAATGCATGACAAAGCCCTACATAAATCACAGGAAATGTGAGGCTTGTATATTAATAATAAAGACTGGGACAATTCTGGAGCAAACCAGCCACACCATAGGGGACTAAAGTTCCATTGATTGAAACGGGCTTTTCAATGCCTTGAATGCTAGTGAGGTCTCCAATGCAATTCTTTGCAGTTGGTTTGCCCCAGCCTCTGTGGAGGAAATATATAAATCCAATAGTATCACACACTTTGTGTGCTGAGATGTTAGAGTCTGACTCCTGTGGCTGCACTCTGGGGTATGTACTAGAGCAGTGCTGGACAACTCTAGGCCCTCCAGCTGCTGCCAGACTACAACTCCCATCATCCCCCGCTGCCGTTGGCTGGTGGGGGATGATGGGAGTTGTAGTATGGCAGCAGCTTGTGGGCCTCACACTGCTCACAACTTTACTAGAGCATATGACCACTGTAGTGCACACTGAGACTTTAATCCAAGCAAGCTCCAAACACATCCCCTATAGCATACACAGGAAAATGGGGTGAAGTCACACCAGTGTTCTCTGCTCCTTGCTTAGCACTTTGTGTTTACCAAAGCGCAGACTCCTGTACACTCTTGCACCTGGGAACTCTCTGGATCTAAGCCAGAGACTTCAGTTTTTAACCCCTTAAGGACACGTGGCCGGCACTTAAAGACCAGAGCATTTTTTTTTCTATCTGATTCAAGGCACCCAGAACAGCGTGCAGCCGAGCGGGGAGCCCTGAAATCCATGACAGTCCTGGCACGTCATGAGTCCTTATCGCACGTTGGGCCCATCATGTGCCAGGACCATCATGGGTCCTTAAGAGGTTAAACTTCATTACAAGATTCTCAGTGCTCAGTGAGTTCCCTTGTAACTCCGCCCACTTCACTATCCGTTCTGGTCCCTTTACTCCCTTTTTAAGGGCAAACCCCTCCCCAATTAGTACATAAGTCATGGACAGGTGAAACACATTTACCTTTATTTAAATAAGGCTTTTAACCCTTTAATTGTGAGAGTGGTTACAAACTAATTGCTTTGAGACCTCTAGCATTCAAGGGTTTTAAAAACCTCCATTTAACCCCTTAAGGACCGGCCGTGCGCGCTCACAGCCGGCACTTAAGGACCATGGAGCATCTTTTTTATGTTTAACCAATCCGAATCAGGGATCCCCGAATGGCATGCAGCCTCACGGAAAGCTCTGAAATCCATTTGCGGTCCTGGGTCATCATGGATCCTTATCGCACATCCAACCCATGACATGCCAGGACTGTCATGCGTCATTAGGGGATTAATAGTAATCCTGTGTTTTTACTTTACATATTCAGCAAGTACAATGATACCTCCTAACATTTCAAATGGCCAAAGAAGCACACTTTTGTTTTAGAAGGCGTGGCTGGTGGGTGGGGCATTACTGATCATTTTTAGGTTATTTCATGACCTGCTGACACCTCTTTGTGTCACTGAATAAATGATTTAGACCAAGACCGTTATTTTATTGACACATACTACTTTATGAACACATACAGTGAAGTTTAAATAAACATTAAAGGGATAGTAATAATTGAAACAAAATGCAACTCCGATTCTTCTTCATACGATTTGTCCCATGTAGCGCTGTATTTCAACACTATCAGTCTTGTAGTTCAGCAGCAACTGAATGAGGAAGGATCCCCCTCCCACCCCTTTGAGCTGCCTCCCATCAGTTGTGGAATCCGGTCCTGGGTCCAGACAGAGCACTGCGAGGGACAATCTTCTTGCAGTAAGTATAAGGGAAAACCCAGCCCCCCCCTTGACTGAAGATTGTCCCTCGCTACACTCCACCGGCTTGGAAAGGCAGATTGACGCTGGGGAAAGAGGCGAAAGGTTGATATTTCTCATTAATTTGAGGTTGAACTACAAGACTGATATTATAGAAATACAGAGCTAAGTGGGACAAATAGTATGAAAAAGAATTGGAGCTGAATTTTGTTTCAAGTATTACTATCCCTTTAATGTGAGTGTTATTACGGTGGAGCAATGTGATACACTTATATACACACCACACAGTCTGATCTCCTAAACACAGGGACACCAGGGTGATACACTTATATACACACCACACAGTCTGATCTCCTAAACACAGGGACACCAGGGTGATGATAAACTTATATACACACCACACAGTCTGATCTCCTAAACACAGGGACACCAGGGTGATACACTTATATACACACCACACAGTCTGATCTACTAAACACAGGGACACCAGGGTGGGGAAGAGGGACACAAGGAAGGGATATATTAATGTGAGTGTCATTACTGTGGTACAATGTGATACACTTATATACACACCACACAGTCTGATCTACTAAACACAGGGACACCAGGGTGGGGAAGAGGGACACAAGGAAGGGATATATTAATGTGAGTGTCATTACTGTGGTACAATGTGATACACTTATATACACACCACACAGTCTGATCTACTAAACACAGGGACACCAGGGTGATACACTTATATACACACCACACAGTCTGATCTACTAAACAAAGGGACACCAGGGTGGAGAAGAGGGACACAAGGAAGGGATGTATTAACGTGAGTGTTATTGCTGTGGTACAATGTGATACACTTATATACATACCACACAGTCTGATCTACTAAACACAGGGACACCAGGGTGATACACTTATATACACACCACACAGTCTGATCTACTAAACACAGGGACACCAGGGTGAGGAAGAGGGACACAAGGAAGAGATGTATTAATGTGAGTGTTATTGCTGTGGTACAATGTGATACACTTATATACACACCACACAGTCTGATCTCCTAAACACAGGGACACCAGGGTGGGGAAGAGGGACACAAGGAAGGGATGTATTAATGTGAGTGTTATTGCTGTGGATCAATGTGATATACCTATATACACACCACACAGTCTGATCTACCAAACACAGGGACAATGGGGTGGGGAAGAGGGACACAAGGAAGGGATGTATTAATGTGAGTGTTATTGCTGTGGAGCAATGTGATACTTCTATATACACACCACACAGTCTGATCTCCTAAACAGAGGGACACCAGGGTGGAGAAGAGGGACACAAGGAAGGGATGTAATAATGTGAGTGTTATTGCTGTGGAACAATGTGATACACTTATATACACACCACACAGTCTGATCTCCTAAACACAGGGACACCAGGGTGGGGAAGAGGGACACAAGGAAGGGATATATTAATGTGAGAGTTTTTGCTGTGGTACAATGTGATATACATATATACACACCACACAGTCTGATCTACCAAACACAGGGACAATGGGGTGGGGAAGAGGGACACAAGGAGGGGATGTATTAATGTGAGTGTTATTGCTGTGGAGCAATGTGATACTTCTATATACACACCACACAGTCTGATCTCATAAACACAGGGACACCAGGGTGATACACTTATATACACACCACACAGTCTGATCTCCTAAACACAGGGACACCAGGGTGGGAAGAGGGACACAAGGAAGGGATGCATTAATGTGAGTGTTATTGCTGTTGAGCAATGTGATACACCTATATACACACCACACAGTCTGATCTACCAAACACAGGGACAATGGGGTGGGGAAGAGGGACACAAGGAAGGGATATATTAATGTGAGTGTTATTGCTGTGGAGCAATGTGATACACCTATATACACACCACACAGTCTGATCTCCTAAACAGAGGGACACCAGGGTGGGGAAGAGGGACACAAGGAAGGGATGTATTAATGTGAGTGTTATTGCTGTGGTACAATGTGATACACCTATATACACACCACACAGTCTGATCTCCTAAACACAGGGACACCAGGGTGATACACTTATATACACACCACACAGTCTGATCTCCTAAACACAGGGACACCAGGGTGGGGAAGAGGGACACAAGGAAGGGATGTACTAATGTGAGTGTTATTGCTGTGGAGCAATTTAATACATTTATATACACACCACACAGTCTGATCTCCTAAACACAGGGACACTAGGGTGGGGAAGAGAGACACAAGGAAGGGATGTATTAATGTGAATGTTATTGCTGTGGAGCAATGTGATACATTTATATACACACCACACAGTCTGATCTACTAAACACAGGGACACCAGGGTGGGATAGAGGGACAGAGGAACTTGGGTCTCAAAGAGGGGCTGTCTGTCCTAAAGAGGGACACTGGGAGTATGTAGATGATATGTACAGTCACATGGCCTATATCTACTTTTCACTTTTCCCTGATAGTGAGCGACTCGGATCTCCGTTTCCTGAGAGTTTTCTGGTTGATAGCCCACTGAAGAGGATGTAACACAATGTTACACTACTCCTGCAGCACTGACTGCTCTGTTGCTTTCCACTTCATATAGTGTCTTTTTTTACATTGTATCACTAGGTTTGCTTTCATGTTCCTTGTCAGAAAACTCTTTGTAAACAGATCCAGGAAGCTCATTGTGAAGGATATAAACAAGGGAAAATAAACAAACAAAAACAACAAATAAATAAAAAATACAGGCTATTTGAATATACAAATTATAAATTATAATGTAAATTCAGAATTATGAGTTGCTGTTTCAAACCTGGTCTTCAAGACCTACCAGTAGTGCATGTCTTCAGGATACTGGATCAATTCACGTGACATTGCCTCTGATTAGTCCATCTGCCCTCCAGCTGGTATATCCTGGGAGTCCAGGGTTGGCTACTCCTGATTTAAAACAATCTACATTTTAATTTTCTCCAGAATGTCGTGTCTTAAGCTTGATGAATAAGGCCATGTATCTCTTCTTGGTGTATAATCCTACAGCAGCAATATTACTTGTATTACAACCCTGGACTCCAAAGGTTCATGTTCCCAAGATACACCAGCTGGTGGGCAGGTGGACTAACCAGAGGCTCTGTCACTTGAATTGATCCACCTGTGTACATTACATCGTGTACAATTATGGAGACCAGCTCAACCATAACACTTTCAATGCCAGAGGGGTATGCAACACAATGCATTGCGTACCCCTCTGGCACTGAAAGGGGTAAAGAAGTAAAGACTCAACTCATGCATGATATACGTTAAACTGGGGCCATCGCCATAATGGTTTTTAGGTGATTGTATCCCTTTAAAACACACCTTGGGGCTGATGCACTGAGAAGAACTTAAAGGGATAGTAATACTTTATTTTGTCTTTATTTTATTTTGTAGGCATTAAAAAAACATGAAGAACGATATAAGTCTTATCTCTCAAACCTTTATGGTTTGAGAGATATTCACAAGCAAAGTTTCCCCCTCTCGCCCCTTTTACCTAGTGTAAGCCATCTCTTCTCAGATGTGGAATCCAGTCCATAGACCAGACAGATAACAGCAGGGGACAATCTTCTTCGTATGAAAACAATGAAAGCCCTGCCCCCCTTGACAAGTTTTTCAGGTTTTTCCCTTATCTTAATTGAAGATTGTCCCTCTCTGCAGTCTACCTGGGCACCTCCCTTCTGATCTGGCTGAACAGTATTACATCAGCAAAAGGGGAGGGAGGGGGATACTTTATCATTGAATTACTCTTGAATTACAACTCTGACAGAATTGAAATAACACTCTCCAAAGTCCAAATACTATGATGATTAATTAGAGCTGTTTTTATTATGAAACATTACTATCCCTTTAAGCAATTCTCGGACGTACCAACTGTACCACAAGCGAGAAATAAAAATTCTTACTAAATTGGGTTTTTAACACCTTGAATATTAAACGGATTTCCAGTGCATTTCTTTACAAAGAGCTGGAGGCCTCTCTAGCATCCAAGAGGTTAAGCAGCAGCCAGAAAAAGGGTAGGTACACTGGTAAATAAACCAGCCTGCATAAACTAACAGGGAGTATCTGATTTATGGTCATTAGGTATGCTCTGGCCACCATACCTGGGAACTTTGCCTTCTGGAGTCCCCGGAGGGGACTTCTGTGGTGGCGCTGGGGGACATAATTTACATAATTTGTGTCTAAAAAAAAGGGTGGAGATTACTTATGAGCTGGGGTGGGGCTTAGTAGACATGTCACAATAGTGGGTGGGAAGTGGGAGGAACTGGGTGGGAAAGGAGGAGAAGTGGGTGGGAATTGGGAGGAACAGGCTGGGAAGGAGCAGAAGTGGGTTTCATGAGAAACTCCTTACCACTGGAGAATCAGTGTCTGTCCCCGGAAACCCAGTAATTCACTCTAAAAAAAATGGAGTCTCCAGGGAAAATCCAGAGAGTTCTCAGGTATGCTCCGGCCACACCTCGGACTCACAGGGTGGAAATGATCAGAACAGTTGAGGCTCCCCTCAGATCTTGGAGATGTAAGTAGTTGTCTTCCCTGTGGTTGCCCTGCATAAATATCTTATATCCCTCCTGAGATTTTTCTCTTCCCTTTTTAATAGATATGGATCAAGACTTTGAGGAGTGTCTGAAAATGTACTTGTCAGACGTGGTGAAAAGGACCCTGGGTAACATCAGAACTTCCAGGAATGGACTGACCTGTGCTCAGTTTGCCGAGAGATTGCAGGTTTGTACCAAAGACATGGTTTAAGGTCAGAGAACAGATGTCAATGGACACACAATATAGGATTTTTATAATCATTTTATTTATTTATCCATTGGTCCAGTGCTCCATCATTTATTGGTTTGAATCCAGTGTACATCAATGTATTTCATAGTTCCAACACATGAATTATTACTGTCAAATTTATACCATTATTTTATGGACTCCTGATTTATCAATACTGCATTTTCACCATATTTAAGAGGGATTTTTTTAACTATTTTCAGATGAGAGTTATGAGACTATTCAAGATTTAATTTTCAGATTTGTATCACATATCCACCAAGTCACTGGTCAAGCATAATTTTTTTGATATAAATCATTTAGAGATATGTGCATGGACAGATGAGTGTAGGTATGCGATACTTGCCCTCAACTGCTTGTGTGAACTGGTGCCCATTCAGACACTGGTAAGCAGATTACTAGTACCATATGTTCATGTGCTTGCATAACTCTAGCAGTGTAGATTGTTTCCTGCAAGGTTTATCTTATCTTTCTTGTGTATATTTTACATTATCTATATGTGTATATATTTTACATCTTTTAATAAAATATTTGCTTTTTGATATATCATGTTAATCATTCCGCAGATTAATATTCAAAGGTCCTTGATGTTAAGAACTACTGGCGCTTTGAATATGTTATATACCTATATTTATTTTAATAAATTAAATTATTATTCAATTTAGCAAATAATACATTTATTCAGTTTAGCAGACAGCTTTTCTTTTGGACACTATAGACTAGGAGTTGAATATAAGGGTGTGAGAGAAAAAGTTTGGATTTTTTTTAATGTAGATTATGGTGTCATCTGCATACCTGTGCACAGACGATGCTTCAGACTGTAGACAGATCTTTTATAAATAGGGGAAATATAAAAGGGCCAAGAATGGAGCCTTGGGGAACCCCTACATGTTACATTGAGTGGAAGGTAAACAGGTATTGCATTCTGTCTTATAAGTGAGATTGATACCAGCTTAGAGAATGATTGCCCAAGCAGGGGTGACTCTTCATTGGGGACAGTGGTTTCCATCCCCACTTACAATTCAATCCATCACCTCATTTCAGATTCCCACTTCCACAGCCCATTCTCTTCTATTTTGGCACTGTGACATAAAACAATGTGCTAAGGATATGCAAGAGTCTTGTCCCGGAATCTTTTATATTCTCCGAATCTTTTACATTCTCTTTGCTCACAGTTGAAGTAACTAAACATAGCACAGCACATGAGAGAAACTTGAATAGGCAGTCAGCCCTCATCTGTGATTCTATTTCTTTTCCCCTATCAGACCTATCAATGCTCCTTTTGTCACTTAGGGACTAAGGGAAAAGGAAGAGGTTTAGGGATAAGGAATAGGATCAGCACAGAAGGCTGACTGCGCATGGGAGTTTCTGTCATGTGTTGTGTTGTGATTGGTTACCCAGCTGTGCAAAAAAAAAAAAAAATAGGTTTGGGGAAAAGACTTTCTCCCCATTGAGGCTTTAACTTGAAGAACCAACACATCACCTCCACCAGTGATACCAACATGTACAAGAGGAGACATAGTGCATCTATCCAGCAGTGTGTGTGTGGGAAAGTGTGTGTGTGTAGGAGAGATAGTGTGTGGGTGAAAGTGTGTGTGTGTGTGTGTGTGTGTGTGTGTGTGTGTGTGTGTGTGTGTGTGTGTGTGTGTGGAAAGTGTGTGTGTGTGGGGGGGGAAGTGTGTGTGTGGGGGGGGAAGAGATTGTGTGTGGGAGAGTGTGTGTGTGTGTGTGGGAGAGAGTTTGTGTGTGTGTGGGAAAGAGAGAGAGAGTGTGTGTGTGTGTGTGTGTGGGAAAGAGAGTGTGTGTGTGTGTGTGTGTGTGTGTATCACGGTGTCCGTGCTATGCTGGAGACATTCTGTCAGTCTCTGTTTACTGCTGACGCTTATTGGCTGAAATGACTTTGTCCCACCCAGTATTTGTCCTTAAATACTGGGCCTTGTCACTTCTCTGGTGCCCTTTCATGGTGTTTACGTTACCAGAACTTGTTACAGTTCTCGTGTGATCTCTGTGTACTAACCCGGCCTGCCTGACTACTCTGCTGTATCCGTTCCTGCCTGTGTACTGACCCAGACTGCCTGACTACTCTGCTGTATCCGTTCCTGCCTGTGTACTGACCCAGACTGCCTGACTACTCTGCTGTATCCGTTCCTTCTCTGTGTACCGACCCGGCCCGGCTGACGTTCCTGCTGTGTGTACCGACTCGGATTGGCTGACTTCCTGCTCTGTGTACCGACCCGGCCCGGCTGATGTTCCTGCTCTGTATACCGACTCAGACTGGCTGACATTCCTGCGCTGTGTACTGACCCGGCCTGGCTGACGTTCGTGCTCTGTGTACCAACTCGGATTGGCTGACGTTCCTGCCTGTGTACCGGCCCGGTAGGGCTACTACTCCTGTGTATCTCTACTGCCTGCGGTCCCATTCCGGTCCTTGGTTTGGGGTTCTCCTCCGGGCTTCTGTCTCCGGACAGTACCATTGTGCCTTAGTGCCACTCCTGCATTCTAGTCTCGGTTCAGTCTGTGTCGCGTGGGCGACATTCCGGTGTCAAATCCCATCTGTGCACCACGGTACACTTGACCCTCCTTCCTGCTAATAGATGAGGTTGGTGTTACATTGGGCGCCTCAGGCTGTGCTTATGATCGGGCCGTCTACATTGGTCTTAGCGTTCGTTAACCCCTTCAGGGAAGGTGCCATTATTTCACCAGCTATTCTACCGTGCAGTCGCCGTTGGATGCCCTCCCAGGCATACTGTGTCAGTCCTTCATTACTGCTAAGGCAGTCCTTAAGTTGATCCTGGGCCTCCGTTGTCTACTGGGCGTTTCTCGCTATTTAAGCACTCCCTGCAGAGTGGGAGTCTTAAGGGCCTCGCACTATTAGGGCCTGTCAGCATTCCTGGCCTAATAGTAACCCATTCCTTGCTGCCTTGGTTGAGTTTCACACGAAAGTTGCCTGACCTGTGTCAGCATATTGTAATTTCTGTATTGTACATATACTGGACCCGTGTGGGTATATATCTTGCTGTAACCTGTCCTGTGTCAGTACTACATTGTGTATGCATATACTGCTGGACCTGTGAGGGTTATCATTTCTGAGTCTGTTCAATAAAACTGTGTTTTATCTCACCTACTGTGTCTGAGTGTCAAATAAAATCGTTACAGTGTGTGTGTGTGTGTGAGAGAGACAGTGTCTGTGAAAGAGTGTGTGTGTGTGTGTGGGAAAGACTGTGTGTGTATTTTGTAAGATCCTCACCAGTTAAAAAGCATTAGAACCGCTACTGTACCCAAGCCTGAGCTTATTTATCAAAATATTATGGTCTATTGAGTCAATAAAGAGCTCTGGCTTTATTATGAGTTTATTTAGCTGAAGCAGCCGTGATTCCTCTGGTTCATATTGTCTTACAGAAGGCACAATGGATCCAGCCTTTGGTAGACATGTGTGGACAGGCAGAGAAGTGGCCCCTTGGCTGCAGGCAAATCCATGTTCTGTGACAGAAGGTGTTAGAATTCTTTTTAAAACCCTATTTAAATCTCATGGTATTTTTATTTGTCCCCCACAGTAAAGCTGTTTTGCCCCAGAATCGCTTCCCTTTTGTCTTTATACATATTCTTTCTTTTTCAGGGACTTGTGTCGGCGCTTCAGAATATAAAAAACAACATTGCATCCCCACTTGAGGTAAGATTTGTGTCATATGAAAGTTAGATATTCCCAGCTTAATGTATCATCATGCTCTCCTATTTACAGAGCAGACCATCTTAGGGCTCCTTCATGAGGGTGACAGAACATTAGCAGCCCCCTGTTACAGTTCTGTCACCTGTGTTGTAAACTCCTCATCCTCCTGCATTCCAACGATGATCCTGAAGCAGAAGGGGCATTTCTGAAGATTAGCCCACCTGAGTAAAAGGTGAATATTATTGGCTGGTACCGAAGTGGGCTGGACAAATGTGACCATTAGGAACTGACGTTGCTCACATAAAAGGTCTACTGGATGCTTAATACGCCACAAGGCAGACCATCCTTACTCGCCTATCATGCTTTCCTGTGAGTAGTCAGTTTGAAGTTTTCTGGACTTTGGTGCATTCACGAGAGGTGATAATCACCTATGTCAAAGGCAACATAGCCTAGCATTGTACCTTTCACAATGGACAACATCACCATGCTGCATTGTTGCATTGGTGTACCCCATGTGAAAGGAGCCTTAAAGGGATAGTAATACTTAAATTGTAAAAAAAAAAAATATTGTAGGGTGTATCCCCCTGAGTAAAACAAGAGTACTCCCACTGCTGAAAGGTGTTTCATTCAAAAGTTATTAATTTTCAAAGTTGAATTTTTTAGGTGCAATATCACAGTGGCCTGAAATTGTACAGTGGCGCTGTTGCTACACCATCCTATGGACAGCTCTGGTCCTGGGACCATAAATCTTCATAGGATGATGTAGCAACAGCGCCACTGTACAATTTCAGGCCACTGTGATATTGCACCTAAAAAATTCAACTTTGAAAAATTAATAACTTTTGAATAAAACACCTTTCAGCAGTGGGAGTACTCTTGTTTTACTCAGGGGGATAAACCCTACAACATATTTTTTTTACATTTTAAGTATTACTATCCCTTTAAATGGGAACCATGCCCTAGTAATAAGTTGCTCTTGAATTGTTTAACCCCTTGAGGATCATAATAGTGTGCAAGACATTGCTTCACAATGCATTGCTTAACCTTCTCATCCTCAATGAGTTGACAGAATAATTCACATTGAAATATGTCCTTAAAAGAGCAGTATACTTTTTTATTTGAAAAAATGCTGAGTGAAGCAAGGGTACTCCCGCAACTGAGACATGTGTCTTTCAAGAGTTATTTAAAATGCTGCTTTTTTACATTAACTGCACCATCTAGTGGTCAAATTTCACATAGTTATTCTGTTGCTTTCTGTGGGAGAGGTGAATCACTGACAACAGTTCTCTATAGAATGTTATTGTAACAGGTTTATCAGTTCTTGTCATTTTGAACTTTCAGGAACTAATGAAGCTGTTATTCACTTTCTGACAGCTTAAACTGTTATAATATTTGAATTAAACATCTTCCAATGGTGGGAGTACCCTTGTTTTGATGAGCAGGAAAAGAGCTATAACATACAGGTTTTCCTAAAAAATGTTTACTTCTTCTTTAAAACGTTTTATACTTGATCTCTGTTGTAGTCTACTGCTAGTTGTTTTAGTTTATGTATTGTTTTGAGTCTGATATGTTTCATAAATCTGTGGTGCTCACTAATATCTAGTGCCATTGAATGCAGATTCAGTTTATAATATAGAAATAAATGACTCTTATGATCCATTCTGGTTTATTGAAGTCCATTGTTTGTTGTGAGGTGGGGAGACTTACGGGGAGACTTCAATAGACATCATCTATACTGACAACTTCAGATATAATGCACCAAAAAAAGAAAAGAAAGAAAATATATTCACCTGACTGCTGTATGAAGGACACTGGGTGGAAGAGGTGATAAAGAGTAGATGACTTCTCCAGTGATATAATTACCTGGGAATGCTCCAGATCTGCCCCAGAGATTCCGGTTTTCTGACTGAATTACCAGACAGAGGCTGGTTCTCCAGCAGTTGTAAGTTTCTTCTGCTTCCCACCCTGTTCCTCCCACTTCCCACCCACTTCTCCTCCTTCCCACCCTGTTCTGCCCATTTCCTGCCCTCTTTATGACTAAAATATGATGAAGCCCTGCCCACTCAATTAAGCCACACCCCCTTTATGACACAAATCACGTAACTGATATCCTCTGATCGGCAGTACATGAGCCCTCTCCAGCGGCTCAAGATGAGCAAGTTCCCAGGTATGGTGATTTCACTTCTCCAGTTCCTATATTATTTTATGGATTTTAAGTAATCTTGTATGTTAGTGCATAGGCTCCATAAAATAACATAGGAACTGGAGAAGTGGTATCACTGGAGAAGTTATCTCCGCTTTATCACCTCTTTATCACACTTTAGTGTATAGCCACCTAAAGTTATTCTGGAGTCAACCAACTGCACCAAAAGTGACAAAAATTAAATTGGGTAATTGGAGACCCCTCTGGCATTCAAAGGGGTTAACAAAGCTCTATTAAAGTGCACGTGAATTTAGGAATTTAAATTTTGCTTCATGGTGCAATTGGCTTAATCCAGTATAATTCCAGTTTGGTTTTATAAATATGGGCCGAAATGTGAAAGCTATTGGCCTTATCCTATATAATAATTCGCTAATGTATGTTTGTCAGAAGCTGTTATGCGCAGTACAGATGGCTGCGAGCTGTGCAGTTATGCGCAGTACAGACTGCCCGCGCCGCGCCTGATAACGGAGCGGGGTGTTGAGAGGACTACGGTCTGAATTCGGAGCTCCCCGCTCAAATATCAGCCGTGGCACGGGCAGTCTGCACTGCACATAACTGCACCACGGCCGTTGCTGCCTGGCACTGTGGCCCATGTACATGGGCTGTTCAACTAGTACTTCATATTCATCAAGCTAAAGAAATGCTATTCTGGAGCAATCTGACTGCACCATAGAGGGAAATGAAAATTTCTGTTGATTTAAATGGGGCTTTTAAAGGGGAACTTTCACCCCTTAATAACTAAATCTCCCCTTACTGCTGACCTGGCGACTAGCTGCTTAGTAGCGCTAGTCGCCAGAAATCTTACCCCGTTCTCAAGATTTCGCCGTTTGAAAGGATCAGGAAGCACGGACGTCTCTTCACAGTGACGTCCGTGCGCCTGCGCTGTCAGTCCCTTGTCAGTCCCTTGTGCACCGTACGGTGCATACGGTGCACAAGGGACTGACAAGGGACTGACAGCGCAGGCGCACGGACGTCACTGTGAAGAGACGTCCGTGCTTCCTGCTCTTTTAAAACGCCGAAATCTTGAGAACGGGGTAAGATTTCTGGCGACTAGCGCTACTAAGCAGCTAGTCGCCAGCTGAGCAGTAAGGGGAGATTTAGTTATTAAGGGGTGAAAGTTCCCCTTTAACTTCTTGTCTCCAATGCATTTTTGTCCCCTTTATCAATAAAAGGGTAACAAGCCCCATTTTATATGTCATCTGTGGTGCCCCAGAATTACATCTCTTTAACAAGGCCCTATGGGACTATATATGTCCAAAACACTTCTTCAAACAGTGGGCCATATGTAGAAATAAAATGGAGTAATTCTAGGGAAAACCAAATGGAACAAATACAATTTCCCAGCCTCCCACAGATTTAAATGGATACTTTAGAACAGTGGTTCTCAACCCTTTTTTTATAAAGGCACCCCTTATACACAGTCTGGTATTTTTTGGGCCCCCAAATTCTTATACATCAATTCTCAAGGGGTAATGAAGGGTACAAAGACACAAATATATTTAGTCATATTTAGGCTTCTCAATCACAGTAGCAAAAACTTTCAGAAGCTACTCTAAGTGGATGTCCATGGCACACCAAAGTGGTTTGGTACACTAGTTGAGTACCACTGTTTCAAAAAGATAGTAATGATTTTTGTAAGAGCACTTAATTCTATTCTCATACCTTGGAACTATCGGTTCACTTTTGAATGGTCGCACGCAGAAGAGTGTGTGACCATTTACGTCTTTCATCAGGTCGCCTGCATAAAAATAGCAACGTGACAATCTCGCTGTGCACCACAGAGTGAGACTGTCACGTTGCATAGTCAATGGGCGCATTTAATATACCCGCAAGTACTAACGTGAGGAAAAATATACAATGTGTTTAGAACAACACAGAACTTTCGATCATTTCATCATGATCTGGCACTGTTGTTGAAGTTATAACTGTGAAAATGACTTAAACTTAAAGTTTACTATGGAGGTGGGGGTAATAAAATCACTTAATTAGATCTAAAAATCAAATCAGATTCTATTACAGGTTTAATAGCTCACATTTTGAGGGTTATTCCTTTGGGATAGTTCCACTGAAGTATTCATCGCTTACTTTTCAGCACACAATACAGTGTTGAGTTTCAGGTTATAAGGGAAGTTATTAAAAAACACTTACCTGTTTTGTCTGTTGATGCCCAGTTAAAGGAAGTGGCGAAATTGCTCATTTGGTTAATGCACCAGCTGTAGAATCTTTTCAAACCTCAAGGTCACAGGTTCTAGTCACAGCAGAGTTACCTTTATCCTTCCAAGGTAGATAAAATGAGTAACATTAAATTGGGTAATAACATCTATACCCCAGGACAGACTTGAAAATGAGAGACAATCTCCGTGTATCCTTCCTGGTAAAATACTTTGATATTATTATAAGGGCTGTAATTTTGTATTAGTCAGAGAGCCCACTATTGCAGGCCTATTAGCACCAATTAGGTTTCAGTATTAGTGATGAGCGAGCATGCTCGGCCGAAGCTCGGCTCGAGCATCGCTCTGCTCGGCACATGGCGGTACTCGTACGAGTACCGCATGTGCTCGCCCGCCATGTTCGGGTCTCCTCCCCGCACGTTTCGCGGCTGCTGCGCAGCCAATAAACGTGCGGGGAGGCTCTGACATCAGTGTAATGCCAGCAGCCATGTTGGCTGCTGGCATTACACTGATTGGCTGGCCAGAACCCGTGATCGGGTGCTGTATAGCACCCGACCAGCGAGTTCGGCTCAGTCTTAGCCAGGGAGAGATGAGGATAGGAAGGGAAAGTCAGTGTAGGGAGAATAAAAGTGTTGGAACTCTATCAAGACCCAAAAGTCCTTTTTAGGACTGTTGTGTGTGGGGGCAGCATTTATATTTTGTTTGGGGGGGCACAATTTCATTTTTTTTGTGGGGGGGGGATATTTAGGTGACATTGTACTAGGTGCACAGGGACAAATAGTGTACAACGCAGTGACAAAAAGGAACATTTTAAACGTGTGCCTAGCCATAGATTATTGTCACATTCTGTTTAGTGTGCAAATTTTCAAATTAACGTCACATATTCCGTTCACTGTGCCTAGCCGCAGATTAGCGTCACATTCTGTTTAGTGTGCCTAGCCGCAGATTATTTTCACATTCTGTTTAGTGTGCAAATTTTAAAATTAACGTCACATATTCCGTTCACTGTGCCTAGCCGCAGATTAGCGTCACATTCTGTTTAGTGTGCCTAGCCGCAGATTATTTTCACATTCTGTTTAGTGTGCAAATTTTAAACTTAACGTCACATATTCCGTTCACTGAAAATAGCCGCAGATTAGCGTCACATTCTGTTTAGTGTTCCTAGCCGCAGATTAGCGGCACATATTGTTTAGTGTGCAAATTTTCAAATTAACGTCACATATTCCGTTCACTGTGCCTAGCCTCAGATTAGCGTCACATTCTGTTTAGTGTGCCTAGCCGCAGATTATTTTCACATTCTGTTTAGTGTGCAAATTTTAAAATTAACGTCACATATTCCGTTCACTGAAAATAGCCGCAGATTAGCGTCACATTCTGTTTAGTGTGCCTAGCCGCAGATTATTTTCACATTCTGTTTAGTGTGCAAATTTTCAAATTAACGTCACATATTCCGTTCACTGTGCCTAGCCGCAGATTAGCGTCACATTCTGTTTAGTGTGCCTAGCCGCAGATTATTTTCACATTCTGTTTAGTGTGCAAATTTTAAAATTAACGTCACATATTCCGTTCACTGAAAATAGCTGCAGATTAGCGTCACATTCTGTTTAGTGTGCCTAGCCGCAGATTAGCGGCATATATTCCGTGTAATATGAAGAAGGCGGGTAAAAAGGGACGGGGAAGTGGACGTGATCCTGATAGTTCAGGGCGTGGGTCAGGACGCGTAGAAACTGTGCCTGGTGCCAGAGCACAAGACAGAAAGACATCCACCATACCTAGCTTCATGTCTCAGTTTACAGGGCGTCGCAGGACATCACTCTCGAGGTCAGACCACTGCGAACAGGTGGTCGGTTGGATTTCAGCTGATACTGCTTCCAGTCGGTTAAGCACCACCCTGTCTTCCACCAAGTCCACTCTCACTAGCCAAGAGTCTGGTCAACATAATCCTCACCCTGATCATCCTTCCTCCCACCATAGAGGGTCTGGCCAAAGAAGTGATCCCACACTGGGATATAGTGAGGAGCTCGTCTCTTCACCAATCCTTCATTTGAACCTCTCTCCAAGCACGCTTGCAGAGGAACATGAGATCTTGTGCCCTGATTCACAACCTCTAGAGGGTACCCAATCACAAGAAGATGACAGAGGGGAACGGCATTTAAGGTCAAAGGAAGTGGATGATGATGATGATGAGACACAGTTGCCATCAAATCAACCACAATTACTGTCTCAAGACCTTGATGAGGAGGATGATACACAACAGCACCGCAACAGGCTGGAAGAGGCAGTGGTGTGGCTAAAGAAAGAAGGCGGACCGCACCAAACCGGCCCGCAAATGTTCCACGGAGCACCCCCTTGCGTAAATCTCCCTTGCCAAGGGCTAGGTGTTCCGCGGTATGGCGTTTTTTTAAGGAAAGTGCGGACGACAAAAAAATTGTAGTTTGCAACCTGTGCCACACCAGAATGAGCCGAGGCATGAACACTAGAAACCTCACCACCACCAGCATGATCCGACACATGGCATCCAAGCACCGTAATAAGTGGGAGGAACGCCCGGATCGCCAATCTGTGTCTGCAGGCCACACCACTGCCTCCTCTTCCCCTGTTTTCGGTGCCGGCCAATCGCCTGTCGAAGGCGCAGGCCGGCATACCTCCCGCCCTGCACCTGTACCATCTGAAGCACCATCAGCGACCACATCCACTTCCCTGTCCCAGCGCAGCGTCCAAATGTCGTTACCCCAGGCATTTGAGCGCAAGCGAAAATACCCAGCCACCCACCCACAGGCCATAGCACTAACCTCACACCTTTCCAAATTACTGGCCATCGAAATGCTGCCATTTAGGCTTGTGGACACTGAGTCCTTCCGCAGCCTGATGGCAGCAGCTGTCCCTCGGTACGCAGTCCCCAGCCGCCACTACTTTTCCCGGTGTGCCGTCCCCGCCTTACACCACCATGTGTCCCTTAACATCACCCGTGCCCTGACCAACGCAGTTACTGGGAAGGTCCACTTAACGACTGACACATGGACAAGTGCTTGTGGCCAGGGATGCTACATTTCCCTGACGGCACACTGGGTGAATGTCGTGGAGGCTGGGAGCGACTCGGACCCTGGGATGGCACAGGTGCTACCCACGCCGAGGATTGCGGGCCCTACCTCCATCAGGGTTTCCGCCAGCACCTACGTTATTGGCTCCTCCTCCTCCTCCTCCGTTTCCACCTCCGAATTCTCTACGCGCAGAGCCACTCACCCATCAGCCGGTAGCTGGAAGCAGTGTAGCACTGCAGTGGGGAAGCG
This sequence comes from Rhinophrynus dorsalis, assembly GCA_037306005.1. Taxonomy (NCBI): domain Eukaryota; kingdom Metazoa; phylum Chordata; class Amphibia; order Anura; family Rhinophrynidae; genus Rhinophrynus; species Rhinophrynus dorsalis. Next base: position 495,873,453 of record CM074721.1, read on the forward strand.
TCAACAGGCCGTGCTGAAGCTGATCTGCCTTGGGGACAAACAGCACACGGCCTCAGAGCTGTTGCAGGGGATTAGTCACCAGACCGAGCAGTGGCTCTCGCCACTCAACCTGCAACCAGGCATGGTTGTGTGTGATAATGGGCGTAACTTGGTGGCGGCTTTGGAGCTCGGCAAGCTCACACACGTACCATGCCTAGCGCATGTATTTAATTTAGTGGTTCAGCGATTTCTAAAAACCTACCCCAATTTGCATGATCTCTTGACCAAGGTGCGCCGCGTGTGTGCACATTTCCGTAAGTCATCTACAGCTTCAGCCGGCCTGTTGAAGCTGCAGCAGCGCTTACAATTGCCAGCTCACCGGCTGCTGTGTGACGTGAGCACGCGCTGGAACTCCACCTTCCACATGATGGCCCGGCTTTGTGAGCAGCAGAGGGCAGTAGTGGAGTACCAGCTGTTACACGGTCGTCGCCTCTCCGTTCAACTTCCTCTAATCAGAAGTGAGGAGTGGGAATGGATGTCAGACCTCTGTGAGGTTTTACGCAATTTTGAGGAATCGACACAGATGGTGAGCGGCGATAACGCTATTATCAGTGTAACCATCCCACTTCTGTGTCTACTGAAACGCTCGCTGCTCACAATTAAAACCGATGCTTTGCATGTGGAAGAGGTGGAAATGGGGGAGGAAGAGCTTACACAAAGTGATAGCCAGAGCACCCTCACTTCGTCTTCTCAGCGACAATTGGAGGAGGCGGAGGAGGAGGAGGAGGAAGACACGGTTGCCTCCGCTACAGAGGGTAGCCATGGAACTTTATTTCCATCTCTTCAGCGTGGGTGGGCAGAAGAGGAGGAAGAGGATGAGGAGATTGAGAGTCATCCTCCTGGTGAGGACAGCGAAATCTTGCCTGTTGGTACTCTGGCACACATGGCTGACTTTATGTTAGGCTGCCTTTCCCGTGACCCACGCGTTATACGCATTTTAGACAACACGGATTACTGGGTGTTCACCCTTCTGGACCCCCGCTACAAAGAGAATTTCTCATCTCTCATTCCTCCGGTGGAGAGGACAAGCAAAATGGTGCAATACCAGAAGGTTCTTGTCGAAAAATTGCTCCAAAATTTTCCATCTGACAACGCTGGCGGCAGAGTACGTGCTACCTTGGCCAACCGAGAAGGGGAGAAAAGGGGAGCACACAGCAGTTCCGACAAAGGCAGGGCAACACTCTCCAAGGCGTGGGACACCTTCATGACACCCCGCCAGCACCCTCACCCTGATGCGCAGCCTAGTGTCACAAGGAAGGAAAAGTTTTGGAAGATGGTGAAGGAGTACGTAGCAGACCGTGTCAGCGTCCTCAATGATCCCTCTGTGCCTTACAACTACTGGGTGTCCAAGCTGGACACGTGGTATGAACTGCCACTCTACGCCTTGGAGGTGCTGACCTGCCCTGCCGCCAGCGTTCTGTCTGAGCGGGTATTTAGTGCTGCTGGTGGCATCATAACAGATAAGCGTATCCGCCTTTCCACCGACAATGCTGATAGGTTGACACTTATAAAAATGAACAAGGCCTGGATTTCCCCTGACTTCTCCACTCCACTGGAGGAAAGCCCCGGGTGAACATAAAGTCACTTTAGATATGTTATTTACAATGATGGGAATACTCTGTATTCCCATTCACCCCTTCCACCCAAAAAACGGGTATATGGTTGACTCTTAAACTTCTCATCCTCCTCCTCCTCTTCCATATGCCCTGTGATATAATTTTTATATAGGGCCAGCTCACCAGTGGGCCCTGTGATATAATTTTTATATAGGGCCAGCTCACCAGCGGGCCCTGTTTGACAATTTTTGTATAGGTCAGCTCACCAGCGGGCCTTCTCATATGATGTTTTATTGGGTCAGCTCTCTAGTGGGCCCTCTCATATAATGTTTTATAGCGTCAGCTCACTAGCGGGCCTTCGCATATAATGTTTAGGATGGTCAGCTCCGCAGCAGACCCTCACCCATAATGTTTTAGATGGTCGGCTCAGCAGCAGACCCTCATTCCTAATGTTTTAGATGGTCAGCTTAGCGGTATGCCCTCGCAGGCCATTAATCCTAATTTTTCAAGGGTGTGTATGATGCCCTCCTTTATGTGTAATAAAGGGTGTATTGGAGTGACATTTCAGTCTAATTTTTGGCAGCCCTTTCACTTAGTGCATAGGCTTTATGAGTGTTGGACCACTACCTGAACTATTGTACCACAATGTGAATGAGGCCCTCCATTTTGTGATATACAGGTTGTATCGGAGTGCCTCAGGTCCTCCCATTGAATTAAATAGGGCTGGGGTGTTCGACAGAGCAGAAGGTAGTTCTTGGCTTCATCCACTAAGTCACTTCGTCACTTTTACTCAATGGATCAGACCCCACTGTTCCGACTATAAATTTTGGACTTAACAAGGGCAAACGGACATGTTGTAAAACCTGTGGTAGCTGCGGCCTCCGTTCCTGAATGCTGTACCTTACCCGGGCCATAACCACGTTGAACACCTGCTTTACGCTGCGCACGTTTCCCTCTTAATCATGGCCCCAGTTCCGAAAAATCGATGAAATGTTTTGCAGAATTTGCAGATGATATACAAGTAAATATACAGCAAATACTGTTTGGTAACAATTTTTCGCCTAAAGTCGTTTTTTTCTTCCTTTTTGTGTGTTTTACGGTCAGTCTGTAAAAATGGCGTACTATGGGCGAAACATCGTTCCCAGCAGCGACGTTGGAGTCCAAGATGCATCCAGACATCCTCCCTATGCTGTCCCTGAACCATTTCTGTGGTGTTTCCATCATTTTCTGACCTTTCCCTATGAACCAGGCACCCTCCCCTCATCAGAGCAGGGGGTGCCTGGTGTAATGCTCGAGTCCTCCCATTGACTTCAATGGGGCTCGGGTGCTCGGCCGAGCACTCGAGCCTCCGGGGGCGCTCGGTCAGAGCACCCGAACACCCGAGCATCGGGGTGCTCGCTCATCACTATTCAGTATGAAGGGGATACAATGTTCAAATCTTCCTAGTTGCAATGTAAAGTCATGTAAAAATATGTAATAAATGTGGTTGTTGTGGGTGGGGGATGGTTTCAGACAAAATAATATTCAAGTTGTGCCACAAAAAGTGTCATATATTTAATAAACTGAGGTTCATGTAGTGTACAATGCATTGGTAAAACTTCACGCACTTCAAGAATCAAATACAATAACATATCAGTAATATTAATGGTAATGAACAAATAACTGGGGTATCTCATTATTTCTGTAAGATTTGTGGTGGTTGTTGTGATAGGAACAGTGTCAATAGGAATAAGGGGTGGTGATTTAAGCCACAGGCTTTCCTACAGGGAAGCCTATTGGATCTTCGCAATGGGTATCCAAACCACCTCCGCCCTCAATAAAAGTTATTATGTCAGGCTCTTGACATGAAATTTTAACTGTCAGGGGCTGAATTTGGACTTTTTGATGGCTTTACATTTGGCACTATAAACTGTATTGGTTTTGTTTATTTTTGGATTCTGTTTTTCAATATGGAAGCTTGGAAATGGTGGATGTTGCCATATAGGCTTGACAGGATGATAACCAACATCTGACCTATGACTAAGAGTGGGCATGCTCAAAAAAGTGTAAGGTTGTTTGTCTACCCTATATTCAGTGTGGCTGCTCAATACCTTTAATAAACCTTTGAATAAAGAATTTTTCCAGACACAACCGAGTGATTCTCTAATCTTTTGGAAGGTGTAACATTGTGTAGTTGCCATTGGAACAAGGCTGTGCTGGCAGTCAATGCAGTGTGAATCTGTGGCTACCAGAGGAACAAGGCTGAGCTAGCAGACAGTGTATGTATGGCTCTGTGACTACCAGATGAAGAAAGCTAAGCTGGCAGACATTATAGTGTGCTTCTGCGGCTATTAGTGGGAAAAGGTTGAACTGGCAGAGTGTCTGTGTGGTTCTTTGACTATTAGTGGAACAAGGTTGAGCTAGCAGACATTGTAGTGTTCTCCTGTGGGTACCAGTAAAACAAGGCTTGGGGGAAGACAGTGTAGTGTGATTCTGGGGCTACCAGTTAAACAAGGCTTAACTGGCATATAGTATAGTGTGGTTCTATTGCTACCAGTGGAAAAAGGCTGGGCTGGAAGACAGTGTAGTGTTGTTCTGTGTCTACCAGTGAAATAAGGCTAAGCTGGCAGACAGTGTAGTGCGGGTCTGTTGTTAACAATGGAACAATGTTGTGCTGGAAGACAGTAGTGTGGTATTGTAGTTATCAGTAGAATATCTCTCCCTTACCTGTGTCTCTTCTTGCACAGTCAATGCCATGCTTCATGTGCTAGTTTAGATACATATATTCTCTTATGCTTTGCAAATAACTATTTTCTTACTCAACCATAAATTTTATAACTCAGTCACATGGGATGTATTCAATGTATATTTGGATTTTCACTTAAATATTCATATTGTAGTATATGGATGAATTTAGTGATGCAATCAGTCAGATGGAGGGTTCTTTTGAAGTGTGTGTGGGGGGGGTGCAATTGACCCCATTTGCCATCCCCTAGCAAATGCAGCCCAACCAGGTCTGGTCAAGCAGCATGCTAGTAAGCAAGGCTACTGTCTCGTACAAAGGCCACAAGGCCACTTACCTCCTCTTTCCAGAAGCTATAACCTTCTGGTAATGAGTTTCCAAGTTGGGTTTCTATGGTACCAAGAAGTACTTTAGTATGCTGGAAGGTGTGGGCTCACTTCCAGCAATGGAGTCTTCACTGGACACCTGGATGTCACAGGGAGGTGAAGTAGCCTTTCTCCCCTCCCTGAAAGCAAGTTGTGTCTATGTAGGTGGCTCCAATGTCTCTACAGTGCCTTCTAGTAGTACCTACCTAACTGATATGTGTGTACCTGTCCTCCCAGACAGATGTTAGGGTTAGAGTTCCTTTTCTGTTCTTATGGGTGCCTAGCTGGGTAACATTATGTCCTCCAGTTCCTTATGCCTCCGGCTGGAGGATTCTCTTGATGTGTTTGTGTGTGGGGGCCTTCCAAAACCCCTTTCCTTTTGCCATCCCCTAACAAATGCAGTCCCACTGGGTCTCGTCAAGCAGCATAGTGGCATACTAGTAAGCAAGGCTACTGCCTTGTAAAAAGTCCACTAGGCCTCTTACTTCCTTTCTTTCCAGAAGCCATAACCTGCTGGTAAGGAGCTTCCAGGTTGGGTTTCTAATGGGGGGGCTCCCTTCCAGCAATGGAGTCTTCACTGGACACTTGTAAGGCCCAGGGAAGTGAGAAAAATCTGCCTGGTAGCCTTCCTTCCCTCCCTGCAAGCAAGCTGTGTGTATGTATATGTCTCTAATTTCTCGTCAGGGCCTTCAAAGTGGTGCTTAGCTAAGTGGTATTTCTCTGTTTATATTGCTGTTATTTTGGTGGTGTATTACTCCTTATAACCTGGATCCTCAGAATTTCCTCCTGAACTGTGAAGAAATGTTTTGTGGGAATTATCCCTGACAGAATGAAACACTAAAAGTATAATATATCTGATGAGATATCACATTAATCTGGTTCAGCATGGAGATCTCACCAGTTTAAATTCAGGCACAGATAGGGGGAATTTCAAGGGGACCCACTACACCTGGGAGCAAAGTACACCGGAGCAAAGGTGCAGTGAGAGTTAAACATGAGAGTTTGACAGGAGAGTGGACAGGAAAGAATGACAGCTACTGCAACACTTAAACCACAGGCAAGTAAACAAATAAGGAATGAAATGGAACTAGAGAGAATAGCTAAATATTACTAATATAATTTTTTTTTTTTTCACAATAATTAGAGGTTAATCTCAGCTTGTTTCGGTCTACCTATATCTCCCCTAGTATCCTCCTCATGCATGTCAACATGAAAAGATTAACACTCTCTGTTCTAACCATTCCACTAATAATACAGTTTTGCTCTCATCCTTGCAACCATGCCCCATACCCTCACCATAATATAATAATTCATCATGGACTTCTGCATACATGTGCACTATCAACTGAATGCTAGTGGAGAGTACTAAAAACAAGTCCACCCAGCCCCAGCAATTATAGCAACAGACGCACCATCTCACTATATGTTCACCACAAACAACTCACTAAATTTTTATGCATATTATTACTTGCCTTAGCAAATGATATAGAAACCAACTCTGGCCCTAAAATAGAGATAAATGGCAACCTCCCCTTTAAAAAGGGTCTGTCATTCGTATACTGCCCAAAATGGTTGAATTAAGAGCATGGTGTTACGCATACAAACCAAAAATTCTTATTCTTACTGAATCCTGGTTATCCCCAAAAATTCCAGACACTGCTGTTGCCATAGATGAATACTCATGCTTTAGAAAAGATTGTGCAAAGCGAGGAGGAGGTGTAATCATTTACATACAGGAGCCAATAAATTTTACACTTTTAAAAGACTCTCACAACACTGATTCTTATGAATACATTGCTGGCAAAATTTGTCTTCCATACTCAAAACAAATCATAATTATAGGCATCTACAGACCGCCAAATACCCCAGCACACACCATATCAGACATTGCTCAACACCTAAAGGAGATTGCCACGTAAAACAAGAAAAGCGAGCTGATGGTTCTTGGAGACTTTAACCCCTTAACGACATGTGACGTACTATGACCGTCACGGTCCTTGAAATACTCAAGGACCGATGACGGTTATAGTACGTCACATACTTTTTACTTACAGCGCTCTACCAGGAGCGCTGTAAGTAAAAATAGGGCCTGAAATTGACCGCTCCAAGATCGGAGCGATCTCTATCAGGCCCCATAGTGACGCACTGATACACGCGACAGGTCACGTGTACCGGCGCGTCCAAGTGGTCCTATGCGGTCCTTATGGGACAGAAACGTCCCAGGACCGCCGGTCATTAAGGGGTTAATATTAATTGGCTTGATTCCAGGAATGAAAAATATTGTTCATTGTTTAAAGCATTGAACTTATCACAACAAATATCTTCCCCTACTCGCATAAATCTTAAAACATCCAACCATACCCTGCTAGACTGGATCCTCTCATCCTGCGCAAGCAGAATCCAAGATTCAGGTGTACTAGCTAACGTGTTTAGTGACCACTCCATAGTTTACTGTGTCCGCAAAATAAAACCAGTCAAATCAAGTTTCAAAGTCATACTCACGAGATCATTTAGAAAATTTAACCTTCATTCCTTCCTAAATGATTTAAAAAATTTCTCATGGCATAGATTACATCTAATACCTGACCTTGATTCAGCGATTGACTTTTTTAACTCAGAATTCCTACAGGTCTGTAATACCCATGCCCCACTAAGAAAGGTCAGGGTTAGTGGGGCACATCTACCATGGGTCTCAGCTGACTTGATTCAATTATACAGTCTCAGAGATTCATTATGGACAAAATTTAAAGAAACTGGCTCCCCTCATGACCACACTATATATAGGCAAGTAAGGAATACATGTACAAAACAAACAAAACTAGCAAAAGCCCAATATTTTACTAACAACTTGGACAATAACATTTCAAAGCCAGCCAACTTTTGGAAGGTTATAAAAAACATCTACAACCCACCTAAGCACTCTCACCCATCAAATATAACAATAGACAAAGAAACCATACAGTGCCCCCCAGCCATAGCCAATGCATTCAACAGCTATTTTGTTGGATGTGCCACCACACTGATTAAACAAAACAAAGGCCACTCTGAAGTTCCACCAAGTTCAGAACAGTCACTGGCACCTGTTGCCTGGTCCAACAGTGCAAATGAATTCAATTTCATGCCAGTAAATGAAAGTGAAGTATATGATCACCTCCTCAACCCAAAACTGAAATCGCAATCAAGCCCTGACCATCTACCACCAATTTTATTAAAGCTCAGTGCTATGGTCACAGCCCAACCAATAGCAACTCTAATTAATGCCTCTTTGACATCAGGGTATATGCCCAAATCCTGGAAGGTGACAAGAGTTGTACCAATCCACAAAAGTGGGGATAAAAATGTAGTATCAAATTACAGACCAATATCTCTCCTCCCCACTTTATCTAAAATCATAGAGAAATGTGTACATGTGCAACTACATAAATATTACCAACAGACCAATTTCTTCACCTCTCTTCAATCAGGGTTTAGACCAAACCACTCAACAGTCACGTCTCTTCTAAAAGTACCAATGATATCCAGACTGGCATGGAAAATGGTGAACTCACTGGAGCTATTTTCCTAGATTTCGCTAAGACCTTTGACACAGTAGACCATAACATTCTTATCAGCAAACTCCAAAACTCAGGAATGGGTAATAATTCTCTAAACTGGTTCCGATCCTATTTATCAGACAGAATGCAGTATGTGTCAGTTGCAAACAATGACTCCCTTCCACTCAATGTAACAAGTGGAGTTCCCCAGGGCTCCATTCTTGGCCCTCTTCTATTTTCTCTTTTTATAAATGATCTGCCCAAGGTTTGCAAATCATCTTCAGTACACATGTATGCAGATGACACCATAATCTATGCTAAAAACTCAAGCATATCACAACTTGAAACCGAATTATAACATGATTTCTACAGTGGAAAGATGGATAACGCAGAACAAACTTTTCTTAAACACAGATAAAACAGTCACAATGATATTTGGCACAAAGCACAAACTGCGTAATCTCGACAATATCCACCTATCCATTGTAACAGAGTCTAATCGTAAATTGGCTCCAGTAGACTCCTACAAATATCTTGGTATGTGGCTTGACCCTAACCTCAATTTTGGTCACCATATTGACAAATTAACCTCTAAACTTTATCCCAAAATAAGTACTCTTTTTAGAAACAAATCATGTTTAAGTACCCTGGTGAGAAAACGTATTGTACAGCAGATGCTGCTGCCAGTCATAGACTATGGTGACGTAGTATATGCTCCAGCACCAGAAATCCATCTCAGTAAACTTGACACCCTATATAATTCATTATGCCGCTTTATACTCCAATGTGACTACACTACCCATCATTGTGACATGCTTAAAGAACTAAATTGGCTAACACTTAAATCTAGACGCGCCCTTCATCTTTCTTGCTTAGTACACAACTAGTGTTGAGCGAGCACCCCGATGCTCGGGTGCTCGGGTGCTCTGACCGAGCACCCCCTGAGGCTCGAGTGCTCGGCCGAGCACCCGAGCCCCATTGAAATGAATGGGGCGACACCAGGCACCCCCTGCTCTGATGAGGGGAGGGTGCCTGGTCAATGCCCCCTTCATCTCCGCTATGCCCCCTTCATCTCCGAATGCCCCCTTCAGCTCCGCAATGTCCCCCTTCAGCTCCGCTATGCCCCTCTTCCACAATGTGCCCCTTCATCTCCGCTATGCCCCTCTTCCACAATGTGCCCCTTCATCTCCGCTATGCCCCTCTTCCACAATGTCCCCCTTCATCTCCTCTATGCCATAGAGGAGATGAAGGGGGACATTGTGGAAGAGGGGCATAGCGGAGATGAAGGGGCACATTGTGGAAGAGGGGCATAGCGGAGATGAAGGGGCACATTGTGGAAGACGGGCATAGCGGAGATGAAGGGGGACATTGTGGAAGAGGGGCATAGAGTCTATGCCCCTCTTCCACAATGTCCCCCTTCATCTCCGCAATGCCCCCTTCATCTCCGCAATGCCCCCGTACCTCCAGTCCCTGGTGGTCCAGCGGAGCGTCTTCGGATCTGTGCCTCTTCCGGCACAGATCCCCGCCACCCGAACATGGCGGGAGAGCACATGGCGGTACTCGACGAGTACCGCCATGTGCCGAGCAGAGCGATGCTCGAGCCGATCCGAGCATCGGCCGAGCACGCTCGCTCATCACTATACACAACCACTTCTCTGGAAAACTACCACACTACCTGAGCAGTATGGTCACTCCAGCTCTCCATACTAACTATAACCTCCGCTCCACTACTAAGAACTCACTGCGTATACCACAATACAAGAAAGAAGCAGGAAGATCTGCCTTCTCATTCAGAGCTCCAAAAATCTGGAACAATCTGCCGGAAATAATCACATCTGCTCTCAGTCTAAAATCCTTAAAAGCAAATGTTTCTTTATATCTAAAAACAGCGTGTAACTGTAAATAATCCCATTATTTAATAAGTATGTATATTTATGTATGTTTGTATATAATGTCTCACAATTGGTGTAAATATGTAACCCTTTACTGAAAACTCTCCAGGACATACTTGAAAACGAGAGAAATCTCAATGTATTCTTCCTGGTAAAACATTTTCTAAATAAATAAATAAATCAGCTAATATTACACATCCTAAGAAACCTAGAACAGACCCTTCTGACTCATATGTTTGCTGTTGAAAAATTCATATTTTGTTAAAAACCTCCATGCAGCTACAAGAGATTCCTATAGTATTGTCCAAACAAGATACTATGTTCCTGGGATACAAAGGTCAACACATGATTTTTCCTGTCCATGAGGTGGTTAATGCAGTCATTAAGGTGAAATGGGACACTCCAGAAAAAAAGATTATTCTTTCTCAAGAATCTATCTTTCCATTTGATCCAAAAGACTCAGCATAATGGGACAATGTTCTTAAGTCTGATTTCCAAAAAGACAACCATTCCAGTATGAGATGTTTCATGTTTTAAAGATCCTATGGACAAAAAGCTGAGATGACAGCCGTCACTTCTTTCATATCTATTATAGCTATCATGTGTATCACCAGGTCCTGAACGGCTTACTCAGCTAGAAAACATCTTGAATAAAGTCTCTAAGACAGAACAAACTTATGTCTATAATTAAACTCACAGGTTATTTTGATGTTTTGATGAGAAATAAGAACATTATGACAAACCTATTCTCTGTTGCCATGGGCTGGAGAAGATCCATGTGCCCTAAACACTGGGCTACAGATTTAACTTTAAAAGAAATAAATTATATGCCATGACCTTTGAGGGTCCTTACTTATTTGGCAAAGTGCTAAATGCCCCAGTGGAAAAAGTAAATACCCTTTCAGGAACAACAATAAAAATTACAAGCCCAGGAAGTCCACCACAAGGCTACATTTCATAAAAAGATCCAATCTCAGAACAAGGCCAGATATGGATTATGCAGTAGGCAACCTAAGTGAGTGCCTATGGCCCATGCAAGTCTGAGGGACCTGGCCTCAGCCTTGCCCTGAAACTGACTTATTGCAGCCACATGGCCCGGCTTCACTTTCATATGTGGCTGCTGGTAAGAATATTTTGCTCTCTCTCATTTGTGCTAATAAAAACCCTAGCCAGTGCCATATAGTCCCTTTCCATCCTACCAGTCAATAAGCTGGCACTAATGCCTATGAGTTCCTAGTCCCCAAAACAGGGGATTGTTGGCTATTTTCTAAAGAGATTTGTATGCCAGGAACACTTCAAGATGCAGTGAATATTCTTCCAACTAGTTCACATCATGGTGATCACAGACCTCAAAGGGTCTCGCTTTCATATCCCAGTAAGAGAAACACGTTTTGGGGACTCAGAAGAGTCCCCAAAGACAGCAAGGGAACTCAGTAGCTCCAGTCTGTAGCCTTTCCTTTTGGTCTGTCCACAGATAGCAGAATATTCATGAAAGTGATATTAGTAGTGGTGACACACCTGTGAAAAATGGGCATAGCCATAATGCCATACCTAAAATATCTCCTCAGTCTCCTTCAGTCAACATTGTCTCAACTCTTAGTTGCCTTGTAGTACAGGAAGACTATCTTAATATGTGACCCAAGGCCGTTCACAAACTGACTAGTGATCACAACAAATGCAAGCATGGTTGGGGAGCAATTGTTCAAAAAATAACATCTCAAGGTCACTGGTCATTAAAAGAAAGGTCTCATACTCCAGGCAACTGGAGCTTCTATATTGAAGAAGGCAGCTCCCCTCCTTATAAAAATAAGATCAGACAATTCTACAGTGTTGCTTACCTATCCAAACAAGGATGCAAAAGAAGCAGACCTTCATCTGACGGAAAATATATACCTATTTGGGGGAAGCCAACCTGCAAGCCTTAGAAAGAAGACAATCCAGCAAAAAATTGGGCACACCAAGAAGTTTTTCACTCCCAACCAAGAAATGGAGTATGCCTTATCTAGAACTGACAGCTACCAGGGAGATTAAAATAAGAATATTCTTCTCTCAGGTTCCCCAGGATCTTTCGGAGGCAGTGGATGCTATAGAATGCTGATACTTTCAAATGGTTTATGTCTTTCCAACTCTGAGACTGATTCCTCTGCTGTGGAAGAAAAGTAGTTAAGAAAGGGCCACAGTCATAATCTCATCCTCAAGGATCTTGCAGTGGAAAAACTTATCATGCTTCCTAAGATACATAACCTTCTACAACAAGGACCAGTCCAATGACAGAAATCTTTCAAGCTGAAATAGTCAGTCTGGTTTGTGAAAGTAAGTTTCTAAGCGATTAAGGGCCTCTCCACAGCTGACTGACTTCCTGTTCAGTTCCAAAAAACAGAGTACAGCAAGAGTGTACATTAGAAATTGGAACAGATTTTTCTTCCAGTGTCAGTCCATGAACCAAGTTCCTAAATCTCCATCCATACTATTCATCCTGGATTTTCATCAAAAGGCCTTTGTCCAAGCACAATCAAGGTACAGGTCTGACCCCATGGACTCATTATGGGTTATTCCATCACATAATAAAAGATTAATTAAATCCATCAAGAATCTATGACCCAGAATTCCTATTCTCTATACCCCACGGGATGTGAACCACAGGATTTCCTCCATCATGTACATGGCTTACAGAGGACAAAGTCCAAAAGAGACTGGAAAATGTTACGTTGAATACAGCACCTGGATTTGATGGTATACACCCAAGGGTACCTAATGAACTTGGTTCAGTAATAGCAAGACCACTATACTTTATTTATTTATTGAATCACTTTAATCAGACATAGTGCCCTGTGATTTGAGGAAAGCTGATGTAGTTCCATTGTTCAAAAAGGGGAAAGGTCAAAACCAGAAAATTATAGATCTGTGAGCTTGACTTCCATAGTGGATAAGATATTAGAAGGGTTACTAACTGACAGTGTTCAGAACTATGTGAAGACAAACAATATCATTAATAGGAATCAGCATGGTTTTATGAAGAATAGATCATGCCAGACTGATTTACTTGATTTTACGAAAGGGTAAGTAGCAATTTGGACAAGGGAATTGCTGTTGATGTAAAATATTTGGATTTTGCAAAAGTCTGTGATACAGTGCCTCACAACATGTTACGTATAAATTAGAAGGCTTGGGAGGTTATATCTGTACGTGGATTGAGAACTGGTTACATGATACATGGCAGAGAGCTGTTGTAAATGGAACCTTTTCAAGTTGGTCTAAAGTTGTAAGTGGGGTGCCACAGGGTTCAGTACTGGGACAAAATGCTTTTTAATTGTTTATTAATGATCTGGAAGTGGGAATTGAAAGTAGTGTCTCAATCTTTGCTGATGACACTAAGCTGTGCAAGGAAATACATACAGAGCTGGATGTGTTTTCTCTGTAGAAGGATTTAGATAAACTGAGTGAATGGGCAGAAAAGTGGCAGATGATATTTAATGTAGATGTAAGGATATGCATTTGGGCTGTAGAAACAAAAATACTACATTTACACTAAATGGGAAACAACTTGGGGAAAACCTTATTAGAGAAAGATTTAGGTGTACTAATAGTAGATAGACTTCACAGCAGTGTGGAAAGTCACTCAGCTGCTGCAAAAGCCAATAGGGTACTAGCCTGCATAAAAAGAGGCATAGATGCACAGGATGCTAATATAATTCGACCTTATCTAGAATATGGAGTACAGTTTTGGGCACTATTCTTAAAAAAGACATTATTGAACTGGAAAAAGCGCAGAGCTGTGCAACAAAACTGATAAAGGGACTGGATGATCTGAGTTATAAAGAGAGATTAGCCAAACTGGGTTTGTTTACATTAGAGAAGAGATGTCTAAGGGGTGATATGATTACCATTTACAAATATATTAAAGGACAATACAAAGAACTATCCAATTAATTATTTATGCAACGAGCTGAGCTAAGAACAAGAGGTTATCCATTAAGACTAGAGGAAAGGAGAGTTTGATTAAAACAAAGGCAGAGATTTTTTACAGTAAGGGCGGCAAAGCTATGGAATCCTTTGCCTCGGGATGTTGTGCTTGCAGATACTGTAACTGCTTTCAAAAAAGCAATGGATACCTGTTTAGCACAGAACAATATTGGGAATTATGACAGGTGGATTCAATGCAGATAGGTTGTTGATACAGGGAACTATCTGACTGCCCTTTGGAGTCAGGAAGGAATTTTTTACCCAATTGGGGCTTAATTGGAAATGGTTTATTTTTTGCCTTTCTCTGGATCAACAGGGGTGTTTTGGCATGGGCTGGACTTGATGGACGCATGTCTTTTTTCAGCCTCATCAACTGTTACTTTTGTAATCTAGTCAGTATTTCTTACTGACCTCTTCAATCAACACCAACAATTGCCAGAAGGGTAAGACTTTCTGGCAGAGACAACCTCCAGCTCCTAATCTCTCTGGTGTATTTTACTACCAGGAGACCTGAAGGAAAGACAGAATGTTTTAATTCCAGTCCTTTTCCTTCATGATTTCCATATGCAGGACACAGCCACCACCACCGCCTCCATTTCTTTTGTATTGATGTTTGTATTAATTATATTTTTATACATTAGTATTGTATCTGCTTTGGCTCTCTCTACAAGTGAGGATGTCTGGGAAGGAGGTCTTTTTGTAGCTTCTTTTCCTGTTTAGGAGGCAGGACCTCTCTCTCTCTGGTGTGTGCTACATATGAAAACAGTGAAGGAAAAGAATCGATAGGTAAGAAATTCTGTATTTGTCCCCTGTGGTGCAGTTGGTTTGCCCCAGAAATACACCACTTTGCCGTTTTATATACAGCCAATGGCCTTATTCCATTCTATAATCAAAAAGAAAAGTGGACTTATCCTGGGGCAAATCAACAAAACCACAGTAAACAAATACAAATGATCTACATTTTTTTGTTTAAATCGTTTTTATTGAGTTTAGATACAAAATAGAGATCAAAGTACATATACAATAATGTGAACAGATCAAGGTACAGTTGTAGGACAATAGGATATGAAACAAAATCCTTGTAATTACGCATAATTCAAAATTATAGAATGGCAATCTGGATTAGAATATTGAACTGAGGAAGGAAAAGAAATAGAATGTTGAAGGTAAGATGATGGATAAAAGAAGAGGGGACAAAGAATATAAGGAGACAGGAAGACACAGAAAGTAAGAATCGAAAGAAGAACAAGAATATGACCCATGGGAATAGATATCCAAAGTAGCTCAACAAAACCATGTTTTAAATATAGGCTGAATAGAATCTATATCATACCCTCGATGTATTAAAGCTAGTCGTGTAAAAGAAGCTTGTTCCACAATTTTTTGCTTCCAATGCAGCACTAAGGGAGGATCTGGTGATTTCCACTTTAATGGTACCATAGCTTTGGCCGAGGTGAGTAGTATTAGCACGAGGTACCGTTCAAGTTTAGGCAATGAAGGAAGGTCATTAAATAATAAAATTTGCATAGGATCCCTAGACAAAGAAATCCCTATAACCGATTCAATAGTATCAAGGCATTCTACCCAGAAAGATCAAATCTGTGGGGAGTCCCACCAAATAGGTAACATACTGCCTCATGTATTACCACACCTCCAGCAATCTGAGGAGCTAGAGGGAAACATCATCTTCACTCTGTCAGGAGTGAGATACCATCGACAAAGAAATTTATAGTTAACTTCCAGCGATTGAGAGGAAATGGAGGAGTTGGCCTTGACTTGCCAAATACTTTTCCATTCATCAGAAGAGAGAGAGCAATTCAATTCCCTCTCCCAGAGTCCCGCATAAGACGGTATAGTGGAAGTTGAGTCCGAAAGCAATAGTTTGTAAATTTTACTCCGAAACCGCCCCACCGAGTGCTTCTGCTGAAGGAGTGCTTCAAAACTCGACAGGGGCCGGGAATTGGATTGTTGAATGAGGGGGGTATCAATAAAATATTTTATTCGGAAATATCTCCATATTTCCTTAGATGGTAGTGAGAGTGATGAACTGAGGTCTACAAAGTCTAAAGGTACCCCGTCTTTCACAAGATCCTTAATACATAGATTCTGAGATAAAGACCAAAGAGGGAATTGACAGGATAGCAAAGACTGCGTAGATGGCTTCCGAGAGAAGATCCTCATAAACGGAGAGTAGTTCGGTACAAGCATACCAGAGCTTTTGTATTTATCTCCCACTAGTAAAATTGGGGTAATAATCTTGTATTACAGAGTGTCAAAAACCCATTCCGCGGGCTAAAGAAGTGCACAAGAGGATCTTCCAGTTCCGGAAATGAGCGATCCAAGAGAGCCCATGGTTTATGTACACCATTAAGGGCCCGGTCAGGAACCAAGGATAAGAGAGCAGCATGATGATAAAGGATGAAATCAGGAAGGCCTAATCCACCCATACCAGTATGCCTAGACAGCGTCTAGGCACGGAGTCTAGGCCTTTTGGAGTGCCATAGAAATTTAGATATCACACGATGTAAGTCAGAGAAAAATTTTCACTGCAATCGTATTGGAAGGGTCTGAAAGAAGGAAAGTATCTGCAGAAGGATCATCATTTTCACTACTTTTACTCAACCTACCCAAGAGACATATAAATTACCCCATGAATTCAAGTCTTGGCGTATTGCAGTCAAAAGTGGAGGGAAGTTGACAGCACAGAGAGAATCAGTATGTACAGTAAGATTGATACCCAGGTATTTAATATGTGAGGAAGGCCAACGGAATGGAAATGAGGAACGTAACCTAGCAATACAAGGGAGAGGAACCCCAGTTGGTAGGGCTTCAGACTTAGACATGTTGATCTTGAAATTTGAGAGGGCAGAGAATATAGAGCATTCAGACATAAATTCCGGAATTGAACCATCCAGAGATGTGGCAGTTAAAAGCACATCATCCGCAAACATTGACAACTTGAATTCAGTGTGACCAACTCTGATCCCTTCAATTCCAGGATTTAAACGAACATGTTGAGCAAAAGGTTCCATCAAAATAATGAATAGAAGCGGGGATAGAGGATATCCCTGTCGGGTACCGTTCGTTATGCCGAAGGGGTCAGATAGACATCCATTAACCCGAACTCTGGCAGATGGATTAGTATACACAGATAAGATGCGCTCACGGAACGCAGCTCCCAAAACAAAATCCTCCAAAGTTTGGGAAAGAAAAGTCCAATCCACTCTGTTGAATGCCTTCTCGGCATCTGTGGTAAGAAGCAGAGAAGGAGTTTTCCAAATGATCTACATTTTAATTTAATTAAATGTGGCTTTAAACCCCTTGAATGTTACAGAGGTCTCCAACATATTGGAGCATTCAAGAGGTTAAGGGCTCAATACCATTAATCCTTTAAGTGCCATGTACCCCCTGGCACTCAAAAGGTTAACGGCACTAAAAGTGTTGTTATGGGTCAAAGGAGTTACGGGCGGTACACACACAGTTGTACTGTCAGAATTCCATTGCTTTCCAGCATCCAATGCAATGAGCGTTGGTGGCCAAAACCCACGTTCCGGTAAATGCTCATTGCAGCTTTTTGTTCCCATCAAAGGAAAATAGCCAACTCTGATTGTTTGACACAGTGTCAAACAATGAGTGTGAGCTAAAAACAGTCACCCTCCCCCCATCTCCCATACACTAAACTTACACTACCTCAAACAATCTCAATAAAGTGAAACAATACTAGCCCTAACACTACCCTGTTACCCATACCCCGTAGCTGTAACACTTACCTGTCATCCACTGTCAGTCTTCTTATGTAATCTTCTATCTGGCGTCTTCCTCTTACCATCATTCTTCATATCGTTGTCTTCTTATCTTCTTCTGATGTATCCACTGCAACTATAACAATAAAAAAGGTTAAAATCGTAGATGCCCCCCCAAAAAAATTCCATATATAAGTCAACAATGAACCCAAATAAATCCGATAAATATGTTCATGATGCCCCCCCTGGAGATGTCAGGAAAACAGATCAAGAAACCCCCCTCAGTTACCTCTCTGGCCGTTGTCCGAAATTTTATATAGCCTGTCTCTGTTCAAATTGGTTCCCAGGTTTCTACTGGCTGGGTTGTGGGCTTACGCACCTCCCAGCCAATCAGCTTTTAGCAGAAGAGATGACAAGCTATGCTGTAACTGCTTCTACAACTGTCCCCACAGTACTGCACTTTGTTGTCTGCCCAGGATATGTAACTGTACGGTGTGACACTGGCCACAATATGCAAGTGTATGCTGTCACCTTTTGGATGAGGCTTCCCCAATACTGCTGCTCTGTCCTGCTCCTCAAATGTTTAAACAAATGTTCAAACACAGCCAATAATTTAACAATTATAGCAGGGCTCAAAATTGCCACTCGCCACTAGCCAATGACGAGTGAAAATTTAGCCCTGGCGAGTAGAAATTCAGCCCTGGTGGGTATGTTATGGCTTGCAGTGGCGAGTAACTTTTCAGGTCTGGCTAGTAGCAAAGGACTTCCAATTTTAAGCCCTGATTATAGTGTTCCTTAACCCCTTCAGTGCCAGAGGGGTACGCTGGGATCATCTGTATTCCTTACATGATATTATGATCCAAGTCGTGTAGTGACTCACTCATATTGCAACACGAGGCTTCAGTTCACGTTCTCCAAACAGTGATACACGAAACATTCTGTCCCATGTAACAACTCTATACATATTTGTCGTCCAACTAAGATGGCTCCATCTCTAACTGGGGACAATTAAGCAGAGGAGTCTTATACATGTCCCCAAAATTAATGAACCACACTACACATGTATCTAGCCAAAGACACCGGGTTACCTAGATATAGCAAAAGCTCACAATGTCAGGTAGTAACCTATTTTCACAGTCACACTACTTCCCATTCTCCAAATGGACCACTCTTATTTGCTTAAGAAAATGAATAGTCACTGATCTATGGGTCACAATCGATGTACACGACCACACATATTACTAAACTGGCAGTGTGGGACTGCATTGCCTGTCTCTTTGGTTCTTTTTTAAGAAATGCTTAACCCTTTGAGTGTCAGAGGGGTACACAAAGCATTCCAATACATTGCGTAACCCTCTGGCACTCAAAGTGTTAATGTGAGCCTCAGTAGAAATAGGAGTGTAGATGTAATGTATATTAATGCACACACAGTAGTCTATGTATAATGCATATTAATCTCCTGTCTCACTGAGGCTCACATTAACCCTTTGAGTGCCAGAGGTGTACACAATGCATTGGAATGCGTCGTGTACCCCTCTGCCACTCAAAGGGTTAAGCATTGCTGAAAACCCCCCCAAAGAAATGGGCAATGCCATCCCACACTGCTAGCCAAGATATAATTGGACCCTCTATTGTTGTGATTGGCAGTATAGAGGCACTGCCAGTCTTATATTAGATAAAGATAAGAAAAAAGAGAATATTGTGCAAGAGTAAATGTAAACCGTTATTGGTTGACTTATTCTAATTGTGCCAGCTCAGAACTCTATACTTCCACCAGAGACCAGTTCAGTGCTGTCAGTATTATCTGACTATACATAGCACTGAACTGGTTTCCAGTGGAAATATAGAGTTCTGAGCTGGCACAATTAGAATAATTCAACCAATAATGGTTCACACATATTCTTGCACAACATTCTCTTTTTTCAAATAGTTGTGTGCGCACAGACAGCATCAGCATTCGAAACACTTTTCTCAAATTTTGACAATCCTCCCCCATGTGCAAGCACACACTGGCTCCGTATCCACCTTATGTTCAGCAGCCGGGTGGCCCCAGTCCCATACCTCTCAAGTGTCTCTCTTTAGGAGGGACAGTCCCTCTTTTAGACCCAAATCCCCATGTCCCTATTTTCTACCCTGTTGTCCCTCTTTATAGGACATCAGACTGAGTGGTGTATATATTAGTCCACAGCAATGAAATTCACATAAATGTTTAGCTAATCTTCAGTATATGTGTTTGTAATTGAATCTGTGTAAATAAAATACTTTGGTCTTGCTCTAAATCATTTATTCATTTACACAAAGAGGTGTCAATAGGTGACAGAGTAACCTAAAAATTCCGCGCCCACCAGCCACTCCCCTAGAAACACCACCTAAAACACAAGTGTCCTTCTTTGGCCATATGAAATGTTGGGAGGTATGCAGTCCATATACCAGTTAACCCCCTGGACCTGGGAGATTTCAGTCTGGACAACCCCCTGTCTTCTTTGAACATCAGACTCCTCAATTCTTAGTCTTAATTAGAGCAACTTCTTCCTTGGAACTCAAATGAAGGCCTGCGGGCCGGATTATTAGTAGTAATTCACATGCAAATAGATACCTTTGAATTTCACTAGCTTGATTATCAAGCAGCAGTCTGTGTTTGTGCAGCACAGCAGACAGCCACCACTGAGGACACTGGGGACAGGCTTAGGGTAGAGAGGGTATGGAGAGAGCTGCAAATCATTCTCAACGTCATTAAAATGGCTGCTCTTTCCTTCTTGCTACCGAAAAGGTAAGGTAGCTTTTTTTCATTATAAGGGGACAAATTAATTCGATTTCATGGGAGTTTCTAATCGTCTTGTGGGGTACAAACCAATCTGGGAGAGGACGTTGGAACGTGACAGTTCCACTTTAAATGCATGGGAGTTTTTATTAGTCCCCTATGGTGTATTTGGTTTGCCCTAGAATGACTCTACCTTTATTATATACACAGGATCCATTGTGTAACTATGATTTTCATCCACAGATGATGAGTGTATTAAAGTGCAAAGAGGAAAAGGAAAAAATAAGGAAGGAGTTTAATGATTTCCTCGAACGTCAGGTGAGTGTGATGCTGCTGGGAATGGGGGATGTTCATGATATCATGTAGAATATATTAAAGGGCACTAGTGTGATGACACTAAAAACATTTATATATTAAAGGGCACTAGTTTGATGACAAAACATATTTCTATATTAAAGGAGCAGTAAACTTTCTTTAATGAAAACAAAGTAGGGTCCTCCTGCTGAGTAAAATAATATTACTCCCCACTTCTGGGAGATGTTGCATTTAAACATTATCATAGTTGAAACGTGTTGTTTTTTTATGCATATTAAACTGTAGTTTTCTGTTGTAGCCAGGTGATGTTATTCCAGTGATTACTAGGGAGGGCCATAATCAGTGACTCAAACTTTCCATTAGAATGCATTATAAATAAAATGCCTTTTGGGCACTGGGGGTGGGGTGGGGGTGGGGTTATGCACTAAGGTGTGAGAAAGTAGTGATAAAGAGAAGAAGAGGAGGAATCCAGTGTGATAAGTGCTCCAAGTCCTATGATATTCAGTGGAGCCTATGCACTAACATCTGTTCAACCTAATAGCTCTTAGTGCATAGGCTTCTATCGCAAAAGTCCTGTGCTCAAATGGGTTCTTTAACTGCTCAGAGAAATAAATCCAAGCTGGCCTGAAATCACAGCCAAAGTCTTTATTTTCTCATGACTAAGGACTTCTAATACCATTTTCAGATCCCATCGAGGAGTAGATGCTTTATGAGGGGGGATAAGTTGAATGACACCCTGTAGGAACATCTGAACTTAAAGGGATAGTAATACTTCAGTATTACAAATCCCTATATTAAAGCCCTAGTAAAAAAAATGTATTGCCCCCAGTGTCATCTCTCAAACCTTTATGTTTCTAAAGTTGCCCTCTCCCTCCCCCTTCCCCTTAGTCAGCATTCTAGCTGACTGCAGGGAACAGAGTTGTACGACTTTCAGGCGGCTCTCCAGCACAGCCTGATCGCGTTAACTAAAAAAAAAAACTTTCACTGAAATGGTCTTCTACGTGTGCTTGGCTTGCAAGCACACGTAGAAGACCGTTTTAGTGAAAGTTTTTTTTTAGTTAACACGATTGCGGCTCTGCTGCAGAGCCGCCTGATGATCTCTGAGCGGATTTCCCTGAGTCAGCTAAAATGCTGACTACGGGGAAGGGGGAGGGAGAGGGCAACTATAGAAGCGATCATCTCTCAAACCATAAAGGTCTGAGAGATGACACTGGGGGCAATACGTTTTTTTTTTACTAGGGCTTTAATATAGGGATTTGTAATACTGAAGTATTACTATCCCTTTAAGGAATCACGGAATCACACCAATCTTTTTCTGAAACCATATAGATAAATCATAAATTTTGAGAGAGTTTGTTCTTAATCCTTTATCAAGACCAGCTTGCAAAAAGTCCACAATACAGGGAAGTTTAAAGGGGAACTATCACCTATGGACAACATCCCCATAATAGCTAGATTATATATCATAAACAATGAAAAGGTATTTTTTTTTTTATTTCAAGCTTGCTGTTGTTTAAACTTAACTTCTAAAGTCTGGGCTTCAGCTACTTCCTTGTAGCCTGCGGTTCTCTGCGGTTAAACCACAGCCCGACGCTCTGCCTCCTCTCTCCTCCCTGTTCCGATGACGGCAGCTTCTTTCTGTAAGCTGGAGTGATCTCATTGGCAGAGATCGATATCTAGCCAATGAGATTACTCCTGCTTACAGACCGAAGCCGCCGTCATCGGAGCAGGGAGGAGAGCAGAGGCAGAGCGTCGGGCTGCAGTCTATGCGGAAGAAGCTGCAGCCCAGACTTTATAAGTTAAGTTTATACAAATCAAAACTTGCATTAAAAAAAAAAAATGCATTTTCGTTGTTTGTGAGATATAATCTAACTATTATGTGGATGTTGTCCTTAGGTGATACATCCACTTTAAACTTTAGAGGATCAATATTATTTTGATCACAAAATGCAAGATAGATTCTCCAGATTCTGTGGCATATTTTAGCTGATACAGGCTTGAGAGTTTCAACACTGTCTGGATAACTGGGTCACTGAAAACTTTGTGTTTAAGGATTTGGGCCTCAAGTTCCAAGCAGTCTGTCAGCTGAGATAATCTGCCTTTTAGTTGTCTACCCTGGGATGTAAATCTCTGACAGAGCTGGAATGTGTGGGTTTGCATCTGTCTCACGTGTTTCACACCTGAGTGCTTAATCATAGACTAAGGGAATGACCACCTCTAACATAGTAACATAGTCGTTAAGGCTGAAAAAAGACATGCGTCCATCAAGTCCAGCCCATGCCAAAAACACCCCTGTTGATCCAGAGGAAGGCAAAAAAGCCCTCTGGAGCCACTTCCAATCTAGTCCCAAATGTGTGGGGGGGAATTATTCCTTCCTGGCTCCAATTGGTAGTCAAATAGTTCCCCGGATCAATATCCTATTTGCTTTGAAGCCATCTGTCATAATTGTCAATATTGTTCTGTGCTAGATAGGCATCCATTGCTTTTTTGAGTGCAGTTGCATTATCTGCAAGCACAACATCCCGAGGCAAAGAATTCCATAGCCTTACCGCTCTTACTGTAAAGAATCCCTGCCTTTGTTTTAGTTGAAAGCTCTTTTCCTCTAGTCTTAATGGATGACCTCTTGTTCTTAGCTCAGCTCTTTGCATAAATAATTCATTGGATAGTTCTTTGTATTGACCTTGAATGTATTTGTAAATGGTAATCATATCACTCAGACATCTCTTCTCTAATGTAAACAAACACAGTTTGACTAGTCTCTTTATAACTCAGATCCTCCAATCCCTTTATCATTTTTGTTGCACGTCTCTGCACCTTTTCCAGTTCAGTAATGTCTTTTTTTAGAACAGGCGCCCAAAATTGTACTCCATATTCTAGATGAGGCCTAACCAAGGATTTATACAGAGGTAGGATAATATTAGCATCCCTTGCTTCTACACCTCTTTTTATGCAGGCTAGTACTCTATTTGCTCTTGCAGCAGCTGAGTGACTCTGCACACTGCTGTGAAGTCTATCGTCTATCAGTACTCCTAAATCTTTCTCTAATGAGGATTTCCCAAGTTGTTTCCTATTTAGAGTATATGTAGCAAGTTTGTTTCTACAGCCCAAATGCATAACCTTACATTTATCTACATTAAATGACATCTGCCACTTTTCTGCCCATTCACTTAGTTTATCTAAATCCTTCTGTAGGGAAAAAAACATCCAGCTCTGTATGTATTTCCTTACATAGTTTAGTGTCATCAGCCAAGATTGAGATGCTACTTTCAATTCCCACTTCTAGATCATTAATAAACAAATTAAAGAGCATTGGTCCCAGGACTGAACCCTGCTGTACCCCACTTATAACCTTAGACCAATTTGAAAAAGTTCCATTTACAACAACTCTCTGCCATCTATCATTTAACCAGTTCTCAATCCATGTACAGATAACACCGCCCAAACCGAAGCCTTTTAATTTATGCAGTAACCTGTTGTGAGGCACTGTATCAAAGGCTTTTGCAAAATCCAAGTATACTACATCAACAGCAATTCCCCTGTCCAAATTACTACTTACTCTTTCATAAAATGCAAGTAAATTAGTCTGACATGATCTGTTCTTCATGAAACCATGCTGATTCCTATTAATGATATTGTTTGTCTTTACATAGTTCTGAATACTGTCAGTTAATAACCCTTCTAGTATCTTACCCATTATGGAACTCAAGCTCACAGGTCTATAATTTCCTGGTTTGGATCTTGCTCCCTTTTTAAACAATGGAACTACATCAGCTTTCCTCCAATCACAGGGCACTATGCCTGATGAAAGTGAATCAATAAATATTAAGTATAATGGTTTTGCTATTACTGAACTAAGTTCCTTAAGTACCCTTGGGTGTATACCATCCGGTCCAGGCGCTTTATTCACTATAACCCTTTCCAGTCTCTTTTGGACCTTGTCCTCAGTAAGCCATGTAAATGTTGGAGGAAATTCTGTGGTTTTGTCTGTTTGCACATAGCTTGTCATTGCTGCTTCCTTTGTATATACTGAAGCAAAGAACGTATTTAGGGTGTCAGCCATAGCTTTATCCTCACTAATCAATTCACCTGTCTCAGTCCTAAGAGGACCAATATCAACCTTAACTTTTGTGTTATTAATATACTTGTAGAATTGTTTAGGGTTTTTCTTGCTTTCATTTGCAATGTTTCTCTCATTTTCTATTTTAGCCAGCTTAATTGCTTGTTTGCAGATTTTATTACATTCTTTATATTTTTTAAATGATGCATCTGACCCATTTGACTTAAACACCTTAAAAGCCTGCTTTTTATTTCTCATTTCCCTGCTAACCACTTTATTAATTATTATTCCCCAATGGTATATATTGACGTGTATATTTGCCCAAGAGCATTTTAAATATATTCCATGATTCTTGTGCATTTTTATCTTTGAAAATTACATCCCACTGGATATCCTTTAACACTTCTTTTAACTTTGTAAAATTAGCCTTTTTGAAATTGAATGTTTTGGTTAAACCTTTGCTATTGGGTTTCTCATAACAAACTTCAAAGGATACTATATCGTGGTCACTGCTGCCCAAATGTTCCCTTACTTGCACATTGTTTATCATGTCAGAATCGTTTGAGAGCACTAGGTCAAGCAAGGCCTCTTTTCTAGTTGGCTCCTCTACTAGTTGGGACATAAAATTATCATTTATCATACTTAGAATAATATTTCCCTTTTTTGTGCCGGAAGTCATATTGCTCCAGTCAATTTCAGGATAGTTGAAATCTCCTATTATAATTACCTTTGCTGACCTAGCAGCCTTTTCCATTTGCAGTAAAATTGTGAATCAGGGTAAGACCAATCCAGATTTTGTTGGTTGAGAAATGATGTGGAAAACCATGGAGTAAGGACTCTGTGAAGGCAAGACCACCACCTACGTCACACGGAAACAGAAAGGACCCCACCTTTGGAAGGAGAGGTTCAGAAAATACACTGGATACTTGTCCTATGTGCATGAGCCATCAGTATTAACTCCTCAACCGGGGCATTCAGATTAAGAGAACTTCAAAGCTTCCAGCGCATAATAGTACAGTTAATAGAAGGGAGAGAGGTGCAAGTTTCATTAAGTCCATTCTGTGAAACCATTTTCAGTCAACGAATCCATTTGGTTTCACATTGAAGAAGCTTCAAAGAATGATTACCACCCCTCTTCAGTGTGGGGAAACAGTCAATGAGAAAAGTCTGTAAAGATGGTAATGTGTGGTTAAAATCCAAAAAGTGTCTTAACACTGGAATGTCTGTTTTCTAGCTTGAAATTGCAGCCCTAATGGTAGGTCTTAGACTTGTGCACGGCAAAAATTTTCAAGTAAAATTCGATTTCGGGCAAATTTTTTTTTGTCATTCGGAGGATCCACATTTCGGACCAGACTGGTTCGACTCGGATGAAATTCGGCAACATTCCGCATTATTCGGCTGAATTTAAAATACTTTCAAAAATGACTCTCCCTTGCGGTGGCAATAAGGTACTAGGCCTGCCTACTAGTCTACACAACTGTGAGACTGGCTGTGTCACTCTGAAAACTATTAAAACAAATTCCTAATATTTATTATATTTTGCACAGGAACAAAGATGACTCTCCCTTGCAGTGGCAATAAGGTACTAATGCTGGCTGTCTGCCTATGCTACCTATCTGCCTACACAACAACTGGATACTCTGTCTCCTTCTGCTCCCTCTGAGCTCCAACAACGGACTAACAAGAAATGCAGGCTGTCTGGGGGTCTGACGTATCATTAGTCCAACCCCCATCATGAAATGAAGAAGCTAATTGTACTAGAGAGGGAAGGAATGTATGGAGGGAAAGTATTGTGTGTGGACGGGTAATAGTCGTCGAATGTATGACATTTTGGACCAGGGCTGTTTGGATTTGGTTTTTAAAAAACTGACGGCCCGAATGACGCCGTATGACCCTTATCCGAATTCTGAAATCTTCCGAACCAATTCGCACAAGTCTAGTAGGTCTATGGTTTGCCATTTTCTCCATGAATGAAGTGGTGGTGTTGCCTACACAGTAGAGGCCTTAAGGAAACATCAATATGTATACAACATAGTGAAATGTTTATGTATATGTATAAGCATGTGATTCTGATTGCCTCATTCATTTGAGGATGTTTGAAGGTTGATACAGAGAGCATACCGTTACAAGTCAGACAGTTGGCACCTCTGTAAGAGCCTAGTTTTAGTTGTTTATGTTGTAATCAATTTGATTTTGTAGAGTCATCCTTCTTGGATATAGGGGTCCAGTCCGGTTGCATCAAAATATCTTTTAACATTCTTCCCCTCCGAAAGTCCAGGTTGGCATATTGTATTGTAGATTGGCCAGTTTTTTTCTCACCACATGTCTAATATGTCTGATGATGGGAATATAATCAGTGGCAAAAGTCATCCAAGGAGTAAGTGTCCTTGGTTATAGGGTTGTTAAGCAGTGAATTTGGAGTAAAGGTTCTGCATTCTTCCAATTGTGTATCAAAAGTCTTAGGATCGTAGAAATCTCATGAGTACCCCTGGTGGTACTCTGTTCGTGTTCTTAATAATTCTCAAAAATTGAGAATAGGGGTAAACTCTTTTTTGTGTTGGCAGTTTACATCTAGTGATATGCAAAATAGTACTGTGGTCTGTGGGTTTTTGATAAAGTGTACTGCTCAGTCCTGAGCCCACTCACAAGATCTTAAGGTCCAAAAAGTCTGCACATAATATATTATGTAATTTTCAAACAGATGGATATAGGAAGCTGGATGAGAGTTGCTACCCACTCCAGGAGCTCATTCTCACCAACCTGCCAGATGATGAACAAGTCATATAGCTGTTGTAGAAAATGATACTAGAATGCTGGAGATTTTGGGTCTCATATTTTATCATGAACAGATTAACTATCACAGTGTACCTTATCATCCGTGCTTCCAGTTACTCTTGTGCTATTTCGGTGCTTTGTCTGGTGGTCACGGGTGCAGGCACGTTGCTGTCTCTGAACACAGCGCTTATTTATACGCATGTATTCAATTTGACTAATTGATTTACACCTCTCTGTAGGCCTATATTAACTTCCTGGGGCCTAGTGTTAGTTGCCCTTATGTGGTGTTCCTGTGATATTTCGTTATGTTTGCTCCTCGTTGTGACCCTTGTTTGGCTTCCTTTCTCACTCTGTGTATGTCCCCGGCTTGTCTGACCATCCACACCGGTTCTGACCTGTGGCTCTAGCTGTCTACTCGCTCCGTGTATGACCATGGCTTGTCTGACTATCCACTCCAGTTCTGAACTGTGGCTCTGGCTGTCTACTCGCTCCATGCTATCCTAGGCTGGTTGGGATATTCGCATTATGGTACTTTGGCTTGTGCTGTCCTCCTCTACATTTGCCACTGTCTCCAGTTAGTACTACACGGTAGTACTCCGATTCCGTTGGGCAACTATAGCTTCTTGGGAGATAGAACCATAGGCCGGTTCTTTACTCCTCTCTGAGTAGTACAGGCCTCTACTCAGTGTCATTCTGGGTAGTGGACTGTCGCCTGTCCGTTTTATGTTCTGGGGTTTTGCTGGGGATTACAATTATTGTGTATCTTTAGTAAAGGTGGTTTTACTTCTATATACCTGTGTCTGACCTTCATTTGTACTGGTTACCGTGACATTAACAGACTGGGGTGACATTCGAATCCATGGAGGTTCCAGCAACTTGTAAACAGTAGAACTGTTCAAAGCAGAAAAAAAACATTTTTTAAAGTGAGATTTAACAGATCAGAGATTAATTCCACTGCAATATCAAGCTTTATATCAGTGTTGAATTGCATTGTGAACAGAATTCGCACAGTCATCATGAGGAATGACTATGCAGATGAGGTCCACATCCATGGTGACAAGAATGTCACTCACAAATATTTTTGATATACAGAATCAGTTGTAAAAAGTGTTGTGTGTCACGTTTATAAGCAGGCATTGACTGAACTAGTGGTTGTAAAAGGATATCAATGAAAGTTGCAGTGGGTTGTTCTCCCTGGCGGATTATTAAGAGATTTGTGAATTTGTAAATAATAGGGCCAATAGGATGAACAATAGCTAAATATTGTGTGAGATTCTGGTCTATCCA
The DNA here is from genome assembly GCA_037306005.1 of Rhinophrynus dorsalis. Taxonomy (NCBI): domain Eukaryota; kingdom Metazoa; phylum Chordata; class Amphibia; order Anura; family Rhinophrynidae; genus Rhinophrynus; species Rhinophrynus dorsalis. The sequence goes on from CM074721.1 coordinate 495,902,461, forward strand.
TCCAAGTAAAACTGTGTTCAAGAGTGTATAGCCATGTTGGATCGTGTAGTAGTTTAAGATAAGTATTAGTGTCAGCCAATTGTCTTAAGATTGTGTGTCAGTAATGACCTTAGTTCAGTACTTCTGCAGCATTACCCTTATCAGAGAGTCTAATCAAAATGCTATCATCATATACTAGATGGCTTATCCTTGAAGACATCAAAACAAAGGACCTGCAGCTCTACTGTTGTAAGTGGGCTTTCACTGAGGTTGTAAATGGTATCTTTGGGATTTTGAGTGGTCTGCCTGTTCTTCTGACACCTTTGCCCCATGCCTTGGGTTTGGCAGCCTGTGAAGCCTCTCTTGTTGGCAGCTTGGGTCTGAATACCCCAGAAAAGGTGACTGTGATGATGGTAGTGTGGGGGCACTGTTGGTTTAATTGTCTATTTCAGTGCTTTTGAGTCATACTGTTGCCCTTGGATGCTCTTAGGGTGAACTTGCCTGGGTATATGACTACATACCTTAGCCCTCAATATGTATAATAATTATAAATAGTGTCTTCAACTCCGCTGCACATAGAATTGTATATACCCATTGACCCCCTGAATTCCTCTTCTGCTTGCATTATCTGTATTGGAAAAGCGATCTTGGACTGAATGTTATTATTCTCTCTCTCATGTGATTCATTATACTCATAACCACATACATGTAACTCATATTCTTCTCTGTTTGGGACTAACGGTATATTTGTACTTATTTGGTATTAACCTTTACTTGTAGAGACAAAACTAATACGATCTGGGTTGTAGTTACATTGTAACTTTGTTTTAGAGCTGTCTAAATTTTGACTCATCTACTGGGTACTCAGAGGAATGACTTCATTTCCAGCATTAGTAGAAAGTTGGGCGATAGACCATGCGCTGCAATGTGCTGCCATACTCGCTCACACCATGTTTAGTCATTGAGATTGCATGTAAACCCATTATCTATTGCTTTGCTTTTTCTGTTATTATTTTAATGTATCACACCTCTCCTCACCCTTTCCATTCTTTTCTCCCAAAGTCTTCCTTTGTGATGCCACATACTATGCGTCAACGCATTTCTGAGAAGTCGCTAGAGCTCTTGGAACAATTTGTGGATTCGTTACAGGACAGTAACTGTATACGTCTTGAAGATGAAGTAGAAGAACTAAATGGTTATCTTCAGAAGGAAGTGGAAAAGTTCTGCAATAAACATAAATGGCAACTATTAAGATACACAGCAACTGCAGTTTCCACAGCTGTTCCCTTGGTTGGTGGGATCTGGAGTTCAGCAGCAGGAGCAATGGCAGCAAAAGAGGCTGTAGCAGTAGCATCAGGTACAGGCATTTTAACTGCGTCAGGTAAATTCCTTCAGTCTACTGTCAGCTTAGTGGCTGGCAGTGTTCTTAGAAGGTGGCTGTGAGCTGAATGAAAAAAAAATGCAATTACCAATTCCCGCTCACCTTATCCAGTCCCTCTCCCCCAAATTACTCTTTATGCTATTGCACATTTTTAACTTTTGCTTTGCCTCTGCTACATTTCCTGATGCCTACAAACATGCCATAGCAACACCATCCTCAAAAACAATGCCCTTGCCAACTCTGCCTACTCTAGCCATTGATCGGTCTCTCTCCTGCCTTTTACAGCTAATCTTCTGGAAAGTCTAATTTCCTCCTACCTGCTTGGTTTCCCTATCACATACAACCTGATAGATCCATTACAATCTGGCTTTCACCTTGTCCACCTCACAGATTCTACTCTCACAAGAGAAGCCGATGATCTGCAAATTGCTAAATCGTTAGGTCACTACTTTCTTGGCTTTGCAGCTGCTTTTGCCACCGTGGATGATGCTGTCCTCTGCCAAATTCTTAATTACCTATGAATTCATAACTTAGCTCTGACCTGGCTATCCTCTTACCTATCTTACCTTCAGTGTCTCCATTGCCACCTCTTTGCCCTCTCCCATCCACATCTCTGTCGGGTGCCTCTGGGTTCTGTTCTAAGACTGCTATTTGTCTCACTTTACAGATTAACACTTGGTGAACTTATCTCATTCTAACTCAAATATCACTGTGAGGGGTACAGGGTAGATGAGGGTTAAGTAATTTATCCAGCCAGACAAAAAGAGATAATAAATTACATTTATTAGAGAGGTCACAGCACAGAAACATAGGGCAACAACTACAGGCAAATAAACAGGGCAAAAATATCAAACGACACACTACTACTCTATTCTCTTCTTGGTATGCCAGCAAAGTTGTACAGATTGGCAGGGATTCCACTTAATACTCACCGTCCATTTTAGCTTTATTCTGGAGCTTAAATACAGTCCCAATAGAGGTGGGAATGGGGCACAGTCCACTGCACATTCGCCAGGTGTTGGCTTGCATAATACTTCTTTGTACCTTGGAGTCCTGACAAGGGTTTGGAGAAGGTGACCCAAGAGATCATCTACAGTCACTTTCCTTATTCTTGGGTCATAGCTACCGAAGTTTAGCTTTACGGACACCAACCTTGTTTTGGCAATATCGGGGAACTTTCTGTGGCTACAGATACCGCAGCTTGGCTTATAGCACACAACTGGAAGGGGGACCCGGCCCCTTCAGTGCCCACTCAACCTAACTGTTTCGGTGAGCACTCACACTGGTCCCAGTTTCCTCAGTACTGCTTTAGTAAGCACATTGGCCAGTCAAACTCCAGAATGGCCCCAGGCCTCCCTGTATTCTAGGGAGGCCTTCCCCCTGTCCTGCATTCCCATCTCTCTTCTCTCCTTCTCTCTCAGTTTCTCTCTTAGACTTCCTTCTACCATATCCCCTCCAGGATCTGATATCACAGCTACCATTTACAATATATATTTTGCTTAGCCTGATGTCTGTGGGAAGGGACACACATTCCACACACACAGATTTGGTCTACTCCCTGTATCTGCCAAGGTTTTAAATCCCTTTCCTCAAGTTGTGCTAACAATCTACTGGGAGCTAGTTGATAACACTGAATCTCTTGTATTAACTAGACTCCATGGCACTATCACTCTGTACGTCAAACATACATATTAACCCCTTCAATGCTGATAAGTGGCCAACATGCACGCACAGGAGACATTGTTTTCAGGAATGGGAACAAATGGCGAAGACAATGGAGGTCGCTGGAAACACACAGTGTTTCATTCTCATTCTCCGTCACAATCACCTATGTGCAGACGACACCCATCTTTATTCATCTACAACCAAGGGGATTCCTGATGTTCAGTTTAGTCACAGAGAATTCTAGCACTGTATTCCACACTTAACCCTGATGTACTTTGTATGTCTCCCTTACTTTAGATTGTAAGCTCTCGAGCAAGGACAATATTTCCATTGTTTCAATCTATAAAGCCTTAACCTGTATTGTCTAAACTGTTAAACCGTAAAGTGTTGTGCATACTTGTGGCGCTATACAATTAAACATTTTCATTCATTCATTTATGACGGTGGGAGGATTCAGTAGATTTACTGAAGAAATGTTCATATATACAGATTGCATAGCATAGTGACTCTACTAAATTGCTAATATAGTGCAAATGCTAACTTTATTTCATGTGTTTGTGAACAAGATGAATGACAATCACAGGTACAATGAACAAAAATGCTATTTCTTTCTTGGACATCGTGATTAAGAGAGGGTCAAATGAACAACCGAAAAGTTTGTTGTATATTAAATCAACTGCAATATACAGCCTACTGGAAGTAAAAAAAAATAGTCATCTAGAGCTGCTTAAAGGGATAGTAATGTTTCATAATAAAAGCAGCTCTAATTAATCATAGTATTTGGACTTTGGAGAGTGTTATTTCAATTCTGTCAGAGTTGTAGTTCAAGAGTAATTCAATGACAAAGTATCCCCCTCCTGCCCCTTTTACTGATGTAACACTGCTCAGCCAGAGCAGAAGGGAGGTGCCCAGGTAGACTGCAGAGAGGGACAATCTTCAATTAAGATAAGGGAAAAACCTGAAAAGCTTGTCAAGGGGGGCAGGGCTTTCATTGTTCTCATAGAAAGATGATTGTCCCCTTCTGTTATCTGTCTAGTTTTACAACCAGATTCCACATCTGAGAAGAGATGGCTTACACTAGGAAAAAGGGGTGGGGAGGGGAAACTTTGCTTGTGAATATCTCTTAAGCCATAAAGGTTTGAGAGATAAGACTTATATCGTTCTTCATGTTTTTTTATTGCCTACAAAATAATATAAAGTTAAAACGAAGTATTACTATCCCTTTAAGTAAATCATCCCAGTTGGACACTACCTAAGGCTTAGGAGACTTTGTAACACTGAAGCTAAGTGTGAAAGCAGAAAAATTAAGATAAACAGATAATTCTTATGGACACATAACAACAAACATAAAACACTTTATAAAAACATTAATGTGGTTGTTCAATGATGCAAATAAGTAAGACAAATATTCTATATTACACAGCAGCCCAAGTCAACATAGCTCTACCAAAAGATTAAAAAAACAAATTTAACCAAAAATATACTTAAAGGGGATCTAACACTCCCTATATAAGTTGCTCTTAAATGTTAGTTTATATAGCGATTACATTGAGTATTGCATCATTTTCATATTTTAAAACATTATTTGGGCAAAATAGAAGGAATAAATATTGCACTAACCCTATTTCCGGATAGACTGCGGGTACAGCCCTATACCTGCAGTCTGTAACTCTACGTAGCTCCCCTCCCTCTATCCAGCTTCCTCCGGTGACAGAGGCTTTCTGTCTGTAAGCTGGAGCGCTCTCATTGGCAGAGATTGATATGTAGCTAATGAGAGCGCTCCAGCTTACAGACAGAAGCCTCCATCATCGGAGGAGGCTGGATAGAGGGAGGGTAGCAGAGGCAGAATGACAGACTGCGGTATAAGGCTGTACTCGCAGTCTGTCCAGAAGTAGGGTAAGTGTAATATTTATTCCTTCTATTTTTCTCAAATAACGTTTTAAAAAAAACTAAATGAATGCAATACTCAATGTAATCGCTATATAAACTAACATTTAAAGGGATAGTAATACTTAAAATGTAAAAAAAAACTATGTAGGGTTTGTCCCCCTGAGTAAAACAAGAGTACTCCCACTGCTGAAAGGTGTTTTATTCAAACCTTATTAATTTTCAAAGTTGAATTTTTTAGGTGCAATATCACAGTGGCCTGAAATTGTACAGTGGCGCTGTTGCTATACCATCCTATGGAGATTTATGGTCCTGGGACCAGAGCTGTCCATAGGATTGTGTAGTAACAGCGCCACTGTACAATTTCAGACCACTGTGATATTGCACCTAAAAAATTCAACTTTGAAAATTAATAACTTTTGAATGAAACACCTTTCAGCAGTGGGAGTACTCATGTTTTACTCAGGGGGATAAACCCTACAACATAGTTTTTTTTTACATTTTAAGTATTACTATCCCTTTAAGAGCAACTTATATAGCTCCCCTTTAAGCACTCATGTTTCCATACATTTCAAACTACGAGTGACAAACATCAATTGTAAAAATTGTCCTTATTTATAAATCATAAGTAAAAATAAATCAATTTGTAAATAGCATTCGCAAAGTAATTATCTAAATGAACAATATATTCTATAACTGCTGTTAACAATTCAATTATCTCTCTATACCAAACAGAGCAAAATGTCTCAAAAAGAGATATTTGAACAGTGGTACAGTGTTTGAGATGTATGGAAACATGAGCGCTTAAGTATATTTTTGGATAAAACACTTTAGGACGCCTTAATAAACATTGACACCTGTTGACTAACAACTATAATCTCCAAGAAGTATTAGGTCCATATTGAGAATTGGTGCAGTATTAGCCATAAAAATACAGGAGACAAATATAGTCAAGTTGATACCTTTATTGGCTAACTAAGCAGATTTGGGATGCAAGCTTTCAGGATGTCACGGGACACTTAGGATAAGAAACACAACCAGGTACAGGTGAATTTAACCAGTTTATTAAGATAAATGTACAAGAGAGAATACACTTCCCCAACCTTCTCAGGGACAGGTGTGAGGACAGTGTACAGTCCACTACCCAGGAGCTGACACTGAGCTACAATCTCTGCCCACGGATCGCCAAGGCAGCAAGGCAGTAGAACCAGCCTATGATTCTACTGCGCGAATACTTGCGGAAGCCTAGAGAGCTAGGGATCCAGATAACAAAAACGAGACCAGGGTATCAGGCAGGTAGTAGCCAGGAGGTAAAGCTAGTCTGAGGATGCCAGAGCATAGACTGACCAAGCAATACCTTAGGTGATACTAACCCTGAGGCTGCTGACTGGAAGGCAGTCACCACAGTACCAGGGAGGTACAGATTGCTCTTAGGCTGTAAGGAGCGAGAGACAGCAACAGCCGATTGAGACAGAGTGGAAGTCAGACAATGCCGGGATCATGCACGGAGCGGGTAGTCAGACAGAGCCAAAAGTCAAAACCAGATCAGATAGTCAGCCAGAGCCACAAAACTCACAGAGCGGGTAGTCAGCCACAATCGGGGTCATGCACGGAACGGGTAGTCAGACAAGGTATGGGTCATACACGGAGCGGGTAGTCAGACAAAGCCACTGGTCAAAACCAGAGCAGATAGTCAAACAAAGCCAAGGATCGAGCCGGAGGACAATCAGAAGCCAAGCAAGGGTCAAACAAGAGACAACAGTAGCAACGCACAGGGACACCATGAAAGGGCACTGAAGCTCAGTCTTCAGGACGCATATAAGGCCAACAGAGAAGGCGGGACATCAATCGGCCAATTAGTGTCGAAGGTACAGAACAGCAAGCACGACATCAGTGACGCGCGCCTGCAACAGAGAGGCCAGCAGTCAGACGGCAGCGACCAGCAATGCTACTGCTCGTCCACCAGTGGGGACATGACAGGTAATGCAACAAGCAGGCCAAATCATGGGCACCACGGAAGAGGACCAGGCTTAGAAGAAAACCGAGAATGGAACCTACTGAGTAAGGCAGGAGCATGGATATTGCCACAGGATACCCAGGAATGTTCGTCTGGCCCATAACCCTTCCAGTGTACAAGATATTGTAGGTGTCCTCTGACTCTACGCAAGTCTAAAATATTTTGTACCTCATCCTCCTCATGACCCTCGACCTGTACCGGGCCAGGCTGGACTGGCGTAGAAGTCTAGCGATTACAAATCAATGGCTTGAGTAAAGATACATGGAATACGTTCTTAAATGCACATACCAGCAGGAAGATCCAGGTCATATGTGACAGGGTTGACACTCAGAAGAACCTGGTATGGACCTACAAAACAAGGAGCCAGTTTCCTACATGGTACTTGGAGGTTCAGATTACGAGAAGATAACCATATCCTCTCCCCCACTTGAAAGACCAGAGCAGCAAGTTGTCGATGGTCTGCGTGTCTCTGATAGCACTGCATGGACCTCTGTAAGGTTCTCTCAACCCATACCCAAGTTGAGCGGAGTTGCCTAAAATGCTCATCCAGAGCCAGAATGTATTGTGCCTCAAAGGACTCAGAAAGCAAAGACTGTTGAAAACCATAGATGAGAAGCGGAGAATTCTGAGAGCAGGAGTTCACGGCACAGTTCCTGGCAAACTCAGCCCACGGTAACAAGGTCGCCCAGTTATCGTGATGGTCCAAAATGAAGCAGCATAGAAACTGTTCCAAACCTTGGTTGGATCTCTCAGCAGCACTGTTCAACTGGGGATGGTAGGCAGAGGAGAAAGAGAGTTGGACACCCAGCTGACCTCAGAAAGACCTCCAGACACAGGATATGTACTGGCTCCCTCGATCCGAGACCAATACCTTGGGCACTCCGTGGAGCCGAAACACCTACTTAGCAAAGACCTTGGCCAACTCCCTGGAGGAGGTACAAAGTAAGCCATTTTGGAGAACTGATCAACTATCATTAGGATGACCGTGCATCCCTTGGAAGTAGGTAACTCGACTATAAAATCGATGGACAAGTGTGACCAAGGGTGCTCACCATTAGGAACTGGTTGAAGTAGGCCCACCAGAAGATATCTAGGGGTCTTGACGAGCACAAGTGGAACATGCTGCTACAAATGCTGAGCAGTCTGCCCTTAGACGAGGCCACTAAAAGAGCTGTCAGATAGATCAAATTAATTGGTCACTTCCAATATGTCCAGCGGCCTTCAAAGAGTGATATGTCTCCAGTAACCGAGTACGAAGTGGGTCAGGGACAAAGCATTTACCACTGGGTTTATCTACCGGTGCATCAGCCTGGAAGGACAACATTTCCTCATCCAAGGGTGAGGTAATGCTTGTACGAATGGTGGCCAAAATATGGTCAGAGGGAATGATAGGCACAGGAGGACTCTCAGCCTTGGGATCAGACCCGAACTGTCGGCAAAGAGCGTCCGCTCGAACATTTTTAGTACCAGGAAGATAGGAGACCACATAATTGAATCTGGAAAGAAACAGCACCCACCTGGCCTGCCGTGGAGACAGCCGTTTTGCTTCAGAGAGATACGTCAGATTCTTATGGTCTGTGAGAATCAGGATTCGGGAACTGGTCCCTTCCAGTAGGTAATGCCTTTCTCGAAGCGCGAGGATAATGACCAGGAGTTCACGATCCCCAACGTCATATAGACTCTGAGCCCTAGACATTTTCTTAGAAAAAAAACACATGGAAGTAAGGTTTTACCAGGAGCCGAGCGCTGGGACTGGAGGGAGCCTACTCCTGACTCAGACGCATCAACCTATAATGTAAAGAGTAGGTGTGACGTGAGTCAGTATCACCGTCACTTCATCTCTTCTGCTGCATTGACATCCCGATCTCCGCTATCCGCCCATTGTATCCCCCCAAGAACCAGACAAGACCAGTTTAGAGGACAAAATATGGAACAGTTTATTGAACAACTTGTGGGACTTATATACACCGTTAATCACATTAAACTCCAAGAAATAGACAAAGCATACAAAAGACTGGGACATATGGCAAATATATGATACAAAGGGTCGGACATGATTACTTTATGGGAACAAAGGGACTGATGAGTGGTACACAGTGGAACAAATGGCTGGGGTTTGGATACAATGATCAGGGGGGTAAACATGAGAACAAAAGGAGTAGCAGACTCGTAAGAGCCTTTGACTTTGGGCGCTTTTATCTCTTAACCAATGAGCTGGCCAGCTACCGCACCAGAACAGTCAATCCTGTGACCGCCAACATTTCTCCATGCAAAGTCTACGGAGTCCCTTTAACTCTGTCTCTGAGTCGGAGGCCAATCAGGATTCAGCCGATGTTTTCCACACCACATTGCCGTGACCTTTAAACGGAGGACCAATCGGAGAGGGGCCTACTTTTCCCTATATTATGCCAATGCCGGCCCTTTAACTCCGATGGCCCAATCAGAGGACGGCCGTCGGCTAAAATCCAGGTGGCTTGTCATGATCCTGCCGGCAGTCACTGGTCCTGTGAATTTCTCTCCTTAGGGTGGAGAAAGTTTCTTTCCAGGACATGGGACGTTCCCAGCCCCAGTTTCTGAACATCCGGCACACGTAACAGTAGGGCAGGATTGCGGTGGGACAAAATAGGAGCCCTGGCAAAGGCAGACTTCAAATTATCAAACGCCTGAAGTGTGCTGCGGGACCAGTAAGACGGATCCGCCTCCTTGTGAGTCATGTCAGTGAGTGGTTTAACCACAGTGGGAAAGTTTCTTATAAACTTCCTATAATAATTTGTGAAACCCAAAAATCTCTGAATGGCTTTTAAACCCACCAGATGGGGACACTGCAGAACTGACGAAAGTTTTTGTGGGTCCATCGCCAGCCCAGATGAGGAAATCACATAACCCAAGAATGTCACCTGGGGTTTGTGGAATTATCATTTTTCCAATTTACAAAACAACTTATTCTCCCTCAATAGTTGCAAGATCAACACACCATCCCCTCGATGTGCTGCTAGGGTGGTTGAATGGATGAGACTATCGTCCAAACAGACCACTACACATCCTTGCAGTAGGTCTCTCAATACATCATTAATGAATTCTTGGAAGACAGTCGGAGCATTGCATAAACCGATCGGCATTACTAAATATTCATAATGTCCGCTGCGAATTTTAAATGCCGATTTCCACAAGTCTCCTTCCTTAATTCTTACAAGGTTGTTAGCGGCCCTCAGATCAAGCTTGGTAAACTCTGTCAAACCCTTAATTCGGTCGAATAATTCTGTAATCAAAGGCATGGTGTAAGCAGGGCTTAAAATGTGAAGCCCTTTGCTACTAGCCAGACCTGAAAAGTTACTCGCCACTGCAAGCCATAAAATACCCACCAGGGCTGAATTTCTACTCGCCAGGGCTGAATTTTCACTCGCCATTGACTAGTGGAGAGTGGACATTTTGAGCCCTGGTGTAAGCATTCTTGACCATTAGTTTATTCAGCCCTCTGAAGTCAATACAAGGTCTTAGCTCCCCATCCTTTTTCTTTATGAAAAAGAATCCTGCACCTGCAGGTGAGGAGGACTTGCGAATAATCCCTCTGGCTAGGGCATCGGTCTCATAATCCTCCATAGCCCAATTCTCCTCCACCGACAGAGGATACACTCGCCCCATTAGAGGTATGGCACTTGGTATCAAATCAATAGTACAGTCGTATGGCTGAAAGACTGGTACTCTGCAGGTAACGAGGAAGAGGTACAAAGGATCTTGGTAGGCTGCTGTAGACAGGACTCAGCACAGTAGGAAGTCCAAGACAAAATATTGCAGGTTTGCCAATTAATCCTGGGGTTGTGTGTCTGTAGCCAGGGGAACCCCAGAATGATAGCATAGTGAGGAGACTTTATTACTTGGAATTATAGGGTCTCCACGTGGAGAGCCCCAACCCTTAGAGACAAAGGACATGTTTCATGTGTCACATGTGACGGTTGCAAAGGTCTCCTGTCAATAGCCTCAATGGCCAGTTGAGATGAACGTGGCACCCATGGAATAGCATGCTCGGCTGTAAACGCAGCATCTATAAAATAATGAGAAACTCAGAAACATCCTTATGGGGAAACCCTACAGGAGTTATCAAAACCACCCTAGAAGAATTAAAGAACAGAAAAGGAGATTTATAGGCACAGTTTCAAGAAAAAAGCTGTCTTAAGGGTCCAAAGGGAAATACAGCGGCTTAAAGCACTCCCAAGAACAAGGTCAAGTCCCACGGATGAGTAGGATCCCGAAAGTCTGGGTAGGGATGAGCCACTCCCTAAACAAAAGCTACACATCTGAAATGGCTATATGCATCTGAAAAGACAAAGCTAGAGTATATATATATATATATATATATATATATATATATCCAGACTTTAATAGAGCAAAGACTTAGCCCTTGCTAAAGGCCATACTGAAGAAAGGCTAATATATCTACAAGATGGTCATCACATCACTTTAAGAACAAGTACCATACTCTGCAGAATGCCTCGGATAACACCGGCTTATAAGAAACCATCATAGCGGTAAAGACAGAATCAGAGGAACATTTCTCCCCAAGATCCTGGATTCAAGAGCCAAGCCATCAAAACCAACTTCTTCACCTCTGGGAGACACAGAGGACTCATATAGGAATGGAAGCTGAAACGGCACAGCTAAGGATATATTGAGAAGCACAGAGACCGCTCCATACTGACTTTCCTTAATACCCTGGGAATAATAGGGAATGGTGAAAACACATATGCCAGGAGAAACTGCCATGGAATGACCATAAAGTCCACAACAAGAGTGAGAGGGTCCTGGGATCTGAAGTGAAAAGGGGAACTTTGTTATTCAACCAAGATGACATTAAATACACAGTTGGAGGACCCCACAGAACAACTATGGATCTGAACACATCTGGTTGAGTTCCCAATTACTGGCATCTAGCCACTGATGCCTGAGAAAGTCCACCACGTCAGGCCTACCCCTGGAATGTGAACAGTGGAGAGGCAACTGAGCTTCCTCTCAAGCAAGAATCAACTGACCTACTGACCATGCGGCTGCAATCTCCTTGAAGGCTGACATAGGCCATCACCATAGAAACGTCAGACTGAATCTGCGCTGGCAAACCCTGGAAAGACTGAGACCCATACAGCAGAATGAAATGAATCTGGCCAGAAGGCCCTCAGCAATCTGAAGACCCAAGGTGGTTCTATCAGGATGGCATCTAACTTTGTCCAGTTGGAGATAGACATGACACAGTGAAGATGACAATGCTGCCTTACCAATTCTTGAGACTCTCCAGCTGCAGTTCCTGAGTGTAGAATTGGGCAAAGAGGACTGCCTCCAAGGCGGGGACCAGAAACCCTCACACCTTCATGTACTCCCATACCATTGCAGACAGGTAAAGTAAGGCCTGAGACATCTGTGAAGAATGTTGAATCTCATTCAGAGAAAGAGAAGAACCTGAAATGGAACCAGAGAGGATTTCTTGAAATTGAGAACCCAACTGGGTTGTGCCAGGATGGACACACAAGTCCGTATCTGAAGGTGAAAAGTCTCTGCAGAAAGAGCCTTTAAATAAAGGTTGTCCAGACAGTTTGTAAGATAAACCCCCAAATGAATGAATGTGAGCAGCCAAGAGCTTTGTAAAAACCCAGAGGACCAGATGCCAGCCCAAAAGGAATGGCAGTGAACTGCAAATGACAGTCTGGAAGGCAAACTGAAGCAAATGCTGATGATCTGCATGAATGGGAATATACATCCTTTATGTCTATGGTGGCTAAAAACCTCTCTGGACACAAAGCAGTGATGAAGGATTGCAAAGACCCCCTCTTTGACCAGGGTGTAAGAAAATGATTGAGCTGCTTCCAGAAAAGGATGTCATCTGCCTTTTACTTTGATAACTATGAAAAGGTTGGAATATAATCCCATGAATCAGGTACCAATACCTGCATGTCCACCAGGAAAGGAACGGCGTCTAAAAATAGATGGTCTCTCACCAGACTGAGAGGAACGCTGGACATGAAGGAGCAATATGGATGAAGGTATTTGAAATCTATACGATACCCTGACATGCTCACCCTCAAAACCCACTGGTGTATGAGAAATCCATATATTGTCACAGAAAAACAGATGAACACTGATTGGCTGAGGTGGACCAGACCACTACGAGTCATGCAGACATAGACTTGGCAGCTGGGAGCATTTAAGTAGGCTTCTTGCCTGCCCGAGCCTGTTTGGGTTTTGGGGGAAGGAACGCCTGGGCCGATGTAGGAATAGACAACCTGGGCACATAAGCATACTGGTATGAAAAAGGAACACTTGATGATATCCTGAGGTATTAGTGCACCCCCAGTAGCATGGCTAATAACCTTCTCTAATTCTGCCTACTCATGCACGGGATAGAAATCAAGAATCAAATGTCACATGAATAATATACGCATTAGCTTCAAGGATCTTAGAAACAGTCAGAACATCCTCTAGATGAGCCTGCCTCTAAGAGTTGTTCCCCTCAGACAGTCATGGCTCTAAACACCCGAGAAGTGCAGAGCATTCACAAGTGGCAGTTCTGTAAGCTTAGTGAAGGGGAGAAATCTCAGTGTCCACTATTTGGGGAGGTAGCCCACTGCAGTAGGGCATCAGCAGTGAATTAATATAAGACAGAAAATCTTATATAAACAGACAGACAAAGGGGCATACATATGGGACCTGTGCACTCTGAAACTGGAATCCAATTCAGTCTTCAAGCTTATATATATCATTTATTTCTTTTGCTCACACATTACTAAGCAGAAAAGAACAATGGCTGAGGTAGAAAGCCATCCCCTAGCAGACCCAGGTACCTTAAACATCTACACCCATATCCATCAAGGAGGCCAGGGATAGGAGCCCACCTAATGGGGGATTACACAGCCCATGTAAGTTAATAAAATAAAAAAAGACTGGCTAAGATAATTTTTACCCTAATACACCACCTTTGAGGAGTCTCTGCTTCCAAAGAACCTTTTCAGACAAGAGACCTGCTCTCCTGGACAGAGGATACTTTATCTATAGTGCCGACAACTAGTATGGGTTTTTTAACTCCAGACAATGCAAAAATGGGCCGTTTCACACCCTCCGGGCCCCAATACGGCACTTTGCCTTTAATCCAAATTTCCTCTGTCTAACACCCACAATAATTGAACAGAAACAATACAATGTTATACAGCCAACTTCAACTGCACCCCTTGTCCCCCAGGCAGTAGCGCAAAAAGGAAAGAATTAACATTAAAGAGAATATAACATTGCCTTTATCCAATATGTGCGTCTACCAGCTGAAACAAAAATACTATGTCTCCCCAAGGGGACGCACATCTCATAACAACCCACCTGAATACCTTTCTCTTAAAGCAGAACTACCACCGCAAAACAACTTTAGCTTAAATAACTCCCCATCTGGCGACTAGCTGCTTAGTAGCGCTAGTCGCCAGAATTATTACCTTATTCAATAGATATATCCTTTGTTCCACAGCTGACAGACAGGACGGTTTGCGGACATCTTGCCATAGTGACGTCTGCGCGCCTGCTCCGTCAGTCCTTTCCGGAGCCGAACGGTTCCTAGCATCACCTACTAGAGCCGGCTGGACTGACAGAGCAGGCGTGCTAACTTTTGTACAGTGGGAAGTTTCTTTGAACATCTCACTAGACAAAAGAAGCCACCATCTTGGGTGGGGCAACCATATACCTCATATCTGTGGATTAACCCTATGAGTGCTGTAGGTGTAACAAATAGGATTACTATTGTCATTTTATATCATATGTTGCATGATGTTTTTGCTTTCTACAGATAGATTATTAGATTTATTTATAAGTATATTCTAGGTTTAATCTATTATTGACAATAAAAAATGCAATTTATATGTTTTATTCAGAAGGTACGCAATATTGAGAAGAGTGGATAAATAGTTAAATTCTATTTATCTAAATCTGAGATTTTATTCCAGATAAGTTTTCTATATATTTTATATGGTACTAGGAGATTGTTATGCAACTTGGTTTTAAAGTTAGAACCTACTCACTCTTGGTAACTGTGGACAGAGTTATGCAGATGAGACTCTTTGCAGGTGTGTCATTTTCACAACTGACTCAAAATGGATTTCTTAGACTAGGGCAGTCAACTATGTCCTTCATCTGGCTCAGGATGATGCAAGTTGTAGTCCCCAACAGCTAGAGTCCAACAGATTGCCCACCATTCTCTACAGACAGTGGTAGTCAGTTTTTGGACCTAGAACTGTTGGACTACAACTCCCATCATGCCCAAACAGATGAAAGTTGTAGTCCCTAAATTCTGGAGGCCCTCTAGGCAGGTGAATTATGACACAGCTTTGGAAACAAAATCCTGGCATAAGAAAACTCAGAGAACCTGACAGAAGACAGCTGATTTAATCTGTTATTTTGTGATCAGAAAACCTTGGTACCTATGAATTTAACCATTTTGTCTTTTTTCAAGAGGTAACATCTCCATTAAGTCTTGGATGCCATGTCCATGGAAGTGGACGTGACAGTTGCTGGCAGTACCACAGGAGACAGACACTGCTCACTGGTCCTAGAAATGTTTAGTAGACTCATGTACTCTGCCTGTCTCAGTTTAAAAATACTTCTAGAAATGATCATGTCTGCCTCCATGGATATGGCATCCAGGACTGATTGAAGAAACGAACAATGGAAATATTCATAGGGGCCATTAGGGTTTCCAGGTCATAGTAAGGTACGTTTGATCTTATTATTAAAGGGTGTTATTTCTCTTTTAAACATAATAGTCTTGGGAGGAGATGCAACAAGGTGAGACAAAAGGGCCTTATTCATCAAGATAAAGAGGAGCAATTCTGGAGCAAACCAACTGCACTGTGGAGGTGGGGGGATGAAAATTCCACAAATCCCCACTGATTCAAATGGGGCTTTGGAGCCACTGAATGCTAACTAGGTTTCTAACGAATTGCTTTAAAAAGGTGTTGGCGACCTTTCTAGCTTTCAAGGGGTTAAACACCACATTTAAGTCAGTGGGGTTTGTATTTTAATCCCCTGTGCTACAACTGATTTGCCTCAGAATGTTTCCTATGTAGTTTGATGAACAAGGCCTGTGATAAACTCTATGGAGCCTGTGCAATATGGCAGGGATATCCAGTTGTTGGGGACTACAACTCCTATCATCTGCCTATGGCAGTTTGGGGTTGATAGGAGTTGTAGTCCACAACAGCTGGAGGTACAAGAACTGACTAACCTTGAGCTAATGTCTTAGCAACTTGAGAGACACTAGTACATAGGTTTCACACAGTAACATAATGAATTAATGTATAGTAGCCGTATTGGTCCAGTTTTAGTAATACAAAGATATGGGTACTTTGGATTTCAGTGATACCTTTTATTTGTACTAACAGTTTAACCCTTTGAGTGCCAGAGGGGTACACAATGCACTGCTTTGCGTACCCCTCTGGCACTCAAAGGGTTAACAGTTTGAGTGCCAGTGAGGTATACAATGCATTGGTTACTTAACTGGTACTAAAAGGGTACATTTTTTAAGACAATCTTTCAAGAGATCAACTCTCTTCCTTAGGTCCAGCATAAGATTTGGGCCTTATTCATCAAGCTGAAAAGCACAATTATGAAACAATGCAATTGGATAAGGCCCTTTATCTAGAAAGTGTGAGTGTAAATTTGCTGGTGGTCAAGATGGAGACTGTTGGGCTAAGGAGGAAGGATATGGAAAGGGTTAAAAAAATCATTATATTCATATATATTAGAGAGAGAGAGAGAGAAATAGATTATATTTATATAGGAGTTTACTTACTTTATTCAGTAGGAGATAAAAAAAATGGCACTGAGGCAAAAAGTGCAACAACAAGACAGAGACATTTCTACCAAATCCACTGCCCCCTTTTTAACTGCTTTACTATTAGTTTTAACACTTTGTGTGCCAGAGGTTGTGCTCACTTACAATGCAATACACTTTAGCTCTCAACAGGATAAAAATAATTTCTAATCCTATATAATAATTCGCTAGAATGTTTGTCAGAAGCAGTCATGCGCAGCAGAGACTGCCCGCGCTGCAGTCATGTGAAGTACAGTCTGCCTGAACGCGCATTGGCTGATACAGAGCAGGGAGCTACGAATTCTGACCTCAGTCCTCTCTGCGCATGTTCCTGGGACAGCTTGGTCCCAAGAAGGTGCTCAGAGAGGACTACGGTCCGAATTCGGAGCACCCCGCTCCATATCAGCTGTGGCGCGTTCGGGCAGTCTGTACTGCGCATGACTGCAGCGCCGGCAGTGAGCAGAGAGGCTCCGGGCAACAGCTGAGACTGCTGGGTGGCACTGTGGCCCATGTACACGGGCTTTTAAACTAGTAAATAATAAGAACAAACCCTGTAGATTGAGAGATAGGGAGGAAAGTAGTACATGATAAATCCAAAAGGCCAGGGAGGGAGAAATGTGGATGGAGCATACAAAACGACTTGAAATTTAACCCTTGAATGCTAGAGATATCTGCAACACATTGCACAACAAACAATGCGCTGAAATAGTTCAGAATGGCTCATAAGGATCAGCTTTCTTTATCAGATTATAAACTGCAAGTAATATCAACAGATAACAGCAGTGATCAATAAGAAAATAAATTATATACATATAATATGCAAAATAAATGAGTATCCCAGTGTGTGCTAATACCTTTTTATTGGACTAACATTAAGTTTACTAGGATACGCTGGGGGGGGGGGGGGGGGGGGGAATAAAAATAAAAAATAATATATATATATATATATATATATATATATATATATAAAACAAATCCAATAGGTGGAAAGCACTCACTCCTACATAAAAAGTTCATGCCCAGGTGCACATTCCCATAAAGAGATGTAGAATGAAAACAGAAGAGGGCAGCACCCGTGGGTCTATTTATAATGTTCAAAAGAATTTATTGGCACAGAGAAAGGTCCCTGAGACCGAAACGTTGACTGTTTTCTGTGCCAATAAATTCTTTTGAACATTATAAATAGACCCACGGGTGCTTCCCTCTTCTGTTTTCATTTTATATATATATATATATATATATATAATCACATACTGCAATATTTATTTTGCAACTGCACCACTGGACTAATGTGGCTACCCCAAAATCTGCTGTAAATCAACCAACATAAGTGGCACTTATACCTTTTCAAGACTACTTAAAAACGGTATGCTTTTCAAATGTTGCCCGCTACTGGGAGACCATCTAAACAGTGCATTAAACATGTCGCCAGCATGAAAATGGTGATATGACAATCTTGCCTGCATCAAAAGGACAATGTCATGTTGTTGGAACAAGCATAGCTGATTTGTAATGATACCTTGCTGAGGAGTATGTATTAGCTGTGTGTAGTCCTGTTCACCTTCCCCACACTATCCGCGGATAGTAATAATATAAAAATTAACTGTAAGATGCGCACGTACCACACCAACTCCGCAAAAGGCCAAAAGAATGAAGCAGAAGTTAAATATACTGCTAGTTGTTATAGCGCACGTATGTATACACATCAGACCAGCTTGGACTATATTTAAGCTCTGCTTCATTCTTTGAGCCTTTTGCAGAGTTGCTCTGGTACTTGCGCTTCTCACAATGAATTTTTTTTATTATTTTGATCCGCGGATAGTGAGGGGAAGGAGAACAGGACTACACACAGCTAATACAGACAAATCAGCAAGGTATCTTTATATTGCTTGCAAATCAGCGACGTTTAAGCCAGAAACATGACAATCTCACCCTTTTGATGCAGGCGAGTTTGTCATGTTGCCCTTTTCATGTAGGCGACATGTCTAATGCGTCATTTAGTTGGTCGCCCAATAGTGGGCAACATTTTGATAGTGAGCCCTTAAAAATGCATGCTCTGTGGCAAAGGGAGGAACTCCAGTCCTCAAGTGCCGCTAACAGATCTCTGCCACATCATAGGGTGGATCAATCAGTGGCTATGTCACTTTTACTGATTCTCCTGAAATCAGAGATATTCTGTTAGCAGCAGCTGAGGACCAGCATTGCCTCTCCTTGTTCCATGGTCTTTTGGGTGGGATCTCTCACAAGTTGACCACTTTTTTTTATTACGCATTGCTAAGTCTGTGAAAAGAAAACTCATAGAAATAAACATTTAGGAACAGTCAAAGTGAATCTTTTAATTGACTTAATAATTTAGAGAAGAAACATATAGTTGATGTTACATAGTGCTCTGCAATCTAAGGCCATAAGCTCAAACTCAACGCGGTGCAATTCTGGGATAGAAAGAAAAATTCCCATATATTTTTAGATCAATGGGAAGTTTTTATTTGACATCTACGTTGCAGATATTATGCTCCAGAATTGCTCTCCTTTATCTTTCTGAATACGGCCCTAAGATCCATATGCTCAAACACAAAAGTGGATCAATACTGGTCAAACCAACCACTGGAGACAAGTAAGATTTGATTTAAACTGCATTTTTAACCCCCTGAATGCTTGAGAGATATCCAGTACGTTGCAACGTCTCTAATATTCAAGGGCTTAAAAGCCCCAGTTCAATCAATAGGGATTTTTTATTTAACACTTATGATGTAGTTGGATTGTCCCAGAATTGCTCCACTTTTGTATTTGTACTTATGGCCTGAAGCATTAACAAGCTAGGTGCACAGCCTCTGTTTTTTGTGTGTTCTCTGGTGCTTAACGAGAACGGAACTGTACGTGAAGCTTTTGCCACACTCTGCGCATGTATATGGCCTCTCCCCCGTGTGAGTTCGCTGGTGTTTCACTAGTGAGGAGGTCTGTGTAAAGCATTTCCCACAGTCTGTACAAGAAAATGGTTTCTCTCCTGTGTGTGTTCTCTGATGGTTAACAAGAGCAGAGGTCTGAGAAAAGCTTTTCTCGCATTTTCCGCAAGTGTACGGCTTCTCTCCAGTGTGAATCCTCAGATGCTTCACCAGGGCTGAACTATGCGAGAAGCTTTTCCCACAGTCCCTGCAAGGGTAGGGCCTTTCTCCAGTGTGAGTTCTCTGGTGATTGGCCAGTGCAGATTTGTCCATAAAGTTTTTGGGACACAGAGTGCAAGCATATGGTTTTTCCCCTGTATGTGTCCTCTGGTGTTTGAGAAGAGCTGAACTCTCTGTGAAGCTCTTACCACACTCATTGCAGGCGTAAGGGCCTTTTCCTGTGTGGATACGTTGATGACGTACAACATGTGATCTCCGGATAAAGCATTTCCCACAGTGAGTACAGGAATATGGCTTTTCTCCTGTGTGAGTTCTCAGATGTGTTAGAAGGTTTGAACTCTGAGCAAACCCTTTCCCACATTTCCCACAGACGTACGGTCGCTCTCCAGTGTGAGATCGCTGGTGCCTGACAAGGTGTAACTTACAAATAAAGCTTTTTTCACAGTCGTTGCAAGAGTATGGCTTCTCTCCTGTGTGAGTTCTTTTGTGTATTATGAGCTGTGAACTGTCAATAAAGCTTTTGTCACATTTACCACAGAAGAAAGGCCGCTCTCCAATATGGATTCTCCTGTGCCTTAAAAGATGAGAGCTACGATTAAAACCTTTTCCACATTCTGTGCAGGAGTAACATTTCTCTACTCCAGGGGATGTACAATCAGCCATAAATACAGATTTATTAGGGCTAGCATCATCCCATACATTATCTTCATACTCTTCTATCTCTACATTACCATATCCTTGGTTGCTTTCATTACATAAAGAAGGAAATTGCACATTCATGTCATTATATCTGGACTCTTCTGTTTCATACGAAAACAGTTCTTGACTGATATTCACCATGTCACCCTTCCCTTGACTGCTCAACTTCCTACAGGCAGTGCTCTCAACTCGCCAGTAAGTGGTAGAAATGTCACTCACTGGGTCTGCCAAATCTCGTGAATACACGGGCACACACAGCTGTTCTTCTTTGAACCTGATTGATTGAAGATCTAATGGAAAAGAAGATTTTGTGAAGTGGAGGTGTTACTTTAATGGACACCATCATCTAAAAACAACATTATTAATTCTGAAAGCTTTCAAAGTCACCAATGTTTTGCATTAGCCATTTTTAAATGATGCTTAAAGGAAAACTAACACCAAAATATTATATTGGTTCATATAATTTAAATATCATGCACTTACAGCTATCATATGTAAAAAGTGTTTATTCATTTGTTGCATCCCTAAAATATAATCCTAAACTTGTTTTAACGCAATTGTATATTGTACTATTCAGAGCATTTATTTAAAATTGTTTGTGCTGTTTACATTGAAAGATAAGATTTGTTAACTGATTGTGATTAGTGTCCATTTCTCTTGTGTTCAGAAAGGCTGTTATCTCAATATGAAGAGAGGGAGGGCACAGACCCACCTAAGAGCTCACCTGTGATGTTTAATGAGCACTGACCCCCCCATATAAATGTTATGCTCACCAGATTAATAACAGTCATCAGCATGTAAAAAAAATGAGGGATTCTCTGTGTAAATCTTGCTAGGAGTCACCTCTACCTTCAATCCATAAGAGATATCCAGAATATATTCAGGATCCAGAGATAATTATATAAAATAGCATTGAAATAGGATTCAAAGTAGTGGTGACCGCTGGGAAGACTAATATGGATGCCTCATTCTTTTTACATGCTGATGACCTTTATTAATGTGGTGAGAATAACATATATATATATATATATATATATATATAGGGGGCCAGGGATTCATACACATCACAGGTGAGCTCTCAGTTGGGTCTGAACGGTATCCTTTTACAAAGTCGCGTTTTAAATAGCGAGCGTCTGCACACCGCATTGAACACGGCACGTGGATGAAAAGGGTGACATGAGAATCTCATCCTGCATATAAGCGCGAGATTCTCATGTCACCTCTTTAAAAGCCACAGGTCCCTGATAATACTTTGCTACTACAGGGACTGTAGTGCATTGCGATTTTCCCCAGTACTGACACGGCTCAGTGTACCATAAATATTTCATCCAAGATCTCATATCGTCTCCACATCCCCACAGAGCATCATATTCATCTCTGCATAATGGACATCATGACTCTTCATTACAAGGGACTTGTAGGCGGCTAAAGGACTGCCTGTGATCTCCTTGTACATAATTTAACTTTTTTGTGTGGCACTCAAAGGGTTAAGCTACACATCGAACAAAAATATCTAGGATTTTTACTCCTTTGTTCGATATGTAGCTTAACCCTTTGAATGCCACACAAAAAAAGTAAAGTTATGTACCAGGAGATCACAGGCAGTCCTTAGCCATCTACAAGTCCCTTGTACTGAAGGGTCATGATGTCCATGCGCCACGTTTAATGCGGTGTACAGCCGTACACTATTTAAAACGTGACTTTTTAAAGTGAACCGGTCTGAACCCTCTCTCTTTTATTATTGTTTCAGCTTTGATTGCAACTCACCAGTGTACAGTGGGAAATGTCCATCTATAAGGAGCCAAATTAGCTTTCTCTGGTTATTGTCCATTTCCCCTCCCCGATTGTATATAATCTCACCAATGGACTTCAAGAAGAGACTTCTTGCATAATTATTTAATTTCTTGAAAATATTTGAACTATATGTCTATGTATTTTTGTATATAACATTTCTCTTTAAGTTAAGCGACATTGATCTATTCCCATATGTTAGAGCTATAGCGCAACGTGGTGGTGTTACCTTATCAAAGCCCATTCACACAAGAGATGGGAGCCATGGAAAAGAATGAATGGCTGCTCCCTCAAAGCATATGTAAAACTAGATCTTAGGACTCAAAAAATAAATAAGAGAATGTTTACAGAAACTAGCATGAAGTACTGGCTATTTAAGTGCATATATAAGCCCTGGTCAGTTTTAGTTGTTAGTCTTCCTTTAACCTTTTGAGTGCCTGAGGTTTGGATATATTTCTGGCACTCATAGCGTTAACATTTTTTACTGCTAAGGCCAGTGAGCAATAAATTGCTGAGCACTGAGCAGTGTCAGTGGGGAACGGCACGGCATGCCATCTTGTTTTCTTTGTATTTTTTTCTGCGGGTCAATTAATTTATGCACCTTTCTGGCACTCAAATGGTTAAATCATTTCTTTCTATGGTGACTAAGGGGTTTGCTGCTACCAATAGCTTTCTTGCCTCAGTCTCCATTTTGAATGAGCCCCCTGAAGTAGATAGCTGCAGGATGGTGTAAATGAAGGAGCCCTGTGGCAGAGTACTAGTTTTTCCTAACTGCCAATATCCATTATATTTAACCCCGTACATTCTAGAGACATCTCAACACATTCCAAAGCTACTTTGTTAAGTAGCAGGGAATTCGCAGTACAGTATGGGTCTGCTGCACGTACAGTCTTAAACCTCTGGGTGCCTGAGAGGTGTCCAACGCACTGCACCCTTCTGTCACCCAAAGGGTTACAGACAAACCTGAAAATTACAGCAAAAATCTGCTCTGACAGCAAACACAGAATTGCCAGAGCAGCTATTTGTTGCCACCTTGACGTCTTTCTCGGGATCTGCAAGAGCACGTAAGTCTGAAATATAAACTTCGGCTTCTTAAAGGACAGCTAACACCTCCTAAATAAACCCCTACACTTTTCTTAATCCAGGCAAAAAATCCTAATGGCCAACATCCTATATAATAATTCGCTAAGGTTTGTCAGAAGCCGTCATGTGCAGTAGAGACGGCTGAGCTCGCTTTAGTCATGCGCAGTACAGACTGCCCACGCCATGGCTGTTATGAAGCGGGGCTCTCCGAACTCAGACTGGAGTCACACAGAGAGAATTCCGGTCTGAATTCGGAGCGTTTTGCTCCGTATCAGCTGCGGCGCGGCCACTCTCTACTGCTCATGCCTACAGAGGTGGAACTGTGGCCCGTGTAAACGGGCATTTCAACTTGTAAGTAAACATTCCATAGACTGTTTCCCCCTGTAGGCTTGTGAGGAAACCTTCAGTGAGAGGTGTCCAGGAGTCCTGACACAAAGAATCATGTCTACAGTAAAGGAACCGGAGTCTTTATATAGCCCACCTAGAAGCCCAAATAACAATCCACTACTCTCAGGATCAAAAAAATACAGACAAATTTATATATAAATCTTGATACTTACATAGCTCCCAAAATTTCAAATGACCAAAGGGACACTTTTGCTTTAGGTGGTGATGCTGGGGGTGTGCCTGGTGGGCGGGGCATTACCAGACATTTTTAGGTTATTTCATGACCTATTGACACCTTTTTGTGTCACTGAATAAATTATTTAGCACAAAACCAAAAGTATTTTATTTACACAGACTAATTTATAAACACACATACTGAAGTTTACACAAACGTTAATGTGATTTTTATTGAACCCCACAGTCTGATCTCCTAAAAAGAGGGACAACATGGTGGGAGAGAGGGACAGAGGGATTTGGGTCTCAAAGAGGGACTGTTCCTTCTAAAGAGGGACACTTGGGAGGTATGTACTTACGTGGGTCCTCAAAATATAGATATAAAATAAAAAATACATCTCCACATTTAGAAAAATATTTCTTTTTATCATAAAGCATAAACCCTGTGGTAGGTAATGATAATCATAAGAATATAAATCAACATATATTGTTATAATGCCTCACATCCTAATGGTACAAGGGAACTCACCGAGTCAATGGAGAACAGGTAATTAAGAAAAAAACGGAGTCTCCAGGTCAAATCCTGAGAGTTTCCAAGTATGGTTATTAGGAGTAGTTAATGTTCCTTAAAGGGATAGTAATGCTTCAAAATAAACGCAGCTCCGCTTAATCTTCATAGGTTTTGAGCCATGTAGAGCTTTATTTCAGTACTGTCAGAGTTGTAGTTCAAGAGTAATTTAATTATAAAGTATCCCCCTCCCACCCCTTTTACATATTGTAAGCCACTTTCCTTCCTGGATTCCGGTCATCGGACCTGGCAGATCACAGCAAGGGACAATGTTCTGGCGGTGAGCATAAGGAAAATACTGCCTCCCTTGACAAAAGGAGGGCAGGTTTTTCCTTATGCTCACAGAAGATTGTCCCTCACTGCGATCCATCCAGTCTTGCTGTCAGTGTTACGTAGGTAAAAGGGGCTGGAGGGGAATACATTATAATTCAATTACTCTTGAACTACACCTCAGACAGTACTGAAATAAACTCTATATGGCTCAAAACCTATGAAGATTAATTGGAGCTGCGTTTATTTTGAAGCATTACTATCGCTTTAAATGAAGTAGTGTGGCTGTTTTATTAGTCATCCGCATTCAACTGAAGCTCAGGTATTTAAAGGGGAACTACTACCCCGCAATAACTTTACCTTAAATCCGTCTTCATCTGGCGACTAGCTGCTTAGTAGCGCTAGTTGCCAGAAATATTACCCGGTTCAAAAGATTTTTGCCGACTCAAAAGGGACTGACAGCGCAGGTGCACGGACGTCACTGTGACGAGATGTCCGTGCCATGTCCGTGACCGTCAGAAAAAGGCAAAAATCTTTTGAACCGGGTAATATTTCTGGCGACTAGCGCTACTAAGCAGCTAGTCGCCAGATGAAGACTGATTTAAGGTAAAGTTATTGTGGGGTGGTAGTTCCCCTTTAAACTCTAGTCTGCTTGGGTAAAAAAGCCCAAATATACATAGAGACTACTATACTCCAATGTGGGACTGACACTTTAACTATGACTCAAAATTTTAAGACTAACCTATGTAATCTGAATACTCACTTGTATTTAAAGTCTTGCTGTGTGGTTCCTGCCCCTGCTGAATCCTGGAAATAATACCCGGCTTCTCATGGATAAAACCTGTTTGTATAAAGAAAAACACTGTAAGATACCTTATAACAGGGAAATGCAGCCCATGGCTCAATAGCAGTCGCTGGACTGCAGCTTTAGTCACCCTAAGCTAGTCAATGACAAGTGTTGAGGACAGGGTTGCTCAAATACACAAGCTGATGGAATTGGTCAGGATAATGCAAGCAGGGTTTGATCCTCCCATGTGCATTGTCCCACTTCCCTGATGGAATGAACCCAGTCTTGTTTCTCTCCCACTATTGCTCCATATCTAAAATCATCAAATGGCTAAATCCAGTTTGGGCTCTGCTAATTCACATGTAGATTTGTGGATGGAAACAATGTCAAGCCGATGTACCAATCAGAATTAGAGCAGTTCTAGACTAAACCAACCACATCATACGGGACAAAAAAGCATTCCCTAAAGTTCCACTGATTCAAATAAGACTAACCCACTGAATGATAGACTGGTCTCCACTGCATTGAAAAGGAATATATTGGTGACCTCTGTAGTATTATATGGGTTAAAAGCCCCATTAAAATCAATGGGATTTTTTTCCTGTATGGTATAGTTGGTTTGCCCCATAATTGCTTCCGTTCTTCTTAGTAGATCAGCCTTTGTGTAATTACTGTATTATGACTACACACATTGGGGCAGATGAGCAGATTTGTAGGTGAAGCTTCCCTAGAGTTACCTTTTAAAGCCAGTGGCTGCACTTCAGGGTATGCAATAGAATGTATGATTGCTGTATACACACCAGCACTATAATTGTCACTGTTGTTATGAATTTAATGCCAGCAAGCTCTGTAATCCACCCCCATAGCATGGGCATGTAAATGGTGTACACTTAAAAGGCACACCCCAAAATGCCCACAAACTGCCACAGTTTTCTCCTCTTGGCTCAAATGGTGTTAATTGAGTGCCAGAGGGGTACGCAACGCATTGCTTTACAATGTGTTACGTACCCCTCTGGCATTCAAAGGGTTAGGGGTGGGAATTCTGGTGCATGTAGCTCAGGAAGAGGGACTGAAAATCAATTCCAGCACCTGATTTTGCATGGAATCACCATCAAACATTCACCCCATTGGGTTGGGCTTCAAGACACCAGGTGAACTCCTACATCATGCACCATATGCACAGAGAGGTGGAACAATTCTGCGACATGTCAACTGCACCAGATGAGCACAATTTACCAAAATTGTCACTGATTTACAGTTGGGTTTTTACCGCAAGTGCTAGGGTGGACTCCATTGCATTGCCGTGGAAAGTGGTCTAGCATGAAAAGGATTAAAAGCCCCACTTAAATCAAGGAAAAGGTCTATTTTGTCCCTATTGTGCAGTTGTGTTCCTTTTTTTATTTGTACATATAGTCCCATGTCTTTCCAACTCATTTTAGGATGGGAAAATGTATAATTTTGGTGTCATGCCCCCCCAATCAGCATCTCCAGGCATAACCAATGCCCCCTCTAAGGCAAACAACCCAGCACTGAAGGAGTTAAAGTTGATTGCTTGTGCAGTGGCTGCACTGGAGTAACAGATGCATCATGCAGCCAACCCAGTATTAATTACAATTTAAACTAAGTGCAAAGCTGTTTACCTGAGACTAGTGGTCTCAGACTGCATTCCTAGAGGGTTGAGACAGTGCAGATTTTAACCCTTTGAGTGCAGATTTTAACCCTTTGAGTGCCAGAGGGGAGGGGTATGCAACACACTCAAAGGGTTAAAGGATACACAGGATAATACACAGGTGTCAATTATTAGCATGGTGAGTTTAAATGAATCACATGTGCAAAACCAGGGCCATTTGTAAAATCAACACGGACTTCGCCCCAGAGTGAGAGCTCTGCTTTAGAGGGAACATTGGGTGTAACCCCTCGGCTGATGAAAGTGTATATGATGAATTTCAATAAACACAACCACAGAACCATTGACGGTCAAAGTATTCATTTAATATAATAATTAAATTATGCACGAGGCACCCAGTCTTACCCAGATAACAGAGAGTCTGGTAATTCTCCAGCATCACATCCATGTAAAGTAGTTTCTGTCCTTCTCCCAAATACACCCATTCCTCTTCAGAAAAGTACACGGCCACGTCATCAAACTTTACTGGAACCTAACAGACAGATTTCTTTATCAGTGAAGCCTTCCTCAGGACAGGGCAGTATAGGAAAGCTCTATAACAGTGATTCTCAGTCAGTCCAGAGGGCACACCAATAAATCAGCATTTCAACAAACTCAATCACAAACATACCTGGGAACTTAGTTTTCTGGAGTCCCCGAATTATGGTAAAAGGGGTATGGCTTACTTGTGAGTGGGCAGGACTTTGTGAACATGTCAAAAAGTGGGAGGACCTGGGTGGGGAAGCAGGAGAATAGGGCAGGAA
This sequence comes from Rhinophrynus dorsalis, assembly GCA_037306005.1. Taxonomy (NCBI): domain Eukaryota; kingdom Metazoa; phylum Chordata; class Amphibia; order Anura; family Rhinophrynidae; genus Rhinophrynus; species Rhinophrynus dorsalis. Next base: position 495,930,533 of record CM074721.1, read on the forward strand.
ATGGGAGGAACAGAGTGGGAAAGAGCAGAAGTGAGCAGAGTTTCTTATGAAACTCCCCACCCCTGGTGTCTGTCCTGTAGACCCGGTAATCAGCTGCAAAAAACAGCTCCTGCGCAGATCCAGAGAGTTCCCAGGTATGTTCTCAAATGACTGAGCCACTCATTACTAGGGTGACCAGACGTCCCCGGTTTCTGGGGACAGTCCCAGGATTGAGGGCACTGTCCATGGCTAGAATGTGTCCCCGGATCTAACTAATACAGCCGCATCAATAGAAAGTCACAGACGGCATTAGCTGAAATAGCAGCCAATGAGAGGAGAGTTTTGCCACAATACTCCTCTCTCATTGGCTGTAGTGCCTAGGACTGCAGCACAGTACTCAGAGCAAGTAGAGAAGGAATGCAGGCAGCAGCAGGGCACCTGTCTAGCACGACTTGTCAAACTTGAAGTGAGTGCCTGTTTCGGGTGGGCAGTGTGGGGTAGGCAATGTGGAGAGGTCATATCTACTTTTACAGTAATCAGCAGTATAGGAATCTAAGTATCAGTTGAGATGATATTTGAAGAGATTCACTTCGTAATTCTGGATAATTTATCAGTCCAAGTTTAAGGCTGATTCACCTGATTCAGGACAAACTCATTATTTCGTCATCATTCAGTGAGACCTGAATTGCACGGGGTTTCAGAATAACCCGTTCTTTGCTGTAAGAAACAATTCCTCAGTGTATTATCAACCCAGGATATTAATATATGTGAAAATCCTGGTCTTTTGATTAGATAGCAGGCAAGCCGGAAAAAGCCCCAGTACAGGATCATTTCTTATTGCAAGAGTTTGTTCTTTTCTAAAAACGGCAAGCAGGTTAATGCCCCAGAACTACACTTACTTACATATCAGGAACATATCACCACTCATAAATTTGCATTTGGTTTTATCACAGCATGCAGCAGGGTGTGAGGTTAGGCAGTGTGTGGAGGTGAGCAGGGTGAACAGAGTGTGAGGGTGGACAGAGTGTGGGCAGTGTGTGGACAAGGTGTGAGGGTGGACAGAGTGTGGGCAGTGTGTGGACAAGGTGTGAAGGTGGACAGAGTGTGGACAAGGTGTGAGGGTGGACAGAGTGTGGGCAGTGTGTGGACAAGGTGTGAAGGTGGACAGAGTGTGGGCAGTGTGTGGACAAGGTGTGAGGGTGGACAGAGTGTGGGCAGTGTGTGGACAGGGTGTGAGGGTGGACAAAGTGTGGGCGGTGTGTGGACAGGGTGTGAGGGTGGACACAGTATGGACATTGTGTGGACAGGGTGTGGAGGTTGACAGGGTGTGGAGAAAAAAAAATGTCCCTGGATTTCATTTTCAAAATCTGGTCACCTCACTCATTACTCACTTGTGATTAAGCAGGGATATCATGGAAAGCTGACTTGTTGGTGTGACCTGACAACTAATGCTGGGAAACACTGAGCTACAGTGAGGATGATATAGTAAGATAATCTGGATAAATTGTGGGTCAAACTAACAACACCATACAAAATTAATTTTAAAAAATAAACATACATAATGGGGCTTTTAACTCCTTAAATGCTAGAAAAGTCTCAAAGGCACTGCTTCACATTCAAAGGGTTAAATAAATAGTACTTTTGTTAATGAAAAATATGTTACAGGGCATTTCTTGAGGAGAACTAGGGAATATTTATTCAAAGGTTATTATACATTAACCTGTAATATTTTAAATCAGTCAACCGGTGTCCAAAAGGCATTTATTATAATGCACTCTATTGGACAGCTTGCGTCATGGCTCTCCATAGTAATAGGAACAGTGCCACCTAGTGTGGAAAACATAAAATTGTAAAAGAAAAAAAAAACAAACAAAAAAACATTTTAGTGAATAATCTCCCAGCAGTGTAAAATACCCTTGATTGGCCCGGAGACTCAAGGTTTTGACCAAAATCTCAGGATTTCAGGGTGACGGGCCATATTTTCAAGGTGAGAAAGCCAAATTACTTATTCAGTTTGCTTAAAGGGATAGTAATATTTAAAATGTAAAAAAAAAAATATGTTGTAGGGTTTATCCCCCTGAGTAGAAGTGTACTTCCACTGCTTAAAGGTGTTTTATTCAAAAGTTATTACAGCTAAAACATACATTTTTAAGTGCAATATCACAATGACCTGAAATTGTACAGTGGCACTGCTGGTACACCATCCTATGTACAGCTCTGGTCAGTTGACCATCAAGCACTGGAGTTCCGCTTTACCATATCATATTACCTCTTGGGATAAACAGTTAATCTGCATCTTCATCATGTTTAAGTGTCTGATTCCACAGCTTCAAACCCAAACTTCACATTGTGCATCTGGATGGGAAAAAATGACAGAAAATTTGATTTAATCATTACTCGTAATATGTTGGTTGTGGTTTTAGTGGAACTTACATGAATAGTAATACTGTTTTGACTTTACATATTCTGAAAGTACATAAAAGGTACATTCAAGTTTCCTGTACTTTTTTATTCCTTCATTTCCTATCTTCATCAATTTTGTTGTACATTTATGTCCCTGAAAGTAACCTCCCAGAATATCTGTATCTTAAGATTTCAGGTCAGTTGACCATCAAAGCAGGAGCAAATACAGTGCAGAACTGAATGCTCTGTGTGCTCCCATTTCCATTGTATGTGTTTTACACTGTATAACTAGACTTGCTGTCATGTTTCCAGAAAAAACATCTCTGCAAACAAATCCAACAGGCTCATTCTCAAGTACATAAAGGTGTATGAAAAAAAGCAAGAGGCTGGTAGAGTAAAAGTGATACCTTTATTGGCTGAGTAGCTTTAGAATGTATACTTTCAAGACAACTCAGGTATCTTCAGATTTGTTTAGAATGAATGTTGAATACAAAATACATGACAACTAATACATTTATGCAAATTATTTTTACATTTAAATTCCACTGGAGGTAAAACTCTGATCACCAGTGTCTGTGTACATTTTTCTTTAGGCACCAGTAGAGGCATCTCTTTGTAACTGGCCAAGTGGTACAATACTTCTTTCCCTTTTGATCTGTGAATAGCTCTAGTACATTTAGTGCGTAGAGCGTATGTGACTGCTGCCAAAGATGGCCAAGTACATGGAATATATGGTACTTCTTCCTGTCTACAAAAGAGTTATGAAACCAGCACACACATACAGTATATACCACAGATAATACTCATAGCTGGGAACTCTCCGGTTTTGCCCCGGAGACTCCGGATTTAACACTTTATTACCGGGTCTCCGGGGCACAGTCTAATTCGCCGGATGTTGGGAGTTTCCCTTGAAACTCTGCCCACTTGCGCTCCATCCCGCCCCGTTTCTCCCACTCCCCGCCCCATTCTCCTACTTCCCAAGGCTTTTCTGTCATTTTTTTTCTTTTTCTGTGTTTTTTTTCTTTTGTTCTTCAACCCCCCCTCCCGTCGCGATTAAGCCCCGCCCCTTTTTAATGACGCGAATCGCGTCATAGAGCTCACCCGGCGGCTACCCTCCGGGTTGCACCTTATGTAAAGTTCCCAGGTATGATAATACTGCATTCCACCAAAACCACAACATCAAGGGTAATACTCCTTCAGATCACCTAATGTTGACTATCTCATCATGTGTGTGAAATGAACCAATGCAGGATTATATGTAGGTGACACAGGACAAACTTTAAAGTGGAACTACCACCCCATAGCAACATTGATTTGAACTTTTACCCCCATGAACTGCAATGCATTGGAGACCTCTCTAGCATTCAGGAGAATCCTTTTTCAAATGCAGATTGACTAGTTGTGTGCAGAGTTGCTGATCCATGTGTGCACAATGTGATGCAATACAGTGATTCAGAAGCTGGTACTGATAATGCCATGCCTTTCTGTATTTGCAGTTTGAGCTGGATAAGTGCTCTCAACTGGCTTGTTCGTTGGTCTCAGAAGGCAAGGAAAGAGGTGGGGACAGACAGTGGCTTCTTGATGACGAGGGGAGGCTGCCTGACTTGTGTCTCAACCCCAGGGTGATCCCTTAGACGTTAGGCATGATGCCTAAGGGATCCAAATATGAACATACAGTATACAGAATACCAAGTTCTCTGTATGCTGTGAGCAAGAAGTGACTGGATGAAAAGAAAGTAGAACATTTTTATGAAGACAAAACACATAAACTGTAAGTCTTTCCCTGCTACGTAAACCAAAGGTACTCCCACTGCTGAGAGGTGCGTATTTCCAGAGTTATTTAAACTCTTGTTTTTTTGTATTAACAGTGCCTTCTAGTTGTCATATTTCAATGCATTCAGTGTTAAAGGTGAATCACTGACAAACAGTTCTCCATAGCATATGATAGAAACTGCTGAGACATACTGTCAGGTTGAACTTTAAGGAAGTAATCACACTGTCACTCACTGGCAATTTGAACTGTTATAACTTTTTAACAAAATGGCTGCCAGAAGTGGGAGTGCCCTTGTTTTACTCAGATGGAAAAGCCCTATAACAGATAGATTTTCATTAAAAAAAAATAAGTTTACTGCTCCTTTACACTCATTCCCTCCAGTCGTTTCAGCAGCAGGGATTGTGGTAAAATGTATCATTACACCTGATTTCCGTTTGGGAACAGGGTTCCTCCTTTAAGACAGGAGTGGGCAACTTTGCTGAACTACCACTCCCATCATCTCCTGCCAGCTACTGGCTGGCAGGAGATGATGGGAGTTGTAGTAAGGCAACAGTGGGAGGGCCTCATGTTACCCATCCCTGCACTAGGGAGAGAATCTGTTAGTGTAATCTGTGAAGGTAGCATCTTCTGGCAGGTTCCTTTGAACCCATCACCATCCTCTTGGACCATAAAGAAACGTTCTTATTTGGAGTCTCCTTGCTTCCTTAATCCAAAACACTCTAGTGGGGCCTTGTTTTTCTATCAGTTGATTACATTATTTCCCTAGCAACCTGGTTCAAAGAATATGAAATCTTAACCTATGTCTAGGCAATTTCCAGCGTCAGTTGCCACAGAACGCGGCATTATTATCCACTTGGGTCATATTATACAAACAAACCCAGGAAGATTTGCATTCTGATCTTCAACCACCCTCTGGACGATATTTTGTTCCATCCTGGAATCCGAAAATCTACGGACCTTGTGGAGCATCCATTTTGGTGGACTTCACTAAGAAGGAACATAACAGAGTTTATATCACCTGTCACATTTGCACCAGGAACACAGTTCAATGCCTTAAGTCTGATTGTCCCCTCTCTGTTCCTTCCCACATTTGGATGCGTCTGGATACTGATTTAGTTGTCAATCTGCCTCCCTCTCATGGATGTCCTGCTATCCTTGCTGTCAGGGCTGGACAAAACCAGGATACCTGGTTGCCGTGGTGACTAGAAATTGGGATCTAGTGCCTAAAGTTTACAGCAGCTTTTTTTTGCCCTTTCCTGGAGAAATGAGGAGGGATCTGGCTGTAAGAGGTGGTCCAAGAGGAAGAGGGGCCAAGGAGTGAGTGGAAGATTTATAAAAATAGAGTAATGAGAAATGTTGCATAATTCTGGCATTAAACTTAAAGGGGAACTACCACCCCGCAATAACTTAACATGCATTCATTCTTCATCTGGCGACTAGCTGTTCAGTAGCGCCACTTGGCTCCAAAAGGGACTGACAGCGCAGGCGCACGGACGTCACTGTGACGAGATGTCCATGCTTCCTGCTCCTGTGAGCATCGGTAAAACGCCAAAATCTTTGGAACCAGGTAATATTTCTGGCGACCAGCGCTACTAAGCAGCTAGTCGCCAGATGAAGAATGAATGCATGTTAAGTTATTGCGGGGTGGTAGTTCCCCTTTAAGCTCGGCATTTAAAAAGAAACAAATATCAGTTTTGGAAGTCTTAATGCTATGTAATTGTGTTTCTGTAGAAGTGACGTTAGTGAAGGCAAAAATGTGATGCAGTGAATTTATACAAATATGTCGGTAAATTCGACATTTTAGCGAAAACATTTTAGAATTGTAGGCCTTAATTCACTGAACAATACCATATTTATAATGCTGCCCATTTATAAATACCACCAAACTTTACCACCAGTTGTGATGATTTCTCTACAATTCTTTAAAAACGAGTAAGAATAGTTTTTATAAATCTTCCTCAGAGTGGAGGAAGGGGACTCCGCTGAGAGAGGCTGTCAGACAAATCGTGGTGTGAAGGTGCGTGTAATGTAGTCAATAGGGAAGGAGGATTATTTCTCTTCCTTGTCTTGTGTTGGTAAACCACTTCCACACATAAGGGCTGACATGGGGAGGGTGGTTGGCGAACAGGCAGAGAGATCACAGGACAAGAAGGAGGAGCTGGAGAGGTGTCCATGCGCATTGGAAGGGAGTCCCATACAGTCTCACATGAGGGGGAGACTCAGTCATATTATTGTGCTAAAGGGAGGGGAGAAACAGATATACATTTTATGAAGGGGAACTACCATCTCTCAAGACACAGAGACTGAAGACAGTCATAAAGATCTACTGGCGGTAAGTAGTTTGTGACGACTGTCGCAAAATCAAACGTGGGAGAATTCAGGGACAAACCAGTGAGCAAACATAAATAAATTAAGGGCCAGGGGTGTCTGGCTGGCATCATGCCTCTATATTTGAAAGCTTGGGTTGATGGGTAGGGTTTTTATTTGGATAAATGTACCTTCCATGTGTGCAATGCATCGCAAAGTGAAGAGTTGTATACTCCTGGTACACAAATGGTTAAGAGCTGGGTGTCATAAGTTCGCTGGGGTTGTGTGGGATTGGTTGGCATGAATCTCCTGGGGTGGATATACTGGTTATCATCTAAATGACAAGATGCTGTTCTGGATTACTAGTTTCAAAGGTAGTTTTTGTTTAAATGCTAAATTGCTGGGCATAGGATGATTTTTTTATGTAGTAAGGACAATCTGCAAAATGCCAGTTTTTCCAGCTGAAATTGTTGGGACTTAGGGGTAATAGTTCAACAGCTGATGAAACACAATGTACCCACATCTATATACTGTGTGTTAATGCAATGCACATAATCTGTTTCAAATGAATATCAATGTAATCCACTGGCTTTCGGCTGGATTGAAATTGTATGAAGGATTTCAGGAGAATAACACCTCATAATATGCATTGCACATCACAATGCAATAACGACTGACTAGATGGAGGGGAGACATTACAAGCATGTGCACACCCCATCCATCAAGATGGTGATTGGCTGAGGTTTAGAGAAGGGGGGCGGAGTACTTTATTGGTAGGGTTAGGTCTATTGGGGAGAAGCGACCTTAACCATTTGAGTGCCAAAGGGGTATGCAATGCGCTGCATACCCCTCTAGAACCCAAAGGGTTCATTCTATCTTTTTGTTGGTAGTGTTTGGGAAGGTGTTATGGAACGTCATTCTTTTTTTTTTTTTGTTTTGGGAGTGTGTCCTTCGTGATTTTGATGAATTGGCTTTAGATTCCATATCAGTCCATCTGTGGATTACTGGAGTAGGGATTCCTAATTACACGTGTGTTTTTACCAATGCTCTATTTTCTATGGTGGCTTTTTAACATGCGTTGGGGACTATACTCCTGACTTTTGTAGGCATAGAATTAATGGCAGAAAACGCATCCCCTTAACATGTGTTAACAGCCACCGCGCACAATAGGATCACAAATAGTATGGGTTGTTCCATTGTTTTCTATGGGGACTAATCTAGGGACCGTCACACATTTTTTTAAATGCCTGTACTTGGTTGCAGCTCAAGTAACAGAATTCCAAACTGTGATTTAAAACTACAAACCACCATTTTTTTCTGCTGACCCCAACAGAATCAACCCCCTTGTCAGCACATCCCTTTGAATCTTTAGCAGAAGTTCCCCTGAAGAGGATAACCATCAAAGCCATGACTTCAGCTAGAAGAACAGGAGAGTTGCAAGCCCTATCCATTAGGGAGTGTTTTCATATAAGACGATAAGATCATTTTCAGACTTCCTCTGGAACTCCAGCTAAAGATGTCACAGACCTGAAGATATAATTTTGCCTATCATCTAATGAAGAAGATCCAGACCTCATAACAAACTGGAAAAGTTATCTACAGATTTATACTAAAAGAACACAAAAATGGAGAAAAGAAACTAGCAACTATTTGTCACATTCTCAAGGGGCAACCAGAGGTAAGAAAGTATCCAAAAGGACCATCAGCTGCTGGATAAGACAGTCCATAGGAGAATCTTATAAGGTGGCTAGAAAGTATCCTTCTCAAGCCTTCAAGGCACACTCCACCAGAGGTATGGCAACCTCATGGACACAAAAGCATCATCATCTCTGATGCAGATCTGCACGGTGGCCACCTGGCAGAGCGTTCATACGTTCTACAAGCACTACAGGGTGGATGTCCAGTCTTCAAAAGATGCAGCATTTGGTAGATGTAGTCCTGTCCACAGTCTCATCTGTCCCACTCTAGTCATATCTTTTGTGTGTCTCAGCATCTGCTGCTGGGGATGGCAGGGAAATTGAGATTTTGTTTTGTCTTATCTGTGAACTCCTTTTCCCTGCATATCACAAGGTAGCACAATATTCCCAGCCTTATAAATAAATGTATTTTTCAGCACATTCTGTGTCTAGTGCCTTTTGTATCCACTCAGTGGAAGAGGGAGATCTTTGTATTGGTTTCAGGGGGTCCCTGTCCTAATTGGGAGAGGAGTGGGCAATCTCAGTGTGTGCTGCCTTGGGATATGCAGGGGATTAATGAATTAACAGGTAAAACAGAATTCTCAAATTGTCCCAAAATTGCTCCTCTTTTCTTTTGTGCATGAGGTTTATTATCTCCTGAATACAGTCACAAAGGCAGAATTCATAGCAGCCATTAGATTTTCTGCCCATAGTAAGGTATTAGTATGCGTTGGTTTTCCTTTAATCCAGGGATAGGCAAATACTGGCACTCCAGCTGTTGGAGACTGCAACTATCACCATCTCCCAACAATAGCTGTTGGTTAGTTGGGGTAGAAGGGAGTTGTAGTATTGAACAGCTGGAGTGCCAAAGGTTGCCTGCTCCTCTTATTCAGTCCTATTTTCCAGAATAAAAGGTATCCCGATAGGCATGGCACTAAATTAGATACTGTGAGAAGAAAATGCTACAAGTGTGATCAGGAGGGAAAGATATCTTCCCTGTTAACGCCATTAGCTATTGCTGAAATATGCCAGATCCAGTATATATATCCAGGGTTCCTGTGCTGTGTGGTCTCTAGCAAGGTAGCATCCACTGGTTTTCCGTATCACTAATGCTGTACTGCACTCACATAATACACATATAAAGGAGAGGTATCCTGCTACCTACTCTGCCTAATGGGAAATTCATCTCTGATCCCAGCCCAGAACCACTGGGTCACTGGAACATACTGAGAAGAATGTGCTAAGAGGAACTACAGCAATTCTGGAGACAACATACTGCACCAAAGGGAACATAATTCCCCAGATTCCCAGTGATTATCAATGCTCACCTGAATGAATGGAAATTGTTATTTGCTCCCTATAATGCTGCTGGTATGTTCCAAAATTGCTCCAGTTCACAGTACATTAGGGTTCCCGGACCGAGGGCACTGTCCCCGGCTAGAATGCGTCTCCGGATCTAATTAATGCAGCCGCACTAATAGGAAGGCACGGACAGCATTTCCTAAGCTGTATCTTCCATCCAGTGCATTCCCAACAAGTTTAAATGGCAGCCAATGAGAGAGGAGAGTTTTGCCAGGATACTCATCTCTCATTGGCTGTAGTGCGTAGGATGGCAGTGCGGCACTCAGAGCAAGAGGAGCAGGAATGCAGGCAGCAGCAGGGCACCTCTCCAGCAGGATTTGTCAGACTCAAATTGAAGTGAATGCCTGTTTGTTTTGTATTTGGATAACACCAGTCAGAGCTACACCTTCCTGTCTAACAGAGGTTAATTGTTGATGTGGACAATGTGGGCAATATGGAGGTGGGCAATGTGGAGTTGGACAGTGTGGGCAATGTGGAGGTGGACATTGTGGGCAATGTGGAGGTGGACATTGTGGGCAATGTGGAGGTGGACATTGTGGGCAATGTGGAGTTGGACAGTGTGGGCAATGTGGCGTTGGACAGTGTGGGCAATGTGGAGTTGGACAGTTTGGGCAATGTGGAGTTGGACAGGGTGGGCAATGTGGAGTTGAACAGGGTGGGCAATTTATAGAGAAGGATGGGGAGGGAAGTGTGGAGGTGGGCAATGTGGAGCTGGACAGTATGCAGACAGGGTGTGAGGGTGGACAGAGTGCGAACAGGATGTGAGGGTGGACACAGTGTGGGCAGTGTGTGGACAGGGTGTGAAGGTGGACACAGTGTGGGCAGTGTTTGGATAGGGTGTGAGGGTAATACACAATGTGGGCAGTGTGCGGACAGGGTGTGAGGGTGGACACAGCGTGGGCAGTGTATGGACAGCATGTGGAGGTGGATAGGGTATGGAGAAAAAAAATGTCCTCGGATTTCATTTTAAAAATCTGGTCACCTTACAGTACATCAGCCTCTCTTTATAGAGGATGTAAAAAGTTTTAGGCAAGTGTGAAAAAATGCTGTAAAGTAAGAATGCTTTCAAAAATAGGCATGTTAATAGTTTACATTTATCAATTACCAAAATACATAGTGAGTGAACAGAAGAAAAATCTAAATCAAATCAATATTTGGTGTGACCACCCTTTGCCTTCACAGTAGCATCAATTCTAGGTACACTTGCATACAGTTTTTAACAGAACTCGGCTGGTAGGTTGTTTCAAACATCGTGGAGAACTAACCACAGTTCTACTGTGGATTTAGGCAGCCTCAAATGCTTTTCTCTCTTTATGTAATCCCAGACAGACTCAATGCTGAGATCAGGGCTCTGCGGGGGCCATACCATCACTTCCAGGATTCCTTGTTCTTATTTACACTGAAGATAGTTCTTAATTACTTTGGCTGTATGTTTTGGGTCGTTGTCATGCTGCAGAATAAATTTGGGGATGGTATTGCATGGTGGATAAGTATCTGGCTGTACTACTCAGTACTGAGGAGACCATTAATTCTGACCAAATCCTCAACTCCATTTGCAGAAATGCAGCCCCAGACTTGCAAGGAACCTTCACCATGCAACACTGTTGCCTGCAGACACTCATTCTTGTACAACTTTCCAGCCGTTCGGCAAACAAACCTCCTTCTGCTACAGCCAAATATTTCAAATTTTGACTCATCAGTCCAGAACATCTGCTGCCATTTTTCTGCATCCCAGTTCCTGTGTTTTCATGCATAGTTGAGTTGCTTGGCCTTGTTTCCACATGGAAGATATGGCTTTTTGACCGCAAGTCTTCCATGAAGGACACTTCTGACCAGACTTCTCTGGAAAATAGATGGGAGTACCAGGGTCCCACTGTTTACTGCAAATTCTGAGCCCATGGCCTTGGACAGCACATGTGGAAATCCATCTGCCTTGAAATTTCTGCCTGGGATAGACCTTGCTGATGCAGTATCAGTGCCTTGTATCTTGTTGCTGTGCTCAGTCTTGCCATGGTGTATATTTATTGACATTAAACTGTATTCAGCAACCTCACCTTGTTAGTTGACTTTGACTGTTCCTCACCTAGTTTTATTCTTCCTACACAGCTGTTTCTGTTTCAGTTAATGATTGTGTTTCAACCTACATACTATTATTATTATAGCGCCAACTAATTCTGCAGCACTGTACATACTAAATTGATGATCATTAGCACCTGTTTGGTATAATTGTTTAATCGTACACCTGACTATATGCCAACAAAATCCCTGACTGTGCAAGTGTACCTAGAAGAACTGATGCGGTTTTGAAGGCAAAAAGGGTGGTCACACTAAATATTGATTATATTTAGATTTTTCTTCTATTCACTTACTATGCATTTTGTTAATTGATGAATATAAACTACTAGCATGTATATTTTTAAAAGCATTCTTACTTTATGGCATTTTTAACACCTGCCTATAACATTTGCACATTACTGTATGCTGTACTGTATGCTGTACTGTATGCAGGGTATTACATTCTGACATGCTTTCATAATGAACCTCAAAACGGTTACCAAACGTCTGCTTTTATTTTTATTCTCATTGTTTTAGTCCTTTGTATCATGTCAAGGGGAGCAGGACTTTCATTGTTCTCATAGGAAGAAGATTGTCCCCTGCTGTTATCTGTCTGGACTATGGACTGCATTCCACATCTGAGAAGAGATAGCTTACACTAGGTAAAAGGGGCGGGAGGGGAAACTTTGCTTGTGAATATCTCTCAAACCATAAAGGTTTGAGAGATAAGACTTATATTGTTCTTCATGTTTTTTTAATGCCTACAAAATAAAATAAAGATAGAACGAAGTATTAGTATCCCTTTAAGGCAACTTTGGCTGTTCAGCAGGAAACTAACACATCTGCTGGGGGATGATGGCAGTAGTAGTCTCCAACAGCTGGACAGCCAAATATTGCCTACCCTTTTACTATGTCAATCGTTGTACTCCCAACCCAACAGTTGGAGGAACAATTGATTACTTCTGCACTATGGTGAAATAAATGCAAGATAAACTCTCCATTGTGATAAACTCTCCTTTCTATGTGGGCAACAGCTGGAGGGCCCAGTCAGCACTAAGGTCTCTCCAGCTTAACCCTCTGAGTGCCAGAGGGGTACGCAACACATTGCAAAGCAATGCATTTCTTACCCCCCCTGGCACTCAAAGGTTTAAAAGATCTTAGAGCATAGTCACCATAGAAAAACAGAAATTGGAGCTTCTCTAGTTCATCTCCCTCAAGGTGCACGCAGGTGAAATACAGAGTTCTAACCCTTAGGGACAGGCAACCACTGGCTCTCCAGAAGTCAGAGACCAACTCCCATTATCCCCAACCAGCCAATAATTGACAAACTCTGCAGTAGAGGGTCAGCTGAGTTCCACTCCAAAACTCAAGGAGCAATGCCTTTTTCTTCTAATGTAAGGATGCTGCACCCTTGTTGACGGTCACTATAATAAAGTCACTTGTGGATTTCATGTATATGTACAGATAGAATATATATCTGTGTATCCAATCTGTACATATGCACGGGAATTAACCCCTTTACGACCACCCTATCCACGGGAGGCCAGCTGTTAAATACCATGGGACTTTTTTTTTTTTTTTTTTTATGCAATAGATTCTGGGATCGCCAAGCAGTGTGCAGCCACGCTGCGACCCTGGAATTCCATGACGTGCCAGGACCATCACCAGTCCTTAAGTACCGGACCACCGAGATGGTCCTGGCATGTCAGTAGCTCTTAAGGGGTTACTTTATTTGAAGACTTGGGAGCCATTTTCTTGTAGTCCAGCACCAGAAGGGATATGCACTAAGGTATGACAGGAAGGTGATAAAGTGGAGATATCTTCTGCAGTGATATCTCATCTCCAGTTCCTACGTTAGTCTAAGGAGTCTATGCACTAAGAAATCTTAATGCATAAACTCTATTGAATAACATAGGAAATGGAGAAGTGATATCACTGAAGAAGTTTTCTCCAATTTATCACCTCTTTATTGCTCTTAGTGCATAACCCTCCCAGGTGTCAATTTGTGTCACAGCCATCAAATGGGCCGTGCATCCTCTAGACCAGCGATGTCAGTTGTTGGTGCTCCAGCTGTTGAGGACTACAACTCCCATCATACCCAACCAGCCTTTGCCTGCTTGATGATGATGGGAGTTGTAGTTTCCAACAGATGGCGAGCCAAAGACAGACTATGTCTTCTCTAGTGTTTAGAACTCTGTGGGACAGCAAGAGGTGTGATGTCACTAGATGAGGCCATCAGGTTTTAAAATTAGGATTATGAGATTTTTACAGGTTATTCCTGATGGAAGTCAGGTTCTGTGAGGAACAGTGGGTTTGCTACCAATTGTTCTAGTCATTTTCAAACCTAATAAGCTTTATTTTCAATTAGTCTGTAGCGGCAACGTGATCCAGTGACTGTGAGATATTGCATATTTAACCCTTGGAATGCCAGACGGTAAGCAATGCATTGGTCTGGCACTCAAAAGGTTAAAGAAATGTATGGTATGAGCAAAGGGCCTGAATGATAGTAAATTGTTAAATGGTCTGTCCCACGAAGAAGGAAATTGATCCAACAAAAGAGCCGTGTTTAATAGATTAAAGGTTCTGCCTATGTAGAAGCAAAATCAATGAATGACAGGAATATGTCTAAAGTAGAGCTTGTGAAACAGGAGATTTTGAAAAAGCTGTCAAAATCCAGTATTTCTGGCAGACTTTTATTATTTAAAACAATTGAGATATTTAGCTTTATGAATTTGTCAGTTTATGCTTATTAGACAGTAGTGTAAGGCATGACAGAAAGAAAATAATATTCCATACTGCTCCCCATTCCAACTGTCATTCCTTGCCAGCCAGTACTAGCTAATTTGCATAAAAGTGACATAAAAATAATGCTAAATAAATAAATCTATTTCACAGTCTCCCTTGGGCTAGCCTGTGCTTCCTTACCCCTGTATGGCCTCCAGCCACTTCCTCATTGCTACATCAGGTAACAGGCACTAGCATGGATGCCTGTTTATGGGCCTATTCTGAATGGCCTAACTGATCCCGCCTCCTTCTGCTCCTTTATAAACCTCCTTGGGCCCAGGAGTCATTGCCCTTACGCGGTGTTTCTGCTATTGTGCTCTGTGCCTTATCTGACAATCAGTTCTATGTATGACCCCAGCTTGTCTGACTACCCACATTGGTTCTGACCTGTGGCTCTGGCTGACTACTCGCTCTGTGTAGCCTCCAGTTGAATTCCCTGTGGGCCTGGTTACTTTTGCTCCTTGTAGTCTTTGGTTTGCCTAACTCGCTCAGCATAGTCTCCGGTTGTCTGACCAGTGGCCTGGTTACTCTCACCCTGTGTAGACCCTGGCTTGTCTGATCTGTGACTGGCTGCCTACTCGCTCCCTACACTACCTGCTTGCCTGACCTGTAGTCTTGGTGCCTCCTGGCTCTGGTCTGCTTTTGCTCTCTGTTGCCTCCGTTTGCAGACCAAATGGTGACTTACACATTCTCTGTTGTCCCACTTGAGTAGTGCAGTGCACAGCACAATGTGCAGCTCTGGAGGGACCTTGGGTCCTATTTGCTTGTCTGGGGTTGTGTGGGCTATACTATTACTGCTGTACATTTTAAATAAAGGTGGTTATATTCATGTGATTGTGTCTGTCCTTCTTTTGCCTGCACATTGTGACAATCTATTGTTTCAGATAAAATTTGACTAGCATAAACATAGGTGATTTTCACAAAGTGACTGTTTCACTTTAATTGTTAAATCCACTGTAGGATTAGTGCAAAGTGAGTGAATGTGTCTATTTTTTTTAATTGGTAATACTTTAGGTTACATTTGGGACAAAATTGACTTAATGGCATTTACATGTTTAATGGGTTAATGGAATAGTAATATTTACTAAGTGAAAAAAATATATATTGTAGTGTTTATTCCCTTACGTAAAACAAGGGTGCTCCCATCGCTGAAAGCTGTTTTATTCAAAGGTTATAACAGCTCAAACTGTTTTTTTTTTAGGTGTAGTATCACAGTGGCACTAATGTTACACTATCCTGTGGACAGCTCTGGTCAGTTGACTATAAATCTCCATAAGATGGTGTAGCAACAGCACCACAGTACAATTTCAGGCAACTGTGATACTGCACCTAAAAAAAATTCAAGTCTGAGCCATAATAACTTTTGAATAAAACAGCTCTCAGCAGTGGGAGCACCTTGATTTATTCAGGGGGATAAACCTACAACATTTTATTTTACATTTTAACTACTAGTAGCTTTAAAGGGATAGTAATACTTTATTTTAACAAACTTTAATATTGTTCAAATGATCGTAGTCTTCTTTCCATAACTTTTATATTTTCCATGTAATATTGTTCTAAAGTTCTCCCCTCCCGCCCCTTTTACCCATGTCAGCACTGTAGCCGACAAGCTTAGAGAAAGGTCTACAAAGTGTGCCTGGTTTGAGGCAGCCACACTCTGTAGACCGTTCTCATGAAGATTCTCATTGTATGCCATGTTAATTTGGCTCTGCAGACAAGCCGTCCGGTCCCGGGACCAGAATCTAAGTTTGTCAGCTACATCGCTGACTTGGGTAAAAGGGGTGGGAGGGGGGAACTTTTGCACAATATTGCAAGAAAACTATAAAAGTTATGGAAAGAAGACTAAGATCATTTGCTTTATTTATTAGAACAATATTAAAGTTTGTTAAAATAAAGTATTAGTATCCCTTTAAATTATTGACAGGCAACCAGTTTCACTCAAAGGGCAGAATATGTGTCCCCCATGGGGCAGTTTGATCCAAAACTCCAACTCTTGATGAGTTCCTGTGCTGCCTGTTGCCAACCAACTAGTTAAAGGGTCCGACCCATGCACTGCAATGTGTTTTGGTTCAGTCCAAAGCTGGTGCAAATGGCAGAATGCAAAAAAAGTGGAGCACATGCTAGTTTGAAATCCATAAATGTATATTTTATTTGAGACTGTACACATTTTGATACAAGAAAGATACTAATACCTTGCTGCTGAATAGCACATGTACATAAATTCAAGGCACAGTCAGTCAGAGGTATGAAAATTTGTGCTAACTGCTTTGTTGAATTAGGAGCAATAACTAATCCTCTCATAAAACTGTGAACTTGCATCAGCGCCCATTTTTTAAATGCGTCCATTTGCTAGTTCATAAAAACATGCACAATTCAGTAATATTTTGACACTATATTTTTTTCCCAACAACAGAACATTTTAAATAGCAATTGCATGTGTGTTTTTGCATTCTGCCTAAAGTGACCTAATGACAGTGACACTTCCAATGGGTTAATTAACTGGTCGATATTATGCACTAGTGACCTAGTAACAGTGACAAATTTAACATCTTAAATGTCAGTATTAACAACAGCCAAGCTACAAAATGAGAGTGATATGTTTAACCATAAGAGTGCCACTGGGGTGCCCAGGTACTCAAATGGATAATTGTATAAAGGATCAGCAGAGATCAGTTAAATTAATTTACCAGACTGTAATAACAGCAAAATATATTATCTTCAAAACCAATGCAGAATATGCAGACTGGTGGAATTCAACAAAAATCAATTCAGTTACAACTGTATACAATATTAACCCTTTGGATGCCAGAGGGATAAAACGTAATCAGTGCATTGGCTACCCCTCTGGCACTCAAAGGCTTAAAAAATATATATAATTTGCCAAAAAGCAGTATTTCCTATAATAATAAATGGATACACACACAAATTCAGCCTTGACATCACATAGAATACAAGAACAATGCAATGAACACCTCTCCACATCTGAGAAGTCAGTGCTGGGCAATCTGAGGCCCTCCAGCTGTTCAGGACTACATTTCCCATTATCCCCAGCCATGATGATGGGAACTGTAGTCCTGAACAGCTGGAGGGTCTCATGTTGCCCAGGCCAGGTCTAAGACGTTAATAATTATAAATATAATCATTGTCCTGTCATATTGTAGTTACCTGACAGCCCTCAAAGAGCTTGTTCTAGTCAGATGCCCCTCTTACATGCACTCCAGAGGGCAAGGAAGTCCTAGGCTGTATGCTGATTGGCTGTGGAGTGGAGGATTCTGGGAGTGGTAGTCCTGCTATCAGTGACCATACAGACTGCTTTCTGAGGGTGGGAATACAACTCCCGCAGGGCATAAAGAGGAAACGCAACAAGGACCCAGACTATGGCAGAGCAGGAGGGGACCTGGGAACTGTGACCATTCCTATTTATTGATCTTGTATTTAGGTCTAGGGACTACACAACCCCGGGGAGCGGTTCACTTGCTATGTAATAACCAGAACTACAACTCCCACAATTCCATGTAGCTCACATACATGTTACAAGTTCGGTAGGGGGTTCTAGGAGTCGTAGTTCTCTCTTGTTTAACCTTATGAATGCAAGCGGTGTCCAATGCACAAGTCACTGCCACTCAGAGTTAAAACCAATCTACTGTGTAGACGTTTCCCACAGGACTGCAAATTTACTAACTCTGGGTTGGCCAACTCGAGGCCCTCCAGCTGTTTTGGGTTACATTTTCTCATTATCTCTGACCCGCTATTTGCGTGCTGGGGATATAGACTGTAGTCATGAACAGCTGGAGAGTCTCATTTTGGGCACTACGGCAATAACCCATACTACACCAGATATTGTGCTCGCTCCCTGCACTCCAGGACATGTCCGGATATGTAGGCCCCCATTTATCACAGAGGGGCGCTTCATCAAATAACAGCGGAGAATCAATCTTTTAGTTTTACCCGCAAAACTACAATTCCCATAATGCTGCGCGGCAGCATCACGTGGCGCAGAGTGACAGCCAATCACGGGCCGCATTTCCGGCCACACCCCCTTCCCCTTTAGACACAAAGGCTTCAGGCTCTATCAGGTAAAAGACAGAAATGCAGCGGGTTATTTTGGGGGAAATGGCCTGATACTTGTCATTTCTGTCGTATGGGGGTGGGGGACATACTGGTAGTCAAACGGCCGACTCTAGTTACATTGTAAATGATTTTTACAAATATAAACACATGTAATTCGTAGGACAGTGCTTTCATTTGAATGAGTGTAAGCCTTTGAGGCAATGATTTATTATTATCTTCCATTTTTGTTCACTTTGTGCCGTGTGCTTTACTTTTAAATGATGATATATTTGCTGACTGTAAAGCTTATTATAAATGTGCGTGCAGATGTAATATATGTAAAGGAGCCATCCTTCGTATATAGTTGATAGGAAACACAAACACACAGGCTTATCACATGTACTAAAGAGAAACTAACTGCACAATGGTAAAGTCAATAACTACAAATGGAAATGCATGAGTAACGTTATGAAAACAGCACAACGCATTTCTTTGGAATATACCTGGTATTGCAAGATGAAATACATTTACAAGACGTGTATCTGTCAAGGCTTAACCTGGAGCTGAAATTTTGACATTATTCAAAAAATGTTTTTGCATTTTTCATACTTTACAAGTTCCATGAGTGCCTTTCATCTTATTAGTTCTATAGTCCATGGAACGGTGTTGTTGAAAAATCAAAGGATTATATTTAGCAAGGTGAGCACGGATAAAGGCACTTGGTTGAAGTAGAGGCACTGACCATGCTAAATATAACACTGCTTTTTCAACGCTAAATAGTCTGAGGACCAATTTGACTTGTCTGTTGTATTTCTTTTTTTGAACATAGTACCTTAGTTATTGTTAGGAATGCTGCCTTTCTCTGTGACTATGTGTATGTAGAAATAAAATAAGGGTGACTGACGCTCTATAGCTCTTTTCTTAAAAAGTTAAGATTTTACTTTATGATGAGTCTTGAGAAAAGTTAAAGTAAGAGCCAAAATGTTCACCTCACCAGAAAATAATCTTTTAATGAAGACATGTAGCACTGTATGTTCAAAAGAAGGGGGGGTGGGTTCAGGGGCAAACTATTTAGAGTTTTCAGGTCTTCCCAATTTGTTTAAATGGAGGTTTTAACCCCGTGAATTGCAAAACCTCTCTGGCATTCAAGGAATGAGAATCCCCATTTAAATTAGTGAGGGTTTTTGGAACTTTTAGTTCTCCCCTGTACAGCAGTTGGCTTGCCCCAGAATTTCTCCACTTTTTTTTACCATTATGGCCCCTAGAGTGCCTCTCGGCTGTTTATCATTTTGTATAATGTGTTTCCGCTCCTATGCAGTTGACTTTTTGTAGTGCCACCCATGAATTGTGTGTGTTTATAATATCACTTTTTAAAAAATAAAAAAATTGTAACCCTTTGAATGTTAGCCTTCTCCAATGCATTGTGAAGCAATACATTGGAAACAGCAACAGCATGCAAGGGGATAATATGTTACCTAATACATCAATACATTAAATTACCATATGGAGATATTTCTAAAATCTGGCACGTTCGTACATATTTATTCTGTGTAAATAAATGTGTTTGCTGTGCACCAAATGCTACCTTACTTGAAGCGAGGTGGATCCACTGAACAGCCTCCCAGCACATGTGCTAGAAACCAATAGTTCCGGATAATAACAAATGAGAGAATCTTGACATGAGGCCAGTATTGCACATATACTGACACCTAAAATTTCTGCTCTGTCTCCTACAAATTTCAAGTTTTGGGATATCTGCTAAAGTCAGAATTCCAGACAGATAAAGCACACATTAGCTACCTAATGGATATTATTCAATTGTGCATGAATAATATCATTCAGTTTCTTACCCCAGATCTTGCTTTTCATTGAAGTAGTGATGGTCAGACAATTAGGACCTCATTTGTCTAGCTATAGAGGTGCAGTTCTGGAGCAAATCAGCTTCACCAGAGGGGACAAATAAAACTTCCAAAAAGTCCCATTGATTAACAAGGGCAGCTCTAGGTTTTTGGGGGCCCTAAGCAAAAAATTCACATGGGCCCCTCACCCCCACACACCCTTTACTTTCAGGTCAGTGTTTCTAGTAAGATGTTCGTGTACTAGCAGAGGCAGTACTGTATATACGCTGTGGGGCCCTATTCAGCTGCTTATTCTACTTATATTGCAGCACCACCACCATTGATTGAAATTTATTGGCAACCTCTCTAGCATTCAAGAGGTTAAAAGCAACATTTGAAAAAGTGGGAATTTTAATTTCTCCTGTACAGTGCTCTTGATTTACTTCAGAATTGGGGAATAAGGCCCATAACCCTAATATCTCCCAAAGAGAACACAAGATTATGCTAGTGTCATTATCACGGTCATTTTAAGCCACTGCTGGGCTCTGGGCAAAGTATGAAGTAGTGTGCCCCTCTTGGATATTAAAGAGTTCTCTAAAAGATTGCTTAACCTCCACTGGGTTAAACAATACCTGCACAGTTTTCCCCTCCTGCTAAAAATAAGTATTCAGACGTGTAGTAGCTTTTCCCAAGTTTGAGCTTCAAAGAATGTCTTGTGCTGAAACCTGTGTTTGCACACTACTAAGCTCTTACGCCTACAGTAGCTTAAAGGGATAGAAATGTTTCAAAATAAAAGCAGCTCCAATTAATCTTCATAGTATTTGGGCCATGGAGAGTGTTATTTCATTACTGTCAGAGTTGTAGTTCAAGAGTAATTGAATTATAAAGTATCCCCTCCCGCCCCTTTTACCTAGTGTAACACTGCTCTCCTCAGATGTGGAATCTGGTCTTACAGCTCACAGCAAGGGACAATCTTCTTACTGTGAGAACAATGAAAACCCTGCCCCTTTGACAGGTTTTTCCCTTATGTTAATTGAAGATTGTCACTCTCTGCAATCCACCTGGTCACCTGCCTTCTGCTCTGAGGCAAAACAATGTTACATCAGTAAAAGGGGAGAGAGGGGGATACTTTATCATTCATTTACTCTTGAACTACAACTCTGACAGTATTGAAATAACACTCTCTATTGTCCAAATACTATGAAGATTAATTTGAGCTCATTTTATTTTGAAACAGTACTATCCCTTTAAAATACAGTTTTTTTGCAAAAAGTTTGGGCACCCCTGGCCAAATTACAAATTCTTATTGATTATCTAAATGAAATTAAGTTAGCACAACCTCTGCAGCCATCAAACTTAAATTTGACACATTTCTACAAATTGTAATGCACAGTTACTATTTATGTGTTGACTTTAGTATATTGCAAAAAATATAACAGAAAATTTGGCATGTGCAAAAGTTTAGACCCCCTATCAGTCAGTACTTACTACTACCCCCTTTGATTGAAAACACAGCCTACAAACATTACTTGCAGCAAGATAAACAATCTTTCTCTTCTTGCTTTAGGAATTTTTTTCCTGCTTTTTTTTTGCAGAATTCTTTTAGTCATACATATTCTTTGGTTGTCGTGTATACACTGTGTTTTTGAGATCTTCTCACATATTTTCAATAATATTCAAGTCTGGGGACTATGACAGCCATTCCCAAATAATACACTTTAGCTTCATGGTTGATTTTGAGGTATATTTTGGATCATTGTCTCATTATAATATCCAACCTCTTTTTAGCTTCAGTTTCTTCACAGGCTGTAGGACATTAGCGTTCAGATTTTGTTGATACTTAGTAGAATCCATTCTTCCCTTTACCTGCACAATATTTTCTGTGCCACTGGCTGCCCCCCCCCCAAAAAAAACAAAAAACATAATGCATGATAGAGCCTCTCCCATGTGTAACAGTTGGTAAAGTTTATATTTAGTTTCTTCAAATGCTTCTCCTTGTTTTCTCCAAATGTACCTTTGTTAATTGTAGCCAACAAGTTCAATTTTAACTTCATCAGACCACAGCACTTGGTTCAAAATCAATTCTGGATTGTCTAAGTGTGTTGCACACTTCAGGCACTCACTTTGTTGATGAGATCACAGGTAAGATTTCCTTCTGATTACTTTTCCTTGCAGATCATGTTTGTGCAAGCAACTGTCGCAGTGGACTGGTGCACCTCTATTCCTATTCCACGTAAACGTTCCTGGAGAACCTTTGCAGTGATATGTTTTTTTTTTTTTTTCATTTCTGACCATTCTACAAACATTTGTATATTTTTTTGTGATCTTCCAGATCTTGTCTTAACTTCAACAGTTCTCCTAAGTAGTCAACCAGGTTCTGAGCGAAAAAGAAAGGAAAAACTCACAGTGCTAAGACACAATGAATATACATATATACTCTAAATAAAGTTGTGTTACTTACTGAATGCATACCTCCCAACATTTCAAAAGGCCAAAAAGGAACACTTGTGTTTTATGGGGTGTTGCTGGGGGCATGGCTGGTGGGCAGTGTATTACCGAGAATTTTTAGGCTATTTCATGATCAATTGACACCTGTATGTATGTATGTATCTTTATTTATATAGCGCCATACATGTACACAGCGCTTAACAGAAGTTGAAATAATACAATACAAAAACGACAGAACTGGGGTTAAGAGCATTAAGGTTAAGTACAATCATTACATTATTTGTGAGGGAAAGTGCAGCAAGGGAATCATACACTAGGAAAGGGACCCTGCCCCAAGGAGCTTACAATCTAGGCTGAATTCATATTGACAAACAGAGACACTAGGAGGAGTATTATAAGTGCAGGTACAAGGTGTGGTGAAAGAAGTGCAGAAGGATTCTGATGTGACTGTCAGTGTGCAGAAGGAGGACATCGCTATTGAGATGCCTCCCTGAGCAAGTGGGTTTTGAGGAGTTGCTTGAAAGTGGTGATTGTGGATGATTGGCGAACAGTGATGGGGAGGGCATTCCAGAGTCGAGGAGCAGCCAGTGAGAAAGATTGTAGTCGAGAGATGGCTCGTGTTGTGTAAGGAGAGGACAGGAAGAACCCTTGAGAAGACCGTAGGGGACGGGAAGGGGTGTAGCGGGAGATAAGGGCAGAAATGTAAGAGGGTGCTGAGGAACAGAGTGACTTACAGGAGAGGAGGAGAATCTTGTAAGAAATACGATACTTTATAGGTAGCCAATTGAGGGATTTCAGGAGGAGATGAGATGGAAGGTATCTGGGAGCAAATGTGGTGATTCTTGCGGCTGAATTGATAACAGATTGAAGTGGAGAGAGATGAGAAGCAGGAAGACCAGAGAGTAGAATGTTGCAGTAGTCAAGTCTAGAGAGAATGAGTGCCTGAGATAGAGTTTTAGCTGTTGATAGGCAGAGGAATGGACGTATTTTTGCAATATTTTTTAGGAAGAAGTGACAAGTTCTAGTGACAGCTTGGATATGGGGGGAGAAGGTTAATTTAGAATCAAGTATGACCCCAAGACAGCGTGCTTTGGATGCTGAGTGTATAACACAGTTTCCTATTGTGATGGAGAAGGGGGTTGGTGGATGGGTTTTAGGAGGAAACACCACCAGCCCTGTCTTAGCCATATTAAGTTTAAGGTGGCGGTGGGCCATCCATGATGAAATGGCTGAGAGACATTGAATGACTCGAGACTGCACAGCTGGAGTGAGGTCAGGGACAGAGAGATAGATTAGTGTGTCATCTGCATACAGATGGTAATTAAATCCAAGAGATGAGATGAAGTCACCAAGTGAGAGTGTGTAGAGTGAAAAAAGAAGTGGTCCCAGGACTGATCCCTGAGGTACACCTACAGAGAGGTCGAGGGGAGACGAGAAAGTGTTAGAAAAAGAAACACTGAAAGTACGTTTAGAGAGATAGGAGGAAATCCATTTTAGAGGTGTGTCACGGATGCCAAGTGTATGAAGTGTGTCCAGTAGGAGTGCATGGTCAACAGTGTCGAAAGCAGCAGATAGATCTAGTAGGATTAGTATACTAAAGTGTCCTTTGTCCCTTGCTGTGTGTAGATCATTTGTGATTTTTGTTAGAGCTGTCTTGGTAGAATAGTTGGAACGGAAACCTGACTGTAAAGGGTCGAGAAGAGAGTTCCTATTGAGAAAGGAGATCAAGCGGGAGAATACCAGGCGTTCCAAGATCTTAGATGTAAAGGGGAGGAGAGAAACCGGACGGTAATTTGAAAGGCAGGTGGGGTCGAGTGAGGGCTTTTTGAGTATAGGTCTGACTATTGCATGTTTGAATGAGGATGGAAAAGTTCCGGTAGAGAGAGAGGAGTTAAAGATATTGGTAAGGCTGGGAGCAAGAGTACTTGCAAGAGCCTTAAGAAGGTGAGAGGGCATGGGATCTGAGGGGCAGGTAGTGGGTGGAGAGGAGGATAGTAAAAGAGATACCTCCTCCTCTGTTATAGGGGAGAATGAGCTGAGGGTAGCTCGGGGTGGACTAGGAATCAGAGGCATAGGAGGAGAAGATGTAGAGCCCATCGTTTGTTGGATGGACTGTACCTTGTTTTTAAAAAAGTCAGCAAAGTCCTGTGGAGTGTTGGAGAAGGAGGAGCAGTTCAAGGTTGGGGGTTTGAGAAGAGAATCGAAGATTTTAAAGAGGTCACGGGGGTTAGATTTGTGGGTAGTGATAATCTGAGAGAAGTATTTCTGTTTAGTCTGGGTGAGAGCCGTGTTAAAACAGGATAGCATGAATTTGTAATGGTGGAAGTCGGCAAAAGAATGAGACTTTCGCCAAAGACGTTCCGCAGCTCGACAGCAGGTGCGTAGCATGCGGATTGTTGAATTTAGCCAGGGTCTGGGATTCCTGGGGCGGGAGTGTCTACATTGAAGGGGAGCATGCAGGTCCAAGGAGGACATTAATGTGGTGTTATATTCGTGGACCAGAGTGTCTATGTTAGTAGTAGTAGCAGTAGAGCAGAGAGAAGAGAGGGAAGTCTGCACAGTCGATATCAGGTCTGGTAGTTTGACCGAGTGTAGGTTCCTGGTTAGGAAGGGTGATTTAGGGAGGGCAGGGGAAGGTGTGTGAGATAGTGTGAAGGAGATAAGATGATGGTCAGAGAGTGGAAATGGGGAAATTGTGAAGTCAGAGACTGAGCAGTTTCTGGTTAGAACTAGATCTAGCCAGTGACCATCCCTGTGAGTGCTGGCAGCAGTCCACTGTTGAAGGCCAAAGGACAAGGTCAGTGAGAGAAAGCGGGAGGCACTAGATGAGGATGTATCATCAGTGTGTAGGTTGAAGTCTCCAAGGAGTAATGTGGGAGTGTCTGAGGACAGAAAGACAGAGAGCCAAGTTTCAAATTCAGAGAGAAAGGAGGAAGGGTTGCTTGGGGGCCTGTAAATCACGGCTACCAGAAGAGGGACAGGGGAGAAGAGCTGGACTGCGTGCACTTCAAAAGAGGTGAAGGAGACTGAGGGAGGAAGGGGCAGAGGCCTGGAGCGGCAGAGCTGAGAGAGAAGAAGTCCCACACCCCCACCCTTACCATTAGGGCGAGGAGTGTGGGAGAAAGATAAGCCACCATAGGAGAGAGCAGCTTCGGCAGCTGAGTCCGAATGTGAGAGCCAGGTTTCAGTGATAGCAAATAGGTTTAGAGACTTAGAGAGGAAAAGGTCATGGGCACCTACTTGTGTAACCTAATATATGACTTATAACAACACCAATGTATTTTATTTACACAGACTAATTTATAAACATATAGAATGACATTTAAAGAAACATTAATGTGAGTTATATTGCTATAGCGTAGTGTGATATACTTATATACACACCACACAGTCTGATCTCCTAAACACAGGGACACCAGGGTGGGAAAGAGGGTCTGTCCCTCCTAAAGAGGGACAATTGGGAGGTATGTGAATGAGATATGGAAAGCAGGAAGCAAAGACATGATTCTCCAGATCCCCAGTCTAGGAAATCCATATAGATTGACTCTGGCACTCAGTGAGTTAAGCAAATATATTCTTCCTACTTTATGTAATGTGGATAATATCCTGATAAATGCTAGTTTCTGAGTTGAGTCAGAATATTTACATTTTACTAGTCTTCCTTGCACAAGACTATAACGGTACAGCTCTCTTTATATTCAGACAAGCGTTGTGCAGTATACCGTGCATCTGTGAATTCCTATGTTGTCTCTGTATGTCTAATTACCTAAAGCAAAGAAGATACAAACTGTCAGAGTATTTCATCTTTGTCACACACCTAAAGCACAGAGTGTAGAAGCTTTCTGAGTACTTCACCTTGTTGCACACTAAATCTACCATAGTACTTCACTCCTTTACACATCCAAAGCACACAAGTGGCAGAATACTCCACCTCTGTCACACACACTTAAAGCACAGAGTAGAAGCTAGCAGAGTACTTCACCTCTGTTACACACAGAGAATACAAGTTAGCAGAGTACCTCACTTCTGTCAGACACTGAATGTCCCTTAGTACTTCACCCCTTTACATACCCAAAACGAGGAGAGTACAGGCTGTCACACTCCCAAAGCACAGAAAGTACAAGCTAGCAGAGCACATCACCTCTGTCACACTCCCAAAGCACAGAAAGTACAAGCTAGCAGAGCGCATCACCTCTGTCACACTCAAAAGCACAGAAAGTACAAGCTAGCAGAGTACTTCGCCTCTGTCACACTCCCAAAGCGCAAAAAGTACAGGCTAGCAGAGTACATCACCTGTCACACTCCCAAAGCACAGCAAGTACAAGCTAGCAGAGCGCATCACCTCTGTCACACTCAAAAGCACAGAAAGTACAAGCTAGCAGAGTACATCACCTCTGTCACACTCAAAAGACCAGAAAGTACAAGCTAGCAGAGCGCATCACCTCTGTCACGCTCCCAAAGCGCAAAAAGTACAGGCTAGCAGAGTACATCACCTGTCACACTCCCAAAGCACAGCAAGTACAAGCTAGCAGAGCGCATCACCTCTGTCACACTCAAAAGCACAGAAAGTACAAGCTAGCAGAGTACATCACCTCTGTCACACTCAAAAGACCAGAAAGTACAAGCTAGCAGAGCGCATCACCTCTGTCACGCTCCCAAAGCGCAAAAAGTACAGGCTAGCAGAGTACATCACCTGTCACACTCCCAAAGCACAGCAAGTACAAGCTAGCAGAGCGCATCACCTCTGTCACACTCCCAAAGCACAGAAAGTACAAGCTAGCAGAGCGAATCACCTCTGTCACACTCAAAAGCACAGAAAGTACAAGCTAGCAGAGCACATCACCTCTGTTACGCTCAAAAGCACAGAAAGTACAAGCTAGCAGAGCGCATCACCTCTGTCACACTCAAAAGCACAGAAAGTACAAGCTAGCAGAGCGTATCACCTGTTACACTCAAAAGCACAGAAAGTACAAGCTAGCAGAGTACATCACCTCTGTCACACTCCCAAAGCACAGAAAGTACAAGCTAGCAGAGCGCATCACCTCTGTCACACTCCCAAAGCACAGAAAGTACAAGCTAGCAGAGCGCATCACCTCTGTCACACTCCCAAAGCACAGAAAATACAAGCTAGCAGAGTACATCACCTCTGTCACACTCCCAAAGCACAGAAAATACAAGCTAGCAGAGCGCATCACCTCTGTCACACTCCCAAAGCACAGAAAGTACAAGCTAGCAGAGTGCATCACCTCTGTCACACTCAAAAGCACAGAAAGTACAAGCTAGCAGAGTGCATCACCTCTGTCACACTCCCAAAGCACAGAAAGTACAAGCTAGCAGAGCGCATCACCTCTGTCACACTCAAAAGCACAGAGACTGATGTGCTAAGATGAACTGCGATTCTTGGGCAACCCACCTGAACCCTAGGGAACAAATAAAAAAATCCCCAAATTCTCACTGATTTAATTTTTTTTCTTTAACCGTTTAAATGCTACAGAGGTTTCCAACGTATTGCTTCATCAGTTGGAGGCTTCTCTAGTAGCTAGGTGGTTAAAAAGATCCATTTAAACTAATAGGGATTTTTGTTTGTCCACTATGGTCAATTTGGTTGGCCCCACTATTCCACTTCATCTCAGCACATCATTCTCAGACAATACAGGCTGCAGAGTACTTCACCTCTGTTGTACACCCAAAGGACAGCTAGTACAAGCTAGCAGAGTATGTATGTGCTGTCCTTTATTATGATATATGCACATTTCTGAGGGGCAGTGTAGGGTCAGAACAATTCATTTTAGATGAAAGGATGGCTCATGCTGGTGTGACTTAGTCATTGCTGTGTCTTCATTAATTTAGCAGCTTTACTCTTCCAAACATACTCTTTTTCCACAAGTACTACAATGTCACAGATTGTATGGGTGTTCATGTTATAACCCAGAGAGCCCATTGTAATTTTGCGACATCCAGCTTTTCACGGGATGTAATAGCAACAGCGCCACCTGTCTGCAAAACAACTTGAACTGAAACTTTCAGAAATGTACCAAATTATCTTTTTAATAACTTTTGAAAATAACATCTCCAAGCATTGAGAGGACCATTGTTGTACTGTATGAGGAAAGCTCTACAACATTTTTTCATGTTAGGGTAAAGGAAAACGAACAGCTTCCAGTGATAAACTCCTCCTTACCTTAATATGAGCAGAAATGACCGCTATGAATGAGTTCTGGGTAGGCCGGTTCCTCAGAATTGATCAGTAATTAGTATAGTAATATATGACGCCCGTGAAGACGTGATGCTTTGTTTCCAGACACAGGACCCCAAACTTCTCTCACTGACGTCTTCCCTGCAACAAAGCTTCATGTATGCCTACAAGGACATGAGATTCTGTACCAATTAACTTTCTGAGTGTAGCTACCCTGCTAGCACTCAAAGGGTTAAATATAAACTTTAGGGAAGCAATCCACATAGAATTCATTCATAGTGGTCCTTATTATTGGCTTTGTGTTCTATATGGATGGGCCCATTCTCTGACTTGGAGGGTCCATGTATTGAAGTGACTACTTATTTATTCAATAAGAGGCCTGTTTCTAATAGGAGAACTTTGGCTCCCATACATCTGAGACCAACCATGATTTCGGAGTTTAAAGGGATAGTAATACTCCATTTTATCTTTATTTTATTTTGTAGGCATTAAAAAAACATGAAGAACGATATAAGTCTTATCTCTCGAGAGATATTCACAAGCAAAGTTTCCTCTCCTGCCCCTTTTACCTAGTGTAAGCCACCTCTTCTCAGACATGGAATCTGGTTGTAAGACTAGACAGATAACAGAAGGGGACAATCATCTTTCTATGAGAACAATGAAAGCCCTGCCCCCCTTGACAAATTTTTCAGGTTTTTCCCTTATCTTAATTGAAGATTGTCCCTCTCTGCAATCTACCTGGGCACCTCCCTTCTGCTCTGGCTGAGCAGTGTTACATCAGTAAAAGGGGTGGGAGGGAGATACTTTGTCGTTGAATTACTCTTGAACTACAACTCTGACAGAATTGAAATAACACTTTCTAAAGTCCAAATACTATGATGAATAATTAGAGCTGCTTTTATTATGAAACATTACTATCCCTTCAAATTGAGGCAACTGGAGCTAGGTTTGTGTATGTGTAATACACGCCACTCAGTTGTGTGTATTTTCAATAGGTAGTGCACATCACTAATGTGAGGATATTTGTAATTTGTGTGTGAATCCTAATGGCTGGTTGGGAATGATGGGATTTGTAGTCTCCAACATCTGATGAGCCCAACTAGCCCAGTGGTCTTGCATTTTCTTGGGAGAGAGATCGAAGTAGAACAGGGGTGACCAATGTGTGGTCATCATGATTAAGGGGTATTTACACGAAAAGCGTTGATGAGATAAGGCGTTTGTCTGAAGTCATCTGAGGTTGTGAGCTTTTTAAGAATATGCTGTTTGCACTTAGGATTTCAGCGTTGTTTGAATAAAGGCTATTAGTTTTATACTACTGAACCTTTTACTTCATGGTGCAGTGAATACTATAAATAAACAAGATGAGGCCCTCCAGTTGTTGCCATACTCCACCTCCCATCATCGCTGGTGGGGAAAAGTTGTAGTCTGGCAACAGCTGGAGGGCCCCCCCTTGCCCACCCCTAGTGTTCATATACTGTTATCTTAAAGGGGATCTATCACCCCTATACATGTTGGTTTAAATAGTTTGTGTAGCGACTAGATGTTATAACATTTTAATTTTTTAATAAAATTGTTAGTTTGCCGAAATTAAACGTGTAAAGATTATCCTGTTCCTTACTTCCGGACAGACTGAAGTTACCAGCTCTATACCATGGTCTGTCTCGCTTCCTCTGCACCTCTCCCTCTATCCAGCCTCCGGTGATGGAGGATTTCAGCATGTAAGCTGGAGCGGTCTCTGGCCAATGAGAGATATCCAGCTTACAGGCAGAAATCCTCCATCATTGGAGGAGGCTGGATCGAGGGAGAGGAGCAGAGGAAGAGTCATAGACTGCGGTATAGAGCTGGTATCCGCAGTCTGTCCGGAAGTAGGGCGCAGGGCAATCTTTACTTGTTTATTTTCGGCAAACTAACAATTTTATTAAATAATGAAAACATTATGACATCTAGTCGCTACATTAACTATTTAGACCAACATGTATACGGGTGAAACATGGCTAACGTAATGTAAGGGTGATTTTGAAATTGCATTCAAATTAACCTAAGTTGTCAAAAAAGTGTTCATTCTTATTCTTAGTTTGTTCCTTGATGAGATAGACTAAAATGGAGCTAAGCAAATACAAGAACTGTAGATAGAGAGCAAAAGAAAATATAAAGAGACAGAATATGACGGCAGATAGAACCAAGTAGGCCCCTCCAGTCTGCCCATTTCCCTATCTGGTTAGCGCAGGCTTAGTTTATTATTAGAATAGCCATATGTCTATTGATTTACTTCTTTTAGCCTCAGGCACTTCTGATGGGTAGTTATTGCTTTCATTTATCACGCTCCCTTTAAAGTAGTTTTTTCCTTACAAATTCTCTTATTTTCCCACCCTCCAATTTTAGGGTATGTCTGTGGTACTAATATTGTATTTTATTCTGAAATATAGATCCCTCTCAAACTATATTCAATAACAGTATATTTGAAGGTTTGTGTTACTCATTCACTTCTGTCCTTCTGACTGTACATATTAAGGCTTAGTTTTTACTTTTTTAGTCTATGTACTTTCTTCCAATAGTCTCTAATTTATTGTTATTCTTAAAGGGATAGTAATGTTTAAATGTAAGTATTTAATATTGTAGGCATTAAAAAAATAAGTACAACAATGTAAGTCTTATCTCTCAAACCTTTATGGTTTTAAGTTCCCCCCTCCAGGCTGTTTCAGCGTCTGTGGAACAGCCCAGATTCCGGTTATCTGACCAGACGGCTGCTCTTCAGCAGAGCCGAAATTGAGCTATTTAGAAATAAATACTTCGTTGGAACGGTCTACAAAGTGTGCCTGGTTTGTAAGCGTTCCAATGAAGTATTTATTTCTAAATAGAGTGATTTCTGCTCTGCTGAAGAGTCTCCAGCTGGTCCCGGGGCAGGAATCTCCTGCTGTCCATTAGATGGCAGACTTGTCTGAAACAGCCTGGAGGGGGGAACTTTATCAAATTATATCTCTCCAACCATAGTTTGAGAGATAAGACTTACATCGTTCTACTTATTTTTTTAATGCCTACAATATTAAATAAACTTAAATTTAAACATTACTATCCCTTTAACCCTTTGAGTGGCAGAGGGGTAAGGGACGCATTGCTTTGCAATGCATTCTGTACCCCTTTTGCACTCAAAGGGTTAAGCATTTTTCAGAAAAAGAGGTAATGATCAAAAGTTAGAGGTTTTAAAACTCTGAGTTAATGTGCATAAATATTGCTTTACAGAAAGTATGAAAAGCCTCCCAGCAGAGGTGATCAGGACTAATACCATAAGAGAATTCACACTACCTGTGATAGACATAAGTTTATTCTGAGAAGTATGTATGGTTTTGTATTGTAATAGGGAGGAAAATGGGAAAAACTGGGTGGACCAGCTGGTAATTATCTGCCATCGAAATATTTTTCTTTAATATAAACAGCTCTGTCTTCAATTTCAATACCTAACCAAATGTACGCTATCCTGTCTTCTGTATTAAGTTGGCTTTTATGTTGTTCTTCAAATAAACAGGAATTCCTCCACCTTTCTTTCTTTTCTTTTTCTTTATTTCTGTCTTTCTTTCTTTGTTTCTTTCATTCATTCTTTCTTCATGAACAGAGTTTAACCTGTTATGACTACAGTCATGTATTTTATTGTACTAAGTCTGCTCTTTAGGCACCAAGTCTAAGTTCTCCCAGTTTACGACTGAATTAGTTCAGGGAGCTTATTCTTTAACACTGAGCCTATATATATATATATATATATATATATATATATATATATATCTGTGTATGTTGTGTAAAAAGGCACAGAATCGAAGTTGTATATGCAGTTCGTTACAGAGGACGCTCCATGACCTCCCAAAGGAAATCTTTTGCCTAGGGGTCTAACTGTATATGTGAAATACAACATTTCAGCCCAGGGTGGGTAGGTTGTGGTATGTGCGTGCATGCATAATGTTGGCCTATGCAGAATTAAGTCAGTCATCTTGTTCACCTTTTCAAGTCTTACCAAGTGGCATGCTGTTTCTCAACATTTTGTCTATTGCTGTGTGATGGATTCCTACCTTAGTAACTTATTCTGTTAAAAGTAAGAATAATTATATTTTTATGTATTTGTTGCTTAATTACATCCTTGTGAAATGTTAGGAGTGCCCTGAAAATTCCAGACTGTATTTTAAGGGGTGCCCTAAGCAAAAAAGGAAAAGAAAAAATGAGAACCACTGATTCAGAGAGTTAAAAGCCCCATTTAACTTGATGGACAGTTTCACTTGTTCTTTATTGCTCATTTGGTTTGCACTAGGATTGCTGCATCTGTTCTTGTCTCACTATACCCTTCCACCATCCTAATCTCTTACAGCTCCGTCTGATCCATCTCCGTTCCACTGGCGACTGTTACACTTACTCAAGATGTCGGAGTGTAGCTCTAGTTTTATTGAGGAACAGTCCTCTGATAATGAGCAGTCCGCTGATAACGAACCATCTTCTGATAATGAGCAGACTTTTCATAATGAGAAACATTCTAGTACTAAGGAAACCCGTGATAATGAGAACTCATCAGATAATGAGAAGACTGTTGATAATGAGCAGACACAGGACAATTCCAAAGAGGTAAGAGCTCATTCTGTATACTTGGGAATTAACCTGTATCACAGTGTACATGATGGTGATGTTTTTAAACCTTTGAGTGCCAGAGGGGTTTGCAATGCGTTGCGCACCCCTCTGGCATTCAAAGGGTTAATTGGTTAAAGGGCCGGTCCCATGTAAATCCAGTTATGACACATTTAATAGATTCCATTTCCGCGCACGTGTAGGGCCAAAATGGCAAAAATATATTCATTATTTCTTTCTGTTGAACCCATTAACCTAAGGGACGTGCAGGGCATTTCTTCTTAATGTGTTGCCCACCCCCTTCTGGTCCTTAACCCTTCTGAGTGCCAGAAGGGGGCACAATACATTGCAATGCGTTGTGCACCCCTCTGGCACTCAAGGGGTTAAGAGCTTAAACACTTAATTGAGACTGATGTACTAAAGAAAAGTGATTCAGTTCTGGAGCAAACCAACTGCACCATGGGAAAGGAACAATTCCCGTAGATGTAAACATGAATTGTGACCCGTTGAATGCTTGAGAGATCTCAAGGCATTGCTTCACAATGAGGCGGTGGTCTCTCTAGCATTCATGGGGTTAAAGAGTCATTTAAATAAATATTGATTTGTATTTTTTCCAGAATTGCTCCAGTTTCTTAGTGCATCAGCCTCACTGTCAGGAAGCCATTTTGATTTTTTTTGTCTTGCACCAGCCAGATAGGCCAAAGATGAGTCAGCACAGACAAAGGAAAAGCCCCTGAGCCCCAAGTCTTCCACTGAGGGTGACTGCTGCATGTTCTCAGCTGCTTCCAATGTCTGTACTTTAGGTTCCCGTCATGTATTACGGAGATGAAGATGTATCGGAAGAGGAAGAGCCGTCTTCTGAAGAGAAGAAAAAGTCTTTAGAATTGGAGGGTGATGATGAGTCCGATGAAGGTATAAGTATAAGGGCCAAATCTGCAGAGAAAAAGCAGAGCAATTCTAGGGCAAACCAACTGTCTCAGTTAAATTTGGCTTTTAACCCCTTTCAATACCAGACAGGTCTCCAACGCATTGCTTCTCAATGCGTTGGAGACCTCTCTGGCACTCAAAGGGGTTAAAAGCCCATTTATTTGTCGGAAATGTATATTCCATAATGTGCTTCAGTAAAAATAGTTTAAACATAAATCTGTGGGAATCTGGGGGATTTTGATTTATCCCCTAAGGTGCATTTGGGTTGCAGTTGAATGGAATTGCTCTGTTTCTTAGTGCTTATGGCACTATGTTTTTGTTCCATTCTAGGACAGAGCCTTCCTGATTGGGTGCTACAAACCGTGACATATTTAACCCCTTGGATACTAGAGATGCCTTAAAGGGGATCTATCACCCCAAACAAAGTCCTCCCTCCCAATATTACCCATCTAGCAATGGTACTGTTATCCAGAATAATTACTGTGTTACTCAGAAATCCTACTTGTGCCGAGACTTACGGCCAGGCAACAGCGCAGACAGCTTTGCTTACAGACATCTGAGATCTCCTGTGCTGTCAGTCCCAGTCACCTCTAGATGGTGTTTCATGGTACCAGAAGGGACTGACGGTGGAGGCAAGCACATTCCTCGAAAGCATTTTGCCTGTCCGTCAGTGTCGGCACAAGTAGGATTTCTGAGTAACGCTGTAATTATTCTGGATAACAGTACCATTGTTAAGCTAATTGCTAGATGCCTAATTATTGGGGGGGGGGCTTTATTTGGGGTGATCCCCTTTAACAATGTGGAGCAGATGTCTTTAATATCCAAGGATTAAGAACAAGCATATGTTACTGACAGTGCCATGGTTAAAGGAGGAGTAACCCCTCCTTATAATAAACCCCCACTTAACTTATTACGTCCGAAAACCCTATTGGTCCTTATGAATTTTTCTGTTTTGCTATTGTTCAAGAGATAACATCTTCAGTCACTCCTGGATACCATGTCCATGGAGGAGAACATGACAGTTACTAGTAGGACCACAGGACACAAACTCCATCCACTTCACATGGTAATCTTAACACTTAAAGGACCAGAGGGGTGTGCAACATATTGCTTTGTAGTACTTTGCCCACCCCTCTGGTCTTCAAAGTGTTAAGTACGTCTATACTCTCTGCCTGCTTCAGTCTAAAAAAATTTCCGTCATCTATCATGTCTACCTCGATGGAGAGGACCTCCAGGACAGATTGAGCAAAGGCACATGGGCAAAATTCATAGGGGCTTTAGGATTTTCTGGCCATAGCAATGTATTTGGGGGGTTATAAGGAGGTGTTACTTCTCCTTGAAGTGGTCAGTCCTTCCATGGACCTGTGTTTATAACTGAGAGTAACAAATAAGGGTCATTCCCTCCTAGGAATAAAGTTTACAAACTGCATATTTTATGGATGAGTCAATCTTAGAACCACAGTGTAATGGTAGATACTTGTGTTTAACAGAGGCTGCAATATATCAGTGGTGTCATTTCATACACACATCATCTGCTAATGACAGTGATTAGGGCTCAGCTCTTCCTTGGACCAAAGGGTGCCGTTGGCAGGGACTAATTTAAGGGTGTTCTGTCCCTCTTTGAAGCCAAGTATACTAATGTTAATGATATGTATTTGGGTAATTCCTTCCAAAGACCAAACCAGTCTCTCATATAAATTTCCTCAGACCAAACTCAGTTTCTAGGGATATTTTGCAGTTAAAAAGAGTAATTTCCCCAAGAAACATCATGTAATAGCAAACACCGATTTTGTATTGATTAAAGCAGAACTATCACCTCGTCTAAACTTGCCCCCAAATAATTCCCCATCTGGCGACTAGCTGTTAAATAGTGCTAGTCGCCAGAATTATTACCTCCTTACAGAGAATTCCTACTGTACCTGGGACTGACAGCCAGGAAACAGCACAGACATCTTTGCATAGTGACACCTGCACTGTCAGTCCCAGTCTTCTCTAGGAGGCGTTGCTAGGAGCCGCACGGTACCGTAAGGGACTGACAGCACAGGCACGCAGACATCACTATGCAGAGATGTCTGCGCTGTTTCCTGGCTGTCAGTCCCAGGAGCAGTAGGAATTCTTAATAACATGGTAATATTTCTGGAGACTAGTATAATTAAGCAACTAGGCACCAGATGGGTAATTCTTTGGGGGCAAGTTTAGAAGGGGTGGTAGTTCTGTTTTAAGTAATAGCCCTAAGACATATAAACAACCTGAATAATGATACAAAAGTCAATTTATTTAGACTAGTTTAATAAACCAACAAATATGTTTAGAAATATGATGCCCACCAAATAATGCAGCAGAACACATATAACATAAGGGTCAGATAATATCTCAATACACTGTAAGCTAAACTTACATGAACTTGTATTTAGCCCTATGAGTGCCAGTGGTTACATAACACATTGCAAAGCAATGCGATCCTTACCCCTCTGGCACTCAAAGAGTTACATTTTTATTAGAATTTAATTAGGTATAGAATAGCAGAAGATGATAGCAAAACACTGTTATAACACTGTAGACGTAAGATACTGTTAATTCTAATGTGATAAAGTATAATCTAAACAATTTATGTATGTATTATAACATTGTGGATTATTTATCTCTATAACATAATTACCCAAATCAATCAGGGTTCAGCCAGCAAGAACGTTTCATGAATTTAAAGGGATAGTAATGGTTATTTATAAACAGTTTATTATTATTATTATAGGTATTAAAATATTAATGCAATGACTTATGTCCCTCCTTTCAAACATGTATAGTTTGAGAAATATAAGCTTATAAAGTTTTCCCCCTCCCGCCCCTTTCATAGACATCAGCTCTCTGGCTGATAGAAGGAAATTCTGGTCCCGGGAATGGCCGGTGGCTCTCCAGCAGAGCCGAAATAGCGTTGTGTAGAAATAAATACTTCATTGGAACGGTCTACAAAGTCTGCCTGGTTTGCAGGGACACTTTGTAGACCGTTCCAATGAAGTGTTTCTTTCTAGATAAAGCTATTTTGACTCTGCTGAAAAGCCGCCGCCCGGTCAAATGACCAGAATCTCCTTCTGTCAGCTTGAGCGCTGGGGGCGGGAGGGGGGAAGTTTATCAGCTTATATCTCTCAAACTATACATGTTTGAGAGGCAGGACGTAAGTCATTGCATTAATACTTTTAACCCTTTGAGTGCCAGAGGGGTACGCAAAGCATTGCTTTGCAATGCGTTGCGTACCCCTCTGGCACTCAGAGGGTTAAAACCTATAATATTAAACTTTTTTATAAACAAACATTACTATACCTTTAAAGCAATATTAAATTAGCTTCTGAATTTGGTGTTCACATTCCAAGTACAAAAACAAGGGGTTTGAACAACAGAGCTCCTTGTACGAAAATTCCTCCAACATCTAAATCACTTACAAGAATCATGCTAAAAAGATGAACATATAAGGGTTGATACATATAATATGCCAGCCCTTATTTTCCTCTCTGGATCCATGGTGCAAGATAGCCCCAGTTTACAAAAATGTGGGCTTTAGGAAACATCCAAAGTTCAGATTCTTTGTGTAGATGATTTTTGTGTTAGCAGTGGTTACATATTTAGGTGTGAGAGTTAATGAAAGAGGAGGAAAGTTTGTCTGTGTTTTATGATGGATAAATGTAGTTTCGGCATAAGGATTTTTAACCCCTTCCCTCTTTCCCCTTTTCCCCTCACTGACTACACTCTCACTATGTAAATAAGATTTGTGAAATGTTATTTCTCTTTTGTCCACTGTGGCACACAGGAACCATGGGAGTAAAATATACTCCCATTGGAGAGCAGAGCAATTCCATAAAGAGAGCTCTATGGAGGCGGAAGACTCCCTTCCTGCTCCACTTTACCTCCACCAGACATGCTCAGTTTTAAAACTGACCATCTTAATGGAGATGGTAAGGGCAAAGTTTCTCCTAGCTATTTTTTTTTATTAACTTAAATGGAGTTGTTCAATCCCCCAATAGGCAGGCTCCTATCCATATGCTTCCTTGATGGATACAGACCAGGGTGCAGACTGGTTTTCACTTTTAGCTACGTTCCTCTCTCTTTCTTATTAGGAGGCTGAAGATGAATCCAGATATTAGATACAGGTCCAGTGAGTATGCCCTGTTCTCTAACAGAAATATTCCAAGGTATGTGGTAATTTGGCTAGTTTGGCACTCTGTCTCTAATGCTGTTCAGCCTTGTTGCCCTCCCCATAACAGGAATGTTTTCCTACATTTATTTTATTTTTTTCCACTTTTCTATTTTTTCAGTTTTTGGGGTCATGGCGCATTTAAGAGCAGGTGCATTCGTCAGCCATATTGGATAGGGCATTGGCTGCATTATTAGATGTCAAGAGGCTCAATATTCTTTTCTTTTACTGTTATGAGAGGGGCACACTTGGGGAGTCTTCCTGCTGCTGAGGCAGTGAACAGTTGCAACAGCTGGAGAGTCACTGCACCATTCATATGTTGGGAGGAAAAATTATATTTCCCTTGAGGTCTGGTATTTTCCTGGGCCTCAGGGAGGAGGAAGGGGAGGTACAATGCCTCTCCACAACTTTTTCCTTCAACGGTTGACCCAAGAGGCACCTGCTTGTTTCAGTTCTCTATCTGTGGGCTGAAATCTCCCTCTTGATGTTCTCTCTTTAACGCTTTACAGGCAGATAAGTATATCTTCTTGATTTCTGTCCTGTATTCTGTATCTGTGGGTCTCCTGGCTATGTCTGAGCATAAGGGAAACATGGGCAAATCTAAGATCTCCAGGCTTTCAGGGGGTTTCCTCATTAACCCTTTATTGAAAGAATAG
Organism: Rhinophrynus dorsalis; assembly: GCA_037306005.1. Taxonomy (NCBI): domain Eukaryota; kingdom Metazoa; phylum Chordata; class Amphibia; order Anura; family Rhinophrynidae; genus Rhinophrynus; species Rhinophrynus dorsalis. The sequence goes on from CM074721.1 coordinate 495,969,776, forward strand.
AGTGCAAGTAGGAATGCTACAATATTGAGCTCTATTTACACATAACCATTACATCAAATAATGGCACTCACGGAGCTGGTCTCACCGGTGTCCACAATGCACCAGCATGGATAATCACTTCCAGGGAATTATTTATCGCTCAAGCAAAAATAGGATTCTTTCCTTCGTGTGTAATTCCAGTCGGCTTTCAAACGTTTATTTGGAACCAAAAAAATAGGTATCATATGCGTGTTATAAAAATTATGTACAATAATTTATTAAAAGATTTAGGTTAAAAAATAGCCATTTTTAGATGTATTAATAAACATCAAAGACAAACTTTTTAAAAATAAAATCGCTAATTTTTTTTTTTTTTAAATGGCTATTTTTTTAACTAAATCATTTTTTATAAATTATTGTTTATATTTTGATAGCACACATATGACACCTATTTTTTTGTGTCCAAATAACCCTTTGAAAGCCAACTGGTATTACACATGGAGGAAAGAATCCTATTGTTGCTTGAGCAGGCACAAGTCATTAAATCCCTGTGAGCGATTATCCATTCCGGTGCATTGTGGACACCTGTGAAACTGGATCTGTGAGTACCATCGGAGCAGTCCATGCAGACATGCAAAAAAGTACATTGTTCTTGCCATTTCTAAGATTCTGGAGGCTAATGCATATCTTACTTAAGCTGCATTTGATTCTGCCAGGCTTACTGGGAAGTCCTTAGTGCTCTCCGTGCAGCCTAACGTACACTTTGGCTCAAAATTTGGTCAGGAGACCAGCCCTCCAAGAAGTCTTTAGTCTTGTTTCCATTTGTGGGCAAGTAACTATTTGGCCCAGAATTGGAGATAGTTATTAGCCATGCTGCTGGGGGCAAGAGTGGTCTGTTTCCTCAGATTACCCACAGGTGTTCCTTTTTCAATGGAACATGCATGGCTTTTGTTACCGCCACCAGTATGGGTTTGCTCCCAGGACGTCCACACATGCAGCAACCTAGGTGTGCCCATACCAATCCCAAATAAGCCAGGGTAGGCAAGAAACCTGTCCAAAAGCATGCTGCTGACAGGTCTTCCACTTCTTGACAGGGGTAGGGTCCACCTCGGCAAATAGAGGTCATCTGTGTCCCTTTCAAAATACATGGACTTTCTCCATGGCAGACAAGTGGGAGGTACGGGTGGTTTCAGAAGGGAATCATATAGATTTCAAATCCCTTCCTCCTCCTCCTCAGGGTCTTCTCTGATCCAGTTCAGAGCAGTTTGTCCTTAAATTCAGTTTCTTGTGGATATGCAGGTCTGCCTATCCCTCCTCACAGTTCCTTTTCATAGTTCCCAAAAAGGACAGTAGCTGCCATCCTGTCCTGGATTTAAATTATCGTAATTACTTTGTTTATATGCCCCAGTTGAAGGTGGAATCTTTGCTCAGTCACCTTTGCTATGTGTCCAGGGGAGTTTTTAGTTGCCCTAGACTTAAAAGACCCTTATCAGCATAATCCCATCAATACAGAGCATGATCACCATTTGCATTTCAAGACCACCATTTTCAATTTAGAGTCCTTCCTTTTGGGCTGGAGCCTGCTCTGCAGATTTCACAAAAGGTCATGGCAGCCTTAGCTACCCACATTCTGTCTTTGGCAATTTCACTTACTCCCAATTTTGAAGACCTTTTACTAAAGGAGTTGAGAATCTGCATCTAGCTTCAGATGTGCATGTCTTGGACGATTCATTTCAAGACATTTTTCCTGGTACCATCCCAGGTTCTAGTCTTTCTTGACAGGAGAGTCAACAGTATTCAGTGATGTGTCTTTCTTCTGGAGGACAAGATTAATTTGTTGTTTCAGCAGATATCTTTGGCCTTACTTCACCTATCAGTGATAGTGAGGAAGTACACGAGGGTGCCGGGCTATGGCTTCTGCCTTGGGATATTCCCCTTTGCCCAATTCCACACTCAGGAACTGTAGCTGGAGAATCTCAGGAACTGGTTGAGACAGCAGAGTCATATCTCCAATGTCATGTCTCTCTCCAGCCAGATGAAGTCAGATCTTTGTTGGTGGCTTCAGGTGTCCCATCTGACTGAGTTGACCATTGGTCATCCTGAACTGGCTAGTACTCACAACGAATGTCTGCCTAACAGGCTGGGGAGACAATTTTGGCTCTAAGACAACTCGGGGCCTTTGGTCTAAGAGAAAGAGAGAGTGTGTTCTGTCAGTGAACATGTTGGAGACCTGGGTGATTCGGCTTGCTATATTGAGTTGGTCCCAGCGTCAGTCCAACATTGCAATGGCAGTAGCTTGTTTCAACCATAAATGGGGGTCGAGGAGTGCAGCTAATTCTAATTTCCCTAAGTCTCACTTGGGTGGAAGTTCATGTGCCAGCTCTCTCAGCCATTGATATTCCAGGGGTCATCAGCATCTGGATCCCAGTAACTGGGAACTCAAACAAACGGTGTTCAACTCCATAGTTTGACTGTGAGACTTCCTGGTTGTGGACTTAATGGCATCTCGGTCAAACCACAAAGTTCACTCCCTATCTCAGTAGACACAATGGGCATTCCATGGCAGTTTCCCCTGGAGTATGTGTGTCCTCCTTTTCCTTTAACTCACAGAGTGTTAAGGAAGGTCATTATGGTGCTGGCACATGTAATCTTGATTGCTTCTTAATGACCTCGCTGGAAATGGTTCTCAGATCTTCTCAATCTGTCCGTTGCCGAAACACTGCATATTTCACTCCTTCCGGACTTTCTGATTCAGGGTCCTCTGTGTCATCCAGAGGTGGAGAAGTTAGCCTTAATGGCCTGGCTCTTGAATCCAGCATCCTGAAAAAGAAAGGTTGCTTTGATTCTGTCATCACTACTGTGATGAAGGCCTGTAAGCCAGATCCATACAAATCATATCATAGGATATGGTCCTTGTTTTACAAGTGGTGTGATGACCATGCGTCCTGGCTGCGTCCTTCAGTCTTTCAACTATTTTGGCCTTTCCCTAAGAAACGCTTTAGAAATTACTCAGTTCTGTCAAGTTCCAGATTTCAGCTAAGTCTGTGCTTTTTCAGAGGCATATTGCCTTAACGCCATTTGTGCAAACCCTTTATGCAAGGGATGGCTCATTCCTATCCAGTCTTTTGGGATCCCACTCCTCCATGGTATTTGAACTTGATCCTGAGAGTACTTCAGAAGGTGCATTTTGTCTTCTGTTTCCCTTCGTTGTTGATTTTTAAGACCACTTTCCTGCTTGGGATTTTGTCTGTTCGGCTGGTGGCCAAACTACACGCTTTGTCCTGTAAACCCCCCATTCTGATCTTTCATTTTTATAGGACAGTTCTACAAACTTCTGTTGGGGTTCTCCCTAAAGTAGTTTCTGACTTTCATAAAACTAGGAAATTGTTCTTCCTTCTCTTTGTCCAGCTCAGTCTAACAGAAGGGAGCAGGAACTTCACTGTTTGGAGGGGGTTAGGTGTTTGAAGTATTATGTGCATTGCATGGAACCTTTGCACAAATCAGACTCGCTCTTTGCTATTCCTGAGGGGCCTTGTGCGGGCCTAGCTGCAAGCAAGGTGACAGTGGCTTCTTGTACCAAGGAGACAATTTGCCAGTACTATGTCCTTAGGAGAAAGCCTGTGCCCTTTAGAGTCACAGGCCATTCCAAAAGAGCACTGGGTACTTCCTGGGCCTTCAGGAACCAGGCCATGGCGAAGCAGTTGTACAAGACAGCAAAGTGGTCATCTCTTCACACATTGGTTAAGCACTACAGAGTAAACGTTTTGGTTCAGCTGAAGCCAGTTTTGGACAGAATGTATTACAGGCCCTGGTATTTCTGTAGGTTTCCTTCTTGTCTTTTATTCAGTAATCTGTTTTTACTGTTACTTGGTTTGGTGTGTAGGTGCCCTTTAATACCGGAGTTTCATATTTTCTCCAGTTCGTTTCTGTTGGAACTGGTTTGTGTTTTGAGAGGTTTGTCTCTCCCACCCTACTATCTTGGTGGATAACTTTTAATATAGCCTCCTGGTACCTGTGTTACACAAAGGATGACAGAGTAAAGGAGAATTTTGTGTGCTTACCAATAAATCCTTTCCTCGTAGTCCATGTGGAACACAGGACTTCCTTCCCAGAGAAAAATGAGTTTGAGTTCCAGGCAGGGGGGTCCTTTGGGTGCTGTGGTTCAGGTGACTTCCTTCTTGTCTTACTTCTTGTTACAATCATTGCTATTTGTTAAAACTGAGCATGTCTGGTGGGGGTATAGTGGAATAAGGAGGGGAGCCTCCATCTCCAGAGAGCTATTTTTTCTGGAAGTGCTGTGCCCTTCAGTGGGAGTATCCTTTTACCACGTGGTTCCTGTATTTCACATGGAATAAGAGAAAAGGAGGATCAGTAAGCACACATTTTTTTTTTCTTTTGTCAACTTTTGATGCATTAGGTTTGTCCCAGAACTTCACCACATATACTGAACTGGAAATTTCTACACATCCAGTAGTCTGTGACTAAAAAAATAAATATTTTGTTCTCTGTTGATAACATTGTTGGGCTTTTAAAGTTCCAGCTCTTTGCCCTTTTATGTTTCATTCAGTGTAGTTCCATTTTTAATTCTTTAAGGCACGGTATGCGACCTTTGTCTGTCCAGATAGTGAGGACTGCTATTACTGTCATCCCCAACCAGCTGTTGGGTGGTTGGGGATGATAGGAATTGTAGTTCTAGGAGAATCTTCAACAGAAATTGATATTTTCTCTTGCTTCCTTGTTATAGATTTCAACATGAAAGGTGAGCCTTGCACTCCAACGAGTTCACTCAGTCTTACTGTGGAAGAAGAAATTCCTGAACCTCTACCAGGAAACTACACATACAACCACAAACACCCTGCAGATGCACCTTATGAACAAGTAGATTCTGAGTGCTACAACGTTTACAATGCCATCGACCCTAAAACTGGCCAGGTTATGGAAATGACAACTTATTTATGCATTGAATGTGGGAAAAGTTTTACAGATAGTACAGTTTTCCTCAAACACCAGAAATCCCACACAGGAGGAAAACCACATTCATGTAGTATATGTGGAAAGACTTTTTCTTATAACTCACACCTGGTTATACACCAGAGAATCCACGCAGGAGAGAGACCTTTTTCTTGTTCTTATTGCAGTAAAAGTTTTACTGATCGTCCCTCTCTTGTAAAACACGAAAGGATCCACACTGGGGAGAAGCCTTTTGCATGCAGCGTATGTGGAAAGAGCTTTACAGACAGATCTAATCTAGTAAAGCACCACAGGATTCACACTCGAGAGAAGTCATTTATGTGTATAGAATGTGGGAAAAGTTTCACAGACCGTTCAAATCTTGTTAAACATCAGAGGATCCACACAGGGGAGAAGTCTTTTGAATGCACTGAATGTGGGAAGAAATTCACTGAGAACTCAACTCTTGTTGTACACAGGAGAAGCCACACCGGGGAGAGACCATATGCGTGTAAAGAGTGTGACAAGAGCTATTCATGCAATTCACACCTTATAGTGCACCAGAGAAGTCACACTGGAGAACGACCTTTTGTTTGTCGGGAATGTGGGAAAAGTTTTACAGACAGTTCAACTCTTGTTATACATCAGCGAGTGCACACAGGAGAGAAACCTTTTGTGTGCATGACATGTGGAAACAGGTATACTAAGAAATCTGCTATGGTTAAACACCAGAGGACTCACACTGGGGAAAAGCCATTTGGATGTTCTCAGTGCGGGAAAAGCTTCATTGACAGTTCCTCTCTTGTTAAACACCAGAGAACACATACTGGAGAGAAACCCTTTGCCTGTGTACTGTGTGGAAGAAACTTCGCTGCCCGATCTACTTTGGTTAAGCACCAGAGAACTCACACTGGGGAAAAACCTTACACATGTACAGTGTGTGGAAAATCATTCTCTTGTAACTCACATCTCGTGGTTCATCAACGTTTCCACACTGGAGAAAAACCTTTTCCATGCACTGTGTGTGGTAAAAGCTTTACAGATAGTTCAACACTGGTCAAGCACCAGAGGATACATACAGGGGAGAGACCATATGTATGTAACGACTGTGGCAAAAGCTTTATTGACAATTCAACACTCATTAAACACCAAAGAATCCACACTGGAGAGAGACCATATTCTTGCAAGGTTTGTGGGAAATGCTTTACAGATAGTTCGACCCTGGTTAAGCACCAAAGAATCCATACGGGAGAGAAGCCGTACACATGTAATGACTGTGGGAGGAGCTTTACTGATTGCTCAACTCTTATTAAGCACCAGAGAATTCATAAGAGAGCGGATTCATTATCCAGTTCTGGAGCTGGGAAGAGTGACCCTGGGAAGGTGGAGCTTGTTAATAACAAAGAGAGAAAGCCATAAATGGCGTGTGTATGTGTGATATCCCGCTACATACCAGAACAAGTAAACCTGTCCACATGTACACTGCTAACCACTGACTGACATACCAAGAGAACTGGAGCAATTCTAGAGCAAACCATCTGCACCATGGAGGAAAGAGGTAGATTACCATTGATTTCAATGGGGCTTTTGAAGAATCGTAATTTTTTTTATTAAAATGAAAACATTATTTTCCTTCTTAGTAAAAGAAGTGTATTCATACTTCTAGCAGTAGTTGTGTTATTCAAATGTTGCAACATTTCAGTCTCAGGAAGTGGTGGAGCTGTTACTCCCATAGAATAACTGTTTGGACACCAGGTGGCCTACAGTTAAATATTTGGAAAAAAACATTTGAACTATAATAATGTTTGAATGAAGCAGCTCCCATTAGTGGGAGTACCCTTGTTTTACTCAAAAGGAAAAAGCCCTATATAGTAAAATGTAATGTCTCCTTTAACCCCCTTAATGCTATGCATTGCAGAGCTCTCTAGCAGTCACAAGGTTAAAAGCTCCATTTTAATAAATAGGAATTTTTATTAGTCCCCTTTAGTGCAGTTGGTTTGCTGTACGGTGTGTCCAGTTCTAACTTCTACATCAGTCTGAGTGAGTATGTGACTCTGTAGAACCACCTTTCCCATCACGTATCCTTTATTACATGGATTTCAGCCAGTTGGAACTCGGCCCTGGAATGTTCCTCAGACTCCTTCATTTATGGTTGAAGGACCCATTTCACTTACGCACACAAACTATACCTTAACTTTTACTGTCCCTGATAGGGATGCTTTTGAAATTGTGTTATACCCTTCAGTGTATCCAAAGGATGGAAAGAAGAGACTCTGGTGGTTGAATCTTCAACACAGAACATTACAAAAATGTCAAAGCGTTCTGAGAATTGTATTTAATCACGTTGGCTCATTTGAGTGTTTGAATGTATTATTCTGTATATTATCAGTCAGTGCACTTGGTTATTGTCTGTTTCAAGCAGATCTTGGAAGAGTTAAAGTAATACCTGCATGAAGTAATAGGAGAAACTCAAAGAACACTAACCCTTCTTAATAGTAATCCCCCACTTATCTTAAAGGAAATATAACCCTTTATTTTGATTTCACATGTTCTGCAAGTACGTAATATTTATAATCAGATGGCCTATACTTTTTATTTATTTTATTTCTGTATTATTTTTTTTTTTACACTTTTATGTTCTTGACAGTGAGCTAATTGAATCTGTTTACAGAGAGCTTTCTGACAGGGAACATGTAAGCAGGTCTACAGATAGAATGTAAAACTGAAAGCACACAGAGCACTCAGTGTTGAAGGGAGAGTGTTAACATTGTATTACACAGTGCTGTGACGGTCTATGATCAGAAAACTCCCTGGAAAAATAGGTGAAGTTGAAAAATAAATAATTACAACTATAGGCACAATATTTGCAGAATATATCAAATAAAAATGAAGGGTTAATATTCCTGTAATCTGGGCAGAAAATCCTACTGGCCACTATGAATCAAATCTGTTAGCTTTACTTCTCCAGATTTAATCCTTATTTATTATTGGATATTATGTACATGTTGCTTTATTCTAATGGCTTCCTAAGAAATCGTCTTGTTGAGGAACCAGTAAACGTAAAATGAATTGAGGCCTTTAGGATTTACAGCCCACATTAAAGGAGCAGTAAATAAAAAATGTATGAAAACACATATATTCATTATTTTCCTGCCAAGAGTGATGTTACTGCTGGGGCAGTTTTCAGTCAAATGTTGTCACAGCTGAAATATTTTTTTCATTAAACAGCAATTTTCTATGGTGATCCCCAGGTGGTGCTGTTCCTATCATTATGTAGAGCTCTAGCAGTGGGAGAAGGCTTGTTTTACTGATAAATCTCTAGAACACTCACATGCATATATATATATTTATATATTCATATATAAAATAGAGGAGAGGGCAGCACTTTTGACAAACATGAGTGGATGCCTGCGTGCCAAGGTACGCGGCGCGGGCAGACTCTACTGTGCATGACTGCCACGCGACCAGCTGGCAGTGGTACTATGGCCCGTGTAACGGTCTCTTCAACTAGTGTATATATATATATATATATATATATATATATACATACACACACACACAACAAACAGCAGGCAGTGGCACTCAAAACATAATAATACCATAAATCTTGTGCACGTCCCCTAAACAGTTATAGAAATGCAATCAGCCTGGGCTTACCAAGACGAGACAGCACACAGTCAGATGAATTTTTGAAAAATGTAAAAAAAAGCCAAAAGTTTTCGGTCCATTATTGGACCTTTATTTTGCCCCGATGAAGGTCCAGTAATGGACCAAAAAACTTTGGCTTTGTGAAGCATGTTTTTTTGATAAAATTTTTCAAAAATTCATCTGACTGTGTGCTGTCTCGTCTTGGTAAACCCAGACTGATTGCATTTTTATATATATATACACACATGTTTGTGTGTATGTATATATATATATATATATATATATATATATATGTATAGATAGACACATACATGTAGAAACACACACATATACATAAATGCACACAGATAAGTATACACTCACATGTTATTCATTTATTTATTCATAATAAAAAAAAGTTTACTTCTCCTTTCAGATAAGCGTCTGTGGCAGGACTGTTATCAAGAGGTGTTATTGCGCCATTAACCCCTTGCTTTCTAAAAACATTGCCAAAGTATTGCTTTGCAGTTCGTTAGAGAAGTGGGTTATATGGAGTGATAGGAGGCGAGAGGTTTTTATATCCAAAAAAACCCCACAAAGTTATGAAACGTTATGTGGACTGATTAAAAGATGTAATGAAATAATATTCTATTCTGTTGCACAAAGAGGCAATAAGGAGAGTTCTATAGACCCTCTGTAAGAAGGCACATACTTGATAATGATGCAGAGGGTGGGCAAGGGGGACGCTTGTGTAGAGCAATTTATCAAGGCTGATGTACAAAGGAAAAATGGCGTTATTCTGGGGAAAGCCAAGTGCACCCTAGCAGAGAAGTAAAATCTCCGCAATGAGTTGGAGACCTCGCTGGCATTCAAGGGGTTAAATCAAGGGGAACGTGTAACTGTCCCTGGCGATGCTGTTGGCTTGCTCTAGAATGAACCCGCTGAGTGCCAGAGGGGTGCCCAGTGCATTGCAAAACCAATGCTTTGGACACCCCTCTGGCACTGTTATGGTTAACATAAACCTAAATATCTCTTGGCGATCTAGTGAGACAGTATTACGAGAACACAAATAACTGTTATAATAATGAGATACATCAATATACAGAAGACACTGCTAGACTGTGTGGTGTCTTACTGCCACTCATCAGACATCGAGGGCCAGTCACATGTACAATATACAGAACTCACTGCTAGACTGTGTGGTGTCTTACTGCCACTCATCAGACATCGAGGGCCAGTCACATGTACAATATACAGAACTCACTGCTAGACTGTGTGGTTTCTTACTGCCACTCATCAGACATCGAGGGCCAGTCACATGTACAATATACAGAAGACACTGCTAGACTGTGTGGTGTCTTACTGCCACTCATCAGACATCGAGGGCCAGTCACATGTACAATATACAGAAGACACTGCTAGACTGAGTGGTGTCTTACTGCCACTCATCAGACATCGAGGGCCAGTCACATGTACAATATACAGAACTCACTGCTAGACTGTGTGGTTTCTTACTGCCACTCATCAGACATTGAGGGCCAGTCACATGTACAATATACAGAAGACACTGCTAGACTGTGTGGTGTCTTACTGCCACTCATCAGACATCGAGGGCCAGTCACATGTACAATATACAGAAGACACTGCTAGACTGTGTGGTGTCTTACTGCCACTCATCAGACATCGAGGGCCAGTCACATGTACAATATACAGAAGACACTGCTAGACTGTGTGGTTTCTTACTGCCACTCATCAGACATCGAGGGCCAGTCACATGTACAATATACAGAACTCACTGCTAGACTGTGTGGTGTCTTACTGCCACTCATCAGACATCGAGGGCCAGTCACATGTACAATATACAGAAGACACTGCTAGACTGTGTGGTGTCTTACTGCCACTCATCAGACATCGAGGGCCAGTCACATGTACAATATACAGAAGACACTGCTAGACTGTGTGGTGTCTTACTGCCACTCATCAGACATCAAGGGCCAGTCACATGTACAATATACAGAACTCACTGCTAGACTGTGTGGTTTCTTACTGCCACTCATCAGACATCGAGGGCCAGTCACATGTACAATATACAGAACTCACTGCTAGACTGTGTGGTTTCTTACTGCCACTCATCAGACATCGAGGGCCAGTCACATGTACAATATACAGAACTCACTGCTAGACTGTGTGGTGTCTTACTGCCACTCATCAGACATCGAGGGCCAGTCACATGTACAATATACAGAAGACACTGCTAGACTGTGTGGTGTCTTACTGCCACTCATCAGACATCGAGGGCCAGTCACATGTACAATATACAGAAGACACTGCTAGACTGTGTGGTGTCTTACTGCCACTCATCAGACATCAAGGGCCAGTCACATGTACAATATACAGAACTCACTGCTAGACTGTGTGGTTTCTTACTGCCACTCATCAGACATCGAGGGCCAGTCACATGTACAATATACAGAACTCACTGCTAGACTGTGTGGTTTCTTACTGCCACTCATCAGACATCGAGGGCCAGTCACATGTACAATATACAGAACTCACTGCTAGACTGTGTGGTGTCTTACTGCCACTCATCAGACATCGAGGGCCAGTCACATGTACAATATACAGAAGACACTGCTAGACTGTGTGGTGTCTTACTGCCACTCATCAGACATCGAGGGCCAGTCACATGTACAATATACAGAAGACACTGCTAGACTGTGTGGTGTCTTACTGCCACTCATCAGACATCAAGGGCCAGTCACATGTACAATATACAGAACTCACTGCTAGACTGTGTGGTGTCTTACTGCCACTCATCAGACATCGAGGGCCAGTCACATGTACAATATACAAAAGACACTGCTAGACTGTGTGGTGTCTTACTGCCACTCATCAGACATCGAGGGCCAGTCACATGTACAATATACAAAAGACACTGCTAGACTGTGTGGTGTCTTACTGCCACTCATCAGACATCGAGGGCCAGTCACATGTACAATATACAAAAGACACTGCTAGACTGTGTGGTTTCTTACTGCCACTCATCAGACATCGAGGGCCAGTCACATGTACAATATACAGAAGACACTGCTAGACTGTGTGGTTTCTTACTGCCACTCATCAGACATCGAGGGCCAGTCACATGTACAATATACAGAAGACACTGCTAGACTGTGTGGTGTCTTACTGCCACTCATCAGACATCGAGGGCCAGTCACATGTACAATATACAGAAGACACTGCTAGACTGTGTGGTGTCTTACTGCCACTCATCAGACATCGAGGGCCAGTCACATGTACAATATACAGAACTCACTGCTAGACTGTGTGGTTTCTTACTGCCACTCATCAGACATCGAGGGCCAGTCACATGTACAATATACAGAACTCACTGCTAGACTGTGTGGTTTCTTACTGCCACTCATCAGACATCGAGGGCCAGTCACATGTACAATATACAGAACTCACTGCTAGACTGTGTGGTGTCTTACTGCCACTCATCAGACATCGAGGGCCAGTCACATGTACAATATACAGAAGACACTGCTAGACTGTGTGGTGTCTTACTGCCACTCATCAGACATCGAGGGCCAGTCACATGTACAATATACAGAAGACACTGCTAGACTGTGTGGTGTCTTACTGCCACTCATCAGACATCAAGGGCCAGTCACATGTACAATATACAGAACTCACTGCTAGACTGTGTGGTTTCTTACTGCCACTCATCAGACATCGAGGGCCAGTCACATGTACAATATACAGAACTCACTGCTAGACTGTGTGGTTTCTTACTGCCACTCATCAGACATCGAGGGCCAGTCACATGTACAATATACAGAACTCACTGCTAGACTGTGTGGTGTCTTACTGCCACTCATCAGACATCGAGGGCCAGTCACATGTACAATATACAGAAGACACTGCTAGACTGTGTGGTGTCTTACTGCCACTCATCAGACATCGAGGGCCAGTCACATGTACAATATACAGAAGACACTGCTAGACTGTGTGGTGTCTTACTGCCACTCATCAGACATCAAGGGCCAGTCACATGTACAATATACAGAACTCACTGCTAGACTGTGTGGTGTCTTACTGCCACTCATCAGACATCGAGGACCAGTCACATGTACAATATACAAAAGACACTGCTAGACTGTGTGGTGTCTTACTGCCACTCATCAGACATCGAGGGCCAGTCACATGTACAATATACAAAAGACACTGCTAGACTGTGTGGTTTCTTACTGCCACTCATCAGACATCGAGGGCCAGTCACATGTACAATATACAGAACTCACTGCTAGACTGTGTGGTGTCTTACTGCCACTCATCAGACATCGAGGGCCAGTCACATGTACAATATACAGAAGACACTGCTAGACTGATACAAATGAGACTTGTGTCTTGAATGCTAGAGTTTTAAAAGGGTTTTTAACCCTTTGAGGGCCAGAGAGGTATGCATTGGATACCTCCCTGGCACTCAAAGGGTTAAGAAACTGGGTTTTTTTAAAGGATTTAAATCAATGGTAAGGTTTATCTCCCCTCCCCCACTGTGCAGTTGGTTTGACCAGGTATTGCACCAGTTCCTCTGAGTTCCCCTGTGTTCCCCTGTCTCTGGGAGCCTGCAGGCACTCAAAGGGTTAAAAGACTGGAGCGTTTTAGAGATTTAGATGAAGACCCAATTTAAATGAATGGAAAGGTTTATCCCCCCCTCCCGCATTGTGCAGTTGGTTTGACCAGGAATTGCACCAGTTCCTCTGAGTTCCCCTGTCTCTGGGAGCCTGCAGGCACTCAAAGGGTTAAAAGACTGGAGCTTTTTAGAAATTTAGATGAAGACCCAATTTAAATGAATGGAAAGGTTTATCCCCCCTCCCCCATTGTGCAGTTGGTTTGACCAGGAATTGCACCAGTTCCTCTAAGTTCCCCTGTCTCTGGGAGTCTGCAGGTTAACATGAAGGAATATGATACAGTAGTGATAGGCGACCATTTTACAAAACCATTTTGTCATGTCCCTTTAATTTCATCACTTGTGGGCACTTTTGGGTGCCCACTGATGTTCATAGAAAGATCAGGGTGGCATTACCTCCGATTGGCTGATGTGCTAAAAATACTTGGAGTTAAACCAACTCTGCACCATATGGGAAACATTCCCAAAATTCCTCACAGTTTAAATGGGTCTTTATCTCTCTGAATATTGTAGGGGTCCTCAGTGCATTTCTTTAGCAATTCCTCTAGCATTGAAGGGGTTAAAAGCCCAGTTTAACCCTTAGAGTGCCATATGGTTATCCAGTGCATAGCAGCGATATGCATTGGATACCTCTCTGGCACTAAAAAGGGTTAAAGAAATACAGTATTTTATTTGTTCCCTGTTATGTAGTTGGTTTGCCCCATAATATTGGCCCACTGCAATACTTTTGGAGTTTACTAATTGCACCATAGAAGACAAATACAAAATTCCCCAAATTATTAATTTACATGGAACCATTAATCCCCTGAGTTCTAGACAGGTCTCCAGTGCATTGTGTCTAGCATTCAAGAGGTCATATGTCATGTTAAAGGGATAGTAATACTTAAAATGTAAAAAAAAATATGTTGTAGGGTTTATCCCCCTGAGTAAAACAAGAGTACTCCCACTGCTGAAAGGTGTTTCATTCAAAAGTTATTAATATTCAAAGTTGAATTTTTTAGGTGCAATATCACAGTGGCCTGAAATTGTACAGTGACGCTGTTGCTACACCGTCCTGTGGAGATTTATGGTCCCGGGACCACAGCTGTCCATAGGATCGTGTAGCAACAGCGCTACTGTACAATTTCAGGCCACTGTGATATTGCACCTAAAAAATTCAACTTTGAAAATTAATAACTTTTGAATGAAACACCTTTCAGCAGTGGGAGTACTCTTGTTTTACTCAGGGGGATAAACCCTACAATATATTTTTTTTACATTTTAAGTATTACTATCCTTTTAACCAAAAGCAGTTGTATAGTTTAGGAAATATTCACACTTTTATTTCTGGGAAAAGCGAAAGTATCCTGGTACAGTACACAGTGTAGTTTGCATATGAAATGTCACTGAAAAGCTTATTCGCATATGATAGCGCATGGGTACCACAATCAGCATACACTAGCATATGGACTGAGTATGAATATCTTGCTGGTGTTATGGCTAACATGACACAGGCAGTTTTTAATGACATTTTCAGATATGCAAACTTGAATCAAGCCGACAGGTTCACTTTATGGGCGCAATGTTAAAAAAAAAAAAAAAAAATTGTCATAAAAAAAGTCGCTTTGTGGTAAAAGATGACGTTATTTGCAGAAGTAAATCGTCACTTTTGAAAAGATATCATAAAAAATTAAAAACCATGTTAAGATGAGCTTGAATACTGCCCTTAACACCCTGAGTGCCAGAGGCATGTGCATTGCATTGCAAAGCAATGTGTTGCACACCCCTCTGGCACTCAAAGGGTTAAAATATATTTACCAGTTAACTGCATAACTCCACACTTTCCAATCTTATCTGCTAAACTTACTTTAAATGAAAGGTAGCCATCCCTGTTCTTCATGATCTACCAACAGTGCATGGTTTGAGGGTATCCCTGAATGAGCAGTCCACCTGTGCTTCAGCAGGGATATCATGAACACGTGCACTGTTGGTAGCTCTTGTGGACCAGCACTGACTACCACAACTGTCTTCTCCAAGCTCAGAACATTTTTATTTTGCAGGAGAAACTGACAGAAATTAGACAAATAAAAAGGGATGGATAGAAGAAGATTTTATCTATGACAGTAGATAAAACCACACCTCATTTTAAAGTGTTAGTAATGTTCCATAACATTTTTTATAGATCTGTAGAGGGTAAAAAAAGTATCTCATTGCCATAAACCCCATCTCTCAAACTGCTATGGTTTGAGAGATATTGGCAATCAACGTTCCCCCTTCTCTCCACTTCTCTTGATGTCAGCTGTAAAGTTGACAGCAGGAGATCCGTGTCGGCCGACACGAGGAGGCTCTTCAGCAGAGCCGATATCCCGTTATTAGAAAAGAACTACTTCATGGGAATCCCATTATTAGAGAATAATTACTTCATTGGAAAGGTCTAGAAAGTGTGCCTGGTTTGCAAGCACACTTTGTAGACCTTTCCAATGAAGTAATTATTCTCTAATAATGGGATTTCGGCTCTGCTGCAGAGCCGCTGACTAGTCCCCGGACTGGGATGTCCTGCTGTCAGCTAGATGCTGACGTTAGAAGGGGAGGGAAGGGGGAACTTCGATTGCGAATATCTCTCAAACCATAGTGGTTTGAGAGATGGGGCTTGTGGCAATGAAATTCTTTCTTACACTCTACAAATCTATTAAAAAATTACGGTAATACATCTGGGAAATGACGGACCATGGTGTAATAATTTTGTCAGACTCATTCCCGAAAATTTCAGATACCACACCATTTTGAACATTGCGCCCTTTGTCTCCAAAGTCAATTAATTTCTAGACATGATTTCAGTTTGGGTTCTTAAGGAGATTTTGAACCTCTTTTTAGCAGATCAGAAGACCAAGATGGTCCGACACACGGAATTAAACCCAGGAGAGGCAATCTGTACCTCTTACTATAGTATCTATGAATTATGAGGATCTGTTTTCATTCTATTAACTATATTATAAAGTTAAAATATGCATATAGTCACTGTTTTTCTAATGAAATAAAAAGTACATGGATGTGTTGGACTGTTTTTATGCAATGCTGGCAGTTTTCAGTTATATTTTAACCCTTTAAGGACCAGATTTAATTCTTTGATTGCCACGACAATACAGAATGTCTGCAAAAAAGAGTACCCCCAGAACCACAGATATACAGTCGTGTGAAAAAGAAAGTACACCCTCTTACTGCTTCCATAGGAATTAAGATGCTAAGTAGCAGACAGGTGCTGCAATCAAATGCCCTTGATTAATTGATCATCAGCAAGTGTGACCACCTGTATAAAAGCAGAAGTTTTAGCAGTTTGCTGGTCTGGAGCATTTAGGTGTGTGTTAACACAATGCCACGGAGGAAATACATTAGCAATGATCTCAGAGAAGCAATTGTTGCTGCCCATCAATCTGGGAGGGTTATAAGGCCATTTCCAAAAAATGTAAAGTCCATCATTCTACAGTGAGAAAGATTATTCAAAAGTGGAAACATTACAAGACAGTTGCCAATCTTCCCATGAATTCACCCCAAGGTCAGACCGTGCAATGCTTGGAGAAATTGCAAAAAACCCAAGAGTTATATCTCAGACTCTACAGGCCTCAGTTAGAATGTTAAAGTTCATAACAGTACAATTAGAAAAAGACTGAACAAGTATGGTTTGTTTGGAAAGGTTGCCAGGAGAAAGCTTTTCTCTCTAAAAAGAACATGGCAGAACGGTATCACGGTGCCCGTGATCCCTTTCTGTCACTCTCGCTTGTGGTGCTTTCCTATTGGCTGAGGATGTTTGGCCTGCCCCTGGTGAACTTTTTATGCCCGGCCATTGACACCTGTCAGTTGCCCTTTCGTGGTGTTCCAGAGCCTGAGTTGCTGTTGCTGTCTTCCTTTGATCCTGATTCCTGTGTACCAAATTGGCCTGTCTTGACTACGCTCCTGTGTTCCTGTTAAGTGATCCGACCTGGCCTGGCTGACGTTCCTGCTTGTGACTGATCTGGCTTGTCTGAGAACCACCTCCGTGTACCGATCTGGCCTGGCTGACGTTCCTGCTTGTGACTGATCTGGCTTGTCTGAGAACCACCTCCGTGTACTGATCCGGCCTGGCTGACTTCCTGCTCGGTGGCCTGAACTGGCTTGTTCCAGTGACCTGTGTGTACTGCTTCCTGCTCTACTGTCGCCGTTGCGACATTCTGACTTCCGCTAAGGCCGAGTACCAGACTGATTGTCTCTTGCCACAGTACTCCTTCAGTGTTGTGCCTCCAGTGCTGAGTCTTCGTTACCGTGTGCAGAGCTGTGCTTCCGTACTGAGCCTTCCTGACACTTGCAGAGCACATTCCATTGCTGCTAAGCTTGAGTTCCATGAGCTGCTTAACCTGTTCAGTGCTGGCATATCTCTATTGAGCTTTTACGTTACTTGCTGAGCCTATTCCTGTCTAGCTGCTACTTCTGCAGAGCTGGCCGTGTTGTACGCTTCATCTGGACGGCAGCTCAATCCTCTACCAGCAGAGTAGTCGGTATACGCTTACCACGCCCGGTAGTGGCACTATTGGCTCCTGCAGGTTGTCTCCGGTATACGCCCGTGGGGCTATTGGCTCATCTCTCGTGCAGCACAGAGTGGTCTCCGTTGTATGCCCGCGGGGCTATTGGCCATCTCTTGTGTTATAGCAGTCTCAGTTATTACGCCCGTGGGGGCTACTGGCTTAAGCTCTTGCAAGTGGTCTCCGGTATATGCCCATGGGGGCTATTGGCTCAAATCGCACTGTACAAGCTGGTCTCCATTATTACGCCCGTGGGGGCTATTGGCAAGCTCTTGCATTGTAGCAGTCTCCGTAGTCACGCCCGTGGAGGCTACCGACTCAAGCACTTGCAGATATTGATAGCTTCGTTGCTACGCCTGTGGGGGCAAAGCACCGCTAAGAGTCTAAGGCAGTACTGGCTGTGCATTCCAGCCTTCTGAACATTTAACATCTACTACTTTATCACCATCTTGGGCGTGCCAAACTCCACAACTGAGACTGACTTTCTTTTGCATTTAACCCTTGAGTAGCCTAGCTACTGTGCACCTATCCTGTGATATGTTATAGTTACCATTGTCTCTGTTAATTTGCCTGTAATAGCATCTCTGCCTGTGATCGCTATTATTATTGTCGCCTGTAGAGGGCTTTCCTTTCTATTTATATTTTTTTATTCAATAAAACTGTGTTTTATTTTACTGGCTGGGCTGAGTGTCTTAAAAAACCGTTACACACGGCTTAGGTTGCATCTGAACAAACCACAAGACTTCTGAAACAATGTACTTTGGACAGATGAGACGAAAGTGGAGATGTTTGGCCATAATGCACAGAGCTATGTTTAGAGAAAACCAAACACAGCATATCAGCACAAACACCTCATAGCAAATGACAAGCACAGTGGTGGAGGGGTGATGATTTGGGCTTGTGCTGCAGCCACAGAACCTGGGAACCTTGCAGTCATTGAATTGACCATGAACTCCTCTGTATACCAAAGTATTCTAGAGTCAAATGTGAGGCCATCTGTCCAACAGCTAAAGCGTGGTCGAAATTGGGTCATGCAACATGATAATGATCCCAAGCACACCAGCAAATATACAACAGAATGGCTGAAAAAGAAAAGAATCAAGGTTGCAATGGCCCAGTCAAAGTCCAGACCTCAACCCGATTGAAATGCTGTGGCGGGACCTGTTTCAATAGCTTGTAGAACCACCTTCAGCAGTAATAACTTGAAGTAATCATTTTCTGTATGAGTATCAGTATCTCACATTGTTGTGGAGGAATTTTGGCCCACTCTCCTTTACAACTTTGCTTGAGTTCATTGCGGTTTGTGTGAAAAGGCCTGTCTTTTTATAGACCATTTTTTACAACCTATGGTCATAGAACTCAATTCCTACTTGCTGGATTCTTCTGATCTTCTTGTTAAACTTCAGGAGATCACTGTTGAAATGGACACACTTTTAGTCACTTGTGACGTTGAGGCCCTTTACTCCAGTATACCCGATGAATATGGTTTACAGACTGTTTCATTTTTTTTTGCAGCAATCGAACTTATCTTCCAATCCATTATTTTGTAAATTTCTGATTGATGTATTCGATTTTGTATTACAACATAATTATTTTGTTTTGGATCTGGAGTTCTTTTTGCAAATCTCAGGGACAGAAATGGGAGCGAAGTGTGCTCCATCATATGCCAACCCTTTTTTTTAGGTTGGTGGGAGAGGAATTTTGTTTTTTCAGAGAATTTAGAAGTCTATACATCTAACATTTTATGTTGGTATAGATTTATAGATGACATATTTTTCATTTGGGTTGGACCTGAAAACTTATGCATAGAATTTCTAAATCAACTTAATGACAATAATTTCAGTATTCACTTGACTTTTTCTTCCTCATCACAGATGGTGGAATTTGTGGATTTGTTGATATTTATCGATGAGCAAGGCTCTATACAGACGGATTTATTCAGGAAACCTACGGCTGTCAATTCTTTGTTGCACATTTCTAGTGCACATACAGACAGCTGCAAAAAAGGCATCCCTGTTAGACAATATATGAGACTATGATGTAACTGCTCTACAGAGAAAAATTTCCAGATATGAGCAGGTGAGCTGCAGCATAGATTTGTGAATCGAGGTTATCCCAGGTCTTGTATTAAAAAGGGATATCAACGAGCAAGTTTGGCTGTTCGGAATGATTTGATAAATAGCCCGCCAATTATTAAAAAAAATCAGATGGTACAATTCGTATAATCACTAAGTATAACACCCAATGGCATGCACTTGGTAGTGTCCTTCGTAAACACTGGCCTGTATTACTTACAGATGGCACTTTGTCACCTGGTCCACTTATTACGGCCAAAAGAAGTGCCACTTTGTCAGATCTTCCTGTTCATAGCCATTTTTCCTCTTCCAAATCCACAGATGGGGGACATAAAATTGTTGGGACACTTCCTTGTGGCTCCTGCAGTATATGTAAGTACATATCCAAAGATAAAGAAGAGAGAGAAGCAACTGAGGATGCCTAAATACAGAGAATAACTGTGGTTAGTTCTCCAAGATGTTTGGAACATCCTACTTGCCGAGTTCCTTAACAAACTGTGTGCAAGTCTACCTAGAGGAATTGATGCTGTTTTAAAGGCAAAAGGTGGTCACATCAAGTATTGATTAGATTTAGATTTTTCTTCTGTTCACTCACAATGCATTTTTGTTAATTCATAAATATAAATTATTAACGTCTATTTTTGGAAGCATTCTTACTTTATAGCATTTTTTCACACATGTACTTTTGCACAGTACTGTATATATGTATAAAGACAGGAGGTCGGCACTCACATCATCATCCATCCAAGCCTGCCCAGGTGCACTGCAAAAAATGACAGATATGATCGAATGGTAAGCACTAACAGAACTTGAAAATAACTACATCTACAATAACTTCTCTGTCGTCCAATACAGGTTACTGGTAACTTTGGGTAGGCCATCATCTCCTTTAAATAGGCAGGAATAATTCTGAGAAGTGATTGCTGGGTGGAGCCTACCTCCTCTCCTTAGCTTGCAGCTAGCCGATCCCCAACCAGTAAGATTTGTTCCTTGGTCGAGACACAAGGCAAGAGAACAGTTCTGCTATAGTTTTAGCTTTTTTATTATTTTTCTGTTAGATATGGGATACCACCATTAGGCGGATTACCATCACTGACAATTCCCATCACCCAAATGTGGATAGCTCGGTTTACTAGGTGCTTTTGTGGACCTAAGCCTTGGGGGGAAAATCTTGGCTGCAGGTTCTTTCCCCAGGAGTTGCCCACCGAGGCTTCTTCTTATGGTAATCTGAAGACAGAAGATCTGCTGAAAAAGTGAGAAACCCTTTGAGTGCTGAGGTCCACATGTCCCATGCTTTCCCTCCACACAGGGGTCTCATTTGGAGTTCCTATTACATACTCATGCACTCATTGGGTTTATCTGTATGTCTGTGAGGTGTCTGGAGCAAGTTTCTGTGGTAACTTAACCCTTTTGTTCCTGGTTAGCACGTTTTCAGGGGTCTTTGGACACTTGCACTACTGGGACCAGTGTTTATTGGGTCTATTGTTTTATTCTAGTGGGCTTTTGAGTAATTTTACGTTTTGGTATTTACCTCGTTAACTTTATGTTCTGCTCCTTTAAGGCGTGCATATACCACATAAACGCCATTGCTCCATTCACTTCTATGGGACTTTACAGTTTGGGACATATCTCTGCAACCGTTCCATGTAGCGAGGTCAGAGATGCCTCATTTTGTGGGTTTGCCCTTGCTCTGTCATCTGGTCAACATTCTGGGCATGTTGGAGGCTTTAGGGGGCTTCGGGCACTGTTGGGGTACTCCGTTAGCAAAACTACGTTTCCCATGAGTGCTCGCTTTGTGCTCTCGTTTTTGATTGGCTCCCGTCGTAGCAGCCATTTTGTGTATTCGCAGATTAAGTATCCTACGCAAGACTTGGACTCTTCTTCTCTCCTCCGCAGTTTAACCCTTTGCCTACCAGATAAGTCTTATTTAGCTTTTCTGGGGTGCATTTATTTATCATACACACTATTTTGTGGGTGTTTTGATACTTTGACCGTTTGACTTTGTGAGAATGTCTACTCCATTAGACCTTGGGGCTAAGCCTAAGACTAAGGATACTGGGGTGTCTGTGTCCCCCATTGCTCATTGCTCCTCATGTTACTCAGGGTTACCTAGAGAATACTCAGGTCATGTTTGCCCAGCATGCGCTGCTGCCCCTGAATCCCCTGCAGAGGCCTCCAGCCATGCACTAGAGCCAGTATGGATGCAAGAGTTTAAGGCTACTACCAGGGACCTCCGGTCCACCTTACAACTCCTTCCATCCACTTTACAGGGGGTCTTCCACTCATGGCAGACCCCCGCCCCTATCAGATCTTCCCTGCCTAAACTGCTGGGTGTACCTGATGTGTCTGATTCCTCTGAGGAGGAAATATTGGTGGACTCTGATGATGATGAATGTTCAGCTGTTCCTTCATCTCAGTTTTTTGGGGACCCTTTTTGAGACTTACCCTATTCCCTCGACTGAGGGCCTAATCAGGGCTGCGTTGACCACACTGAACATTCCCTTGGTACAGGAGGCGTCTTCTGACCCCTCTGATGTGTTCCAGGAGCCTGTTAGGCCCCATACTTGTTTTCCACGTAACTTCACCCTTGACCGCTTGATGTCTGAGGAGTGGAAGTTTCCAGACAAGAAACCATCTGTGTCTAGGAAGTTCACTAAGCTTTACCCATTCTCTGAAACAGCCCTCACGCAGTGGGTCCATCCCCCCAAAGTGGATGCTCATGTTTCCAGGCTAACATGTTGCAGCTTCTCGCTAACATTGCTGAGCCTCAGCATTATGTCTCTGCTGCCCTGTTTGACGCTGTGCGTATGGTAGCCAGGGCATCTACCATGTCTGTGGTAGCCAGACGTGCTCTTTGGCTCAAGATCTGGTCTGCTGATACAGCCTATGAGAAGGCTTTCCTGTCTTTGCCTGTTCAGGGCTCCTACCTGTTTGGGCCTGAGCTCAAGGATCTCATCAGCAAGGCCTCACCTGCCAGTGGTCCTGAGGAAGAAGGTGCCTGTCAAGAGGAATCAGCTTTTTCATCCCTTTCAAGCAGACTCTCGCCAAGCAACCCAGATGGTCCCTCAGGCGCCACGCTCCTCATCCAAGCCTAAGCAGCAATGGATATCCAAGTCCTCTGCGAAGCCCTAGACTTCCAAACCTTCTTCTGCATGACTCGACGAACCCGGGTCCCCACCCGCTGGTAGGTGGCCGCTTACGCCACTACCTCTCGGCTTGGCTGGCCTCTGCGGTGGACCCATGGGTTTTACAGGTGGTGGCTACGGTGTACAGGATTCCCTTCACCTCTCTACCTCCTCCCAGGACCTTCGCTTCTCGTTCTCCTTTGGGAGCAGAAAAACGCTGCCTTTTCGAGGAAGCTATACAGGCCCTTCTGGACAAGGTGGTCCTGGAACCAGTTCTTCCTCAGGAAAGGGGCTTGGGATTCTACTCCAACCTCTGTTGTTTCCAAGAAGGACGGCGGATGTCGTCCCATTTTGGATCTGAAAGATCTCAACTCCTTTGTGGTCCGGTCCCAATACCGCAAGGAGTCTCTGCGCACAGTGATAGCGGCCATGTCCCCTGGGGAATTTCTGGCCTCTCTGGGTCTTCAAGATGCTTATCTGCACATCACCATTCATCCAGAGAGTCTGCAGTATCTCCGATTTGCCTGTGACCGAGGGCATTTCCAGTTTTCTGCCCTTCCCTTTGGCCTAACCACGGCTCCTCAAGTCTTCAACAGAGTCCTGAGAGCATTGATCTCCGTCCTACATCGAAACAGCATCAGGGTGTGTTACGGTTTTTAGGACACTCAGACCAATAAGTGAAAATAAAACACACTTTATTAAAGTGAATAATGACAATTACGCCCTCTAGAGGCGGTAGGTAATACACAGATAATGTAAACTGAGATAATACAAGGAAAATAGTATTATGGACATAAATGCAAATCAGTATGCACTAGGATGATATTGGCCCCAAAGGGGTTAAAGTCCAAATTATAGTCAGTCTCAGATGTGGAAGTTTGACACGCCCTTGATGTTAAATAGGCTGTGCTGTTCAGACGAAGTTCATCAGGTGCTGAGGAACGAGCTGCCTTGCCAAGGTGGTAGATGATAAGCAGAATGGGTAACAACTTAGCCCCCATGGGCGTAGCTACAGGAACTGCTTTAGTATGTGCAAGTGCGAATAGCCCCTTAGGGCAATATGGAAACCGGCCTGCAATGCAAGAGCTAATAGCCTCCGCAGGTGTAATCGAATGCAGTAATACTAGAGCCAGAGCCACTAGCCCCCTCGGGCATAGTACCGGATAAGCCAACACTGAAGCCTTTCTGCCAAAACTCTGAGTATATGATCTCGTCGGTAACCAACACCGGAGAGCCTTAAGCGCCCAAACGGCCCAAGCTTTGTGAACACTCTGCAACGTTAGACTAGAGTTGCCGATGGAGAGCGGCCAACTCAGCAGCAGTATCACTTGTAACGAGGCTCGTACTGGAGATAGAGAGAGAGTGAATATGAGGCAGCACTGCAAGAGTTAAAATGCACGTTTACTCGAGGCTTCAGCGCTACTGCAAGGCTCTGTAACGTTACTCGAGGCTTCAACGCTACGATCAGGCTCTGCAAGGAGAGGAAGGCCCACAGAATACACACAGCTCTGCACTAGAACGAGGCACAGCACTATCGAAGGAATCACCAGGCAAGGCAATGGCACACTCGTGGGCAGCAGGGACTGGAAAATGTTGCGGCGGCGACAACTGGAACGCAGGTCACTGGAACAAGCTGGAAGTCGATCTTCGGAGCAGGAAGTCAGCCGGACCGGCTCATACACAGGCAGGAACGTCAAACTAGCCGGGTCAGGATCCAAGGGTGGTCCGCAGACGAGCCGGGTCATACACAGGCAGAAACACTGGAGAATGGTCAGGACAAGCCGAATCGGTACACAGGAACTCAGAATACAGGAACACAGCAAAAGCACTACTAGCTCAGGAACACCACGAAAGGGCAACTGACATAAGAGATAGCCAGGTATAAAAAGGTCATCAGGAGGCGGGTCAAACTCAGTCAGCAAATCAGTGACATCCACAACAGAGAGTGACAGGAATCACAGGCACTGTGATAGGGTGACTCCATATATGGATGACCTCCTTATGAAGGCCTCTTCTCCAGAACTCCTTCATCAGCAGGTGCAGGACTGCCCTCTCCCATCACGGGTGGATCATCAATTTGGACAAGTCAGACCGTGTTCCTTCCCAGAGGATGGTCTTTCTTGGCCTCCTCTTCGACACTCAGAGAGGGATGGTATTTCTCACGGATGAAGTGGCTCATCAGATAGCACTGAAAGTCCAGGCTATCCTGTCTCAGGATCTGGTTCCAGCCGGGGAACTTCAGAGGTTTCTAATCCTGGCATGCAGGGGTTGACCAGATCTACTGGAGAAATCCCTATCTCTCCCTCTTCACGTGGAACAGATCCTCTCGTGGTGGCTCAACCTGAACAATCTCCTGAAAGGCAGAACCTTCCTGGTGCCCTTCTGGACCACAGTGACAACTGATGCCAGCCTCTCCGGATGAGGAGCGGTGCTGGGGCACTTGAGTGTTCAGGGCCGGTGGTCTCAGGAGGAATCTCTCCTTCCCATCAATTTCTTGGAGCTTCGGGCGATATTTCATGCCCTACATCACTGGACACGGCAACTGGAGGATTGCCGGTCAGGGTACAGTCGGACAACGCCACAGAGGTAGCCTACATCAACAAGCAAGGGGGCACAAGAAGTCTCGCAGCTTGGCTAGAGGTCAAGGCTATTTTATCATGGGCAGAGGAGCATGTCCCTGCCATTTCCGTAGTTCATATTCCTGGCGTAGACAAAGTTCTGGCAGACTTCCCCAGTTAGCACACGGTGGACAGCGGAGAGTTGGAACTGCATCCAGAGGTGTTCAACCTCATCATCCAGCAGTGGGGTCTTCCATGCATCGACCTCATGGCAACCAGGCACAACAGGAAGGTTCCAACGTTCTGCTCTTGCTAGGAGGATCCCCCAGCCCTGGCAGTGGATGCCTTGTCGATCCCGTGGACATTTCCTCTGGCATACATCTTTCCTCCAGTTCCCCTGTTGAACAGGGTGCTATGGAAACTGAGACTGGAGCACCACCCAGTCATTCTGATTGTTCCATACTGGCCTTGACAGGCTTGGTTTCAGGAGCTTCTGGACCTCTCAGTGGAAGAACCTCTTCGACTTCCCCCCCTGTCCGGACCTTCTTCTACAGGGTCACCTCTGGAAGGAAGACGTTCATCGTCTGGCTTTGATGGCATGGAGATAGAATCCTCAGTTTTGAAGAAGAAGGGATTTTCTTCTGGTGTGGTGGCTACTATGCTTAGTGCCCATAAGCCTGTTTCCTCTAAGGCCTACCATCGTGTTTGGTCTACCTTTCTATCGTGATGTGCTGACAAAGACCTGTTTCAGGATTTTGACCTTCCTACAGTTCTTTCCTTCCTCCAGGATGGTGTGGCTAAAGCTCTCAGTCTGAGTTCTCTTAAGGTTCAGACTTCTGCGCTCTCTGTCTTCTTTCAGAGGCGTCTTGCTATCATTCCTGATGTCAAGGTTTTCTTCCAGGGTGTTGCTCATATTCATCCGGTGTTTAAATCGCCTGCTCCTCAGTGGGACCTTAACCTGGTCTTAGGAATGCTTCAGCGCCCTCCTTTTGAGTCTCTGGCTACCATTCCTCTACACATGCTGACGTGGAAGATGGCCTTTCTCCTGGCAATTGTTTATGTTCGCCAAGTTGCGGAGCTGCATGCCCTGTCTTGTAGACCACCCTTTTTGGTCTTTCACAAGGACAAGGCGAAGGGTTTCTCCCGAAGGTAGTGTCTGAGTTCCACATTAATCAGGAGATTGTGGTCCCTTTCTTCTGTCCTAACCCTACTTCTGACAAAGAGAGGGATCTCCATCTGTTGGATGTTGTTCATTGTCCAAGATCTTTGTGCATCGCCTTGAGGCGACACTCTTTTTGTCATTCCTGACGGTCCTAGGGCAGGGAAGCCTACTTCCACGGTAACCATTGCTTCTTGGATCAAGTCCACGATTACTACCTAGTCAATAGTTAGTCTGCAAATCTTTTTGGTTGGGGATTGGCTAGCTGCAAGCTAAGGAGAGGAGGTAGGCTTCACCCAGCAGTCACTTCTCAGAATTGTTCCTGCCTATTTAAAAGGGCTGATCGCCTACCCAAAGTTACCAGTAACCTGCGTGGACTAAGAGAAAAGGATTTAACAGGTAAGACTAAAATCCTATTTTACTGAAGATTCGATCCAGTAAGGATATTGAAAAAGGTTCTAACTGGATTGAAACGTTGAATCAACAACAAAAATTTGCAAGTCCCGTGAGTGCTTGCTATATGTATATAGTGTCAGTATATATATATATATATATATATATATATATATACACTTTCTCGCTATGGAGATTTTTTTTTTATAAGGGTACATTTTCTATGCCATGTTAGGTGGCACTAACCATTAGCATCTTCTAAAAATGCAGGTTCTATTATAAATGAGCTATGAGATGTGTGTGCATGCAAAATACCTGTTTTTTGCCAGAGCCTTGGCATTTCTAACCCGCTGACACAAAGAGCTTTGACGGAACCAATCTCTGTCCCTCTGGCTGACAGGCCACCTCCTAGAGAGAGGCGGGATCGATGGGTCACAGCTCTGGGGCAGACTGTGAAACGTCCTAAAGCCAACCTGATCCAAGGGGAGGAAGAGTTCTCCCCACCATGACTCACATGGAACTGTACAATCCTGCTGTTGAACGTGCCTGTTGCACGGTCTGGTAATTTTGTTACCCTGTCCGCTCCTATATAGGGTCTTCCTACTTGCAAGTTGGGCCCTTGTGGCCTAGTTTAACTCTACTGCTGGGCCATTGTTTCTGCGGGAGGGGGGTTGTGGGAGGATGACAGTCTGGTGTTCATCTGTGGCCTAGCTCTCTCGGGAGGTCTGGCGCATACAAACGTTGGGTAAGGTTTATGCTGTTGTTTGCATATTACTGTTCAGTGCTAATGTCTGCTACTCTGAGTCCTGTTTTGGTGCCACCCCGATGCGGGTGGGTCTTTGGGCCCTCACTCGGTGGGATCCAGTGGAGTCACGCAATTGTGGAGGCTCCTGACAACCCTGCTTCTGATGGTTCTGGTTGGGGGGGGGTTGAAGTTTGGCTGATCTTGCTTGTGCTTCAGGGAGCCCCTTCTCACCCTCTTGGTATCGTCTGGATTTGTTCTTTTTTAGATCTTAAAGGTACGATAGGGTGTAGGGAACGTGCCCCATGGGACTATTAGGTTACTGGTACTTATAGCTGCTGTAGTGCTAGACGGTCTACACTTGGTAATATTAAAATAATAAAATAAAAAAATTAAAAAAAACTTTTTAATGATAAATGTAAATTTGGTGGTTTACAGATAATGCTACTAATAAATGTCTATGTTCCTCTGATATTAATTACAATTGGCCATTATTTCGCTGTTTGCGTGGGGCTAGGTGGATGGTGGGATGTGGTCTCATTAGGGGCTGGTATCCTTGATATATCTCCAACTGATAGCTACTTTATAACTGGTGGATCTGTGTGGCAGCTGTCTGGCAGGCTGTTCCGCCACTTGGCTGTCTCTCCTGGATGCCTCCTCTTCATGGGACTTTAGTGGGTCTTGATTTGGCCCTCCTGTTATTGTACGTTCTGTTCAGATTACTCCTTTTCTCCCTCTCAGAGGTTAGCTTGGTAATTTAGACAGGTAAGTCACTTTCTTCTCACATTTATCTCTGTTGGATATCAGTCCAGACCTCTTTCACTTTTGAACTGAAACTTTTGGATGGTTCGTTAGGGAAGCATTCCTCCTCGAAAATATATAATCTTTTCACTGTCGTCCAATACAGGTCACTGGTACTTCTGGGAGGCGATTCGCCCCTTTAATAGGCAGGAACAATTATGCAAATGATTGCAGTGGGCGGAGCCTCCCCTCTTACTTAAGCCACCTTCAGGCCAGAGCCACTAGATTTGATTTGTTCCTGGGTGCTGTGCACACCAGGTAGAGAACATCTATGCATTCATCTTAGTAGTTTGTTATTTTTTATTCAAATATGGAATACCACCATTAGGAGGGTGACCATGGCTGTGAATTGCCCTCTTTAAAGTGGCTGGTGCAGCTTCCAGGGATTTTCTGTGGACCTTATGCCCTGAAGAGGGAACAGCTTGGGTTAAGCAGCTTCCCTACTGGGGAATTTTCCTGTGGTCTATTCCCACTTCATCATGGTCACCTGAAGACAGAAGTCCTTGCAGGAAAGGTGAGCCACCCATTGAGTGCTGAAGGTCCACTTGTCCCCACAGTGTCCCTTTGATGGGCTTGTATTTGGGAGTTTGCTTTGCACTCCAGCACTCATAGGGTGTTTTTATTTGCATTTATTGTATTTAATGCAGTTTCTGTGGTATTCTCTGGGTTTGGAGCCTTGAATAGTATTTCTTTATGTGTTTTATGTATGTTTGGGCACTTTTTAATGTTTTAGTAAACTTTATTAAAAATGGTGTTCCGTGCCTTTAAGCGCGGCTTTTCCCGCTTAAACGCTATGGCTCCTGTACTCTCTATGAGATTTCACAGTCTGGGACATATCTCTGGAACCGCTCGTCACAGCAACTCCAGAGAGGGCTCATTTTAATGCTAGACTCCTGCTCTATCATCCGGTGTATGTTTTATTAGTGTGGGGTGTTCAGGGGGGCTTCGGGCACTGTTTGGGGTACTTGTATGGGAAAAACTACATTTCCCATGAGCGCCCGGTTCGCGCTCGTTTCTGATTGGCTGTACTGACGGCCGCCATTTTGTGGAGCTCTTCCTCAGCGAGTACACTACGCAGGGACCGAGCCTTCTCTCCCCTCAACAGATTAACCCTTCGCTGGCCAGATAAGTCCATTTTTTAGGCATTTCTGGGGTGAAACTTTAATCTTCCACACTATTACTGGGTGATATAGTTTAAAGTGGGGTATATTGACGCTGTGAGCATGTCTACTTCACTGGAGCTAGGGGCTAGACCCAAGTCTAAGGAGGATGGGGGGTCTGCTCCCCCCATGGCGTTTTGCTCCTCTTGTCACACTGGGTTATCTAGTGATACTGTGGGGGATCTATGCCCTAACTGCACTGGTCAGGATAGCAACCCTGGGCTTCTCAGGTCCACTCTTCAACTCTTTCCCTCTCAGGTACAGGGGGGCTCTCCAGGTCTGGCAGACCCCCGCTACAATCAGGACCTCCCTGCCTAAGCCACAGGGTGCTCCTGATGTGTCTGATTCTTCTGAAGAAGAACTCTTGCAGGATTCTGATGCTGAGGAACGCACTGTTATTGAGTCTAACAGGTCCATTGGGGACCCTTATGAATGTGACCCTGAAGTTTCAGCTGAGGGTCTGATTAGAGCTGTTCTGAATACGCTCAACCTTCCTCTGACTCAGGAATCCACTTATGATCCTACTGATGTTTTTCAAAAGAAACCATCTAAGCCTGTTGTTTGTTTCCCAACTAACCCTACTCTTGCCCGTCTATTCTCTGAGGCATGGAAGAATCCTGATAGATCTTCCTCTGTCTCTAAAAAGTTTGCTAAACTGTACCCTTTTCCTGAGACTGAGCTGGCAAAATGGGTTCATCCCCCCAAGGTGGATGCTCCTGTTTCCAGGCTATCCAAATCTACCGCCTTGGCTGTCTCTGATGCCTCTGCCCTGCAGGATTGGACGGATAAAAAGCTAGAGCTTTCTCTTAAGTCTATTTTTGCCTCCATTGGCACTGCCATGCGTCCAACTTTTGCAGTGGCATGGGTTAATAGAGCCATTGCGGCCTGGACTGAATGACTGACTGAAGCGGTTCGCCAGGATGCACCAGTATCTGAACAGTTGCAGCTTCTTGCTAATATCACGGAAGCTCAGAATTATGTTGCTGACGCTGCCTTTGATGCTGTGCGCATGATGGCGAGGGCCTCCACTGCTTCTGTGGTGGCTAGGCGTGCCCTTTGGCTGAAAATTTGGTCTGCTGATACAGCCTCTAAGAAAGCCTTGCTTTCCTTGCCCTTTCAGGGGAATTTGCTATTTGGGTCTGAACTCAAAGAAATGTTCAGTGAGGCTACTGGCGGTAAAAGTACTCTTCTACCCTCAGTCTTTAAGAAAAAGTTTCCACCCAAACGCAATCGGTCCTTTCGTTCCTTTCAGACTGAGACACGCTCCTCGGCCCAGACGGGTCCTCCCGCTACGCGCTCCTCCTCCAAGCCCAAACAGTCCTGGAAGCCCAAAGTGGCCCCCAAGGCCAAGACCTCCAAGACTGCTTCGGCATGACTCGCCGAACCCGGGTCCGCATCCGGCTGTAGGTGGACGTCTCCTCATCTTTCACCGGACTTGGGAGGAGTCAGTGGAGGACCCATGGGTTCTTCAGGTGGTGTCAGAGGGATACAGGATCCCTTTCTCTTCCCTTCCTCCTTTTCGGTTCCATTTTACTCGTCCTTCTCAGGTACCCACAAAAAGACGTCTGTTCGACGACGCTATTCAGGATCTCTTGGACAAAGAGGTTTTGGAAGTGGTTCCTCAGGAGGACACAGGTTCAGGATTTTATTCCAACCTGTTGGTGGTGGCCAAAAAGGACGGAGGGGCTCGTCCTATTTTGGATCTCAAAGATCTCAATGCCTATGTGGTGACTTCCCACTTCCGCCAGGAGTCCCTGCGCTCTGTGATTGCTGCGATGTCTCCAGGGGAGTTCCTTGCCTCCCTGGACCTTCAGGATGCTTATCTTCACATCCCTATTCATCCAGAGAGCAGGCGGTACCTCAGGATTGCCTGCCACAGGGGACACTTTCAGTTTTCTGCTCTTCCCTTTGGACTGACATCAGCTCCTCAGGTTTTCCAGAGAGTGTTGGGCTCCCTGATAGCGGTGCTTCATCAGGACGGGGTCCAGGTGACTCCCTACATGGACGATCTCCTCATCAAAGCTTCTTCAGCAGAGCTTCTTCACCAGCAATTGCAGAAGTGTATCCACACTCTGACTCGTCATGGCTGGATCCTGAATCTGGACAAGTCGGACTTGGTCCCATCTCAGAGGCTTCTGTTCCTGGGTCTCCTGTTCGACACTCGCCAATGCATGGTGTTCCTGCCGGAGGATGTGGCTCAT
This sequence comes from Rhinophrynus dorsalis, assembly GCA_037306005.1. Classification (NCBI taxonomy): domain Eukaryota; kingdom Metazoa; phylum Chordata; class Amphibia; order Anura; family Rhinophrynidae; genus Rhinophrynus; species Rhinophrynus dorsalis. The sequence continues at coordinate 496,001,771 of CM074721.1, forward strand.
CAGATAGCTATCAGAGTGGCGGGGATTCTGGAACTGGACTTAGTGCCGGTAACGAAGTTGTCTTCCCTGGTGGGGAAGTTCATTTCCACGATCGAAGCGGTTCCTTTTGCAATGACCCACTCCAGGGAACTTCAGAGATTTGTGATCCAGACGTGCAAGAGTCATCCAGATCATCAGCATCTGTCAGTCTCTCTACCTCCTCATGTGGAATCGAGTCTGCTCTGGTGGTTGGATCTCTCCCATCTCCTGAAAGGGAGATCCTTTCAAGTTCCTCGTTGGACCACGATCACGACGGATGCCAGCCTTCGGGGCTGGGGTGCTGTGTTGGGTCGCTTCAGTGCTCAGGGGAAATGGGGTCTGGAGGAATCTCTGCTCTCCATCAATGTTCTGGAACTACGTGCCATCCGGCTTGCCCTGAGACACTGGGAATCTCAATTGACCGGTCTTCCGATCAGAGTGGAATCCGACAACGCAACTGCGGTGGCTTACATCAACAGGCAAGGCGGCACAAGAAGCGGCACCGCCTGGTTGGAGGTTAAGGATATTTTGTCTTGGGCAGAAGATCACGTGCATGTCATCTCTGCAGTTCATATTCCAGGCGTGGACAACGTCATGGCAGACTTCCTCAGTCGTCATACCGTCGACAGCGGAGAATGGGCTCTTCATCCAGAGGTGTTTCTCTTGCTCACCCAGAGGTGGGGGATGCTGGAGGTGGACCTGATGGCCTCCAGACACAACAGGAAGGTTCCGGTGTTTTGCTCCCGGCGGAGGGACTCACTTGCTCTAGCAGTGGATGCCTTGTCGATCCCTTGGGATTTTTCTCTGGCTTACATCTTCCCTCCTCTTCCTCTATTGATCAGAGTCATCCAGAAACTGAAGCGGGAGCGTTGTCCTGTGATCCTGATCGCTCCAAACTGGCCTCGCCAGTCCTGGTATCTGGAGTTGATGGCCATGTCAGTGGCGGATCCGTTCCCACTTCCTGCCCGTCCGGACCTGCTTCTTCAGGGATATCTGTGGAAAGAGGATGTTCACTCTCTCCATTTGATGGCATGGAGGTTGAATCCTCGATTCTAGCAAAGAAAGGTTTTTCTCCTTCTGTGGTGTCGACTATGCTCAGTGCTCGAAAGCCTGTGTCTTCCAAGATCTATCATCGCATATGGTCAACTTTTGTGACATGGTGCTCTGATAAGAAGTTATCCCTTGAGTTTCATCTTCCCACTGTCCTGGCCTTCTTGCAGGACGGTGTGGATAAGGGCCTCAGTCTGAGTTCCCTCAAAGTTCAGACTTCTGCCTTGTCTGTGTTTTTCCAGGAAAGGATCGCTATCCTTCCTGATGTGAAAGTTTTCTTTCAAGGTGTGACTCATGTTCGACCTGCCTTCAAGAGTCCTACTCCCCAGTGGGACCTCAATTTGGTGCTGGGAGTTCTCCAGCGACCACCGTTTGAATCCTTGGCTTCCATTCCTTTACGTCTCTTGACTTGGAAGATGGCCTTCCTTTTGGCTATTGTTTCAGTTCGCCGGGTAGCAGAGTTACAGGCTCTGTCTTGTAAACCTCCTTACCTGGTGTTCCACAGGGATAAGGCTGTGCTTCGCACTACCAAGGAATTCTTACCAAAGGTTGTCTCTGAGTTTCACATCAATCAGGAGATTGTGGTTCCCTCTTTCTGCCCTAATCCTTCATCTGACAAGGAAAGAGATCTCCATTTGTTGGATGTGGTGCGTTGCCTCAAGTTTTATGTGCATCGCACCGAGTCTATCAGGAAGTCTGACGCTCTATTCGTCATTCCTGAGGGGCCTAGGGCAGGGAGACCGGCTTCCAAAGTTACCATTGCATCTTGGATTAAGGCTACTATCCGTGAAGCCTATAAGTTGCGGAATAAGCACGTTCCCTTCCGGGTGACTGCCCATTCCACCAGATCTATTGGGGCCTCTTGGGCCTACAAGAATCAGGCTTCTGCTGATCAACTGTGCAGAGCGGCTACTTGGTCCTCTGTGCACACCTTTTCTAAGCACTACCGTGTTGATGTGCTGGCTTCGGCTGATGCCAGTTTTGGAAGGAAGGTCTTGGAGGCAGTTTTGCCTGTGTAGGTCTTCCGCTCTGTGATCCTTAGTGCTTCCTTACTGTTGCGCCCTGTTGGCTCTAGTTCCGTGTGCTGTGTTAGTTCAGGGATTGTTCCCTTGATTGGTGTCCGTTGACACTTACAGTTTGGGCTATGTTATTAACTGGTTCATAGCAGTTTTTATGTCTTGGGCCTTGTTCTGGTCCTTGCCTTAACTCCCACCTCTGGATCAGCTCAATGTTTGTACATCCCAGAAGTACCAGTGACCTGTATTGGACGACAGTGAAAATAGGATTTTAGTCTTACCTGTTAAATCCTTTTCACTTAGTCCATACAGGTCACTGGTCTCCCACCCTGTCAAGGGACCAGACCTGGCTCTCCTGTGGCATTCAGTGGGAGACCTTTGGGGCATGCTCACAGGAGTCTTTCTTCTTGCTTACCTGGGGTCAGTTTTAGGGTCTCAAATCAAATCTAGTGGCTCTGGCCTGAAGGTGGCTTAAGTAAGAGGGGAGGCTCCGCCCACTGCAATCATTTGCATAATTGTTCCTGCCTATTAAAGGGGCGAATCGCCTCCCAGAAGTACCAGTGACCTGTATGGACTAAGTGAAAAGGATTTAACAGGTAAGACTAAAATCCTATTATTGCTCCCAAATCTGTGTCGAAGCCCTGGTTCCTCCAGATGTGGGAGTCTGAGATGGGGATACTTTGGTCCATTAAGGAATGGTCTGGCGTGTTTGTGCGTCTAATAAATTTGGCTAGGGATGCCCACAAGGAACTGAACTTTAAAATTTACACTAGGTGGTACTACACACCGCAGCGTCTTCACCAGATCACTCATTCCTCTTCTGACCACTGTTGGAGGTGTTAGCTGGCGCTGGGTGGTATGTTGCACATCTGGTGGTCTTATCGGAGGCAAGTTCACAAGGTGATACAGAAGTTGGCAAATGCGGATGTTTCTTTCTCCCCTGTTCTGTTCCTCTTCTCGTCTTTTGGCTTTGGCGAGGTGTCTTCTAGCCTTAAACCTTTGATGACACCCTTGATGTACCTTCTTAACCCCTTAAGGACCATTGACATACCCAGACCGTCACGCTGGTCTGGCACTTAAGGACCAGTGATGGTCCTAGTACGTCATGTACTTTTACTTACCGCGCTCCTGGAGTGCGGTGAGTAATACCGAGGACTGAAGTTGATCGATCCAAGACCGGAGCGATCTCTTTCAGTACCTCATTCGGCGTGCCAGCACACGTGATCAGTCACGTGGGGTGGCATGTCGAACTTCCCTATCTGGTCCTTAAAGGACCACACACCCTGGGACCGCTGGTCCTTAAGGAGTTAATGCTGCTAGATCCTTGGTTCCCATTCACTGGCCAGATCTGTCCCCTCCGGCTCTTTCAGAGTGGCTAGGAAAGGTCAGAGGTATTGTAGTGATGTCATGCTCTCTCGAGGGGCATATTGGACTTTTTTCTTGCTGTTTGGGAAAAATGGCTGGCCTTTGACACTGATTGACAGGATATGTGTCCTTGGGCTCTCTGTCATTCCCCTCCCTAGGAATGATCCCTCTTTGCGCGGGCAGTCATTCGGGCACCCCCTCCTTCTCCTCCCTCCCTTCCTTCCTTCTCTTTTCTTTCCTACTGACCTAGTTCTGTCCTTTGGTATTTCTCTTCAGGTCTCTGTTCTGTTCCTTTCCCAGCTTGTTTGTTGGTTTGTTCTCTTTTATCTCTCTTATGCCACTTGTTGGGGTTACATGTTGCTATGGCGTGTGTAGGTGTTTGTATGTCCCTTTCTCAGGGTGGCTTATACAAAGTTTTGAGAGATGTTCTCTGATTTCCACTTAGCCCGATGTTTTTTTTTGTTTGTTTGAGCATTTACTGGGGGATACATTATCTCACTATGTGCAATTTACTCGGTTTTGCAATCTGTATCCTATAGAGTACTTGTATTTTGTATTTGCTTCTGTTTTGCAATAGATTTCTGTTTGTGTATTTTGATAATCTTTTCAATAAAGTAATTTGAAAAAAAAAAATTAAAAAAAAAATAACTACTCTTGCTGGATTCAGACCAAAGAAATGTTTATCTTCATCAAGCACTGACGTTTGCATCTTCTATCAAAACTGCTGAACACCTGATGCAAGAAACCATGATTACCAGGACAGAGTTTACAATCTGCTCAGTTAACCTCTAAACAGTTGACGTAAAAAGATCTTGAGTCTGCTTTCTTCTCCAACCCCTATTAACCATTACAACATCCACCTCTACTTCACATCAACAGATTAATTATTAAACCCTGCATTGACCCCTACCTTCACCAAATACTTGGCAGTTCAGCAACTGACTCTCCTCACCCTCTCTGGCACCTGCACCCTCTGCAGCCTGGATTGACCCTTGATTAGCCAAGTCATCTGTATGCTACGGGATCATAGACTATTGCACTGACCCTCACCCCTAGTAGCACGGTGCCTTTGATTCTGGAGCATTTGTTTGCCTGTTTGCTTCCTTGTGATTGCCTGGCGGCAGCATGGTGGGTGACTGCTTCCTGGTTACTTGCGCGTCATTCTGTCACGGTTTATTATGACTCTCAGACACAAGTTTTAGGTAAAAAAAAAATCAATTTTATTGAAATAATAAATGATAACTTAGGATGGCAATAACATACATATATATATATACAGAATATAGCACAGACAGAAGGCAGACTCTACCGGTCCTGTCAATATACCGGACAGGACAGTCTTTAGGCTCTACCGGCCTTGCCAATACCGGGTAAGGCAACCTGCAGATGGAATAGCATAACGGTTTTACCGGCCTTACCAAATTACCGGGCAAGGCAGCCTCAATAGATACACAATGTAGGCTCTACCGGCCCTGCCAATACCGGGTAAGGCAACCTCAGATGGAATGTGGCAAAAGGTTCTACCGGCCTTACCAATACCGGGCAGGGCAGCCCAGAGATAATAGCAGCAGTCAGATGGAACTGGCAAATTAGCAGAATCGTTAAGCAGCAAGGCTTTGGAGCAAACCAGCGTCCGCACGCTGGGACCAACACTGAATAGTATAGTCGTTAGGCTTAGCGAGCAAACCAGTGACCGCACACTGGAGTAACAAGCGAGTAGTATAGCCGCAAGGCTTAGGAGCAAACCAGCGTCCGCACGCTGGGACCAACACAGATTTGTATAGCTGATAGGCTTTGGAGCAAACCAGTGACCGCACACTGGTGTAACAAGCGAGTTTGTATAGCCGCAAGGCTTAGGAGCAAACCAGCGTCCGCACGCTGGGACCAACACAGATTTGTATAGCTGATAGGCTTTGGAGCAAACCAGTGACCGCACACTGGTGTAACAAGTGAGTTTGTATAGCCGCAAGGCTTAGGAGCAAACCAGCGTCCGCACGCTGGGACCAACACAGAATTGTATAGCTGATAGGCTTGGAGCAAACCAGTGACCGCACACTGGTGTAACAAGCGAGTTTGTATAGCCGCAAGGCTTAGGAGCAAACCAGCGTCCGCACGCCGGGACCAACACAGATTTGTATAGCTGAAAGGCTTTGGAGCAAACCAGTGACCGCACACTGGTGTAACAAGCGAGTTTGTATAGCCACAAGGCTTAGGAGCAAACCAGCGTCCGCACGCTGGGACCAACACGGAATTGTAGCAATGTCACCAACGCGACCAGGCAGAAGGTCGCCAGGATACTGAAGACAGGTGATGAGATGACAGGAACCAGCAACGATCAGTCAGGTCAGAAAACAGCAGAGAAGTTCAGCAGGAACTGCAACACCAGAGACTAGGCCGGAACCAGGACTGGAAGTACTTCAGCATGCAGGAAACACTGGAACAGTAGAGATCAGGAACTCAGGAACACATGAGATCAGGAACACTGGAACAGAGGCCCAGCTATCACTAGCATAGTGGTAGCAAGAAGGTCAGAAACAACACGAAAGGGCACTCAAAGGGTGCCCAATCCAGGTTTAAATAGTCAATAAGAGGCGGGCTATCTGCAGACAGCCAATAGAAGCCCCCTACTGGTGACAGACAAGTAACTGCAGCAAATCACGGGCACCGTGATAGTACCCCCCTTTCAAAGACCCCCTCTCCTAGAATAGGGTTTAGGTTTCTGCGGGTAATTGGCATGAAAGGCCCTAGTTAACCTAGGTGCATGAAGGTCCGTACTATCCACCCATGATCGATCCTCAGGACCATACCCTTTCCAATGTACCAGGTACTGTACCCTTCCTCTAAGCCTACGGGAATCAATAATGCTCTGAACCTCGTACTCCTCCTGGCCCTCGACCTCAACAGGTCCTGGCACCACAGGTGTGGTAGTATAGCGATTGCAAACCAGAGGCTTAAGAAGGGACACATGGAACACATTATGGATACGCATGGATGCAGGTAGGTCAAGTGCATAGGAGACAGGGTTAATTTTGCGAATAACTCTGTATGGACCAATAAACCGAGGAGCCAACTTATTAGACGGAACCTGCAGCTTGAGATTTCTGGAGGAAAGCCATACTCTATCCCCAACCTGAAAGGAAACCGCTGGAAGCCTTCTGCGATTAGCATGGCGCTGATGACGCTGAAATGACTGACCAAGTGCCCTCTGAACTTGTGCCCATGTGGAACGGAGTTGCTCGATATGCTCATCCAGAGCTGGAATCTGTTGCGTCTGAAATGAGTCTGGAAGCAAACAGGGCTGGAACCCATAATTAATCAGAAACGGAGAGCTCCCAGATGAAGAATTGACCGCACAGTTCCTGGCGAACTCTGCCCAAGGCAACAAGTCGGACCAATTATCATGATGGTCAGTAACGAAACAACGGAGAAATTGTTCCAAGCCCTGATTAGCTCGTTCAGCGGCTCCATTGGTCTGGGGATGGTAGGCAGAGGAGAAGGACAGCTGTATGCCCATCTGTTGGCAAAATGCCCTCCAAAATCTAGACACAAACTGGCTCCCCCTGTCAGACACCAGTACCCTAGGCACTCCATGCAACCGGAATACTTCTCTGGCGAACACCATTGCCAATTCCTTCGCTGAAGGAAGACCACGGAGGGGCACGAAATGAGCCATTTTAGAAAACCTGTCCACCACCATGAATATAAAGGAGTACCCCTTCGACATAGGCAACTCTCCCATAAAATCAATGGAAACATGAGACCAGGGGCGTTCGCCATTAGGCACCGGTTGAAGCAAGCCCACAGGGAGATGTCTCGGGGTCTTAGCGCGGGCGCAGGTGGCACAGGCATTCGTAAATTCGGCACAATCGTTTCTCATGGAAGGCCACCAAAATAACTGAGAAAGGGACCATAACAATTGGTCTCTACCAATATGTCCCGCAGCCTTAGAGGAATGGTAGGTTTCGAGCAGCCTAGTACGAAATGATTCAGCGACAAAACATTTGCCCACTGGGGTTTCATGGGGAGCGGACCCCTGAGAGGCCAGGATCTCCTCCCCTAGAGGAGAAGTGATACTCGTGCGTATAGTAGCCAGTATTCTATCAGGTTGGATGATAGGAGCTGGTGCTTCCACTCTGTCACTGTCGGCCTCAAATTGTCTTGACAGTGCATCAGCCCTGATATTTTTTGACCCTGGTAAATATGATACAATGAAATTAAATCGAGACAGGAACAGTGCCCACCTGGCCTGACGAGAGGACAATCTCTTGGCCTCCGAGAGATAGGTCAGATTCTTATGATCTGTTAGGATTAAGACAGGATTCTTAGTACCTTCAAGCAAATGACGCCATTCCTTAAGAGCAAGGATAATGGCCAATAATTCTCTGTCACCTATCTCATAGTGGCTTTGAGTGACAGTCAACTTTTTAGAGAAAAACCCACAAGGTCTGAGAGTTCCACCTTTCTCGTGTCGCTGCGAAAGTACTGCCCCGACCCCAATATCTGAGGCATCAACCTCTAACGTAAATGGAAGTAAAGGATTGGGGTGGGATAACACAGGAGCCGCAGCAAATGCCAGCTTCAAATTCTCAAAGGCTTTCTCAGCAGATACCGGCCAACAAGAAGGATTAGCACCCTTGTGCGTAAGATCGGACAGAGGTTTGACAATGGAAGAAAAGTTCTTAATAAACCTCCTATAATAATTAGCGAAACCCAGGAAACGCTGTATGGCTTTAAGACCCTTGGGTTTTGGCCATTGTAGGACAGCTGACAACTTTTCTTTGTCCATGGCAATGCCATCATTGCCAATTATGAACCCCAAGAATGGCACACTGGTTCTATGAAACTCACATTTTTCCATTTTACAAAATAATTTGTTCTCACGGAGTCGTAGCAATACTGCGGATACATCTTTGATGTGCTGTGCCATGTTTTGGGAGTAAATCAGTATATCGTCGAGGTACACCACAACACATGTCTGTAACATATCTCTCAGAACATCATTTATCAGTTCCTGGAAAACTGCGGGTGCATTACACAGCCCAAAAGGCATTACTAGATACTCGTAGTGCCCAGCTCGAGTATTAAAGGCAGTTTTCCACTCATCACCTGCTCGAATGCGAACCAGATTGTAAGCGGCCCGTAGGTCCAACTTGGTAAATATCGAAGCGCCCTTAAGCCTGTCAAAAAGCTCGGTGATGAGTGGTATTGGGTATGCGTTTTTTGCCATTAGTTTATTCAAGCCCCGGTAGTCAATGCATGGTCTTAATTCGCCATTTTTCTTTTTTACAAAAAAGAACCCAGCCCCAGCTGGAGAGGTAGATTTACGTATGATCCCTCTAGCAAGGGCATCAGAAATGTAATCCTCCATAGCCTTATTTTCATCACAAGATAATGGATAAGTGCGTCCTTTCGGAGGTACTGCACCAGGCTGCAATTCAATGCAACAATCATAAGGTCTATGCTGGGGTAGCATACTAGCCTCTCCTTTGCTAAAAACATCGCCAAACTGTTGGTACACATCCGGCATAGCAGAGGAGGTGCACATGACCTTAATAGGCTGGATGACGCACTTGTCCATACAAAACTGGGACCAAGCAGCAATTTCACACTTTTTCCAATCGAATTGTGGGTTATGTAACTGTAACCACGGAAATCCCAATATCACCGCATGGTGCGGGGAATTAATCAGTTGAAACTGCTGCTCTTCTCTGTGAAGTGCCCCAATAGTCATAGACAATGGCATAGTTTCAAATATAACCTGAGGCGGTTCTAAGGGTCTACCATCAATCGCTTCAATAGTCAAGGGGTTTTCTCTTTCAATGCGTGGAACTCCGTGCAATTCAGCAAAGGTATTATCCATAAAATACCCTGCTGCACCGGAGTCAACCAAGGCCAAAACCTCCACAGAGCGTTGTGCCCAAGACAATACCACCTGTATGGTGGGTTTCATTATGCCCGACACTGGGGACGATTGTACACCACCTAGGGCCTGTCCCCCAAGATACCCTAGGTGTGTGCGTTTCCCGGACGTACCGGACAGGAATTTAGCAAGTGCCCTTTTTTACCGCAGTATAAACATAACCCTTGTTTTTTGCGATATAGTCTCTCTGCCTTGGATAGTCTAGTGAAGCCTATTTCCATAGGTTCACTTGTTTCCCGTACTGGTTCACTAGACTTCAATGCCAAGGGAGGGATGGGTGGGCAAAACATGCTACTAGGCTCATTATTTTTTGACCGTAACTTACGATCTCTGGCAATTGATCTCTCACGTATTCTGGAGTCAATTATCATAACATACTCAATGTAATCATCTAGATCAATAGGTAGATCTTTAGCAGCGATTTCGTCTTTAATGTGGTCATTCAGGCCTTGAGAGAAGGCTGCCAATAATGCCTCGTTATTCCAACCTACCTCTGCTGCCAATGTGCGGAATTCGATGGCATAGTCGCCCACTGTACGCCTGCCCTGTTGTATCTCCATAAGGCGTTTGGCAGCAGAGGTGGTTCTACCAGGAGGCTCAAACACTCTTCGAAAGGAACGCACAAATTCACTAAAGTTCTTAGTACAAGGTTTAGCATTCTCCCACAAGGGGTTAGCCCAAGCCAATGCTCTGCCAGTGAGCAGTGATATCGTGAACCCCACTTTACTACGATCATTGGGAAATGCGTGTGCCGTCAATTCCATAAAGATTTCGAGTTGATTGATGAACCCTCTGCAGAGACTAGGGTCACCATCATATCTTAGCGGCAAGGGTGCAGAAGCCGTTAACCCTTTAACAGTACCCCCTAGGGGTCTGGTATCACTTTCCGGTGTCTGACTTGGCGAGACCACCGGGCTAGAGCTAGATTGGTCAGCAGGTACCGTGCGTTCAAGGATCGTTTGAATTGCAACTGCCAACTGATCCAAACGTTGCTCGAGCACATCCATCCTCCAATGGATATTCTGTGCGTTACCTTCACCCTTGCTGTCTGAGGTCATGGCCCTTTCGTACTGTCACGGTTTATTATGACTCTCAGACACAAGTTTTAGGTAAAAAAAAAATCAATTTTATTGAAATAATAAATGATAACTTAGGATGGCAATAACATACATATATATATATACAGAATATAGCACAGACAGAAGGCAGACTCTACCGGTCCTGTCAATATACCGGACAGGACAGTCTTTAGGCTCTACCGGCCTTGCCAATACCGGGTAAGGCAACCTGCAGATGGAATAGCATAACGGTTTTACCGGCCTTACCAAATTACCGGGCAAGGCAGCCTCAATAGATACACAATGTAGGCTCTACCGGCCCTGCCAATACCGGGTAAGGCAACCTCAGATGGAATGTGGCAAAAGGTTCTACCGGCCTTACCAATACCGGGCAGGGCAGCCCAGAGATAATAGCAGCAGTCAGATGGAACTGGCAAATTAGCAGAATCGTTAAGCAGCAAGGCTTTGGAGCAAACCAGCGTCCGCACGCTGGGACCAACACTGAATAGTATAGTCGTTAGGCTTAGCGAGCAAACCAGTGACCGCACACTGGAGTAACAAGCGAGTAGTATAGCCGCAAGGCTTAGGAGCAAACCAGCGTCCGCACGCTGGGACCAACACAGATTTGTATAGCTGATAGGCTTTGGAGCAAACCAGTGACCGCACACTGGTGTAACAAGCGAGTTTGTATAGCCGCAAGGCTTAGGAGCAAACCAGCGTCCGCACGCTGGGACCAACACAGATTTGTATAGCTGATAGGCTTTGGAGCAAACCAGTGACCGCACACTGGTGTAACAAGTGAGTTTGTATAGCCGCAAGGCTTAGGAGCAAACCAGCGTCCGCACGCTGGGACCAACACAGAATTGTATAGCTGATAGGCTTGGAGCAAACCAGTGACCGCACACTGGTGTAACAAGCGAGTTTGTATAGCCGCAAGGCTTAGGAGCAAACCAGCGTCCGCACGCCGGGACCAACACAGATTTGTATAGCTGAAAGGCTTTGGAGCAAACCAGTGACCGCACACTGGTGTAACAAGCGAGTTTGTATAGCCACAAGGCTTAGGAGCAAACCAGCGTCCGCACGCTGGGACCAACACGGAATTGTAGCAATGTCACCAACGCGACCAGGCAGAAGGTCGCCAGGATACTGAAGACAGGTGATGAGATGACAGGAACCAGCAACGATCAGTCAGGTCAGAAAACAGCAGAGAAGTTCAGCAGGAACTGCAACACCAGAGACTAGGCCGGAACCAGGACTGGAAGTACTTCAGCATGCAGGAAACACTGGAACAGTAGAGATCAGGAACTCAGGAACACATGAGATCAGGAACTCAGGAACACTGGAACAGAGGCCCAGCTATCACTAGCATAGTGGTAGCAAGAAGGTCAGAAACAACACGAAAGGGCACTCAAAGGGTGCCCAATCCAGGTTTAAATAGTCAATAAGAGGCGGGCTATCTGCAGACAGCCAATAGAAGCCCCCTACTGGTGACAGACAAGTAACTGCAGCAAATCACGGGCACCGTGATACATTCTGAGCGCTCGCTCAGAGCGTTCTACCTTGATTGACCTATCTGGACTCTGCCTCCCAGAGAGGCCTTATATGCTGCATCCTATCATTGCCTCAGTGCCCTTTTGTGGTACATCTGAGCGCATTCTGAGTCTCCCGTTGTGATCCGTTCCTGGCTGCTGAATCTGTTTTGTGCCGACTTTGGCTTTGTCCGGCTACCCGCTCTATGTATGACCCTTGGCCTGGCTGACTGACCGCTCCGTGCCGACTTTGGCCTTGTCCGACTACCCGCTCCGTGTATGACCCTTGGCCTGGCTGACTGCCTGCTCCATGCTGAATGTGGCTTGTCCGACTACCCGCTTCATGTATGACCTTTGGCCTGGCTGACTGCCCGAATCATTTTAACCTTTGGTTGATTTGTCTCACTTTCACTCCCTGAGGCCTGGCACCCTCCTTGCAGGTTCTCAGTCTCAGGCTTTGGTCGGGTAAGTCCTGTACGTAGTTCAGCAGCGCCTAGTCCTACCGGGTATTGTTGTGCCCCTAGTGTTCTAGGGTGCGTTGTGTTTCGGTAACCCTAGCGTTCTAGGGTGTGGGCCTCCAGTTTCCGCTCCACTGTAGAGCATGCTTACCACTATCGCTACCTCTGTGGTTCTGCTCTCTCTAATGGTTCACTCCAAGCCTGTTCATCAGTCTGGCTAGGTTCAGTGCCAGCTCCTGGTAGTGGACTGTGCGCTGTCCCCACGCCTAACCCCGGGAAGGTTGGGGAAGTGTCTATCTTCAATTTCTTGTGTTTGGTTCTTAATAAAGTGGAACTAATTTTATGTACCTGTCTGAGTCATTATTTTGAACAGACGGGGGGGGTAGGTATCCTGCTGTCCTGTAACCATACATTTCATTTTATACCCTCTGTTCCCTCTTTCTACTTTTCTACTTCTGAAGCCCACAGACTTCGTCTCGTCTCTCCCTTCTCCTTGTGTGTGATAGCATATACAGACCACCTGGTCCTACTGCACAGTCTCTTGATCACTTTGCTTCCTGGCTCCCTCATTTCATGTCCACTGACGTCCCCACTCTCATCCTAGGAGACTTCAACATCCCTGTAGATAACCATAACACACCCTCTGCCCTCAAATTCCTCTCTTTAACAACCTCCTTTGGTCTATCACAGTGGACCAGCTCTCACTCACACACAGTAACAGTCACTCCCTTCTGCTCTGTCTCCAACTTTTCTAATGTTCCCTTCCCCTCTCTGACCATCACTCACTGGCAACCTCATCACACTACACAAATCCATCTCCCCCACCATGGTCAAGAGCACACAGAGAAATCTGCATAGTCTTGATCTGCAACAATTTTCCACATCCCTGCAACCTCTTCTCAATGCTATCTTTACACTTACTTGCCCAGAACAAACTACTGCTCTCCACAACAGCCCTTGACACATCTGCACCTGCAACTCTACACCAACCCCGCACAACCCCATTTTAACTTTGGCACACAAGACAAACACAATACCTTCAAAGGTGCTCACACACTGCGAAAAGGCACTGGAAGAAACTGCTCTTCACAGCTGACTTCATACACTACAAATGAATTCTTCATTATTATAGCTCTGCCCTCTCCTTGGCCAAACAGTCATTATTTCCTCTCATTTCTAACCTTTCGTCTAACCTGTAACACCTTTTATTAACCTTTAATTCTCTTCTACACCCACCAATACAAACACCTTCCACTAACTTTTCTACCCAAGATTTCACCACCCATCTCAAAGACAAGATTAACTCTATCAGACATGAGATCTCATCACTTCACCCCACACAGCACGCTTAGCCCTGTCACCTCTCCCATAAACACACACAGAGCCTTCTCTCCCATCACCAAGGATGATGTTTCCCTTCTCCTCACTCACTCAAACCTAACCACATGCCCTCTTGACCCAGTCCCATCCCACTCAAGAATTTTCTCCTCTACTAACTCCACCCTTTACTCACTTATTCAACCTCTCAATGTTAACCGGCACCTTCCCATCTTCTTTAAAACATGCACTAATCACACCCATTTTAAAGAAACCCTCCCTGGACCCAGACTCATTCTTAAACTACCGACCCATTTCTCTTCTCCCATTCACCTCCAAGCTCCTCAAACATCTTGTATATTACCGGCTCCCTAAATTCCTCTGCTCCCACCGTCTGTTAGAGTACCACAAGGTTCAGTCCTGGGCTCTTTTCAATCTACACCTAGTCCCTTGGCAAACTAATAAACTCCTTTGGGTTTCACCATCAACTCTATGTCGATGACATTCAGATCTATCTTCCCTCCCCAGACCTCTCACTGTCCTCATGTCCCAGGTATCTAATAATATGTCTGCTGTGTCTTCCTGGAAGTCCTCCCATCAACTCAAACGTAACCTTAGCAAAAACCAAACTCATAATTTCCCTCCCTTTCCAACCAGCCTTACCCCAGACATTGCGCTCACTGTTAACAGCACCACCATCACACAACCCTGGGCATCACATTTGACTCTGCTCTATCCTTTATTCCTCACATTCAGTCACATCTCCAACTCCTGCTGCCTCCACCTCCATAATGTCTCTAGAATCCCACCTTTTCTCACCCAAGACACTACTAAAATTCTAATTGAAACACTCATCATGTCTCGACTTGACTACTATAACTCACTACTAATTAGCCTTCTCTCACCCGACTAACCCCAATACAGTTCGTAATGAACTCTACTGTAAGACTAATCTATCTCACTCATCACTTCTCTAACACCACTCCCCTGTGCCAGTCCCTACACTGGCTCCCATTAGCATACAGAATTACAGTCAAAATTCTGGTGCTTACTTATAGAGCCCTAACTAACATTGCACCACACTATATTTCATCTCTCATTTCCAAATACACTCCCATTCGCCACCTTCACTCTGCACACGACCTTCTCCTCTCCACAGCTCTTATTACATCCTCCTACTCCCACCTACAGGACTCCCCCCATGCTGCACCTCAGCTCTGGAATTCCCTCTCCCACCCCATCAAACTCTCCACCAGCCTACAGGCTCTCCCTGAAAACTCAGCCCATCAGGGAAGCCTATCAACTACCTCCATAAACATTATTACCAAGAACCACCCCTTCCCTGGACCACTGCACTCAATAGCACTTCTCTCTCCCACCCACTGACCAGAAGATCATGTGGCAGAAGGCACTTACACTCTAGACTGTAAGCTCTCATGAGCAGGGCCCTCTGATCCTTTTTAACTCCATATTCGATTTATACTATTTAATATCTCTGTATGTCTATTCCCTATTATACAGTGATGCGGAATACACTGGCGCGATATAAAGAATAATAAAATTATGTTAAAGTGGAACTAACACTTTATACTGACGTGGGTGATTCTGAAACAGTTTTTAAGATTACCAATATTTATGTTAGTCATTCTTTATTTAAAACTATAGTTTGAGATATTTAGCTTTATTTAGTTGTCTGTTTATGCAAATTAGCCAGTACTTCCTGGTAGGAAGTGGCAGTTTGGAGGGAGAAAGGAATGTTAGTGTGTGACACACCTGGCTGTGCAGGGCCAGTACTGCCTAATTTGCATAAACTGACAAGCTTAGTATAAACTGTATATTTATATAAAGAACGGCTAACATACATATAGGTGATTCTGAAAGTTATTTCAAAATCAACCAAGTTGTTATAAGGTGTTCGTTTCACTTTAAATGGCTGTATGGAGTCTTATAACATGCAAGGACACAACAAAATGTGTTTGTGGGCAGCCTGCTATCCCTTAGTATCTCTATCAAATGTTTTATCCTTTCTACCTGCTTCTTTTTTTCCTTCTTCTACATTTTTATGTTTATTTTACATAGTAACATAGTAAATTAGGTTGAATAAAGACACCAGTCCATCAAGTTCAACCTTTGCCTCATACCCCAGTGACATGAAAATTGTACAGCTTTCCTGCTACCAAATAATTTAGTAATTTAACAGAACTTCCTGGTTTGCCTACTAATACACAGTATAACCCTGTATGTTCCCTTTTGAAAGAAATGTATCTAATCTTCTCTTAAATATATCCATTGTATCTGCCATAACCACCTCCTTGGGCAATGAATTCCACAATTTAACAGATTTTACTGTAAAAAAAAAACCCTTCCTCTGCTGAAATCTAAACCTCCTTTCCTCTAATCCCAAGGGTTGTCCCCTGGTCATTTGATCAGGCCTTGGAATGAATAGCTCACCACAGAGATCCTTGTATTGCCCTCTCATATACTTGCACAATGTGATAAGATCTCCTCTTAGTCGTCTTTTTCTCTAGAGTAAATAAACAACGTTTGCTTAGTCGTTCCTCATACGTCAAGTCCTCCATTCCCTTAATTAATTGTGTTCCTCTTCTCTGTACCCTCTCCAGTTCTAGTATATCGTTTCTTCCCTTCTTTTGTATCCAGCTCTTTTATTTTCCCCATTTATAAACGATCTGCCCACAGCTTACAAAGAAACTTTTGTGCAAATGTATACAGATAACACAATAATCTACACTACAAATAAAAATGTATCACAACTTGAGGAAGTATTGCAGGATAATTTCTCTGACATTGAATGATGGATGGTTAAAATCAAACTGTTCTTAAATACTGTCAAAATAGTCACAGTGGTATCTGGTAGAAAGCATAAGCTACTTAAACTGTCCAATACCCATCTAACCATTGTAACAAAGTCTAAAAGTAACGTGGCCTGCTCAACTCCTACAGATATTTTAGTATGTGGGCTTCACCCCAACCT
This sequence comes from Rhinophrynus dorsalis, assembly GCA_037306005.1. Lineage (NCBI taxonomy): Eukaryota > Metazoa > Chordata > Amphibia > Anura > Rhinophrynidae > Rhinophrynus > Rhinophrynus dorsalis. Next base: position 496,018,494 of record CM074721.1, read on the forward strand.
CACTGTTGGTCTTCAGATTGATAAATTAACATCCAAGCTTTATTCTAAAACAGTTGTTCTGTTTAGAAACAAATACTGTCTAAGTCCCCTGGTAAGAAAATGCATTAACACATCCTAATGCCAGTCATAGACTATGGGGATGTGGTATATGCTTCTGCACCATCATTGTGATATGTTTAAAGAAGTAAAGTGGCTAACATCTGAATCTAGATGTAGCCTTCACCTTTACTGCGTAGTTTATAACCACTTCTCTAGAAAGCTACCAGACTACCTTAGCAGTATGCTCACTCCAGCTTTCCACAATAACTATAACCTCTTCACAGCTAACATCCGAGTAAGAAGCTGGTCGATCTGCCTTCTCCTTCAGAGTTCCGAAAGCCTGGAATAACCTACACAAAAAAATAAAATCTTCTTCCAGTATAAAATTCCTAAAAACAACTTCTTCTTTGTATCTAAAAATAATCTGTATATTTGTATATCTGTATAATATATATTTTTGTGTGTTTATATTGTTATTGCTTCTATATTTTGTGAAAAAGATCTCAAGGAAATACGTTTAAAATGAGAGAAATCTCCATGTATTCTTCCTGGTAAAACATTTTCTAGATTAATTAATTAATTACAGGCTCTGTCTTGTCAACCCCCCCTTTATGGGTTCTCATGTAGATAGGGTAGTTATGAGAATGCCCTTTGGGTTTCATCCTAAGGTAGTGCCTGATTTTCATATAAATCTGATAATTGTTCTTCCTTCACTTTGTCCAGTCCAATCTAACAGGTGGGAGTAGAACTTTCACTGTTTGGATGTAGTTAGGTGTCTGAAATGCTACAGTCATTGCACAGAACCTTTTCCCAAATTGGACTTGCTTTTTTGTGCTCATTCCATCAGAGATGTGGGTGCTTCCTGGGCCTAAAAGAACCAGGCTTCTGCGGAGAAGTTGTGCAAGGCAGCAACTTCTCTTCATATATTTGCAAACATTACAAGGTCAATGTTCGGGCCTTGGCTGTAGCCAGTTTTTGGTGGAAGGTCCTACAGATCGTAGTACCTGTGTAACAGCCTTTCTTGTCTTTACTTCTAGTATTCTTTTCGATGTTACTTGGTTTGGTGTGTTGATGTTTATTAACATCTAAGGTTCATAATGATTTCTGATTGGTCTCTGTTGAGACGGGGGGGGGGGGAGATACAACAAGGTGTGATAAAGAGGTGATAAAGCGGATATGACTTCGCTAGTGATATCACTTCTCCATTTCCAGTTATTCTACGGAGATTTCTCCAGTTTTGAAGCTCTTAGTGCATAGCCTCTATAGAATAACATAGGAAGTGAAATCATTGAAGAGGTTATCTCTGCTTTATAACCTCTTTATCACGCCTCAGTGCATAATCCCCCCCCCCCACAGTTTTAATTTTTGAGGGTTTTTCCTTTCCCTCACTGGAAACCTGGTGGGATAGTTTTGGTATATCCCCATGGTTCATGGGTTCCACAATTGTCAAAAGGAAAAAAGGAGATTTGTATGCCAATAAATCCTTTTCTCTTAGTCCTTGTGGAACACAAGGGCGTCCTGCCTGGAGAAAAAAAGGTTGTTTAAGTTCCGGCAAAGGGTATTCTTTGGGTTCTTTTGTATGTTGACCAGCTTCCTGACTTATTACTTTGTTTTCTTCTATCATGGATACACAATGAAACTGAGCCTACTAGGCTGGGGCACTATATAATCCCATAATTATCCAAACATATATATGGACTGGCCTGACATGGTAAAAATCAGATTTTTTTTTATTTAATTATGTCATTTTAATTTAATATTACTGACCAAAAATGCAAGTTAAAGAAAAGTTCATTTTTTAAACTATTCAATAGCAAAGCAACGTAAAAAAATATACAATATGTCATACATCTAAAAAGAAAAAAAATAGCATTTATTCTGCAAAGCTAACAAAACCGGCATAGCCTTAAAAGAACATTAAAAATTACAGTAAGTGACTAAATTTTATATAACGTATTTCCATCTTGCATCTGTAGAAATTATTTTATGTGACATCCCTGACATATAATTGTATAATTGCTTCTTAATGCATGAGTAGTCTGTCCTATTCAAACTCCATTTAGTTAATTTTGTTTGTAATGAGACAAGATCTAGGGCAATTTATTAAGATTAGTACCCACTGCTCTTGTATTCAGATAAGCGAGTACTTTCTCCACACATTTACAGACAATATGGCAATATCACTTCAGATACATCTATCAAGCTTGCTCTAGTAATGGAGCACTAAACAGACAGGAATGTCTGCTCACATGAAGCATATGTAGGACTATATTTTAGGTCTCAGAAAACAAATAGATAATTTGTACAGAAGATGGGATAGTGTGTGTGTGTGTGTGTATGTGTGTGTGTGTGTGTGTGTGTGTGTGTGTGTGTGTGTGTGTAAGACAAGAAGTCATGATTGAAAACAAGAGGGACAGAGGCTTAGATGTGCTGTAAGAAAGGTCTACTTCCCTGAGAGGGTAGTCAATAAATGGAATAGCCTACCACCAGTGGTAGAGATTAATACAATGAGGGAATGTAAGCATGCATGGGATAGGCATAAGGCTGTACTCAGTGACGTAACTAGAAGCCACCGGGCCCTGGTGCAGAAATTGCCGCCACCAACCCCCCCATCTTCACATTGCCCCATGTCCATCTCCTACCTCCATCACCTGCTCCCGCGCGGTTCTCAGTTATGCAGAGCGCTGGGAGAATATGTCATCTCCCAGTGCCCTGTATTACTAGAGTGCCGGGAGATCAGCTGAGCTGCTGCGGGCAGAGGCTGCTGGCGAGTGCTGATGGGTTCTCAGGGGCCGGCCGGGCCCCTTGGAGTGACGGGCCCGGTCACAGGTGCGACCCCTATTATTACACCGCTGGCTGTACTTATAGCCTTATGCAAGACAAGACCAAGGACCAAATAAGGTTTCAGGTTTTTATAGTAGGAAAAATTGGCCGAATGGGTCTTATCTGCTACTGAATTCTACATTTCTATGTATACATACAAACCAGGTTGCTTGTAGCTTAGTGTTTCTGTAATTCAGAAAGCTTATTCTTGTAAAAAAAAAATGTCCTTATCTTAACCTATATATAAGGGAGTAGTATATCATTCAAATATAAAAAAAAAAATCTTATATGCCTTTATCTGCTTCATTGCTATAGCTGTCTCAAAAGCATTGCTTTGGAAGTCTCTAGCAACAAAGACAGACAGACGCACACACCAGTTATGAAGAGAGCATTCTGAAGGGCTGTATTAGAATCAGCACTACAGTGAGGCTGGTGTACATAGCAGAAATGATACAGTTCTGGGACAAACCAGCTGCACCATATGGGACAAATAAACTTCAAGTTAATTTAAATTGGTCTTTTAACCTGCATTGCTTATTGTAATTCAAGGGGTTAAATGAGAATTAAGCTTTTTTTTTTAATGAAAAATATATATGTTACAGGGCATTTCATGTTGAGTAAAACTGGGGAATTTTCAATTGTCCCCTATGGTGCAGCTGGTTTGCTCCAGGATGTGTGTGTTATACATGAGCATCCTGAATAAAAGGGAGCTCAGCATGGATTGCAGTTTGGAAAAGTAAAAAATAATAATTTAAGGACAGAGAAAATGATTCTACCATACATTTAACTCCTTACGGACCGCCCCACACAAAGCATTGCAAAACGAATGTGTTGTGCACCCCTCTTATCCTCACAGGTTAAAAAGAACATTGACACAAACACAAGTGAATTTTATAATAAGGAGCAAACAAAGGCCTTGATCACAAGAACGACTGCACTGTGGCAATATCATCTCCATAAATAGGAACTTTCAAAAAGAGCTGACCCCGAGATCTTTGAAATATTAAACTGATAAAGGTCCCCAAAACATATACTGTGAGTGATAGGCCCCTGTTTTCTCTAAACAAGAGGTGCACCGATCTCTACTCTAGAAAACCTATCATGATACAGTGTGGAGATTGCACTGCCTTAACACATACACGGTAAATAGGATTTCTCCCTCAGCCTTTCTGGAAGAAATTGCACCAATTTAGAGGCTCAAACCCGTTAATTGGTGCAGATCGTATAGTAGGTAACAGTGCAATCTCTCACCCTGAGAACTGAGAATCTGAAATTTGAGAAAAACCATGAGTCTCAGCGTCAGACATTAAGAGTTCCCTGGTATGACCATTGCCATGCAGGCACCCAAAACAGGTGACACTATGGCACGGTTGACAGTATGCAGATAGACAACTAGAATGCATCTTACTGCAACTAGCAATGAAGAGTTGCCGCATGAAAGCATGCACAGAGGCATATGGGCATAGCTGGGAACTTGCTGAGTTTCACCTGGAAACTCCAGATTTAGGGTGCTTTTTCCAGATGAAACATTGTTTTACGGGTAACATGAGCATTGGCTGCTCCTACGCAGCTTATAGAATATTGTAAGGAAAAAAAAAAACAAACAAACATACAGACTGGCTCCTATACTGGCTTAAGGCTGAGGCATCGCATCTACAGGCAAGTGACCTCAGCCAGCCAACGCAGCGTGATGACAGGATAGATGGGGCAGAGGTCAGTAAGAAGCATGAAGACAGCCGTGTTATTACATTGCATGCCAGCATCGCACGAAAAATAGAGTGGAGAACCTGCGCACCAGGTTTACGTACCCCTCTGGAACTCAAAAGGTTAATGCAATCTACTCCCCCCCCCGGACTTCAAGGGTTAATATAGGATCTCTGGGTGATGGTATTTCAAAAGATCCCAGCTATGCCTATGGGGCATTCATGCAGTGCGTTAACATAATTGTTATGATGCTGTTTGTGACAATCCAGTTACAGGCTGGCCCATGTGGTGACTGCTGTAGAACAACTTTTTTGCAGCAACTGAAAATGTTGGTGCATTTTTAGTGCTACAGTTCAGCAAGGTTTTTCCACCATCCCATTCTCTGAATATAAACACAAGTTACAAAACTGCACAGCAAATGCATAGTAGTGCAATTTCAGTGTGGTTCCATTGAAATCAATACAACAAAATTGTTGCTGTATCAGTGCAGTGTATGGGGAAAGTTGCAGCTTCCTGCATCTCTTTGCGCCATAAGAGAGCATGTTGCCTGTGTGAATTACCCCATAGGACACAATTATTCACATCTCTGGTTTTTTTTGTGTTTATTGCTTACTGTCACCTACCTAGACAAGTCCTTCTGATATACAAATGAAGAGATACCATATTCTTAGGGTGCAGAGCCCTTTTGGGGCCTTTTTTTTTTTTCCTTGAAAATGTGCTATCTGAATCTGCTTGCATCGAGCCTTATGACGGTAAACATGAAAGCAATTCTAGAGATACAATGAAAAAAGAAACAGAAAAAAAAATGAAGATGAAAAAGTTAATAAAAAGTATAGGAAACTTGACTATATATTTTGTTTTTGCAGAATATGCAATGGAAAGGTTACTATTCCTTTAAATAGTATCTATACCACTAGAATAATGAATTCTTAATTTGTATGTACTTACTTAGTAAGTGACCTTCATTCTCCATATACTAAAATGTCAACAGCTAGTTATAAATTAAACAGTTCAAATGAGGAAAAACCAGATGCATATACCAGACTGTTGTGTGAAGGACATTCCTGAGTAAGTTCTTCTGTTGAATTAAACACCACATATAGCTAATATATAATCCCACATTAAGAACAGGCAGGTGATATAATGTCTTCTCTGCCACTGACATAAAGTTACATCTGCATTCTGATTGGCTAGTCACGAGTTCAAAATCCAATTAGAATGTAGTAGTGAATTTAAATGTTTGTCTGAAAGAAGAAGAAAAAAAGCCATATCACTGATCCTTTGCACCAGTGCAGCATCCAAGGAATAAAAAACAGATATACTCCCTTTAACACGCTGAATACTACAGAGGTTTCCAAAGCTTTGAGAAGCAATTCATGGGAGTGTTATCTAGTATTCAAGGCATAAAAGGAACAACAGGACCTAAAAATTAAATACCCTGTACTTCATGTGAGAATCTGTACAACTTCTGTTTTCTGAGGCCTAAAATCTAGTCTCACATTTGGTCTAGAGGAGCAGACATTCCTGCCTTTCCCAGGGCTCCTATTGATGTCCAGGATTATCTGTGAATGGGCAGAGATAACAGCCTTTCTGAATTCAAGAACAATGGGCATTAATCACAATCAACTAACTGACTGAATCTTTCAATACAAACAGCAAAAACATTAAATAAATGCTTTCTAAGCAGGATAATTTACGTGTTAAACCTTTGAGTGCCTCTGACACTCAAAGGGTTAAAAAGAAAGTTTAAGGATGCAACATGAAGAATTCATTTTTACACCTGTTAGCTGTAAGTATATGATATTCAAAGTTGCATCAACTTTAAAGGGATAGTAATGTTTCAAATTAAAATCAGCTCCAATTAATCATCATAGTATTTGGGCCATGGAGAGTGTTATTTCAATATTGTCAGAGTTGTAGTTCAGGAGTAATTGAATGATAAAGTATCCCCCTCCTGCCCCTTTTACTGATGTAACACTGCTAACCTCAGAGCAGAAAGGTGGTGTCCAGCCGGCTTGCAGAGAGGGACAATCTGCAATTAGTATAAGAGAAAAAACTGAAAAACATGTCAGTGGGGGCAGGCTTTTCCTTATACTCACAGTAAGAAGATTGTCCTTTGCTGTGAGCTGTCTGTCTGTGGAGGTAGCTTACACAAGGTAAAAGGGGGCAGGAGGGGGATAATATCATTCAATTACTCTTGAACTACAACTCTGACAGTATTGAAATACCACTCCCCATGGTCCAAATACTAGGAAGAGTAATTGGAGCTGCTTTTATTTTGAAACATTACTATCCCTTTAACCCCTTAAGGACCAGTCGCGGTCAGCACTTAAGGACCACCGACCATTTTTTTTTTTTTGGCCATCGGATTCAGGGCTCCTCGAACGTCATGGGTTGTTAAGGGGTTAAATATACCTAGAAATGTGCATTAATAAATGTACAGGGCAGGATCAGGGGTGTAGGAACTGGGTGGGGGGTGCATCCCCCCCAGGAAATCATGCGGGGGGTACAAATCCCCCCAGGCGCTAGGCACACCGGCCCAGGGAGCGCAGGCTCTGGGTGATCGGCAGGAGGGGAGCGCACTGGCCAGCACTCCCTCCTGCTGTTCACCCCCTTGTAGTGTGGCCGATCAGAGCGGACCTCAGGTAGAGGAGCTTCTGTATCCTCTACCCCAGTCTGACCAGTCTGACAGGAAGCTGCTCACCGAGCTCAATGAACAGCTTCCTGTCAGACCGGGTAGAGGATCAGAAGCTCCTCTACCGAGGTCCACTCATCCACTTTACAAAGAAGGTACAGGGGGGCTGGGGGTAAAGAGACACACATTGGGGCCGGGAGGCAGTAAAAATGCTATCCCCCTCAGATTTGTGGGGGTTCCTATGCCTCTGGGCAGGATTCTGCTTCATCTATTCTTATTCATTCGGCTGAAGTGGTACAGTTGTGGGTTAAACCAACTGAATCATAAGGGGGAAGCAAAGATTTGGCTACATCTATAACATACAAGGGGTTAAAGGTCCCATTTAAATCAAAGTGGATTTTGGGATTTTTATTTGAAACCTGTGGTGTGGTTGGTTTGGTCATGTTCCTTTCTGCATGGGACCTCTGGCCAAAACGATTCATGTAACTGTTAAAATGATGTCTACTGAAATGTACAGGTTAATAGTCCCACATCATAGCTCTGCCAAGCTGCTGAGTTTAAGGTGACCTCCTTTATTCTTGTTACACAGCTAATGATGTGTTCAGCAATGCAACGCTGTCCTTTAGCTGATTTAATAGTTTCTTCAATCACACCCTATGGAATATGATGAATAACTTAAGACTGGAATGAGTTAAGTATCAAAAAATAATATAAAATATACTGTATATTGGTATAAGAAAGCAGCAAATGTTCACATCCAAGCTCTTTTAGTATTAGGAAGAAGGCAGATCCCAGAATTAACCCTTTAAGGACCAGGGGAGTACACAAAACATTACAAAGAAATGAATTCGACCCCCCCCCCCAGTCCTTAAATGGTTAAAGATAGCAGGCACTGAAGCCAAATGCTTCGTAATGCATTAGAGACTTAGGTGAATATATTACACTGTAACAATTCTCATCTGCTAGAGACAGATCACTCAAGGGATTAAAAGCCTGTTTTAAATCCATGGGGATGTTTTCTATGTCCCCTATGATGCAGTTGGTTTGCTCCAGAATTGCTCCATTTATTAGTAAATCAACCTAGCTGTCTCCATTGACATGATTTGTGTGGATTTAGGCAGCCAAGAGTAATGAATTCTTAGAAATATCAGAATAAAAATGTTGTCACTCTTAAAGTGGAAGTGTTGCCTTGAGATACCAGTAAGTTTAAATAGAAATAAAATGTCAATATGTTGCACTAGAAAATTGTTTGTAATATAAACAATGCACATAGGACACAAAAAACCATAGGCAGAATATAGACTTAACCCTTCAAGTGCTTTGCAATGCATTGCGTACCCCTCTGGCACTCAAAGTGTTAATAGTGCTCTGCTTATACAACAGAGGGAAGGGACTTGTGAGTAGTTACATCTGATGATCTAAAGGAACACAAAACACCAAAAATGGACTGGGGGAGATGCACTAAGGTGTGATAAAGAGGTGATAACATGGAGATGACTTCTCCAGTAAGATCACTTTCCATATTCCTATATTATTCTATAGAACCTATATGCTAATCTGTCTCAAGTGGGAGAGATCTGATGCATAAGCTCCATAGAAGAACACAGGAATCAGATAAGTGATATCACTGGAGACGTCATCTCCATGTAATCACCTCTTTATCATGCCTTAGTGCATACCCTCCCTGGTGTTCCAGACACTTGGATACCCTCTACCCATATTTGGGAACTTCCTTCTCTATAGCCCCAGAGAGGGCTCATGGGCTGCGACTAGGCTTATGTTAATGACGTGGGCAGAGCTTAACTGGGATTGGGCTGGGAAGTGGGCAGAACAGGGTGGGAAGGAAGAAGAAAGGAGACAACTCTCCACAGCTGGAGAATCGGCCTCTGCTCCCAGAGACCTGGTAATAAAACTAAAAACCGGAGTCCCCATGGCAGATCTGAAGAGTTCCCAGGTATGCCTGTATCGCATGCTACTATCTATAAAAATTCTCTACTTCTATGAGGCCTAAAATCTAATCTTACATATGCTCTGAGGGAGAAGCTATTCCTGCCTTTTACAGGGCTTCTGTTGATGGTTCAGGATTTTGTGTAAATGGGTTAGGATAATATAACAGCCTCTCTGAATACAAAAGCAGTGGGCGCTAATCACAATCAGTTAACTAACTTTAGGTCTTATCTCTCAATACCAACAGCACACACAACATTAAAGTGGATCTATCACCACTTTACAAGTTATGGTCATTATGTAGAATACTTAGCGAATAATTTTAAAACATTATTAAAAAAAAAAAACAACAAAAAAACCAACAAAAAAAACGTTATTTGCGAGAAAATTAAGATTTAAAGTGTGCCCAGCAGCCAACTTCCAGGGTAAACTGCTCTTGCCGCAATTTGCCTCTCTGCCTCTGCTCCCGTCACTCTGCCAAGCATCCTCCGATGATGAAGGCATTCTGTTAGTAAGCTGAAGCGATCTCATTGGCTAGATATCGATCTCTGCCAATGAGATCGCTCCAGCTTACTAACAGAACGCCTCTGTCATTAGAGGATGCTGGGTAGAGTTACAGGAGCAGAGGCAGAGCAGCAAGAGCAGTTTACCCGGACGTAGGCTGCTGGGCACACTTTAAACTGTAATTTTCTCGCAAATAACATTTTTTTAAAAAACAAAACAAAAAAAACAAAAAACAAACAAACAACTTTTTATAATTATTCGCAAAGTATTCTACATAATGACCATAACTTGTAAAGTGGTAATAGATCCACTTTAAATACATTCTCTGTGAACAGGAGATGCTATGTAATTAAAAACATGTTCAGGATTGCTTTTTAGCGATGTGACATATAAATATTTAACTTTTACATATGCTAGCGGTATGTGGTAGTTAAAGTTATATCAACCCATTACATTTTTAGTGCTAGTGCTCCTTTAAAGGTGGGCTAGCAATGTAGCAAAGCTATAGGAAAACTAACAGGATACTAGGTTGTATAGGAAGAGGCATTAGTAGCAGATAAATGCCACTTTCCAGCTCACTAGTTCAGCCTCACTTAGGAGTATGGCATACTGTTCTGGAGACCATATTTTCAGATGGTCATTAATAAATCAGATACTATTAAAAAAAAGCCGCTAAAATGGTACAAGGGCTAAAAAACTAAATCAGAAAACACTACAGCTTGTCAATATGTATTATAGAAGGGAGATGAGTGATATGATTCAAACCTTCAAAATATATTAAAGCGAAACTGTCACCCCAGATAAAGCCCCCCCCAATAATTATTCATACAGCGATAAGCATAGAAATAGTAGAATTATCCAGCATCAGTACAGTGTTATTAAGAAATCCTACTTGAGCAAGTCGGTCAGTCAGGCAGGCATCTGCGCAGACATCTTGCCTTAGAGACATTTGCAAGTCTGCACTGTCTGGCCCAGTCTGCTCTAGTAGGCGTTGCATTGTACCTTAAGGTAGCAGGAAGGGACTGATAGTGCAGGCGCACAGATGCCGCTAAAGCAAGAAGCCTGCCCATCAGTCTCAGATCAGGTAGGATTTCTTAACAACGTTGTACTTATTCTAGATAACACTACTATTTCTAAGCTAACTGCTATATGAATAATTATTGGGGGGGAGGGACATTATTTGGGGTGATATTTCTACTTTAAGTGTTTTAATAAAGTAAAGGAGTAATCAATTTTAAAGCGGAACTATCACGTAGTTATAAGTGCACCCCAATTAATTGTTAGTATAGCGGTAATCATTGAAATGTTATGTTTACTAATTCCCGGCATTATTTGGAATTATAAGCTCCATCTGTGCGCCTGCACGGTCTGTCCCTGTCTGTACCGTGTGGTACAATGAAACTCCCCTTTGGCAAACAACCTATCAGTGAGGAGATGGGGACAGACACTGTAGGCGGACAGATCACTCTTTGCCAAGATATCTGTGCCATCGTCTTGAGGGGAGTCTCATACGAACTTATGAATCCAAATAATGCCAGCAGTTAATAACCATAACACGATTTCAATGATTATGCTATACTAAATTCATTCAGGGGCATGATCGTTCCACTTTAAAAATAAAGTGACATCTAGAACTAGAGGACGTGCTAAAACTGGAAGGTGAAAAAAGAATATGAGGAAATGTAAGAAAAAAAAAAAAAAAAATACTTTTTGGAAAGGGTGACAGATACATGGAACAGCCTCCCAGCAGAAGTGATTGAGGCTACAACAGTCAAAGAATTTAACCCTTTAAGAAAGAGGGGTGAACAACGCATTGCTCCTTAAAGGGTTAAGAACTTTTGACGGCTATTGTAAGAATATTACAAATCTAAGGTAACTAGATAGAGACATGGGCAGACTAGATAGGTCAGTTGGTTATCTGCCTTCAAATTCTATGTGTCTATAAACAGTCTAGAAATTAGCCCTTCAAGTGTCAGAGGGATACGCAAAGCATTGCAGAGCAATACGTTGCGTACCCCCTTTGGCACTCACAGGGTTAACCCGTATTTGTTGATGGCACCGTGTGACACTCTATGCTAATTAGTATCTGTGTTGGGGAAAAATGACCACACACTGTGCTATGAATGTAGGGAGAGCCCACACACTGGGGTCATTTCTAATATCATGAAAATAACTAATTAGCATAAAGTGCAAATACTGACACGAAAATACAAATCTTCATTTGTCAAAACCTATTTATTTTATAGAAAGATGGATAATACAACATATATACGTTTTATCTGTAAAAAAATTTTTTTTTAGCATGACAGGTCCACTTTAAGAAAAAATAAATGCCATTTGACCCTTATCCACATCACTGAATTTGGAACATTTTGGACTGCCCAGTTTAAAGGGATAGTAATGTCTATTTTAAAGTATAGCTCCGAGTCTTCTATATGGTTTTAATACATGTAGCTCTGTGTTTAATTACTTATATGTTGTAGTTCAAAAGCTATTTAATCAGAAAGGATCCCCCTCCCGCCCATTCTGGCTGCCTCCCCTTAGAGCTGCAATCCAGTCTTGGGACCGGAAGGATGCCACGAGGGACAATCTTCAGTCAGGGAGTGACGGAAGAGGGCAGAATTTACCTTTTTGCTTCCTGAAGATTGTCCCTTGCCACTTTCCATCCGGACCATGCTTATAGGCAGCGTGACGCAGGGTATGGAGCGGAAGGGGGATCCTTTCAGCTTGACTATCATTTGAATTACAAACATGTAAGTACTTAAACATAGCGCCACATGTTATAAAAACCATATAGAAGACTTGGAGCTAAACTATAATATAGACATTACTATCCCTTTAAATGTATTTTCACCATACATCAGTCTACAATGGGCCTTATTCTGGAGGCTAAAGATGTGCAATTTTGGGGCAAATGGCACCACTGAATGCAAATAAAATGTATAGAAATTCCAACCGATTTATACTGAGGATGCCCGAACTGATGAAAGCTGCTTTATTCAAAAGTTACAGTTCAAACGGTCACAGAGTGGTGGAGCTCTTATTATCACTTTATTTGGAGAACTTTAGCCAGTGGCTCCCCTTTACCATATAATGCAATAGTCTGGTCAACAGATGGCACTCTTCGAACAGCATGCAAATCCCCTTAACTGCTCCTTGTCAGTAGGGTTGACAGGGATTGGTGGAGGTGTCCTGCATAGTGGGGAGAATGCACAAAGTAGAACAGAGTTTTCCTTCTTGCTGTCCTCAGATAAAAGAAATAGAAAGCAAAAATTAAAATAATACGGTAAAAATTGGTCCATTGGGACCATTTGCTCAATTTATCCTCTAGAGCACACTGAAAAAACTTGCCTGGAGGAAAAGCTGACACGGGTTAATCTGAACTGTGATAGCTTTCAAATACAGCAGCTCCTGGCAGTAGAATTTGCCTTCTTTTACTCAGTAGAAAAATCCCTATACAGCACATTTACTAAGTCTTTCTCCTCGAATGCTTGAGAGGTTTCCAGTCCAATGTGCTGGAGATTTCTGTAGGAGATTAAAGGTTAAAGTCCCCAATTAAATAATTGGGAATTTTCATATCCTCCTTTGGTGCAGCTGGTTTACACCAAAACTGCACGTCATTAGCTTCCTGAATGAGGTCAGCTGGCTCCTCTACAAGTCTTCATCTGCATCTTCATCCCTTAATGGCACTTTGTGAGTTTTCTGATGTGTGACGAGAGCAGAATTGCGTGTAAAGCAGTCACCACACTCCACACATGTGTACGGCTTCTCCCTCTTGTGGCTCCTTCGATGGACTAGGAGATGGGATCTATGGATGAAAGTCTTTTCACACCTGAGACAAGGATATGGCCTGTCAGCTATGTGTGTCTTCTTATGGGCATTAAGGTGAGACCTTCGTATGTAACGCTTACTACAAACATTACACCCAAAAGGCCTTTCTCCTGTGTGCTTTGCCTGGTGTTTTACCAGAGAAGATCGCACCACAAAGCGCTTTCCGCAGTCACAGGCAAATGGCTTCTCCCCTGTGTGGCTCCTCATGTGTGTGACCAAGTAGGATTTTTGGGTGAAGCTTTTCCCGCACTCCTTACACATGAAAGGTTTTTTTCCAGAGTGTGTTTTCTGGTGGCTTGCAAGATTGGAACTGCTAGTAAAGGATTTGTCACAGTGAGGGCAGGAGTATGGCCTCTCCCCTGTGTGGGTTCTCTGGTGTAACACCAGGTGGGAGTTCCTAGTGAAGCTCTTGCTACATACACTGCATGCATAAGGTTTCTCCCCAGTATGGATGATCTGATGTCGTACATAGTTGGAACTATCTGTGAAGCTTCTACCACACTGACTACAAGTGTAAGGTTTCACCTCATTGTGAGTTTTTTGGTGCTTTACCAAACTTACATTGCTTGTAAAGCTCTTCCCACATTTGCCACATGGAAAAGGTTTCTCTCCTGTGTGGGACCTCCGGTGGACTACTAAGTAAGAGTTCCGGGTGAAACCTTTCCCACACTCCATGCAGACATACATCCTCTCCCCTGTGTGTGTCCTCTGGTGGACCACAAGGTAAGAGCGATAAATGAAACTCTTCCCACATTCCATACATACGTAGTTCTTCTGCTCCTTCTGGTTTAAGTTCTTGTAGGTATATTTTGGTTTATCCCAAACGCCTTTCCCGCCTTCACTGCATTTGGCTTGTGCGGGCAGCTGCGTTTTGTTCGAGTCCATTGATTCTGTATTCTCTGGATTGCAGTTCTCTTTAGGAGCAGAAGTAATCAGCTTTCCTACAACCTCATGACTGCTGATTTCCAACAATGGGGTTGAGGTATTTTCTGTTCCAGGAAGTCCAGTTTCTTTTAAAGAGGGGTCAGTGATGCTGCTGCTGCTGCTGTCCTGGTAAATCTTCTCTGTGGGGTAAAACGAAGGGATAGATTCATCCATTGCCCAATCAGCTGAGTAGAGATCAATCCCAGAATCCACCACTTTGCACAGTGAGCCACAGTCTGTGTATTAAAAAACAAACAGAAAAACAAAAACATAAATATAAAGTTGAATAGTGGTTTTGTGTTAACCATGAATAAAGTAGGAAACAAGTAGAGCATTGGTAATACCTTACTGGCCGATACAAAAGAAAAAGGATGCGCTTACTGTAAATGTCCCAGAGGAGGGGAGAGAGAAGGTCGTCAAATGTGATATAGTATGGCTGTATTAGATGACGGGTGGCGATGTATGAGTGTATCAAATATGGTAAAGGTATTAGGACCCTAGTAGTATTAGTTGCATTTAGATTTGAACCACAACATAGATCCAGTCAGTTATCAAAATATTCTCTACATGTCAGATGGTTATAAACAGGTATAAATGATATACACAATTTTAAGTCAATAAGGGCTATTATATATATATCTATATCTATCTATCACAGAGTCACTGTCCTTAGTTCGAATTGATAAAGGTATGAGATGAAATGGATAAAAGGAATATTAGTTCATGATGTACAAATGGAGATGAGATGAATGAGGGTCATCAATGGGGTGGAAGGTCTGGTTTGCAACTTGTGCTGGTTACTTGAAACACTGTGCAGCCGTCAACTGCTCGCAGTCTCCTGGAACCGGTACATAAAGTAAAGAGAGAAAAGAGGGAGACAGCGCACCAGAGGTCTAAGTGTAGTAGTGAATGATAATGCTAGTAATATATAGAATAATACTTTATTTATTACAATATTATCAATAAAAAAGGGGTGGAATTAACAAAGTGAAAATGTAGTAATAAACCAGGCACATCCAGTTAAAATCTTATATGGGTAAATGAATGTCTCAATGAAAAAAGAAAAGATGATATTAATAAAAACAATGAATTTGGGGTATGTCCGGGATCTTCAAGTGATAAATAAGCAATTAGTTATATAGGAATGCAGGAAAAGTTAGAGTAATTGTTCTTGGTTTATCACTGTACCCCATGTTTAAACGCTTACCAGATTCCTTCTTGTGTAATTGCACAAAATAATAATCGTTATGATCTGCTCACCTGATTTCCCTTTGTCAGAATGCACATCAGAATAAAGGAAGGTCCGGGATCTCACCACTGCACCCAGCTGGGTCTCTGTTTCCTCTGGGTGCCTCAAAGTAGGTTTGCAGTCCTGGTTAGTGGTAGATGCAATGTCTCCGAAATTCCAAAGAAAGATGTTATGTCTTCTGTATGGGTTGGCACAAGTTTCCGCTCACTAGTTGCAGAGGTGGATTCAGGTTCCATGAGGCCCTAGGCAAGGTACCAATTTGTGGCCCCACTTTTCTTAAATCGGTGCTTCTGACACAGAATGGAAGTGAAAGCAACTGGTTGATGCTGGTCTATTTCAACAATAAGTGCATCTAATACAAGATGTTAGAGAAAGCACCAGAAGGACCTCTGTCTGTGACCCATCACTTAAAACCAGGGCCCCTCATATGGCCATGGGCCCTAGGAAGTAGCCTAGGTTGCCATAATGGATGATCCGGCTCTGACTAGCTGATGCAAGCGTGAGAGCAGAGAGGGAGCTGCATTGTTACTAGACTGGACGATTATTACTTTGTGCGATTTACCAAGAAGGAATCTGGCAAGCGTTTAAATATGGGGGGACAGTAATATCCCAAGAACAATTACGCTAACTTTTCCCGCATTCCTATTTAACTACTTGCTTATCTATCATTTGAAGATCCCGGACATACCCCAGATCCGTTTTTAATTCTGAATAGAACCTCTACCTGGGCTGTGCCTTAGTCTACACCATTTATTTTCTTTTTCAGTTTCTATTATTCTTTATCCATTCTTTTTATTTATATCATCTTTTATTTTTCATTGTACCATTCATTTACCCATATAAGATTTTAACTGGATGTGCCTGGTTTATTATTACACTGTCACTTTGTTTATTCCACCCCTTTTTTATTGATAATATTGTAATAAGTTTAAGGCTAAAACCCTGATTTTGTAGGAGGGGCTGGAGGCTTTATAAACCCTCCACCCCTCCTGTATCGTGCGCACGCAGCCAAGTAACCCCATCCGCCTACACCCTCTTTCTTACTATTTCCTTCAGGTGAGGCCTCTAACTGCCTTACGGCTCCTCATGACCCTTGGATTAGCTACGGCCCAGAGATTTAAGTCACATTCCTGTCACCTCACACGTTTACTATTCATTATGACTATCTGTCTCCGTAAGCCCTGAAAACAAAGTATTACTCTATATACTGATACTCTTATTCTTCACTACCACACTTAAAGCTCTGGTGCACTGCCTCCCTCTTCTGTCGCTTTACCTTACTGGACGAGTAGTTTTGGGACCAGTGGATCCCAAATCTCTCCTCAGGGCAACCTATCAGGCCATGTGTTTTAGGATGTCCCCGCTTGTCATTGTTGAGTTAATTAAATGACTGCACTTCTGTTTAACTCACTTGTGCACAAGCAGGGAAATCCTAAACACATGGCCTGTTATGTGTCCCTGAGGATAAGGTTAACCCTTTGAGTGCCAGAGGGGTACACAACGTATTGCAAAGCAATGCATGGCGTACCCCTCTGGCACTCAAAGGGTTAAGAACCACTGGTTTCAGTCATTGGGGGACAACTAGTGGCCATGGCGCAGCATGTGGCCTGAGGCTTCTCCTGTGGCCCTCAGTCTGTACTCTACTGCAGTGGTAAGAGACACAAACACCGTATTAGCATCCCAAAAAGAACACATCCTCTTTTTCCCTTCAGAGCCTGCCCTCCTTTACACGTAATACTGTTCCAACTTAACCCTTTGGGAGACAGAGGTATCCAACACATTGCAATTAAACCTCTCTGGCTCTCAAAAGGTTAATTCCGTGGTGCTAGAGAAGTCCACAATACTCTTATCCTAGTGGTTAATCTACTTTTTTTCAACCCCTATTTACATTTTTAACTATGTGGCCCTTTAGTGGACTTGAGGGCCACACATGCAGGCCTTAGGGTGAATCTTTGCCTGTCAATGTTTTAGAGCCCTATGCAGAAAGAAATTAAACCAATTGCAGCATAGTAGCAGGGTCGGCCCTTAGATGGGTCCTGGTGGGGCCATGGACCCAGACGGCACTTTGTCAGGGGTGCCAAGTGTCAGCTCCCTGCTGCTTTGCATAACTGGGGGGGGGGGAGGTCTATGGCTAGCAAGGGAGCTCCAATCCATATGTGCATTGCCTGTACAGGTCACTTTGTGCACTCTTTAGAGGAGCCGGAATGTGACGTCACTCCGGCCCAAGGGAGCTGTACAGGCAATGCACGTATGGATCAGGGCTCCCTTAGAGCACAGCAGCCCATGAAGTAACCTAAAATAATATGCACAACGAAGCATTGCATTGCACTTGTCCTTCACGGGTTAAAGCAGACCACATTAGACATTGAACCAAAGACAAGAGTGGAGCAGTTCTGATTCACACCAGCTGTACCATAGAGAATAAGTAACAATTTCCTAAATTCCTGCTGATTTAAATGGACTTGTCTCCCTTGAAACACTAGGATAGTCTCCAGCCACTTTCACTTCCCTAATACGATGCACTTGGTTCACCCCAGAATTCTCCACTTTTGTAATGTTCATATGGCCCATTGAGAAAAAAAAATCCAAAGGGATACTTTTTGTTTAAATAATTTTTATTAGGTTGACAATAAAAAAATTGTAAATATCAGTTATGTTCTTACACTTGGTTGGTGTCTACAGACATATTGTAAATCAGAGTGCATATTTACAGCCCTGGTAACTTAAGCTGTTTATGGACACAAGACCCCCAACATCATATTTACTGGCTTAAATACAGCCCCATTGACTTAATCTCGGTCTATGGATACAAGACCCCAACATCGTCTTTACTGGCTGAAATTATTTCAGCCAGTAAATATGATGTTGGGGTCTTGTGTCCATAGACAGCTTAAGTCACCAGGGGATGTGAATATGCACACTGATTTACAATATGTCTGTAGACACCAACCAAGTGTAAGAGCATAACTGATATTTAGACTAAATATGGATGCGGGCGTGTTTTGGTGGACGAGGTTTTGGGGGGGCAGCATTTCATCCTGGGACCCAGGCAGCACAACATCTTGGGCCGGCACTGCATAGTAGACAAATAAAAATTAGAAATCATCAAGGATTTAAATGGGACGTTTAAGCCTCTGACTGCTAGATAGGTTTACAAACATGTGAACTTTAAAGGAGGTGACAAGTGACTGGGTGACTAGATAGTTCTGTATATCATTGCAGAGAGGAACATCGGAAGTGGGAGCCACTCAGCGGCATTATTCTGTTTTGCTCATTCTCTGTGTCAGTGATGATACAAGTAGGCCTCATCTATCCTCTCACTCAACCTGGTAGTTCAGGGAACTCCAGAGGATGGGAGGGAGCAGTGACTGTCTTCCAGTCGCCAGTATTGATCACTTATACGATAAGACAGAAGATCAAAACCAAGGGGGCGCCCAGAGGGTCCTGGTGCCTCCCAAAATATGAGGTCTGATTTAAATAAAGAAAAAAATAAAGAGGGCATGTAGGGGGAGATTGTGCAGAAATGTTTAGTGGCCTAACAGGTATTGCTTTCAGGGTACAAAAGTTATAGAAATTTGAGTGCTAAACCCCTCTCTTCATATGAACCTATGTGCACGCCAAGGGCTACCCAGCACTATGTTATAATCACAAGAAACAAAAAAGAGCTGCACCATGAAGCAAACAAGTTGATGAGAGTGGAATAAATAAAAACTATCTTCTTCTTCCATAGTCAAACTTGAAACATACATGAGACATACATATAGAGGACTTACAAACACACTTACAAACGTGTATGTTCACATCGCTTATTCATGACTAAGCATTATGAACATGAAATGCATTGACTGTCCTGAGTTTTCAGGTCCTGTATATGAAGGTCTCATGTATGTTTCAAGTTGAACTATAGAAGAATAAAGAAGACTTTTTTCCACTCTCATTAGCTGGTTTGAATGGTGCAGCTCTTTTTATTTCCTGTAGGGGAGATGACCATGTCTGTATCCAGTATCAACTTGGCCATTTCTGTAAAAATCACCAAGGCCATGTCAGATACAAGTTACTAATGGTGAATACTTTTTGAATATACTGTACTAAGCACCCTGGTGTCTGTTTATGATTTGTCACAGCTTTTATGTATATGATTGTGAAGTGCTGCCAAGGTTATTGTTTTGAATGCAATGTGTTGAGGGGATTTTTAGAAATGTATTGGTGGACAACCTTTTGGGTGGTGAGGTGGTATTTTTATTAATGTATAATAAGTCTATGATAACTATTTGTTCAGACTTTTCTTTGTGATTAAACTATACTTGTGTCTCTGCCATAAAGAGGTTTCTGTTTTCTTCTTTTTTTTGTGTGTTATAAGAACCAGTTAACCACTTAAGGACCAGTGATGTGTCAGGACTGTCAGCACTGTCCTTGCCTAAAGGATTGATGATGGTCCTGGCACGTCACGTATTTCCTACTCATGCAGGAGCAGCGTCTGAAATTGACAGCTCCATGACTGGAGCGGTCACTATCAGACCACCATTCGGCATGCCGGCACACATGATCAGCAATGTGTGCTCGGCGCCAAACTTCCCTATCGGGTCTTTAAAGGGTAACAACCACAGGACCGCTGGTCCTTAAAGTGATAGTATTGTCTAAATAAAATGAGTTGCCCGAGTCTTCTCTATATTAAAAGGAACATATTGCGCTATTTCTAAGCACTTACTTCTTTGAAGTTCAAACGTTATGAAGCACTGAAGATCCTCTGCCCACACCGTCTCCTCATGTCACTCAGAAGATGCAGTCTGGTCGGGTCGGCTGCAGCGAGGGACAAACTCAGTAAGCAAAGGGAAATCCTGCTCTCCTTTGTCAAGGGGACAGGATTTCCCTTATACTTGCTGAAGTTTGTCCCACGTTGCATCCGTCGAGTCGCACAACCCGATCTCAGATTCCATGGGAGGAGGCCAGAAAGGGCAGGTGGTGGATCTTCAGTGCTTCATAACTTTTGAACTACAAAGAAGTAAGTGCTTAAACATAGTGCAATATGTTCCTTTTAATAAACAGAAGACTCGGGGGAACTAATTTTAAAGTGAAATTACTATCCCTTTAAGGGGTTAAGTAACTGAATTTTAGAATTTTTTTATTTATTCCTTACGGTGCAGTTGATTTGCTCCCGAATTTCTCAATTTCTATGTACATCAATTTCACCGACTGAGCAGGAAAGCCTGGTTTGTTTTAGGATTCACTAGAGTTGGGGGTAGCCAGCCCTGGTCCTCAAGGTTTAACAACAGCGAATGTTTTCAGGATATCTCCGAATGAGTACAAGTAGACAATTAACCCTTTGAGTGCCAGAAAGGTAGCCAACGCATTTCTGGCACTCAAAGGGTTACAGTGACTGAGCCACTGACTAGTCCACTTGTGGTGAAGCAATGTTGGTAGCTCTGGGGGACAAGGGTTGGCTACCCCTACACTGGAGACATCTCTAGCATTCATAGAGGTTAACGCTTTGAACTCCAGAGGGATATGCAGCTCATATTGAAGCAAAGCGATGCTCACCACTTTGGCACTCATAAGGCTTAAAGGAGCACTAAACTTTTTTTTTATGAAAAAAAAAATACATTGTAGGACATTTCCTGTTGAGTATAATGAGGGTACTCTCACTGATGAGAGATGCATATTTCCAGAGTTAATACAGTTTAAACCTGTGTTTTTTTACATTAAAGGGATAGTAATACTTAAAATGTAAAAAAAAATATGTTGTAGGGTTTATCCCCCTGAGTAAAACAAGAGTACTCCCACTGCTGAAAGGTGTTTCATTCAAAAGTTATTAATTTTCAAAGTTGAATTTTTAGGTGCAATATCACAGTGGCCTGAAATTGTACAGTGGCGCTGTTGCTACACGATCCTATGGACAGCTCTGGTCAATTGACCATAAATCTCCATAGGATGGTGTAGCAACAGCGCCACTGTACAATTTCAGGCCACTGTGATATTGCACCTAAAAAATTCAACTTTGAAAAGTAATAACTTTTGAATGAAACACCTCTCAGCAGTGGGAGTACTCTTGTTTTACTCAGGGGGATAAACCCTACAACATATTTTTTTTTACATTTGAAGTATTACTATCCCTTTAACAGTGCCCTCTAGTCAAATTCCAATTAGTTTTTCAATTACATTCTAATGGAGAGGAAAGTCAGTGACGTACAGTTCTCCATAGAATGTGATAGAAACTGCAAAGTCATTTCCTGTCAGTTAGAACTTTTAGGAAGTAGATGGACAGTAAATTCTCTTTCTGGTTTTTTGAACTGTTAGACCTTTTGACTGAAGCAACTGACAGCAGTGAGCATGGCCTTGTTTTATTCAGCAAGAAATCCTCTATACATATAAATTTTCATTAAAAAAAAGTTTACTGTTCCTTTAAAGTGCAGAATAAACCCAGACACAAGATAACACACTATTACCATAAGAATCCAGGGATTTTTGCATCTTCACATCCAATGGAAAAAGGCTTTCTGCTCTCTCGCTTTAGAATGGCTTCCTGGGCTTCCCCCTAAACAGACATATTTGTTAGCCAATAGCTTAGTCAAAAGCTTAGTGAAGTGCTAATTCTGTCTTGCAGCGATGTATAATGAGTTTAACTTATTGAATGCTATACAATACATTGCAAATCAGTGCACTGGAGATACCTTTAGTATCCCAAGGGGTTAAAAAAAATTAAAATGACAAACAAGGACTACCAAAATCCCTAAGGGTCTTCTTGCTTGAAAGAGAGTTATGATGGGCTGAACCAACTGTACCATAGGAACCAAATAAAATAAAACCCCTCAAGTTCATACTGATTTAAATTGGGTTTTTAACTCCTTGAATGCCAGAAAGACTCGAGTGCATTGCTTCCCAGTACGTTGGAGACCTCACCAGCTTTCAAGCCCCAGTTTAAACAGATGGGGAATTTTTTTTTGTCCTCAATGGTGTCGATGGATTGTCCTAGCATTGCTTGAAGTATATTAGCCTTAGTGAGAGAATCATGAGTTTATTTGTAGGACAAACACATTTTGATGAACTAATGAAGTTGATCCCATATTGATCTTTAGAGATTTAAATATAAATATAAATCATGATAAAATGGTTTGTGTTTTGTTTTATAAAGTTTAGAAGAACTGATGTTCTGATCCCATTTATTGTATGGAGAAAATGTTTAAGGAGATAGTAATGTTTCAAAATAAAAGCAGCTCCAATTAATCTTCATAGTATTTGAGGCATGGAGAGTGTTATTTCAATACTGTCAGACCTGTAGTACAAGAGTAATTGAAAGATAAAAGTATCCCCCTCCCGCCCCTTTTACCTAGTGTAATCCACTTCCCCTCAGATGTGGAATCTGGTCTTAAGACCAGACAGCTCACAGCAAGGGACAATCTTCTTACTCTGAGAACAATGAAAACCCTGCCCTCCTTCACAGGTTTTTCCCTTATGCTAATTGAAGAGTGTCCCTCTCTGCAAGCCACTTGGACACAACCTTGCTGCTTTGAGGTGAACAGTGTTACATCAGTAAAAGGGGAGGGAGTGAAATACTTTATTATTCAATTACTCTGGAACTACAACTCTGACAGAACTGAAATGACACTCTCCATGGCCCAAATACTATGATGATTAATTGGAGTTGCTTTTATTTTGAAACATTCCTATCCCTTTAACCAGGAAGAATACATTGAGCTTTCTCTCATTTCCAAGTAGGCTGTGGGAGTATTTACAATACAAAGATACACAAGAACACAATATACATATTATATACTCAGATATACAAATAAAAAACATTTTATATACAGATACATGTTTTTAGAATGAAAGAAGCAGTTAAAATAAGGAATTTTAAACTGGAAGAAAATCTGATTGTTTCAGGTATATTTTTCCAGGCCTTTGGATTTGGAATCCTTTGTATCCAGGAGATTTGTTAGCTTCCCAGTAGGCTGAAGCCTTGTACCAACTAAATGCATTATTAGCGTAGTATGCAGGACAATTTAACCATTACCAGTAAGGAGATCAGCACAGTATTACACCAATACAGATCTCAAGCTGGCAACAAGACCCAATGCAGTGACCTGGAACTGTTATTTTGTAAGAAATATGTTATAGCTTTCAAAGGCACCAACATTTATGTTACCCATTTTTTTTTTTATTATTTAAGAAACATATTCAACACATTACAAAGCAATGATACCTCTCGGACATTCAAAGGGTTAGGAGATATTCAGCTTTATGTATGCATATTAGATAGTATCTGACTGGCATGCCTTGCAGTGCTAACATTTCATACTGCTCCCCATCCCAACTGTCCCTCCCAAAAGCCATACCCGGGAACTTAGTTTTCTTGAGCTCCTGGAGAGGGCTCATGTGGTGCCACTGAGGGATGTAATTGATGCAATTCTCTTCACAAAGGGTTGATGCTTAATGGCCTGTGTCATAATGTAGGCAGGACAGGGTGGGAAGGAGGAGTAGTGAGCAGAGATTCATAAGAAACTCACAACCACCTGAAGAATCAGTCTCTGTCCCCAGAGACCCAGTAATTAACTGCACAATCCATAGTCTCCGGGTCAGATCCAGAGAGTTCCCAGGTATGTCAATAGCTTGTTTACATAACCTGACAAATAAAACTAAATATCTCAAAATCATTTTTATTTCAAACAATGATTTAACGTACATTTAGGTGCTTTTCCAACAAAAAAAAAACAAACATTTGTTACAAAGTGACAGTTCTACTTTAAGCATGAGACATGGGGGCTTTAGCCATCAGCCAGTACCTAGTATTGCCCCTGCAAGTAGCCACTAATGCAATAGACAATATATTGAAGAGCTTTTTTTCTTCTGAGCAAAGCAAGGGAGATGAATCATTCAAAACTTATTATAGGTCAAGCTGTTTCTTTTATAAATTCAAACTGGTAGCATCTGGTGTCTAGAGAGCAAAACTGGCTTTCTGTTCGTCTTTATGGGAAATCTTGACCCTTAGATTTCAGCTCTGCATAGAATGTAATAGCAAGAGTTCCACCTAGTGACCACAACAGAAAAACCCTTTGTGCTGTAATAACTTTTGAACAAAGCACCTCAAAAAAATGAGAGTACTCAACAGGAACAAATGTTCTGCAATGTAATTTTGTTCATATTGAAACATTACTAATCTTTTAAAGGCAAACAATATCAATACAGATAAGCAGCTGTCCATGTATTTAATGAAGATATGTCTCTTTTCCGAGCCCTCGCCTCAGCGGGTGCATTTGTGTGATTATTACTTACCATTTTTTTCTCCGCTGCTTTGGTGGAAGCATTGCACACCCATCTGTTTGGAAGGGCTCAACTAGATAGGAATCCTTTATACAGAAGTCTAGTGTGTGTGCGCGTGTGTGTGTATTATATAAGTATACTAGCAATGTGGGACGTTGCCCGTCATGTTATGCAGGGAATGTTTTTTTTTTTTTTTTTTTTTTATAAATGTTACGATAGTGAAATATGGAGTAGGTTGTATGTGTCAGAAAGGTACAAACAGTGATACACAGACACATGCGCAAACACACACATATACAAGGGGACACACAGTGATAGACAGAGATGCATGCAACACACATACATACAGACACATTCACTGACATACACAAACAGTGACACACAGATGCAAAGCAGAACATACATACAGTGTGAGCAGTGTAAGTAACATATCTCCCAACATTTCAAATTGCCAAAGAGGGACATTTGTGTTTTAGGTGGTGTTACTGGGGGTGTGACTGGTGGTGTATTTTAGAGAATTTTTAACCCTTTGAGTGCCAGGGGTAAGCAATGTATTGCATACCCCTCTGGCACTGAAATGGTTAAGTTACTCTTTGTGTAAGTAAATGATTTAGAAGATGAAAGTATTTTTTACACAGACTAATTTATAAGATATATACAGAGGTTTATACACACGTTACTGTGGGCTTTATTGATGTGGAGTAATCTGATACACTGGTATATACACCACACAATGTGATCTCCTAAATAGAGGAGCAGAGGGATTTGGGTGTCAAACAGGGACTGTCCCTCCTATAGTGCCAGTCCTTATACACAGACACATGCAGACTGTATACTATACAGTGCAAGACCATATATAAATAGTTTGTCATACATGCTATACAGTAAGCTATGTACAGCATGGAGATGATTGCAGGAACTGGCACCTCTGCTTACAGACAGACTGACAAACAATCTGCTCGCTTTCCCTCTCTTTGTGCAATATATAAATACAGTCACACCCATGTCTCTGCCATTTACCAGCTCAGATGAAGCCCTGCTCTGAACTGCCTGATCATGTCTCTGCCATTGTTCCACTTTCCCAACTTCTCTGTGCTAGCAAGTCAGCTCCCCAGCATCCTGCCTGCCGACTGGTTAGAAATCGGCGCACTTGTAGTAATTGGTAGAGCTGTACAGGGTCACAGACAGGGAATGAAGAAGCTGCATATGAGTGGTTTATTGTAGCGAGCCCATAACCTTGTATCTATGTGCTGGGAACCCTGATGCATAATACAGATTTGTACCATGGCCTTCCAGCTGTAGCTGGAACATAGTTCCCATCATCCTCAGCTGCTCAGCGTACATGTTTGTGTGTCTCTGTATGAGTGTGTGTATATGTGTGTATGTGTCTGCCAGTGTGTGTGGGGCATGTGTGTGTGTGTCTGTGGTGTAGGAGCGAGTGCTAGCTATTTTTTTTTTGTCAGCCTTAGATAGTGGTTGGCGGGCCAAAAATTCCAGCCCCATTGAATCACCCAATGGGAGCAGTAATTCCTCCTTACTGCCTCCCCTGGGTGTGTTTTGCCAGGCACAAAGTCTTTGTGTTTGTGTATATATATATATATATACACACACATATACATACACACACACACAAAGTACTGTGCAAAAGTTTTAGGCAGGTGTGGAAAAAATGCTGTAAAGTAAGAATACTTTCGAAAATAGACATGTTAATACTTTATTTTTATCAATTAACAAAATGCAAAGTGAGTGAACAGAAGAAAAATCTAAATCAATTTGCTGTGACCACAAACCAATTCTTCTAGATACACTTGCACACAGTTTGTTAAGGAACTTGGCAGGCAGGTTGTTTCAAACATCTTGGAGAATTAACAGTTCTTCTGTGGATTTAAGCAGTCTCAGTTGCTTCTCTCTCTCTCCATGTAATCCCAGACATACTCAATGATGCTGAGATCAGGGCTCTGTGGGGGCCATATCATCACTTCCAGGACTCTTTGTTGGCTGTATGTTTGGGGTTGTTGTCATGCTGCGAGATAAATTTGGGGCCAATCAGATTCCACCCTGTTGGTATTGCATGATGAATAAGTATCTGCCTGTAGTTCTCAGCATTGAGGACACCAAATCCCCAACTCCCTTGAAGAAATGCAGCCTCAGACTTGCAAGGAACCTCCGCCATGCTCCACTCTTGCCTGCAGACACTCATTCTTGAACTGCTTTACAGCCCTTCGGCTAACAAACTGCCTTCTGCTACAGCCCAATATTTCAAATTTTGACTCATCAGTCCAGAGCAGGTGCTGCCATTTTTCTGTACCCCAGTTTTTGTGTTTTCATGCATAGTTGAGTCTCTTGGCCTTGTTTCCAATTATGAACTGATGGCACTATCGGACATCTTCTGATTGCGAAGCGCAGTAAGCATGATGTGCCTATCATATGCTGCACTAAGTTTCCTTGGCCGACCGACATTGCCCATTCTTTGTGCTTCTTCAAAAGAACTTGTACAGCAAATCTGGAAACCCATGTCTGCCTCGAAATTTCTGCCTGGGAGAGACCTTTCTGATGCAGTGTATCTACCTTGTGTCTTTTTGCTGTGCTCAGTCTTGCAATGCTGTATGACTTTTGACATTAAACTGTCTTCAGCAACCTCACCGTGTTAGCTGAGTTTGACTGTTCCTCACCCAGTTTTATTCCTCCTACACAACGGTTTCTGTTTCAGTTAATGATTGTGTTTCAACCTACATATTAAATGGATGATCATTAGCATCTGTCTGGTATAACTGATAATCATACACCTGACTATATGCCTACAAAATCCCTGACTTTGTGCAAGTGTACCTAGAAGAATTGATGCTGTTTTGAAGGCAAAGGGTGGTTACACTAAATATTAATTTGATTTGGATTTTTCTTCTGTTCGCTCACTTTGCATTTTGTTAATTGATAAAAAATAAACTATTAACATAGGATATTGAGCCGGGGAACTATTTGACACACTCACACACACACCTACATTGGTAATTGCTCCAGAGGGCTTTTTTGTTGCCTTCCTCTGGATCAACAGGGGTGTTATTGGCATGGGCTGGACTTGATGGACGCATGTCTTTTTTCAGCCTTATCTACTATGTAACATGTCAAGTTTTGAAAGCATTTTTACTTTACATTTTTTCACACCTGCCTAAAACTTTTGCACAGTACTGTGTATTTATATATATATATATATATATACTAGTTGAAGAGCCCGTTACATGGGCCACAGTATCACTGCCAGCCGGCCGCAAGGCAGTCATGCACAGCAAAGACTGCCCATACCACGGCTCATACAGTGCCAGCCAGTTGCAGGGCAGTCATGCACAGTAGAGACTGCCCATACCGCGGCTGATACAGTGCCAGCCGACTGCGGGGCAGTCATGTGCAGTAGAGACTGCCTGCACCGGAGCGTCCAGCTCTGTATCAGCGGTGCGGGCAGTCTCTACTGCACATGACTACAGCACGCTCAGCAGTCTCTACTGTGCATGACTGCGTCGTTACACACATTTTAGCGAATTATTATATAGGATATATATATATATATACACCCACAAACAACAAAAGAGGCAGCGCCAGTGAGACTTCTTGAGAACAAATTATAAGCAATTTTATTTGATCAACTTTTTGGATAAAGGTCCAGGGTTGGACCAAAATGCTGATCAAATAAAATTGCCAATTATTTTCGTTCAAGTAGTCCCACCAGTGCTGCCTCTTTGTTGCATAAAATACCTTGGTAAGGATTGTGTACCTGGGTGATCTATACTGAAGAGTGAGTGTAATGTTTCCTATAAACTTCAGTAAATTAATGTTCCATTAAAAGGAAAACTAACCCCTCCTAATAATTACCCCCATGTACCTGAATAAGGGCAGAAAAACATAATCCCACTATAGATCAATTCTGCATTGACTGGTTCCCCAAAAAGATCAATTAGCACTGAATACCATGTCCATTGAGGCTGTCATGATTTGTGGGAGTGTCAGAGACTTTGTCCTAGTGGAGCATAGAGGGTTAACTCTAATAATAGAAATTAACTGAAAAACCAGTGTTTAAAATGTGTTCAAATTACCTTATGTTAAAATAATGGGCCTCTATGAGGGAGAAATAACTGACAGTAATGGCCGATTGATGTTAAATGGGAGACGTGATGTCTGTGAGAGACGGACTCCCTTATGGGAAAGACATAGCAAAATGACTAGTTTATGGGGTTTCTGATAAACTCCATGACCTCTCTTCACTTTGAAATAGGCCATGTTATGTGTCACATGTAAAATTCTAATATAGCGTAAGGGCGCCATCTGCAACCTTTATATTGTCAGATACTCATAATTGGGATTTTTTTTGATTACCATAAGATATAAGTATCCAATCAGGTCTGACTGATGATGTCACAGTCTAATGAGATGAATCTCTGTCCAATCATTAGGAAGAGGTGGGGATTACTGATAAGGCAAAATTGCCTAATATAATGCCAAAATAGAATGATTTGAGTCCTTTTTGGCTGCCTGATGAAAACGCCTAACAAGGCTCTTGGTTCCTTAAAAAAAAAAAAACAAAACAAAAAAAAAAGACTGAGGTTCATAGTTGAAAAGACAACACCTGCTCCTGCCATCTCACAGAGAAAGACAAAGAAATTTTGATTGGTAACTATATCATTTATTCATTTAGATTCATTTAATCCAGAATTTTATAATTTTTCTTCTGTTGAAGAAACTTAATTAGTCTTATAATTGTCTTAAGTGGCTGGCCAACCATTTAGGATCAGTTAATACATGCTATATTTAGCTCTAAATATCTGGAATTAATAGAATCTATATATAATTATTGGAAAATTGTTATATTTTGCCGATCAGTGTAATACTGTATATAGTGTGGGTTATATATGTTAGCTAATATAAGTCTGGGTATTCCTAGAGTAATATTTTGTGGTTCTGGGAAGTTTATAATAGTTAATATTTGATAAAGGGAATTCTTTGAATCCAGTTATTAACCCTTTAACCGTTATTTGTCTGTTGTTAGTGGTGTTTTCTTTGGAATTCTCTGTATATGTGCTAGGCTTATCTTTTATAAATTGGAAGTATTCACTCTAATAGACAAAATAACTTCTGGGTGTGGCACCTATTTTAAACGAGTGGATTAATCCTTGGAGTGCCTATAGGTTTTATATATGTTGCTGTAGTCAAAATTATGATATGTTGCATGAAGTTGGTATACTTACTAGACATATGTTATTGGATTAATTCTAGGTAGATTATTTGTATAATCTTTATTTGACTATATTAATTGCAAGTTATATATTCTATTCAGAGGTAAGCAATAATTGAATTCAGTATATAATTGAATTATAGTGATTTAAATCTGGGATTCTATTCCAGTTATTCCCTAAATTTGATTATTATTGAGATATGATACAAGGAATTGTTAGAGGAATTATTTAATTCATCTCACAATACCCCTTACATCATAATTAGCATAGTCTATGCAGTTTCTGGGGCAGAGGTATTCAGAGACACTGCGGCCAACTATATTATATTAATTGTAAGAATCAATTAACCTTTTTTATGCTACTGAACGCAAGTATTGTTATTTAATACCTCTGAATATACCTATGTGTGATTAACCCTTTCATCTCTGGTAATCCTCATGGTTATAAGTGTGGTTTGGTTTTCTATGTACCTATTATAATTGCTAATCACATATATTTCATTGTTGCTGATACTTGTTATATATATAGTATATTGTATTTTAATAAAATATATATTTTTGCACAAATATGAGGGATTTATTCTTCTTATCAATTCATTACTGTGAAGTAGAGTGTCAATACATAATAAAGATAAAGTTCTCAAATTATTTTGTCATTTGCCTATTTAAGGGAAGAAATCCAACCTGAGTGGTTCTCTGTTTTAAACCCTTTGGATACCTTCATATAAATAGTCCGACAGGAGGAGTTTTGGGTCCTGGAATCCATCAGCAAAAAAAGGTCTGCCTTCACGGACGTGATATTCATTACCAATTACAAATTCATTTGGGGAACAGTTCATTAAGAACCGATTCATGGTGGCCAGTAACATTTCCTGCCTAGAGTAAAGTAAATGGGAGGTTATTATTGAAGGGTTAGCAATGCTTCAGTAACATTGCAGCTAGGATTCCTCCTCATAAGGTGTACTATTGTTCCGTTGTCTTGTTAATGACGACATTGCTATATTTCTGATATTATATTATTAATTGTCCCCCTCCCACCCCTTTACAGTAAAGGAAGCCACTACCCTCAGATCTGTTGTTTGTCATTTGTTTTAATTGCACACACAGTTATTTTCAAACAATATAAATGGCCAATATCAAACACCAAAAAAGAAGCGTTTGTTATAACATCGCTGTTTTTAATTTAGATAGGGCTTTATAGGGGTTTTAGAGTAGGACTTGCCATACTATGCGGTACCTTGATGGGGTGGCAAGCTTAACCAACTTTTGGCCAAAATTTTGGGAACCAAACCCTCATATTTATCAATATAGCAGGGCTCAAAATTTCCACTCGCCACTAGCCCTGGTGAGTAGAAATTCAGCTCTGGTGGGTATGTTATGGCTTGCAGTGGCGAGTAACTTTTCAGGTCTGGCTAGTAGAAAAGGACTTAACATTATAAGCCCTGAATATAGTATTATTTTATATACTCAACAGTGCACACTTTCACAATTAGAATGCAGAAGCGCAGGTTTGTTGTTTGTTTTGTGTTTGTGGGTTTCAGCCTAATGTTTGGGGAGCTGAAGAACCTTCTCATTCCTTGAGCCACACTTCAGTCACTTTAATCACATTTAATTATATTCTGTTACTTATATGTATATGCTAAGGTGTTAGCTCTGTGAGCTATTCTTCTTTGTATTTCTGACTAATAGCTGTATTGTAGATATAACTCAGGATTATTTTACAAGACTCAGATCCCTGCATAGGATTGTCATGGCAACCATTCTTCTAATTCATGGGCTGATGTTACATAAATGTTGGAAGAAGAATACTGACAGTTAAGAAAGTGGCCAAAAACAACAATTAAGAATGAAAATAAGATTTAAAGGGATAGTAAACTCGGGGAAAAAAGTACAGGTGAAATAATAGGAACAATTAAAAAATACTTACTGCCCTCATTCCCATCTCTCAAACCATTATGGTTTGAGAGATATAAGAAAAGAAAGTCCTCCGCTCCCTCCCCTTTCTGCCTGATGAGCTGTAAAGCGGTCAGAGGCAGAATCCGGTCGCCCGACTTTAGGCGGCTCTTCAGGAGTGCTGACATTGGGATATCTATCTAGAATTACTTCATCGAATGGTCTACAACGTGTGCTTGCAAGCCAGGCACACGTTGTAGACCATACCGATGAAGTAATTATAGTTATATATCTTGATGACATCGCTTCTAAGAGCCACCGTCTGGTCCTGGAAGCAGGAACTCATGACGTCCACTATACAGCAGATGCATGAAAAGTGTAAGGGAACGGAGGTCTTTATTTTCTTATAGCTCTCAAACCATAACGGTTTGAGAGATGGGAATGAGGACTGTAAGTATTTTTTAATTCTTCCTATCATTTCGCTTGTTCATTTTTCCTGAGTTTCCTATCCCTTGAAACTACAAACTATTGACTTAATCAAGGTTTATAGGAACAAACACCTCCTAACAACCCCCCACTTACTTACCTTACCACAGTCAGAAAATCCTAATGGCCCCTATGATTTTCCCTTGGTTCAAGAAAGAACACTGTCAATCAGTCTTGAATGTCACGTCCGTGGAGGTGGTCATGACAGTTAGAAATATGACCACAGGACCTCAAACTCTGCTCACGGCACATAGTAACCTCAACCCTGGGTGTGCAACTCATTGATCTGCTTTTTCAATGCGTTTCGTACCCCTCTGGCACTCAAAGGGTTAAAAGGTCAAGTAGGTTCACACATTATGCATGCTTCAATTTAAAAAACTGTCACTAACTGATAAGTCCATCTATGGACGTGACCTACAGGACAGATTCAAGATGTCATCTCTTGAGCAAGGGCTAAATTCAAAGTAGCCACCGGGATTCTTTGGATATAGCAAGGCAAGTGGGAGTGAGCATTAAAAGGAATGTACCACCTGCACATTCTGATGAATTTGACATGAAAATTGATACCATAAAACTGATAAGAGGTTTTATTCAGAAGTTATTACAAAACATGTCGGCACCAGATGACTTACCGGTCTCCTCTATGCCACCAGTAATGTTGAAGATCATTTTCATCAACACCCACCTCATCTAACTGGCCTAAATGTAGCAAATGACATCACAAAGCATCACACTCCAGAGATGCACGAGGATATAAAAGATGAGCTAATACAAACATGTCAAATTCAAATATAGTCACGGACCGCGTCATCGTTATTTGCCTCTTAGGAGGGCAGTAACAATTATGATTATAACCATGTCATTTTTATAAATTGATTTTCAATTGTTTATAACGCATAATTATAAATTTATATGGATCTTGGTCAGATGGGTGGGCTTGGCAAGGTCCTCAAACTTTAAAATATTCAGACAGCACATACCCTATCAGAATAGTAACAAATATTTACTTTTGTAAAACAGATGTATAATATATTATAAAGCAGTGGTTCCCAAACTGGGGTGGGGGGGGCACTTACTGGGGTGCCTCTCTTTTGGTTTTCATCAAATTCTGATGCCCCTTCTTTTTAAATTAAATAAATGTAACCCTTTTGCATGTTTATATTAATTATTCATTTACATTTTTTTTTAATGTATTCTGAAGCAATCAACTTGGTATATAACCTTCGGTTTGCCACAGCTATTGTACATACCAATATACATCAGTCCACTACCAAACGTACATCTATCAAGAGTACAAACATGGCAGAAAGTGCTGCTGACAACATTCCTTGAACCAGACTTTCACAAATTCCTGATCATAATCACTTTTTTCACAATATGGATACATTTATGTTGTATAGAAATATGGATGTTTGGTGCTGGAACAAGCCGCACTCCCCGAGCCCCTGGTAAGTGCCTCACCCCACTAGGTTCAGGAACCAATGCTTTAGATAATATGGATTTTTAGTAATCCAACCTGAGATTTTATATATGTGAATGTTCTCATAATTTTAGGATTGTGCGTCTGGCCTGAATGTATTAAGAGTGATTCCAACCTCCCAATTCTCTCCATCTATATATCTATATACAGTACTGTGCAAAAGTTTTAGGCAGGTGTGAAGAAATGCCGTAAAGTAAGAATGCTTTCAAAAATAGATGTTAATAGTTTATTTTTAATCAATTAACAAAATGCAAAGTGAGTGAACAGAAGAAAAATATAAATCAAATAAATATTTGGTGTGACCACCCATTGCCTTCAAATAGCATCAGTTCTTCTAGGTACAGGGTCAGGGCTTTTGTAGACAGAGTCAGATGTACGATTAAACAATTATACCAGAAGTGGTCTTCATGGAAGACTTGCAGCCAAAAGGCCATACCTCAAACATGGAAACAAGGCCAAGCGACTCAACTATGCATGAAAACACAGGAACTGGGGGTGCAGAAAAATGGCAGCAGGTGATCTGGACTGATATATCAAAAGTTGAAATATCTGGCTGTAGCAGAAGGCAGTTTGTTAGCCGCATGGCTGTAGAGTGGTACAAGAATGAGTGTATGCAGGCAACAGTGAAGCATGGTGGAGGTTCCTTGCAAGTTTGGGGCTGCACTTCTAAAAATGGAGTTCGGGATTTGGTCAGAATTAATGTTCTCCTCAATGCTGAGAAGTACAGGCAGATACTTACCCATCATGCAGTACCATCAGAGAGGCATCTGCTTGGCCCCAAATTTATTCTGCAGCATGACAACGACCCCAAACATACAAAGTCATTAAGAACTATCTTTAGCGTAAAGAAGAGCAAGTGGAAGTGATGGTATGGCCACCACAGAGCCCTGATCTGAACATCAAGTCTATCTGGGATTACATAAAGAGAGAGAAGAGCAACTGAAGCTGCCTAAATCCACAGAAGACCTGTGGCTAATTCTACAAGATGTTTGGAGCAACCTACCTGTAGAGTTCCTTAAAAAACTGTGTGCAAGTATACCTAGAAGGAATTATGCTGTTTTGAAGGCAAAGGGTGGTCACAACAAATATTGATTCGATTGTTCTTCTGTTCACTCAATTTGCATTTTGTTAATTGATAAATATATTAGCTAACAATGTTACATTAACTATTAACATGTGTTTTTGAAAGCATTCTTACTTTACAGCATTTTTTCACACCTGCCTAAAACTTTTGCACAGTACTGTATATAGCATCTTCTTCAGCTCACACTAAAAGTGGATAAATATCTTGAAGTTCAAAGACACACTGTGCTTGACTAATTTGTTACAAAACTCAGTTTTCATTCCTTCAAATGGCATCTGCGATGCTTTGGGAGTCCCTGGCATTCAATGGGGGTTATGCACTAAGGTGTGATTAAGCGGAGATGACTTCTCCAGTGATATCACCTCTCCAGTTCCTATTTTATTCCATGGAGCCTATGCACTAAGATATCCAAAGCTGGAGAAATCTTCATGCAATGGCTCCAAAGAATAACATAAAAACTGGAGAAGTGAGATCAGTGGAGAAGTCATCTTCACTTTTTTGTCACGCCTTAGTGCATTATCTCAATGAGTTAAAATACCCATTTAAGTCAAATATTATAATTGTATTTTTCCCCTATGGTACAGCTGGTTTGTCCTAAATTTACTATTCTATTATGTGCATAAGGTCCAGTGAATTTCAAACAATTTAAATTCATGTTTCACCTTCAGATGACACAAAAACCTATGTTATCATTGGTTATATCCTCACAGGGTAGTGTAGCTTGTTATTGTTCAGCTTTCTCAAATCTCAAGTAACATCCCTAGCCAATTCCCTATGATGGCTTCCCATATATTGTATAATAAAGTTGTGAACTGCGGCATTAACTTTCTTGTGCTGAAATCCTCCTATACCATCCATATCTGAAATTCACATACCTCCCAAGTGTCCCTCTTTAGGAGGGACAGTTCCTCTTTGAGACCCAAATCCCTCTGTCTGGCTTTCCCATTCTGTTGTCTCGCTTTTTTGTTTACACGTCCATGTAAGTGTATATAAAATAATCTGTGTAAATAAAATACTTTGGTCTTGCTCTAAATAACTTATTCATTTACACTAAGAGGTGTCAATAGGTCAAGAAATAACCAAAAAATGATCGGTATTGCCCTGCACACCAGACACACTCCCAGCTACTCCACCTAAAACAAAAAGTGTCCCTTTTTGGCCATTTGAAATGTTGGGAGGTATGAATTCAGCATGTTCATTTAAGATTAAAAAGGGACTCAACAATTACACAGTACCGACAGTTAATTTACAGTGTATAGAGATACTCAATATCATTATACAGTCATATTTTCATTAATTAGTGTATAAAAGTACTCTGCAACTTCTTCATTATCACTGTGTAGGGTTACTCAGTGAGGGGGAATGTACAAACACAATCTGGCAAAAAAACAGGACCACAAATCTATTTTTTAGCCCTATGTCTGCCTGACAACAATTTATTAAGCTGAAAATTCCCCTTTTCCTCCGTGTCTCCTTCCCCGGCGCTTTAAACAAATGGGTTGCGTCCCCGCTAGCTGGCGTTTGGATGTCTGACCCGGAAATTATTTAAGTCACTTCCCCCTCCTCTCTTCAGTCTTTTTTCACGCCAGATGGCGGAATGGAGAGCGGGACACAGCGTCCCGCAAGAAGAAAAAAAAAAAAAAAAAAAAGAAACGTACCGGATGGCGGACCGCATGGAATGCAGGTCCAACCGCAGAGCAGAGAACCGGGAGCGAGACAGTGAGCGGAGCAGGAACATGTGGATTAACAGCCCAGGCTTCCCCCCTGTCATGGCGGGCACGGGCAAGGCTGCAAGCGGATTGAGGAGGAAACAGGAACAGGGTAAGTCCTCCTATTTGTGCTTTCGGCTATTGTGAAAGGGGCAGGCCTCTGCGTTCCATCAGTGAAACGCACGCCAATTACAGCATGGATATATGTATATATATAGGCCCTGAAGCTATCAGGGTAATTCTAGAGTAGCTCATTTAACAGATTGTTGCCACTGTTTTTAGATGATTTTGAATAAAAAATAATTTTAATTTAACGCTTTGATGGCTACTCCTAAGCCCTCCTCCTCTAATGCAAAGGACAAAGTGGATGCAAAAGAAGATAAAACTCCACAGAAGCTTAAAAATTGCTCTGCCTGTGATACTAAGATTCCAGCCTCAGAGTCTGGCAAGTTATGTCAGGAATGTTCAAAGAAAACTGCAGAACAAGAAGTTCCAGCTCAATTTCAACAATTTCTTGCATGGATGAAAACATCCATGCAAGAAACCTTTAATTCCATGCAGAAATCACCAGCTTGCAAGAGAGCGAGAACAGAAGATCCAGAAGAAGGTACATCTCGCAGGACAGAGGAGGAATTGGATAGCATGCAGGATTTGCTATCAATTTATTCTTCAGAGGAAGAGGGAGAGATCATAGATAATGAAGGCTCATTTAATTTAGATAAAATAGAACCATTCCTGAAGCACCTCCGCAAGACACTGGGACTGACGGAAGAACAGAAGGAACAAGATGTGTTGGATACAGCCTTTTTGGGAAAAAGAAAAGATAGTCCAGTATTTCCAGTACATCGCTCAGTATCTGATACCGTCAAGGCTGAATGGAACAAAGGAGACAAAAGGGTAGCAGTTCCCAGAAGATTTCAGAGGATGTACCCTTTTAAAGAAGAAGATTCTGCCGCATGGGTAGGCCCCCCCCAAGATAGATACCGCTATATCCCATATTTCTAGAAGAACTCTCATTCCAATGGAAGATGGTTCATCTCTCCGTGATCCAATGGATAGAAGAATGGAAAGTGCGTTGAAGAAACAGTTTTCATTTCTGGGACAAAATATTAAGGTAGCAACAGCTCTTACTTGCGTATCCAGAACTATAAGAATATGGCTGACAGAGTTGGAGGAAAAAATAGAAACATCAGTTTCAAGATCAAAACTCTCCAAAGACGTTGCCATGATTAAAGAGGCAATAGGTTACTCATGTGACGCATCAATGGATTCTATCAGATTATCTGCTAGAGCATCAGCATTGTCGGTAACGGCTCGCAGAGCGCTATGGTTAAGAACATGGAATGCAGATTCATCTTCAAAAAATAGACTGATTTCATTACCATTTGAAGGATCCAGGTTATTCGAAGAAACACTGGAAGAAATAACTAAGAAGCTATCAGGAGGGAAAAGTGCCATGTTACCGCAAGATCGCAGAAGCAGGGCATCTCCCACGAAGACAACTTACAGAACAAAAAAAGCTACCTTTTCGTGACTCAAGGAAATTTCAACAGAACAGGTCATTTGACAACAGAAGGCAGAACTCTGCTCAAGGATACAGGGCAGGATTCAGGAAGGAAGTCCCAAGAAGGAATCAAGGAAAAAAAGATTCATTATGAGGATCAGCGGGCCCTCTCTCAGATACCAGTAGGGGGTCGTCTGGCATATTTCCTATCCAGTTGGAAGAAAGAATTAATATCGGACAATTGGACAAGCCAGATATTGAAGAGGGGGTATCCGCTGGAATTCTTAAAGATCCCAAACATAAGAAAGTTCAAAAGTTCAAAGATCCCCCAGAAGGCATCAAAAGAAGTCATTCTGGACAATGCAATAAAGGATCTCTTGAAAAGAAAAATTATAGAAAAGGTTCCGAATCAACAAAGAAGAAAAGGCATTTATTCCATCATATTCCTGGCACCAAAGAACACAGGAGGATTCAGGACTATACTGGATTTAAAATTCTTAAACAAATTTTTGAAATACAGACCATTCAAGATGGAATCGGTAACATCAATACTCAGCATGGTGAGACCGGGGACTTTTCTGGCATCCATAGACCTACAGGATGCATATTACCACATACCCATACTCAAGACACATCGGAAGTTCCTGAGGTTCCATTACAAGAAATAACACTGGCAGTTCAGGGCCCTTCCTTTCGGTTTAATGTCAGCCCCAAGGGTATTTACAAAGATACTAGCAGTGGCTCTGGAGAAGCTAAGAAGGAGGGGCATCACAATAATCCCATATTTGGACGATCTGCTGTTGATAGCAGACTCAAGATCTCAGGCAAAGAAACAGCTGGAAGAATCAATAGAGCACCTGGAAATATTGGGGTGGAAGATAAATCGTCAAAAGAGTCAACTGTTTCCCAAACAGCAGCTGAAGTTTCTAGGAATCAAGATAAATACTCTAAGAAGCAGAGCGTATCTCTCAACCCAGAGAAAAAACAGCATCATTCAAAGAGTAAAGAAGATCACAAAAAAGACATACATGTCGTCAAAAGAGTTCATGAGTCTATTGGGAACTCTCACATCAGCCATTCAAATAGTCCCATGGGCAAGGAATCACATGAGACCAGTTCGGAGATGGTTTTTAGCAGAATGGAACGGGAATTCAAAGGACATGTCTCAAAGAATAAGAGTACCAAGTCGCCTGAAGATGGAATTAAAATGGTGGACAAAGCCAAAGAATCTCAGGAAGGGATTGCCTCTTCAGGATCCGGCATGGCAGGTGATTACTACGGATGCCAGTCTGACAGGATGGGGAGGCCATTACAAGAACAAATATGTCCAAGGCCTGTGGTCAGCAAAGGAAAAATGCATGCATATAAATCAACTAGAAATGAGAGCATTAAAATACTGCCTTCAAAGGTTCAAGAAACCACTAAAAGGAAAATATGTAAAGGTCCAGTCGGACAATTACGCAGTGGTCATGTACATAAAAAAACAAGGGGGAACTCACAGTCCGGTCTTGAGCAGAGAAGCAGAAAAAATTCTGAGATGGGCGGAAAAGAACCTAGCAGGAATCTCAGCGGTACATCTACCAGGAAAGAACAATGTCAGAGCCCATTACTTGAGCAGGAATCTAATAGATCCAGGGGAATGGTCCTTGGACAGGGCCCTGTTTCATCAAATAGTGAAGAAATGGGGAAAAATATCAATAGATCTGATGGCATCATATTCAAACAAGAAATGCCCAAGATTCTTTTCTCGATGGTACCACCCAAAAGCTCTGGGTACGGATGCCATGAGATACAAGTGGAACTACAAGCTGGTCTACATTTATCCTCCAATACCCATGATCACTCAAGTATTAAAGAAAATAAGGAAGGACAGGACCAATGCAATATTGATAGCTCCAAACTGGCCGAGGAGAACCTGGTACTCGGAGCTGGTGAGGTTATCCATAGACACCCCTTGGGAACTTTCATGTTACAACAACATTCTGAACCAGGGACCAGTACTACATCAGAATCCTCTATTCTTCAAACTAACGGCGTGGAGGCTGAAAGGGCGTCCTTAAGGATGAAAGGCCTATCCAATTCAGTAATCAATACAATCTTCCTGGGAAGAAAGAAATCTACATCTACAGTGTACTGTAGGGTTTGGTCAGTTTTTACAGAATGGTGCAGCAAAAATAATATATCAAGGAAAGACATTTCTACAGCAGTTCTGTTGGAATTTCTTCAAAAAGGTTATGAAAGAGGATTAAGACCAGCATCTATCAAGGTTCAGGTCTCAGCAATTTCTGCAATCATGGCAGAACAGTATGCGGAAGATCAACTGATAAAAAGGTACATAAGAGCTATAGAGAAAGCAAGAACAAGAATAAGGGAGACCATGCCTACTTGGGATTTGAATCTAGTCCTTAATCAATTGATAAAATCACCTAAATTCGAACCTATGGAAGAAGCATCTATAAAACATATCACTTTGAAGGTGGTATTTTTGACGGCAATCACCTCTGCCAGAAGGGTGGGGGAACTTCAAGCTCTATCTACAAAGCCACCCTACCTGGCTATCCACCCAGATAAGGTAGTGCTAAGAACCAAAGCAGGTTTCAAAACCAAAGTGGTTTCCGATTTTCATATGAATCAGGAAATAGTGTTACCATCCTTCTTCCCTGATCCAAAAGGACCAGAAGAAGTGGAGTTGCACAAACTGGACATGGTAAGAGTCATTAATTTATACTTGCAAAGAACAAAGTTAATAAGAAAATCAAATTCCTTGTTTGTCCACCACCAAGGGAAATTTAAGGGCACAGCAGCATCGAAACCATCCATTTCTAGATGGATTGTAGAATGTATCAAGACAGCCTATCTTGAAGCAGGGGTTGAACCCCCAAGATTAGTCAAAGCCCATTCTACCAGGGCCATGGCAACATCATGGGCTTTGAGAGCGCTAGCATCACCTGAAGAAATATGCAAGGCGGCTACATGGTCGTCAATTTCTACATTCATGCGTCATTATAAGTTGGACATTCAAGCAACTGAAGACACAAGATTTGGCACAAAGGTATTGCAGGCAGCAGTAAACTCCTGACTGGTAAGACCAAGTCTACTTTACTATGTATGTATCCTTATGGAATTTGAATCAAGTTCAATGGCACATAGAAATATGTAATATTTTTTTATTATGTGTATGACCGTGTATACTATAATAATGTATGAGTAATCATGTGATATACGTTTATACTACTTTAATTATATGATATAGATTAAACATATTCTGTTTGATGGTACCCGCCCATAGATACAGCTATGGGAGTACCCATTTGTTTAAAGCGCCGGGGAAGGAGACACGGAGGAAAAGATTAAATTTCTTACCGTTATTTCCTTTTCCTCCGTGTCTCCCCACGGCGCACCCCCCCACATTAACCTCTGGAGATTCTATATGTTACAGCTATGGCAAAAGCAGGCTGAAGAGAGGAGGGGGAAGTGACTTAAATAATTTCCGGGTCAGACATCCAAACGCCAGCTAGCGGGGACGCAACCCATTTGTTTAAAGCGCCGTGGGGAGACACGGAGGAAAAGGAAATAACGGTAAGAAATGTCATCTTTTAACACAGCTTACCTGGAAGGGAGGGCGATGGGGCAGTCTATGATGCACTGCTTTGAACACCCCTCAGGCAATCAAAGAATTAAACAAGGCACGGAAGAAATCATGTAACTTTACTCAATTCTCCTGAACATGCTATGAGGCAGACCTAAGGCTTTTGTATGGATTAAAGAATTAATGACAGTGGAGTGTGTCTTATGTATAAGCGACAGTGATCATTCACTACAATGCGTACCCTGAAGGGCGGCTACTGGCATTGGAGGATATAATGCAGTCATTAAATTATCATTATGCTGAGGTACTTAGTATATAAATGTAAATAGCACATTGGTTATTAAAGTAAAGCTAGTATATCATTATACAGAACAGAGTGTTCATTATCAGTGAAGAGAGATATTCCATATAATTATACAATGCAGTGTGCTCAGTATCAGGGTATCTCAATGTTTCTCAACACTAGCCATCTGGGCACCCCAACAGTGTGTGTGTGTGTGTGTTTGTGTTTTCAGGATATCCCTTACAGGCGAATAATCAATAGCTCAGTCATTGTGATTGAGCTGTCTGTTCTTAATTAAGGATATCCTTAAAGGGATAGTAATACTTTGTTTTATCTTTATTTTATTTTTTAGGCATTAAAAAACCATGAAGAATGATATGTCTTATCTCTCAAACATACTTATTTGGTGCACACCAAGGACTGGAGCTGAGAATCACTAGTAGATTCAGTACCATCATATGGTACAGTGGTTCAATTAACTGTGTAGACTCAGCATGATGCTGTTTAGTGCAATACTTAGAAGTGTAGAGATACTCAGTATCATTTTACAGTGCAGAGTGTTCAGTGATTCTCAGCACCAGTCATTGGGACACAAACAGGTCAGATTTTAAGGATATGCCTGATTAGGCACAAAGTGTATCAATCACAATGACAGAGCCACAAATTTCCCACCTGTCATTAAGCAAGGATGTCCTGAAAACCTGACCTGTTGATGTGTCCTAAGGACTAACATTAAGAGATACAGATATAGAGGCACTCAATCCATTATACAGTGCAGTATGCTCATTATCAAAGGATATATACTCAGTGTCATTGTATAGTGCAGTCTGTTCATGATCAGTCTACAGAGATACTCATGGAAATTTCAGAGTGCAGCAAATTAATTATCAATGTGTATACATCACACACACACTATGCATACAGCATGGTACTGGACAGCATATTCATTATGATACACTGGACGTTGAAAGAAATACAGTCATCAGCATTACATCGAAAGGGAACACAGATTATTAGCATCATTATACTGCACATTACAAATTATCAGAATCTGAAGTGTACTAAAGTAGTCAGCGTTATACATGTCTGCACATTATCTCATTATATAGGTGTAGATGGAAAATATAAGCACAAATAACTCTGCATTACCAAATGCACTGAGACTGCAAAGCTGCACTGTGAGAGCCATTACCTGCAAGTGTAGAGCAGCCTTTGTGCTAGCAGGCATGTGGGAGGCCACTGCTAACCTGAAAGTGAAGAGGTCTGGGAGTTATGGTCCTGTTTGCAAATTGAGAAATCACATAATTCGGTGACATGCACAGGTCCCGTGAGAATTTTGGGAATTGTGGTCTACCTGAACATGCTGAGTGAGAAACACCACTGCCTAAAAACTACAACTCCCAGCATGCTTTTCACAACGACTTTGTTTATAACCACTAGAGGAAGCCCTGAGCAATCACTTCAGACGCCAACCACAGCAGGGGGTTTGCAGTGTAACCATTCTTTCCACTGGTTAACTGTTATTATAATAAATAGTTTGTATTGTGGATTTCTATATATGCAGCTAGATAATATAGCTGCACAGCTATCTCTGCATATACAACGTCACATTATATGTGTTTGTGGTCTTGGCAGACATTTTCTTGTAGTCCTGCGTTGGCGTATTTTTCCCCCAACAGTTCGGGGATAGGAGCCCTGTTTTCCAGCTGTTAGCGATTAAAACTCCATTCATCTCAGATTATGAAAATGGTAGTCTTCAACAGCTGGAGAGCCAAATGTCGCTTACCCATTCGCCTAGTGTGTGTCTAAGGCATATGGGAGAGAACTGGTTCAAGGCATGAAGAGGTTTGTATGTTTCAATGAATAATATAAATAATGTGAACTAAAGGGAGTGGCTATTAACTAACGCTTCTGTATTAGAAACCCCATGAAC
Organism: Rhinophrynus dorsalis; assembly: GCA_037306005.1. Taxonomy (NCBI): domain Eukaryota; kingdom Metazoa; phylum Chordata; class Amphibia; order Anura; family Rhinophrynidae; genus Rhinophrynus; species Rhinophrynus dorsalis. The sequence continues at coordinate 496,062,587 of CM074721.1, forward strand.
CTCTGGCACTACTAATAAGCTCACACGTTAAGCGCAAATAGCAATATTGTATTTGGTTAGCGAGTGGATGAAGTTAAATTCCATTGCATGCTGGGAAATGTAGTCATATGCTGTAACGGTGAGTAAAAAAAAGGGGGAAAAAAACTACAACTCCCGGGACGTCTGGTGACGTAAACAATAAGATTGGCATGTAGTGTAGCCAATCAGCGCAGAGACTCACAGGCAAGCGAACAAGAGAGTATATTCGGCCTAGGAATCCTGTCTGGACCGGAGTACAGGCGGAGGGAATACAGGTAATAGGGTTAATCTGTGCCGTGGATAACGCATGAATTCTTCCAAACGCGTCCACTGTCAAAAGAGAGGCCTGAGGTCTCTTGACAGTGATCTCCAGTACCCATCAAGATCTCCTTCCTATGAGTATGAAATCCCGCGCAGTAAGAGGCCTCTTCCCTCTGTCCACACATCTGGACTCTGGGTTGTCGCTTTGCGGTGGACGTAGACTGTGTGTCACTGTGTGAATTGGCCACAGACCATGTATGTAGGTTGTAAGTTGAGGTGGAGGCAGTAGAAAGAATCTAGACGTGAGGGTGGCATTCTAATGGCTTGTGCTGGGTGGCGCTCTCCAGGCCTCTCTTGGTCTGATATTGAGAGGTAAGACAGAGCTTGGATAGCAATTGGGGAGAGATGGCTACACTTAGCGGTGTCTGGTTTGGTGTTGGATTGTATGGCTCTCTGGCATCACTTATCACAAATGATGCAGGGAAGGGATATTGCGGACTATGGGTGTGGGGTACTTAGGAAGGGTAGTCAACCGTAGTTTGCAACAGCTGGCAGGCCAACTTCTATCAATCACATCCATCCGACGGCCGGTTGGTGATGATGGAATTGTAGTCCAACAGTTTAAGGTCCAATAATTGACTACTCCTGTGTTATGGTAAGAGAAAGTTTCATATATTGTTGTATTAGAGAGAGACTGGTACTTATAATAATATTGGAAATGATCTCCTGAAAGTTTATTTAACTGTAGTTCACAAGCTTTTGACATGATGGGCCCCCACAATTTTAGCTGGAATAAAATTAACTATTTAACACGTATCCACTTGCCTTTTTATTTATTTTATAATAATATATGGAAGAAACCACTCCTAAGTCATTTTCATTGTTGCAGAACTATGTACAGACTAAATATACATTAATAAATACAGTGCTTTTAATTTTGAAAAATCATAAGTCCTCATGTTCCTTGGTTTTATTACCATTGTCTTTCTTTGTACGTGATATACTGGTAGCACCAAGGCCTATACTTTATCATTGCTCTCAGTTTTGGAGTGCCCACCATCACCCTTGTGTGGGTGTGTGTGTGTGTGTAGGTATATATACTACCCCCACCTTTAGACATCTTTCATTCTCCCTTAGGGGGCATGCCCTCCCATAGATTTTGAAATGCCGATCATCATCTAAGGCATTTTATTACAACATCACAAACTCAAATACAGTTGAGGGCAGTATATTCAACATTCCTCTCCAAGGAGGACTGCATAATTGGCCTCTATTGTGTATGTGTGTGTGTGTGTGTGTGTGTGTGTGTATGTATATATATATATATATATATATATATATATATATATATATATATATATATATATATATATATACACACACCATTTATTTTGGAAAGGTCAACGTTTCAATCCTCACTGGGATCTTTTTCAAGACAGTCTCGCCCACGTCACCCATTCTCTATCTCCAGTTCTCTCCTCTGTCTGTGCAGATTTCTTCAAACCGAAGATTGACTCAGTACATAAAATAATGCCACCCTGTCAATCTCCGGAATTTCATCTTCTTGATTCTCCATCCCACTGTTTAATTATTTTGCTGTGGTCACAGAAGCAGAGGTCTCCCGTTTGCCCTCCACTTGCTCTCTTGATCCTGTACCATCCCACCTTCTTAATACTTTGTCATCCCCCTTAGTTCCCATGCTAACTTGTTTTCAACTACTCCCTATCCACTGGTATTTCCCCTTCTCTTTCAGATATTCAGTAGTATCTCCAGTCTCTGGGGCAACTGATAGTCTTTCAGCTTTAACAACCATCTCTATTCAGACAACACCCCTATCTCGCCTCATCCTCACTTTAACCTGAAATACAACAGCGAGTCTCAGAATACCTCTACTGTCATTTCTTTCTGGCCGGGTCATGATTGTGTCAGATTTAAGTAGCTCAGTCTTAGACATATTATCTATCTTCCTGACTCCTATACAATACTTTAGTTTCCTCTGTGTCCTTACCATGCAGACAATGGGTGATGGCTCTGCCTCACAGCTGGTAGGACCAATTATAGAAAGTTTAAAAAGGGCACTCTGGAAGGGATAATTCAGTTTTAGCTGGTCCTACCAAGCTGGTGTATGGAGGCATGTCTCCCTCTCACCCAAACCAAAGAATTGTTCAGAATGTGATAATTAATGGTCTTCCACTGATATTTCTAAACTGTGTGTTGAGTGTATGAAGAAAATTGCAGGCACAGATATTCCATCCCAATTCCAGGATTTTTTTTTTTAGGGTGGATGAGGTTGTCCATGCAGGAGACCACCTCCACCATGCAGGATTCTGCCAGAAAAAGGCAGAGAATCTCTGATCTCGATGAAGGGCCATGTACTCTGCATTATGAAGAAGAGCGCAGTTTTATGGATTACGAATCTGCTGTTTCATCCTCTGAAGAAGGGGAGTTAAAGGGATAGTAATACTTCTTTTTAACTTTATTTTATTTTGTAGGCATTAAAAAAACATGAAGAATGATATAAGTCTTATCTCTCAAACCTTTATGGTTTATGAGATATTCACAAGCAAAGTTCCCCTCCCCGCCCCTTTTTCCTAGTGTAAGCCATCTCTTCTCAGATGTGAGTCTGGTTGTATGACAGGACAGATAACAGAAGGGGACAATTTTCTTTGTATGAAAACAATGAAAGCCCTTCCCCCCTTGACAAGTTTTTCAGCTTTTTCCATTATCTTAATTGAAGATTGTCCCTCTCTGCAGTCTACCTGGGCATCTCCCTTCTGATCTGGTTGAACAGGGAAGGGATACTTTGTTTGTGAATATCTCTTAAACCATAAAGGTTTGAGAGATAAGACTTATATCATTCTTCTTGGTTTTTTCATGCCTACAAAATAAAATAAAGTTAAAACGAAGTATTAGTATCCCTTTAATAGAAGATACAGGTTCTTTTTGTTTGGATAAATTTCAGGGATTTCACAAATCCTTAAGGAAATCCTTAGGTTTAGCAGACACACCAAAAGAAATGGACATCATGTATGCTGCGTTTATGGGATTTAAAAGACATCCCTGTTTTTTCCGGTTCATAAATCCATCCAGAACATTATCAAGACTGAATGGAACCAGGGAGCTACGAGATTTGCTTTATCTAGAAGGTTCATGAGGCTGTATCTTTTTGCAGAGGAAGACACTGCTACTTGGATGGCCCCTCCTAAAGTTGCTGCAGCCATTGCGCAAGTTTCCAGAAGGACAATGATTCTCATGGAAGATGGCACTATGCTCCGGGATGCCATGGACAAAAGAGCAAATCAGCCCAGAAGAAACCGTTTTCAACGATTGGGCATAATATGAAATCTGCTACAGCGGTAGCCTGTGTTTTTCGCACCCTTCGAATTTGGTTCAGTGAATTGAAGGAGAAAATTGAATCTTCTGTCTCCAGGTCCAAACTCCTTAAAGATGTTGTTGCTATTAAGGAGGCAGCAATTTTTTTTCCTGCAGTGCCTCCTTGGACACTATTAAACTACTAACAAAATCATCTGCCTTTTCAGTTACTGCAAGGCGAGCTCTATGGATCAAAGCTTTGGTAGCAGATGGATCATCAAAGAATAGATTGGTATCTTTACCTTTCTCGGGTTTCAGGCTGTTTGGCGAACAGCTTGAAGATATTATTAAAAAATAATCTGGTGGCAAGAGTGCCTTCCTACCGCAAGAGCATAGAGGCAGAGGTGCTTCCCCAAGATCTTCAGGGTTTCGTAAACAGCCCTTTCGGGAGGCCAGAAGATGCAGACCAGGGTGAGCATTTGAGCAGTCCAAAAAGGACAGGCTAAGTGTGCAACAGAGGGTTCTAGAAGGGAGTTTTCTAGGAAGGCTCCCTTCCCCAGAAATCCCCAAAGAAGGGAAAATTGCTCCATCTCTTATTCCAGTAGGGGGCAGACTGGGAAATTATCTGAAAGCCTGGAGGTCAATACAACGAGATCTAAGGGTTCATCAGATCATATAGAAGGGGTACCCTTTAGTTTTCGAGACTGTCCCACCTTATCAGTGCTTCATCACCTCGCGCAGTCTCAACAAGTCCTGGAAGCCAGGATCTTCACAGAAATCAAGAACCTCTTGGACAACAATGTAATAGAAGCAGTACGTGCAGACCAGAAGGGTTCTGGAATTTATTTAATAATTTTTCTAGTACAGAAGTCAACAGGTGGTTTATGGATGATCCTGGACTTAAAACTAATACATTCCTACATTACAAGGAAGAAGTTCAGGATAGAAACACCCTCCTCAGTGATATGTGCCATCTTCCCAGAAGCTTTTCTCACAACTGTCGATCTAAAGGACGCCTATTATCATGTCTCAGTCCAGCATTCACATAGACTATTTCTGAGGTTTGTGATCTTTGGCAGTACCTTCCAATTCAAAGTACTACCCTTTGGCCTTGCCTCTGCCCCCAGGGTCTTAACGAAGATCCTGGCTCCAGGTGTGGCTTTTCTCAGACAGGGAATAACAGAAATTCCTATCTGGATGACATCTTGTTGGTGGAGGAGTCCAGAGAAAGGGCTGTATAGAACATGGCCCTGTACCTGGAATTCCTCTCCAGTTTAGGCTGGATTATCAACAGGATAAAAAGTCAACTTTGCCTGTCCCAGGAACTAATATACCTGGGGATTCATTTCAACACTCTACATACCTCTCTCAAGACAGAAGAAGCAATCTATCAGAAAGGGTTCAAAACGTTCTTCAGAAAAAAGACCACTCGGCCAGAGAATTCCCAAAGCTTCTGGGCACTCTGTCCTCAACAGTCCAACAGTTGTATATGGCCCGGTGGGAACTCACATTGTAATTAAGATTATATACTCTCCTATTAAGTGAATATTATACTTCATTCCCTCCTGTGTGTGTGTGTTTGTGTTTCTTTTAGTCCTAAAAGGCTGTTCCAGGGAGTTTGCCAGTGCCATAACGGCAGGTAGACGGTCCTCAGCTTTTTGAATAAATTACATAATTTGGTCCATTTTCCATGGCTGGTGCCAGAGAAACAATCTAAATAGAAATAACATCTCTGTCTACTCTCTCCTGGATTTTACGTTCAGGAAAGGTCTTAAACCTTCCTCGCATAGGGTTTGGCTGTCCCTTTTTCAGATGACTATATGATCAAAAGATACATGAAGGCCATAAATAAGATCAAACCTACCATCAGGAAGATTGTCCCTCATTGGGATCTTAATCTGATCTTAAACAAAATTTTCTCTTCTAAACAGTTTGAACCCCTAGAATCCATTTCTCTCAAAAAATCTAACTCTAAAAACCAGTATTTCTCACTGCTGTCATTTCAGCTAGAAGAGTGAGCTCCAATTTTTATCATGCTCTCCTTCCTGTACTATATTTCACCAAGGTAATGTGGTTTTGCTGACCAGACCCTCCTTCAGATCAAAATTCACATCCGAATTCCATCTCAGCCAGGAGATTGTCCTACCTTTATTTTGTCCTAATCCTCAAAATCCCAAAAAGGAGGACCTTGTCAAATGTCTTTCCACCTACCTAGACACGACTCTGAGTTTCAGAAAATCAGAAGCACCTCTTGAGCACTTTTTTTTGCCGGTTTAAAGGCTCGGCAGCCTCCAAGTCCTCTATTTCCGGATGGATAAGGGACTGCATACATCTTGCATATATGTCAGACAAAAGGAACCTCCTATTAGTATCAGAGCCCACTCTACTAGAGCTATAGCTACCTCGTGGGCCAGAAAGGCTATTGCAACCACAGAGGAAATTTACAAAGCAGTCACCTGGACATCAGTATCATAATTCATCAAGCATTACAGTCTTGATGTTCAATCTTCAGTGGATGCCAAGTTTGGCAGGAAGTTGCTAGAAGCAGCACTTCCCATTTAAGGGTAGGATCTTACCTTATTCTTTTCCCTCCCTTGTTGGTACTGCTTGGGTAAATCACATTTTCTGCCCTGTGTATTCCACAATCACATGTATGCATATCACAGTGTTTCTCATGCCCTCTGTGATTCCTAGATTCCCCATCCCTCCCAACCTCCATGCCTCCAGTTTCCTATTTGCAGGAGATCGTAGCAGCAAGAGTAAATTGAACTTTGTGTTCCTTCCAGCTCTCCCGGTTCCCCTTTCAAAGGTAGGCAGCTTGTTGATTGGTCTGATCTTGCTGCCCAGACTTGTTCTGCAAGTAGGTGGCTCACGGATTGTTCACTGCTTGTTGTTCCCTGTTATTGTACTGCCTGAGTTTGTCCGACAAATAGGCCGCCCGCTGACTGGTCTCCTCTTGTCGTTCCGAACCTGTTGGCTGGAGATAGGTGCGGCAAGATTAAATAATTCTTTATTTTCCCTCCCGGTATCAAAGTATATATGACCTTCTGATTGGCCACCACTTGTGCGTCTCGTGCCACTCTGATTCCCATTGGCTGGAGGTTGGCACGATAAGAAACAAAGCTAAAGTTTGCCGTATATATGCTCCCTGTGTTACCAAATTAAAGAGTTGGATCTCTGTTTACCCTGTCTGGTGTGTGTTATTCTAGGAATGATCTAAAGAGTCCCTTTTGACTCCCATTCATTGAATGTCAGGTACCCAGAACTGGCCCGGCTACCCTTCTAGTAGCTACATTGCAGAGACGGAAACCCGGCAACGACAGCCAGGTGTCAGTTGGATCACGTGGTTCCCGTTACAGCTTCTAATTTAGAGACATTTACACCTTTTATGAAAAGAGAGGGCACTGAATTTGTGGAGTATAAGGAGGGAAACTAGGTGATTATTTAGATTAAAACACTTTCCTCTGTGTCCTTATCCATGGCAAAGAATGGGTGTGATCTCTGCCTCCCAGCTGGTAGGACTAATCGCCGAACTTTAAAAGCCAGGTTGTAACATCTGGTAGCCAGTTATATTGGTCCTACCTAGCTGGAGGATGGAAGCTCTGTCCTCCTCAGTAGAAATTATCTTAGTGCATTGTTGTTTTTTTCTTCAATGTACACTGTCACCAGATACAGGGTACATGTTTGGGCCTCTCTACACCTCCAGACGGCGGGGTAGCATGGAGCTCTCGTCTGGCCACATGTGCTCTCTGGTTCTCAGCCGCAGCGCGGGTGTTAACCCCTAGCAAGCGGAACGCCGGAAGTGCATCATTCTTCAGAGTCCTCTACCGGAAGTGAGGCAGCGTGCGTTCCAATCCAAGCGTTTTCAGATATCCGGACGCTGCTGGGACAAAAGGTGGATGGCCTGTACAAGTTATGTGAGTACATGTTATTACTAGTATTTATATGCTTATTACATTGTTGGAGAGTGTCAGAGAAGCTGCATTAGCACAACTGTGTCTTCTAATGTTAAACCTGGCCAGACTGAGAAGCCCAAAAGCACTACTGAACCTGCTACATCTAAGGAAGAGAAATTATTGCAGAAGCCTAGAGTTTGTGCCGCCTGTGATGCTAAACTCTCACCATCCGACACTACCAAACTCTGGTGAATGTTTTAAGAAGGCTGCCGGAGATGAGATTCCTTCCCAATTCAAGGATTTCCTGACATGGATGAGATCATCCATGCAGGAAACCTTTTCACAAATGCAGGAGTCAGCCAGAAAGAAACAGAGAATGTCTGACCCTGAACAGGGTCCCTCTAACCCTATGGAAGAAGATGAAGACAGTATTATAGAATTTGAATCTGACCCTTCTTTGGCTGAAGAAGGGGAGGAGCTAACTGATGTTTCAGGGAGCTTCAGTTTAGATAAACTGGATGATCTTTTAAAATCTATGAGGAAGACTTTAGGTTTAACTGAGGCACAGAAAGAATTAGGAGTCATAGATACAGCCTTCTTAGGTCATAAGAAAGCAGCCTTAGTTTTTCCTGTTCATTCCTCTATCCAAGATTTAGTATGGATGGAAGCCATGCTGATAAAAAATCAGCAGTGTTAAAATGTATCACTGCTCCGAAGAAGAAACAGAATCCTGGGTGATACCTCCTAAGGTGGATGCGGCAGTGGCTCATGTGTCACTAAGAACTACTATATTATTGGAAGACGAACCCTCTTTGAAGGATCCTATGGATAAGAGAGGATAGTGCCTTGCGCAAGCAGTTTACCACCATTGGTCATAATTTAAAAGCTAATACAGCTATGGCCTGTATATTTAGGGTATTAAGGATATGGTTGGGAGAATTAGAAGAAAAAATTGAGTCCTCTGTGTCTAGATCCAGATTACTAAGAGAGGTGGCATCCATCAAAGAAGCAGTTAATTTTTCTTGCGATGCGTTCCTTGACGCTATTAAGTTATCAGCCAGGGCCTCTGCCCTCTCATTTACAGCAAGATGGGCCCTCTGGATCAAGGCCTGGGATGCTGATGCATCATCAAAAAATAAACTAGTCTCCTTACCTTTCCTTAGTTCTCTTCTTTTTGATAACTAATTAAAAGAAATTATTAAGAAGTCATCAGAGGGCAAAAGCATCTTTTTGCCTCGAACGTAGAAACAGGATTTTTCCACCAAGATTTAATTTTAGAAGGCAAGAAGGTACAGGCCAGGGAGAGGCTACGTGGAGGCAGAAAGAATGAGGCCCCCAATTCTAGATCAGGAAACAGGAGGGACTTCCAGAGGAAGCCCTTCTCTAAGAATACGAAATGAGATCAGGCTGCCCTCATCTCCGACTCCAGTAGGGGGCAGACTGGAGTCCTATCTGGAGGTCTGGAAACAGCTTGTCCCAGACAAATGGGTTCAACAAATTTTGGAGATGGTATTGCATAGAATTCGAGTCTGTCCCACAGAACACAAGATTCATGACCTCCAAAATTTCCAACAGAATAATGAGAGAAAAAGTATTGGCGGCTATTCAAGATCTACAGATCAACAGAGTGCTAGAGAAGGTTCCCAGAGAGCAAAGGAACTATGGGATCTACTCAGTCATTTTTCCAGTAAAGAAATCCTTAGGGGATTTGAGACTGATACTGGATTTGAAATGGTTCAGTTCTTTTGTCAGGATCAGAAAATTCAGGATGCAGACGGTGACCTCAACAATCAAGTCAGTACATCCAGGGGCATTCGTAACGAAGATAGATCTGCAGAATGCATATCACCACATTCTCATCAGACCTTCACACAGGAAGTATCTGAGATTCTGCATTTGCAGCCACCATTATCAGTTCAGGGCCCTTCCATTTGGCTTGGCCTCAGCGCCGAGAGTGTTCACCAAGGTTCTAGCAGTGGCCCTAGCCTTCCTAAGGCAAAAGGGTATACAAATAATTCCTTACCTCGACAACCTCTTGATAGTAAAGGAGTCACTCCACCAATCTCTGGTATCCACAAAGTTCTGCGTACAGATGTTATTGGATCTGGGTTGGAAGATCAACAAAGAAAAGAGCCATCTAGTGCAAATACAGAGTCTGATTTTCCTGGGGATACAATTCGACACGGTGAAAGGCACAGCATGTCTATCAAAAGACAGGAGAAGCAGACTCACAAGCAGGATATCAAGATTCCTAAAGAACAGATAACATACTGCCCTGGAGTTCTCAAAACTTCTAGGCAATCTATCTTCGGCAGTAGAGGTTGTTCCTTGGGCAAGATCTCCTCTACGAGCACCACAGGAGAATCTGCTAGCATATTTGAAGGGAAACCTATTGGAATTCACCAAGCACATTCCAGTCTGGCCAGCCACCAAAAGAAATCTCAGTTGGTGGCTAAAGAGATCAAGCCTCCTAAGAGGCAAACCCTGATAGAACCCAGTTGGGAGATACTGAAGACAGATGGCAGCAGTCTCTGCTGGGGAGGAATTTGGCAGCAGAGAGCAATACAAGGCACACGGAACAGACAGGAACAAAGGTTACACAGCAACATGTTAGAACTGAAAGCAGTATGGTACAGTCTAAAGCAACTTCAAACAGAACTTCAAGGGAAAGCAGTTCTGGTCAGATTGGACAACATCTCCACAGTAAGGTACCTCTTCAACCAAGGAGGAATGAGGAGTCCAGCCTTGAATAGTCTGACTCAGAAGATATTTCTATGGGCCGAAAACAATCTGCTGGACCTATCTGCAGCACACATTTCAGGCATAGCAAATATTCAAGCGGACTATCTCAGCAGGAACACTCTGGATCCAGGAAACTGGTCCCTCAACACGGAGGTATTCAAGGACACAGTAGGTCTATTCGGAGAACCAACGATAGACCTAATGGCAACAAGAAACAACACAAAGTGTCACAAGTTGTTCATCTCCAGATGGAAAGACAGCAAGGCCTGGGGTCAGGATGATTTAAAGATCAGATGGAAGTTCTGGTTAGCATATGTCTTTCCACCCTTTCCTCTATTATTGGAGGTGGTTCGTAAGATAAAACAGGACAAAGCAAGCCTGATACTGATAGCACCAAGTTGGCGGAGGAAAACCTGATATGAGGATCTTGTGAGAATGTCAGTTAAACCGCCCGTTAAGCTGCCAGACTTCACAAATCTACTATCACAAGGTCCAGTATTGCACCCCAATCCCAGCTTCTTGAAGTTAACGGCATGGAAGCTGAACGGTGCTCTTTAGAGATTAAAGGTGTCTCTAGAGAAGTGGCGGAAACAATAATCAAAGGAACAAAAGTAGTAACTGCTAAAATTTTATTACCATATATGAAATATATTCTACAAATGGTGCAGAGAAAGTAATCTTTCTAGAGAAAAAATAACAGTAGGAATTATTCTTGATTTCCTTCAGGATGGATTCAAAAAAGGTCTAAAACCAGCTTCCTTAAAGGTGCAGCTGTCTGCCCTATCAGCAGTCCTAGCCAATCCTTTTTTCAGATCATTACGTAATCAAAAGGTACATACAATCTCCAAAATTAAACCTACAGTACGGGAGATTATACCGGCTTGGGATCTAAATTTGGTCTTGAGGCAGCTTTGTCCACAAGAATTTCGAACCATTACAATCCATCCCTATCAAGAATCTAACTCTAAAAACTGTGTTCTTGACAGCAATTACTTCTGCAAGAAGAGTGGGTGAACTTCAAACTCTCATGTGCTCTTCTCCTTACATCATTTTTCATCAAGATAATTTAGTTTTAAGGACAAGACCTACCTTTAGGACTAAGGTAGTATCTGAGTTTCATCTTGGTCAAGAAATGGTTTTACCTTCCTTTTGTCCTAATCCGGCCAATGATAAGGAAAAGGGCCTACACAATTTAGATTTATGTAGATGTCTTTCAATTTATTTGGCCAGAACAAAGGATTTCAAAAAGACTGACTCCTTGTTTGTGCATTTCTTCGGCAAGTACAAAGGATCGGTGGCATCTAAGGCTTCTCTGGCAAGATGGATAAGGGATTGTATCCATTTAGCTTACAAATCTGCAGGGAAAGATCCCCATTACATATCAAGGCACATTCCACCAGGGCAATTGCTACATCATGGGCTCACAAGGCTAAAGCTTTGCCAGAAGAGAGATGTAAGGCAGCAACATGGTCATCCTTGTCCACATTCATAAAGCATTACAAGCTGAATGTGCAAGCTGCCGCAGATGCAAAGTTTGGAAGAAAAGTACTTCAGGCTGTTGTTCCTGATTTAAGGGTAGGATCTTTCCTTATTCCTCTCCCCCCCCCCCTCCCCCCTTTATAGTACTGCTGGGCTAAATCCCATTCTTTGCCGTGGATAAGGACACAGAGGAAATGGTGAAATTTACTCACTGATATTTGTATTTCCTCTGTCCTTTCCACAGCACTCCCTCCCTCTAATATATCCTAAGTGTTTTAAGGAGGATGATGAATGCATATTATAATTCTAACCTTATTTTACTTTTACAGCTTTGGACAATGGTTAACTGGCAACCGGGTGTTACAACCTGGCTTTTAAAGTTTGGCGATTGGTCCTACCAGCTGGGGGAGGCGGAGCTCACACCCATTCTTTGCCGTGGAAAGGACACAGAGGGAATACAAATATCGATGAGTAAATTTCACCATTTTATTTATTATTTATTTATTTTTAAGAATTGGAATTTTTATTTTCCACCTGTGGCTCAGTTTGTTCAATTCTAGAGAACATCTTACTTTCTGAATCAGGTCCTAAGCATTCCCCGCTGGACTCGCCAAGCATGCAGGGAGGGCAGAGTAGCATGTGAAACAACTATTTGTGGGATTAGGGATTTTGAGTCCAGATTGGCACACTGGATTTTACGGTCATTGTTTATATTGGACATTGTGGAATAATGCCAAGAGCTGTGAAGATTTCCTTTCTCATTAGCCCAGGCATGTCAAATATACATACAGCCCGTGGATCGGCAGCAAGTAACCTGCAGTTTACCATCAAGGGGTTAAAAACCCCATTTAGATCAATTTGACAGCAGATAAGAACCATTCAGCCTATCTAGTCTACTACATACCAAAGTTGTATTAGCTTGTAATGCTCCGCCAGTATAAATATGGAAATGTTACACACCTGTGATTATGCAGTGAACAAGTTACATCTGTGTATTATACCGGTGAGGCTTTACATGGCTGCTGTATTGCCACATATAAATAGTGTCGCACATATTTCTTCTAGATGATTTGTGCACTAATTCGCTTTGCCTTTATTTTTCCTAAGATACTTTGAAAAGGATTTATATAATGTGCTAATAGGACTTTTTAATTTTTTTTTCTCTTTAAACCTTTGAATGCCAGAGGGGTACACAAAGCATTAGAGTGCAATATGTGTACCCCTCTGGCACTCAGAGGTTTAAATGGGTTGGTATTCGTTATGAGATTCTTGAAAGATTCCAGTGAGGATCGAAATGTTGACATTTTCTAAATTTAAAAAAGAAAAAAAAAAATTAACCCTTTGAGTGCCCCACTGGCACTCAAAGGGTTAAATGAAAAATCTTGATTCTAGAACAGTGGTTCTCAACCCGTGCCCTCAGTGGCTATTAACAGGACAGGATTTTAAAATTTCCTTTTAAGAGCACAGGTGAGTTAATCAATATGACTGTGCCTCTGATCAACACACTTGTGTTCTAGCAGGGAAACACCTAAGTCCTGGCCTGTTAGTGGCAACTGAGGACATGGGGTTGAGAACCTCTGCTCTAGAATCTCCATCTATATTATATAAATATGTATGCATAAGAAGATCGTAGCAGCCAGTGTTGCAGCTCTCCTTGGAGGGAAATGTTGAATATGCGACTCTCGACTGTATTTGAGCTTGACATGCCTGCTCTAGCCAGCAGTGAAATGATCAATGGCTGTATTGTATGGGGAGCGTGCTCATTCAGTGGCTGAGTACTAAATAGATCCCCCAGTTCCATCTGCCGGCTTCAGGCTGATAGATCTCACTGTATGCGTGTGTGCGCGTATTATCAGAATGGTGATATTTATGCCACTTATTTTTATAATCTTATTACTGTATCTTGCAGAAGCAAGACAGGGAAACACTGCTAATACATAAAAATAAATTAAGGTATCTGCTGGTGATCAAGTGTCAAAGAGCAGGATATCTGAATTGCCTTCGCTTCAACTTGATAAATCCTGGCTTTTGTTCCTGAAATATTCTTGTATTCTCTCTCTCAGGGCTTGGAGCAGATCTTTCTAGTCCGATTCAGATAAGGATGTATTAGTGTGTCCCTATTTTGCTGTTCACTGGGAGCTTTCCTCAGACCAACTAGAGAGACAAGGGACAAGGTACTGCCATTTTGGGACATCTTAAGAGACCTGGTCCTTCTGATTGAAGTAGACAAGCTGACAGAATCCAGTTTTCTGTTTCATCTGTGGTAAGTATGTGGTCTCTGGGATTATTGGGTAGTTGATGGCATTCAGGTGGCCAAACCGTTCCAGATGTATAACAGACAACCAGAAAGGGAGCGCAAACCACCCTTATGTCCAGTCTTGACAGCACCAATATATTCGTATTGGTGCTATCAAGACTGGACATAAGGGTGGTTTGCGCTCCCTTTCTGGTTGTCTGTTTTATGTTTTCTAAGGGTCCTGGAGGTCCATTTGGTCACTTTTGTGAAGCCGCATCCATCTACCTTCTGTTGAATGACTGAGTGGGGGTAGTCTGAGTCCCTTATCTATGCTGCTGACCACTTGTAGTGGTTCATAATATTATGAGTACCTCGGGGATTTGGTGAAGGCTAATTTCATCTTTGATACTGCACTAGGAAGCGCCCTTCTTTCTTCTTTTTTTGTCAGAAGTCTTGTAGGCCTGACTGCACGTCTCCCAAATACAAAGATTGGCATGTGTACCCCCATTTAACCTTTTAAAGTGGACCTGTCACCTAGATTCAAGTTTGCATATTTGAAAACTTCTTCATCAAAAACTGCCTGTGTCATGTTAGCTAAAAGACCAGCAAATGTACATTTCAAGAGATTTTTCTACTTGCTACCGTATTCTAATTGAAGTACCCATGCGGTATTAGTGACATTTGTTATGCTAATTCAGGTTTTTTGTGACATTTCATTTGCTGATTAAATACTGCTCTGCACATGGAGACTATCGCTTCACTGCTGGACTTATGGTTAACGCGATACATAGGCAGTTTTTCATGAAGTTCAAATGTGTGTTAAAAATAAATAAATAATTCAAGGATACAGGTCCACTTTAAGGTCCAGAGGGGTTCTCAGGTCTGTGACCAAAGACATGGGGGAGGCCTAGATCCCACTGGAGGTTCATTTACTCCAGCATAGAAATCCACATGGAACAGAGACTCTCATCCAGCAAAATTTTATAGCAAACATCATGCAGCGTCGGAACACATACAAGACCTGTGTCCACTTTGCAATACCCAAATCCCCCATAGCACCCCAGACTTTCCCTCGGCTACCTTCCCAGGTTTCCTTTCTCATCCCCCTTTTGGTCTGAAGACCGGTGCAGGAACGCTCTACACCCTGGGAGCTCTGAATCGGCAATTGAGGGGATTGACGACGATTCGGGGTTTGAAGCTACCCAGTGAGAGCCCTGCAGACAATCTCCATGTGAACAATGGATAATCCTATTTCATCTTCATAATTGTATGGATAATCCCCTCAATCCTTATGTCCCGCTGGGGTGGGAGGCATTGTCCTTAGGGATAATGTACGTCCTCAGAAACAATACTGTCTCCGAGTTCATGATGCCTGGTGCCCGTAAGTTATACTCCAGGCCTGGCCTTGACTTGGATAACTCTGTTCCAGCCCCTGACCATGGTACTGAAGTCTAGATCCCAGAAAAAACTTAGAGAATGTAGGGAACCTTGTAGTGTCTGGGGGCCAGACCATGTGGTGTGGGAGCATGTGTTTACACTGGGCACCAAAATTAGCAGTGGAGAGAGAAGCACTGGATATATATGTACTGTTCCATTTTAACCCTTGGATGCTAGGGAAATCTCCAATGCAATGTCATTTACCTCTATTCTTCCCCTTATTTCAAATCCAGCCGTAATGTGCAACCCTTTGGCCTCATGCAGCTATTGGAGTCAGTCTGGTTTCTTATCACTGCTCTAGTTCTTCTAGTCTAGGGGTAGGTGAGACTTACCCCTGTTGCACTCACTAATACTTTTGCCTCAGTGCTAATGTTTCTCTGCTATCCTCACAATGCTTAAAAGGATAGAAATGTCTTAAATATATACAAATTAATATTGTTGAGCATAAAATAAGAAATCCATTGATGCAATTCCTGTCTCTCAAACCTTTATGGTTTGAGAGAGTGTTCTAAAGTTCCTCTCTCCCTCCCCTTCTCCTGACATCAGCTGTAAGCTGCCAGCAGGAGTTCCTGCTCCGGAGACCGACATGTGGCTCTTCAGCAGAGCCAAAATAGAGTGATTTAAAAGAAATACTACTTTGTTTTGCAAGCACACTTTTTAGAACATTTTCAAAGAAGTATTTCTTTTTAAATCGCACTATTTCTGCTCTGCTGAAGAGCCTCCTCGAGTCGGCCGATACGGATCTCCTTCTGTCAGCTTTACAGCTGACATCAGGAGAGAGAGCGTTCTAAAGTTCTCTATATCTTAAACCATAAAGGTTTCAGAGAGAGCAATTGATGAATTTCTTATTTTATGCTCTACAATATTACTTTTTATATAATTAAGACATTACTATCTGTATTATTTGAATTTATAGACTATTATACAGAATACACTGAAGCAGCAAATTGTAGAAACATATTACAGATGTCCAAATAATGGTACAGAAGGGTCTCTCAAAACTGTAACCCCGCTTAGTTCATAACTTGGGTTTCTTTCTGTAAATGTATTGGTCAGAGATGCTGGGCTTATGAACCTGCAAGGGTATCCAAACCGCTCAAAAGACTATCATCCTTCACCCAGGGTGCAATCTCTTTTAGTTCACAAGTGCCATTCATAGAGAATATTCTTAAAGGGAAACTAATGTCCCATAAAAAATTCTTCTTGTTTTGTAGAGTTTAAAGCTTGCTCCAGGAATGTTGATTTCTGTGTAAGGCCCATTGTGTGTCTGTAACACTTTACAGAAAAAATGGGTTAATGGCTTCTGTGCCAGTGGAGTGTCGAAAGGGATTGTACGCCCTCCTGGCACTCAGAGGGCTTAAGTACACAGTGGGTTGAATTGGCTAAAGGATGATGTGCTCTGGGGAAATTCCCTCAGCATGTCTCTTATGCCATTTAGTAAATATGTATTTTCCAGGAGTAGAGAAGCCTCCACTTCACTATTGATTAGTATATGTCTTCTGTTACAAAGCATCATAGTGAACTGGATATGGGGGAGTTATGCACCAAGGTGTTAGGCTGGTGTAAACCTTCTTATTTCATTGTTAATTCATGGAACCTCAATTTCAAGTAAGAAATAACTTTCTACATTGACTTCATGCAGTGACACTGGGAATGGAGAGTTTTCTCAGTTTAGTGCATCTTCCCCATGTCTTTGTAAAAGTGCTACTTGTGGATAGAACGTCTCTGTGAGAAGCGCGCCAAGCATCTGAGCTGCACCACTGCATTTTAGGTGCGGAAAGAATAGAAGTAATCTGCTCCTTGATAGTCACGATCTGTGTTGAGGATATCCCAGTAAATAAGGGTCCAAATATCCTGGAAGCCAGGGCTTCTAAAACGTTATTTTTGGGATAAGTTTATATATTTATATGCATGCGCCTACACTGGTCCCTAAGTAATTCTGTGGCTCCAGAGTTCATATTTTTGTCTGTCCAGAGTGGGAAACCTCCTACTTGGAGACGTATGTACAAAACAAAAGGAGCAATTCTGAGATGGATGAACCATCTGCACCATAGGGGGAAAATTCACAATGATTTAAATGGTGCTCTTAACCCTTTGAATGCTAGAAAACCTGGGCAATGGAGAGACCTTTTATTGCAGTTGGTTTGTTCCAGAATTGTTCCATTTTCTTTTGTGCAGCACCTCTGGGGAAGCTCTCCTTTAGCTATGTACATATTCATTTTAAAGGAACGAGAGCACCTGAAATTGATCTAGGATTATAACAATACTCTTTAGTCCATGTTTGCTTGCGCCATCTCTAGAAATTCTCTGTTTTTCCAGAGGCCGTCAACTGGAGCAGTCATTCCTGCCTTTTCTTGGGTTCCCTGGTTTCCATCACCATAGCAATCTTGATAGTTGTCTCAGAAGTGATTATGCCGTATTGTCTGTAAATGGCCTGAAAAGATAGCAGTGTTTCTGAATACAAGAGCTGTCAGTAATCTCTTTAAATTAACTACCTTGGCTCTTGCTTCTCATAACAAAGTGCTCAAATAATATTAATCAAAGGTGTCAACACATTCATTGAAATGCCCGTTTTTGCATTGGAGTTTAGAGGTCTAAAATTTAAATATTTTTTACAGATGCTAGCTGGAAGTACATGAAATATTATTTTAACCCTTTGAGTTAACCCAATTTCTGTTTTTTACGTTAGTGTCCTTTAATTCTTCCCTGTTTACGTGGTTCTTTGATATTTAGTAATATTGCTCCTTTCCAGTCTTCCTGATCTCTTCAGGTGACATCACCCTGACCACAGAGCACTTTGTGTTTTTAGGTACCAGTGCATTTTGAGGACGCTGCTCTGTTTTTTCTGAGGAGGAGTGCACATATTTGACAGAGGGGCAGAAGGAGCTCTAGAAGAACGGGATAATGGAAATTCATACGACCACTGACTCTTTAGGTAATTCAATAATTAATTTACGTAAATGTTTTTAAGTTAAGTGGAACAGTCACCTGTCCACAGTCTCGCCTCTATCCTGACACAACTTTCATGACTATCAGTTCATGTATATTCGGTAATAATAGCCGTCGGGGCGTGGCTGGTGGGAGGGAACGCAGTGTGGAATGTTAGTATCTGGATGGCATGCCTGCCAGTGTTGTCTAATTTGCATAAACTGACAAATGAACAATTGTTTTAAAAGTACACCTGCTTCCTTGAATTCAAATTTTCATATTTTGAAAACACCATTAAAAACTTGCTATCTTTTATGTTGGCTAAAATAATAACAGTTTAGGAAAAATGTATTCTTTCTAATGCTGTATGGTAAGCTCTCTGTGTACGGTACCATATACTACTTTATTCTTATTAAAGGAATAGTAATGTTTCACAATAAAAGCAGCTCTAATTAATCCTCATAGTATTTGGGCCATGGAGAGTGTTATTTCAATACTGTCAGAGTTGTAGTTCAAGAGTAATTGAATGATAAAGTCTGAGAACATCCTCTCTGCTTCCCCATTTGCTCAGTGGGGGAATGGAGAGGATCATTTCAGCAACAACAACAGCATCACTCCCTTATCCATTTGAGCACCATAGGGATGTACATTGCACACCCCTGTGATACTCAAAGGATTAGGAAAGTATGGTGTCCCACTACACAAACACGTCCGCAGCTCCCCATATATCCTTATTTATTTCTTTTTTAAAGCGGAACTATCATCCACATTATAAAAGCGATATGCATGTAGATTCTTGTAATTTCAATAATAATTGTGGCATTAGTGAAAAATAGACCTTTATAGGCAGACAGGCATCGGCAAACATCGCAGACATCTTGCAGAGAAGGCATCCCTGTGTCTGCGCTGTCTCCTTCATGACTAGAGACTTCAGTGCCTGGTTACCTTAAAAGGATAGTAATACTTAAGTATTACTAAGCCCTATATTAAAGTCATATTTAAAATAAATGTATTGCCCCCAGTGTCATCTCTCAAACCTTTATGGTTTGAGAGATAATCGCTCCTAAAGTTGTCCTCTCCCTCCTCCTTCCCCGAAGTCAGCGTTGTAGCTGACTGGAGGGAAATCCGGTCTTACGATCATCAGGCGGCTCTGCAGCAGAGCCTCAATCGCGTTAATTAAAAAGAAAAAAAAAAAACTTTCACTAAAATGGTCTTCTACGTGTGCTTGCAAACCAAGCACATGTAGAAGACCATTTCAGTGAAAGATTTCTTTTTATTAACGCGATCTCGGCTATGCTGCAGAGCCGCCTGAAAGTTGTACGACTGGGGGCAATAATATGACTTTAATATAGAGATTAGTAATAATTAAGTATTACTATCCCTTTAAGGCACCAGAAGGGACTGACGATGCATAAAGTGCATACGGCAAGATCCCTAAGGGAGCTCTGCATAAACAAATGCCCGCAAACCTCAATGAACTAAAGCAACATTGTAATGAAGAGTGGGCCAAAATTCTTCCATAACAATGTGAGAGACTGGTAAAGTCAAACAGAAAACAATTACTTCAAGTTATTGCTGCTAAAGGTGGTTCTACAAGCTATTGAATCATAAGGTGTACTTTTTTCACACACGGCTTCTCCATTTTGGCTTTGTTTTTGTTAAATCATGACACTGTGTAATATGTCCTGTGTTGTTCATCTGAGGTTGTATTTACCTAATTTTTAGACCTGCTAAGGAACAGAAGATTGTTATGTATAACCGTAGAATTGAAAGAGGGTGTAATTTCTTTTTCACACGACTGTACATAGTATTTGTATTTATTTGGTGAGGTCAGGATACCCCTTCAGATGTTCCTTTTCAGTGAAGAGGAACTGAACACCCCTGGAAAAAGGATGGATCCTCACTGAGCGATGCAATATAAAGGAACATGGACAGTGCCTTGGAAAAAAATATATATTCTTTAATTGACTAGAATTTACAGTCTGCCAGAGCCATTGCACATATAGCCTATGCAATGTGTATTTGGCTAACAGAACTGGAAGAAAAGATTGTCCACTTCAGATCCAGGCTAATGAAGGAATTGGCTGTCATAAAGGAGTGTACACACTTCTCGTGTTTATGCTTCCCCCCCGTTGGGTTAATGGCTAGCTAGTTTATACTTCTTGTCACTGTAAAATGAGTAATCTGAAGGCATGGGGGGGAACTGCATGTTCAAAGAGCAAACTGCTAACTTTATTTGCTGAGTCCCTGCTATTCTGATAACAACTTGAAAAGTTAATAAAAAAGACATCAGATGGAAAAACAGTTACTTGCCACAAGAAAGAAGGCGAGATGATCTTTGTCAGCACATACCATACAGATCAAGAAAACAGTCTGCTTGAGAGAGTCCATGCAAATTTTTAGAACTAGGGCAAGCACAATTCTTCCCAGCACCATTGAAGGGGATTTAGGAAGGAATTTCACATTAAGGCCCAGTTCAAAAGGGAGTAACAATGAAAACATGTGGGCTATGGCTCTGATTCCAGTTGGGGGCAGAGTGCAGGCTGTCTTGATGACAATAGGTCTTAAAGTGATAGTAACACTTTAATAAAAGTATTTTGAATTCTGTAGTTATTAAAAAACTAAATTAATTCCAACCAGTCTTATCTCTCAAACCTCTGTGGGTTGAGAGATATAAGCTTTGAAAGTTCCCATTTCCCTCCCCTTTGAGGTATGTCAGTTTTCCGAGTTAGAGAAGGAGATCCCGTTCAACAGACCGTCCTGCGGCTCTTCAGCAGTGCCGTGATCACGCATAGAGGTTTGAGAGAGAGGACCAGTTAGAATTAATTTAGTTTTTTTTTGTTTTGTTTTTTTGTACCTACAGAATTCAGAATACTTTTTTTTTTTTTTTTTTAAGAAACAGGAAATCTGTGCTACTTCTCTTCAAATCCAAAAGGAGAAAAAGACTGTTCCATAACTAGGATTTGTTAAATCACAAACAAGGGGCTTAAGAAAAACTGCTGTTTTTATAATATATGACGAAGTAAAACCGAGCTCTCCTTTGAAGAACTGTGCTATGTCATGAGCAAGCATTTAGATGTCCTGCATCGGCTAACTTGGGATACAAATGTTCCAGACTGTTCAAGTGAAACTGGTAGGAACCTTCCTTAGTCTCTCCTCTTAAAGTTTTGTTTTGTTTGCTCATCAAGGGAAACACAGTGTGTGTCCTCTATCCTTGGGGCTGCAATCTCTCTATTGTCCTGTGGTAAAGTGTTTTGTTGGTACTTTCATATTGGTCACCTTGTAGATGGTTCTTCTCTGATATTGGGTCTACATACACATGCAAACACACGCAAATGTCTAATTCTATTTCCCACACTATGGCACTGCTCTCATAACTCCTATCATAATTATCGTGGATGGAGCACAGATAAAGGGGATACATTTACTTAATGTATTTCCTTTTTTAATATGTCCCTCAATGGTACTCCTGACCCTTAAAAGAGGAGTAGGCTATTTTGAGAAACCATATATTGTATGACTTTTCCTGTTGCATAAAACGAGATTACTGGACTGCATCCTTGTTGAGTTTAACCCCTTAAGGACCAATGGTCCAGGGGTGTGTGGTCTTTTAAGGACCAGATAGGAAAGTTTTTTACTCACAGCAGGAGCGCTGTGAGTAAAAAGTATGTGACGTGCAAGGACTGTCATTGGTCCTTAAGTGCCGGACAGCCGTGACTGACACGTCACTGGACGCGAAGGGGTTAAACTCGAACAGTGCCCTCTAGCGTCCAGAAAGTTAACTTCTAGTTCACCTGGTTCTATTAGTAATTCTGTTACATTCTATGGCAGAAGTTCCAGGGAACTAACTGCCATCAGGAAGGAATTTTTTTACCCACTTGGGGCTTCACTGGAAATGGCTTCAGTGTTTTTTATTTATTTATTTTGCCTTCCTCTGGATCAACAGGACTTTTTTGGCACGGGCTGGATTTGATGGACACATGTCTTTTTTCAGCCTTGTCAACTATGTTACTATGACAAGTGAGTCGCTAACAGCAGTGTTATATAGAATGAACAGTATGATCTGATATAACATTTGAATAAAAAGTAAAAAATCTGACAGCAATGGTAGAACCCCAGTATTACTCAGTAGGAAAATCCCTATAACTTATAGTTGACTGATATTGGTCATTCCCAGCTAGGAGGTAGAGACAAAACCAGTGGGAATTGCCATAGTGGGCCCTTAGGGACTTAAGAAGGACCCCTTTGAGGCTGATCCAGAGCCCTTGGCTGAGGGCCTGATTAGGGCTGTCTTAACCACTCTAAACATTCCCTTAGTCCAAGAGGTTTATTCAGATCCCTCTGATGTTTTTCAGGAGCCTAAGAAGCCCCTTACTTGTTTTCCACCTAACCCCACTCTTGACCGTCTTGTGTCTGAGTGGAAATCTCCGGACAGGAAACCTTCTGTTTCCAAGAAATTTGCCAAGCTTTACCCCTTCTCTGAAGTGGCATTTGCTCTGTGGGTTCATCCCCCACCCCCAAGTAGATGCTCTGATCTCCAGGCTATCTAAGTCTACTACCTTGCCAGTTTCTGATGCGTCCGCTCTGAAAGACTGGACTGGCAAGTAACTTGAGGTTTCCCTCAAGTCCATTTTTGCCACTGCTGATATTGCCCTGCGGCATGGGTTAACCGGGCTATTGCGGTCTGGACTGAACAGCTCACTCTGGCTGTCTGTCAGGGTGCTTCTACTTCCGAAATGTTGGCAAGAAGCCGCAACATATCTGAGGCCCAGCACTAGGTTTCTGCTGCCTTGTTGATGCCATCCGTCTGGTGGCAAGGGTTTCCACCATGTCTGCGGTTGCCAGACAAGCTCTTTGGCTCAAGATCTGGTCTGCTGACACTGCTTCCAAAAAAGCCTTGCTCTCCTTGCCTTTTCAAGGGACATCATTGTTTGGGCCAGATCTTAAGGATCTGATTAGTGAGGCCACCGGGGTAAAAGTACCCTTCTGCCCTTGGTCCCCAGGAAGAAAACGCTGCTTAAACGTAATTGGTTTTTTGTTCCTTCCAGACTGAGACACGTAAGGCTAACTAGGCGGTTCCCTCAGCTCCGCGTGCCTCCTCTAAGACCAAACAGGAATGAAAGCCCAAGGTTTTCTTCCAGGACGTTTCTCATACTCGTCCTGCTTTTAAGAATCCCGCTTCTCCATGGGATCTTAACTTGGTTTTGGGTGTCCTTAAGCACCCTTCCTTTGAGTCCTTGGCTACTATTCCTTTACACCTGCTGACATGGAAAATGGCTTTTCTCCTGGCAATCATGTCTGTTTGCCGTGTCGCAGAGTTGCATGCTCTGTTTTGTAGACCACCCTTTTTGGTGTTTCACAAAGACAAGGTGGTACTTCGTACTTCTCAGGAGTTTCTCCCGAAGGTGGTGTCGGAGTTCCACATCAATCAGGAGATTGTGGTGCCTTTTTTCTGCCCTGACCCTACCTCTGACAAGGAGAGGGATCTCCACGTGTTAGATGTGGTGCGTTGTCTCAAGTTTTATGTACATCGCACTGAGTCCATCAGACAATCTGTTCGTCATTCCTGAGGGCCCCAGGGCAGGGAGACCTGCATCCAAAGTGACTATTGCATCTTGGATCAAGTCCAGTATTCGTAAGGCTTATGAGCTAAGGAAGAAGCCTGTTCCCTTTCGGGTCATGGCTCATTCTACTACATCTATTGGGGCTTCTTGGGCTTACAAGAATCAAGCCTCCGCTGATCAGTTGTGCAAGGCTGCCACTTGGTCGTCTGTGCACAACTTTTCGAAGCACTACTGTGTTGATGTGCTGGCATTGGCTGACGCCCGTTTTGGGAGGAAGGTCCTGGAGGCAGTCTTGCCTGTCTAAGTTCTTCTTTGGTTCTTTGGTGCTTCCTTCACTTTTGAGCCTGTTCAACAGTTCCTGGGGTGTTGTTACCCCGTTCAGTGTACGTTGACACTTCATTGTTTTGTTAGGCTGTCTCTTATCTGATGGTTCATATCTACTCTGGTGACTTTGGAGGCCTTAATTCCCACTTCTGGGAAACTCAATGGCTGGACATCCCAAAGTTACCAGTAACCTGTATTGGACGACAGAGAAAAGATGACTTTTTAGTCTTACCTTTTCTCTTAGTCCATACAGGTTACTGGTCTCCCGCCCTGTCAAGGTACCATGCTTGCCTCTCCTGTGGTAGACCGTGGGGGTCCTTTGGGGTCATGCTCACAGGAGTCTTCTTTCCCTTCTACTTTTCCCTTCTCAAATCTTTCTGTAGCTGGTTGGCTAGCTGCAGCCAAGGAGGGAAGGGAGGCTCAACCCCCCGTATTCAGTTTTAGAATTGTTCCTACCTACTTAAAGGGGTGGATCGCCTACCCAAAGTTACCAGTAATCTGTATGGACTAAGAGAAAAGGATTTAACAGGTAAGACTAAAATCCTCTTATGAAGCACACCAGTTGCACCATAGGAGCCGAAATACTTGTCACTGAATTTAAATGGGACACTTAAGTGAATGAAGTCCCATTTAAATTGGTGAGACCTTTTTCCACCCACCCCCATGGTGAGTTTTGTTTGTTCCAGAATTGCTCATCTTTTGGTTTTTGCATAAAACCATGTATATGTCGCTAGTGAACATTTTGATGGTTTTGGTATTTAAAACACTTTTTTTTTTTTCTTTTTTTTTTTTTCTTTATACATTCAGACTGTCATCAAGTAAAGCCTGAAATTGTAACAAAGGTCGAGCAGGAAGAAGAGCCATACATGGAGAGTCACAAGAGTATGGAAGATGAAGAGAAGCTTAAACATTCCCAAACAGGTAGTAAACCTAATATTACAGATCACTTAAAGTGGAACTATCTCCTATGAAGACAAAAAAGGGGGAGACAAAACCAGGTAGCGCCCCTGTGCAGATCAACAGGATAAAACATTTTTGAACCTCAGACGCCCTAAAAGTGCCTACTCACAAGGAAAATTGCTGAATCTTGGTGTATACCACAGATCCAACTATTCTGTCTTTCTGGAATAATTCACTGAACCCAGTCACAGTATCATATGTTGAAAATTCCTGGCTGCCATCCTTTCCTCACACTCTCCTCAACGGTAAAGATACGTTGTGCAATAAAAAAAGAAAAAAACAAAGGAGGCGCCCCAATAGTGTAAATCAATTAAAACTTATTTAAAAGACTGATAAAAAGTAGCAAATCTACTCAGATTTGTATTGTCAATCGGATATTGTCATCAGGACTGACTGAACAGGCATTCGGAGCTTATCAGACCTGTCTCGGCTCAGGTGCATAGATCCTCTGTGTTGTATCTCCTCCTCCAACATATAGTCATACGTATCCACAGGAACAGCGGGTAAAAGAAAATGAGCTTCGTGGAGCTTGGAGCGTATTCTATTGGCCAGAAGCTCTCACTGGTATAAAGCCCCCATGCGGCTCTGAATGCCTGTTCAGTCAGTCCTGATAACATCCGACTGACAATACGTATCTGTGAGTAGATTTGCTATATTTATCTGTCTTTTAAATAAGTCTTAATTGATTTACAGTATTGGGGCGCCTCCTTTGTTTTTTTCTTTTTTTTATTGCACAACATGTCTCCGGTCAACATTCTCACCTCAAAATGAACGTTCCTTTAGACAGGATTTGCATGATTGTCTGTCAGTAAGTGTATGCAGATGAGAGAGTCCTGGCTGGCATGGAGTTGGAGCATAGAGCAGCATTGCCTCTAGCACTGTCCAATTTGTATAAACGTACAAAGCTAAATATCTCAAACTATTATTTTAAAGGAACACTGACACCTAAAAATTAACTGAAATGATATACACTTAAATACCAGGTACCCCATGCTAACATGTAAAAAATTATTTGTTTTGCAAGACCTAGAATCTAGACTTATGGTCTGAGGGACCATGCGTTTTTGCTTTTTCCAGGTCTCCCATTTGTCCAGTATTTTATTTTTTATGGGCAGAGATAAGATAACTTTTCTGATTAAAAGAGCAGTTCTCACTAATTAGTCAATTAACTGACTTTAGATCTTCTATTTCAATACAAAGAACACAAACAAAAGGAAATGTTTTCTGAACAGGACAATTTACACATGCAATCAAAAGCAGGTTTAGGATGTAACAAATGCTAGCTGTTAGTGTGCATTATTTAAGGTTGTATCAGGCCATATTGTTTTCAAGATTACTTGTTTGAGATAGTTCTGTAGTTTTGTCACATTGTACAAATTTGTTGGGAAAATATGCTGCTTCCTGTTATACACCAAATATACGGAATCTTTCATGCAAGTGGCTCTTAACTTTGTAATCTGGAACCACAGGGTTCCCTGAAGAAATGTATGAGGTTCCACAGGGATAGTGGAACAAGGCTGGGGTGGCCATTGGGGTGTATGTGTGGCTCTCTTACAATATTGTATGTGTGGAAAACTAAACCAGTGCATTGGTGTTTTTCAGAAAATCTATCTTGTAATAAGTACAAATTTACTTATGCAAAATTACATTGGTATGGATTTCACTGCATGTGATTTGTCACTGGTTTTATCTACAAAGTTCACCATTGACTGCAGTGGAGAAGAGAGCCTTCTCTGCCAGTGAGATTGCTCCAGCTTACAGGCAGAATGCCTCAGTTATCGGAGGAGGCTGGATAGAGGACGGGGAGCGTAGGCAGAGTTACAGTCTGTGGGTATAGAGCTGTTTCCTCAGTCTATCCGGAAGTAGGATCACTGCAATATTTATTCCTTCTATTTTGCCCAAATAGCGTTTTAAAATACTAAATTAATGAAATACCCAACATAATCACTATATAAACTAACATTTAAGAGCAGCTTGTATAGGGTTGATAAATCCCCTTTAATAAATGCCAAAAGAAAAGACAATTAAAAAAAAAAAAGTGAATATTAAAATAATAACTTATAAATTATTACATTATCTACTAATCAGTATGAGATCTTTGCTAAATTTATTTCCTGTTTTAACCCCTAGAGTGCCAGCTACTTACGCCGTACGAGTGGACACAGCTGTACCTGCTGTGCCACGCTCGTACGGCGTAAGAGTGAAATGCGGTCACTGCATGAGCCGGTATAACCGTCATGCAGTGGCCGCATTAAAAAAAAAAGCAAAAAAAAGCGTGGCACTCGTGGGGAGGCATGAGGATCACTCCTCATGCCTCCCCAGTTATTGATCTCCCAGCCGATCATTCTGGGAGATCAATAAACACAAAGGAGAAACAGAGTTTCTCCTTCCCCCTCTCTCCTACCCGAACTTCTGGGTAGGAGTGGGCGGGACCGGGGGAAGCCTCCCAACGTCATCGGTGACATGGTCACCGATGACGTTAGGGAAGTTTCCCCGGTCCTGTTCACTCCTACCGGTGGTAGGAGAGAAGGGCAGGAGAGCTTTTGCTCTCCTGCGGTCGCCTCATTGATCTCCCAGCCTATCGGCTGGGAGATCAATGACAGAGGGGACACCAGGAGGGGTCCTGATGTCCCCCACGAGGTCTGAAGAGTTTAAAAAAAAATAAAAATAAATAAATAAATAAAAGTAACCCTGTGAGTGCCACAGGGTCCCCAGCACATTGCAAAGCAATGTGCTGGAGACCCCTGTGGCACTCACAGGGTCACTTCCTTTGGGGATATTTTTTTTTTTCTCTAAAGACCTCATTGGAGGGATCGGGGGGGGGGGTCCTGATGCCCCTCAATGAGGTCTATAATTAAAAAAAAAAAATATATATATATATAAAAAAAAATGTAACCCTGTGTGTGCCACAAGGGGGGTCCAGTGCACCCCCCCTCCTGTGGCACACACAGGGCTTTTATCATTACTTTGTTACCAGAGATTGTTGGGGGGCCATCAGGATTGGTCCTGTTGGCCCCCAACAAGCTCTGATTACAAAGTAATGATAAAAAAAAAAAAATAACCCTCTGAGTGCCACAAGGGTCCAATGCATTGCTTTGCAATGCGCTGGATACCCCTGTGGCACTCACAGGGACATTTATTTTGATTTCTTTTTTTTTTTTATTTGGTAAGACCTCATTGGGGGGATCAGGGGGGTCCTGATACCCCTCAATGAGGTCTATAATTAAAAAAAAAAAAAAAATTAACCCTGTGTGTGCCACAGGGGGGCCAATGCAGCCCCCTTCTGCGGCACACACAGGGCTTTTATCATTACTTTGTTATCAGAGATTGTTGGGGGGTCATCAGGATTGGTCCTAATGGCCCCCCAACAAGCTCTGATTACAAAGTAATGATTAAAAAAAAATTAACCCTCTGAGTGCCACAAGGATCAAATGCATTGCTTTGCAATGCGCTGGAGACCCCTGTGGCACTCACAGGGTCACTCTGTGGACATATTTTTTTTTTTTTTTTTTTTTTTTTTTTTTACTAAGACCTCATTGGGGAGGGATCAGGGGGTCCTGATGCCCCTCAATGAGGTATATAATTAAAAAAAAAATTAAATCAAAAATGAACCCTGTGTGTGCACCACTGGGAGGGGGGTTCAATGCAGACCCCCTTCCTGTGGTACACACAGGACTTTTTATCATTACTTTGTGATCAGAGCTTGTTTGGTGGCCATCTGAATACAAAGTAACGATAAAAAAATTTAACCCTTTGTGTGCTGGACACCCCTGTGGCACATAAAGGATTTTTCCCCCTTTATCTTTTATTTAGACCTCATTGTATGGGTTCTGATGCCCCCAACGAGGTCTACACAAAAATATTGGGGGGAAAAGCCCCAAAAAATGCACGTGCAACAGGAAGGGGGTCCAACGCAGTGCTTTGTATGAGGGGACATACAGTGCACAATGGTAGTCAGAGATCTCCCATACACACTATCAGACACTGCCCCACCATCACCACCATCCTTGCTCCTCTGCTCATACCCACACACACTGCCTAATCCCTCACCCTCTCACACATTTTGTTATACTTGTAGTCACAGGTCCGCACGTACACCGGCTGACGTCCTAGCTTCTTTCATCTGTTAGCCATAAAATCACACATACACTGTTTGCTTTCCCATTTCTGTTTCACTGGTAGCTACACTCCTGTAGTGTAAATTGGTATGTCAACCCAGAGCAGTGGGGTACCATTTTTTTTGGCTGGCAAGAAGTCCTCCTAGGAAATCCTACGCCATTGAACCATTTTAGTATCTTTGAAGTGACTGATGTGTAAAACAAATGTTTGTTTTTCTTTCCTGTAGCACCACATTCTGGAAATAGTTGTGCCAACTAACTTAGGGGTAAAAAGGCAAGTGACCCCTCATTAGATGCGGCAGGTTGTCTGCTTTCCAAAATGGTATGGTTTATCTACCTTTTCTTCAATTCTGAAGGTGTTTATAGCCATTTTCGTACAGGCAAGTCAGGTTTGATAAAATGTTTGAAACATCAGAGTTTGTAGTAGGTGTAGTTTTCTACTTCTAGCACCCCCTAAGGTAGTTCAGCTCATACCAACGGGGTGTCGTTTGACTCCTAAGAGCACTAGCAAACAAATGCAGTTGAAAATTCCATGGTTTTCACAGAGCTCCATACATTTGAAGGGGCAGAAATGTAAAAAAAAAGCCTTTTTTTTTTTTTTTCATTAGCGCCTCTTTCTGGAAACATTTATGCACACCAGTATTGGGGTAAGAAGGCAAGTGACCCCTTATTAGATGCGGCAGGATGTCTTCTTTCCAAAATGGTATGGTTTATCTACATTTTCTTCAATTCTGAAGGCGTTATAGCCATTTTCGTACAGGCAAGTCAGGTTTGAGAAAATGTTAGAAACATAAGAGGTTGTAGTAGGTGTAGTTTTCTACTTCTAGCACCCCCTAAGGTAGGTCAACTCATACCAGTGGGGTGTCGTTTGACTCCTAAGAGCACTAGCTAAGGAATGCAGTTGAAAATTCCAAGGTTTTTACAGAGCGCCATACATTTGAAGGGGCAGAAATGTAAGAAAATGCCTTTTTTTTCATTAGCGCCACCTCCTGGAAGCATTTGTGCATACCAGCCTTTGGGTAAGAAGGCAAGTGACCCCTCATTAGATGCGGCAGGTTGTTTTCTTTCCAAAATGGCATTGTTCCTCTACCTTTCCTGCATATCTATTATGGTTATAACCATTTTAGTGCAAGCAGATAATTTCAAAAACAAGTGTCAGGTTTACATACGTGTTCCTAGCACCCACATATTGTATGTTAACCCACACAAATGGGCTACCATTTTTCTCATGTTGGTAGCAGGTACTGAATACAGCAGGAAATGTTATGGTTTTCAAAGATTTTAGTATCTTTGAAGAGGTGGAAATGTAAAAAGAACATGTATTTATTCCCATAGCGCCACCTTTTGGAAATATTTGTGCACTTCAGCCCAGGGGGTAGAAAGGCAAGTGACCCCTCACTTGATGCGGGAGAATGTCTACTTTCCAAAATGGTATACCTTTTATACCTTTCCTTCATGTCTCTAACAGTTATGAACATTTTAGTACAAGCAGCCATTTTCGAAGAAGCAAACAGGGAGGTGTAGTTATGTGCTTCTGGCACCCCTAAAGTAGGTCTACTCATTCCAGTTGGGTGTCATATTTCTCCTAAGGGCACTAGCTAATGAATACAGTTGGAAATTCCATGGTTTTCACAGATTTCCATACAGATGAAGGAGCAGAAATGTAAGAAAATGCCATTTTTTCCTAAAGTGCCACCTTCTGGAAGCATTTAGGCACAACAGGCTTGGGGTAATAAAGAAATGCACCCCTCATTAGATGCGGCAGGTTGTCTTCTTTCCAAAATGGTATAGTTTGTGTAGCCTTTCTTCACTTCTCTAGTTGTTATAACCATTTTTGTACAGACAGGTAATGTTTGAGAAAATGTTAGAAAAATTAGAGGTTGCAATAGATGTAGTTTTGTACTTGTAGCGCCCCCTGAGGTAGGTGAACTCATACCAATGGGGTGTCATTTTTCTCCTAAGAGCACTAGCTAATGAATACAGTTGGAAATGCCATGGTTTTCACACATTTTAGTACATTTGAAGGGGCAGAAATGTAAGAAAATGCCTTTTTTTTTCATTAGCGCCATCTTCTGGAGGCATTTGTGCACACCAGGCTAGGGGTAACAAGGAAAGTCACCCCTCATTAGATGCAGTAGGTTGTCTATTTTCCAGAAATATATAGTTTTATATAGTTATTCCACTGTTTTAGGGTAGATTTACCACAAAAACCCTAGAATGCGCATTTTAGTTTATAAAGTTGAAAATGTCATTTTGCGCTGCTGGTGATTAGGGCTCTGCGCTAGCCATGGATGTAGGTAAAACTATACAAATTTGGTATTTTTTTACTCGGGGGACTTGGGGCTCTTTCAAATAATTGAAACTTTTTCAATCAAGGTAAATGTTTTTGATACATAGTATGTGATTTTAGCAAAATGAGTAAATTTTCACTTTTTTTTGTAATTATGACATCATAGCTTTTTGCACGATGTAAAATTCTCTTCATGTAAGGTACCACAAGAAAGCTCAATTCGTTCTGAAAAAAACAATATATAGTTTTCCATATTTAACTAAAAATCCCCAGAGGAAATCAAGCCTAAACGGAAGGATAGCAAAAATGCTGAAAAAGTGTCTGGCCTGCAGGGTACAGGCAATGGCCCAAGCCTCTGGCACTGAAGGGGTTAAAGTTTTCTTCAACTTTTTGTTTTCCTCTTTTCTGTGTGTTCTATCACACATTAATGAAAACACCCTTTTTCGCTAATAAATGGGGAGCTGGAATAATGCTCCAGTAATATTTTATCTAGGGTACAATATCCTTAGCACATCCATTACTTTAGAGTCTTAGACTACTTACAGGAAGGCTATGATGAGGGGCTAAGAGGAGCCTCTATGAAGGTGCAGTTTGAACCCTATGGGCCATTCTGGAAGTCCAGTCCTCACAAGGATATAGTAAAGAAATTCCTGAAAGCAAATGTCAAAGCCAGACCCAGGACTAGGGAAATCATTCCTCTGTGGAATCTGAGCATTGTCCTAGACCATTTATCAAGAACTATATGGTCTGAGTCAATTGATGATATGACAATTAAAATGAAGGTAATACTTAATATGTATATATAAATGTAGTAGAGTTTATCCCCTGAATAAAACAAGAGTACTCCCACTGCTGAAAGGTGTTTTATTCAAAAGTTATTACAGCTCAAAGTTTAAATTTTTTTTTAGGTGTAATATCACAGTGGCCTGAAATTGTACAGTGGCACTGTTGCTACACCATCCGATGGACAGCTCTGGTGCGCGGACCATAAATTTCCATAGGATGGTGTGGCAACAGCGCCACTGTACAATTTCAGGCCATTGATATTGCATCTAAAAAATTCAACTTTGAGCAATAATAACTTTTGAATAAAACACATTTCAGCAGTGGGAGTACTCTAGTTTTTCTCAGGGGATAAACTGTACAATATGTATATTTTTACAAATAAAGTGTTTGTTTATTTATTTTCTTTCCCCAAGACTTTATTGATATAACAGACAGGTACAAAAAGGCATTGTAGGTTACAAACCATCAGATCAGCGTGACAGTAAAACAGAAGAACATGTGGAGTACCTAAGCAGTCAACGATTATAATGAAAGGCACAATCCCTCTATTGGTCCCACTCCTGAAACCACATAGGGACTTGTTCAAACTACCGTCTCTACTAAGTATGTTCTAACCCATTACGAGACCATTGGGGCATATGGTGCAACCACATCCCCTGGATGTTCGGGGGATGTTATGGAAAGGCAATATAGCTCAGGAGAGAAAGTAAGGCCTAATAGCCACCAGAAGTAGAGTACTGTCATACATCACTGACTACAAAGAGGGGAAGCAGTAAAAGAAAAAAATAGAAAGGAAGAAGATAAGAAAGCATAGAGAAGAAGGTTGGTAATGATAAAGCAGGGAGGTAGAATAAAAAGAGAGAGAGGAGGGATAGAAGATATAGGAGGGAAGGGGGGGGGTGAAGGAAAGGAAAGACTCCAGACTGCAATCAGCCCAGTAGATAGCAAGAAGTTGATCGGGACAACCTCTGGATACCCAGCCAAGCACATGTCTCAGTTCCGAACTACCCAAAACCGTCCCAAAAGCAAACCTGGAAATATTCAGTGAGTCCAAATTTCCCAATTAAAAAATATAGAATATGTGCTATAAGCGTGTAATTTTTCCATATCCCTAAAGTGATTCAGTTTTCCCCGCCACATCTCCACTGCTGGGGCATTTTTTGCCAGTAAGCCGCTATGCAGGAACGAGCTGTTGTGAGCTTAAAGTGTAAGAGTTTAAACTGTTTAGCTGAATATGTGGAATGAAAGGAAAAAAGACAGAGGCAGGGATCCAGTGGTACCGGGTAGCCCAGCACATCGCCCATCATCAGTTCAATCCGCGATCAGTACTCTCCTATCATGTGACAGTCCCACCATATATGAGCCATAGATCCTCCGGGTTCACCGCATCTCCAGCATATATTCGAATGACCTATCTTCATCTTCACCAACCGTGTAGGCGTCAGATGGCACCTGGACACTAGTTTTATAAAACCCCTCCTGAGAGGAAACATCCCTTGGTAGAAAGTGAGAGGCCCCAAAAATAGAGCCCCAGACCTCCTCACTCTCCAACTCTGGAACCTCCAACTTCTGCCTCCAGACAGGGGTGAAAGAGGGGAGGGCAGGCTCCTCCACATCATCGCATAGTTTGTATAGTTTAGAAAGTGATTTTATAGATCTCTGCAGGGGAGGTCAGAAACTGCTCCATCCTTTTTTTTTCGGCCTGGACAAGGAACCCACCGTGTCAGACCCCCCACATAATGTCAAAGTTGTAAATATCGCCAAAACGCCTCCATAGGCAGGTGGTATTTGGCCACCAAGGATGAGAAAGGGAGAACCACGTTCCCCTCAACCATTGACCCCACCGACACCACCCCACTAGCAGTCCAAGCCCGAAAGGCCAGCCTACTCTGCCCGAGTACGAAGTCCGGGCTGCCACAAATACCCATAAGGGGCTAGGGAGCTGTAGCCTTCCCCCCCTCACCGCCACTAGAGTGACAACACTCTACCCAGGATCGGTGATAAAAGTAGATCTTTCTGAATGCGACCCCTCGGTACAAAAAGCAAAGGACCAGAGTCCAAAGCAGGATGTTGAGTTAAAAAAAATCTGGAGCCAATCTGCTGACTCAGAGGAGGCAACCATATCGGTCAATTTGGTCAACACCGCTGCCACGTGGTCTCTCTCAAAATCCGGGAGTCCAAGGCCTCCCCTCGATCTGGGAGCCATCATTAGGGATCTGCCACATTGAGATGGTCTTTTTCTCCAGATAAATTTCCCCAAAATGGAGTGTAGACGCTTGAAGAAAACCCTAGGCACAAAGATTGGTAAGGCTTGGAATAAGTACAACAGCTTGGGAAGTACTATCATCTTAATCAAATTTAACCAACCAAACCATGAGATCGGTAAATCTGTCCATGACCTAAGGACATTGGCAATGTCTTGGAGCTGGGGCAGAAAATTAACGGAGTATAGACTCCCGACTTAGGAGTCAGCCTCAGCCCCAAATATTTAATGGAAGAGGGAGGCCAAGCAAAGGGGAATTTAGACTGCAGAAGGTGGCATCGCTCTGAGGGCAAACTGACATTTAAGATCTTCAGCTTGGCAACATTTATGTCATAGCCTACCTAGTTCCAGCATCTGTCCTTCGGCGATGCAACAAGCGTCGAAATGTGTATGAGGCTTCCTCCCAGACGTCGCTTATAATGCCTGGGTTAAGCTAAGCGCGCCTGGGGGCGAGATTGGGCGTCCGTGTCCTCTTACTAGCTGCTGTTGACGCTCAGTTTGACGCGGACACAGGCCACTAGACTGATGCATCACGGCGTGATGTCGTTTACTGGCGCGAAGCGGCAGAATGGTGCAGAGGGGATTTTATGTTGTAGCACTGATTTCTCCTCACATCTACTTCCTGGATTGGGCCTTTAAAGGGGAACTGAGACAACTCTCAGTTACCCTTGCGTTGTTGTACAATACGGGTCTATCTCCTTGGGCTCTGTGTATGATCTGGCTTGTCTGACCATCCATTCTGGTGCTGACCTGTGCCTCAGTCTGGCTGTTCTTCTTTGGTTCCCTGTTCTTAGCAGACACCCAATTTGGTGCGGACCTGGGGCTCTGGTAGACTCGCTATTATACTGACTGCAGGCGAGAGTCAGATATCCGCTGCTACTTCTCTGACTAGCGACTAGCGTGAGTCAGGTAGTCACCTCACTGGTTCAGCTTGGGGAGATCAAGTTCCTGCTTCGGTTCCAGCTCCTGGTTCCAGTGGAGACTTCCAGTAGCTTTGGCCTAGTCTCCAGCAGTGAGGTCCATCCTTGGCAGTTTACTATTTGTGATAGTATCGCTAGCTTGGCTCGTAACCCTCTGCCTCTTTTCAGTTGTCTTATTCTGTGTTATACCTTATATTGAGTTTTTCATTAAAATTATTTTTACTATACCGTACTGACTCCCGAATGGTTATTGGGAAACCATGACAAATTTATTTTTGACCCTGAAAGAGCAGAATATTCTTCCAAAATCTCCATAGCAACTGGAAGCGAGTTCTCCGCATCAGTGCGAGTAAGTAGTACATCGTCCGCAAATCCCGAAACGTTGTACTCTCATCTGTTACCACTAATGCCACGTATGACAGGCTGAGTATGGATGGCAGATAATAGAGGCTCCAGAGCCAGAATGTATAATAGCGATGACAGAGGGCAACTCTGACGAGTGCCGTTTGAGATGGCAAAGAGGTCCAAAAGAGACCCATTCACTTTAACTGGAGCCGTAGGCACAGTGTAAAGGGCCCCCAGCAATGTCAGGAAACAATGCCCCATTCAAAGTCATTGAAGAACCCCAAACATGAACCTCCAACTCACTCTATCAAAGGCCTTCTCAGAATCCAGTGATAGCAGTACAGCCGGAGTAGTGGATCTGGAGACTTCATGGAGCAGTGAAATAATCCTAGCTGTATTATCTTTGGCCTGGCGGCTCACCACAAAGCCCACTTGGTCTGAATGTATGAAAGAAGGCAACAGATGCTTCATGTAGTTAGCCAATAATTTCGCAAATAGTTTCAGGTCAACGTTTAGAAGAGAGATTGGTTGATGGCTCGAACAGTGCTCAGGGTCCTTCCCTTCCTTTGATAGGACTGAAATATGGGCCTCCAGAGTCTAGCAGTTGAACATTGAGGAAAGGGGCGTGGACGTCATTTTCTTGAAGCGGTGGTAGTTCCCCTTTAAAGGTCAAAGTTAACCTGGGAGAAAGAGTGGTCAGAAATTTCTTAAAGGAGCTAGCAGGCATGCCGTTCGGACCCGGACTCTTAGCGATAGGAAGACCCCTGATAGTACTCTCAGGGGTCTTGTCCAAAGAAACAACTACAGGTTGGGATAGTCTCTGCCGCAGATACGTATCTAGAAAACTACTCAGAGCAGTGCCCTCTCCTCCCTCTTCCGAGTCCCGTCCAAGATCCATCAGGTTGTAAAGATAAAATGCCCGGAAAGCCTCAGCAATCTGATCTACAAATTAAGTATTACTATCCCTTTAAAGCACATTGGAAACCACTGCCTTTTAATGGCCAAAACCACCTCTAGAAGGATTAGTGAGCAAAAGGCCCTCTTGTGCCGATTGCCATACCTGGTAATTCACCAAGATAAAGCACTTGTTCAGATCAACGGTGGGCCCAGAAACAGGAAATCTTCTCTCCTGACCAAATACAAAAGGAGAAAAAGAGACCGTTCCTTAACTTGGTTAATGAAATACATCTCATCTTGCATGAAAAGAATAACCAGCTTCAGGAAAAGGGCATTGTTTTTATAATCTTTGAAGAACTGGGCTTGTTCTACTAGAGAAGTTTCTATGTTGGGAGCAAGCATAGCCACAACCTCACAGGAAGAACTCTGTAAGGCAGCCATAGGGGCATCCATTTCAAACTCCATAAGGCATTACCAACTACATGTCTTGCGTCTGCGGACTTGGGGGGGAAATAATCTTCCGGCTATTATACAAGTGTAATTGGTAGGGTCCTCCCTTATTCTATACTCTTAAGGTTTTGTTCTGCTTGCTCATCAAGGGAAACAGATGGTGTGTTATCTATCCTTTGGGCTCCAGTCTCTCTTCTGTCCTATGGTAAAATGGTTTGTGGGCGCTTTTCTTGTGGCTCACCTTGTAGTTGGTTCACCTCTGATGTGGGATCCTCACACAGACGCACACATAGATATTATTCTCCCACTCTATGGTATTGCTCTCATAAGTCCCATGATAATTACCATGGATGGGGGACCCAGAAGAAAGGGATACATATACTTTTATAGTTCCCTTTTTTTTTTTTTTTTTTTTTATAAATGTATCCTTCCACAGTACTGCTGACCCTTAAATGGGGAGTACATTATTTTTTGAGAAACTATATATTATATGGCTTTTCCTGCTGAGTAAAATGAGCATACTCTTATTAATGGGAATGCATCATTGTTGAGTTTATATTCAAACAGTGTCCAGAAAGTTAACCTATAGTTCACCTGGTTCTCAGTTACTCTGTTACATTCTGTGGCAGAAGTGAGTCGCTGACAGCCGTTTTCCCAAGCACAAACCGTATGGTCTGTTATAACCTTTGAATTAAAAAAAAATCCGCCAGAGTGGTAGAACCCTGGTATTACTCAGGAAAAGCCCTGTAACTTACAGGTTTTCATTTAAATAGTTGACTGATATTGGTCCTAGCCAGCTAGGAGGTGGAGACAAAACCAATGGGAATTGCTATAGAAGGACGTACACGCAAAGGAAGTATTGATAGGTAACTTTCTCCCTTTTCTTTCTCAGCAAGGCCCTTAGGGACTTAAGAAGGAAATAAGATACGTAATTGTGGAGCAAACCAGTTGCACCATAGGGGACAACAAATGGGATACTTAATTCATGGAATGCTAGAAGTCTCCAGCAGATTGCTTCAAAACACATTGGAGACCCATACCATTAAAGAGGTTAAAGTGTTAGTAATGTCCACAAAAAAGTTTTTGCACATAGAAAAGCGTAAAAAGCTGATCTAAATGCAAAAAACCATATCTCTCAGACCGCTATGGTTTAAGAGATACAGGCGTTTAAAGTTTGATCTCTCCTACTGATAAGTGTAAAGCTGTCAGCAGGAGATCTGTCGGTCGACACTGAGGCTCTTGAGCAGAGCCGCAATCTTATTATTTACCACGAATCCCTTCATTGGAATGGTCTAAAACGAGTGCTTGAAAACCAGGCACACGTTTTAGACCATTCCAATGAAGGGATTCGTGGTGAATAACGAGATCGCCGCTCTGCTCAAGCGCCTCCGTGTCGACCGACAGATCTCCTGCTGACAGCTTTACACCTATCAGTAGGAGAGATCAAACTTTAAACGCCTGTATCTCTTAAACCATAGCGGTTAGAGAGATGTTTTTTTGCATTTAGCTCAGCTTTTTAAGCTCTTCTAAATGCAAAAAACTTTTTTTGCGGACATTACTAACACTTTAAAAGTCCCATTTAAATTGATGGGGAATTTTTCCACCCACCCCCATGGTGCATTTTATTTGTTCCACGCTTGGTTTCTGCATAAAAACATGTACAGTACTGTGCAAAAGGTTTAGGCAGGTGCGAAAAAAATGCTTTAAAGTAAGAATGCTTTCAAAAATAGACACAATAATACTTTATGCATTTTGTTAATTGATAAAAATAGTGAGTGAACAGAAGAAAAATCTAAATCTAAACCACCCTTTGTTTTCAAAACAGCATCAGTTCTTCAAGGTACACTTGCACACAGTTTTGTAAGGAACTCTGCAAGCAGATTATTGCAGAACTAACCACAGTTCTTCTGTGGATTTAGGCAGCCTCCGTTGCTTCACTCTTTTCATGTAATCCCAGACAGCCTCTGATGCTGAGATCAGGGCTCTGTGAGGGCCATACTATCACTTCCAGGACTCCTTGTTGTTCTTTATGCTGACTTTGACTTTGGCTGTATGTTTGGGGTCGTTATGCTGCAGAATACATTTAGGGCCAATTGGATACCTCCCTGATAGAATTATGATGGATACTTGTCTGCATATACTTCTGAGCATTGAGGAGACCATTTAGTCTGTCCAAATCCCCAACTCCATTTGCAGAAATGCAGCCCCAAACTTGCAAGGAACCTCCATCATGCTTCACTGTTGCCTGCATACACTCATTCTTGTACCACTTTCCAGCCCTTCAGCAAACAAATTGCTTTCTGCTACAGCCAAATATTTCGGATTTTGACTCCTCAGTCCAGAGCACCTGCTGCAAGTTTCCTGTGTTTTCTGCATAGTTAGGTCTCTTGGCCTGGTTTCCATGTCGGAGGAATGGCTTTTTGGCCGCAAGTCTTCCATGAAGACCACTTCTGACCAGACTTCTCCGGACAGTAGACGGGTGTATCAGGGTCCCACTGTTTTTTCTGATAGCACTGCTTGACCTCTTCAGATTGTGAAGGGAAGTAAGCATGTCGCCTTTCATCTGCTACACTGTTTCCTTGGTCATCCACTGCATCTACGGTCCTCAATATTGCTCGTTTTCTTTGTGCTTCTTCAAAAGAGCTTGTACAGCAGATGTGGAAACCCCTGTCTGCCTTGAAATTTCTGCCTGGGAGAGACCTTGCCGATGCAGTATAACTACCTTGTGTCTTGTTGTACTCAGTCTTGCCATGGTGTATGGCTTTTGACATTAAACTGTCTTTGGCAACCTCACCGTGTTAGCTGAATTTGACTGTTCCTTACCTAGTTTTATTCCTCATACACAGCGGAATCTGTTTCAGTTAATGATTGTGTCTCAACCTACATATTAAATTGATGATCATTAGCACCTGTTTGGGATTATTGTTAATCACAAACCTGACTATATGCCTACAAAATCCCTGACTGTGTGCAAGTGTACCTAGAAGAATTGATGCTGTTTTGAAGGCAAAGAACGGTCACACCATATATTGAATTGACTTTTTAATTGTTCACTCACTTTGCATTTTGTTAATTGATAAAAAATAAACTACTTACAAGTCTATTTTTGAAAGCATTCTTACTTTACAGCATTTTTACACACCTGCCTAAAACATTTGCATGGTACTGTATCTGTCACTAGTGAAGAGTGGAGGATTTTGGTATTTAAAACACTTTTTTCTTCTTTATACATTCAGACTGTCATCAAGTAAAGCCTGAAATTGTAACAAAGGTCGAGCAGGAAGAAGAGCCATACATGGAAAGTCACAAGAGTATGGAAGATGAAGAGAAGCTTAAACATTCCCAAACAGGTAGTAAACCTAATAACCTAATATTACAGCTCACTTAAAGTGGAACTGTCTCCTGTCAACATTCTAACCTCCAAAATGAACATCCCTTTAGACAGGATTTGCATGTTTGTCAGTTGGTAATTTTATGCAGATGAGAGAGTCCTGGCTGGCGTGGAGTTGGAGCATAGAGCAGCATTGCCTCTAGCACTGTCCAATTTGCATAAATGTACAAAGCTAAATATCGCAAACTATTGTTTTAAAGGAACACTAACACCTAAAAATTAACTGAAATGATATACACTTAAACGCCTAGTACTTCATGCTAACATGTAAAAATTCTGAGCCCTAAAATCTTGACTTCTGTAAGGTCTGAGGGAGCATGCATTTCTGCCTTTTTCAGGGCTCCCATTTGTGTGTCCAGAATTGTATTTATATGAGCTAAGATATCATCCTTTCTGATTGAAAGAGCAGTGGGTGCTAATTGCAGTCAACTAACGGACTTTAGATTGTATATCTCTGTACAAACAAAATATGTTCTCTGAACAGGACAATTAACACGTAAAAGGCAAGTCTAAGATTATATTTTAGGATGTAAGCATGTATCAGGCCATATAGTCTTTAACTATTGACGATTTAAAAATGTTTCAGAATCACCTATTTGGGACAGTTCTGTAGTTCTTTCACTTTTTTTTTTTTTTTGTCCCAAATTTATTGGGAAAGTACACCTATTTCCTGCTAAACACCAAATATACAGAATCTTTCAGGCAAGTGGCTCTTAACTGCGTCCTGTGGATCCCCAGGGTTCAAGTGCAAGGGGTTACATAGGGAAAGTGGAACAAGGTTGGCAGTGACCATTAGTGTATGTGTGGCTCTCTTACTTGATTGTGTTTCATTGTAAATTATTATTTTGTCATTGGTTTTATCTGCAAATTCTCCCATTGACTTTTAGTAAGAATCTGTGTGCTAAATCCAGAGGTAACATGTATCACTTGCAATAGAATCTAGCCTTTTATCAGATAAATTACCTGGTACCTGTACCTGATGAACTTACCATTGAATTACTGGTGCCAACTCTAATGTCTATACAATACATTTGATACTGACACCATTAGATTACATTGTCTACTAATGCACCAGGCATTTCATCCGGAGGGTTTAACATATGTAATTGTTATAGATCCAGTGGGATTTCATTTGAAACAATAGGGTTGTACAGTGACAAAATGCCTGAGAAACTCTTTCAGACCATAATTCAGGAGTAATACGTTTTTGGACTTTCAGCTTCTGGGGATTACAACAGGCAGTGTTGTACAAGTAAAGGATGGTACCATGTTAGACACAGGAAAAGCAGAAGTGTGGTAGAGTAAAAGTGATACCTTTAGTGGCTAACTGGGTAGGTCTCAGATGTAAGCTTTCAACACACTTTAGGTCTCCTTTTCAGGCATATTTTAGAATGAAGGCTGAATGAGCAGTGACATACTGCTAGGATGGTAGCAGTGTAAGTTTGTGATAGCATAGCTTAAGCGTAGCAAATGTAACCGTTTGAATTCTAGATTAGTAGCCAACACACTACAACGCAATGTGATGGGATACGTTTCTTGCAATCATGGGGTTAACGAGAGGGTTGAGATCTCAAACACCTTAGAGTAAAAGTCCATTAATCCTCGGTAGATGGCAGCCTACCATAACCTAAATTACTCTGCCGGTAGTCACTTTCTCTATATGGACCATGAGCACCAATTATGTTATGGCCATAAATTATTTAACTTTAAGCATGCGGTACTCATCAGGGCCCTTCTCCCTGCCAGTTTTGGTGAGAATCCATAGGCTTTATTGGTCAGTATGTCTGACTAAAGTTCATCATAGCATCAAATTATTATTATTATTATAAAATATAATAACAGTTTGGCACTACACAGCCAATCATATGAAACATTCAGAGTGTGAAGGGACTGCCAATCCAACTTGGAGTTCAGAACTTCAGACTGAGTGCTAGATAGATCCCGTGCAGAATTATACCTCTGTAGCATGCAACTGGTTTCAAGTTCCATTTTATCCTATAAGTGCCAGAGGACTATCCCGTGGCACAGAAAGGGTTAAATCAATAGGCCGTTTTGTTTCTTTAATGTGGATAGTTTGCACCAGAACTGATCTACTTTTGATTTTGTGCATATGGGCCATAGTTCTTGTAGTAGAGGATGGTGGTGCATAATGGAGGAGGAGACACAGAGGGAGGAAGAACATGGAGGATGGTGTTGAGATAGACATGAGAGGTAGAATGGAGAAGAAAGTGGGGGGGGTGGAGCCTTTCTCCTCTTGCTGACTTATCTCTATTACTTACCCTGTGTGCTGTACTTTTCTACAGTGGATTCTAAAGGAAGCTATGAACCCTTTGAGTAGGAGTGGGAAGAGCAAGGCATAGCTTCTCCCAAAGGATTCTGGAAACTGATGTTTTACATAATGAAATATCCAGTATCCAGTGCATTGGCTACCTCCCTGAAAATGTAACACTACTCTGTCACCCAGATTGCACTGCAGACTCCAGCTCGCAGAAGCCAATCAGTATAAGTTTACTCTTGAGCAAAAGTTCCTCTGTATGAGTAATCTCAGATCCTGTTGGGAACTACATGGCGAGTGAGGGGTTTACAGGGAGGAGGTGGTGGAAAGTGAAGGATGTGGTGAGTGGGAAGGAGGGTGTACTGTGAGGACGTGGGTGGAAAGTGTAGGACGCGCAAATGGAAGGGAAGGGTACACAGGCAGGAGGTGGGTGGAAGGTGAAGGATGAGGCTTTACAGGGAGGAGGAGAGTGGGAGGTGAATGACGTGGCGAGTGGGAGGGATGGTGTACAGGGAGGAGGTGGGGAATGTGATGGAGGCTGAAGTATTTGCAGAGATTTTCAAATGAGCGAGCAAGGGGCACTCAAAAGGTTAAAAAGAGGTATCCTATTCATTTACAGTGTCTTGGAGACCTCTGTAGCATTGAAGGCGTTAAAAGTCCCCTTTAAACTGGCAATACATTTCAGTGTACCCTATGGTGCAGTTGGATTTCTCCAGAATTGCTCATCTTTATCTTCCTGGATATGGCCGTAGGAGTAAATCTGGGTCTAACCTACTGTACTGTAGAGTACAGATGTAAATTTCCTAAAACCCAATTGATTCAAGTGGGCTCTATAGCAATGGTGTCCTACTCTGGGTACAATCATTTAGCTCACTGATGTCTTACACAGGAAATGTCCTAATGCATTTAAGACTGATCTTGCCAAAATGATAGTCCATCCTTGAAGTACCAGGCAATTACTCTATGATCATGAGAAACAGCCAACCTCAGACTTAAAGGGATAGTAATACTTCGTTTTAATTTTATTTTGTAGGCATTAAAAAAACATGAAGAATGATATAAGTCTT
The DNA here is from genome assembly GCA_037306005.1 of Rhinophrynus dorsalis. NCBI lineage: Eukaryota > Metazoa > Chordata > Amphibia > Anura > Rhinophrynidae > Rhinophrynus > Rhinophrynus dorsalis. The sequence goes on from CM074721.1 coordinate 496,106,546, forward strand.
ATCTCTGAAACCTTTATGGTTTAAGAGATATTCACAAACAAAGTATCCCTTCCCTGTTCAACCAGATCAGAAGGGAGATGCCCAGGTAGACTGCAGAGAGGGACAATCTTCAATTAAGATAAGGGAAAAAGCTGAAAAACTTGTCAAGGGGGGAAGGGCTTTCATTGTTTTCATACAAAGAAAATTGTCCCCTTTTGTTATCTGTCCTGTCATACAACCAGACTCACATTTGAGAAGAGATGGCTTACACTAGGTAAAAGGGGCGGGAGGGGAACTTGGCTTGTGAATATCTCATAAACCATAAAGGTTTGAGAGATAAGACTTATATCATTCTTCATGTTTTTTTAATGCCTACAAAATAAAATAAAGTTAAAACGAAGTATTACTATCCCTTTAAAGGGTTAGTAATGTCTAACATTTACTAATCCTAATATTGAAGGTATTCAAAAGATAATATTAATGTGCCAAGTCATATCTCTTTACGGTTTGAGAGATATAAGCGCTGAAAGTCTCCCCCTCTCTCCCCTTTTCCAGACGTCTGCATGTAGCTGACGTCAGGAGATCCCGGTCCCACACCAGCCGGCAGCTCTTCAGCGGAGCTGAATGAGAGCTATCGAAGAACAAATACTTCAGTGGAATGGTCTGCAAATTGTTCTTGCTAACCAAGCACACTTTGTAGACCGTTCCAGTGTAGTATCTGTTTTTCGATAGCTCTGCCAAAGAGCCGCCGAGTCGGCCGACACAGATCCACTGCTGACAGCTTTACAGCTCATCAGCAGGAGTGGAGAACTTTCAGCGCTTACATCTCTAAAACCGAGGTACGACTTGGCCCATTAATATTATCTTTTTAATACCTTCAATATAAGGGTTAGTTAATGTTAGACATTACTAACCCTTTAACGTTTTGGTTTGGATTGGCCTCATCAGTGAGGTGTATGCTGACTCTATAGGGACCTGGAAGCAAGGGGTCAATGACTGGATTTCTCTTTTCCTCTTAAGGTGACCAAACCTAAGCATCTTTGGCCAGTTCTTCTCCAGGCTATTGCTTCACAATGCATTGAGACCTCTAGCATATAGGGGTTAAAATGCACATTTAAATCAATGGGGATTTTTTTTGTCCCATATAGTGCAGTTGGTTGGATTTTAGAATTACACAACTTTTCTTTTTGAATATCAGGCTCTTATATTAAAGGGATAGTAATACTTCATTTTAACTTTATTTTATTTTGTAGGCATTAAAAAAACATGAAGAATGGTATAAGTCTTATCTCTGAAACCTTTATGGTTTAAGAGATATTCACAAACAAAGTATCCCCCCCCTGTTCAACCAGATCAGAAGGGAGATGCCCAGGTAGACTGCAGAGAGGGACAATTTTCAATTAAGATAATGGAAAAAGCTGAAAAACATGTCAAGGGGGGAAGGGCTTTCATTGTTTTCATACAAAGAAGATTGTCCCCTTCTGTTATCTGTACTGTCATACAACCAGACTCACATCTGAGAAGAGATGGCTTACACTAGGTAAAAGGGGCGGGGAGGTGAACTTTGCTTGTGAATATCTCATAAACCATAAAGGTTTGAGAGATAAGACTTATATCATTCTACATGTTTTTTTAATGCCTACAAAATAAAATAAAGTTAAAACGAAGTGTTACTATCCCTTTAAGGTATACAGAGACCTGACGGACCACACCAGAGCTGAGACAACCCCAAGAGGGCAGATTGTACTTATTTGTGCCTCTCTAGAACTCGTGAGGTTAAAAGCCATTATTGGGTATTTTAGCAACTTTTCTGTCCCATATGGAGCAGTTAATTTGCTCCTGAATTGTGTAGGTAATTGAAGGCAAAATATGAGCAATTGTGTGACAAAACCAAAAGCATTTTCTGGGACAAATTAAAATACCTCTGTGATGCAGTTGGTTTGCTCCAGAATTGTTCCACTTTAACTTTGTGAATGTGGCCTCAAGAGTACAGTTTGTTGGGAAAGAAAATGTAGGTGGGAAGTGTCAATGGAGGGTGATAGATGGCAAGAAAGGATGGAGAGAGATGGACATGGGTGAGGTGGAAGACAGATGTCCAGAGGATTGATGAGGGAACTAAACAGCAATGGTGCAAAGAATGCTGTCAGAAGGCAAGAGGAGCTGAGGTATGATGCAAGGTGGATCACTACCAGAAGGTATTGAACAAAAACCATGGAGCGAACCAAGAGTGACAAAAGGACCTTAAAATGGGGTGAAAAAAAAACACCAAAGGAGGATTAAAGGGAAAAAACATAAGAGGTGTTATATATGTGCAAAGAGTTTAAAAAACAAACAAACAAAAAAAAAAACCTGGAGATGATGATACCTGAGGAGGAAGGACTACAGAAAGAGTGTCAGTCCTAGTGACAGCGAGAGCCCTCCCCATACAAACTCAGTGTGCACTAAATAGAAGAGGTCATCTTAACTAGCTACCTTTAGAATGAAAGTGATCATGTCTGCCAGAGAGAATGGAAATAGAGCAAGAAAATACATTTTGTTCCTCCTTCAGCCAAGAAAATGATATGGGAATGGAAAAAGCGAGAGAGAACTAATGCAGATGAAAGGTTTAAGAGCGTGTTTCATGGCCAGGCTGCAAGATGGCCACAGCTGGAGGAAGAGTTGAAAAACTGTCTGCCGCAGGAATAACGGAATTCCTGTATTTTACAAAATGATTCTGTGTAAAACAAGGACGTTAGCGGAGGCTAGTGGCATTTCTGACTTTGCTGGCAAAGCATCTCTGTGCTACAGGTCTATGAAGAGGCCCAGCCTGTGCAAGCTATGTAAGCTACGATTGGGCCAAAGTTGCCTTCTGTATGTTATTCATAGAATATAAACTTTCACAGTGCTGATGGCTGAAGAAAATGTAGTCAAAGCATTCTTTAGTCCCTTGCTTGGAGAAAAAAAATGTGAGACGCTTCCTTTCAGTGCACATGGATGGTTCTATGCATGAAAAGTCAGGATACAAGACTGGAAACTGTATTTCTGAGTCATCTAACGATCCAGCTTACCACACTATATGCATCCACTTAAAAGGTGCTGCCTGTACTTGTGCTATGGAAACTGCAAACTATGAACACACACCAAGAAAGCAATAGAGCAGCTTGAAATTACGCATGTGTGTGCGCCAGGTTACACATTGGATCAAGGTAAGCAATCCTTTTATTTTTACAGATGATGTGGACTACATCACCCATCACTCCCAGCCATCTTTTGGATGGTTAGAGATGATAGTAACATAATTGACTAGGCTGAAAAAAGACATGCGTCCATCAAGTCCAGCCCAATTCAAAAACACCCCTGTTGATCCAGAGGAAGGAAAAAAAAAAACCTTGAAGCTATTTCCAATTTAGATCAAAGTGGGTAAAAAAAATTCCTTCCTGACTCCAAATGGCAGTCAGTTCCCTGGATCTCCAGGGAATTGTAGTGCCCAAAAGCTGGAGAAAAAGTTGCCAACTCCCTGAATAAGATAATTGTAAACTTATTCAGTCATTTTCGTCAAAATCATTAGGCCATATATACAGACAACAGTGGAGTAATTCTGGGGCAATTAATCAGCAGCTTAGGTGACAAATTAAAACTCCTCTTCGTTTTCAGTGTGGCATTTAACTAGCTGACTGGCTACCAATATATTGCTTTGCGTTATAGACCTTTCCTGCATTAAAGCGGAACTACCACCCCTTGTAAACTTTGCCCCAAATAATTACCCATCTGGCAACTAGCTGCTCAGTCGCGCTAGTCACCAGAATTATTACCGCATTATTGTGAATTATACACTGCTCCCGGACTGACAGCCAGGAAACAGCGCAGACGTCTTTCCATAGTGACATCAGCGCACCTGCGCTGTCAGTCCCAGCCAGCGCTAGGAGGCGTTGCTAGGACCCGTTCGGTACTAAAAGGGACTGACAGCGCAGGCGGCAGATGTCACTATGGAAAGGTGTCTGCGCCGTTTCCCAGCTGTCCGTCCAGGAGCAGTATAGAACTCTCAATAACACTGTAATAATTCTGGCAACTAGCACTATTGAGCAGCTAGTCGCCAGGTGGGTAATTATTTGGGGCAAAATTTACAAGGGGTGGTAGTTCCGCTTTAAAAGGTTAAAGCCCCATTTAAATCAATGGAAATATGAGTATTGTTATCTTTTATTTGCTCCCCCATGTGAAGTTGGCTTGCCCCAGAATTGCTCCAATTTTGCAATTGTGCATCTAACCTCTAGAACTCTGTATGAACAGACTGACTGACTGTTTAGGTCCTTACAGAAGTGATCAGAACTCCATGGTGATGAGTAAGACTAAGGGACATATAACCCTTTGAGCGCCAGAGGGGTACGCCACACATTGCTCTACAATGCGTTGTGTACCCCTCTGGCACTCAAAGGGATATTCAGAGATAAAGTGGAAGAATTTTGAGGTGGACCAGTTGCACCATACACCATAGGGGAAAAATAAAAATTCTAAACTTGCCTATTGATTTAAATGAGGTTTTCAACTCCTTGAACAATAGAGGTCTCTGGCGCATTGCTTCACTGTGCATTGAAGGCATTAAAATCCGCTTTTAAATCAATGGGTAATTTTAGTTCTCACCTATAGTGCAGTTGGTTCCCCCAAAAAATGTGTCTTTTTAATAGTATAGTGCTCCATTGTTGTTTTTTTTGTTTGTTTGTTTTTTTTTTGTTTTTTTTGTTTTTTTGGCTTTGTCTTTTTTGTATTTGTTCTGCAGTTTCCGTTATGGAGAAAATGAAATATTAAAAACAATGTTTGTACTAATGGCTTTCTGCTGAATGTTTTTGATGTTTTTTCTTCTGGTATACACATTTTTTTCCTTTAATAAACTGCAGTTTTCTCATGTATATTTCTTACAGCTTGGACCTGTTCTTAATGCTTACTTTGGAGAACCATAGATGGCGGCTCAGGCTGTCCCATGGATTGCGCTATAAAACAATACGCTTTTTGGACACCAGTTGGTGTTACTGCTAACAGTTTGAGCTGTAATAACTTTTGAATGAGTACCCTTGTTTTGCTTAGCAGGAACAATTCTAAATGATCAAATATATTCCTTGAAAAAAAGTTTGCTGATCCTTTAAAACTGAGTATTCTGTGTCAGTTGATCATAAGCTTTGTGGTTTATAGATGGTGCTGACATTGAAACTGGAGTGGCTGTAGAACAGGGGGTGAGCAAATCTGATGGACTATAATTTTCATCATCTCCAGTTAGTCAGTGGTGGGAACTGCAGTGCATAACAGATGTAGGACCTGAGATTGCCCATCCCAGAGGTAGAAGATTAGAAAGTAAGGAGACCTAATGCTATAATGTTGACCAAAATATTTTGAGAGTTGACTTCCATGCACAATATGAATAACTAAAAACATGTGATAAAACAAATCAACATTATATACACAATAAATAAGTGCTAGTTAAAACTTATAAGCTCAATAATAATTATCCTGAATGTTTTTTGATAATGACAGCAAAACATAGAATGAAGCATAACCAAGAATTGTGTACTGTACTGTGCTGTCTGTATAAAAAATATCCCAAAGTCCTCTGTGATATAACTTAATCACATCACTTCCCCAAAGCCACACATACCATATCATACCATCATATAGCACACTCCACTGCCCTCTAATAAAACATATATCACATACCACCAAGCCTTCGCTGATAAAACACACCATTTCTTGCCTCAGCCTTGTTCCACTGTCTACATATACAATGGCTACTGCCCCAACCTTGTTCCACTGTCCACATATACAATGGCTACTGCCCCAAGCTTGTTCCTCTGTCCACACATACAATACCTACTTCCTTGTAGCCAGTCACTGTATGAGACTGCTTTACCTTTTATGTAGGTGGTACTTTAATGACTAGTGAGTTCCGGTGTTCCTTTCAATGTGTAGCCAATCAGCTGACGACACATTCCCTCCTGGCAATTCTGGGTAAACATGGCCTCTGCACCTGGAACTGTCAGGAGTGTGTTGTCTGCCTCTGTTTCAATGCAGGACAGAGTGAGGCATTCAACAACTGCCTATAGAAACTAAAACTATGAATCGTCCTTCTACAGTTTGCCAATCCCTGCCCTGGCCAGAGGGCCTTTTTGGATGATGAGACTGGTCAGAACTGTACCCCTGGTAGTTACGCTTCTAAGACTTGCTATAGCACATTAAACATGATGTCTGCCTAAACCACAGGATGAAAAGTATGCACATTAGTGGAAGTTACTACTTTAGTATCTAACTCTTTCCAGCTGAGTTTCAAATTGAATGGTAGTCTGTGCACTCGATACTTAATCCTATTCTGCTACTGTAAAACCAAACATGTTATTAAACAGAGGTGAGCTTGCGATCAGTGCAGACTGATACATATTTGTGTATACAGACAGTACATACCCTTTTCATATATACTTGTGTATATTTGAATACAGGCAAATTATGGGCTGTATTTGGTAAGCTAAAGAGGGGCAGTTTTGGAGCAAATCAACTGCAAAACTTGGGAGAAATTAACATTCATAAAATTTCCATTGAGCTATGGTAAATGGGGCTTTTAAATCTTTGAATGCTAGAGAGGTTTCTGTTGCCTTCTGTTTAGCATTCAGTGGATTAATACCCAATTTTTGTGTGTCCCTTTTGGTGCGTCTGAATGCCGCTGTCCTCTAGTTGAAAATGTAAATCGTTCTAAGGCGTCTTTCCCATTTTCCTTCACAGACACGTCACACAAGATCGACCATTAAAACAAGGAAGCGTTGAATATTCTAAAAACACTAAAATCGCACAAGTCTACATGTGGCATCATACCATAATCCACCTAAAGAAATTATATATGTACGGCATGGACCAATATAGATATATGTAATTTCTTTAGATGGATTATGGTATGATGTACACTTGTACGATTTTAGTGTTTTTAGAATATTCAGTGCTTCTTTGTTTAGTTGTCGCTCTTGTGTGACGTGTCTGTGAGGGTCTCCTTGTGATTGGAAGGCATAGAAGTCCGTTTGGTCAAGTGACTGTGTTCTTATGATTAGAAAGAGACCAATGTCAGTAGTTCCGTCATCATTGAGTGACATGGAGTGGGAGTTTTTGGGCTAGCAGTGTGTTAACCGGGGAAGCCTAGTAGAATTTCAGTTACCAAATGCTTTGGTTATTATTTAAAGGGACAGTAATGTCCCATAAAAAATATTTAGCGTTAGGTAGAGGTTGGAAAAAAAACTAATTGTCACAAACCCTATCTCTCAAACCGCTATGGTTTAAGAGATATAGGGATTCAAAGTTTCCCCTTCTCCTGAGCAGGAGATTCGAGTCGTATGCCTTGAGGAGGATCTGCAGCAGAGCTGAATCACGTTATTGCAAAATAATTAATTAATTCTCTCATAGCGGTTTGAGAGAGAGGGTTTGTGGCAATTAGTTTTTTTTTTTTTTTTTTTTTTTTTTTTTTTTTTTTTTTCCCAACCTCTACCTAACTCTAAATATTTTTTGGGGGGATATTACTGACCATTAATGTATCTGTTAACTACAGTGCATTTATGTTTGTATATTTTATTTTGTATTTTACTTATTATTTATTGGACAGTATTTGACCATTGGTGACCATGTAATTTTTGGGTAAAATACTTTGTGGTGTGCCATTCCTGGTAGCTTATCCCAGGACATGCTTTTCATCATCTGAGGCAGTGATTTGTCTCCAAACCATGTAAGTACTCTTTTTATTTTGGGTGTCTGCTGGTGGTGGCATGCATTATCCACCAATATACTACACTTAGAGGTCTGTTCTTGTCTTTTTTTTTTATATATATATGAAATCATTGGACAATGAGGATTGCTATTATCATCTACTGACCGTGCTAGTGTCTATACCACATCAATTTTTACCACTGGAGGCAGTTAATAGTCTCTTTGTGAAGTGAGTACCCACCTAAAGGGTGCATGGTGAAGGGGTCACATTAATACTATTTTTTGATATCTCTACACTTTGAGTGTGTGCACTTTTTTGTTTTGTTCATCACTACAGTGAAGTTGGTGGGGGAGACGACCACCTGGACAGGAGCAGCACCACTTTATCTTGTTGCAACAATTTATATTGGGCTTCACGGATTTGTTTTTTCTTGTTTGTATTTATTTTCCTTAAAGGGATAGTAATACTTCATTTTAACTTTATTTTATTTTGTAGGCATTAAAAAAACATGAAGAATGATATAAGTCTTATCTCTGAAACCTTTATGGTTTAAGAGATATTCACAAACAAAGTATCCCCCCCCTCTTCAACCAGATCAGAAGGGAGATGCCCAGGTAGACTGCAGAGAGGGACAATCTTCAATTAAGATAATGGAAAAAGGTGAAAAACTTGTCAAGGGGGGAAGGGCTTTCATTGTTTTCATACAAAGAAAATTGTCCCCTTCTGTTATCTGTACTGTCATACAACCAGACTCACATCTGAGAAGAGATGGCTTACACTAGGAAAAAGGGGCGGGGAGGTGAACTTTGCTTGTGAATATCTCATAAACCATAAAGGTTTGAGAGATAAGACTTATATCATTCTTCATGTTTTTTTAATGCCTACAAAATAAAATAAAGTTAAAATGAAGTATTACTATCCCTTTAAGTATTTTTTGAGCACTTGTTTGTTTTTTGGGGATCGTATCCACTTAATATCTCTATCTGTCCAAAAATGGTTTTAAATCATTCATGGTCTAGAGTTCACTGTCCCTTTTCAATATTGGGACTCTACCCTGTTACTTTAAAGGAGAGTAAAGCCTTGGGAATAAAGGAACTTTGATTTAGTACTTACCTAGATAGGCATACTTCATACAGCAATAAGATATTACCCCACTCCCCTTGCATTGGACCACTGGTCTAGTCTGGATGCTGAAATGCTTAGTGTTCTAAAGAACCATGTGAGGGGTCTCTCTTTCTCCAGGATTTTTCATTGACTTTTGAAGACTGTTGTCTGTTCTGAGGAGTTATGAACTAAAGACAGACTATAATGGAGCTCAGTAAAAAGAGCCAACCGCAGATGCAATGCAAAACAAAATACACAAAAAAGATATACTGGACTGCTGTATGAAGAACACCTACCTAGGTAAGTCCTTCTGATGAAAAGACACTTATTCCTTTAGGTTTAGTTCCTTTAAAAATAGATCCTGGTGGGATATTGGGGCTGTTTTCCCTTTCTCCCAGTTGACAAATGCATTATTTTCCAAAATAGTGGTAAGCCATGACCGTGTAATCAGAAAATATAATTTCTCCCGATAAATGTAGAGACAAATGTCCTACTGTACAGATGAATTTACTGGAAATAATTAGATGTAATGCTGCTGTTGGTGAGATTGAGTGTAAATGACTGTTTGGGCTGGAATCATTGTACAACCCGATGACGTCTGCACTGTGGGCCAATGTATTTATTTACAGTAATCCTTATGACGGGGGCAGTCAGTTGTTGGAAATCCGTTGGCTGGTTAGGGATGATGGGAGTTGTAGTCTCCAGCATCAGGAGGTCCAGCAGTTAACTACCCCTAATCTAGGATTTGAAGATGCATCCATCTTGCCTATGTATTGAGCTTAACCGTTTCAGTGCCACAGTGGCATCCAAGGCATTGCAAAGCAATGTGTTGCATACCTCTCTGGCACTCATAGGGTTAACTCCTTCAGAACCAGAACAGAAGACATGTTGCAAAGCATTGTTTTGCACAGCCATGTGGTCATCAATGGGTTAACCCTTTGATTACCAGAGGGTATGCAATGCTTTGCAAAGTATAAAGACAAAATTAAGCAATTCTAGGGCAAAACAACTGCACAGTGTTAATAATAATTCTCTAATTCTGATGGGGTGTATAGCCTATTTATGGTCAAGGTCTACAACTCGATGCTCCTCCTGCATCCAAACAGAGGAAATAGTGTTGGGCCCTGTGGATAAGGGAAAATGGAGAACTTCTGGCAAGCCTGCGGCACATGGAGTGCAGTTTTTGGTGACCAGTTCATAATAAGACATTATGGAATTGGAAAAATACAGATACATCAACGAATCTGATAAAGGGATTGAAAGATTTTAGTTATAAAGAGATTGTAGCCTGGGTTTGTTTTTATTAGAGTAGGTGTGATGAATACGGTTTACAAGTGTGTTCAAGGCCAGTGTAAAGTACTCTCCAGGGAACTCTTTAGGGCTTTTTAAGACCGAAGTGTTGTAGCTGCTGGTTCCCTGTTCACTAGTTCACTCTGTTCTCTCTTGTGGTCCACTTCTGATCTGGAACATGGGAGCAACATGTCTTCTAGCTGGGCTAAAGTGAGTGTCATTCAACTGAAAAATTCCTGCACTCTTATTCAAAAGACAGAAAAGCTCAGTTCATAAAAACATCCAATTATAACAATTAAAAATACATTGAGTCTTTTTGGCCGTGTCATAAAAAATGAGAGACTAGTATTATCAAAGCACTTCAGCTAGATGAACATCCACATCTCTAGCAGATCCACTCGTTTCGCGCTAAGAGCGCTTACTCATGATCTCTCAAGTGAGTGTCAGCCAATATTACTGTCTGACGGCCATATTGCACGACTATTAAGAGTTATGAGCATTGAAACACCCAACTCTGCGTGTGAAAAGTCTGCCCACGGCTTCAAAGGCTGCCAAGCAAACCCTGTTTATTTCAACTTTACTGCTTTTCTGAGGGAACGCTATAAAGTAGTTAAATGTTGGACTTTGGTGCGATTGTGCAAGGCAGTAGTCATCCATGGGAATATCACCACAGTCAGCGTGGTAACTTTCCACATGGTCAACAGATCCAGCAATACATTGCACATTGGTATCTGACGTTTCAAAGGGCCTTGCTCAAAGGGCTGAGTTTAAAAAAAACAATGGGTAACCATTAAAAGGTGCTTTTGAAGCAAAGGCAGAAATTTTAAAAGAGAGGCAGAAAGGGAGTGAATGCTTTGCCTTAAAGCTGTGATGCAGGTACTTTTAGATAATTAAAAAATAATAATTGGATAACTTTTTGGAAGAACTTTTTTTTTTTTTTTTCTTCACTCAGTTGGAGTATAATTGGAAATGGCTACAATCAGGTTTTTGCTTGCCTTCCTCTGAATCAATAAAGGGATTCTGGCAAAGGTTGAATTTGATGGACATTAAATGACACTTTAACTGCTTGAATGCTAGATGTCTCCAATATATGCACTTCTGAGTGCTTGCGAAGTTTCCAGTGTTTTGCTTCACAATGTGATGGTGACCTCTAGCTTTCAAAGCGTCTAAATCCACATTTAACCCTTCGAGTGGCAGATGAATATCCAGCACATTAGAAAGCAATTCACTGGATACTCCTCAGGCACTAAAAGGGCAAAATAAATAATGGATTGTAAGTATTTCTATTTGTATCCCATGGTGCAGTTCATTTTCCTTTATACACATGGCTCACTGTGCGGTTGTCTTACCCACAATTGCTTGACTTTCCATACATATGTTCATATATATATATATATATATATATATATATATATATATATATATATATATTTGTATTTTTTTATTATTATCTTTTTTTAATCCTGAACTCTCTGTCCCGGTTTTGTTTTTCTAGCTGTCTGTATAAAGCAGGAAGAAGAAGAACAACCCGTGCAGCGTTCACAGCAGAATTCAGAGGAGAGGGTTATTCAGAGCACAAACAATTTGGATACAATCAAGGACACCCACAAATTAATTAAATCCGAAAATTCTGAGGATGACTCTGCAGAGGGAGAGACTCCAGATAAAGAAGAGAATCTGGAGGACGAAACAACTGAAGAATCGTTTACTGAAGACTCCGATGTAACAGAAAATGACTCCGAAAATGACAATGCTGACTCTGATGATCTACTTTACATATGTGGTGATTGTGGAGAGAGCTATCTAGGCAGCTCTGAGCTACTTAAACACCAGAAAACTCACCAAAAATCCGTGCCGTATGTTTGCAGTAAATGTAATGCAAGCTTTTCAGACAGAATGTCTTTCATAAAACATCTGGATAGTCATGAAGAAGAGAAGCCGTATAAATGCACTAAATGCGGGGAACGTTTTTTCACGAGCACGGAATTAAGCAGCCACCAGACAAAGCATAGAGATGATCTACCACCCACTTGCACCGTGTGTGGAAAGCAGTTCAGCCATAGCGCCTCCCTCTCGAGGCACCTCAGGGTACATTCGGGAGACAAGCCTTATACATGTGATCGCTGTGACCAGTGCTTTGCTTTCCACTACAAGCTTGTTAGACACCAAAGAGTTCATGCAAGAGAAAAAAAACACAAGTGCGAGGATTGTGGCAAATTTTTTAGTACTCCATGGAGTCTCACAGATCACCGGAAAACCCACACAGGGGAGGACCTGTACACCTGTGATGAGTGTGGGAAACAATGTAACCGATATTCAAACTTGATAAATCACAAGAAAATCCATACAGGAGAGAAACCATTCATATGTATTGATTGTGGCAGAGCCTTTATTACTTCAACACTGCTTCACAGACACAAGCTATCTCACACTGGGGAAAAACCGTATTCATGTGGTGTATGTGGAAAGTCGTTCACTTTGAATTCCACACTTGTTATTCACCTGAGAACTCACTCTGGAGAGAAGCCGTTCTCCTGCAATGATTGTGGGAGGCAGTTTAGGCACAGATCCGCTATGCTGACTCACCAGAGAATTCATACAGGAGAATGATCGACTGTTCTTGCAGCTAAAATCTTTTATAGACATGTCTATTCTTTGTATACACTAGAGAACTTGAGAGGCCGTTCTCATGCCGCGAGTGTGAGAAGAGCTATTCAATCAGGTCTGTGTTTTCTAAGCACAGGATAGTTCTAGTGGGAGAGGATTGGTACAAAGGGACTAATGGTGAGAGGCTTCAGTGGCTGTCCATCTCTTGCTGCATTCTAGAACTAGAGAGCTTGTTCCACACACCATGTAACTGGCAGTGTTATGACTTACACAATCCATTAAAGAAATGCTGATAAAGATCCTGATCACGTGTCGTCTTTGTGCAACAGGGGGATGAAATGTGTCTGCTGTAAATGGAACTTTTAACCCCTTTGATGCTAGGTAGGTCTCTAACGCATTTGAGACCTCTCTAGTATCAAAGGCGTTAAAAAGCTCCATTTACATCAACTGGGTTATTGTGATGTTCTTTGTCCCCTATCGCACACTTGGTTTGCACCATGATTGCTCCACTTTGGTTTTATACACAGGTCTCTATTCCCAAAAGAAATGCAGAGTAATTTTGTAGTAAATCAACTGTGACATAAGTACAAATGACTCTCCCCGCTGATTTAAATGGGGCATTCAACTCCTCAATTGCTACATTCAAGGAGTTTAAAAGGATAGTAATGTATCTTTAAAATTCGTTCGCAGAGTCTTCTGTATATTAAAAGTAACAGATTGTGCTATGTCTAAGACCTTACTTGTGTGTGGTTCAAAAGTTGTTATGAATGGATAAAGAGCCCCCACCCGCCCCTTATGTCCACGTCATGCAGATGATGCAGTCTGGTCAGGATGGATGCAGGGAGGGACAGACATCAGTAAGCAAAGGGAAATCCTGACCTCCTTCATCAAGGGAGCAGGATTTCCCTTATACTTACTGAAGTTTGTCTCACACTGCATCTGTCTGGTCCCAAGACCAGATTTAGTGGGAGGTGGCTAAAAAGGGGCGGGCGGGGGATCTTCATCACTTTATCACTTTTGTACTACAATGAAGTAAGGTCTTCGACATGGCGCAATCTGTTACTTTTAATATACAGAAGACTCTGCAAACGACTTTTAAAGAAACATTAGTATCACTTTGAAAGACCCATTGAAAACAATGACAATTTGATGGATTTTTTTGTGTCCTCCTGCAGTATAGTTTGTAGTTACCAAAACTGCTCCACACAGATTTTGAAGACTGATAAGAACTAATTGCATAGGTCATAGAATAGACTGCTCTGTTTCATTACTGCACTAACCCCTACCACTTATGCCGGGAGACCATTCCATTAATCTATCACACTTTTCTTACAGCAGTACTAACAGACATTACCGATAAAGTTTCCAGCATCTAACTTGATCACTTACTCTTGTAACAGCTCTTTTTCTGAAAAATGCCTGAACTCTTATACATCATAATATACTTGAAGATTTCTATCATATTGTCTTTCTTCATCCTCTTTTCAATGCTATACATATTAAGCACTTTAACCCTTTGAATGCCAGAGGGGTACACAGCGCATTGCTTTGCAATGTGTTGCATACCCGTCTGGCACTCAGTGTTCAGTCTGTCCTGGTGCACTTTGCATGGAAGACCTTGCACCATTTTAGTGATTCTTATTTGAATTGTCTCCAATATAGAAATGTTACTTTGGTCTCCAGAATTGTATGTGGTGCTTTATGCGAGGTCTTACCAGTCAACTATGAGTGGCATTAGTACCCCTCTTCCTGCTATTGATGCCTATTTTAGCTTTTTCTACTTCTGTAATGCATTATTTGTCTACTTTCAACTCATCTGAGATTACTCCACATCTGTCTTCAGCAAAGTGACATTAAGATTGTGGTCCACGTCTGGGATTCCATGTCTTAATTGCATTATCTTGCACTTTTCAATATTAAAAGGATATTAACACCTATTGTATATTCTGATGTGTTTGTTACATTGGTACAAGCAGAGAAATATCAGTCAGCCTCCAGACTTTCATTTTTGTGTTTTGGTGGGTGGACTCTGTGTGTCTGATTGAACTCGCACTGAAGCCCCAAGAAGTAGTCATCTTTCTTGTTTGATGGGCTCTTGGCTTCTTGTGCACATGTATGGTGGGCTTCTGTGTGACCTGTTCAAGCCAATAGACAAGCTCCCAGAAGTGGCTGCTGGGTTCCAGCAGGGTGGCACAAAGTACCCACTGCCCCCAAAGAATTTAACAGCCTGCGTTAATCGTCTCTCCTTGTATTAAGGCAATAGTGACACATTTGTGTATATGTGTTAGTATTCCTATAAACTATTGAACCTGTTTGGTAGATGTATTATAAAGGTAACCATACACATGTATGTTTCTTTCCCATTAAAAGGATTGTTGTATTCTCATCTGAGTCTGACGCAACTGGGGGGGGGGCAACTTTGCATAATGAGACAATCTGTTTTTGTTCCAAGCTTGGAAAGCTCTCCAGCTGGGGGATATGTACCAAGGTGTGATAAAGTGGAGATGTCTACTCTCAGATTTCTCTAGCCTCCAGAGAGCTTAGTAAAATTGCACTTGGGAAGTTTCTAACACTGGAGAAGTGATTCCCTTTTTATCACCTCTTTCAAACCTTAAAGGGATAGTAATACTTCGTTTTAACTTTATTTTATTTTGTAGGCATTAAAAAAACATGAAGAATGATATAAGTCTTATCTCTCAAACCTTTATGGTTTATGAGATAATCACAAGCAAAGTTTCCCCCTCCCGCCCCTTTTACCTACTGTAAACAATCTCTTCTCAGATATGGAATGCAGTCCATAGACTGGACAGATAACAGAAGGGGACACTCTTATTCCTTTGAAAACAATGAAATCCCTGCCCCCCTTGACAAGCTTTTCAGGTTTTTCTGTTATCTTAATTGAAGATTGTCCCTCTCTGCAGTCTACCTGGGCAGCTCCCTTCTGCCCTGGCTGAAAAGTGTTACATCAGTAAAAGGGGCGGGAGGGGGACACTTTGCTTGTGAATATCTCTTAAACCATAAAGGTTTGGGAGATAAGACTTATATCATTATTCATGTTTTTTTAATGCCTACAAAATAAAATAAAGTTAAAACGAAGTATTACTATCCCTTTAATGCATAAACTCCCAGTAGTTAAAACAGGATTTGGGCAATTTATTGCTGGCAAGTTGTTGCTGGTCTATAATTCCCATGAGTGTCAGCTGATCACTTCTCGCATGACTAAACTGTCCACTATTTTGGGTGAGTATTAACAGTTGTGCCTAATTCAGCAAAGTAGTTTGCACAAATTTTCATAAGTCTGGCTAACTTTCCTGTTAACCCTTTGAGTGCCAGAGGAGGTATCCAATGCATTTAATACCCCTCTGGCAGTTAAAGGGTTAATTTAGGAATATGTGCTATTCAGCATCAAAGTGTCAATAAGTTTCTTGCATCAAAACGTGAGCAATCGCTTATAGCACATACAATTATAGCTCTGCTTACTTGCATTCCACTCTAAACCACAGTGGGGGTTATGCACTAAGGAGTGATAGAGAGGTGATGACTTCTTCAGTGATACCACTTCTCCAGTTCCTCTGGTATTGTATGGACCCAGTGTAACTTTGGAGATCTTGATCAATGGGCTGTATAGAATAACGCAGAACCTGGAAAAATGATAACGGGGAGACAACTTCACCAGTCATATCACCTCCTTATCATGCCTTAGTGCATCTCTCCCAATATGTTGCAAACTGTAGGACTTATAAGAAAATCCATGTATAACCTCCAGTTTTTGGGGGTGGATAGTCTGAAAGTAATGATCCCCAGGGAAGAGAATATCTGCCTCCCAATCCCACCTCATCCCCAAGTCTGCTGGAGACGTCCCTGCACAGAGGTAAGTGGGAATGATAGGCAGTCTTTGGCTAATTACAAAACATATATATTTTATATAGCCATCTTTTTACCATTTGGGTGCCACTGTAATGCATTGGATACGTTTTCTGTCACTCAACAAAGCAGAGACAATCTGTCTTTGGACATCTAGCTGTTGCATATCATCCAAATCTAATTGTACGTCAGAGTTTCACAGCTTCTCTGTCTAATTCCACCTGGCATCACAATCAGTGTTGAATAAGTGCAATTCTTGATCAAGCCAACTGCTCCATGGGATGGATAAACAGTTACACTGATTTCCATGGGATGGATCAGTTCTGGATTCTTCCTGTATTTTCATGCGCTAACTCCTTGGAGGAGATTCACTAAGCAGTGATAAAGTGGAGATGACTTCTGCAGTTTCACTTCTCCAATTCCTGTATTATTCTATGGAGCCTATGCACTACGATTTCTTCAGTTTTGGATATCTATCTGCATAGGCTCCATAGAATAACATAGGAACTGGAGAAGTGATATCACTGGAGAAGTCCTCATCACCACTTAGTGAATCTCCCCCCTTCAATGCTACTTTTATTACTTTTGCAATGTATTGAGACTCTTCAAACATTTAAGGGGTTAAAAATCCTTTTTAAATGAATGGAATATTGTATTTTCCCCTATGGTGCAGTTGGCTTGCTCCAGAACTGCACATATGAATATGTGCATGAATAAGGCCCACTGTCTGGCACTCTGTACTTGTTTCATTGGACCCCTTGCACTTGTACATAGAACTTTGGGGATTGCACTGAACCTCGAACTTGAGAGATGCAAGTATCCTGTTTCTAGTCTCCTTCCGTGTGTGGGTTATTACAATTTGCTATTCTCTGGGGCATATGTATCAGTGTGTCACTAAATGTTCATAATGATTGGGATAAAAGCGGTTTAAAATGGAACTGTGACCTAGGGATAAGTCTTAAATTAACACATTGACCTAGCTAGGTGTCCTTCACATAAGTTATATCTATGTTTTGCATTGTATCTGTATATTTTTTGTTTATAGTGATCTATGTTGAGCTATGCCTTTAGATCACACTTAACAGGAACCAGTTGGCTTCAGCTGAGTTGATTGGCTCAAAAGGGACCTTAATTGTATATAAGGATGAAAGTGAAACAGGCAGAAGACAAAACAGGGTAAATGCAGACACAACCAGTAAATAATCACCCCTCCCTAAATAAGACCTTTTGATAACTTAAAGGGATAGTATTGCTTGGAAATATTTTTTTTATATTGTAGCCCTTAAGACTTATATCATTTTTAATGGTTTGGGAGATATTAGCAAGTAAAGTTTCCCCTGGAGTGACGTCACTGCTCAAGCTTTCAGATTTGGAATCCAGTCCACAGACCGGCCGCGGCTCTTCAGCAGTGCCGAGATCACAATCTTTAAAAATAATTTCTTCATTGGAATGGTTTACAAAGTGTGCTTGCAAGCCAGGCACACTTTGTAGACAGTTCCAATGAAGTAGTTCTTTTTAAAGATCATGATCTCGGCACTGCTAAAAAGCTGTCACTGATCTGTGGACCGGATTCCAAATCTGTCCACTAGATGGCAAACTTAGGTAAAACAGCCAGGAAAAGGGACCTTTTATTATTATTATTATTATTATTATTATTATTATTATTATTAACTTTACTTGCTAATATCTCCCAAACCATGAAGGTTTGGTGAGAGAAGACATATCATTTTTAATGTTTTTTAAGGGCTACAATATAAAATTATTTTCAAGCAATACTATCCCTTTAAGAGCCACTTACTATGAGGGTATATTTCCCCCTTTACTAGCAACTGTGAGATGTCCATATGTATCATTCTTATAATGAAAGGTTAATAGCTACTCGCCATTTGCAAAAATAAAGCCCCATTAGAGATTGTGACACATACGAGGACGTGTATCAGCATGTCACTGTTCAGTAGTTAATTGTGAATAAGACTGCCTTGGCTGTCTTTAATTTTACTTCTATATCTCTTTTGTCTCTTGCTATATATTTCATATGTATGTCTCTAAAGGTCGCTATTAAATTTTCTGGGAGTTCACATTTGAGCAGTCTCATGAGTCACTATTTTTACATTTCTGCGACTGATTTGTTTAATAACGGAATAAGTCAACCACTTGAATTTGTCACCTATGGTTTATGTAACCATTTCATTCTATAGAGCCCACATATCATGCACTGCTAGACAGAAGTAGCAGATCTGACTGTTTTACAAATACGCACAAGACAGTGACACATGTTGAGTTGAGTGCCAAGCACACAAGAGCTTATAATGTGTACAGCAGTAACCCCCAAACATGTTCTTGGACATCCCACCATGCACACACGCAAAGTGCATGTTTTCAGGATTGTCCACACATAAACACAGGTAGATTGGTTATTGGCTCTGTTCAGCTAAAGATCTGCTTAGCTGAATATGCACTGAAAAGAGATGTAAATCAATGGGAATTTTTACTTGTGGTGATAGTCTTCCCCAGAATTGCTCTGCTTTTCTGTGTGCAAATCAGAGTAGTGTTTCAAGATATGATTTTATAATGTAACTAGTGTAAAAGCCTGTGTACAAGGGCCAAGGTCTGGGTAATGTTAACCATTTGAGTGCCAGTGTGGTACGCAACGCATTGCAGTACCCCTCTGGCATTTAAAGGGTTAAGTGTCCGCTACCTCACAGCTCCACACGATGCAGTCTTGCGTCGCCTCACTCACGCGATGCAATAATGCGCAGTAGAGACTGCCTGAATGTGGGAAGTCTCTACTGCACATCACAGCTTCTGACAAACATCCTAGCAAATTAGTATATAGGATGTTATATAATGTAGAACAGGGATAGGCAACTTTCAGCTCTCCATCAGTTGTAGGCTACAACTGCCTCCTCTTCAACCAGTCAACGTCCCTAACAGATAAATTTACGTTTTGTTCCACCACATGTGTAGGCAAATGTATCATCTAAACATGTATTTTTTTGTTTCTCTAGCAGTAAGTGGGAAGGCAGAAGAAGATGCTCCGCAATCATCAGAAGGGACATCAGATGAAGTAACTATTCAGTGCTGTGATGAGGTAGACAGTAACCAGGACATCCTGAAACTGAATATGCAGGAAGAATCCAGAACTGATCCAGCAACAATGCAGACTGGAATCCAACATAAATATCACACTCGCTGGAAAAATCCTGCGCTGAAGCTGCATGTATGCAGCGACTGTGGAGAAAAATTTCGCCAGAAATCAGCTTTACTTTTACACCAAGTGCTACACGCAGAAGAGGAGTCACATAAATGTGCTGATTGTGGAGACAGCTTTATGAACAGTTCAGAGCTAATCGAGCACCAGAAATCTCATCAAGAAACGTTCAGTGATTGCTCAGGTTTACATAGTCGCCAGAAGATTCATACAGCACATAAGCCTTACACATGTAAGGATTGCGGGAAGCAACTGATGTTTCGATATTCTCTCATAAGGCACCAAAAGACCCATGCTGTAGTGAAGCCTTATGCATGCAGTACCTGTGGAAAGTGCTTTGTTAAGAATGCTGATCTGCTAAGACATCAGATAACTCACACAGGTGAAAAGCCGTACACCTGCACAGAGTGTGGCAAGCGGTTTACATGGAGCCACAGGTTGCTTGAACATCAGAGCATTCATGCCAGAGAAAATGCTCATCAGTGCATTGACTGCGGCAGATACTTTAAGAGTGATACAACTCTTGAAGACCACAAGAAGACCCACTCTGGGAAGCCTCTCTACAGGTGTGAAATGTGCGAGAAAGCATTTACCCGTAAAAGGAATCTGCATATGCACAAGAGGAAGCATACGGGAGAGAAACAATACACGTGCACTAAATGTGCTAAGACTTTTAATTATTTTGTAGAATTTCATAATCACAAACGGATTCACAGAGTGGAAAAACCATATTCGTGTGCGACATGTGGAAAGTCATATACCGGCAGTTCCGCTCTCAAAGTTCACCAGCGAATTCATACAGGAGAGAAGCCTTATTCGTGTTATGAGTGTAAGATGAGCTTTATGTACAGATCTACTATGGTGAAGCACCAGCGGATGCACAAATTAAAACCATACTCTTGTGGTGAATGTGGGAAGAGATTCAAAGAAATGGCCTTGCTTACGAAACACAAGAAATTTCACATGAAAGGTAGACTGATCTCATGCAGCAATTGTGGGGAGGGCTTTTCAGACAGGTTCTCCCTTTATCAACACAAGAAAACTCACTTGGAGGAAAATTTTATATGTACAGAGTGTGGAAGAAACTTCAGTGACTTTTCATCTTTTTCTGAACACCAGAAAAACAAGGCTTAGTGGTTTAAAGTGAAACTTTCACCTTAATTCAAGTTTTTAGATTTGAAAACTGCATCAAAAATTGGTTATGTGTCACGTTAGCCAATAAATGTACAGTTAAGGAGATATTCATACTGCTTACCATATGCTAGTGTATGCTAATTGTGGTACCAGTGATTTCATAGGCCAATTAAGCCTTTTTCCATTATGCCATATGCTAATTAAGCCTTTTTCTGTGGTTTGTCATGCTAATGAAAGGTTTCAGTGATGTTTCATATTATAATGACTGTACAGTACCAATAGATTTTCACTTTTTTACTTTTGTCAGAAATAAGTGTGAATATCTCCTGAACTATACATCTGCTGGACTTCTGGATAACGTACAACATAGGCAGTTCTGAATAAAGTTTTCAAATGTGTAAAGAAAAGTCAAGGTGATTGGTCCATTTTAATATACACTGGTGATCCAGCCTTATTGCACTTGGCCAGTAGATGTCAGTCTTGTGCCTTGCACAGCTCAAGAGAGAGAGAGAGAATGCCTGAATGACCAGTTTACTGTGTTAAAGAGCAGTGGTCCTCCAAGTAGAAGCATTGATTTTGATGGCAGGAAAGAACCATCCGGCCCACCTACTTTCCTAATTTAACACAGTCATATATTTCTCGGAATACACTTGTCTATCCCAGGAATGTTTGAATTCTCCAGCAGCATTTGTCCCTATCACCTTTTCAGGAAGGCTGTTCCATGGGTTTATCACCTTTTCTGAAAAGTAGCACATTACTTCTGAGTCTAAACCTTTAGATCATGATCTCCTGAACTATATTAACACTTTGAGCGCCAAAGAGGTATCCGTCGTATATGCGAAGGTCTCCATCCTATCATCCCTCTCTCTCGGAGGAAAATGTTTAGAATGCAGCCCTCAACTGTGAGTTTGACACTCCTGGGTTTAACCCTTTGAGTGCCAGAGGGGTACGCAACACATTGCAAAGTTGCATACTCCTCTGGCACTCAAAGGGTTAAGAGTCAATTCAAGAGAGAACGAAGGTATCCTAACAGGAAAAAAATAGATATAGTTTAATCTAGTGTTCGGTTCTTAAAGGTATAAATACTGGTACCTAATTCTTTCAAATAAAAATAATATTATAATATATATATAAAGTGTTTAAATATACTCAGCCTGGGGAGCTTCTCAGTGAGACAGCACTCAAAATTGTAGAAGAAAAAAATAATAATAACTTATTGCATCCATGCCAAATTGCATTTGTTTGTATGTTTTTGTTTACTTATTAATTGCCCGGTGACGTCATCTTGCTGTGCTATGCTAGACGCCGCATTTTGGTGCCTCCGGCGCAGTGGAACTGCATCTTAGGGGCAATTGTATATAAGATGAATTAGCTCCTTTATGTAACCATTTGCCTTGAGGAAGGTCCCAGAGTGGACCGAAAACGTTCGGCATGGATGCAATAAATTGATTATTATTTTTTCCTTCTACAATTTTGAGTGCTGTCTCACTGCGAAGCTCCCCAGGCTGAGTATATTTAAACACTTTATTCTTTTTTATGGGACGTGCACCTATAACTTCTTATTTTGATGTAGGTATATTTTCTAGGTGTGTGCCACTGTCTTTTGTCATATTATAAATATATATACACAAGGGATTCTACAGATCAGATGTGTGAACCAGAGGAAGCGGAACAAGGTTTGTGTGAATGTGTAGTTCTATGGACGTGTGTGGAAGATTAAAAGTGCCCTAAACCGGAAACATATATTCAGTCCGTCACACGTTCGCAGATTGTCAAAGAATGGATACATACACGGTCATTCCAGCCTTGTTCCATGTCCTCAATTACATATATATCTAATCTGTAGAACCACATTGTACAGTTTATGAACCACTGTCTTAGGCTTCGTCCATGATTCTACTTACACTGCAAATGACAGCACTTACCTTCCCTAGTCTTATGCCACCCATTGCCTTCACGGCATTGCATGCACCTCCTTCCCAGTTTTTCATTTTTAGGCACTTCCTGTAATTCCCACATTGTTTGAATTAGCTGCATCTGTATGGCTCTGCTTTCCTTGTGTAATTCCATATAAATAAAAATGCAATCATGCTCCATGATCTACTTTTGTGTCAATATTCATTCTTATGGCGGCTTGTATACTAAGTAGAGCAGTTGTGGGGCAAACCAACTTCACCATAGGAGTCAACTGAAAATTCATACTGTTTTGTATTCAGATTTTTAACCGCTTTAATGCTAATGATGATGTCTCCAATGCATTGCAAGCCCCTGTAGTGTTAATTGGGTTAAAAGCCACCACACTAGCTCTGAGAGGATTGTAAAGGTGGTGGAGCTGTGGCTTTTGTGGCCAACACTTCTCTGGATTCCACGATGGGAGTTATAGTCTAGCAATAGCTGGAGAGCCTCAGATGACCCACACCAGGGTAGCTCTTAGCAATCCTCTTGATACCTGTGCTTTACATCATGGTGTACTACTTTATCGTTAATAAGAAACCACTATAGATCTCCAATGTGTACAGTATTCTCTTAATACAATTTTTTTAGTGCTTGCATTTGAACTAAAGAACCAAATTCCAGGTCATCCCCATTAGTAAGTATAACCCCTTTTAAAGGGGAACTGTGGCCTAGTATACTTGACTCCGTCAGAAGGACTTGGCTGAGGTAGACATCCATTATACGAGTCGGTTATATCTTTTCTGTCAGTAGTTTGTTTATAAAGAATTAGCTCTTTTGTGCCAGTGAGGTATCTAGTACATTGCAGCTCAATGCATTGGACACCTTTCCAGCACTCAAAGGGTTAAGGGCTACTAAAGAACATTGTTTGGTATGAGGAGCTGTGGCCTACAGATGGACTTCAATATAGGTCACTATATACAGCAAAGAAACAAACCAAAATCTCTGCTTTATGGGGAACACGTACCTAGATAATTCAGTCTGTCAAAGAGCCAGTTATTCCTAGGGTACAATTCCCCTTTAAAAGAGGATTTTACTCTTACCTGTTAAATCCTTTTCTCTTAGTCCATACAGGTTACTGGTAACTCCTGGGTAGGCGATCCGCAGGGGGTGGATCTTACCTTCTCTCCTTGGCTGCAGCTAGCCAACCAGCTCCAGAAAGATTTGAGATGCCAACTATTGTCTAGATAGTGGAAGGGAAAGAAGACTCCTGTGAGCATGACCCCGAAGGACCCCTACTGTCTGCCACAGGAGAGCCAAGCATGGTCCCTTGACAGGGTGGGAGACTAGTAACCTGTATTGACTAAGACAAAAGGGTTTAACAGGTAAGACGAAAATCCTCTTTTCTTCCGTGTCCTCCACCCGGCACTAAAAGGGTTAATCCCCGCCCTCCAGCTGGTAGGACCAATAGTTAAAAAGCGCGCGTCTGCAGTTCCCGTCAGTTTTTTTCTTGGTCCTGATCAGCTGGAAGGACGGAGGGGGTGTTCTCCCTCCTACATACTCTTGTGAAGTTTGACAATTTTATTTGTTTGTGCAGTATGTTGCCTGTCCGGCTTGTTAATCGGCTCGCATTCTTGCTCTCCCATTATCAGAGTTTTCTTTTGCATGGCTAATTTCCCCTATAGTGGTGTAAAAATTAAGCAGTACAGAGAACTGTTTTTTACATACTGGATGACTCAGATGGCGTGGTCAGTCCGGTAGAGCGCAGTATCACATGTGCATCTGTAACAGGAAGCAGGAAACCGGATGCTCTTCTCAACTCGGTTGGAACCGGAAGCGGATGCGCACCTGCGTTCCACCAGTGAAACGCACGCTGTCTTCGATGCAGATGGATCCACATATAAGAGCAGCGGTTACCAGAAGCTTGACAATAAGGTTAGTGTACTTCAGGTTCCTCAGGGCACACTTTTTATATAGATAAGATAGACTCTTTAGTAAGATCCATGAGGAAGTCTTTAGGTCTTACGGAGTCTCCCATACAGCTGGATGTTATAGATACAGCTTTTTTAGGTAATAAGAAATCAGTTCCGGTTTTCCCTATCCACAGTTCGGTCAAAGAGTTAATAAAGACAGAATGGAACAAGGTCGATAGGCGTTTTACGCTATCCAAAAAGTTTTAAAAAAAAAATGTATCCTTTTGAGGAGTCCGAGGTACTATCTTGGGTTATGCCACCTAAGGTAGACATAGCCATGTCCCATTTAGCAAAGAAAACCACTCTCCCTATGGAGGATGGTTCGTCTTTGAAGGACCCTATGGAAAGGAAGATAGATTCAGTTTTAAAGAAACAGTTTGTGTTATTAGGTCAGAATTTAAAGGTGGCTACAGCTTGTATGACTAGAACAATGAGAATTTGGTTAACTAATTTGGAGGAGAAGATTGACTCCTCAGTATCTAGGTCTAAGCTCCTGAAAGAGGTAGCTATCCTTAAAGAAACAACTAATTTTTCCTGTGATTCTTCCTTAGATATGGTGAAATTATTAGCCAAGTCATCAGCTCTTTCTGTAGTAGCTAGGCTCAGAGGGAAGGTTGTGATGGTGAGATCCAACAATCGAGCAGTGGTCAGGAATCAGGGAGGTACAAGGAGCAGAGCTCTGATGAGCGAAGCTCACAGATTACTGGCTTGGGCAGAAATCAATTTAGTGGCCCTAACAGCAACTTACATTTCCGGGAATCTAAATGTAGTAGCAGATTATTTAAGCAGAACAAGGATAGATCAGACAGAATGGTCTCTCAAGACAGCAGTTTTTCTTCAGATTTCAGAGAAATGGGGTCCTCCAGAGGTAGATCTAATGGCGTCCTACCTCAATTTCTGGTGCAGGAAGTTCTTTTCAAGATGGAAGGACCCGATAGCACTGGGTCAGGATGCTCTAAGGCAAGCGTGGGAATTCAGGCTAGCCTACATTTTCCCTCCAATACCCATGTTACTGGAGGTTCTAAGGAAAATAAGAAAGGAAAAAGCGGAGGCTGTGTTAATTGCCCCAAACTGGCCAAGAAGGGTGTGGTACCCTCTCTTAATCCAGATGGCGATAGAGCCACCATGGTCACTTCCACTTTGCAGGGATCTGCTAACTCAGGGGCCACTTTGTCATCCCAACCCAGCATTTTTACAACTGATGGCATGGAGGCTGAGCGGAGGTCTTTGCTTGCAAAGGGTATCTCATCAGCAGTAGCAGAAACCATTGTTGCAGGGAGGAAACCATCAACGGCTAAAGTTTATGGTCGAGTATGGAAAATGTTTAAGACCTGGTGCATAAAGAATAAGATTTCAGCTCATGAGATATCAAGTTATAAGGTTTTGGATTTCCTTCAGCATGGGTTCGATTTAGGCCTTAAACCAGCATCCTTGAAGGTGCAGCTGGCAGCATTATCGGCTATTCTGGCAGTCCAGTTTATTGATGACCTCTTAGTGAAGACATTTGTTAAGGCACTAGGGAAAGTTAGACCTACTATTAAAAAGGTTTTTCCCCCTTGGGATCTTAACTTGGTCCTAGATCAGTTATCTAGGTCAAAAGTTTTTGAGCCAATGCATAGCATTTCTATTAAGAATTTGACTATCAAGACAGCCCGCAGAGTGGGGGAAATTCAGGCATTGTCATGTAGGCCTCCTTATATGGTGTTCCATAAAGATAAAGTAGTTCTTAGAACTAAACCATCATTTAGATCTAAGGTTGTGATGGATTTCCACCTTAACCAAGAAATTGTTCTACCTTCCTTTTGTCCATCCCCTAAAAATGACAAGGAGCAAATTTTTCATAATTTAGACTTGGTTAGATGTCTTTCCTACTATCTAGACCGAACCAAAGAATTCAGGCAAACAGAAGCATTATTTATTCACTTCTTTGGTAAATACAAGGGAAAACCTGCTTCTAAGGCATCCATATCCCGTTGGATAAAGGAATGCATTAAGTTGGCCTATGAGGAGGCAAAGGCGAAGGTTCCAGAAAATTTAACTGCTCACTCTACAAGATCTCTGTCTACCTCCTGGGCTGCAAAGGCTGAAGCTTCTGCTACAGAAATTTGTAAAGCAGCCACTTGGGCATCCATTTACACCTTCATTAGACATTATGAAGTTGATGTTTTAGCATCAGCAGATGCAAAGTTTGGAAGGAAGGTCCTGGAAGCAGTGGTGTCTTCATGACGGTAAGATATTTTTTGCCTTCTAACTTATTTGAACTTGTATAGGGGTATATTAGGTTCTATGGCGCTTAGAATTCCCTCCCCTCTTGGTTCACTGCTCTGGTATGTCCCTTTTAGTGCCAGGTGGAGGACACGGAAGAAAGAGGGAAATTTACTTACCGATATTTATTTCTTTTTCTTCAGTGTCCTCCACACGGCACACCCTACCCTATTTTTCTCACCTATTCTGGTTAATTTTTACAGCTTGCCCAAGAAGGATAACTGATGGGAACTGCAGACGTGCGCTTTTTAACTATTGGTCCTACCAGCTGGAGGGCGGGGATTAACCCTTTTAGTGCCGTGTGGAGGACACTGAAGAAAGAAATATCGGTAAGTAAATTTCCCTCTTTCTCTGTCGTCCAATACAGGTTACTGGTAACTCTGAGATGTCCAACCATTGAGTTTCCCAGAGGCAGGAAATAAGGCAAGGATCAGGCACAAGGCCCCCAAAGTCACCAGAGCAGATATGAACCATCAGATCAAAGATAGCCCAACAACTAATGAAGTGTCAATGGACATTGAACAGGGTTATCAACACCCCAACTGTTACACAGCACAATGAACTAGGGCCAGCGGGGCTTAAAAGTGGAGGAAGCAGCAAGAACCGAAGAAAATCCTAGACAGGCAAGACTGCCTCCTGGCTTTTCCTCCCAAAGCTGGTGTCAGCCGATGCCAGCACATCAACATGGTAGTGCTCCGAAAAGATGTGCACAGACGACCAAGTGGCCGCCTTGCACAACTGATCAGCGGAGGCCTGATTCTTGTAAGCCCAAGAGGCCCCAATAGATCTTGTAGAATGAGCTGTGACCCAAAAGGGAGCAGGCTTCTTCCTTAGCTCGTAAACCTTACGAATGGTGGTCTTGATCCAGGGTGCAATAGTCACTTTGGATGTAGGTCCTCCTGCCCTGGGACCCTCAGGAATGACTAACAGTGTGTCGGATTGCCTGATAGACTCAGTGTGATGTACATAAATTTGAGATAATGCACCACGTCTAACAAGTGGAGTTCCTTCTTCTTGTCAGAGGTGTGCTCAGGACAGAAAGAATGCACCACAATCTCCTGATTTGAAGTGGAACTTCGAGGAGAAACTCCTGAGAAGTGCGAAGCACCACCTTGTCCTTGTGAAACACCAAATAGGGTGGCTTACAGGACAGCGCATGTAACTCCGTGTCACGGCAAACAGACACAATCGCCAGGAGAAAAGCCATTTTCCATGTCAACAGGCGTAGCGGAATAATAGCCAAAGATTCAAATGGAGGGTGCTGAATGCCCAAAACCAAGTTAAGATCCCACGGAGGAGCGGGATTCTTGAAGGCAGGACGGGCATGAGCAAAGCCCTGAAAGAAACCTTGACATCAGGAAGGATGGCAATGCGCCTCTGAAAGAAGACAGAAAGCGCAGAAGTCTGAACCTTAAGGGAACTCAAACTGAGGCCCTTATCCACACCATCCTGCAAAAAGGCCAGGACTGTAGGCAGATCAAATTCCTGAGACAGGTCTTTGTCAGCACACCAGGACAGATAGGTCAACCAGACACAATGGTAGATCTTGGAAGAAACAGGTTTGTGGGCACTAAGCATAGTAGCCACCACACCAGAAGAAAAACCCTTCTTCCTCAATATTGAGGATTCAAAGCTAGACGATGAACATCCTCCTTCCACAGGTAACCCTGTAGAAGAAGATCCGGACGGCAAGGGAGCTGGAATGGCTCTGCCACTGACAGATCCAAAAGCTCTGGAAACCAAGCCTGTCGAGGCCAGTACGGAGCAATCAGAGTGACTAGGCAGCATTCCAGTCGCAATTTCAATAACACCCTGTGCAACATTGGGAGGGGAGGAAAGATGTAGGCTAGAGGAAATAACCAAGGAATGGACAATGCATCCACCGCCAGAGCTAGAGGGTCTCTCCACCGAGAGCAGAACTTTGGATCCTTCCTGTTGTGTCTTGTTGCCATTAGGTCGATGTAAGGAAGACCCCAATTCTGAACAATGAGGGTGAACACCTCCTGGTTGCAGCTCTCACACTCCGCTGTCCAAGTGTGTTGACTGAGGAAGTCCGCCATGACTTTGTCTAAGCCAGGAATGTGCACTGCGGATATGGCAGGAACGTGTTCTTCTGCCCAGGATAAAATAGCCTTCACCCCTAACAAAGCGGCGAGACTTCTTGTTTCACCCTGCTTGTTGATGTAAGCCACGGCAGTGGCATTGTCGGATTGTACCCGGACTGGACAGTCTTCCAGCTGAGATGTCCAATGATGAAGGGCATGAAATATCGCCTGAAGCTCCAACACGTTGATGGGAAGGAGAGATTCCTCTGGTGACAGGCGACCCAGGACCGCTCCCCAGACGGAGAGGCTGGCATCCGTCGTCACCGTGGTCCAGAAGGATACCAGGAAGGACTTGCCTTTCAGCAGATTGGAGAGGTTGAGCCACCATGACAAACTCAGTTCAACATGAAGAGGAAGGGACACTGACATCAGAAGATCCAGAGGACCCTTGCACACCTGGATCACAAACCTCTGTAGTTCCCTGGTGTGCGCCATGGCAAATGGGACAGCTTGTATGGTGGAAATTAATTTCCCCTCTAGAGAGGAAAGCTTCTTGGCTGGAACAGGATCTTGAGCCAGAGCCACAGAAACCCTGTGGGCAATCTGGTGAGCTACCTCGTCCATGAGGAACACCATGCTCTTCTGAGTGTCAAAGAGAAGGCCCAGGAAGACCAGACTCTGGGATGGGACAAGATCTGACTTGTCCATGTTGATGATCCACCCGTGATGGGTGAGAGCATGAATGCATTGCTGAACCTGCTGATGAAGAAGTTCCGCAGAAGGGGCTTTCAGAAGCAGGTCGTCCATGTATGGAGTAACTCTGATGCAGTCCCGATGGAGAACGGACACTAAGGCTCCCAGGACACTGTTGAAAACTTGAAGAGCTGTAGTCAGACCAAATGGAAGAGCTGAAAACTGAAAATGCCCTCTGTTGTAGGTAAATCTGAGATACTGCCTGCTCTCTGGATGAATGGCGATGTGTAAATACGCGTCCTGAAGATCCAGAGATGCAAGGAATTCCCATCCATAGAGACTCCTGGTGATAATGAGTCTGAATCACAAATAAGGCAGCAGAAACATAGTGCTGTGCCTCAGAAATGTTGGCAAGAAGGCGTAATATATCCAAAGTAGGTGCACCCTGATGGACAGCCAGGGTAAGCTGTTCGGTCCAGACCACAATGGCCTGGTTTACCCATGCTGCAGTGAATGCTGTACTCATGGCAGAACCGGCAGTGGCAAAAATGGACTTGAGGGAGACCTCAAGTTTCTTGTCAGTCCAGTCCTTCAGAGTGGACGCATCAGAAACTGGTAAGGCAGTAGCCTGGAGATAGGAGCATCCACTTTGGGAGAATGAACCCACTGAGCAAGCGCTGCCTCAGAGAAGGGATAAAGCTTGGCAAATTTCTTGGACAGAGAAGGTTTCCTGTCTGAGGATTTCCACTCTTCAGACACAAGACAGTCAAGAGTGGGGTTAGGTAGAAAGCAAGTAAGAGGCTTTTTAGGCTCCTGAAATACATCTGAGGGATCAGAAGGGACCTCCTGAACTAAGGGAATGTTTAGGGTAGTCAAAACAGCCCTGATCAGGCCTTCAGCTGAGGGCTCCGGATCAGCCTCAAAGGGATCCCCAAAAAACAGCAGAACATTACTCAACATCTGAATCCACCAGCAGTTCCTCCTCAGAGGACTCTGATACGTCGGGTACTCCCCTGAGGTTTTGGCAGGGAAGACTTGACGGAGGAGGGGGTCTGCCAAGAATGGAAGCCCCTCTGTAACTGGGATGGAAAGAGTTGCAATGTAGACCTAAGGTCCCTGGTAGCAGTTTTGAACTCTTGCACCTGAACTGGCTCTAATGCATGGCTGGAGGTCCCTGGGAGACTCTCAGGGACATTAGAACATGCGGGGCATAAATGACCTGGGAATTCTCTAGGTAACCCTGATTGACAGGAAGAGCAATGAGCAATAGAGGATACAGAGACCTCAACATCCTTAGTCTTAGGTCTAGCCCCAAGTTCCAACGCTATAGACATTCTCACAGTGTCAAATAACCTTACAGCAGGGCTCAAAATTTCCACTCGCCACCAGCCAATTGCGAGTGAAAATTTAGCCCTGGCGAGTAGAAATTCAGCCCTGGTGGGTATGTTATGGCTTGCAGTGGCGAGTAACTTTTCAGGTCTGGCTAGTAGCAAAGGACTTCAAATTATAAGCCCTGCTTACAGTATAAGAAATCACCCAAGTACAGTGTGTAGGATTAAAGTTTCACCCCAGAAATTGCTAAAATAGACTTATCTGGCATGCGAAGGGTTAATCAGCAGAGGACAGAAGGAGAGTCCAAGCCCTGCATAGGGTACTCGTTCTGGAAATGGCACAAAATGGCTACAGCGGCGGGAGCCAATCAGAAATGAGCGTGTGAAGTAAGCGCTCATGGGAAATGTAGTTTTCCCAGAAAAAGTACCCAAACACTGCCCCAAGCCCCCTGAGTCCCCCAACACACTAGAAACGAACCGGATGATAGAGCAAGGGCAGAATAGAAAAATGAGCCATCTCTTAAGTCGCTAGGTTAAGCGGTTGCAGAGATATGTCCCAAACTGTACAGTACCATAAGAGTGAATAGAAGAATGGAACCTATGCGGTTAAGTGTGCGGAACTCAAATTTTACAAAATTGAAACAGTAAGATAAAAATGCATGAAACATCACTAAAACATGTTAGGATACAAAAAAAAAAAAAAAAAAAAAGCTAAAGGGTTAAAGTACCATATAAACCTGCTCCAAAACACCCAACAGACATACAGATGAACCCAATGAGTGCAGGAGTGTGCAATAGGAACTCCAAGGACAAACACCTTTGCGGAGGGGCACTGTGGGACATGTGGACCTGCAGCACTCAAAGGGTTATGCACCTTTCCTGCAGATCTTCTGTCTTCAGGCTACCATGCATTAAGAAGAAGCCTCTGTGGGCAACTCCTGAGGAAAGAAGTTGTAGCCAAGACTTTCCTCCCAGGGCTTAAGGTCCACAAAAACACCTGGTTACTGAGCTAGCCACATCTAATAGCATGGTCAGTTATGGTAATCCACCTACTGGTGGTATTCCATTTCTAACAGAAAAATAAAAAAAATTAGCTAAAAGTATAGCAGAACTGTTCTCTTGCCTGTGTCTTCTCCAAGGAACAAATCTTACTGGAGCTGATTGGCTAGCTGCAGCCAAGGAGGGAAGGTAGGCTCCAACCCCTGCATACAATTCTAGAATTGTTCCTGCCTACAATTAAAGGGCCAGATCGCCTACCCAGAGTTACCAGTAACCTGTATTGGATGACAGAGAGAGCTTTTTATGTCTTTTTAAATATGGGTCTCTGGTTACATTTGTCTGAATTTCTTTACATGCCAATGCCTTTCAGTTTAACTTTGACAGCATCTTGCCAACTTAATGGTGTTCCTGTGTAGCTATTACCCCTGCCTTCTGTAAATTTATAAATAAGCTGTGAATTTAGCTAGCACCTAATTTTGAAGAAGACATCAAAACTGCAGTACAATATTATTATTATAAATAAGACATTTTATGTGCTTTTTGGGGAGTAGAAAAAGAAATGGGGCTGTTGTATCATGTGGCATAATGTGAAAATTACAGTAAACTGAAACATTTCCACATTCCTGTAATCCACTGCAACAAATTCACCAAGTACTCAAGTGAAGTTTATTAAAAAAAAAAAAGAAAAAGTAAAGGAAGCTAAATAAATACACAAGACTCCAAAACAAGGGGTCCAAACTATACTCATATAGTGTGCTCAAAAAGACTAATCCTCACAAAAAAAAAAAAAAAAACAAAACACAATACTCTGTGCTCTGCAGTTTTTCATGCATGCAAACCAGAACTTCTTTCATGTCCCATTGTAATCCATAGCAGCAAAACATAGGTTGCAACAAGCATAAAATAGAATAAGCACTATTACATGCAAAACACTGTGATTGGACAATGTACACCTAACTCATGAAGATGTCTCATGGTGTGTAACTCAATTTTTCAAATTTATGTCTACAAGCCCTTTAAGTCTCTTTTATAGTGGATACAATAAACAGATTGATGTTTTTATCAAGATCAAGATTGTGTTGATTATATCCATGTTGCAACCAATCCATAGTATGACTATAGTCAATTCAAAGCTCTGGATTAAAACTGTAAATTATAACAAAAGAAAAAG
This sequence comes from Rhinophrynus dorsalis, assembly GCA_037306005.1. Lineage (NCBI taxonomy): Eukaryota > Metazoa > Chordata > Amphibia > Anura > Rhinophrynidae > Rhinophrynus > Rhinophrynus dorsalis. The sequence goes on from CM074721.1 coordinate 496,139,810, forward strand.
ATAACCCTGCAGAGCTAGCACACCTACAATACTCAAGACATAGTAACATAGTAAATTAGGTTGAATAAAGACACAAGTCCATCAAGTTCAACCTTCTCCTCATACCCCCGTAACTGAGAATTTTATAGCTTTCCTGCTACCAATTTAGTCCTTCCTGATCTGCCTACTGATAAACAGTATAACTCTGTATGTTCCCTTTGGAAAGAAATGTATCTAATCTTCTCTTAAATGTATCCATTGTATCTGCCATATCCACCTCCCAGTGGGACAGCACAGACTTGGGACAAAATAAAGCCACTTTTATTGCAGTGGCTAATTACTGGGGATTTCCATTAATTAATTGGTCAGAAAACTTATAAAAGATTGCTGGGGCATATGCCAGCTTGCCAAGAGTTTAAAAAAAAAAACAACAACAACAAAAACAAAAAAAAAAAAAGAGAAGCTCAACAAAATATAAAAAAAAAAAAGCCATCGTGAAATGCTCAAAACCTAAAGTGACTCAACAAAGGAGATTCATATAGGTTAGACTGAAAATTCCACTAGAGGAAGTAGGGTAATGCATAAAGAAACCACCAAACGTGTCAGAAAATAAAATACTCCATGGTAAGTGCTTTTTATTATTATTATTATTATTATTATTATTTTTATATAAAGCATCATGGTGAAATCTCTGAAACTGCCAGGGCATAAACCAGCTTGACATAATTAGTGGTCAAATACTCATGATCGATTGCCAGAGCATATACCAGCAATGGCAACACGTTACACACCTGATCCACATTTTGTTGGCCTCCCTCAAAGGCAGAATGAGAAACTCCAAAAGTGTGAAACAGCCCCTATAAATACCATAATTTCTGCCGGTGGCCAAACGTAGGAGCTGTCTCAATACCAATATGAGTGTAAAGCGCTGTGGAATCTGTGTGCGCTATATAAATAAAGGGTTATTATTATTAATTAACCAATCAGTTTGATAGAACGGATTGCTGTGATTCAATTGGACAAAGGTTTGTGATTGATGGAAAAGGAAACCGAATAAAGCAATAATGTAAATACTGGCAGAAAAAGAAGAGGATACAATGCGCTGTGTGTGTTATAGAGTCTTAAAGTCCACATGTAAAATACTAAAGGGAATCCCAAAACTGTCTTGGATATAAGTATCAAGCACACAGATGTGGTTCTTTAAAGTTCAAATGGCATAAAAGTTCCAATTTTTGTTTCTCCTTGGTCTGCTGCTTCTTCTTGGGTGCTCACAGTACCACCCTAGGAACAAATTCTGACAAAACAAAAAGAAGAGCGCAAAAACCCATATGAGAGTAGCACCTGTATATGTACTTTTGTGAACTTGACCCCCATCCAATGTGCTTGTACTCACATGATGACTATAAGGAGTGTGCCTTCAGAGATATCAAATTACACATTTCTCCACTCTGGCTAGGGATTCCTTGATTGCTGTAGAATCAGTCCTTCAATTCTGAAGCCCTTATATGTAGATGTGGTCACTCCTCTAAAAGCTGGACTAGGGGATAAACAGAAGAGGCTGGGCAAAAAGCCCTCTAAGGGTAACACCGTAGGACAAAATAAATACCCAGCCCTAGAATATTCCCCTACTTACCAGATGTAGCTGGTATAAAGGCATGTAGACTTAAAAGAGATTGAGCTGTATGTGTAACAGAAGCACCAGGAATCGCCTGTGATCATAAATAACAGGAGTATTTAATACAAAATAACAACTTTAAAATGATATACTATTAAAAGTAAAATATTTGAGATTAATAGGGATAAATATTCCCATATAATAAAACCTTTTTCTAAATTTTTCGTGAGAGAACCTCTCCATCAGGGATATCGATTTACACTTACAAGCATTAAATACTAAACTCTTGAGAAACTTGATCCAATCTGATACAGAAAACTATACAACGTAACACATACCTCAAGTTGGCAACAAACACATGAGTCTCAATGATGCGGACCATCAATCCACCGGATGATAGCGTTGGGATGCATCCTATCCAGACCTCCGTAGCATTCATCTAAAAAATCAGAACAGTTTAAGTGTATGTATATAAAGGATGCAATACCATAAAGACATAATATGTGAAAACCCGCCTAATGAACCTTTACTAGTCACAATAAATATATACTTGAATGAATTAGATATTCAAGAGTAGTTTTACCTAATAGATATACGAGCAATCTCTACAATCTACACAAGGCTAAAATTAGCCAAATTTAAAATACCAAGTTTATATTAAAAACTTACATATGGTATGATGATAGATCTCCCAACATCACACACAGTCTCTCCTGGCCAGGAAGATGCACCCGCTAACTGCAACGCGTTTCACACCAAAGGTGCTTTATCATGCAGACAAGTAAAGCGAATATGTGGTTGCAAGTACCGGCTATTTAAACTTGCTGATTAATTACTTCTAAAAGTAACAGTCTTTCTCTAATCTATGAGTTTTCTACTGGGGAAAACGTAAGCATATTACATAGAGAACAACATTTAACCCATTCTTTACAGTAAATTTATACATTGCATAAAGTACAAATATACATTCTACATATCAGTATTTTTACAAATCAATACTTTTATATTACACTATTTGGAAACATGGTCCCTAGGGTGTAGATCCAATATGCCTCATGTTTATTAAGGAACTTCTTATAGTCATCATTACGAAAATCTAACTTTACTCTGTCAAAGGCAAAACCCTTGAACAGTGTGGCTTTTCTTGCATGTTTTTCATCAAATTGACATGAGAGAGTGGGTCAACAATCCTTTACCAATATTTCTTTTGTGATCCCGTGATCACCCGTGATCTGGGCGACATTCTGTCCACTCGCTGATACTGCTCTCCTATTGGCTGCGCTGTACTGCTCCTCCTAGTGACAGCCTTTTTATACCCTGGGCTGTCACTCTGCTAGTGCCCTTTCGTGGTGTACCTGATGCCTAGCGCTAGTTTTGCTATCCTGATACCAGTGTATGACCCTGGACTGTCTGATCACGCCATTAGTCTCTGTGTACCGATTCGGATTGGCTGACGTTCCTGCTTCCTGTTCTGACCCGGCCTGGCTGACGTTCCTGCTCCGTGTACCGACCCAGCGAGACCGACGTTCCTGCTCCGTGTACCGACCCAGAGAGACTGACGTTCCTGCTTCCTGTTCCGACCCGGCTTGGCTGACGTTCCTGTGCTGTGTACCGAATCGGCTTGGCAGTGGTTCCTGCTCTCTGCTTGCCTGGCAGGGCAAATCCCGGCAGTTCCGGCTGCTTACTGTTGCACGGTTGCCTCATATCAGTATCTCACTGCTCCAGTACTCCAATACCTTGCTCGATCCTGCCTGGTGGCTCAGAGTCTTAGTGTGCCAGTATCCTCTCACACCTTGCTGCATTGCTTGGTCTTTACTTTGGTTCAGTAGGGAACTTCCCGTGGTTGCCGTTATCCAGACCATTGCGATTATTAAACCTTTCGGGGGTGATGCCTCGTTACCGACTTGCTATACCAGTGTGGGTTGCTTCCAATAGTCTGTGCGTAATGATTCCATAGGTCAGTTGGGCGCTTCCGGTTGCCATCCATTTTATGTGAAGCACATTAACCCTTTGTGGATAGCAAGAGCATTGGTGTTGACAGCTCCGTTGGGCTTCCGTTTGGCACGAGCTCTGACCAGCCTATTGTAGTCCACGGTGGGCGTCCACCATTGTAGAACCGTGCAAATCATCGTTGTTTGTCTGCCATTACAATTCTGTCATTGTCACCTCCTGCTGCCTTAGGCGACATTGTGCCGCAGCTATTGCTAGCCACTCTGCCAGTGGCTCCACTGTATAAATCGGACTCTTACACTGTATCAAGATATTACCTGACCTGTGTCAGTATTGTGTTTGTGTACCATACTGGACCCGTGGGTGGGTAAACCTGCTGGTAACCTGTCCTGTGTCAGTTTGATGCTATTTACTGGACCCGTGAGGGTTACATTATTCCTTGTGTGTTTCAATAAAATTGTGTTCTTACCTAAACCTAACGTGTCTGAGTGTACTGAACTGTAACATCCATGTACTTTAAGCCGCAAGGGCACTCTAACATATATATAACTCCAACACTACCACATGACAGGAAATGCTTAATGGGATTACTAAAATTGTTTCTATCTGTAATTTCTCCCATCTTTTTAGGACAATTGGCACATATAGAACAATTTCCACAGTGATGCCAACCCGTCACCAGTGACGTGACATTAAATATTGAACCTATATTTAGATCCGTATGTTGATAATTCCTATTTACCTTTAAAACAGTTGGTGCAAGTAGATTTTTTAAATTAGGATTTTTCTTACAGATAACTAACTTTAGTTGGAATACTTTTTCTCAATATCTTACCTTCCTTAAGAATAGGTCATAAATGATCTAGAATTTTTATACCTTTATATATTTGGGTGGAATAGTTGGTAATAAAAACATCCCTTATTCGTGATTCCTCTCTAAATCTTTATTCTCCCATATTTTACCATCCACCTGATTTACTTTATATTTATTCAACTTTTTATATTTACCATCATTTTTATTGCCTACTTTTTGATCATTACTCATAATTTTATTTTTACTTTTAATGTCCTTATCTCTATTAGAATCCTCATTTTTGTTCTTATTTCTCTTATTATAAATGTTAACATCTTTTATTCCCAAAGTCATCTTTTCCACTAATTTTCCCCAAATATATAAAGGTATAAAAATTCTAGATCATTTATGACCTATTCTTAAGGAAAATAATATATTGAGAAAAAGTATTCCAACTAAAGTTAGTTATCTGTAAGAAAAATCCTAATTTAAAAAATCTACTTGCACCAACTGTTTTAAAGGTAAACAGGAATTATCAACATACAGATCTAAATATAGGTTCAATATTTAATGTCACGTCACCGGTGACGGGTTGGCATCAATGTGGACATTGTTCTATATGTGCCAATTGTCCTAAAAAGATGGGAGAAATTACAGATAGAAACAATGTTAGTAATCCCATTAAGCATTTCCTGTCATGTGGTTGTGTTGGAGTTATATATATGTTAGAGTGCTCTTGTGGCTTAAAGTACGTGGCACGGACAAAGAGGGAATTTAAAAAGAGATTATACGAACACAAAAGAAATATTGCTAAAGGATTGGTGACCCACTCTCTCACGTTACTTTGATGAAAAACATTCAAGAAAAGCCACACTGTTCAAGGGTTTTGCCTTTGACAGAGTAAAGTTAGATTTTCGTAATGGTGACTATAATAAGGTCCTTAATAAACATGAGGAATATTGAATCTACACCCTAGGAACCATGTTTCCAAAGGTGTAATGAAAAAATATTGATTCATAAAAATATTGATATGTCGAATGTATATTTGCACTTTATGCAATGTATAAAGTTTCTGTAAAGTATGTGTTATATGTAGTTCTGTACGTAATATGCTTACCTTTTCCCCAGTAGAGGACTCTTAGATTAGAGAAAGACTGTTGCTTTTAGAATTAATTAATTGGTAGGTTTAAATAGCCGGTACGTGCAACATCACACATTCGCTATACTTGTCTGCATGATAAAGCACCTTTGGTGTGAAACACGTTGCAGTTAGCGGGTGCATCTTCCTGGCCAGGAGAGACTGTATGTGATGTTGGGAGATCTATCATCATACCATATGTAAGGTTTTAATATAAACTTGGTATTTTAAATATGGCTAATTTTAGCCTTGTGTAGATTGTAGAGATTGCTTATATATCTATTAGGTAAAGCTACTCTCGAATATCTAATTTATTTTATCAAAAATATATTTATTGCGACTAGCAAAGGTGCATTAGATGAGTTTTCTTTGTGTGTGGGTGGACACCCTTTCAATGCCAGTTCCTTTTTTCCTCTCTGTTGTCTAAAGGCCAGTTGCGTGTGATGTCCAAATCACATTATTTGTATTAAATGTATGTGTTGGATAGTGTGCAATAAAAAAAATTATATTTTTTATATATATATCATTTTGTGATGGTTTGTTGTGTACTTTAGACACTGGCCAGAATTTTTGTGAGTTTAAGGTTTCCCGACTTGAGGCAAGAGATCAGTGCTCGATCCTTACTGTTGATTATTTCAATACCATCCGAGTTGTACTTCAAGAGTAATTGAGTGATAAAGCTTCCCCCTCCCGCCCCTTATACTGATGTAACACTGCACTAGACTGTCCGGATGGATCACAGAGAGGGACAGTCTTCAGTGAGCATAAAGAAAATCTGTCAAGGGGGACAGGGCTTTCATTGTTCTCACAGTAAGAAGATTGTCCCTTGCTGTGAGCAGTCTGGTCTGTGGACCAGATTCCACATATGAGGGGAGGTGGCTTACACTAGTTAAAAGGGGTGGGAGGGGGATACTTTATCATTCAATTACTCTAGAACTACAGCTCTGACAGTATTGAAATAATGCTCTCCATGACCCAAATACTATAAATATTCATCAAAGCTACCATCCCTTTAAATCCCTGTATGGCATCATATCAGAACTTAGAATAAACATATATTTATTAACATAACAGCATAAACGTGCAATATATCCCTATGTGTTTTGTGATATGCTAATCACTTTGCCAGTATGAACATAATGGTGACATGATGTTTCAAACACTGTGGCTGTCATATGAGTCAGACACCGTTCAGAAGAGATGGTTCCAGCACTGTAATTGCAGGGATATAAAAATTTGTATTTATCATCATCAATGCACAATGTTTCTGTGGTTCACCCATTCATCAAGTGCTACCACATACATCTTACATTGTGATTTAAATACACAAAAGAGTGCCAAAATCAGAGAAACAAGCATCAGCTAGAATTAAATAGATTAATCACTTCTCAAGTCAAACTGAGTATCACCACTAACCTTGTGAAATGTGTATGTCTGTTTACTTCAGTCAGCTATTTTGCTGTTGACTTGTGTGTGTACAGAACAGCTGATAGGAACATTGTGTAGGAGAACCACTGTGTATCATATAACTCTTTGAATGCTAGAGGGGTGTGCAATGCATTGCAGAGGTAAATCAGTGGTATTTGAAGTATTTACTTCAAAGCAGGCAGGAAGCAACATAAAGGGATAGTAATACTTAAATATTACTAATCCCCATATTGTAGGCATGTTAAAAAGAATTTAATTGTCCCCAGTGTCATCTCTCAAACCTTTATGGTTTGAGAGATAACCGCCCACCAAGTTCCCCCTCCCCTTCTTTCCTGTAGTCAGCGTTATAGCTGACTGCAGGGGAAGTCTGTTGTATGACAGTCAGGCGGCTCTGCAGAAGAGTCGACAACACGTTAGTAAAAAATAATTTTCACTGAAACTGTCTTCTGTGTGAGCTTGGTTTGCAAGCACATGTAGAAGACCGTTTCAGTGAGAATGCATACACAATATTTATTTTATGATTAACAATTTTTGATCTCTGTCAGTTATGCAATGTAGTTCTGCTCAAAACCTGAAACCTTAGGGCCATATGTATAAAACAACAAATGAGCAATTCTGGACCAGATCAAGTGCACCATAGACAACCAATAATATCCCTATTGGTAACAGCTTTATGATGATGCTTTTTAACCTCTTGAATGATACTGAGATTGCTAACACATTGGGCCATATGTTCAAAACAAAAGTGGAGGAGTTCTGCCACCATTTGCACTATGGCAGAGAACTAAACCTTCCAGAAATTCCCATTGATTTAAACAGGGATGTTAATCCCCTTGAATGTGTTGGACACCTGAACTCCACTGTTCTTTTGAACATACTACCTATTGCATAGCATAGATCTTTCATTCAAGGGGACCATATGGGTTTGCAACACATTGCTTCTCAACGAGTACTCAACCCCTATTATTTTAAAGGGTTAAATGCTTAATTTAAATCAAAGGGAATCTTTATTTGTTCACTCTGCTGCAGATTGTTTGCACCACTGATGCTTGTATACTTTTGGTCCATAGTGACAGCAGTGGATTTTAATTCACCACGTCAGTGTTGATAAGTATGTGCATCAGTTGAGAATTGCCCAGTGTGGCGTAGTTTGGTTTGCGCCATTATTTCTCCACTTGTTATTTTATGCATATTACACTGGGGGGGGGGTGAATTAAATTTTTAACCTTCTGTTTGCCAGAGGTATGCAGACAGCGAGTTGCACCCTCCTCGGGCATTCAACAACGGGATAAAAACACGGCGTAATAGTAGATTGTGGGGGTTCATGTAGCAGAAAAGTGGTGCAATTCTGGAGCAGACCAACGACACAAAGAAAAACAAATACAAATGTCCATAGATTTCAATTGTGTTTTAACGTCTTGAACGCGAAGCGATGCTTTGCCGAACTCTCTAGCATTCAAGGGGTTAAAAAGCCATATGTAGGTCGATATAAAAATTTGTTTGGTCCCTGTGGTGCCGTTGGACTGCCCCACAAACGCACCACTTAATTCTTCAGCCTCGGATTATGTCCGGAGCTTCGACTCCCAGCATGCCTCGGTGCAGATTATACCGCAGCCAATCAGTAGAGGGATTGCTTCCTGCAGCCATCACAAAGGGAACTGCTTCTGCAGGTAGGATACGTCTGTGTTACTATGATTGTACATAAAGCTAGTGTTTACTGCTGTGAATGACTGGGATGCATAATATAGCATGCTGGTGCTTTGTGTTGTAATGTAGTGCTTGACTTGTCACACACGGTAAAATATTTCTTCTCCGACAGCTCTATTTATAACTGATTGCAGGGCAGCTAGTTACTGCAACACTGTCCCAATGTACCAGCAAATCCTCTTGTTAGACTGCAGGGATGGGAAACCTGTGACCCACCAGCAGCTCATGACAGCAGTTCCCATTATCGGGATGATGGAAATTGTAGTTCTGAGCAGCTGGAGGTCCTCTGGTTGCCCAGGCTGTGTTAGAGGACGCATACTGCACTGGAATGGGGTCCAGCTTCTCGTGCAAAAGACATTATGTACTTAATATAATGGTAAAGAATGTATCTTTATTCTGTATAATATCTGCACTGGATATTGATATTAAATATGTCACAGTGTGTACAGTGATACTGAATATATCTATACAATTAGAACGACTGAACTGCAGTGCATATTGATGCTGAGTGTCCCTATACAATGATAATGATCACTGTAAAAGGATGCTGAGTATCTATTTACACTATTAATCAACATATTTTAATATGCTGACAATAAACACCCTGCATTGCATAATATCATTGAGTATAATTATATTGAGTATCTCTAATCGCTGAACAAGTACATGCTACACTGTATAATGATAAAGTGTATCTCTATAGTCTGATTATGATCACTCTGCACTCTGTTTCATGGTACCACGTATATTTATACACTGGTTATGATCATTCTGCTTTGTATAATTGTATTGAGTTCTTCTAACCACTAATAATGAACATGCTGCACTATATGGAATATATCTATACATTGCTAATGAACACACTGCACTGATACACTGACAATTATCACACTGCACTGTATAATGGTACTGAGTATCATTATACATTGATAAAGAACAGGTTGTATTGTATTATGTTATTGGGTATCCCTGTACACTAATACTGGACATGATCATTATCAGTGTATAGAGGTACCCAGTTATTATGAGGTAAAAGTGTAGTAAATTGTCAGTGCTTCTTATGACTCATATTCTACCATTCTCTTTCACCCCCTCAGGATGAATACATTACACGTGATTCCTGGAAGCATGCAGGTTTCTGAGGTAAGACTATGTGTTCTATTACAGTATACACAAGTTGGTATTGAAAGTATTACAGTATATACACAGTGAAAGCATTGAAAGCATGCCCTAGTGGTGTTACTGAAGTATTACAGTATACATATTGTACATTCTGGGGAAATTTTATAACAGGGTGCAGATGCAAATTCCTGCTAACTTAAATGGGGACTTTAACTCCTTGAATGCTAGTGATTTGTGTTGGCGGCCTCTTTAACATTCAAGCATTTAAAAGTATTATTTAAATCATTGGCAGTTTCGGGAATTCTTTCTTGTCCCCTATTGTGTAATTGGTTTGCTCCATATCTGCTTTAAAATGCCAGAGAGGTACCCAACACAGTGCAATGCAATGCTTTGGCTTCCTATCTGGCATTCATGGGGTTAATGCTTCTTGGTACATCAATCTCAGTGGTAGCTCTGAGCTGAGCAGTCAGTTGTTGGGCCTCCAGCTGTTGGGTACTACAACTCCCAACATCCCCAGCCGGCCATTTGTTAACCCTTTGAGTGCTGGAAAGGCGTCCAATGCATTGCAATGCGCTAGACTCCTCTCTGGCACTCAAAGGGTTAAGCATTTGCGTGCCAAGGTGGTACGCAACACATTGCTGTGCAATGTGATGCGTACCTCTCTGGCAATCAAAGGGTTAAATATATTACTGCACATTGACACTGAGGCTGATGTACTAAGAAGAACTGGAACAATTCTGGAGTGAAGCAAATGTCCTATAAGGGAACAATACCAAAGGATTTTAACTCCTTGAATGTAGAAAGTAGAGAGGTCTCCAACGTATTCAAGGGGTTAACAGCCCCATAAGACTAGGGTTGCACCAATACGGATACTGGTATCGGTGCCGATACCAGCATTTGCGCGAGTACTTGTACTCGCACAAATGCGGCCGATGCCAGCACCGATACCCTGTGTCAGGGTCGGTGCTGCAGAGAGGGAGCCCGGGGAGCTTCTCACAATGCTTCCCGGTCACCTCTCTCCCTACTGCAGCGTCAGAGCGTTGCTGTGGGTTACCATGGCAAAGCTCCAACGCTGACCTCTGCCGGGGCTCGCGAGAGAACACCGAGCACCCGGCAGAGGAGAGTAAGGGAGGCAAGATGGGGCAGCGGGTGGTGAAAGAGGCAGAGAGTGGAGTCAAGAGGGAGAAAAAGAGGCAAAAGGAGGAAGGATCAGGAGACAAAAGGAGGGGGGCCAAGAAGAGGCAAAAGGAGGGGGATTAGGAGGGAGAGAGAGGCAAAAGGGTGGGATCAAGAGTCAAGGAGGGGGAGAAAGGGGGATCAAAAGGGAGAGAAAAAAGCCAAGGCAAAAGAAGGGGACTATAGAGGGGTAGAATGAAACAAAAGGTGGGAATCAAGAGGGGGAGAAAGAGGCAAAAGGGGAGAGTTAAGAGGTGGTGTGTATGTGTGTGTGTGTGTGTGTGTGTGTGTGTGTATATATATTTCAAGTACTCACCAATACCAATTACCAATACTTTTTTGTGGTCATTTGCCAGTTTTCCAAGTACCTAAAGCATATAGGAAAACTGGCAAATGACCGCAAAAAAAAGGTATCGGTAATTGGTATCGGTGAGTACTTGAAAAAAGTATCGGTACTCGTACTCGTACTCATAAAAAATTGGTATTGGTGCATCTTTACATAAGACCAGTTAGAATTTTTATTTGTCCTCTGGCATGCATGTAGTTTGTTCCACATTTTTCTGTTCTTCGGCCTCCCAGTGTTAGTTATGTACAGTGGGGGATTTGCATTGTACTTGCATTGAGGGAATATATGAATTGAGGGGGATGTACAAATCTGCAGTCAAATTATGTGGGCCTTATGTATAATGTTAATCTTAAAGTGCTATGTGTTCGATACCTCTCTAGCATTCAAAGTTTTACAGACTCCATTTAAAGGGACAGTTATACTTAAAATGTAAAAAAAATATATGTTGTAGGGTTATCCCCTGAGTAAAACAAGGATATTCCCACTGCTGAGAGATATTTTATTAAAACATTATAACAGCTCAAACTTTTTTAGGTGCAATATCACAGTGGCCTGAAAATTTACAGTGGCGCTGTTGCTACACCATCCTATGGACTGCTCTGGTCTGTAGATCATAAATCTCCATATGATGGTGTAGCGCCACTGTAAATTTTCAGGCCACTGTGATATTGCAACTAAAAAATTCAAGTTTAAGCTGTTGTAATTTTTTAATAAAATATCTCTCAGCAGTGGGAGTACCTTTGTTTTACTCAGGGGGATAAACCCTACAACATATATTTTTTACATTTTAAGTATTACTATCCCTTTAAATCAATGTAAATGTTCATGTCTCTTGTATGGTACAGCTGGATTGCCCCAGAACTGGTGCACTTTCTTTCTTTTTCTCCCCCTCTCTGTGTGTGTGTGTGTGTGTGTGTATATATATATATATATATATATATATATATATATATATATATATAATATCACAGTTTTGATATTTCAGAAGTGAAGGTTCTTATTGTAATTTTATGAGCCTGGCATAAAATATCAGCTTTGATGAATACGTTAACCATGCACAATAACCAAATTGTGACTATATTGAACAGTCTACTCATGTATTAAAAACAAGTTTGAGATTAGACAATACAGAGCAAACATAACTATACTGTACAGATGCTAGCTGGAAGTACATTATGTTGTAGATTAACCCTTTGAGTGTCAGAGGGTATCCAACGCATTGCTCTGGCATTTACAGGGTTCAAGTTCAAACGGGACTACCACCCTTAAAAACATTGTCCCAAATAATCCCCCATCTGGCGACTAGCTGCTCAGTAGCGCTAGTCGCCAGAATTACTACCGCATTCTTGAGAATGAGCCACTACTCCGGGACCGACAGTCAGGATGGAGAGCAGACAACTTTCCATAGTGACGTCTGCACGCCTGCGCTGTCAGTCCCGGAGTAGTGGCTCATTCTCCTGAATGTGGTAATGATTCTGGTGACTAGTGCTACTGAGCAGCTAGTCGCCAGATGGGAATTTTTGGGACAATATTTTTTTAAGGGTGGTAGCGCACCCAACATTGAAAGAGGAACTATGTCCTACTGCATCTGCACATAAGATCAGGAGCAAACCCTGCTTTTTTTTAAGGGTGGTAGCGCACCCAACATTGAAAGAGGAACTATGTCCTACTGCATCTGCACATAAGATCAGGAGCAAACCCTGTACGTATGTACAGTATCTTGCTGGTGGATTGGTAAATCCTGTGAATATTGTATTACATTATATACAGTAGGCCTATTGGAATTACAGTAATGCACACAATAGGAATATTTATAGTAAAAACTGTGTTTCCATGAGAGGGTCCCTCCACTATGTATTTTGATTTGAATGTTAGGCAGCAGGGGTCCCTGGGGTATCAGGTATTCCTTCAGAGGTTTTATCTGTTTCCCCAGTCGTTTATCTTCCCACTGTACAAAAGAGAAATCTTCCCCTGCACATCACACATCCAAGGGGTTAATATACCTTTTGTTTCCTCAACTCCTATTTAAACTTTTTAAAGAAATTGTGAAGCCCTTTGGTAGACTTGAGGGCAACATATGCAGCCTTTGTGGTGAATCTGGTTGCCTGTCACTGGGATATGTACATCATTATTAGTTACTTATTTTTTATTTTATTTTACTTACTAGTTGAAGACAGTGCTACTGCCAGCCGGTTGCAGGGCAGTCATGTGCAGTAGAGACTGCCCGTGCCGCGGCTCATACAGAGAGCATCCAGCTCTACTGCGCATGACTGTGTCGTTGCACACATTTTAGCGAATTTTATAGTTGTGGTTAATTTCTATCCAGTAGAAGGACCCTGTCCTTTCTGAAGATAGGAAATAGCTTTCATAGTGTGAGTGAGCTAGTTCCTATCCTGCTAAAGGACCTTTTTGCCCCCTAGTGGTCAGGTCCTGTATAGGGATTGGAACTAGCCAGCTCAAACTGAGAGAGCTAGTTCCTATCCTGCTAAAGGACCTTTTTAGCGTCCAGTAAGAAGGTACTGGACGGCACACGTCTAACACTTTGAGTGCCAGAGGGGGCTTACCCCTCTGGCACTGAAAGGGCTAATGCCATCCTTACCTTCTACAAGCTACAAATATTATAAAGTTAAAATTTTGGATGCCTAGCTATGCTAGAAAATACATAATGGTTTCAACCTTAATAAGAACAGCCTGACCCAAGGACAACCGAACAGTCCCGGATCCTTTCATTCAGATGACAATAGCACTCTTAAGGGTTAAATGGGACTCTAAGGGTTATATCGCTTCTTGGCCTTTTGGCTAAGATCAAGTGTAGTATCTGTCCCTTTGGCATCTTGGGGGACGGAGAGGCACTTGGTCTGACGCCATGGCTGGGGAGCGGGAAGCCCGAGGTGCTATTTTCCTTTGCAACACGAAGCACATTGATCCATGCACGAGCCCTGGTGGAGCACTGGCACGCACACGGACTTTTATTTTTTCTCACTTCTTTGCCCTGGCCTTCCAGGCAGGGCACGAAGAATTTTTACAATGCCGGCCGGGAGGCTGGGGCCTTAACAGGCACTATTTATATTATTTATTTCACTGTGCACGTTTTTTTGCACGGCTGATTTATGGATTTTTGCACTATTTATTTTTTTTAAGCACTTTGCCCACGAACACAAGCACTTACAACACTGAAAATTGCCGCAGTGGGGCCGGGTCGGAAGACTCGAGCTTTGGTGGTGGGGGGGGGATGGTTGATGTGCCTTTGGGCCTCCACCCCCCCTGAAAGACTCGGAGGCTCCTCTCCCCGGAGGGAGTTGAAGAGAGAGGCCCTGGGTGTAAGACCCCAGGGTGAAGACCCTTCTCTCCCTTCGGGGGGAGGAGGACAAGCTAAAGGACCCCCTGATCCTTCAATGGAGAGGGGGGTTGAAGGCTGGCCCGGCCCCTGGAAATGCACTGGAGCACCAAATCATTGGACACAGAGCACGACCGGAGGCGGGGAATGCACGGGATGCACAGCAAGAGTCTTCACAGCACCTCGGGCTAATCAATAACATCTAAGGGTTAAATCCTTCTCCAGCAATGTATTTAAATATTGACATGTGTCTTTTAATACACGACATGAGAATCTTGCTCTGTTAAGCAGTGAGACATTCTCATGTCCAGATTTGGATTCCAGCAAATTTGATATATTACATTGCAAACCTTCAATTTCAATGCTATTTTGTAAAATAATATGTTTTGCAAAATTAAAACTTCCGTTCAATTGGATTTCGATCGTTAGTTCTCTGTACCATGTGACCAAACAGTCACATGGCCTGCTGACGTCACCAGGGTCTTTCTGCTGGATAGGAACTACCCGCTACCATTGTTATATAGGATTATTATCAAAGGGTATGCACTGTGGAATATGGGGGAGCTTTATAAAGAAATAATAGTGGGCACTGTGACATTATTATATAGGATTATTATCAAAGGGTATGCACTGTGGAATATGGGGGAGCTTTATAAAGAAATAATAGTGGGCACTGTGACATTATTATATAGGATTATTATCAAAGGGTATGAACTGTGGAATATGGGGGAGCTTTATAAAGAAATAATAGTGGGCACTGTGACAGGTTGAGGATGAAAAGAAATGGAATCGAGTTCAGTGCTTCCCAAATCCCTTCTCTGTTAATCCAGGCAAATGCAAACAACCCTTCCCCCCACCTAAAGCCATTTCCAGATTTGGTTCTGAGGGGGGGGAAAGCAGTTGTTCCTGTATCTGATTTGTCCTGGAATCTGCATTATATCCGCTCCTGAATTGTCACTCTATAAACACTGTAAAAATAAGAAGAACCCTTTTGTGAAGGGAAGATTTCTCTTGCTTCAGGCAATATGGCCTTTCTTAGGGCCCTGCACAGAAGAGATAAAACTGAGCAAATCAACAGCCCTGGGGAAGATTAAACATTTCCATTGATTTGAATGGGGCTTTTAATCCCTTGCTAGAGAGATCTCCAGCACATTGCCATTGGCTGGCTGAGGCAGCTGTAGTCCAACAACATATGGAAGACCTCCCTTGCAATAAAGTGGTTTGCTTTGAGTGCCAGAGAGGTACGCAACGCATTGCGTACCCCTCTGGCACTCAAAGGTTTAATGTTAAACTATATTTTTGTGTAAGTTACTGTCTCTTGTATAGTAGGTGCATGTTTTCTCATGTAAACAAACTCTGTGGCTAAAATCTATGATAGGTTGAGATTTAAACACACTGGTATGGAAAATATTAACCCTCTGAATGCCAGAGAGAGGTATCCATTGCAATGCTTTAAATACCTCTCTGTCACTTGTTGGGTTAAATGTACTGGTACTTCAATGCATTAAGCTCTCAGGTCAATTGTTGGACCTCTAGCTGTTGGGGACTATAACTTGTGTCATCACCAAACGGCCACCAGTTCCAATATCTGGAGGCCTAACAACTCACCATTTCTTCCCTGTGGAGATCGCTCCCTCCATTGTTTTCTGCAGGGGAAAGTGTTCTTTTTAGTCATATTGCTAACGGTGAGAGAGTGGGGTGTCCCTGAGTCCCCACTCTCTCTCTCTGTCCTGCTACATGGCTGCTTTAGCCACATTAGACGCACAGGCAGGAATCGTAGTTTGTACGTTCTCTTAGTCTATTGGAGTAGTGGTCATGTGCAGGGGAGGGCTGGCAAGTACAGTCAAGTGCCCTGTTTCTGTTATCACTCCAGCCCAGTGTCCCAGCGCATTTCCCCCTTTTTGTAATTTATAACCTGCATTCATGTTATGAATGAAGGCAAGTGATACCACGGAGCTTATAATTTAAATGCTGGTACACACGTTTCATCAAGGAGATTACAACCAAAATAGAGCTACACTAGCGATACCACACAACGTAACACTGAAGTGGAGTTACACTGGTGATTCTACAGAGCTTACAATTGAAGGGAAGCTACTGAGAGATGTTCCAGAGCTTACAATTGAAATGGAGCTACACTACTAATGTAACTCAGTAAACTCTGTTTTTACAGCAGCAAGGGGGATATTGAGTGAGGCAATTTACCCCTGCCCTCCCTGGTCTTGAGACTGCATTATAGGCCAATATGGGACATGCTCTCCCTATAGAAATTAATGGGTAAAGAGTTCCCCCTAGTAATGATGTGGTCACTTGACTGAGACTGTGGGAGCAGAGAGATGGGAATCTACAATCTCTTTCAAATGTGGCTAAAGAGAGGTGGGGCCTTAGGACACCCCCTCACTATTTACTGTGTGTATAGGAATGCTATCAATTATAGATAAATGGGTAAAGTGTTCCCCATAGAGTTGAATGCATTAAATCAACATTCGCGTGTGAGATATTTTGCAAGGCAATGTTTAGCACACACCACTGGCTCTTAAAGGGATAGTAATGTTTCGTAATAAAAGCAGCTCTAATTAATCATCATAGTATTTGGACTTTGGAGAGTGTTATTTCAGTTCTGTCAGAGTTGTAGTTCAAGAGTAATTCAATGACAAAGTATCCCCCTCCCGTCCCTTTTACTGATGTAACACTGCTCAGCCAGATCAGAAAGGAGGTGCCCAGGTAGACTGAAGAGAGGGACAATCTTCAATTAAGATAAGAGAAAAACCTGAAAAATTGTCAAGGGGGGCAGGGCTTTCATTGTTCTCATAGGAAGAAGATTGTCTCCTTCTGTTATCTGTCTGGTCTATGGACTGCATTCCACATCTGAGAAGAGATGGCTTATACTAGGTAAAAGGGGCAGGAGGGGAAACTTTGCTTGTGAATATCTCTTAAACCATAAAGGTTTGAGAGATAAGACTTATATCGTTCTTCATGTTTTGTAATGCCTACAAAATAAAATAAAGATGAAACAAAGTATTACTATCCTTTTAAAGGACTTCCCTTTGCCACATGGGTGTACATTCCTTTGGCACTCAAAGGATTACAAAGCAAAAAATAATTATCGTTATCAATACAACATAGACATACAAGCATGGAATTTGATGGCAGGTAAGAACCATTTGGCCCATCTAGTCTTCCATTTTCCTACTGTAAAAACCTCAAACCTTGTTTGGTCTTTGGTCTTGTCTTATGTTAAGGACAGCCTTATGCCTATTCCATGAATGCTTACATTCCTTCACCATAATAAACTCTACCACTTCTGCTGGTAGTCTATTCCACTTATCTACTACCCTCTCAGTGAAGTAAAACTTTCCTACATTACATCTAAACCTGTGTCCTCTAGTTTTAGACAATGGCCTGTTGTCCTAACATTTTTACTCCTTTGAAAAGTACTTCACTGCTGTACTTTGTTGAATCTCTTCATGTATTTGAATGTTTCAGTCATATCCCCTCTCTCTCTTCTCTCCTCCAAGCTATACATGTTCAGATCCTGTAGTCTATCCTGATATTTCCTAGCCTGAAAACCAGTTACCATTTTAGTAACCCTTCTTTGAATGTGCTGTAGAGTATCTATATTCTTCTGAAGATAGGGTCTCCGTTACTGTACATCATACTTTAGGTTATGTCTAACTAGAGATCTGTAGAGAGGCATGACCACTTCCTTTTTTATGCTACTAATGCCCCTAGCTATACAACCCAGCACCCTGCTTTTCATTGCCCACACCCTTATTACATTGCTTGCCTACCTTTAAGTCATTAGAAATAATTAATACCAAATCCCTTTCCTCTGTTGTCTCTGACAGCACAGTACCCTTAATGATATATTTTCCCCACTAGTAACACTCCCTTCGTCATTGGGTTGCTTATACCAGACACTCCTATGTGGCATCACAAATTTAAAAGGAAACTTGTCTTCTTCTTAATGTTCTTTTGGATTGACTCTGTAATCTGTGTTTTTTTATTTATGTTTGTTATTATTGCCCGAGATATTGGCTTTTAAAGTTAAGCCAGTGACATCAGTTCTGTGCAGGCTGCAGTACAGCTCTAACCCGCAGTCTGTCAATCTTCCTTTTTTACCCTTCCCACCTCCTCCGATGATGAAGGATTCTGGCATATGACTGCTGCGATACAGCTCTGTACTGCAGCCTGTCAATCTTTCTCTGTTCACCTCCCCAAGTATTGCCTCCTTCCCACCTCCTCCGATGATGAAGGATTCTGGCATAAGACCTGGTGAGCTCTCTTGCAAACACAGACTGAGCTCGTTCATGCACTCAGTCCTTTTATAAAAAGTGACAGTCTGAACAAAAAATTGCCACAAAGCCAACAGAAAAAACTGAAAGCAATGTCTTCCAGTTACCACAGCAAAAGAAGAAACATGTTTTTTTATTTTATGTGAATAATTTATATAGATGAGGAGATTGCTTCATGGTATGCAGGAAAAATGGAAACAAGTAAAAAAACATTAAATTGTATCTGTAACTGAATGCTGCATCAGGCATGTAAACAAATGTAAAAGAAATAGACAGCCAATCTGGTTCTCTAGAGATGTGGCTGGTATTGTAAATGATAAAAAATGTGCATACAGAAAATACAGGCAGACATAACAGTTAAGAAGATTAAACAGAGGGAAGTAAAGTGTATTATAAGCTGTGCTAAATCTCAAGCAGAAATGAAAATAAAGTTTCTAAAAATTATGACAACATTTTCTTTATGTATTCCTAAGAAAATAGCTGGCTGATTTGTTCAATGTCTTTCCAAAGGTTGTGAATAAGGGATAGTAATGTTTCACAAAAAGAGCAGCTCTGATTAATCATCATAGTATATGGGCCATGGACCCTGTTATGTCAATACTGTCAGAGTTGTAGTACGAGAGTAATTGAATGATAAAGTATCCCCCTCCCATCCCTTTTACTGATGTAACACTGCTCATCTCAGAGCAGCAAGACTGTCAGGATGAATCTCAGAGAGGGACAATCTTCAGTAAGCATAAGGAAAAACCTGTCAAGGGGGTCAGGGTTTTCATTGTTCTCACAGCAAGAAGATTGTTCCTTTGCTGTGAGCTGCCTGGTCAAGGGACCAGATTCCACATCTGAGGGGAGGTGTCTTACACTAGGTAAAAGGGGGGAAGAGGGGTACTTTATCATTCAATTACTCTAGAGCTTCAACTCTGACAGTATTGAAATAACACGGTCCAAATACTATGAAGATTAATCAAAGCTGCTTTTTTGTGAAACATTACTATCCCTTTAAGAAGGGGAAATGTTAAGCCAATGGACACTAGTCTGTTTGCAGAGGATGAGGTATTACTGATGTTATCAATATTGAAAATGTTGGCCCAGATTAGATTAATTCAAGAGTATTAAAGCGGGTATCCTTTTGAATGGTCGCACACAGAAGAGCGTGAGATCATTCAACTCTTTCAGCAGGTCGTCTGGCTAAAAAGCACGATGTGACAATCTCGCTGTGCATAACAGTGCAAGATTGTCACATTACATAGTCAATGGGCACGTTAAGCACATGGAGGCAGCTGGAGATAATACTTAAGTTAACGAGACCCCTTTGCATCTACCTGTTGTTCTCTGCAAGCTGTCTAGGCCTTCAGGCTCAATAATCTCCCAAAAGTAAGTTGTGTGAGGTGTGTATGAACCTGTCCTTCCAGAACAGTGGTAACACGTTACATGAGTATCACCACGCTGCACAATACAGCTGCATTTTTTTCTGTGTTCTTTCCTCAAATGTTTGCAGGGTTTAATTTTACTTTAAATTACTTTGGTGTGGCTGGACTGATTATTGTTGTACACAGGTTTAACTTTACGACACCTCGCATAGTCTGGGCATGTTAAGCACACGGAGACTGCTGGAGCACCTTTGTGTGCTGCAGATAATACCCAGTCATTTACCCTATTGCATTATATAACAGATAGATGCAAAGTGGTCTCATAAAGTTAAATGTGTTTACTACAATAATCAGTCCAACCATGCCAAAGTAATTTGTTTGTTTTACATCCATATACTAACTTTCAGCAAATAGGTTTCAAGCAGGTAGATGCAAAGAGGTCTCATACACTTAAAGGGATAGTAATACTTCGTTTTAACTTTATTTTATTTTGTAGGCATTAAAAAAACACCTACTGTAAACAATCTCTTCTCAGATGTGGAATGCAGTCCATAGACTGGACAGATAACAGAAGGGGACACTCTTATTCCTATTAAAACAATGAAATCCCTGCCCCCCTTGACAAGCTTTTCAGGTTTTTCGCTTATCTTAATTGAAGATTGTCCCTCTCTGCAGTCTACTTGGGCACCTCCCTTCTGCTCAGGCTGAATAGTGTGACATCAGTAAAAGGGGCGGGAGGGGGACACTTTGTCATTGAATTACTCTTGAACTACAACTCTGACAGAATTGAAATAACACTCTCCAAAGTCTAAATACTATGATTATTAATTAGAGCTGTTTTTATTATGAAACATTACTATCACTTTAAGTATTATCTGCAGCACACAGAGGTGCTATAGCTGCCTCCGTGTGCTTAACGAGCCCATTGACTATGCAACATTCAATCTCACACTGTAATGCACTGCAAGATTGTCACGTTGCACTTTTTAACCAGAAGACCTGCTGAAACAGTTGAATGGTCTCATGCTCTTCTGTGTGTGACCATTCAAAAGTGAACCATTAAAGCGGAACTACCAACCATTTGAAACTTAGCCCCAAACAATTACCCATAATTACAGCCAGCAACCAGAGCAGACATCTTTCCATAGTGATGTCTGCGCTCCTGCGCTGTCAGTCCCTCCTAGCGACTCCTTCTAGAGCAGACTGGGACTGACAGTGCAGGCGTGCAGATGTCACTATGGAAGATGTCTGCTCTGTTTCCTGGCTGTCAGTCCCGGGAGCGGTAGGAATTTTCTGTAAGGAGATAATAATTCTGGTGACTAGTACTATTTAGTAGCTAGTCGCCAGATGGGTAATTATTTGGGACAAAGTTTCAAATGGGTGGTAGTTCCGCTTTAAACCGGCTTAGGTCTGTACTTACAGCATCTCAAGCTGGGCTGTATAACCGATATCTGTGGACAGGAGTGGTTCTGGATGACTGGAAGTGCCACTGCACTAAAAGGGCAGTAGGGACACATACTGTGCATGCCAATCTCAGGCTTTTTTTTAAATTCCCTATGTGGCCAAAAGTATGTGGACACCACTTCAGATTAGTAGATTTGACTGTTTCATCCACTCACATGACTGTGTGCTTGATTTCATACCCCTGTCAGCAATCCCTTTCCGGGGGCTGCAGTAATTATCACTCTTGGGAAAGAAGCCTAACACAATGTGTAGTCAGTAATTGGACCTCCAGCTCTTGGGGGGGCTACAAACTCCCATCATCCCTAGAAACCATTAGCTAGCTGGGTATGATGGGAGTTGTAGTCATTAACAGCGGAAGGTTTAGCAATTGACAACTCTTTTTATAAGCTTTTGGGTCTTCTTTAAAGGGATAGTAATGCTTAAAATGTAAAAACAAATATGTTGTAGGGTTTATCCCCCTGAGTAAAACAAAAGTACTCCCACTGCTGAAAGGTGTTTCATTCAAAAGTTATTCATTTTCAAAGTTGAATTTTTTAGATGCAATATCACAGTGGCCTGAAATTGTACAGTGGCGCTGTTGCTACACCATCCTATGGAGATTTATGGTCCCGGGACCAGAGCAGTCCATAGGACCGTGTAGCAACAGCGCCACTGTACAATTTCAGGCCACTGTGATATTGCATCTAAAAAATTCAACTTTGAAAATGAATAACTTTTGAATGAAACACCTTTCAGCAGTGGGAGTACTCTTGTTTTACTCAGGGGGATAAACCCTACAACATATTTTTTTTTACATTTTAAGTATTACTATCCCTTTAAATAGAGTTTAATGTTTCAAGATAAATTTAAGCTTCAGTGATTCTTTATAGTTCTTCAACACTCCAGTACATTATTACAATGCAGTAAGTTGACTAGTTATGTTATGGTATGAAGTGTCCCCTCCCACGCCTTTTACATACATAACGCTGCCTCCCTTCGGTCATCGGACTGGACATATCCCAAAGAGGGACAATCTTCTGGCTGTCAGTGTAAGGAAAACCCTTCCCCACTTGACAAAGGAGGACATGTTTTTCCTTATTTGCACTGAAGATTGTCCCTCTTCACCATTCATCCGGACCTGCTGAGGTGAGTCAGCGTTACATAGGTAAAAGGGGCATAAGGGGGACATTTTATAACATAATTACACATAAACTAGACAGCGTACAGCATTGTAATAACGCTGTTCAGCACTGAAAAACGATATGAAGAATGATCGAAGCTTAATTTATCTTGAAACATTACGCTCCCTTTAATGAAATAAAGTCATTAAAATAGTATTGATGAAATATAATAGAGGGTTTGTGGATCCTACCCACTCCTACTCAGTGACTCTGGGTAGAATGGAAGCAGGGATGCTCTTTTGCTCCACCTCTAGCTGGGGGGCATCAGGTGGGGTCCTGATACCCCACCACGTGGTCTGACATTTAATACAAGTTAATCCTTTCGGTGCCACAGATGGATACCTCTCTGGCACTGAAAGGGTAAAAAAAAGGGGTTCACCGCACGTGCCACACACCTGCTAGTATACGTATGTATGTGTATATATCTATATATATTATAATTCTTAGCATAATATATCTGTATGAGGGCCACTCCTGTCTATGGTATCAGTATTTTAGAAGTAATGATAAACACTGCTATATAATATGTTGGGAGGAAATGTCTCTATTTTAATCCAATTTATTTTTTTCTCCCAATTTTCCAACTGAATTGACATTGTTTAAAAAAAAAAAGTGATAAAATTCACATATAATTATCATCATCATAAAAATGAAGATCACTACCTCGTGGAGTTTAATGTTAACCTCTTGGATGCTTTGAGGGTCTCAGAACATAGTAAAGTAATGTGGTGGTGATCTGTATAAATGAAAGTTGGTTAAAAGCTCTCAAAAAATCTAAATAGCCCACAATTTCATCACTCCTTTAAAGGGATAGTAATACTTAAGATGTAAAAAAAAAATATATGTTGTAGGGTTTATGTCCCCAAATAAAACAAGGGTACTCCCACTGCTGAGAGATATTTTATTAAAAAATTATAACGGCTCAATCTTGAATCTTTTTAGGTGCAATATCACAGTGGCCTGAAAATTTATAGTGGCGCTGTTGCTACACCATCCTATGGAGATTTATGGTCTACGGACCAGAGCAGTTCATAGGATGGTGTAGCAACAGCTCCACTATAAATTTTCAGGCCACTGTGATATTGCACCTAAAAAATTCAAGTTTGAGCTTTCATAATTTTTCATAAAATATCTCTCAGCAGTGGGAATACCCTTGTTTTACTCAGGGGGATAAACAGTACAAAATATATATTTTTTACATTTTAAGTATTACTATCCCTTTAAAGCCTCTACTTCGTTTCTTTTATAGAATGAGCAGATTAGTCTAATACCTGTACTGCATGAAACCATGCCTGCACCTAGTGATAATTATGTTCGCAATGTATTTCCCAAATGCAGTCTTTTTAGACCTTTGTAAAGCCATTCTGTTATAGTTGTCAAGCTTACTGTAATTCCCATTTTAAAGGAGAAGCAAAACATCCTAATAATAACCTCATACTTATCGTAGTATGGCCAGAAAATCCTAATAGCCCCCTATGAGTTTTGTCCTTATGCTTTTGTTCAAGAGATAACCTCTTCAGTCAGTCCTGAATGTCATTCCCATGGAAGAGGACATGACAGTTACTATCAGGACCACAGGACACAAACTCCGCCCACCACAAATGGTAAGCTTGCAAAGGACTTTTCCAAGTCCTCATCTCAGTGGCAGCTTCCATTTTAAAAGAATTTGTATGATTTTCCACTTATTGATTTCTGCACATCCCTCTGGCACTCAAAGGGTTAAAAGCCTAAGAAGGTGGAGAGGTGAATTTTCTGGAAATGTGAGTAATTAATTCTGAAGTTTTAGAGAACAAAGCTCTGCTGAGATTAGATTCCCTAACTACTAAATCAACAAATTCTAACACTCTGTGTTGTGACCGTCATGGGAAAACTTGCGTTAAGGACCCGTGACGGTCCTGGCACATCATGGAATTCAGGGGTCCCCATGCAGCTGCACAGGGGTTAAGGGGTTAAAATGTTTGAAAAAACAAAAAGCCCAAGTTAAAGGAAGCTTAATGGTATAGTAATGTTTCACAAAAACAGCAGCCCCAGTTAATCTTCATAGTATTTGGGCCATGGAGAGTGTTATTTCATTACTGTCAGAGTTGTAGTTCAAGAGTAATTGAATGATAAAGTAAAACTTTCCTACATTACATCTAAACCTGTATCCCTCTAGTTTTAAACTATGGCCTCTTGTCCTAACATTTTTACTTTGAAATGTACTTCCCTCCTGCACTTTGTTGAATCCCTTCATGTATTTGAATGTGTCTATCATATCCCTTTCCTCTCTATTCTCTCCTCCAAGCTATACAAGTTCAGATCCTGTAGTCTATCCTGATATTTCTTTTCCTGTAAACCAGTCTCCATTTTAGTAGCCCTTCTGTGAATTCTCACTAGCGTATCTATATCCTTCTGGATATGGGGTCTCTTGTACTGTACACAATACTCTAGGTGAGGTCTAACTAGAGATCTGTATAGTGGCATGACCACTTCCCTTTTTCTGCTGCTAATGCCCCTAGCTATACAACCCAGCACCCTGCTTACATTCCCCACTACTTTATTGCATTGCCTGCCTACCTTTAAGTCATTAAAAATAATTAATACCAAATCCCTTTCCTCTGTTGTCTCTGACAGCACAGTACCCTTAATACTATATTTTCCCTTTGGATTTATGTCCCAAGTGCATTATTTTACATTTATCAACATTAAACTGCAGCTGACATACTCTTATCCATTCTTCTAATTTATCTAAATCATTTGTCATTTGGCTTATCCCCCCAGATCCCTGAGGTACCCCACTAGTAACAATCCCATCTTCACTGGGGTGCTTATACCAGACACACCTAAGTGGCACCACAAACTTAAAAGGGAACTCTCTCTTCTATTAAACTTGTCTTCTTAATATTCTTTTGGACTGACTCTGTAATCCGTGTGGTTTATTTATTTATTTATTTTTGTTATTATTGCCCGAGATATTGGCTTTTAAAGTTAAGCCAGTGGCATCAGTTCTGTACAGGCTGCAGTACAGCTCTAACCCGCAGTCTATCTATCTTCCTCTGTTCCCCTCCCCAAGTATTGCCTCCTTCCCACCTCCTCCGATGATGAAGGATTCTGGCATAAGACCTGGTTCGCTCTCTTGCAAATGTGCCCCCAGGTCATTGTACAGACACAGACTGAGCTCGTTCATGCACTCAGTCCTTTATAAAAAGTGGCAGTCTGAACAAAAAATTGCCACAAAGACAAGCAGACTGCCACTTTTTATAAAGGACTGAGCTTGTACAATTTCGTGGACGTGCATTTGCAGGGGAAGATTGACAGGCTGCGGTACAGAGCAGTATCACAGCCTGTACAGAACCGATGTCACTGGCTTAACTTTAAAAGCCAATATCTTGATATCTTGGGCAATAAAGCATTATACTTTAAAAAAAAAAGGATTACAGATTCTGTGGTGCCACATAGGAGTGTCAGGTATAAGCACCCCAATGACGAAGGGAGTGTTACTAGTGGGGTACCTTTGATATTTTCATAATACTCTAAATTCAGATTCTCTTCTCATCCTACTGCTATTTTTCCACCTTTACCCCATTCTACTCACTGATAATAAAAAATGAAGCAACTGAAGGAAATTTAAAGGAAGAACACGAGTTGAGAGGGCTGGGTGGGATCCAAGCAGTGGACATCATCAAAGCAGAAAAACTGAAAGCAATGTCTTCCAGTTACCACAGCAAAAGAAGAAACATGTTTTTTATATTTTATGTGAATAATTATAAAGATGACGAGATTGCTTCATGGTGTGCAGGAAAAATGGGAACAAGTAAAAAAAAAAAAACATTAACCCCTTAGTGACAGCCGCGTGCATACGTGGCTGTCACCTTAACGCCCATGGTGTATGTGTGTGTGTGTATATATATATATATATATATATATATATATATATATATATATATATATATATAGTTTTTTTTTTCAAATGAGTCCTGAGTCTCACAAGCAAAGTATCCCCCCCCTGTTCAGCCAGATCAGAAGGGAGGTGCCCAGGTAGACTGCAGAGAGGGACAATCTTCAATTAAGATAAGGGAAAAACCTGAAAAACTTGTCAAGGGGGCAGGGATTTCATTGTTTTCATTGTAAGAAGATTGTCCCCTTCTGTGCATACAGAAAATACAGGCAGACGGAACAGTTAACAAGATTAAACAGAGGGAAGCAAAGTGCGTTATAAGCTGTGCTAAATCTCAAGCAGAAGTGAAAATAAAGTCTCTAAAAATTATGACAAAACATTCTTTATGTATTCGTAAAGAAATAACTGGCTGATTTGTTCAGTGTCTTTCGAAAGGTTGTGAATAAGGGATAGTAATGTTTCACAAAAAGAGCAGCTCTGATTAATCATCATAGTATTTGTGCCATGGAGAGTGTTAGTTCAATACTGTCAGAGTTGTGGTTCAAGAGTAATTGAATGATAAAATATCCCCCTCCCACCCCTTTTTTCCTAGTGTAAGCCTCCTCCCCTCAGATGTGGAATCTGGTCCACAGACCAGACAGCTCACAGCAAGGGACAATCTTCTTACTGTGAGAACAATGAAAGCCCTGACCCCATTGACGGGTTTTTGGGGTTTTTCCCCTATCTTAATTAAAGATTGTGCCTCTCTGTGATCCACTTAGACACCACCCTGCTGCTCTGAGGTGAGCAGTGGTACATCAGTAAAAAGGGCAGGAGGGGGATACTTTATCATTCAATTACTCTTGAACTACAACTCTGATGGTATTGAAATAATACTCTCCATGTACCAAATACTAAGAACATTAATTGGAGCTGCTTTTATTATGAAACATTACTATACCTTTAACCCTTTGAGTGCCAGAGGGGTACGCAACGCATTGCAAAGCAATGCGTTGCGTACCCCTCTGGCACTCAGAGGGTTAAATAGATACATTTAACCGGGTCAGTTTAACTTTTTGAGTGCCAGTGAGGTATCCAAGCAATAAATCTCAATAAGGTCTTGCACAACTTATTGTTTTGTAACGTGTTGCACACCCAGCCCCCAGTCCTTAACCCACTGAGTTCCTCAGAGGCATTCAATGCTTTGCAATGCAGTACCTTAAAAGGGATTTAAAGGCGAGTTGTGGATTTTGCTGCTTTAATGTGCACTATATCTGCTTTCAGACAGTAATGTGACACTGTGCCAGAGGTTACCGAGTCCTTGGAGATTAAAATAGCAGTTTACTATTGTTGAATTAAGCTGCCTATGTACGCTTGAATGAATGCCATCTGGGCCACGTGCTTTATTCTGTTCCACTTTATCCAATCACATTAAAACTTGTCCCATGTTATCTCGGGACATGTTTGATTTTTTTGTTTGTTTTTGCTGTTGTTAAAAAAAAAAAAAAAAAAAAATGCTCAGCCATTTATTTCTCCGGTCTCAACGTGAAAGACAATTATTTATTTTTTCTGCGTCCTTTTTTTATTCTCTCTACTTCACTTGTTCATCTTTTTGTTGTATATATAATTAATTTTTGGGGGTTTGTCTTGCTTTCTGCTGTAATCGGTTTTTCCATTTCCTATTCCATTTTCTTCTCGTGTGTTACAGTACTGTCTTTGTTAGGTACATGCTGGACAATGTGTGTGTGTGTGTGTGGGGGGGGGGGGGTGGAGGTTAAAGCTCATGCTTAACTCTTTGAGTGTCAGGGCGGTACCCAGTGAATTGTGATGGGTTGGCTATGCCTCAAAGGGTTCCCCTGGGTCTTGTTACTAGCTTAAGGCATGTAATGATGTTACCCTTCCTACTAGTAATGGTACCATAGGGCTACATGGTATACTAATAAGGTATTCCAAGCCCCTGAATCATCTGGAAACCAAGCAACAACCAGGGTCAACAGCAAGTACTGTTATTGGTCCCATCCAAGCAAGATGTATCTGTAATGGATCTGCAGTTCGTTACCGGCTCTCCTGGTAGTAAAGTCATTTTATGCTGGACTGTGCAAGGGTGTTGTGCCCTGTGCCCTCTAATTCCCACCCCACTAAGGTTTTCTGTCCCTCGCCCACCCTGGCTGCCAAGCTGCAATAAAGTTCTATGGCTGGGCAGTCAGAATTTGCCAGTTACCTGTTTTAAAAGTATGTGGCTCATGGGTTGGTTGCTGCTTGTCATCCCTTGTCACTTTGCTGCCTGGGTTTGTTTGACAAATAGGCGGCCGCTGACTCCTTTTCCTCGAAAACCTGCAATTTGGACGACACAGCTACCCCTTTTTAGCCGCATCACAGAGAGAGAAACCCGACAACGAAGGCCAGGGACCACACAAGTTTCCTGGCTCCCGTTACACTGGTGGCAGCCATGGGACCTCTCTATCAGTAACTGAGGGTCCAAGCCACCACCTGGGATCATGGCAGTCAACATTTGATAGTGGCCCCCCCCTGCAGGATCTGGCAACCCAGTGTGGACGGGATGACATTGGCCTCAAGAAGCCCGAATTACTGGCCCTCCTGAGGAAATCAAATGAAGAGGCTGCCCAGCTAGCCTCCAGCCAGCAGGAGCAGATCAGAAAGGTCCTACATTGATGGCCTACCCTAGGCCAAGCCCCACTTAGACAGTCTGCATACCAAGTACCAGAGGCCATCAAGTCCCACATACACAAGGAAATTAAGATGATGTTGGCTCTGAAGGTAATGGAATCCTCGAGCAGTCCTTGGCATAAGCGTCCCTCCATTTACAAATAGGGGCTGGGTGTGCTGGCCTGGGGGTCATGTTACGTCTTTGAATTCCCCTGGAAACATTTCTACGGATGCCCCTGTTCTTTGCACCTCTCCTGTAGTGCTGGTGCCCAAGAAAAATGGGACCACTCTATTTTGTGTAGACTACCTCGACCTCCTTGATGGAGCTAACTGTCTCCACCCTCGACCTTAGTCGAGGGTACTGGCAGATCCCTCTCAAGCCCGCGGCTGTTCCCAAGTTGGCCTTCATCACCCCGTTTGGGTTATACCAGTTCAGTGTAATGCTGTTTGGGATGAAGAATGCCCCAGCAATGTTTCAGAGGCTAGTAGATCAGCTACTAGCAGGGGCCCAGGAGTTCGCCTGCACCTACCTAGATGATGTAGCCATCTACAGCGAGACCTGGGAGAACCACTTGCTTCACTTTTAAACAATTCTGGGAAGAATCCAGGAGGCAGGGCTGCCTATATGTCCAGACAAGTGCTAGGTACGGATGACAGAGGTGCAGTACCTGGGCCACCAGGTGGGGAGTGATAAGCAGCTTCCTGGGCCCTCTAAGGTAGTTGCTATACTAGACTGGCCTGTCCCACAGACCAAAAAACAAATATTGGCTTTCTTGGAGTATGCAGGATACTATGGAAAGTTTGTCCCCCACTGCAGTGACTTCGATAAAGCCCTGACAGACATGACCAAGAAAGCCCTTCCCCGTATGGTTGCCTGGTCTCTGGAGTGTGACAATGCCTTTAATACCTTGAAAACTGCTATGGGAAGGGTACTGGTACTGACTGCTCCAAATTTTAATCAATAAATTGGCCTATGGGACTGCCGGTATAGAGCAGATTTCAATAACTCCTCCTTACTGCCACCCCTGTGTGTGTGCCAGATAGGCTTATATATATATGTATGTAATAGATAATATCATGACTCCTATTAGTATATAATATATTGTTGTATATACATGTTTTATTCTTTTGGCTGCAAATTTTATATTTCTATTCATTGTTCTGTGTCTTATTTTAATACATTTACTTGATGCCATTTTATGAATGGTATTCTCCAATGCGTGCGTATCTATGTATGTGTCACAACTCGGTCCACCCCCTCCTCCGTAAAGGCAGTCTGACTCCTAATTGCGGAACTCCTACACCTGTCCATATCCTACTTATGCCCAGGACTTTCCTACTATCCCCGCCCTCGGATGGTCTGTGCTCAGCGTTCTAGAACCTGTGTTCCAGCTTACTGTGATTTCTGATTCCTGTTGTGACCCTTGCCTGAACTCCGTTTATCCGTCTATCTGGCTTCCTGACCTTGCCTTTGTCTACGACCATCCTTCTCGTTCCAGAGATGTGACTCTTTGCTCCAGTTATCTGCTCAACCTTCTGTGTACTGACTCCGGCTAGCCTGACCACTCTTTGCATATCTCCGACTCTTTGCATATCCACTACCAGTTTGCTCGACTCTTTGTGTACCGAATCTGGCTCGCCTACGACTCTCTGCTTCTCGACTATCCCAAGGTACAGACTATCCTATTGCTCGACTCTCTGTGTACCGGAACTGGCTTGCCTACAATTTCCCATTTGTCTACGACTATCACGGTGCCTGTGATTGCCTCTGCGACCTGTGCTTGCAGGCGACATTGCTGTACTTCCTGGTTGTCGCTCTGAAGTACATTCGCTATTCTTATTGGCCACCGCTAATTGCCAGTAGGAGTCCCCACCCACTTGCTAGGCCTTATAGGCCTCAGCCTTCCTTTACTCACTTGCCCTTTCGTGGTGTACCTATGTGCTATAGCTCTTGTGATTCCGATGCTCCATTTCCGTGCATGAGTCCTGGCTCGTTCTCACTTTGGCTCCTTTGATCTCTGACTGCTGACTCCTGTTCCGGTCTGACTCAGCCTGCCTTTACTTACTTGCCCTTTTGTGGTGTACCTATGTGCTATATCTCTTGTGATTCAGATGCTCCATTTTCGTGCATGACTCCTGGCTCGTTCTGACTTCGGCTCCGTTGATCCCTGACTGCTAACTCCTGTTCCGCTCTGACTCCTGGCATTGGATGGCTATCCGTTCCTGTCTGACTCCTGGCTTTGGCTGACTACTCTCTCCGGTCTGACTCCTGGCTTTGGCTGACTCCTGTTCCGGTCTGACTCCTGGCTTTGGCTGACTCTCCGTTCCTGGCTGACTACCCGCTCAGGTCTGACTCCTGGCTTTGGCTGACTTCTGATTCTTCCCTCACCCATGGCCTACTGTGTCCGCTTGCTCTCTCCGTGCCTAGCGCTGCCTCGTCTGAGCTGTGCTCAGTCTGCGTCCCTCCATGTCACTGGCCTTCCTGCTGTCTGTTGTTCCTCTCTAGGCCATTGGGTACCCTGGCGTTCTAGGGATTCAGTCATCATTGCCTGTTGGTTACCCTAGTGTTTTAGCGATTTGCTGTCACCATTGCCTGTTGGTTACCCTAGAGCGTTCTAGCTATTCAGTCCTTTGCCTGTTGGTTACCCTAGAGCATTCTAGGGATTCTCCATCTCTGCTACCTGTTGGTAACCCTAGCGTTCTCGGGCCTACCATCTCTGTACTGATCTACCCTAGCGTACTAGGAGATTTTACCTTTGTTCACAGGGGCTTCCCATCTGCTCCTGCACTAGTATCTGTTACCATCCTTGCTACTAGTATTTGTTCATATATTCAGTCAGAGTGGTGTTTGCCTCCCTGCAGTCAGGTGATCCAGTGCTGCCTCCATACCTGGCTAGTGAGGGTTAGGGAAGTGCTCCGGCATGGTCCTTACACCTTGTCCTGTGAGGGTTGGGGAAGTGCTATCTTAAGTTATTTTATGCTGATTGTCAATAAAGTTAATATTTTACTATATCTGTACTTCTCAGTGTCTTTATTCCAAGTCACTCTGTGACAGAAGGAGGGAGATCTACGCCCATGCATTGATTATAAAGGTTTCAGCAAAATCTCAATAAAAAACACCTACCCGTTACCTCTTGTCTCTGAACTGTTTGACCGACTTAAAGGGATAGTAATGTTTCACAATAAAAGCAGCTCTAATTAATCATCATAGTATTTGGACCTTGGAGAGTGTTATTTCAATTCTGTCAGAGTTGTATATCAAGAGTAATTGAATGACAAAGTATCAGCCTCCAGCCCCTTCTACTGATGTAACACTGCTCAGCTTAGAGCAGCAGAGTGTATCCAGGTAGATTGCAGAGAGGGACAATCTTCAATTAAGATAAGGGAAAAAGCTGTAAAACCTGTTAAGGGGGCAGGGTTTTCATTGTTCTCACAGTAGAATATTGACCCTTGATGTGAGCTGTCATTGTCTACTTGGATGATGTACTAATCCACCTCCTGATCTCCATACTCATCGCTCCCACGTCAAACAAGTTCTACTCCGCCTTCAAGAGAATCGCCTAAGTTGGAGAAATGTCTATTTGAGGTGGAAAGAGCATCCTTCCTGGGTTATATTATCAGCTCTACTGGCTTTGAGATGGACCCCTCAAAGTTAGAAACCATTCTCAACTGGCCTCAACCATCTGACCTGAAACCTCTCCAGAGATTCGTGGGATTTGCAAACTATTATCGTAGATTCATCCAAAACTATTCCAATATTGCTGCTCCTCTCACAGCCCTTACTAAGAAGGGAGCAGGAAAAGGGAAACTTTCAAAGCGGATATCTCTCAAACCATAAAGGTTTGAGAGATAGGATTTGTAGCACATAATATAGTTTTTTTTTTATCCTCTACAAAACTAGAAGATGTTTTTATGGGACATTGCTGTCCCTTTAAGAAGGACATTTAATGAGCAGGGTACGCCACTCCCCTCACCTGTAGGTAGATTATACAGTACTCCGTAAATGTTCCTGTGGGCAGATTGTCATGCTGCAGATCACTGTGCATTAGACCAGAAGCATAATGTCACTTTGCTCTATTCACACAAAGCATTCTATGCAGAGGTATTATTCCCCAACGTGGTGTGTTTCTTTTTTAAAAAACAAAATGGCGTATCGAGAATAGAGAAATCTGAATTTTGTAATTGTATATCTCCAAGTGTGTGTGTCTGTGTGTATGTATGTATATATAAATATAATAGATACATAATTTTTTATAATTGCCCCCCTACTTTTGTCCCTGGCCCCCCATGTGCTCCCCCTAAATATGAATGCTGGAGACGCCACTGCAGAATTGCTCTGTTTTTTCTTGATAAATCAACCTCAGTGTACTGGCTTCAAAATCAGTCAATGACCACTGAGCCACAGACTTCCATTCTTTGTGTTTCAGGATTCTATGACATTCGGAGAAGTTGCTGTGTATTTTTCAGAGGAGGAATGGAGATATTTAAGAGACGGAGACAAGAATCTTTACAAGGATGTCATCCTGGATAATTACCAAACCCTTCAATCACTGGGTAACAACATATCCATTCTGTTTAATGGAGAAGTAATGCCTCCTAATATAAATGTGACACACCTTAACCCTTTGAGTGCCAGAGGGGTACGGAATGCATTGCTTTTGCAATGCATTCCATACCTCTATGGCATGCAAAGGGTTAATATAGCTAGAAAATCCTAATGGCCCCTTTGTTATTCAAGAGATAACATCTTCAAACAGTTCTGAATGTCATATTCATAGAGGCAGCCATGATAATTTCCTGACAGTTTTTTTAAAATTGAATCATGTTAAGTGCATGAGCCTACTTAACCCTTTAAAGATCAGTGAGGTGTGCAACGCATTACATTATACACCCACTCTGATCCTTAACTCTTTGAGTGCCAGAGGTGTGTGCCACACCTTGCGAAAGGGTTAAAGATTTATATCTGCAGAGAGCAGAGTTTGAGGCCCTGTGGGCCTGATACTAGCTGTCATGACATACAGGGGGAAATGAACTAAAGGTCGATAAGAGGCCAATCTGGTGTTTTTGGGTTGTGTTTGTGTTGAAGACATATAGAAAGTATGTACTAAGGTATCTTCACCATCCGTGAATACGCCACAAATACGCCTACATTGCCCACAATCCACTATGCCTCGTACAGGTTTTCCATTTTGCACTGAACACTTCAACAATGGCTAATTTGCATACTGAAAGTAAGTTCAACGAGCCATTGTCGTATTCATGTGGGTGTGTTTATATGTTAAAGGGATAGTAATGTTTCACAATAAAAGCAGGTCCAATTAATCTTCTTAGTATTTGGCCATGGAGAGTGTTATTTCAATACTGACAGAGTTGTAGTTCAAGAGTAAATGAATGATAAAGTATCCCTCTCCCGCCCCTTTTACTGATGTAACACTGCTCACCTCAGAGATGGAGTGCAGAGAGAGACAATCTTCAGTGAGCATAAGGGAAAAAACCTGTCAAGTGGGGCAGAGTTTTCATTGTTCTCACAGTAAGAAGATTGTCCCTTGCTGTGATCTGTCTGGTCCCAGGACCAGATTCCACATCTGTGGGGAGGTGGCTTACACTAGGGGTGGGAGGGGGATACTTTACCATTCAATTACTCTTGAACTACAACTCTGGCAGTATAGAAATAAAGCTCTCCATTATCCAAATAATTAATTAATTGACGCTGCTGTTTTTGTGAAACATTACTATTCCTTTAATTTGGCACATCACCACATGCACTGAGCTCCCATAGCAGCATTTGCCATCGGAGTTCACAGTCCCAACATCACCAGCCTGAGGCTTGTGATGTTGGGATCTTCCTATAGTTCTCTATGGATCCAGAGGACAGTCTGATATCTCTGCTAAAGAGCGCAGATGGCAGATGCCTTCTTGTAACCCTTTCAGTCCCATAGGAATGTGTATTGCACACCCCTGTGGGCAGTGAAAGAATAAGTAAGAACACATTGCCTGAGGATAAAGGAAAGGGAATTTATGTACAATAAGAGCAGTGGTGTTATCAACAGCATATTTATGAATATTCACTCTGATAAATAATTTTGTAATGTTGTAATGTTGCATTCATTAAGCGCATGGCGACTAGCTTGAAAATCCACGTCTTACCTTTAAAAAATTGCAGATTCTAATGAAATCCTTGCCGTTTGGAGACCAAAACACAGGCTACAGAGCAGACATCTTGTCTACGCACCTGCGCTGTCAGTCCCGGTCTCCTTTGAGTAGCACTGCAGTCACCACAAGGTAACCGGAAGGGACTGAATGCGCAGGAGTGCAGACAGCACTGACCTGCCAATCAGTCTCCAAACGGCAAGGATTTCTTTAGAATCTGCTTTTTTTAAAAGTAAGACGTGGATTTGCAAGCTAGTCGCCATGTGCTTAATGAATGCATGGCGACTTAGTAATATCTGAAAGTTCCGCTTTAAAAGGCTTAAAGAGTATGACAATCCTGCATCGCTTGCACATCAACAGCAGTACGACACACCTGCATCACTTACACATCACCAGCAGTACGAGAACTGGATATCCCTTACATATCACCAGCAGTATGACATCCCTGCATCCCTTACACATCACCAACAATACAAGAACCCTGCATCCCTTACATATCACCAGCAGTACAACCCTGCATCGCTTACACATCACCAGTAGTACAACAACCCTGCATCGCTTACACATACAGTACAACAACTCTGCATTGCTTACACATCAACAGCAGCATGGCAACCATGCATTGCATACACATCACCAGCAGTACGACAAACCTGCATTGCATGCACATCACCAGCAGTATGACAACCATGCATAGCTTACACATCACCAGCAGTATGACAAACCTGCATCACATACACATCACCAGCAGTACGACAACCCTGCATTGCATACACATCACCAGCAGTATGACAACCATGCATCGCTTACACATCACCAGCAGTACGACAAGCCTGCATTGCTTACACATCACCAGAAGTATGGCAACCATGCATCGCTTACACATCACCAGCAGTACGACAAACCTGCATTGCTTACACATCTACAGCAGTATGACAAACCTGCATAGCTTACACATCACCAGCAGTACAAGAACCGGCCATTCCTTACACATCACCAGCTGTACGACTACTCTGCATCGCTTACACATCACCAATAGTACGACAACCCTGCATCGCTTACACATCATCAACAAGATGACAACCCTGCATCGCTTACACATCAACAGCAGTACGACAGACCTGCATTGCATACACATTACCAGTAGTGCGGCAACCCTGCATCGCTTACACATTACCAGTAGTGCGGCAACCCTGCATCGCTTACACATTACCAGCAGTATGACAACCATGCATCGCTTACACATCACCAGAAGTATGACAACCATGCATCGCTTACACATCACCGGCAGTACGACAAACCTGCATTGCTTACACATCACCAGCAGTATGACGACCATGCATCGCTTACACATCACCAGCAGTACGACAAACCTGCATTGCTTACACATCAACAGCAGTACGACAAACCTGCACTGCTTACACATCACCAGCAATACGAGAACGGGACATCCCTTACACATCACCAGCAGTACGGGAACCCTGCATACCTTACACATCACCAGCAGTACAAGAACCCTGCATCCCTTACAGGTCACCAGCAGTACAAGAACCCTGCATCCCTTACACGTCACCAGCAGTACAAGAACCCTGCATCCCTTACAGGTCACCAGCAGTACGACAACCCTACTTCTAAATAATTTGCACCAGCACCAGACAGAAATGTAACCCTTTAAGTGCCAGAGGGGGCATGCCACACATTGCTTCTCATTGCTCTGCATACCTCTGCAGCACTCCAAAGGGTTAAAGCTTCAGAACCAGTTTTCCGTCTGAGAACATCTGAATCATTTGTGTCCGTATCAAACAAAAATTTAAAGCTACAGAACCTATATAGCACCGTGGATGCACTTGTGCTTTGTAACACAATGCACACGGGTGCAGAGGGTGCATCTGCTTACAGAACCAGCAAACCAGGGGCTCAAAGCCTCTGTCCCATCCTGCTGTTGTGGTTACTTTTCTCAGTGGGCTGCAGAGTCATTGGGGAGATCAGAAGTTCCCCCTAATGTGCCTGCTGAGGGTTGTGCCTCCTCAGGAATAGACCTCTATATTACCACTCCCTCATAG
This sequence comes from Rhinophrynus dorsalis, assembly GCA_037306005.1. Taxonomy (NCBI): domain Eukaryota; kingdom Metazoa; phylum Chordata; class Amphibia; order Anura; family Rhinophrynidae; genus Rhinophrynus; species Rhinophrynus dorsalis. Next base: position 496,177,423 of record CM074721.1, read on the forward strand.
TCCCTGTGCAGAACTTTGTGATATGACATTATATCCCAGCTCTCTGTATCATTAAGCCATGCAGGGACTGTGAGGAAGAGCTGATATAGAGGTCTGTGACGGTGTAAAAAAAAAAAAAAAAGTAGGAAGGACAGAGGAGGCCTCACCCCAGCAGTGAAATGGGATAAAAAGAGGAAATTCAAGGTATGGGGCTGAGGGATAACATTCTGGTAGACAAAGGGAAGAAGGATACAGGAAGTGAGAAATAACAGAGAAGAAGGGTGACTGGGTGGGAGAGAATGGGGCAGATGGAGAGGGGATCAAAATGACTAGAGGAGAGGGGGCAACTGTGAGAGGGGGGAAGATTGAGAGATAAAAGACTAGGAAGCGAGGGGAGGTGACTACTGGGGAAGAGGAAGAGGTGGACTGGGAAGAGAGGAGGGAGTTGATGGAGAAAAAAGTGGGGATTTGATCAGAGAGGAGATCAAAAAGACTAGAAGATGGGGGCAGACTGGGAGATAAAAAGGGGGGACTTTTCAAGAGAGGGGATCAAAAAATTTAGAGGGGAGTAGCTGAAAGGGTTGAGGGAGAGAAGACTGAATGAAAGAGAATGGGAAAAGGGGTTGGGGGAAAAAGAATAGAGAGGCTGGGAGTAGCTTGAAGTTCAGTGATTTAAGATTATAATATATACTGTATAAATATATAAAATCTCCTATAACGTGTGCCTTGGACTTTAGGACATTATTATAAGTAACCATGTGACTTGTAGCTATTTCCTTATGATCAGTAAACAGCCATCTGGTAACACTTTCCCCACTAGTCCTATTGAGGCTTATATACTACAACAACTCGGTTGGGGGGGGGGTGCACTAAGATATGGGGAAGAGATGATACATCTTCAGTGGGAAAATATTGTATCCCTGTGTTATTATGGGGAGCCTATGGACGAAGATCTATCAAACTGGACTAAACTTAGTGCATAGTCCCTGTAAAATAAAACAGAGAAGGGTCACACTGGAGAAGCTGCCTCCTCTTTATCACAGCTTCATACATAATCCTCCTGGACCTGTTCCCAAACAACAGTCTGCACTGTAGGAGACAAATAAAACATCCCATTAATTGAAATTCAGTGCTTTAACCCCTTGAATGCTAGAAAAGTCTCAAGTGCTCCAATGTATTGCTCTAGTATTTAAGGGGTAAAAAAGCTCCATTTAAATTATGGAAATTTGGGAAATTATATCTTTGAAGACATGCACACTTTCTTGTTTAACCCTTTGAGTGCCAGAGGGGAAAGCAAGCTTGTGTATCCCTCTGGCATGCAAAGGGTTTAAGTCAGTCTGGTCTGATAAAGCCATTAGAAAGGGTAGAAGGAGAACAGTAAACAAGCATCTCAAACAAAATACCGTACAATCTCAGGTATAATACCCAGGTGTAAATTATACCCAAGATTTTAGGTAAAATAATGAGCTCCTGTGTATAATATGCACCCCCAAAAAACATGTCTCCCACACCTCAATTTTCCTACTTGCCTACCCCACTTTTTGTATTCAGACCCCCCCTGACATACAGGACCCCACATCTGGAGGCAGCGCGCAGCATTCCTGCGCTCACCGCCCGCTTCTGTTATGCTGCATTACTCAAAAAATGGTAAAGCCCACCTTAATAACCAGGATCCCTCTCTGGAGACAGCTGTGAAATAGGGGCAGCAGGTGTCATTCTTGCATTTGCCACCTGCTTCTTCTGTTCCTGGAACTCCTCTGAATATCTGGGTTGCCCTGTCAGGACCTACCATAGATTCAATGCGCACGCACTTTCATTGAAGCTATGACAGGGCAACCCAGATATTCAGAGGAGTGGCAGGAGCGAAAGAAGCAGGTGGCAAATGCAAGAATGCCACCTGCTGCCCCTATTTCACGGCTGTCTCCAGAGAGGGATCCTGGTTATTAAGGTGGGCTTTACCATTTTTTGAGTAATGCAGCATAGAGGAAGAACTAGTATTGAGGTGAGGGAGACTGGAAAGGCGAAGGGTGATTGTGAAGGCTATTTACATTTTTTTTTTCCTCGTGTGTAATACCCCCCCCCACACACACACACACACACACACACACACACACACACACACACACTTCACATAAGGTGATATGGGGTAAAAATGTGCATATTATACCTGAGATTTTATGGTACATCAGTAAGTGGGATCATAAAAATTATTCAAAAATCTAGTGATTTATTTATCTAATTCAGATTTTAGAAATAATTGCATTAACACTTTGCGTGCCAAAGAGGTTTGCAATATGTTACAAACCCCTCTGGCACTCTAAGTTAAAAGGATAGTAATACTTTATTTTTACTATCCCTCATGTTGTAGCCCTTAAAAATCGCAAATAAATGAGACCAGCGGCATCTCTCAAACCTTTATGGTCTGAGAGGTATCCGCATTCAGCAGGGGAATCCGGTCCCGGGACCGATGGCGGCTCTGCAGCAGTGCTGAGATCTTGTTATAGAAACAGAAATCCTTCACTGCAATAGTCTTCTACGTGTGCTTGGTTTGCCCTTGGTTTGTGCTTTGTTTGCAAGCACACGTAGAAGACTATTGCAGTGAAGGATTTCTGTTTCTATAACGCAATCTCGCCACTGCTGCAGAGCCGCTGTTGGTCCCAGGACCGGATTCCGCTGCTGTCAGCTATAATGCTGACGTCAGGGGAGAAAGAAGGAGAGGGAACTTTGAATGCGGGTATTTCTCAGACCATAAAGGTTTGAGAGATACCGCTGGTCTCATTTAATTCCAAGGGCTACAACATAGGGGAATAGTAAAAATGAAGTATTACTATCCCTTTAAAGGGGAATTTTAACCTTGGAATAAGTACATTTTAATTTGTTTAAGAGAATGATGTACCTAGTAAGGAGTATTTTATACAGCAGTCAGGTATGTCTATATATTTATATGCAATATTGTCCGCATTTCCTTGTATATAGTGATTTCTATTTAAAACAGAACTTTTGTGCCCCCCCAAATAATGTTTACTATAACGTTAAGCATATCAGTGTCTGCACTGTCGTCTGCTGTGTGTCTCCAAAGAAAAATGAATTGCAAACCGCCAGAGGGGTGTGCAGTACATTGCTTTGCAATCTCAGGCTACTGTGTACTGGACCTTTATCTAGGTAAGTTCTCCTTAAGACACAATAATTCCTAAGACATAATTCCCATTTAAAGTGGCGTATTTTAGGAAATAAAGTTTTGGTTCTGAGATATTGTTGAACTGTACCACAAGAATAAGTGGCTCCTGATTTGCTTATAAGAACTTACTAAGTCATTTATTTCTGCTCAGTTTTTGTTTGCATTTGATCTTTGATTTAGTCCCCTGCTAGTGACTTCAGTATTAGTTTGTTTCAATCTGATAACATCTAGGGCTAGGTCTATTGATGGTTATTGTTTGCATTGAGGAGGTTGATCTGGATTCAAACTTCAGTAGAGATCACAATAAACAGGAAACTGCAGATAAATTACAGAAAATGGCTAAATACACCTGACTACTGTATGAACAACACCTTCGTAGGTAATTCAATGTGTTAAATGCAGTAGCTTATTCCAAGGATATGGTTCCCCTTTAACATATTTTTCCATTGACTTAAACAGGCTTTCTCCGTGTCAAACCAGAAATTGTGTTGAAGATTGAACGGGGGTTGGATCCCCATGTAACCAATCAGCAGGAGGATCTGTGGCGCGGGAAATGTATCACTGCAGGTAAGAAATACAGCTTAAAGGGATAGTAATACTTGGTTTTATCTTTATTTTATTTTGTACGCATTAAAAAAGCATGAAGAATGCTAGAAGTCATATCTCTCAAACCTTTATGGTTTGAGAGATATTCACAAGCAAAGTTTCCCCCTCCCACCCCTTTTACCTAGTGTAAGCCATCTCTTCTCAGATGTGTAATGCAGTCCATAGACCAGACAGATAACAGAAGGGGACAATCTTCTTCCTATGAGAACAATGAAAGCCCTGTCCCCTTTGACAAGCTTTTCAGCTTTTTCCCTTATCTTAATTGAAGACTGTCCCTCTGTGCAGTCTCCCTGGGCACCTCTCTTCTGCTCTGGCTGAGCAGTGTTACATCAGTAAAAGGGGCGGGAGGGGGGCTACTTTGTCATTGAATTACTCTTGAACCATAACTCTGACAGTATTGAAATAACACTCTCCAAAGTCCAAATACTATGTTGATTAATTAGAGCTGATTTTATTATGAAACATTACTATCCCTTTAAAGGAAAATGTCTAATGGTGCCCATACACAGGACAATTTTGTAGTTGAAAATGATTGTCTGCCTGAAAACTACCAGACTGGCTGGTTATCACCCTGAATATGGGCCAGCTAAATCAGATTGGGCTGACGAAATTGGTGAATTTATTTGGTTGGAAAATTTTGAACGCCTGGTGATCAGATCGATGTGTGTGGCCTTAGCAGACCCAAACCACAGCGATCTTACCTGGAGCTGTGAGATTGGGTCCTTCCACCCTGATCTTCACAGATCCACACACGCAGATAAACAGGCAGTGTGAATGCTGAGAGATCAGATTTCCTATATCTGGTCTATATGTGGGGAGGAATCACTACCAGTCTACCTTTCATTGATCTGATTGCTGGTCAGTTGCAACCAAAGCCACACTTTCTGTGGGGGACCTTAAATGGATAGTATTGTTTAATTATTAAAGTAAAATTGAGTCTTCTTCATATTTTTTATAATGATGTGTATCATTAAAATGTTATTAAACTTTGCCATTTTACATTTATACTCAAATAAAGTTCCCCCCTCTCGCCCATTTTACTTAACTCAGCAGCCTCCCCTCAGATATGGAATTCGATCCCAGGACCGGACAGATCACAGTGAGGGACAGTCTTCCCTCTAGCAGTATAAGGGAAGGCCTGCCTCCTTGACAAAGGAGGGCAGGTTTCTTTTCTTATTCTGGATGAAGATTGTCTCTCGTTGCATTCTGTCCAGACCGGCTTGCTGAGGCTGCTAAGGTAAGTAAAGGGGGCAGGAGGGGGGGGAAACTTTATTAGAGTATAAATGTAAATGTCACTAGCGGGGAAGGAGTAGGGACCCTCGCAGCCTAGGTACTGGTTGGTGCTTAGGTTCGATGCTAGAGTGCGATGCTTGGGTGCGTGGACAGTGTGAAAGGTACTCCCTTGCTGTAGCCGAAACTGGATAAAGGTGCTGGTCGCAAAACCAGATTGTTCCACCCCAGTTGAGCCGGGATGCAACCAGGATGGGAGGAACTGGGAACTGTGTGAACCAGGACCAGGAGGCCAGAGGAGGGAGGAACAGACAAGCCAGGAATATCAATGAACAGCGGTGGTCAGACAAGCCAGGTCAGGGTATCGGAGAGCAGCGGAGGTCAGACAAGCCAGGTCAGGGTATCGGAGAGCAGCGGAGGTCAGACAAGCCAGGTCAGGGTATCAGAGAGCAACGGAGGTCAGACAAGCCAGGTGAGGGTATCGGAGAGCAGCGGAGGTCAGACAAGCCAGGTGAGGGTATCAAAGAGCAGCAGAGGTCAGACAAGCCAGGTCAGGGTAACAGAGATCAGCGGAGGTCAGACAAGCCAGGTCAGGTTATCAGAGAGCAGCGGAGGTCAGACAAGCCAGGTCAGGTTATCAGAGAGCAGCGGAGGTCAGACAAGCCAGGTCAGGTTATCAGAGAGCAGCGGAGGTCAGACAAGCCAGGTCAGGTTATCAGAGAGCAGCGGAGGTCAGACAAGCCAGGTCAGGGTATCAGAGAGCAGCGGAGGTCAGACAAACCAGGTCAGGTTATCGGAGAGCAGCAGCTACCTGAATCGGGGACCCGGCTGTGGCCAGGAACGGAGCGGCGGCCGCCGCAGAAGGTGACAGTAAAAGTTTAATAACTTTTTACTGATACACATCATTGTAGAAAGGTATGAAGAAGACTCGATTTTTACTTTAACAGTGAAACAATACTATTCCTTTGAAAGAATATATGCACAAAAATTATAACCCATTGAGCCTTATTCATCAAGCCTGAGGTGCAATTCTGGCGCAAACCAACTACATTATTGGGGAAAAGAAAATCTCCTTGTTTTCTGTGGGAATTTTAAACCCTTGAATGCTAGAGAGGTCTCTAATGTATTGCTGTGCAATGCATTGGAAACTTCTGTAGCATTCGAGGAGTTAAAAGCCCCATGTAATTCAGTGGGTATTTGTGGAAATTAGTTCAGTACTACTGTGCAGATGGGTTGTTCTAGAATGCACCTTTAGCTTGATGAATAAGTTCCATAGTCTCAACGTTGATAAAAGATCCCTTGTATTTTGTCAAACTAGAGAATTGGTCTGTGTGTTAATGTAGAATGTTTTTGTTGCAGGTCCCTTGCCCATTATTGAAGGTGACCTTGAAGAAGGTCAAGGGCTCTACCAGCCGGCTTACTGGGCATGCCAAGATCAAGTTCTCAATTCCAGTAATGGAGGGCACAACTCTAAAAACGCAGATCAGTTTTTACCTTCAGGAACCAAAATAAACTGTGAGATGCAGAATGCAACCGTTGAACAAGACAAGAAACTTTCCCAGTTAGGTCATAGCGAGTCTCCCGCAGACTTGCAGCAGAGTCAGAAAGTTGACAGCATCACGTTGAAGCTTCGCAAAGGTGACAGGCGGCATTCTTGCATGGAATGTGGAAAAACCTTTATCCAAATCTCACATCTAAAGTCACACCAGAAAACTCATACAGGTGAGAAGCCGCATGTGTGCAGTGAATGTGGTGGTCGGTTTGCAGAAAAGTCTACTCTTGTTAAGCACCAAAGAACGCACTCAGGAGAGAAACCATATGTATGCCTTATATGTGACAAAGCCTTTTCTCAGAACTCACATCTTGGTATGCACCAGAAAACCCATATAATGAAGCAGTCGTGTACAGAGTGTGGCATAATCATAACTAACGGGAATCCATATTCACAAACCCATAGAGCGGAGCTGCAGAAAGAATGTTCCAAATGTAGCCAACGCCTTAAGGAAAGACTAGAAGCCATCAGCAAACGAAAGAATAAAAAGAAGGAGAAGATTTACAAATGTACTCAGTGTGATAAATGCTTTACTCGAAGTGCTAACCTCGTTGTACACCACAGAACGCACACAGGAGAGAAACCCTACAGCTGCACCGATTGTGGGAAAACCTTCACGGACAGGTCGAACCTTGTCAGTCATCTGAGGACTCACACTGGAGAGAAGCCATACTCCTGTAATGAGTGTGGAAAGAACTTCCCCTATCGTTCAGCGCTAGTGTTACACAAGAGAACACATACGGGAGAGAAACCATTTGTATGCAGTGATTGTGGGAAGAGCTTTTTCTGCAACTCACGTTTGATTTTACACCAGAAAATGCACACGGGAGACCGGCCCTTTGGTTGTAATGAATGTGGGAAAAGCTTTTCTTGTAGTTCCACCCTGGTCAAACATCAGATTATACATACAGGGGAGAGGCCTTATTCATGCATGGAATGTGGTAAAAGCTTCATCCGTGGGTCACATCTAGCAATACACCAAAGGACTCACACTGGAGAGAAGCCATATTCCTGTAAAGATTGTGGCAAAGGCTTCACTGACAAATCTAATCTGGTAAGCCACGAGAGAACTCACAAAGGAGAGAAACAATATGAATGCAAGGAATGTGGGAAGAAGTTCACTCAGAGCTCAACATTACTGAAACATCAGCTGGTTCACACAGGGGAAAAGCCTTTCGCCTGCCCGGAATGTGGGAAGTTGTTCAGTCGTAGCTCAAACCTTGTTATACACCTGAGAATGCACACAGGGGAGAGGCCGTATGTTTGCACTGTGTGTCAAAGAGGCTTCTCCCACCGATCACACCTTGTTAAACACCAGAAAGTTCACAAATGATGAAGTCTTTCATACACAGTGATACTCCCATTTTAAATATGCAAAGAACGTTGGGCAAAGTTCACAAAGAAAAAGGAAGAGAAATTCTGGCACAAACTAGCAGCACCATTGGAAACAATTAAAGAACAGCTGTCAGTTTGTAACAAATGGGTGATTTCAAAAATACCAATATTTATAGCAGTCATTTTAATTTAAAACCATAGTTTGAGATAATTAGCATGATTTCTCAAATTATGCAAATTAGATACTACTGGTAGGCATGCCTGTCAGAAACTTCCATTCCACACTGCTGTTCCATATACCTGCCACTGCCTTTCAGTACCAGCTTATTTACATAAACCGATCTGTTAAGAAAAATGCTTCACTGAGGTGACTGTTCCACTTTAAAAACTCCCACTGATTTAAACATGACCTATAAACCCTTCAATGCTAAAGGGGTCTCCAGTGCATTGCATTGGAGACCTCTTTTGTATTGAATGAGTAAGAAGCTCAATTTAAATGAACAATAAAGTTTTGTGATGAAAAAATATTGCGGGCTACTTCCTGATGAGTTGAGCAAGTGTACTCCCTGTGCTGAGAGATGGCTCCTTAAAAATGTAAGACTCTCAATCACGTGGAGCTGTTACTACAACATTCTGTGAAGCGTTGTAGTGTGTGGCTTATCTCTTCAGGGAGCAACAGAAAAATATCATCTGAACACCAGGTGGCACTGTTACTAACAATAGCTATGAAACCCCAGAGCTACAGAGACTTGAATAAAATGAAAACATTTACTATGTGGCACAGAATTTTTGACGTAATAGGCATTCCTATTTTCGTCAGTCATAAAAAAGAAGGGGCACCCTAATTGGATGCCCATGGCACACCAAAGTCCCACGTCATCCTGGTTGAGAACCACTGCACTAGATGATTCAATAATGTCCAGCACCCTTGAGATAATAGGTCGGTAACTGATGTTATGGCTGGGACACATCTACTAATGTATCAGAAAAGCAATGTATAGCTGGTAAGCAATCAGTAAATAGACACTCATTTATTCACTGAATAAAGCTACACTGGGCTATTAACACAGACTCTTGCACTGCAATGTAGAATGTTATGGAGGTTATACTAATACTCCAATTTCCATATCTTGAGCATCCAATATATACACAATAGGTGTTGCATTTAAATGATGTTTCCAACTCAGAAACATATCCAGTAAGCAATCAGAACAAATCTGACAGAAAATCTTTCGAGATGTATAGATACATTTCTTCAGGATTTGGTTAGGCAGCTGCTGGCATATATAAAATATTCAGAGCTTATAATAAATATATTGGGACCTATCCTCTGGAAGGAGGATTATTATTTGTGCACATTAGAGGGCCCTTCTCTGTACACAATTATTCTGCACAAAAAAAGGTTGGGAAGTGGCAAAAACATTTTTTAGATAATACAGATAAACTGGAAGACACACAGATTGCTTTGCAACTGAAATGATTCCTGGGAGAAAGCTTTCATATGGATATTAACCCTTTGAGTGCCAGAGGGGTACGGATTGCATTGCTTCGCAATGCATTCCGTACACCTCTGGCACTCAAAGGGTTGACAGTTACTGGGAGTTGTGAAGGCTGGAGTTCGACTTTCACAGCATATACTGTTGGATGCATGGCTGATATGGATATCTAATCGGGTGTGACTGTGGAAATAATGTATGTTTGCAACATGGTATTTGAGTGAAAGTGGATTTATATTACTCCGCGGTCATCCTCTTTTATTTACTACTAGTTACACGGGCCAAAGTGCCACTACCAGTCGGTTGCAGGGCAGTCATGCGCAGTAGAGACTGCCCACGCCGGCGCAGCTCTGTATCAGCCGCAGAGTGGGCAGTCTCTACTGCACATGACTGCAGCACGCCCTTAAGTCTCTACTGCGCATGACTTTGTTATTGCACGCGTTTTAGCGAATTATTATATAGGATTACTATTATCCTCATCATACAGCTATTTACTGCATCCGTGTCACTAACTACATCCATGAATGTGAGGCACAATATAGGCGGTCTAAAGAGTATCAATTATCAGTGTAGATTTGTTTTAATTATTTACTGGATGTGTTTCAGTGGTGGAAACATCATTGGAATGAAACACCTATTGTGTATATATTGTATGTTCAACATGGAAATCGGATGATTACAATAACCTCCATAATGTTCTACCTTGCAGTGCAAGAGTTTGTGTTAATAGCTCAGTGTAGCATTATTCAGTGGATAATTGGTCTTCTATTTAACATCTCACTGGTTGCTTACGGCTACACGTTGCTTTTTCTGGTACATTATTACATGTTTACTCGTCATAGCATCCATCACGGATCTATTATCTCAAGGACGTTGGACGTTATTGAATATTGTAGTGATATAGGATAGGAACTCTGATACTGCTATGTCGTATATTTGTTTCTATTATTATATCAGTGTTCTTAGTGGCTTATGTCCTTTTTTTTATTGTGAGGCCACACATTGAAGTGTTGTATTATCCTTACTTCATATTTTGTGCTACTTAATAAATGTTCTAATTGTATTCACAGTCTCTGTAGCTCTGGGGTTTTATTTATATATATATATATATATATATATAATATAATATATACAGGGCTCAAAATTTCCACTAGCCAATGGCAAGTAGAAATTCAGCCCTGGTGGGTATGAAATGGCTTGCAGTGGCGAGTAACTTTTCAGGTCTGGCTAGTAGCAAAGGACTTCAAATTTTAAGATATATATATATATATATATATATATATATATATATATATATATATATATATATATAATATATGAGCGAGATAGACAGATTTAGCCATTCGCTTTTTTTTTTGGGAAGGGTGGGTATTCTCTAGCTGCTTTGATATTGTTTCTTGTCTTTTTTTGCCATCTAGCGCATAGATAACTGGTTTAGGCTGTTGCTTACAGTTTTTTTTTATTGGCTGTAATAACTTTCGAACATCACATCTCCCAGCAATGACAGTACCTATTGGAAAAAAGAAAAACCTTTAATATTTATATATATTTTATCAGTACAAAGTATCTCCCAGCGCTGACAGTACCCAGTGGAAAAAAGAAAAACCTTTAATATTTATATATATTATTTATTTTTTCAAAACAAAGCTTCACATCATTTTTAAATCAATAGGGATTTTTATTTGTTTCTTAAGTTGCAGTTATTTGTCCCAGAATTGATCCACTAATGTCTTTGTGAATATGCTTCTTTGTGATTAGGGCTTAGTGTTTAATACATTGTACACATTTTGCTCAAAAGACCCAATTAGTAAATGTAGCTGTAAAGGAAAAATAGCACCTTGGTGATCTGTGAAATAAAATGTTATTTTATTGAGCTGTTATCTTCGTATTGTCGACTCCTGTCATGGTTTAGCTTTACCTGCTTGTGATATGATAGAGACAAACATTTCCTAGCAGAATATGTAGATGGATTACAGGAACTGACTATTTAGTGAAGATTCCAAGGAGTGAAGCAATGTGATAAGAATAAACAGTTTCCTATATAAGAGAGAGGCATAGGAATCCTGGGGCTGATTCATTCTAGAGAGGCATAGTTTGTATAACAATAACGCAGTGACTATGAGGTGGCAAGCTGGAATTCATGGGAGGTAAAGATATTTTGTCCTACATGACACTTCCTTATCAAATAGCCTTGACCTGATTTAAGATACAAGCAGATGTTGCAGAAGTTACATAGAGATGTGTACACAAGGGAGGGGTTGTGAGATATATGGATCAGGTTATATGGAGCAATAAGAGTTATAGGGAGAGGGTTGTAGGGGGCAATAGGAGGTTACAGTGAATGGATACATAGAACAATAGGAGGGGTTATATTATATAACGCCTATTGCTCCATATAACCCCTCATATTTTTCCATATAACCACTCCAAAAAATCTCCCCCTATTGCTCCAGTTAACTCCTTCATGTAACCCCTCCTATTGATCCATATACCCTACCCTATAACTCCTCCTATTGCCGTATATAAACTCTCCCTATAACTCCTCCTATTGATCCATATACCCTACCCTATAACTCCTCCTATTGCCGTATATAAACTCTCCCTATAACTCCTGCTATTACTCCATATACCCCCTCCCTATAACTCCTTTATGGATTGGTCATATGGAAAAATAGGAGGAGTCATATGGACAAATAGGAGCAGTTATATGGAGCAATACAAGGAGTTATAAGGAGAGGATATATACTGCAATAGGAGGAATTATAGGGTGGGGTATATGGAGCAATAGGAGGAGTTACAGGGAGAGGTTATATACGGCAATAGGAGGAGTTATAAGGTGGGGTATATGGAGTAATAGGAGGAATTACAGGGAGGGGTTACATGGAGCAATAGTTTTTTGGAGTGGTTTTATGGAATAAGGAGTTATATGGAGCAATAGGAGGAGTTTTAGGGAGGGGCAATATGGAGTAATAGGAAACGTTATAGGGAGCGGTTACATGAAACAATAAGAGATGATATAGGCAGAGACTCTTTGGAGGAGCTATAAGGAGGGGTTATATGGAGGAATAGAAGGAATTATAGGGAGATATTAGATGGAGCAAATACCTAACAGATCATAAAACAAATATACAATAATGGCATTTGTAAAAATACAATGATCTTTGTTAATATTTTCTGGATGTTTACAATCTCTGTATACTAATTGTGCATAAGGATGATTTTTAAAACAAGACAAACAAACTTTTTGCCATCTCACTTCATATCTTTTTGTACTAAAAGGACAATTGTGCAAAAAATGGGGCAAAAAAGTCCTTACATTCGTCCCTTTGGCAGTTCCGATTACAAAGATTTTTTTGAATATTAATATAGCTCAAACATCTAGTTTTCCATGAAAACAAAGCTAAACCGTATCTCTCTTACTCTCTGAAAACGTCCTACTAGTAACACTTTGTATGGTAGTCTACGCTAAAACAGAAGGGAAATATTTAAAGAGATAGTATTACTTCAAAATTACTATCCCTCATATTGTAGCCCTTAATAATCTGAGTTAAACGACACCAGCGGCATCTCTCAAACCTTTATGGTTTAAGAGATAGCCGCTTTCAAAGTTTCCTTTCCCCTGCTGTCAGCGTTCTGCTGCTAGCAGGGGAATCCGGTCTCTGAATCAAGCAGAGGCTCTTCAGCAGAGCCAATATCTCGTTATGGAAGGAAAAATTATTAATTGAAACAGTCTTCTACGTGTGCTTGGTAACCAAGCACATGTAGAAGACTGTTTCAATGAATCATTTTTCCTTCCATAACGAGATATCGGCTCTGTTTAAGAGCCTCCGCCTGTCCCGGGACCGGATTCCCCTGCTAGCAGCAGAACGCTGACAGCAGGGGAGAGGAAACTTTGAAAGCGTCTATCTCTTAAACCATAAAGGTTTGAGAGATGCCGCTGCTGTCATTTAACTCAGTTTATTAAGGGCTACAATATGAGGGATAGTAATTTTGAAGTAATACTATCGCTTTAAATCCAACTGTACACTTGAATATTTACTTAGAATAATTTTATACAATTTTTCTTATCTACATGGATAAAATCCTGAAAATTTGCTATTTCAGTAGTAATTATAAACACTGTCCAACATTTGTAGCTTATTATTTATTTATGATTTCTGATGAAATGTTGAATATGTTTACCACTTACCCAAATGCTAAGAAAATGATGAATCCTTTTCTTGAACATAAATGCCCATTATTCTGTTTTAATTTAACAAATAGATGTTTAGGAAGTGGATAAACAAAACTGCTGTAAATACATATAGGAATCATCAATCTCTTAATGGCTTAAAATTTTCTCATATGACCATTTCAGTTTCTAAATTGTATCTGAACAAATTTCTTATATCTCCACTCAGTGTTGTTGACTTATGTCATCCACACATCTAGATTTAATCCCTAAAACTTTAATTGTGTTGTATTTTATTTTAAAAGAAATTGAAAATGCTTCAGCCTGATTTCTCATCCAAAGGGCTTCACCAAATTTTCAGGAACTGGATAAACAAAACTGGTATAAATACATATTACATAGTTACATAGTAATTTAGGTTGAAAAAAGACTTGCGTCCATCCAGTTCAACCCTTTTCCTATTCCTGTTTACCATCGCTGACCCAAAAGAAGGCATCTGACTCCAAAATCAAAAATCTCTATGCCCATTTTCAATGTTTCCACTTTTCTGGCGACTAGCGCTACTGAGCAGCTAGTCGCCAGATGGGTAACTATTTGGGGCCATGTTTCTAAGGGGTGGTAGTTCCGCTTTAAAAACCTTGTATATTGACTTTCATTTGGTCCCATCAATCTGACACTGTATCATATAAACACTCCTTAATTTTCTATTATAAAAACAGATACATTCTTCTTTAATATGCTCCTTATATAACTTACTAGGATTTAACTTCCATATACCTCTCCCGTATTCTATTCATTTTTTCATTCAAGGACAGTGATATCATAACATGATCTGAAAATCAATCTGGAGTAAACAGAAATTCGGAATACGTAGATTGTATTTTTACATAGATCCGGCCTATAAGCCTTTCCTGTTTTCCTTTGTGGTATGTAAAACCATGCTCATTTGGATTATTACATTTGTGTTAACAAACCTAGCTTAATTTATAAGGTTTTAAAATAAATTTGAAACATAATTAAAATCTTTACTATTTCAGTCCTCGTTATTAACTATGCAGTTAAAGTCACCTCCCATTATTAAAACTTTTGAGGTGAAACAATATGGTTTAATGCTTGAAAATAACTCTGTGCAGCTATTGTCTGTGGAGCATAAACATTAATTATATGCTGATTTACAGTATTCAATATTATGCTGTCACTAACTTCAATAATATGATTCAATATAAAATCATATGTCTCAAATAAAACACCAACACTATCATAACTGTCAAGTCCAATGAACTAGTAAGATGGTCCAAGTGTCCATTCTCTTTTAGAACTTGCAACATCATTTATTACTTTTTAGTCTTGTTTCCTTTAATAAACAAATCAAAAACTTAATTTTGCAAAAATTGATAAATTAAACCTCTTCTCTCTTTAGTTCTTTAACTGTTTGTATTAAAAGAAAAGATTGGTTGTAGGGTTATCTGATCACAAAAATTATATTACTTTTTTTTTTTTTTACCCCTACACTGCTTTTTGATATTCCAGTGACAGATGTGATCTCTTTTTCAACACAAGACTCCATCAAATGTTCTCTCAAACAGCGTGGTGGCTAGCAGTAATCCTGAAAGGCTATCTGTATCGTAAAAGATGTAGAAATATAAAATAGTTCAGTTGTTTCCTATAGTGCCACCTTCTGGGAACAGATGTATACCCCAGCCTAGGGGTGAAAAGGCAAGTGACCCACGTTTGATGCGGGTGAATATCTGTTCTCCAGAATGGTATACCTTGTCTACCTTTCTTGCATATCTGTAATGGTTATGACCACTGTAATGCAGGAAGGTAATTTCAAAAAATGTGGTAGGTGTACGTTAGTGTTCCTGGCACCCCTCTATTGTATGTTAACCCACAGAAATGGGGTACCATGTTTCTAAGGCTGGTAGCAGGTGCTAAATAGACTAGGAAATTCTATGTTCTTTAAATATTTTAGTATCTTTGAAATGTAAAAAAAACAAAAAACATGTATTTTTATAATGTTACCTTATGAACAAATATATGCACTAGACCTAAGGGTAGAAAGGCAAGTGATCCATCATTTGATGTGGGTGGATATCTACTTTCCAAAATGGTATACCTTGCATAAATTTCCTTCATATCTTAAATTGTTCTTACCATTTTAGTACAGGCAGCCCTTTTATGCTTTTGGCACCCCACTGGTATGAGTTCACATACTGTAGGGGGTGCCATTTCTCTTGTAAGAGCTGCAGATAATGAATATATTTTGAAATCCCGTAGTTTTCAACAATTTCAGATTTTTTTTCCTTTAGTGCTATCTGGAACTGTTTGTGTACACCGGGCTAGGAGTAGAAAGGCAAGTGACCCCTCATTTGATGCTGTAGTTTATCTTCTTTCCAAAATGGCATGCATTGTCTACCTTTTCTTCAATTCTGTAGTTCTTACATACATTTTAGTACAGGCAAGTCAATTTGGAAATGTAATAAAAAGGAGAGATTGTAGTAGGTGTAGTTTTCTGCTTCTGACAGAATGTAAACTCATACCGACGGGGTGCCATTTTTCTTGGAAGATCAGTGGCTAATGAATACAGTTGGAAATTCCATAGTCTGCACAGATTTCAGTACGTTACTCCAAGTGTCTTATTGTCCTGCATTTATAACAGACCCTAGGCTGTCCTGGGTAATAATCGGTACCTCCATTATATCCAATAAAAAAACATGTATGGTAGGTGACAAGTAACTCCTCCTGTTTGTTTAACTTTGCTTATATTGCCATTAATTTTATTGTCCAGATCTAATTCATCCTCCCCTACTTTATTGTGGGAAGCTACTGGACACTCTTTAAAGGTGTGACCTTGAACAGAACACAGATTACATGTAATTTCTTGCCGTCTGATCTGCTGTGACCCAGATGGTTACATTACAAACTTTTAATCTTATCACAGCTGTATGTCAAGTGTCTTAATGACCTGCATTTACAACCAGCCCTAGGCTGTCCTGAGTAATAGAAAACCTGTATTAGAGCCAATTAAAAAAAACTGTGGGGTAGGTGAGGAGTAACGCCACCTGTTTGCCATAACTTGGCTTGAATGTTCCATCATTCGTTCCACAAAGCAATTTCATTATAAATATTTTCCAGTTCATTACTAACAGTACAGTGCTTCTTTATCCAATACTTGATGTCTGCCAAAGCCACTACCTGTGTTTGGAATACGTACAACTGTGACTGTCTTTGTAAGCTGTACAAGTTTAATATTCTTCCAAATGTAATCTCCTTTTGTCTTAAGAAAAATCTCCCAGGACACCTAAAAATTCTGCATAAACTTAAATTTTATATCAAACTGCCGTGAACCAGGGAAATGAATTCGAACAAATAGATCACTTATAGAAACCCATAGTCCATTAACCCTTTGAGTGTCAGAGGGGTACGCAACGCATTGCAAAGCAATGCGTTGCATTCCCCTCTGGCACTCAGAGGGTTAAGAGCAAGGCAGATACATTTCCTATCGGTAGGCCCTGAATCTGGTCCAGTGGAAAGCAGGCACACTGCATTCTTTCTTTTTATGAAAATCACTTACCTTGTTACACTTGAAAATGCCTGGATATTTAATTTGTCTGATCTTCATTTTACTGAGTGCTGGTCTGTTCCTCTGTGCAAGAGGCAAATTCTGACCCGGAATTCAGTCCATTTTTTCGCTCTGCTGCGCTTGAACTCGCAGCTTCAGCTTGCAGGTTACTGTGTCCATATTGCATTAATGTAAACCTCTCCGCTGCCTGATTATCACATAGAATAGGTTGATAATTTCTCCAGGATTCTCTCAGCAATTGTTTTAGTTTCCATAGTTTACCTGGAAATTAAAGCTTTTTGACTTTATCACTTTCCCCTTGTACAGGTTTAATCTGTGGCCAGAGGCGTAACTAGAAGCCTCTGGGCCCTGGTGCAAGAAGTGCCACGGGCCCCCCAACCATATTGGCCCCCCTCGACCACATTGACCCCCTCCACAATGCCCCTCAATCTTCACAATGCCCCCATCTCTTACCACCCTGGAGCTCCCGTGCGGTCCTCTTAGTAATGCAGAGCGCTAGGAGATGATGTCTTCTCCCAGCGCTCTGCATTACTAGAGCGCCGGAGGGAGATTGCGGGCGCCTTGCGGAGGGATCACCTGGGGTGTCTGGGCCCCTGGAGGGACGGGCCCAGTCGCAGATGCGACCCCTATAGTTACACCACTGTCTGTGGCTGTATGCCTTTTGTGCTCTTCGTTTTTCTACCACACGCGTTTTGCTCCTAGATCATAACCTGCATATCCTAATTATACTTGGACACTCTGGATTAAAGTGCTAATGCTGAGAGCTGCTGGGATCTGGTTTCACATGTAAACTCTTCTGATAAGACCGCTTCACCCTGGATCACTCCCACAGTCTGTTATTGCAGTCTCATCCAAGACCCAGTTATAATTTTTTTTCCTACCCGTTCTTTACATGCCTCAAATGGGTCAGGGGAAACAAAACCCCAGCTATCAAATTTATTTTCTGCAGACAATGACTTCATTCTGTCATACTGAAGGCTTTTCATTTCTTCTTTTACATTTTTTATATACGCTGCATCTACTATTTCTCCATTATTAATTCTAGAATAAATTCGACTTAATTTTAATCTTAAACTCAAGTATTTTTTGTAATTTAGGTTACCTTTTCTTTTCATTATTGATCTGAAGAAAACCTTAATATCTGATTTAAGTGTTTCCCACCAGTCACTCACTTTATCATACAGACATTGTGTGGTTCTCCTATCATTATAAAAGGATATAAAATCATTACATATTTGGTTATTATCCAATAAAGTGGCATTTAATTTCCAAAGTCCCTTACCGTATACAATAGATTCTGAAGTATTTATTATGATTTTAATAAGCAAATGATCAGATAATTCTACTGGAACCATAGATATTTTCTCAGTTACAATTTCTTTTTTGACATATATTCTATCTATACGACTAGACCATGGACCTTTGTGGCAAGTATAACCACGATCTTTAGGAAAATCACGTTTAAAACAATCAATAAGCCTCACTTGACCAACCATTCTTTTCAAAAAATTCTCGTCATAATGCAATATATCATGCTTACTATTACGATCTTGATTACTGGTGACACAATTAAAATCGCCACCAAATACAAGTATTTTCTTTCCACTTTAAACTGTGGTGCATAAACATTAATTAGCCTATAACTAAAACCATCAATTGTTGCATCAATTATTAAACATCTACCAGCAATAACTTCAATAATTTTTTCCACTTTAACATTAAATTTTTCAAATAAAATACCTATACCATCATACCTATCAGTACCAAAGGACCAAAAAGATGGTCCCCCTAACCATTCTCTCTTTGCACAAAAAACCTCTGTATTATCCTGAAATCTGGTTTCCTGCAAAAAAAAATTACATTCATTTTCTCATGTTTGAGAAACTGATAAATCAATGAACGCCTTTGTTTAGTCTTTAAACTGTTGACATTCAGTGACCCTATACGCAAGGACCCCATAATGTCAGATGTTATTTATAGTCATTTTCTTTTTTGACCAACATTATCTCCCAATGAGCCCCATCTTTTGAAAGATACAGATACAACGTCTCTATCTTCATTGCTTCCTTCCATTAGATGATCCAAGGACAATTTTCTGGTACTACTTCTCTGTATCCCTTCTTGATCCATTATTTCTCCCCAACTCTCACTCAGAACCTCATATCTCCCAGCAGTTACCAGCAGAGAGTCACCCTTGTCTGTTTTCTTTTCTCTTTTTCCTGGTGGTATCTCCACATGACCTGATCTATGTGATTTGCCTTTCCGTTGCACCACCTGAAATCCATCATATTCCTTATGATTACTGGAAACTTGTGGGGGGCCAGATAGGCCAATTCTTTCTTTATTTTGCTGAGTCTCCATTTCCCGATCACTTGCATTACTTCCATCAACATTCCCAAGTTGCTCATTTTGGGAGACTGTTGGTAAAGGGTCCTTTCCAACACTGGCCTCCATGGCTTCCTCCTCAGATTCCACACAGTTGTGTGCAGCCCGTGGGCAAGTCCTGAAAGTGTGCTCAGTATCAGAACACAAATTGCACACAACATCTTCCTTACACTCAGCCCTAGAATGGCCCAATTTGTTACACAAGGAAAACTTTACTTTTTCACAACTGTATGACAAATGTCTGATAGATCCACATTTAAAACATACTTTGGGTTGCCCTGGGTAGTAACATACCCCTCTTTCAGAACCTATGAAGAAAACATGAGGCAAATGCTTATTTATTCCCATTCTCTTCCACAATTTTACTTTTATTCTCCAGCCTCCATTCCATATACCATCTTCATCATACACTTTATCAGGTTCCCCCAAAACGTCACATTGTCTTTTCAGCCAAAACATAATATCAGCCAAGGCAACAACTTCAGACTGGAACAATAAAGTCACTGTAACATTCATAGGTCTGGTTATTTCTATTAATTGGATTTTATTCCATATTGGGTGCACTTTTGTGCGATGAAATGTGTCCCAAAAACAATCCAATTGCTGAGGCAATTTAAAACTAACATCAAATATCCTGGATCCAGGGAAATGTATGAGTGCATTAATTTCATTAGCACTAAACCCCATAAAGTTTATTAATAAATCACGGCCAATAACTCTTCTGTCAGGAATATCTGCTTCTGGGCCAGTAAACTTTAATCTCACAGCATTGCGTCTTTGTTTACTTGGTCCTATGGGAGTTACAATCTTTGAGAAGGTTTTTACAGGAACTTTAATACCAACACTTGGCTCCTTTTCCACTTGCGGCAAATCCAGTTCCACATCTTGTGGATTTCCCTTGCTGACAGGCAGGTTAGCTGTTTCAGACACACTGGTCTGATTACCTTCACCTGCAGTGCTCACAGTCTGTGCTGGAGTAGCAGAAACTAGCTGTTTGGTATTGTTTCAGTGACCTCTTCATTACTTACAAGTAAGTTTAGATCAGGAGATTTTCCCAAACTTTCATCTTCTTGCTGGTATAATTCAGCTTCCAAACTCCTTCCAGGAGACAAGTCAGACGCAAGACTGGATTTTACAGACTGCAAGCTGGCACTTTGCAAAACTCCTGATTCCTTCTCATGCATCTTTCTTTGGTGAATTTTCCTCAGGATTTTCTCCAGGTTTCTGCTGTGGATATCACCTTCTTTGCAAACACTGGGGTTTTGTTTACTTGCACTGGGGGTTTCTTTGTGTGCATTTGGGGTCCCTTTACTTGTACTGGGAGTCTCCTCACATATTTGTACACTGGAGACTGATGTTTCCATTTTTTTCTTCAGGTGTTCTGATTTTTTCTGCTCAGGTGAAATCTTTAACTTTAAATTTCCTAATTTTCCTGCTTTAACCCTTAGCATTTCCCCTTCCCGGATTTGATCCTTTAATGTCTGGATCACTTCTGAATTCTCCACAATATTCATTCTCATCACATCTCTTTGATCACTAACATGAGCCATCATGTCTTGTATACTGCCTTGCTGGACTGCATTTCCTTTGTTACTTAATGCTTGTAATAACTCCTGGTATCTATCCTCCAGTTCACACAGTATTTTACATATTGCATCTCTGTTCTCATAAGCAGCTTTCAAATCCGCCTCCCAAACCTGGATATCACTCTCTTCAGGACACAAACCAGACATTTTAAACACATGTTGTACTCCTTGGCCTGTGAGTACAGCCAAGCCTGGGGCTGGATTAGACTGCTCCCCCAGATCAGAACACTCTCCTGGGCATGAGGCCATCCTGGCCTCCCCCCTGCAGGAGCTCCCTCACATAGGAGTTATAGGGAGGGGTTATATGGTGCTTTAGGAGGACATTTTTAAGTTAAATATTCATTCAACAATCACAAAAATCACATATTTACATTAATATTTTGCAAGTAATTTCTGCCCCTCTCTTTATCATATACTCCTTTCATAGCTTTAATTATCTTCATTTTACATTTTCCACTGAAAATACTATTTATTTTGCAGATTTAAAACACCTACGTGAGTCCATCAAGTCCAGCCCATGCCTAAACACAATGTAAAGCGAATCAAATGCAGGTATCAGCACCACAAAGGATTAAATCTTCAAAGGCAAATATATGTAAAAACATTCAAATATTTTATTGTAGTCAAATCTTGATAAAAAATATATATATATTTGCTGTGATGACAACCCAAACTTATGAGCTAGGAAAGACTTACATTCGGAACCAGTCAGGAGGAAAAAGCATGGTTACAGATCAACGCGTTTCGCGCTAACAGCGCTTACTCATGATCAAAGACTTTGCATTTGATTCGCTTTACATTGCTTCAATCCTGGGATCGGATTTGATCAAGCACACGAGGTTATCAAGAAATTTGGAAATGTTATGGAAAGTTTACATGTGTTTATAAGAGGTGGAGTACGTGCCCAGACTGTTTGATGATTGTATTTGGATCACGATCTCCCCTGCTAGGCAATAGTTGAGCTGCTCGACATTCTTTGTTAAAGTGTATTTGTACCATGCCTAAACACCCCTGTTGATCAAGAGGAAGGCAAAAAAACCCAAAAAACCTCTGAAGCCATTTCCAATTTAGCAGCAAATGGGTAAAAACATTTCTTCCTGACTCCAAATGGCAGTCAGATATTTCCCTGGATCAACATCCTATCTGCATTGAAGCCATCTGTCATAATTTTCAATATTGTTCTGTGCTAGATAGACATCCATTGCTTTTTTTGAAAGCAGTTGCATTATCTGCAAGTACAACATCCCGAGGCAAATAATTCCATAGCTTTACTGCCCTTACACCTTTGTTTTAGTCTAAAGCGCTTTTCCTCTAGTCTTAATGGATGATCTCTCGATCTTACCTCAGCTCTTTATGTAAATAATTCATTGTATAGTTCTTTGTATTGACCTTGAATGTATTTGTAAATGGCAATCATATCACCTCTTAGACGTCTCTTCTTTAAAGGATCAGTAATGTCCCTGAAAACAAATTTAGAGTCACTACCTAACTGCCACAAACCCTATCTCTCAAACGGCTATGGTTTGAGAGATATAGGGATTCAAAGTTGCCCCCTCCCTCCCCTTCTGCTGTCAGCATCTTGCTGACAGCAGGAGATCCCGGTCCGGGGACCAGCAGGAGGCTCTGCAGCAAAGCCGAAATTGCATTATTTAAAAGAATAAATTCATTGGAAATGTCTACAAAGTGTGCTTGCAAACCAG
This sequence comes from Rhinophrynus dorsalis, assembly GCA_037306005.1. Lineage (NCBI taxonomy): Eukaryota > Metazoa > Chordata > Amphibia > Anura > Rhinophrynidae > Rhinophrynus > Rhinophrynus dorsalis. Next base: position 496,200,224 of record CM074721.1, read on the forward strand.
GCACGCTTTGCTGACCTTTCTAATGAATTAATTATTTTTAAGTAACGCGATTCCGGCTCTGCTGCAGAGCCTCCTCGAGTCACACGACTCAAATCTCCTGCTGTCAGTTTTACAGCTGATGTCAGGAGAAGGGGGGGGCACTTTGAATCCCTATATCTCTCAAACCATAGTGGTTTGAGAGATAGGGTTTGTTGCAATTAGTTTCTTTTTTAATCACTACCTAACTCTAAATATTTTTTATGGGACATTACTGTCCCTTTAATGTAAACAAAGACAGTTTGGCTAGTCTCTCTTTGTAATTCAGATCCTCCAATCCCTCTATCAGTTTTTCTGCACGTCTCTGCACTTTTTCCAGTTCAACAATGTATTTTTTTAAGATCTGGTGCCCAAAATTGTACTCCATATTTTAGATGAGGCCTAACCAAGGATTTATACAGAGGTAGGATAATATTAGCATCCCTTGCATCTACACCTCTTTTTATACAGGATAGTACCCTATTTGCTCATGCAGCAGCTGAGTGACTCGGCACACTGCTGTGAAGTCTATTGTCTATCAGTAATACTCCTAAATCTTTCTTTAACGAAGATTCCCCACGTTGTCTGCCATTTAGTGTATACATAGCATGTTTGTTTCTATAGCCCAAATGCATAACCTTACATTTATCTACATTAAATGTCATCTGCCACTTTTCTGCCCATTCACTCAGTTTATCTAAATTCTACCGACCAGGCCACAAATAATATATTACAATAGCGTTTATAAGATACAACGTTCTTTTATTTTTATTCCCAGAATGTTTAAAATATCCGTAAACGAACTGTGCATATGATTTGATTTTAAAGTAAGACAACTGTAAATGTATTGCTGTTTCACTCCCTATCCTATAATATAAAAGGCCAGACGTATGTTTGTCCGATGCAGTCATGCGTAGTAGAGACTGCCTGAACGCAGGCTGATGCAGTCATGCATAGTACAGACTGCTCCAAAGTAGGCAGATGCAGTCATGAGCAGAAAAGACTGCCTGAACGGAGGCCGATGCAGTCATGAGCAGAAGAGACTGTCCGAACGCAGGCTGATGCAGTCATGCGCAGTAGACCCTGTTCGAACGCACAGAATGCTGGGAGGTAACACACTTTGGCACGTGTACACGGGTTTTACACTAGTCTTTTACTAAAAGGACAATCACACAAAAAATAGGACATAATTTCTAAAACATCCCAACACTCATCCCTTGAGCAGTTTCATCACACAAGTTTTTAAATTATAAATTAGGTCCAAAATATAATTTTCCATGAAAACAAAGCCAACCTGTATCTCTTATTCTTGCTGGAAGCCTCATGCTAGTGACATTCTCTATAGCAGTCTGCACTAAGGCAGAAGGACACTCTTTCAAAACTAACTGTGCTCTATAATATTTACATAGAATCATTTTATAGAATTTTTTCCTGTCTACGTAAACACAATCCTGAAAGGAAATTTTCCATTTTGGTAATCATCCTAAACACTGCTGCGCATATGTAGCACATGGTTTATATTTACCCCTCCAAAGGCTTAATTTTTTCACCACTTACTACACACCAACAAAATGATGAATCTATTTCTTAAACATAACTGCCCATACTTCTGTTCTACTGTTTCTAAAATAATAATAATAATTTATTGTTTAGATACAAAAGATTAAAAATATTTCATGGCAGACCATGACCAAACCTCTATCTTTCCTAGGCATACATGCAATGTTTCTTTTAATGATGTTTAAACGGTTGCCCCATAATAGATGAAAAAATCAACTTGTTATTCTAACCACCAAATTTTCAGGAAGTGGATAAACAAAGCTGATGTAAATACACACTGGAATCAAAAATCTCTTAATGGCTTGAATTTTCTTCTCATATGACCACTTCCAATTTTTAATTTTTTTCATTATATCTGAACAAATTTCCTCCCAATTTCTTTGGCTTATATCATCCACATCCAAATTTGACCCCTAAAACCTTAATAATGTCATGCTTTTTTTTTTTTATTTTTTTTTTTTTTAAAGGGATTGGAAATGCTTCAGCCCAATTTCCCATCCAAAGAGCCTCACTTTTATCCTTATTAACCATTGAATTTGAATCCTCAGAGAAGGCATCTATATCTCCCTGTAGTACAATACGTTTCAGAACTTACAAAGACAGTGATGTCATCACCATAAGCACATACATTACATGCCACTTCTTGCTTGTATCCTGATCTACTGTTACCCAGACGATTACATTGTAATCAATTTTATCGCAACTGTTTGCCAAATTTCTTATTGACCCATACTTCTAACAGGCCCTAGGCTGTCCTGGGTAGTAACAGATACCTCTATCAGAGCCAATTAAAATCTATGAGGCAGATGATGGGTTACACCTCATGTTTTCTTTTCAAAAAGAACTCCCCATAAATTCGCTCTTCCAGACTTAAAAAAACATAATTTTTTTGTTAGAAAAAGTTAATTATAAAAAAGTTCTGGACACAACATACCTAATCCTCCATCTATACTAGAAAGATATAAAACATTTCTTTTAAAAATATTTAAACAATTTCCCTTATTTTTTATTACTCCAACATTATCACCTTGAGATCCCCATCGTTTGAAAGGGACAGAAGTAGCTGCGCCTTCCTCACAGAACATCTGTAATTCCTCTGTAGATTGTCCTTTCCAAAGAGATCGTTCACTCTGTTTAAACTCCATGGCATCTGCCCTAGATTCTTCCAGGACAGCAAAATGACCAGCAGAACAACAGAAGAAGACAACTGAAGAGCCTTTTTTGACTCACTGGAACCTGAATATTTCAATTTTTTTCTTGCGCTTCCCTTGCACCAAATAAAATTCTTCACTGGTCTTTTCTGGTACTGGACCCTTTGTAACATTTAAGGGATGTTGCATTTCTTTAGAGTCTTTCCTTAAGATGTGTTCTGACTCAATGTTATTTTTCTGAGGCCCAGTTGTATTTTGTTCCTGGGTGGTATTGGGCTCTTTCATTGCTTCATTAAATATTTTTTCCAAATCTAACAGTCTGCCATCTTGTTGTGGTGTGCCTCTGGGCATTCTCTAAATGTGTGACCTTGAATAGAACACAAATTACATATAACATCTTTTTTGTATTCTAGTCTAGTATGACCCAGACAGTTACATTGAGAGCACTTTATTTTATCACAGCTATAGACCAAATGCCTTATTGACCCACATTTATAACAGCTCCTAGGCTGCGCCGGATAATAACAAATGCCTCTATCTGAACCAATAAAAAACTGTGTGGTAGATGGTGAGTGATGCCCCCTGTCTGCCACAGTTTAACTTGCAGCTTCCATCCTTCATTCCATAATCCAGTTTCATCATTAATTTTTTGTGGGTCACTCAGAACAGTACATTGTCTCTTTATCCAATACATGATATCATTTAAAGCCACTACTTCTGCCTGGAACTGAAGAGTAATTGACCCTGTAGCTTGTCTTGTAAGTGGGATAACTTTTATGTTCTTCCAAATACCATCAAATGTTGTCCTATGAAAAATCTCCCAAAACATAGCCATATTCTGCATCAGTTTAAAACTAATGTCAAACTGTCTTGATCCAGGAAAGTGAATAAACACAATTATTTCACTTGCAGAAAAACCCATAAAGTCCATTAAGAGTTTGCAACCAACAAATATTCTGTCTGGAATATCAGATTCTGGCCCTGTAAACACGAGGCGCACAGCATTTTTCCACTTTGATACTTCTCCCCTTGATCTTATAATATTTGAAAACAAGTTACCACTTGCTGCAGGTGGATGTGTACTCTCCTGAGAACTGCTTTGTAACTTGGTTCCTAAACCCAGTTCAGTGACGGAGTCCGGTCCTTGTTTTTGTCCTGCTGGATTGCAACTGCTAGCTCCAGTTTCCAGGTGTACATCAGGTAATCCTTCCAGGTTTTGCTTTGCTGTGAAGTCCATACTTTGTGCGGAGTCCTTTGGAAAGCTCATACTAGGAGTTTTTGTCACTTCACCTCCTTTCTCTAGATTTATTCTCTCTTCTATAAGCTTTTCCACCACACACTTAATGCTCCTAGATCTCAACTTATGAACAGTTATTTTGTTTGTTTCACAGTCAGCTGTTACAATGTTGGAAGCTGCAGGTTTAATATCCCCAGCTGGGCTCTCAGACCTGCAATCTCCAGCAACCTCTCCTGATAACACAGGCTCACTCTGCAGCTCATTTCCCTATACACCTGTTTGGGCAGGTAATGTCTTTGGGCACATTTTATCAGTTAACTTTTTAACATTACCCCTACCTGCTATCTTTCAGGGGCTGTGCTGGCACCTTCTTAATCCTCAATGGGTTTGACTTTTGCATTTTATAAAACTTTCGCTCCTCACCTTGTATTGCACTTTTCAATTTTTCAGTGCTTTCTTCTTTTACAGCCATTGCAGTTTGTAAAGAGTCAGTTTCCACCTGTATCTGATCAATTTGCTGCTGTAACTCTGCTCTCTCAAATTCCAGGGTTACTTCATCCACTTTCTTTACCAGATCCTGCTTCTATTTGTACACTGCATCATACATTGCACATAAAGTCTGATAATTAGCAGAAGGATCTCCCAGCCTTTTGTCCAAAACCACCAAAGCTTTACTTACTAAATTTTCTTTAAACTTTTTCATCTCACTTATTTGGGCTTCATGGCCTTCCAACAGTTCCAGGCCTGAGACTAGAGCAGGACTAGTATCCAGAACAACAACACCCCCACTGGGTCTGAGGCCATCCTCAGTCCCATGCAGGAGCTCCTTCACAGAGGTACAATAGGTGGAGTTACAGGTAGAGGTCAAATGGAGCATTAGGAGGAGTTATAGGGAGGGATTATATGTATGGAGCAATAGAAGACATTATAGGGAGAGGTTATATGGAACAATAGAGAGGAACACTTTTATTTAAAAATTCTGACAACAAAGTTATAAATCAAGACACTTTACACAAAATTATTACAATATGAACAACTTAAAATGTTTAATTTGAAAGAACCATTATCCCAATAAGTTGTATTTTTCTCTTTCATTTGTATCTGTCTCAATTCACTTATTATTAGAGCCATTACATCCTCTTTTTTTCCAAAATAATCTGTTTAACAGATAACAAGCACATTGCATTTCACAAATAATATATTACAACTGTGTTCATCAAATATAAAGTATTCACATTCTACTTACAAGCAGAAAAATTCACAGACACTAATTCTGCATACTTTTGCTTTCATAAACAAGAAATGTTAAGAACATTTGCTATATCTTTACAAACAAGCCTTGAAAAAGGGCATTAAAAAATGGTCCAAGGTCTCCAGACTGTTTTTACATGCCTTTCTTAGACAATACCTTTTCTCTGTGTTTTTAAAATTTAAATTAGTGCACACATAAATCTTGCAGTGAAAACCTAACCACATGAGGTCTCTCATTTTATATGGAATTCTATTGCTGGTTACCTTGTCCAAGGAGCTTTTAATCAATATTATAAGACAATCTTTCAGAGATAGTTGTACACCTTTTCAGAATTATTGTATACAGCTTCTTCCTTTCTAATGAAATAAATTCCTGATGGGTAATATTCCACTTCAACAACAGTTTAACACATTGTCTGGCATACATAGAAAATTTTGAGGCCTTTGCTGTAATACTTTTAATATTTTCTCCACTTTTCCAGACTCCTAAAAAATCGGCTATTTGCCCTCTAAATAGCACTGACCATATCATTATTTTATTGGACTTCAAGAAATATTAGTTCTTTGTGAAGAACAATAAACTGAAAAACAAGTCTGGGCATATCATAGCTAACCCTCTTATGGGAAGATAGGCGATATTTATTTAGTTTTATTATATTTACGCTGTTGCCCTATAGAAACTGAAAAAATAAACTTGTCAGCTTTTCTGGAAGGTGAAAAACAAAGCATACATAAGTAAATAAAGGGATTAAAAAACGCTTAATTATGGAATTTTTTTTTCCAATAAGACCGTTTCTAATTTTTCCATTTTTTATCTTAACAGAACAAATTTCTATTTGTTCTTCCCAATTTTATTCTGCCTGATTTTCTTTTTCACTAAAGTTTACTCCAATAATCTTTATATTTTCTTTATTTACTTGAAACTTGATTGGAAAGCCTTTATGCTTCGCGCCAATCCATAAAGCTTCACTTTTATCATTATTGACTAAATAATTAGAGACCTCTGAAAAAGAAGTCAGTTCTTTTTGTAATTCTTCGTGATCTTGCTCAGATTTTTAAAAGCTGTTACATCATCAGCATATACACACTCAAGCTTAAACATATTAAACGCTGGTTTTGTTGTATTTTCCTAAGTAAAGGATCCAAACTAAAAATACTCAGTGGGTAGCCTTGTCTTACTCAATCAAAACGAAACAGGAGCACTCACCGTTCCATAGTCATATTCGTTAGTAGAATGATTCAGACCACATACCGTAGGCTGGATAAAACAACAATCTTCTTTATTTCAAGTATAAAACACAGTACACAAATCCAGAAGGGAAACGGGACAAACAGGCACTCAGCAAACAATCACATGAAGGCGTATCTAACGCGTTTCGCACTTCTAGAGCACTTAATCAACTTGTCTTACTCCTGCTTCTATACTGAAAGGCTGACCTATATTACCATTGATTAAAGGAATACAGTTTGATCCGTTATATAAAATACAAAGCCATTTTACAAAAATACTTGGTATTTGATACTGAAGCAAAGCCTCAAACAGAAAGTTGTGATCAACTCAATCAAAAGCTTTGGTCTGATCCAACGCTACAAGATGTAAGCTGCAGTTTTTTTTTTAGCTTGTTGGATTATCTCTCTTATTAATATAAGAGCGTCATGTATACTGCAACTCTTTATGCCACATGATTGCCATGGACTTACCAAATCATTTGCCACATCACTTAATCTGAAATAGTGGAGTTAGCCAAAATTTTATAATCTGTATTCAATAGGGACAGAGAACGCCAATTTTTTAGCTCTGTTAAGTCTCCTTTTTTTTTCTAAACGAACCAAAATTGACACTGTGAAGATATGTATTTTCCTGTTTGTAACATTTTATTATTTACCAGTGTGAAATCTGATACTAATAGATCTATGAAGGTCTTATAAAACTCAGTAGTTAACCCATCTTTCCCTGGACTTTTTCCCATGAAAGAGAAAAGCTACTTCTCTGAACGTCTTCGTCTGTAATTGGGCATATTAATTCTTCTGCTTTTTCACCATCTAATTTTCGATTAACTACTGCTCTTAGGTATTCTTGAATTTTTACTGTTTTTATCTTCAAATAATTTGCCGTAATTGTTCCTTACTATCTCCATCATCGTCTTTTGAGTTGTTTTTAAACTACCATTTTCATCTTTAAACCCAGTTATAATTTTTTCTTCACCCGTTCTTTACATGCCTCAAATGGGTCAGGGGAAACAAAACCCCAGCTATCAAATTTATTTTCTGCAGCCAATGACTTCTTTCTATCATACTGAAGACTCTTCATTTCTTCTTTTACAATTTTTATCTTCTCTGCATCTATTATATCTCCATTATTCTCCATTCAACTTAATTTTAAAGGGATAGTAATGTTTCAAAATAAAAGCAGCTCCAATTAATCTTCATAGAATTTGGGCCATTGAGAGAGTTATTTCAATACCGTCAGAGTTGCAGTTCAAGAGTAATCCTATATAATAATTCGCTAAATCGTGTGTAACACCGCAACATGCGCAGTAGACACTGGTGCGTGTGCTGCAGTCATGCGCAGTAGAGACTGCCCACGCCGTGGCACGGGCAGTCTCCACTGCACGTGACTTTCCCACGACTGGGTGGCAGTGGCACTGTGGCCCGTGTAACGGGCTGTTCAACTAGTTGAATTATAAAGTATCCCACTCCCGACCCTTTTACTGATGTAACACTGCTCACCTCAAAGCAGCAAGGTGGTGTCTAGATGGCTTGCAGAGAGGTACAATCTTCAATTAGAATAAGGGAAAAACTTGAAAAACCTGTAAAGGGGGACAGGGTTTTCATTATACTCACAGTAAGAAGATTGTCCCTTGCTGTGAGCTGTCTGGTCTTAAGACCTAGATTCCACATCTGAGGGGAGGTGGCTTACACTAGGTAAAAGGGACAGGAAGGACATACTTTATCATTCAATTACTCCTGAACCACATCTCTGACAGTACTGGAATAACACTCTTCACTGTCCAAATACTATGAAGATTAATTGCAGCGGCTTTTAGTTTGAAACATTACTATACCTTTAAGGCCAGGTATTTTTGTAGTTTAAATTACCTTTTCTTTTCATTGTTGATTTGAAAGAAAACCTTATGTAACGGACCATAGTCCGTTACTGGAAGCCTTCCCCGGGTGTACGTATGTACAGTCCCTTATCACAGACTAGGAGAAGTTTTAAGACATTATGTTGGTAGGCAGCGGTTGGTTGACGAAAAGGACTAAATCTACAGAACTACCCTGTTTTAGGAGCATCAGTGATTCGCAGAGTAGCCACAGGTTCAAGGGGACTGCGCAATACATTTTCCCTAGAATGTGTTTTACAGCCCCTCAAGCCTTTTTGGCTATTGCCTACCCTAGCCCAAGTCCTTTTGTATTAATGTAATCATGTGTGCCATCTGTTATTGGTTCTTTGTATTAGGAGATTACATTATCCCTCTGAATACTCCCATTGTGTTATATCTTCAACATTTGCTGTGACCTATTGTATCCACTGTGATTGTATTATGTTTTCTGTACTGGCCCCAAGTTACTGTAGTTGATGTGTTGTGACTACATTATCCCTGTGAATATCCCATTGTGTTCTGTGACCTATTGCATCCACTATGATTGTACTATGTCTTTTGTACTGGCCCCAAGTTAATTGAAACTGTATAAATAAGCTGTGTTTCCAAATAAAGTAGAGTTAGTTTTTCTGAACTAAGAAAGAGTACAGAGTCTTTTTCCTGGATGATAGAAAGTGGCCCCTTTGCCCCCCCCCATTCAGGAGTTATCTGTTTACAGTGCTCCAGGAGTTCCAGCCTTTCATCTTGCTTCACCGGCCAGGCTACCCACTCGTAGCCGCATCCAGGAGGGAGAGACCCAGAACGACGGCCAAGGATAACCCGGCGTCCTTAGCTTCCGTTATACCTTAATATCTGATTTAAGTGTTTCCCACTAGTCACTCACTTTATCATATACACATTGCATGGTTTTTGTTAATTTCCAAAGTCCCTTACCGTATACAATAGATTCTAGGGTATTTATTGTGATTTTAATAAGGAAATTATCAGATAATTCTACTGGAACTAAAGAAACTTTCTCAGTTGCAATTTCTTTTCTGACATATATTCTATCTATATGACTAGACCAGGGACCTTTGTGGTACATATAACCATGGTCTTTAGGGAAATCATGTTTAAAACAATCTATAAGCCTTGCTTGACCATCCTTTATTTAAAAAAAAAATCCCATCATAATGCAATATATCATGCTTACTATTGTGATCGTGATTACTGGTGACACAATTAAAATCGCCACCAAATAAAATAATTTTTGATGTACAATAATATGGTTTTATCATTTCAAATAAAATATTTCTATCTGCTTTGACCTGTGGTGCATAGACCTTAATTAACCTATAATTGAAAGCATCAATATTCGCATCAATTATTAGACATCTGCCAGTGATAACTTCAATTATTTTTTCCACTTTAACATTACTTTGTTCAAATAAAATACCTAAAGCATCATAACTATCAATACCAAAGGACCAAAAAGATGGTCCCCCTAACCATTCTCTCTTTGCACAAAAAACTTCTGTGTTATCCTGGAATCTGGTTTCCTGCAACAAAATTACATTAATTTTCTCATGTTTTAGAAACTGATAAATCAATGTGCATCTCTGTTTAGTCTTTAAACTGTTGACATTCAGTGACCCTATACGCAAAGACCCCATAATGTCAGATGTTATTTATAGTCATTTTCTTTTCTTACCAACATTGTCTACCACTGAGCCCCATCTTTTAAAGGATACAGATACAATGTCTCCGTCTTCATTGTTTCCTTTCATTAGATGATCAAAGGATACATTTCTGGTGCTGCTTTTCTGCATCTCTTCTTGATCCATTGTCTCTCCCCAACTCTCACTCAGAACCTCATATTTCCCAGCAGTTACCAACAAAGAGTTGCCCATGTCTGTTTTCGTTTCTCTTTTTCCTGATGGTATCTCCACGTGACATGATATGAGTGATTTGCCTTTCTGTTGCACCATCTGAAATCCATCATATTCCTTATGATTACTAGAATCTTGTGGGGGCCCAGATGGGCCAATGCTTTCTTTATTTTGCTGGGTCTCCATTTCCTGTTCCATATATCGATTGCTTGCATTAGCTCCAGCATCATTCCCAAATTGTTCATTTTGGGTGACTGTTGGTAAAGTGTCTTTTCCAACACTGGTCTCCATGGCCGCCTCCTCAGATTCCACACGGTTGTGTGCAGCCCTGAAAGTGTGCTCAGTATCAGAACACAAATCGCACACAACATCTTTCCTACACTTAGCCCTGGAATGGCCCAATTTTTTACACAAGGAATACTTTATCACAACTGTATGGCAAATATCTGATAGATCCACATTTATAGCAAACCTTGGGTTGTCCTGGGTAGTAACATACCCCTCTTTCAGAGCCTATGAAGACGACATAAGGCAAATGCTTATTTATTCCCATTCTCTTCAACAATTTCACTTTTATTATCCAGCCTCCATTCCATATACCATCTTCATCATACACTTTATCAGGTTCCCCCAAAACATCACATTGTCTTTTCAGGCAAAACATAATATCAATCAAGGCAACAACTTCAGACTGGAACAATAAAGTCACTGTAACATTCATAGGTCTGGTTATTACTGTTAGTTGGATATTATTCTGTATTGGGTGCACTTTTGTGTGGTGAAATGTGTCCCACAAACAATCCAATTGCTGAGGCAATTTAAAACGGACATGAAATATCCTGGATCCAGGGAAATGTATTAGTGCATTAATTTCATTATCACTAAACCCCATAAAGTTTATTTATAAATCACGGCCGATAACCCTTCTGTCAGAAATATCTGCTTCTGGGCCAGTAAACTTTAATCTAATAGCATTTTGTCTTTGTTTACTTGGTCCTATGAGAGTTACAATCTTAGACAAGGTTTTTACAGGAACTTTAATACCAGCATTTGGTTCCTTTTCCACTTGCTGCAAATCTAGTTCCACATCTTGTGTATTTCCCTTGCTGACAGGCAGGTTAGCTGTTTCAGATGTGCTGGTCGGATTATCTTCACCTGCAGTGCTCACAATCTCTGCTGGAGTAGCAGAAACTAGCTGTTTGTTTGGTATTGTTTCAGTGACCTCTTCATTACTTACACGTAAGTTTAGATGAGGAGATTTTCCCAAACTTTCATCTTCTTGCTGGTGTAATTCAGCTTCCAAACTCCTTCCAGGAGACAAGTCAGATGCAAGACTGGATTTTGCAGGCTGCAAGCTGGCACTTTGCAAAACTCCTGGTTCCTTCTTATGCACCTTTATTTGGTGAATTTTCCCAGACAGACCTCGTGGTTGAGGCATCAGGACATTGTCCCTTTCTCCTCCTGCATCCTCCTCAGTCAGCTCAAACATGTCTCATTGGCTTCCCACTGACCGTAAGCCTGCCCTGGGGTGTGGATGCCACTGATCCAGAAATCTTTTCTGAGGCACTTTTATATATTTACATTTTTACAACAGATTTAAAATAATGATAACATTTTTTCAAAGTTAACAAAACAGATAATACATTTATTTTGAAACATCCGTCTTTATTATACCATTATTTCGCTTTTCATCTTTAATTTTTATGTTTTTCCCCTCCTTATTATTAATGATTTAATGTCCTCTTCTTTCAAAATAACTTGATTAACTGAGACCATGGGGGCAATTCTGGAGCACACCAACTGCACCATAGAGGGGAAATAAAGCATCCCGCCCATTTCAGTAGTCTTTTAACCTATTGAATGTTATAGAGGTCTGCAAAGCATTGCTTTTAGAGGAAATTATGTTTGAGGGAATTGTAAGGTCTACCCTTTGGTGCAGATAGTTTGTTCCAGAATTGCTCCTTGTTACGTCTGTGAATAAGGCCCCAAAAATCTTCTGTATCAACGACAGTAAAGCATAATGGCATTTACGACGCACCATGTTCACATTATAATTATATATATCAAAATTTCTGTAGTGTAACTGCATAATTGTTTCTCTAAATGTAGATTTTGAAAAATGTGGTCAATGGCCTCAAAAACATGTTTGCAAGTATGAATGGGGTAATATATGCCATCAACAACAACAGATAAGGATCATACCACCAATAACTCAGACATCCAAACAGGTGTAAAAACATCAGAAAAAGGTATTTCTAATGTTTTTACTACCTGTTTGGATGTTTGAGTTATTGGTGGTGCGGTTTTCATCTGTTGTTGTTGGATATTGTTGTGGGTCGAGAGGGTCCCAGACCAGCACACCTGAATTATAGACACCAACAGGAATTTGTGCGATATGAGTCAAAATATATTGACAGTTCTAGTAAGAGACTGGCGCCGCTTGCTGTAATGTTTGATGTGTAATATCTGCCTTCAGCATTTTTAATACTTTTAGGACTAAAGGGGTGTTCAACGCATTGCTTCAGAATACATTGTAACTCCCTCCTTGTCCTCAGTGGATTAAACTTTAAAGGGATAGTAATACTTACTTTTAAGTTTATTTAATTTGGCAGGCATAAAAGATATGAACAATGATGTAAGGCTAAGGCTAATCTCTCAGACCTTTATGGTCTGAGAGCTATACCCTCCTAAAGTTACCTCGTCAGAGAAGTCAGTATCTGACAGCTGCAGAATTCTGTCATTTGACCGGATGGAGGCTCTTCAGCAGAGCCAAAAACGCATGATCTAAATACTAATACTTCATTGCAAACCAGGAACATTTTGTAGACTTTTCCAATGAAGTATTTATGTTTAGATTGCACGTTTTTGGCTCTGCTGAAGAGCCTCCATCCGGTCAAATGACAGGATTCTGCAGCTGTCAGATACTGCAAGATGTTGCGTACCCCTCTGGCACTCGAAGGGTTAAAGGAGAACTATTGCCTCTAAATAATAATCCACCAATGACATTACTATGCCCTTAAAAATCCTAATGGCCCCTCATGAATTTTGCCCTTGTGCCTTTGTTAAAGAGATAACATCTTCAATCGGTCCTGGATACCTGGTGTATGGAGGCGGACATGACAGTTGATGGCAATTTTTTCAAACTAAAATAGGCAGAGTGCATGAACCTAGTTAACCCTTTAAGGGCCACAGGGGGCTCAATGTATTGTGAAGCAATGAAGGTGAATCCAAATCTGCTTCTTAACCCTTTGTGTGTCAGAGAGGTATTCAATGCATTAAAGTAGGCTGACCAGATCTCACCTTTAACCGGGAACGCATAGGAAAAATGCTTACTGCAGGACTGCTTTGATTTCAGTGAGGCACTTGAAAATGGCTATTTCCTATGTGTCCCGGTTAAAGGTGAGATCTGGTCAGCCTAAGTTAAAGAGCGAAGATTGCCAGTTGTAGTGATCTGAGTCTGAAATCCTGTGCCTTCAGCAACTGTCATGTCTGCCTCCATACACATGACATCCAGGCCTGATTGTTGCACACCTATCTAGAGAGGTATCCAATGCAGTGCGTTGGATACTTACCTGGAACTCAAAGGGTTAATCCTGTGACTGCAAGAGAAGTATCCAAAGCATTTTGTTGCAATGCGTTAGATACCTCTCTGGCACTCAAAAGGTTAATTATAAGGAATTAGTGCATGTTTTAAATATACAAAATAAACAGATGAACAGGACTTCAGATTAAATTGTATTTTATTAGTGTCATCAATATATATTTCAACACATACATTTTCATACCAGAAAGCGTTAACCCATTGGGTGACATTTTGAAGCGATACAATTGTAGTCATCCCTAGCGTTCATTGGGTTAATATGAAACAGTACAGTCTCTCCATGTTCTCACCACATCTTAATTGCAAAAGTAATTGTGCCATCCATTTAAATATCTTCTCTAATCTGCATCAAATTCCTGCTCAATTGGTTTTATTGATGCAATGAGAAGAAACATCTATATCCATCTTCTGGCCAGAAAATCCTAATGACCCTATAAAATTTGCATTTGTACCTTTGTTCAAGAGTCTGTCCTAGATGTCATGGACATGGAGGCGGCCATGACATGTGCCGCCAGCTTTTTATTTTTTAACTGAAGCAGGCAAAGTGTTAACTGTAGCAGACAAGAGACTATTTAACCCTTTGAGGGTAATCTTAATCCTTTACGGACCACACCCCTTGCACACATCTTTGGTCTTTAAAGGATTAAGGTTTCCATGCGCAGTGGGTGGGATTTTTTTGTTCTGTGGTCCTGTTAACACCTTTTATACATTATGGATATGCCATCCAGGGCTGATTCCAGATATTACCTCTTGAACAAAGGTACAATGGCAAAACTCAGAGGGGACATTAGGATTTTCTGGCCATAGAAAGGTATGTGGGAGGTTGTTGCTAGATGTTACTTCTCCTTTAAAGCCACTTATAGACAATACATTTTGTGCCTGAAATAGTTATCTTTGATCTGCAAGACTAGCACCACAAGAGGTACCCAGAACCTTCTTGTCTACCGTGAGCTTGAATCCTCTTCTGTTTTGCTCCTAAACCCAGGACCTCATGGTCTCCTACAGTCTGAGAGCCTCTCGCTGTAAACATTTACGTATAGGCTCAGGTCTCAGCTGTCGGCCTGGACATCCTGTTACAGGGCATCTGTTTAGCAATCATTATCACATACAAATGAAAGCTTGTCCTCATTTACATCCACAGTTTTCTACAATCATGTCTTCATGGTGCTTTAGAACAATCTTGCCATTCTCAATCATTAGCATGGACAAGGAGCTCATCCTCACAGGGACACATGAAGGACAACCAACTACCTCAGGATCGTAAAGATTCATCAAACTCTGTAAAATCAAGAACAAAAAAAAGAAATATTAACTCATGTCATAAAAAGTGGAATTATGCAGCACAGATTATATTTACTGTAAAGAATAGAACAGTGTATTGATTCTAGAATCAGATTGTCATCAACAAACAGTACAACGCTACTAATAGTGTTTCTCAATTGGCGGTCTAATTTGATCAATGGATCAGTGTATTGATTCTAGAATCAGATTGTCATCAACAAACAGTACAACGCTAACTAATAGTGTTTCTCAATTGGCGATCTAATTTGATCAATGGATCAGTGTATTGATTCTAGAATCAGATTGTCATCAAAAAACAATACAACGCTAACTAATAGTGTTTCTCAATTGGTGGGCCTTATTGATCAATCTAAAGGGGTGCAGTTCTGGGGCATTTTGGATGCCAGACATCTCCCCAGAGCAATGCTCTTCAATGCACTAGAGCTCTCACTAGCTTACACAGAGCTCAATGAAAAGAGCTGGAGGACATGGCCTGCTTTATTTTAGGTGCTCTAAGGTGGCCTTACATTCATTGTGAAGTTATGCAATGCGCACTCCTCTGGCATTCAGAAGGTTAAGGGACAGAAATGGTTAATATTGAAATCTATATTCTATATAATATAGCATGGCTTATTCTACCAAGTAAAACAAGGGTACTCCGACTCATGAGAAACTATTTATTTAGTTGTTATTGCAGCTCCCACTTGCATTATTTGGGTGTAGTATTCCATGGCCTAATATTGCACAACATCCTATGGAGATTAATGGTCAGCTGACCAGAGCTTCCCATAGTCTGCTATAGAAACAGTACCAACATTAAATTTCCGGCCACGGAATTATTGGACCCAAAATTGTAAGTTTGAGATGCAATAACTTTTAAACAAATCTCTCAGAAGTGGCCTTCTTGTAATCAGCATGACAAACTATACAATATCTATTGCCATTCCATATTAAGCCACACTAAGGTGTGATAAATAGGTGATGAAGCAGAGATGACTTCTCCAGTGAGATAATTTCTCCAGTTCCTATATTATTCTATAGAGTATATTCATTAAGATGTCCAAGTGATGTCACTGGAGAAGTCCTCTCTGCTTTTTAAACTCTTTATTACATCCTAATTCATCTCCTGCTATGTATTTAACCAGGAACAGGGGTCTGGCCCATGGACTTTGAGACTGAGCTGGACACACCCACAGTTCAAACATGTGGATGTGACCAGCATAGCTCAAGTGTCCATGAGAGTGTGCCTGCTTTTCTTAATGGGAAACTCAGCCCTGATGATAGGTGTATCTTACCTTAATGTAGGCATGGTTTGTTGGTTTAAAGGATTCATTCAGAGGAACTGGACAGGCTCCCTCACATCTGTAGGCATTGTATTTCTTGGGGTAGATAATTTGGTTACCCCATCCAATTTTCTCAAAGTCCACAATCATATCCACCCTTCTACACAGGTGTTTACCATCTTCCACAGGTCTGGACAGGAGATTGCTTCTTATGATACTGTGTGGTGCATTCATGTTCCTCTTGTGTCTCCTGGTGGTAACTCTATCTGTCTTGACATACTTAGAAGACTCCACAGTCTTGATGAGACTGGTAGACTCAGAGAGCATAGCTTGGTTTTCCTTAGAAAACACCAGCAACATAATTCTATCAGCCCCCACTTCTGCACAGTTGGTCTCCTGGCCATTGTGCGTCGTGTCCATAGCCTTTGTGTAGTCGTCACTGAAGAATCCAACATTATGGTGGACATAGTACTGTAGCATCTCAGTGACATTAAAGACCTTCCAGGGAGAGCCTGGCAGAACAGTGCAATCACTTCTAAGTGACCCCAGGAAGAGATTTTCCTGACCTTCCTTACTATGGTAAATGTCAACTGTCACACTGTGGCACTGCTCAAAGGAAGGAATGTGAATTCTTAATTCTGCCAATCTCAGTTCATTGCTTTTGGAGACGGAAGACATATCGAAAGACAATGTCCAATGATTATTCACTTCTGCGCAATCTGGAGAAAACAAAAATAGAAAAACAATGTTATTAGCATTTCTGAATTGTTATAATATAAAGGTCTTTCTTTTGTTTTTCTAGCCAAACCTTGGATGCTAACTATATCTCAGCTCACTGATAAGCAGTTGTGTACTCCTCTGGCATTAAAAGGGTTAAATGTGACTGTCATCCAAGGGATCCATATGAGGGCCAGAGAGGTATGCAATGCATTGCGTTGAAATGCATTGGATACCTCTCTGGCACTCAAAAGGTTGAATGATCATTAAAGTTTTACTTGTATAATGAAAAAACACATACATTGTGGGGGATTTAACAACTGAGTAAAATAACTATAAGTCCACTGTTGGGGGTGCATTGTTCCAATATTATTTCAATTAAAAATGTTTTATTAATATTGAACTATTAAAAACAGTGCCACCTGGTGTCCAGACAGTTGTTATATTGCATGGTATGGGAAAGGTGAGCCAATGGCTACAGTTCTCCATAGAATGTAATAACAACAGCTGTCACTCTGTCAAAGTTTGAACTGATGTAATGTTTGAATAAAGTGCCTCATGTGATTAATAGTACCATCTTGTATTCAGCAGGAGAAACCATATAATATAGTAAAACTTTACTAGTCATTAACCCTTTGAGTGCCAGGGGCATTGCTTTGCAATGCGTTCCGTATCCCCTGGCACTCAAAGGGTTAAAATTAGTTAATACAAATTAACCTCTTGGATCCCAGCGATGTCTCCACTGCATTGCTTTGCAATGTGCTGGAGACATTTCTAGCATCTGAAGAGTAATAAAAACCTACAGTAATAGATTCATGATTATCAGTTAATGACTATATTAATAACCCATTGGGAGAGCAATGCATTGCTTTGCAATGCGTTGCTCACCCTTTTTCTCATCTTGTAGAAATATTAATAAAAACACTGCAATTATAATAATAAGTAATAAAAATGAAAATAAGGATAATTACCTCTTGCAATGAGACTTAGGACAGTGTCAGATTGTTGAAGGACAGGATGTTCCAGGAGAGATAGATCTCGGTAATTCCCTGTCATGAGGTTCTGGTAAAGTTGCATCATGTAGAGGGGATACATCATACCCTGAGAATGTCTTTTACCATAATGGGTTTTTGAAGCTGTCATCTCCAGGGTATGTCCAGAAAGCGGAATCTTGGTCTCCCTTCTGTGGATGGGAGAGGGCATTCTGTGCATCAGGGATACCAGGGTGAACCACAAGGTGGCGCTTAGCAAAGCCATCATTAGACAGGAAAACTTCCGGGACTGCCGAATCAGAAGATGCTGCTTCCCAGTGAAAGAGCTTTGTAAGACTGAAGGCCTGATGCTCCCCTGACAAAATATATATGGGTGGAGACTGACTAGCCATTTCTCTTCACACCTATGACTCTTTGATCTGATAGACCTGAACAACTTCAAAAGACACAAGCCGTTAAGGTTAATGTCACGTTACTTGCGCTAAGCTGTTATGCTAATAGGCCCCAGTGACACTATGGACAAAGTCTTCACACATGTGATGGATGTGTGATAAGCGCTTCATTCAAGTTCACTTTCTACAGAACAGAGTACTCGACGAGTACCGCCATGTGCCGAGCAGAGCGATGCTCGAGCCGATCCGAGCATCGGCCGAGCACGCTCGCTCATCACTAGTAAGGACCCTCTTTGCTGCTCTGAAAATTTGATCCACAGGAACCTATGCCTTTGATGTCCATGATGCCGCCATGGTTCTAGTTGAGTGAGTTTTAAAGGAATAAGGGGGTGCATTCCTGCTGCTTTATAAGTAAAAAATATTGTCTGTTTAAGCCAGTGAGCAACTGACCATTTAGTTACGCCTTTACCTTTGGGAGGAATGGAGAAGAAAAGGAGTAAGTTAAATGACTTCTTCCAAGAATTAGAGCAATCCAGATATATTTGTAGACACCTTTTCACATCCAGTGAGTGGAGTAAATCTCCATTTTCTGAATTGTGGCCTGGGAAGGTAGAACCACTTCTTGGGAACAATGAAAAAAGAATCCACTTTCGGGTGTAAATCCAGAGGTAACCGGAGAACAACCCAATCTGTTAGAAGCTTCAGTTGCACAGATTCTAGGGGCTCAAAGGGAGAAGCTGCCAATCTGTTCAACCCCAAAGGAAGGTCTCACAGGGCCACATGTGAGAGAACTCTAGGTCTTAGCTTCAGCATGGCCCTAGTGAACATTTTCAATAAGGAATGATATGCTATCGGCAAATCCCAAAGTGCAGAAATCTGTACCTCGACTGTGGAAGGCTGGAGGCCTGCCTTGAATCCCTGATGGAGAAAGTGTATGATGGAACGAATGTCTGTGGACATCAGTGATATATACCTAGTAGCACACAGGCAGAGAATATCTATCAAATCATATGATATTGCAGAGATGTAACCTTTTTTCTACTGCGCAGAAAAGTTTCTACAACTGCATCTGACAAGCCCTGTAGCTTTGGGAGTTGCCTTTGAGCATCCAGGCTGTCAGGGAGTAGAACTGCGGGTTGTAGTGAAGAAGAGGCCCATGATGGAGAAGATCCAGTTCGTCTGGAAGACAAGGAGGCATGACCAAGAGTTGGAGAAGGTCCGTAAACCATGCCCTGCTGGGGCAGAAAAGAGCAATGAGGATCATCATATCCTTGTCCTTTCTCAGCTTCCTCAGGACTCTTGGTAGAACAGTAATTGAGGGAAATATATGCCCCAAAATATAATTCCATGATTGGATAAAAGCGTCAACAGCTTCTGGTTGATCTCCTGGATTTAGAGAAAAGAACTGTGTCATCTGCCTACTCTTCCAGGTTGTCATTAAATATATCTCCAGAAGCCCCCATGAGTGTGATATTTGGAGGAAGACTTTGTGGTTGAGGGACCACTCTCTTTTAAGTAAGTGGTGTCTGCACCTTGATTCACATTGCTTCTGAGGTGAGTAGCTGATAGATGTAAGAGGGTGTTCTCTGTCCAAGAACAAATGGTCATTGAAAGTTTGTGAAGGACTGGCTCCTGGTACCTCCCTGTAGATTGAATTTGGAACGATTTGCCTTGGAGTATCTGGTGCCAATATCAAAGTGCCCTCCATACTGCCAGGAGTTCCCTGAAATTGGATGATCTGAAGGCTTCTGCTGCTGTTCAGACACTCTGAACTATCAGATTGTGAAGGTGCACTCCTTATCCCGACCTGCTGGCATCCTTCGTAATGACATGCTGTACTGGGATGTGCCTGTATCACCGTGCCCGTGCTCTTTTTGCGACATTCTGTCAGTCTACACTCCTGCTTTACTACTATTGGCTATACTGTGCTTGTCCCGCCTAGTATGGCCTTTATATACTGGGTTCTGGCACCTCTCCAGTGCCCTTTCGTGATGTTCCTATACCAGTGCTTGTTCCTGATCTCCGTTGTTCTCAGTGTATCGACCCGGCCTGCCTGACTACTCTGCATTTCGTCTCCTGCCTGTGAACTGACCCGGACTGCCTGACCATTCTGTTTCTCCTGCTCTTGTGCACTGACCCGGCCTGGCTGACGTTCCTGCTCTGTATACTGACCCGGCTTGGCTGACGTTCCTGCTCTGTGTATCGATCCGGCTTGGCTGACGTTCCTGCTCTGTGTACCAACCCGGCTTGGCTGACGTTCCTGCTCCAGTTGCCTCTGTGTCACCTCGGCGACATTCCTATTGGCTTGACATTTGTGACGCTCCCGGTTGGTTGCCACCTCAGGGCGAGTTGCTCAGTTGCTCATTCCGTTACTTTCACAGCAGTGCTCAGTTGCGCAGTCTCCATTACTGCCACGGCAGCCTCCAGTTGCTTAGTCTCCGTTACTGCTCCGGCAGAGTGCAAGTGGCCTAGTCTCCGTTACTGCTCCGGTAGAGTTCAAGTGGTCTAGCCTCCGTTTACTGCTACAGCAGAGTACCAAGTGGGCTATTCTCCGTTTACTGCTACAGCAGAGTGCAAGTGGCTTCGTCTCCGTTTACTGCTACAGCAGAATACAAGTTGCCTGGTTTCTGTTACTGCTACGGCAGTGCCCACGTCTCTCAGTCTCCGTTACTGCTATGGCAGTGATCACGTGGTCTAGTCTCCGTTACTGCTCCGGCAGTGCTCTATGTTGCTCAGCCTCCGTTACTGCTCAGGCAGTTCACCATTGTATGCTAACCTATTACTGGGCGTTACTCGTCTTTAAGCTCTCTATCCTAGGTGAGCTTCTTAACAGACCTCTCCTCACATGGAACTGTTTACACTCACTGAAGGCCATTAACCCATGCAGTACTGATACACTGAGATTCCTTCAAATTCTGCCTGACCTGTGTCAGTATATTGTGTTATGGACTCTATGTTTATACTGGACCTGTGTAGGCATATGTAAATGTAACCTGTCTTGTGTCTGTATTATACTGAAAATATACTACAGGATCTGTGAGGGTTATTGTATTGCTGATTGCTTAATAAAACTGTGTTTTATCCTACTGTGTCTGTGTGTCAAACAAACCGTTACAGTACGAAAGGGCCATGACCTCATACAGTAAAGGTGAGGGAAATGCACAGAGCATCCACTGGAGGATGGATGTACATGAGCAGTGTTTGGACCAGTTGGCACTGGCCATACAAACTATTCTTGAGCTAACGGTGCATCTTGATAAACCAGTTCAGAGTCCGGTGGTCCCCTCAGTTTCGGAGACTCAATCCGTGACAGCTGTGGCCTCAGTTAAAGGGTTAACCGCTTCTGCTCCGTTACCACTCAGATACGATGGCGAACCCACCCTGTTCAGGGGGTTTATTAATCAGTTGGAAATTTTTCTGTAACTAACCCCTCACACCTTTCCTAATGACCGCAGTAAGGTGGGGTTCATGATATCTGTATTGACGGCCAGAGTCCTGGAGTGGTCCAACCCCCTGTGGGAGAATGTTAAACCGTGTACCAGGAACTTCAGGGAGTTTGTACATACTTGTCTGAGCAGTAACGGAGACTAAGAGACTGGAGGCTGCCGTAGCAGTAATGGAGACTGCGCAACTGAGCACTGCCATGACAGTAACGGAATGAGCAACTGAGCAACTCGCCCTGAGGTGGCAACCAACCGGGAGCATCACGAATGTCAAGCCAATAGGAATGTCGCCGAGGCGACATAGAGGCAACCGGAGCAAGAACGTCAGCCAAGCCGGGTCGGTACACAGAGCAGGAACGTCAGCCAAGCCGGGTCGTTACACGGAGCAGGAACGTCATCCAGGCCGGGTCGGTGCACAGGAGCAGGAGATGCAGAATGGTCAGGCAGTCCGGGTCAGTTCACAGGCAGGAGACGAGATGCAGAGTAGTCAGGCAGGCCGGGTCGATACACTGAGAACAACTGAGATCAGGAACAAACGCTGGTACAGGAACACCACGAAAGGGCACTGGAGAGGTGCCAGAACCCAGTATATAAAGGCCATACTAGGCGGGACAAGCACAGTATAGCCAAAAGGAGTAAAGCAGGAGTGTAGACTGACAGAATGTCGCAAAAAGAGCACGGGCACTGTGATAGCCTGGGCAGACCCACTAACAGATGATTGTTGGCTACACACCATTTGAATGACTTCTTCACCTCATTCAGTAGTCAAAGGTATAGGTTCAGGGATGATGACCGCTTGTCCCACTTCTTCAGAAAAATATGATTGGAGAGGTCGTAGGTGCAACAAAGCCCAAGGAACCACAGGATTAATGGGGTTAAACTGACATCACTGTCTAGGTTACGGCAAGAGATCCCAGTCTCCAGGCCATCCTGCAGCTCTTCAGCAGACCTGAAATAGTGGGAAATAGATATAAATACTTAATTTGAACGGTCTACAACGTGTGCTTGCAAACCAGACACACGTGGTAGACCATTCAAATACAGTATTTATTTCCATATCCCACTATTTCAGCTCTGCTGAAGAGGCGCTGGACGGTCTGTGGACCGGGATCTCCTGCTGTAACCTAGACAGTGACGCCAGTGCAAGGGGAGCGAAGGGGGAACTTTGTAAACTTACAGCTCTCATACCAGCTCTTAAACCATAAAGGTCTGAGAGATCGGACTGGGCGGGATTAATTTATTTTTTTACTATCTATAGAATTACCTTTCAATATAACGATCTATTACTATCCCTTGAATGTGAATGAGTTTGAGAAAACCTGCAACATTTTGTAGCTATATATGTCTCAATAGCTCTTCTAAACACCAAATAGAACGTTGGTCTTTGGGTGGGATATCCAGGCTGCCTCTGAGAAACAGATCCCTTGAGTGTGGGATTGTGAAACTCTGAACTGAGCTGTGGGATAGGGGAGTTTAGTAAGAAATTAAGACTTGCTTGTTGGTCTCTGTAAGAAATGTTCTGAGGTGCTGTGACATTAGATTTGGTGTTTCACTGTGTCCCGTACTATTCCGACAACATTGCAGAAGATCGAGCTCTCCTCAGTGAACCAACAGGTGAACTGTTACAGAGACGTAACACTTTGTGGCCAAAAAGTTGTTAGACTTCATATGATATTCTGTGTTACCCTGGCTATTCTCTCACATGGGGCCTTGGCTGAAGTGTGCAAAAACCTTGCCCAGGTGGACATTGGCCATATATTATTGTCTGATGCCCAAGTGGAATGGTCAGTAATTGGGGATCGCTAACAGATTTGCAACATTAAGGTTCGTATATTCAAAAGATAAGTGGAAGAGTTCTGGGGCAAACCATTTGCCCTATAAGGGAAAACTACAAATTCCAAAAATGCCATTGATTTAATGAGAATTTTAACCCCTTGAATGCTAGAGAGGTCCCCAGCAAATTGTAAAGCAATGCTTTGGCCTCTCTAGCATTCAATTAGTTAAAATCCCCATTCAAATAAATGGGAATTCTTAGTTCTCCCGACAGTGCAAAAGGTTTGCCCCAGAAATTCTCCACTTTTCTTTTGAAAATATGGCCCTTGATGTCTCCAGTGTGAACAATCTGTGTATTTAATGACAATATATGAAACTGCATAAAAAGTAAAGTATTGGAGATGCAGCATCCAATAAGTTAAATGATGCCTGTAGTTGACAGTGGAAGCATAACCCTTTCCATACCAAGTGGTGTACCATAATTGTTCACATTTCTGCATTTTCAGTTAGTTGCTGGTCATGTGAGACTACTGGGAGTTGTAGTCCAACAAGAGCTGGGGAATCGCATCCTACCCACTGCAGCTCTGTGGACTAGATCCTACACCCTAAAATATTTGCGTGCCAGAGGGGTGCCCAACACATTCAGAAGTAATGCATTAACCACGCTTTGGCATGTAAAGTGTCTTTAAAATCATACTTTATGTTTCAGTTTGCTTAACCCATTGAGTGTGTCTTCTAGCACTCCGAGTATTAACCCTTCAAGTGCTTTGCAAGGCGTTGCGTACCCCTCTGGCACTCGAAGGGTTAAAGGAGAACTGTTGCCTCTAAATAATAATCCTCCAATGACCTTAATATGCCCTTAAAAATCCTAATGGCCCCTCATGAATTTTGCCCTTGTGCCTTTGTTAAAGAGATAACACCTTCAATCAGTCCTGAATACCTGGTGTATGGAGGTGGACATGACAGTTGCTGGCAATTTTTTCAAACTAAAATAGGCAGACTGCATGAACCTAGTTAACCCTTTAAGGGCCACAGGGGGGTGCTCAATGTATTGTGAAGCAATGAAGGTGAATCCAAATCTGGTCCTTAACCCTTTGCGTGTCGGAGAGGTATTCAATGCATTGAGTTAAAGTAGGCTGACCAGATCTCACCTTTAACCGGGAACGCATAGGAAAAATGCTTACTGCAGGACTGCTTTGATTTCAGTGAGGCACTTGAAAATGGCTATTTCCTATGTGTCCCCGGTTAAAGGTGAGATCTGGTCAGCCTAAGTTAAAGAGCGAAGATTGCCAGTTGTAGTGATCTGAGTCTGAAATCCTGTGCCTTCAGCAACTGTCATGTCTGCCTCCATACACATGACATCCAGGCCTGATTGTTGCACACCTATCTAGAGAGGTATCCAATGCAGTGAGTTGGATACATACCTGGAACTCAAAGGGTTAATCCTGTGACTGCAAGAGAAGTATCCAAAGCATTTTGTTGCAATGCGTTAGATACCTCTCTGGCACTCAAAGGGTTAATTATAAGGAATTAGTGCATGTTTTAAATATACAAAATAAACAGATGAACAGGACTTCAGATTAAATTGTATTTTATTAGTGTCATCAATATATATTTCAACACATACATTTTCATACCAGAAAGCGTTAACCCATTGGGTGACATTTGGAAGCAATACAATTATAGTCATCCCTAGCGTTCATTGGGTTAATATGAAACAGTACAGTCTCTCCATGTTCTCACCACATCTTAATTGCAATCCATTTAAATATCTTCTCTAATCTGCATCAAATTCCTGCTCAGTTGGTTTTATTGATACAATGATGTTTAACAGAGAAGAAACATCTATGTCCATCTTCTGGCCAGAAAATCCTAATGACCCTATACATATTGCATTTGTACCTTTGTTCAAGACTCTGTCCTAGATGTCATGGACATGGAGGCGGCCATGACATGTGCCACCAGCTTTTTTTTTTTTTAACTGAAGCAGGCAAAGTGTTGTTAACTGTAGCAGACAAGAGACTATTTAACCCTTTGAGGGTAATCTTAATCCTTTAAGGACCACACCCCTTGCACACATCTTTGGTCTTTAAAGGATTAAGATTTCCATGCGCAGTGGGTGGGATTTTTTTGTTCTGTGGTCCTGTTAACACCTCTTATCCATTATGGATATGCCATCCAGGGCTGATTCCAGATATTACCTCTTGAACAAAGGTACCATGGCAAAACTCAGAGGGGACATTAGGATTTTCTGGCCATAGAAAGGTATGTGGGAGGTTGTTGCACTCCTCCTTTAAAGCCACATACAGACAATACATTTTGTGCCTGAAATAGTTCCCTTTGATCTGCAAGACTAGCACCACAAGAGGTACCCAGAACCTTCTTGTCTACCGTGAGCTTGAATCCTCTTCTGTTTTGCTCCTAAACCCAGGACCTCATGGTCTCCTACAGTCTGAGAGCTTCTCGCTGTAAACATTTACGTATATGCTCAGGTCTCAGCTGTCGGCCTGGACATCCTGTTACGGGGCATTTGTTTAGCAATCATTATCACATACAAATGAAAGCTTGTCCTCATTTACATCCACAGTCTTCTACAATCATGTCTTCATGGTGCTTTAGAACAATCTTGCCATTCTCAATCATTAGCATGGACAAGGAGCTCATCCTCACAGGGACACATGAAGGACAACCAACTACCTCAGGATCGTAAAGATTCATCAAACTCTGTAAAATCAAGAACAAAAAAAAGAAATATTAGCTCATGTCATAAAAAGTGGAATTACGCAGCACAGATTATATTTACTGTAAAGAATAGATCAGTGTATTGATTCTAGAATCAGATTGTCATCAATAAACAGTACAACGCTAACTAATAGTGTTTCTAAATTGGCGGTCTAATTTGATCAATGGATCAGTGTATTGATTCTAGAATCAGATTGTCATCAACAAAAAGTACAACGCTAACTAATAGTGTTTCTCAATTGGTGAGTGTAGTTCTGGGGCATTTTGGATGCCAGACATCTCCCCAGAGCAATGCTCTTCAATGCACTAGAGCTCTCACTAGCTTACACAGAGCTCAATGAAAAGAGCTGGAGGACATGGCCTGCTTTATTTTTAGGTGGCCTTACATACATTGTGAAGTTATGCAATGCGCACTCCTCTGGCATTCAGAAGGTTGAGGGACAGAAATGGTTAATACTGAAATGTATATTCTATATAATATAGCATGGCTTATTCTACCAAGTAAAACAAGGGTACTCTGACTCATGAGAAACTATTTATTCAGTCGCTCTTGCATCTCCTGCTTGCATTATCTGGATGTAGCATTCCATGGCCTAATATTGCACAACATACTATGGAGATTAATGGTCAGCTGACCAGAGCTTCCCATAGTCTGCTATAGAAACAGTACCAACATTAAATTTCCGGCCATGGAATTACTGCACTCAAAATTGCAAGTTTGAGATGCAATAACTTTTAAACAAATCTCTCAGAAGTGGACTTCATGTAATCAGCATGACAAACTATGCAATATATATTGTCATTCCATATTAAGCCACACTAAGGGAGTTATGCTCTAAGGTGTGATAAATAGGTGATGAAGCAGAGATGACTTCTCCAGTGAGATCATTTCTCCAGTTCCTATATTATTCTATAGAGTATAGTCTATCTTAGTGCATTGGCTCCATAGAACAACATAGGAATTGGAGAAGTGATGTCACTGGAGAAGTCCTCTCTGCTTTATCAACTCTTTATTACATCCTATTTCATCTCCCACTATGTATTTAACCAGGAACAAGGGTCTGGTCCATGGACTTTGAGACTGAGCTGGACACACCCACAATTCAAACATGTGGATGTGACCAGCATAGCTCAA
This sequence comes from Rhinophrynus dorsalis, assembly GCA_037306005.1. NCBI lineage: Eukaryota > Metazoa > Chordata > Amphibia > Anura > Rhinophrynidae > Rhinophrynus > Rhinophrynus dorsalis. The sequence continues at coordinate 496,227,769 of CM074721.1, forward strand.
GTGTCCCCGAGACTGTGCCTGCTTTTCTTAATGGGAAACTCAGCCCTGATGATAGGTGTATCTTACCTTAATGTAGGCATGGTTTGTTGGTTTAAAGGATTCATTCAGAGGAACTGGACAGGCTCCCTGACATCTGTAGGCATTGTATTTCTTGGGGTAGATAATTTGGTTACCCCATCCAATTTTCTCAAAGTCCACAATCATATCCACCCTTCTACACAGGTGTTTACCATCTTCCACAGGTCTGGACAGGAGACTGCTTCTTATGATACTGTGTGGTGCATTCATGTTCCTCTTGTGTCTCCTGGTGGTAACTCTATCTGTCTTGACATACTTAGAAGACTCCACAGTCTTGATGAGACTGGTAGACTCCGAGAGCATGGCTTGGTTTTCCTTAGAAAACACCAGCAACATAATTCTATCAGCCCCTACCTCTGCACAGTTGGTCTCCTGGCCATTGTGCGTCATGTCCATAGCCTTTGTGTAGTCGTCACTGAAGAATCCAACATTATGGTGGACATAGTACTGTAGCATCTCAGTGACATTAAAGACCTTCCAGGGAGAGCCTGGCAGAACAGTGCAATCACTTCTAAGTGACCCCAGGAAGAGATTTTCCTGACCTTCCTTACTATGGTAAATGTCAACTGTCACACTGTGGCACTGCTCAAAGGAAGGAATGTGAATTCTTAATTCTGCCAATCTCAGTTCATTGCTTTTGGAGACGGAAGACATATCGAAAGACAATGTCCAATGATTATTCACTTCTGCGCAATCTGGAGAAAACAAAAATAGAAAAACAATGTTATTAGCATTTCTGAATTGTTATAATATAAAGGTCTTTCTTTTGTTTTTCTATTCAAACCTTGGATGCTAACTATATCTCAGCTCACTGATAAGCAGTTGTGTACTCCTCTGGCATTAAAAGGGTTAAATGTGACTGTCATCCAAGGGATCCATATGAGGGCCAGAGAGGTATGCAATGCATTGCGTTGAAATGCACTGGATACCTCTCTGGCACTCAAAAGGTTGAATGATCATTAAAGTTTTACTTGTATAATGAAAAAACACATACATTGTGGGGGATTTAACAACTGAGTAAAATAACTATAAGTCCACTGTTGGGGGTGCATTGTTCCAATATTATTTCAATTCAAAATGTTTTATTAATATTGAACTATTAAAAACAGTGCCACCTGGTGTCCAGACAGTTGTTATATTGCATGGTATGGGAAAGGTGAGCCAATGGCTACAGTTCTCCATAGAATGTAATAACAACAGCTGTCACTCTGTCAAAGTTTGAACTGATGTAATGTTTGAATAAGGTGCCTCATGTGATTAATAGTACCATCTTGTATTCAGCAGGAGAAACCATATAATATAGTAAAACTTTACTAGTCATTAACCCTTTGAGTGCCAGGGGCATTGCTTTGCAATTCGTTCCGTATCCCCTGGCACTCAAAGGGTTAAAATTAGTTAATACAAATTAACCTCTTGGATCCCAGCGATGTCTCCACTGCATTGCTTTGCAATGTGCTGGAGACATTTCTAGCATCTGAAGAGTAATAAAAACCTACAGTAATAGATTCATGATTATCAGTTAAGACTATATTAATAACCCATTGGGAGAGCAATGCATTGCTTTGCAATGCGTTGCTCACCCCTTTTTCTCATCTTGTAGAAATATTAATAAAAACACTGCAATTATAATAATAAGTAAGAAAAATAAGGATAATTACCTCTTGCAATGAGACTTAGGACAGTGTCAGATTGTCGAAGGACAGGATGTTCCAGGAGAGATAGATCTAGGAAATTCCCTGTCATGAGGTTCTGGTAAAGTTGCATCATGTAGAGGGGATACATCATACCCTGTGAATGTCTTTTACCATAATGGGTTTTTGAAGCTGTCATCTCCAGGGTATGTCCAGAAAGCGGAATCTTGGTCTCCCTTCTGTGGATGGGAGAGGGCATTCCGTGCATCAGGGATACCAGGGTGAACCACAAGGTGGTGCTTAGCAAAGCCATGATTAGACAGGAAAACGTCCGGGACTGCAGAATCAGAAGATGCTGCTTCCCAGTGAAAGAGCTTCGTAAGACTGAAGGCCTGATGCTCCCCTGGCAAAATATATATGGGTGGAGACTGACTAGCCATTTCTCTTCACACCTATGACCCTTTGATCTGATACACCTGAACAACTTCAAAAGACACAAGCCGTTAAGGTGTTACTTGCTCTAAGCTGTTATGCTAATAGGCCCCAGTGACACTATGGACAAAGTCTTCACACATGTGATGGATGTGTGATAAGCGCTTCATTCAAGTTCACTTTCTACAGAACTGTCAAAGCAGGGGCAACGTTGAGCTTAAGACTGATTTAGTATTATGGCAAATGATGTACTATGTAACATAACTTTAAATTAGTAATTATAAAAGCGCTTCTGTATTTTTGGAATGCAAAATGTTCCATATAATATATTAATTGATATAAAATTAGACATACACATATCGAGCCATGTATACATAGACAGATGATGGATAGATGTGATCTATCTATCCATCTCATAAGGACGGGTTATGGATTACTTTATAAGCAGAAGCACAGTGCGGCTGATGTATTCTAAAAATGGGGTAATTCCGGGTCAAACCAACTATACGATAAGGGCCAAATAAGCCCTCCCCTTTGAATGAAATGCATCTTTTAACCCATTGAATGCTAGAGGGGCATCTAATGTTTTGTTAGGGAATGTACTGGAAGCAGCTCTGGTATTTAATGGGTCTAAACACCAATATAAACCAATTGGAGTTTGAGGATTGTCTATTTACCTTCTGAATTGCAGTTAGTTTAGTTCAGACTTGCTCCAGTCCTTCACAGAGCCCCAACCTCACTATTGTTTTTATTTTATATATATATATATATATATATACTAGTTGAAGAGCCAGTTACACGGGCCACAGTGCCACTGCCAGCCGGTCGCGGGGCAGTCATGCATAGTAGAGACTACCCGCGCTGCGGCTGATACAGAGCAGGACGCTCCGAAGTGGCGCGGGCAGTCTCTACTGTGCATGACTGCGTTGTTACACACATTTTCGCTAATTATTATATAGGGTATATATATATATATATATATATATATATATATATATATATATATATATATAAACTTTTGGTACACACATCAATTTAAAGTTTGATAAAATCCACAAATAAGTTAATGTCTTAATTGTTTACTCAGATAATACACAATTTAAGGCATACCCCTATTGCTGTACCACTGTGATACAGTATATGTTCAAAAGCTGCCCCAAAATAATTGCTTCTGTTGGGTGTATGACTTATATGGGAGAAGAATATGGAGAAGCTGACTTTCCTCTAGCTGTTGTTGGACTATAACTCCCACCACTCTCAGCTGGTCATTGGCCAGCTGAGGATGATGGGAGTTGTAGTCAGTCAAAAGCTGGAGTGGATTCTGGGTAAAGCGCACAACAAATTCTAGATCTATAAAGTCCATCCTTTTTTCTTTGGAAATCCCTCCCCCAGTGGCCTAATTAGTCATTGGAGGGGCCTGTTGCAAACATGTTAGTAGATATGTTACAAGAATATTCTCCCAGGGGTTTAACTAGAACCTACTGGGTCCGGGGGAAGATTGGCCCACTTGGATACTGGGCCTCGACATAACTGCAACCACTGCATCACCTGTAGTTACATCCTTGACTTTCTACCTAAGGTCTGCATTAAATGTGTATTGTAAAATAACATCAAGCTGAATACATTGTTTATGTTATACAAATAAACCAAAAAATACATATTCATGTAAGTTTTAAACATCTGCGCCTACTTATGTTTTGTAAAATATACATATTCCTTAAGATGTAATAATTATATAATAAACATTTGTTAATTTAAATGTAACATGCACAATTATGTAGATATGTATTTTACTTCTTGACCTCTGCTTATTGTTTATACACATATTTATCTATCTATCTATCTATCTATCTATCTATCTATCTATCTATCTATCTGTCTATCTATCTATCTATCTAAACTTCAAAAGTGTGATGAAACAATAGTTGATTAATGTTTCGATTACACTACATAAACTTACTCAGGATGAACAACCAGTGCTCCGTGAGAGTACTGAAGGAGCTCTGAGCACTTGTTGTGTACCCTGAGGAAGATTATGTGATATAATCAAAATGTAGATCAAATACATTTTATTTTCTATTTTTTCGTCAAACTTTTGAATTCCTTAGTGTGCCTCCTTCATTCTTTTGAAATTTTGCATGTTGGGCTTTGAAGTTGGTACCTTGGCTATTAACACCATTAAGTGTCAATGACAGTGATTTTGACAGGGGAGTATGCTAGGGTGGAAGTGACATTCATCGCCATCAAGTAGAACAATGCACAGAAGTTTGATGTTCAAATCTGTATGTGTTATTCAGTCACACATTTTCGCAAAATCTGATTATACAGTGTGACATTATCTATAATATTACAAATCTATATATAGCAGGTGTGGGTTTGAAGTTATACAGTATTTTTACACACAGACATATACATTCATACAACAATGGATGTGAAGCACTCATTTGTAGAAGATATATGCCTGGGTGCTGATGAAGAAGCAAATATTATACAAATTGTGAAACATAAGCACACAGATTTAGATGAAGATTGATCAGCATTTCAGGTGTACACAAGCAGGCTGCCTATATATATATATATATATATATATATATATATATATATATATATATATATATACTAATAATGTTGGCACGGCTTTGTCCGTGCAGTTAATAAAATAAATACCCCCCCACACACAAAAGAGAAAAAAAAGTCCCATGCAGATGTATGTATGACTAAACAGACACAGAATGCCATACCTGTCTGGTAGTAATAGGTTTAAAAATATAAGTGATGTGTTGTGTGTATTGTGTTCTGCATGTGCATTTTGTGCATGCATGTGTATTGTGTGCATATATTGCATGAGTGTGTTTTGTGAACTGTGCTGGTGTATATCTGGTGTGTGTATTGTGTGTGTTTGTTGTGAATGTGTGTATTGCATGTGTGTTGTGGGTGTGTGGATTGCATGTTAATTTGTATTGTGCATCTGTATTGTTTATGTGTGTTGTGGATTTTTTTGTGCATGTGTTTGTACATGTGTGTTTGTATGTGTGTCTATATTGCCTGTGTGTTGTGCATATTGTGGTGTGTATGTGTTTATTGGGTGTGTGTTGTCTGTTTGTGTTGTGCATGTGTATTGCGTGTATGTATTGTGTCTGTTGTGCGTGTGTGTATTGAGTGTGTGGGTGTTTATTGTGTGTGTTGTGTGTGTATTGTCTGTTTGTGTTTTGCATGTGTATTGCATGTATGTATTGTGTGTGTGTTGCATGTTGTGTTTGTGTTTTTTCATGCACGTGTGTGTATTGCATGTGTATTGAGTGTGTGTTTTGTCTATTGAGGGCGTGTGTTATGCGTGTCTGTATACTGTCTGTGTGAGCTGTGCATCTTGCAGTGTGTGTGTTTATTGTGTGTGTATTGCGTGTATGTATTTTGTGTCTGTGTATGGTGAATGTGTATTTTGTCTGTGTGTGTCATCTGTGTTGTGCATATGTATTGTGTGTGTTTGTGTTGTGTGTATTGTGCATGTATCGTGTGTTTGCTGTAAGTGTGTATTGTGTGTGTTGTGATGTATTGTATATTATGTGTATTGCTTGTATGTGTGTGTTGTGTGTTTGTTTTTTTGTGTATGTGTGTGTGTGTTTTTTGTGTGTATGTATTGTGTGTGTGTTGTGGGCATGTGTGTTGTGCATGTATGTGTATTGTGTGTGTTGTGGTGTGTGTGTTTTTTGTGTTGATTGGTGTTTTTGCTTTGCATGTATGTGCTATTGCTATTGCAAGTAAGGAAAGCTGCCCAGCTTGGGCATAGTATAACAATGGGAGATTTTAATTATCCAGATATCAACTGGAAAAATGAGACCTGTCAGAGTGTTCAGGGAGGCAGGTTTGTGAGCATACTTCGTGAAAACTATGTCACAAATGGTGGAAGTGTCGACAAGAAATAACAAAGTATTGGACCTATTGATAAGTAATAACAGAAATGGTATCCAATATTAAGGTAAGAGAACATTTGGGAAACAGTGATCACAACATGGTTACATTTGAGATTAGTCTGGCAAATCAAAACTGTATAGGTTCAACCAAAACTCTTAATTTTAAAAAAAGCTAACTTCAAATTGTTAAGGGCTTCAATGCAACACATAGCCTGGTATATTTTATTTAAAGGCAAAAATACTGAGGAAAAATGGTCAGAATTCAAATTTAGGTTGCAGAAATGTACCCAAATGTTCCAATGGGGAACGAATGCAAAAGAAGTAAGTCACAGCCAATGTGGTTAACTACACGTGTAAAGAAGGAAATGGCAAGGAAAAAAAATGCATTCAAATTATTTAAGCCTGAAGGAACTGAACGATCTTTCTTAAAATACAGGGAGTGCAACAAAGATTGCAAAAAGGCAATTATGGTAGCAAAAATAGATAATGAAACTCGTATAGCAAGGAAAAGCAAGACTAATCCAAAAAAGTTTTTCAAATATATAAATAGCAAAAAACTTAAGAGGGAGTGCATTGGACCATTCAAAAATGAGATGGGTGAGTTGATTAGTGAGGATAAGGAAAAGGCAGATGTTTTAAACACTTTCTTTGCATCAGTATATACAATGGAGCAAGGAATTGTAGAAGAGCCTCCACAAGTAACAAATAAAACAATACAATTATCAGATATTGGGTTAACTCAAGAAGATCATGGGTAGACTGAACAAAATTAAGACTGACAAAGCACCGGGTCCTGATGGTATACATCCAAGGGGTCTTCAGGAAGTTAGTGCAGTATTAGCAAAACCCCTATATTTACTCTTTAAAGATTCTATCACCACAGGCTCAGTGCCACAGGATTGGTGAAGAGCTAACATAGTGCCTCTATTTAAGAAAGGAACTAAAACAGAACCTGGGAATTATAGACCTGTGAGCTTGACCTCTGAGGTGAGGAAACTGCTAGAAGGGATAATAAGCACGGATCAATATGTTTTTATGAAGAATAGATCATGCCAAACAAATCTTTTCAGCTTCTATGAGGAAGTAAGCAGCAACCTTGACAATGGCAAGGCAGTATATGTAGTATATCTAGACTTTGCAAATTTGATACAGTGCCACACATAAGGCTGGTGTATAAAATAAGGAAATTGGGGCTAGGGGATAACCTTTGCAATTTGATACAAAACTGGTTGAAGGATAGGTAACAGTGTGTGGTTGTAAATGGAAAATTATCCCAATACAGTTATAAAGTGGAGAGTGGAGTACCTCAGGGCTTAGTATTAGGTCCGCTGCTTTTTAACATGTTTATAAATGACCTGGAAATAGATATAGAAAGCAAAATATCAATATTTGCAGATGATACTAAATTATGCAAGGTCATTAATTCAGAACAGGATATTTTCTTTCTACCGAGGGACTTACATACAATGTCAGATTGGACAAACATATTGAGTATGAAGTTTAATGTGGGGAAGTATAAAGTCATGCATTTTGGAGGAAACAATCCCAAGGCTACTTATGAACTTAATGGAATCATTTTAGGGGACTCATTGCTAGAGAAAGACCTGGGTATCTTTGTAAACTACAAACTTGGAAACAGTGACCAGTGTCAAACAGCAGTAGCAAAGGCAAACAAAATCCTGTCTTGCATAAAAAGAGGTATCGAAGCATGAGTGGATAACATTATTTTGCCATTATACAAATCATTGGTAAGACCTCACCTTGAGTATGCAGTGCAATTCTGGGCACCAGTTCTGAAAAAGAATATATTAGAACTAGAGAGGATACAGCGAAGAGCAACAAAATTAATTAAGGGAATGGAGGACTTGACAAATGAGGAACGACTAGACAAACTTGGTTTATTTACTCTAGAAAAAAGACGACTAAGAGGAGACCTTATCACATTGTACAATTATATGAGAGGTCAATACAAGGATCTCTGAGGTGAGCTATTTATTCCAAGGCGTGATCAGGGGACACCCCTTGAGATTAGAGGAAAGGAGGTTCAGCAGAGGAAGGGGTTTTTTACGGTAAGGTCTGTTAAATTGTGGAATTCATTGTCCAAGGAGGTGGGTATGGCAGATACAATGGGTATATTTAAGAGAAGATTAGACAAATTTATTTCAGAAGGGAACATACAGAGTTTTACTGTTTATCACTAGGCAGATCAGGAAGGTCTGATAAAGACTAAATTGGTAGCAGGAAAGCTATACAATTCTCAGTTACTGGGGTATGAGAAGAAGGTTAAACTTGATGGACTTGTGTCTTTATTCAACCTAATTTACTATGTTACTATGTATTATGTGTGTGGTACATGTATGTGTGTTGTCTGTTTGTGTGTGTTGTTTGGGTGTATTATGCATATGTATTGCATGTGTGTTGTGTATGTATTATGGTATATGTGTATGTATATATATTGCGTGCCATCCCTGGGTGTGTGTGCCAGGCACTCAGGTTTCTTTTAAATATATATCCTATATAATAATTCACTAGGATGTTTGTCATGATGCAGTCATGTGCAATAGAGACTGCCCTCATCTGGACAGTCTCTACTGCGCATGATTGCATCACGTGAGTGAAGCAACGTAAGACTGCATCGTATGGAGCAGTGAGGTAGCGGCCTCTTAACACTTTGAGTGCCAGAGGGGTACTCAACGCATTGCAAAGCAATGCGTTGCGTACCCATCTGGCACTCAAAGGGTTAACATTACCTGGACCTTGGCCGCACTCACATTAAGGTCTGGTAGTGCCATGGTGCAGGGAGCAAGATAATGTACTAGAGCATACAACAGCACTTACTGGATTTTCAGAAGGACAACAGAGCAAATGTATCAGTGTTCATAAATTTATTAAGTCGACGTTTCGGTGGCAACAACCATTTTTCTGTGTTTGCCCTTGTGCCACACACACACACACACACACCCTCATGTCTCCCCATCTGCACTCTACTCTCCAATGTACCACACACCCCCTCATGTCTTCCCCATTTGCAGTCTACTCACCCCTGTACCACACACACCCTCATGTCTCCCCATCTGCAGTATACTCTTACCTGTACCACACACTCCCTCATGTGTCCCCATATGCAGTATACTCTTACCTGTACCACACACACCCTCATGTCTCCCCCATCTGCACTCTACTCTTTCCTGTACCACACACACCCTCATGTCTCCCCATCTGCACTATACTGTTATCTGTACCACACACACACACACACCCTCATGTCTCCCCATCTGCACTATACTCCTACCTGTACCACATACACCCTCATGTCTCCCCCATCTGCACTCTACTCTTTCCTGTACCACACACACCCTCATGTCTCCCCATCTGCACTATACTGTTATCTGTACCACACACACACACACACCCTCATGTCTCCCCATCTGCACTATACTCCTACCTGTACCACATACACCCTCATGTCTCCCCCATCTGCACTCTACTCTTTCCTGTACCACACACACGCTCATGTCTCCCCATCTGCACTATACTGTTATCTGTACCACACACACCCTCATGTCTCCCCCATCTGCACTCTACTCTTACCTGTACCACACACACCCTCATGTCTCCCCATCTGCACTATACTGTTATCTGTACCACACACACACACACACCCTCATGTCTCCCCATCTGCACTATACTCCTACCTGTACCACATACACCCTCATGTCTCCCCCATCTGCACTATACTCCTACCTGTACCACATACACCCTCATGTCTCCCCATCTGCACTATTAACTCAATGGGAATTTTAGGATTGTTTATTTATCCCCTAAGGTGCAGTTGGTCTGTTCCAGAATTGCACCTCTTCACCATGCACAATTATGCCTCAAAGGGTTAAGTTACCACCATACATTTTAATTTCCATTTACAGTAAAGAGAATTGCCTATTACAATTCCAAAATCGATCTTCCCCATCCCAAATATATATCAGTTTGATGATAATGCAATGTATCTCTTTGATCTATACACCATGGTCAATATCTCAGTGACAGGAGCATCTGGATAATTGAGGTTTCGATTGCACATTATAGCCAAAGATCACGGAATAGAATGTACATTAGGACATTAGGGAACGGCCTGGAACACAGTATGAAATGCAGAGAATTTGTAATACTAGACTATGAGTACAAAGGCTCACTGTATGCCCCTGCTAATCAAATCCAGTAACCGTGGACAGATATCTGTAGAGAGTTTAATCCTTTGAGTGCTAGAGGGATGTGCAATGCATTGCTATGCAGAGATTTAAAGTCCTAAGTCATGACCAGAATGCCATGTCTTTTGAGAGGTGACTTGTATGATTCATTCTATTTTACTACAATGTTTGATTCACTTTGATTTAACTTCTAGATCCTCGTTGTTATCTTTGGACTGCTAAGTATATACTAGTGCCATCTTGTTTGTTATGCAGTATATTGTTATTTCTTGCTTACATTTACCTATACTGATGCATCAGAGTGTATAAAGAATAAAGATTTCTTATATTTTCGTATTTTTATTGTTTTTTCTGGTTTGAGTGACTCATTAGTGGGTATCTTTCTGTTGGGAGGTCTCTCTTCTTTGACCCCCCTAGTTTCACATATATTGTCTCTTATACCCTGACACCCAGGATTGCAAGGTATTCCTTGGCCTGGTCTTGTAGTCACTACAAGGATCCAGAGGGCAGGGACACAGTAGAGTCTGTAAAAGCACATTTGGAGCCAGCCCCTGGGTTACTCTTGGCAAGGTGTATCAATCTGAGGGTTCAAGATCTGCTCTCTGTTCAGTTATCATATTAGGACATGACCAGTGATCAGCCTGATCCCTATGCTGCCAGGTACTTGTGATGAGGCGCCCTTAAATGTGTAGCACCTCACCATAGGGTCTTTAAAGGTGATGGGAAAAGGAAACCAGAAGGGCCGATCTTCATACAAGAAGTGTTTATTTTGGCACAATAATATAGCATGGGACATCTGACTACAGTCAAAACTTGGACCTACCCCACATTACCTGAATCACAACAGACCCTGGTATAAATACTCCCCTACAGCCATGTAGGGAAGTCTTCAAGTGTCTACACTGTGTTTTAGTCTAGAGTCAGGAAAAAGGGTCTCTAGCGCAACTAGTAGTTGGGCTTAACACGTACTGAATACGTGCTCTGTTCCCTACCACCACTTTACAGGGCTGTCACACTGTAAAAAATCTCTGCCTTTGTTTTATTCACAGGTGCCTTTCCTTTAGTCTTATTGGATGACCCCTTGTTTTTTATTATCTTTGAGAACAAATAGTTCCTCAGAGAGTTATTTGTATTAGCTTTGTATATGTCTGTAAATGGTAATTAGATCACCTTCTAGGAACTCAATCCAGTTCCCACAGGTAAAACTGTTGGTAGGGCAGAAAATAATACCGAGAAGTACAGACACATTGTTACCATAGGTATTCAATAGCCCTTCCAACAGGAACCACTACGAGCATTGTGACACAGAACATAACTTCTGGCCCAAAGTTCCTTGTGGGTTTTTTCAGTCTCATAACTCACTCTAAATATTATGAGAAATGGGAAGGTCTAAGGAAACCTGCTCACTCTCTGTGTTTGACACTGTCAAACACTGAGCATTAGCTCAAAAACACAGTGACCCTTACAAACATTAACCCTCCCCTTGGCCCTACACAACCCCTAACATTAACAATAAAGTGGTCCCATACTAGTCCTAACACTATCCTATCACCCATCCCTGGAAAACTTGCCTGTCATACTGATGTCCATGGGGTTTTCTGCACCTTGGTCTTCCTCTTTAATTCTTCTTCTGTTAAGCTTCTATCCTCTTCTTTTTTCTTCATCTGTCATACTCTTCTTTCTTCTTCATCATCTGTTATCTTCATCTGTCACATCCATCTTCATAGGTCACCTTCATCTTCTTTCTTCAGAAGATTACACAAGAAGACCTGGCTGCAGAAGCTCCAGCTGGACATCAGGATTACAGGTAAGTGTTGATTTTATTTTTGGGTGTTACATTTTTTGCTGATTAACCCTTTGAGTGCTAGTGGGGCTATACAATGCTGTGCAATGAGTTTCATACTCTACTGGGACTCAAATGGTTAATTATTTTTTTAATATACACAATATCTTTTTTAAAATCATTTAACTGCCAGCTTGAAAAACTTCCATTTACAACAAATCTGTTAATTCTATAATTTAAGCTGTTCTCTATCCTAATATGAAGGTACATCTAATATAAAGGAGGATATAAGTATATTACTCAGGAACACAATCAACAATAGTGAATAACAGAAAACAGACCAACAGAGCTTGGAGTTTGTACATTAGTGCCATATGCTTTTACATATCCATAAGTAAGACTGTTTGACACTGAAACAATTTAATCTATTGGATGTTAGAAATTTCTCCAAAGGATTGTTTTGTGATGCATTTGAGACATCTTTAATATTAAATGGGTTAAAGAATTAAAGCATTCCTACACAAAAAAAATATCCCGCAGTGAAATAACATCCTGATCTGTATGTATTTCCTTGCACAGCTTAGTGTCATCAGAGAAGATATAGACATTACTTTCTATATCCACTTCTAGATCATTCATAATCAGGTTAAAAAGCATTGGGCCCATGACTGAACCCTGTGGTACCCCACTTACAAGTGTAGACCAACATGAAAATGTTCCATTTATAACAACTCTCTGGCATCTATCATTTAACCAGTTCTCTATCCTTGTACAGATAGCTTCTCCAAAACTGAAGCCTTTTAATTTATGCAGTAACCTGTTGTGAGGCCCTGTACGAAAGGCTTTTCCAAAATCCAAGTATAGTACATCAACAGTAATACCCTTGCCCAAATTACGACTTACCCTTTCATAAAATGCAAGTTGATTAGTTTGACATGATCTATTCTTTATAAATCCATGCTGGCTCCTACTAACAATATTCTTGGTCATCGCATAGTCCTGAATACTATCAGTTAGTAATCATTTTAAAGAGTTAGTAATGCCCTAATTTAAGATGAAGCAATATGGTAGATTTAAAAAAAAAATAAAGTATCTGGAGAAAGTCCTATCTCTCAAATTATGGTTTGAGAGATATTTACTGCTAAAGTTCCCCCCTCCCTCATGTCAGCTGTAAAGCTGACAGAAGGAGATCTGTGTCGGCCGACTCGAGGAGGCTCTTCAGCAGAGCTGAAATAGAGAGCTTTAAAAATAACTACTTCATTGGAACAGTCTACAAAGTGTGCTTGCAAAACCAGGCACACTTTGTAGACTGTTCCAGTTAAGTAATTATTTTTAAAGATCGCTATTTCGGCTCTACCATATTCCTTCAATTTAAGTACAGGGATTACTACCCCTTTAACATCATACCCACTATGGAAGTCAAGCTCAACAGTCTATAATTTCCTGGTTTAGATCTTACCCCATTTTTATTAACAATGGTGCTATATCTGCTTTCTTCCAATCACATGGCACAATGCGTGATGAATGATAGTGAATCAATAAATATAAAGTATAAGGGTCTTGCTATTACTAAACTAAGTTCCTGAAGTACCCTTGGGTGTATGCCATCTGGTCCAGGTGCTTTATTATCTAGCGTATAATTATCCCATTTGCATACCCCTTTGGCATTCAAAGAGTTAAACCAAAGACAATTTTGATTTCTCCCCTATGGTGAATGTGGTTTACCCCAGGATTACTCCATTTTTATAGCACATCAGATCAATTGGTTTATCACCAACGATGTCCTGAAGTTCCATCTGACAATAGCAGAAATTAAGCTAGTCATCACCAGCTACTGTCAACTTGCAATCAGCTCTTTGTGCTGAAATCCTACTAAAACACATATCAAAGAGTTACTTGATTTCTGCACCATTCAACATCAAACAAACATTGTTTTGTTGTGCCTGTGAGACAACAAAACCTTACTTTGCCATAATATACATAAGGTGTTAGGTTTTATGTCTTGTAAATGGTTCATTATTCTAGCTGAGTGCAGAATACATAATGAACAAACTTAATGATTGAATTAGTGACAATAAAACATGTTTATTAAAGACCATGAAAAGGAAACAGTCTACCCCATCTAGATTCTCATCATTGAGAGCTTTGGTAAGGGATCATCTCCTACTGACTATTTAAATGGATAGTAATACTTAAAATGTAAATAAATTTGTTGTATGGGTTATCCCCCTGAGTAAAACAAGGGTACTCCCACTGCTGATAGGTGTTTCATTCAAAAGTTATTAATTTTCAAAGTTGAATTTTTTAGGTGCAATATCACAGTGGCCTGAAATTGTACAGTGGCGCTGTTGCTACACCATCCTATGGAGATTTATGGTCCCGGGACCAAAGCAACAGTGTAGCAACAGTGACACTGTACAATTTCAGGCCACTGTGATATTGCACCTAAAAAATTCAATTTTGAAAATTAATAACTCTTGAATGAAACACCTTTCAGCAGTGGGAGTACTCTTGTTTTACTCAGGGGGATAAACCCTACAACATATTTTTTTTTACATTTTAAGTATTACTATCTCTTTAACAAGGTAATAATTCTGGTGACTAGTGCTACTGAGCAGCTAGTCGCCAGATGGGGAATTATTGGAGATCAAGTTTTTTAGCAGTGGTAGTTCCGCTTTAACTTTACAGCTTTATTTTATTCATGACCTCCTCTATTTATATTCAATTTTTTGTATTAGTCATGTTATTATTTGTGATATGCCTTTTCAATTTCTTTATCACCTTGAGAATTAACCCAATAAAAATCTAAATCTTAAAAAAAAAGAACCATCAAAAACTACATTTATATTACATTTTAATTCCATTAATTGATAGCTCTAAAGTGAATCTGTTTACTCTGTTAGTCCTATTGAAAAAAGGGGACTGCAGTATTAAGTTAATCATTTGTAACTAATGGTTAGAATGATTATTTATAAAGACACTAGTTGAAGAGCCCGTGTACACGGGCCACAGTGCCAGCCGGTGGCGGTGCAGTCATACACAGTAGAGACTGCCTGTGCCACGGCTGATACGGAGCGGGGCGCTCCAAATTGACACCGGGGTCCTCTCTGCGTGCTTCAGGTGCGCAGAGAGGACCCCGGTCTGAATTCGGAGAGCCCCGCTCCATATTAGCTGTGGTGCAGGCAGTCTCTACTGCGCATGACTGCAGCACATGCAGCAGTGTCTACTGAGCATGACTGCGTCGTTACAAACTTTTTAGCAAATTATAATATAGGACAGGGCTCAAAATTTCCACTCCCCACTAGCCAATGGCGAGTGACAATTTAGCCCTGGCGAGTAGAAATTCAGCCCTGGTGGGTATGCTATGGCTTGCAGTGGCGAGTAACTTTTCAGGTCTGGCTAGTAGCAAAGGACTTAAAATTATAAGCCCTGATATAGGATAAGATATTTTTAACTTCTTTATGTTTTTACTTATCATATTTACCAGAATATGGACAAACCTTAAAATAAGTTGTTCAATTTGAAATGGTCGCATTTAAAACAACGTGCTGCTACATATCGCATTAAGCATGTTGCCGTGATGAAAACGGCGACATGAGAATTTCTCCCTACATAAAAGCACGAGATTCTCATGTCGCGTCTTTAAATGGCGACTCATCTAAGTATTGCTTTGATCGTGTTGCATATGCTTCAAAAGAAAAACTTATAAACTGCACCAATAGTGTGATTTATCAATGCCTTCCCACAGCTCCCAAACTAATTAATTCATTTTTTCCATGTGGATCCCAGAGGAAAACTCTGTTATAACTGTCTCTTCAGCACATGTTGAACCAGCATTTTTAAAATAGGCATTATTGTGTTCTATGAAATATAAAAAATGTCATATTCTGTGAATATATTTACATTTAAAGTTTTCTGTACATTGCAGTTTCGATATGCTTATTGTTGCAAAACATTTAATATCCATTTAGCAGATGTGTGAAGGGACAGCCTAACTGCAACTAAAACGGGTCACTAGGCGCTTAATCCCGAGTTTCAATTACAATTATAGCACGGTTAACCCTTTCAGTGCCATAGAGGTCGTCAATGACTGGAGAGCTCTCTGGCACTGAAAGGGTTAACCATGCTGCAATTGTAACGTCCAACGTTCCTTGTCCTTCCCAATGCCGCGGGTTGAGTTGAAGCGGCTTTTAAAAAGTCAACATGAGAATCTTGCTCTTTTATGCAGGTCGATATTCTCATGTCACCTTTTTCTTCACGGCGACGGCACGCCACATTTTGTTTTAAATGAGAGCTTTTAAAGGCTAACAAAATAAGGCAACCCCAAAACTTTTAGTCTTAAAATATGCTGAATATAAAGAAAGCAATCGATTACATACTGTCTTTCTCCCCTCCCTCTTGTCTGTTTGCTGTTTTCTTGCTTCTCCAGTTAAGAGTCCCATCAGCATTGTGCAGAGACATATCCTATATAATAATCCTATATAATCTTCTCCTATATAATAAAACGTTAGAATGTTTGTCAGAAGCAGTCATGCGCAGCAGAGACTGCTGGAACTCACAGAATGCTTGGATCGTTCCGTGCGTTCCGTTAGTCTCTACAGCTCATGACTGTCTGCATCGCGTGTGCCGCCAATAAGGCGGCGGCGGCAGTACGCATAGCAGGACCAGCCTCTTGACCCTTTGAGTGCCAGAGGGGTTCGCGTACCCCTCTGGCACTCAAAGGGTTAACATCACCCGGACGTTGGCCAGTGTACACGGGCTTTTACATTAGTATGGCTATAACCGATTGTGAGTGCGGAAGTGATACATAATGTCTGATTGTAGCCATGTGCGATTATGTATATTATATTTATATTATGCAGTGTTTACTGGAGAAGCAAGTATGTGGCAAATCCAATCGTGTGGCTCTGTCGGACCTGATCTTCTATCATGCGTTGGATTTAAAAACAGTTAAAACACAGCTTTGAATATAATGCGCATTGTTGCTTTTCCAGGCTGCAGTTAATTAAAATGTGCTCTTTACTTTATTTGACCGACATTCTTCAAATTAAGGAAGAGTACTTTATGCAATAAAGTGCTCTATGATTTGATGATTAATGGATATCTGTGGATATTTATCAGTGATTAATCATATTTACATGTCTTGCATATGTGAGGTAGGTGATATGGGGCAATTACCTCCATTCCCGCTGAACGCATGCATATAGCAGATGTGTCTGTATCGCCGTATCTTTCTATGGGAGCTGATCCTAGCTGATGGGTATGGTGGATTTATCTGGTTATCGCTCACTGAAAGCGCAAGTCCTGGCTCCCATCTGGTTATTTACTAATAGGAAAATGGTAATCGGGCAATAACATTTGAAAATGTCCTTGTACGTTCAGACATATGATGTTTGGTAAATTATCCTTTTCCCATGTTTGTGTATTTGTCTGTATCTACCTCCGTTTTACCCTTTGCAAACTTGTTTTGCTTTTTATCACACATCATTTGTATATATTATTGCTGGCAGTGGTTTAAATTTAAAGGACATATGGATTTTCTTCAATGAAAAGCATATATCGTATGTTTTTTCTTTATAACAAAAAATGGGTACGCCCCCTGCTGGTTGATGTGTTGGCCCATAGCTATTTAAATGGGAAGTCAAGCTGTTGATTGGTGGAGGAGTCATGCCAGCAAGTCATGTAAACTTTCATGGACCTGTCATTCAGGACTGATTACAGATAGTATCTGTTGACCCAAGGTTCAAGGTCAAAGTTCATGGTGGCCATTAGGATATTCTGGACAAAGTAAGGGAAGTTGGGGATTATTATTATGAAGTGTTAGTGCTCTTTTAAAATATTTTTAGATGATACTGTCCTTTAAATGAAAATTACAGATCAAAGAGTTTAAAGGTATTTTGCTACCCTACTACAAACACTCTAGTTTCATTTTATAATGTTTTGTGAAACAGAAGAGTAATTGACACCATATAATCTCATCTTATGGGAGAAATACATGAAAAGTAAACAAGTGTTAGTGGATAACACATACTAATACAGTTTTCACACTAGATGAATATGGTGCAATGTGCTGTAAAGCTGCCAGAATGTAGGGCTGTGGTTCTACAGGATCAAAGTATCCCATTACTGACACCATTTTCCATGTTATGTAAGTTTGTTTCAACTTTTGAGTTACAAATATTTTTAATTCTGACTTTATATCTGTAACATAATTATTTAACTTAAGTAATTTTATAAGATCTGTCTGTCCTTCCTATCTATCTATCTATCTATCTATCTATCTATCTATCTATCTATCTGTCTGTCTGTCTGTCTGTCTGTCTGTCTGTCTATCTATCTATCTATCTATCTATCTATCTATCTATCTATCTATCTATCTGTCTCCATAACACAAAAACTATGTGTACAGAAATGCTTACCTAGACATATAAAATGGGAGCAGGCACAGATTAAATGTTTATATGTTGTCGTGTATACATATTAGTGTATCATGTATACATAGTAGTGTATTCACATGACAGCAGGAGGAGAGCAAATTACCCACTCCTGATATTTATATAATTCATGAGTCTTCAATACACATTCTCCATCAGAAAGCTTGTCTGTAAAAGGAATTCAGAAAAAAAGTCAGTGTGTATATTATGAATTGCCATTCTTGTGTATAAATAACAACATGGGTTACAGGATGTCAAATACTTAGTTAGAACATTGCAGTACCTGTCAATGAGTTATATACCAGCATGCTATAAATTAATGGATTGTATGCTAGTGTACTATACAAGGATTGGATTGTATACTAGTGTACTATACAAGGAATGCATTGTATACTACCCAATATTTCCTTGTTCTTTTTCATTTTTATACTGACAGTGCTGTGCGTAATTGTGTGTGTGTGCGTGGGTGCATACAACAAGTAATGTGCTCAAAAGAAAAATTAGTCCTTTTAACTCTATGAGTTCCAAATTGGGATTGTGTTTCAATTCGTAGAATACCTCCCTGGCACTCAAAGGGTTAAAATGTGTTTAATAACAATGACACATTTTCATGATAAAATTCACCGTTTGAGTTCCAGAGCAGTACGCAACGCATTGCTGCGTTGCGTACTTCTCTGGCACTCAAAGGGTTAAAATAGCAAATTGTCAGTGAGAGACAGACAATATTTTACTGGGCCATTAAGACAAATATACTGTTTCTTCACCCATCAAAACTATAGATTTCCATATTTTAATGGAGCAAATCCAAGTCAAAGAAATAGTCTTAACAATTGGCATTATTAAACTTAAAGTCAAATTAAATCTGATGTATAAAAAAACCTATGATATTATTAACTCAAAAATGACGGTTAAAAGTAGTTTAATTCTGGGGCAAGCCAAGTGCTCCACAGAGAACAAAATAAAAATACCAACATGTTCCTTGATGGGCAGTAATTCTTAACCCATTAAGGACCCATGACGGTCCTGGACCGTCATGGAATTCCAGGCTCCTCGTGCGGCTGCACGCTGTTCAGGGAGTATGGAATTGGATCACTGAAAAAAAATGCTCAGTGGTCCTTAAGTGACTGTCGCCTGCGTGCGCAGAAAGGACTACAGTCTGAATTTGGAGCGCCCCTCTCTGTTATCAGCCACTGCACAGGCAATCTGTACTGCGCATGACTGCAGCATGGGCAGCCGTCCGTACTGAGCATGACAGCTTCTGACAAACATACATTAGCGAATTATTATATAGGATGGTTATTCAAAGGTTATTGCTATTTAAACTTGCCTCATCATTCTAAATTGGTTTCTATCACAAAGGTAAAGCCCCAGGCTGGTTACTAAGATTAGTCCCATTGAAATAGATGTAGTAAAATGAGACAGTTACCCTTTAAATCTAGATATAATTTCCAAACAGCCATTGAACACAGGGCCTTTTAACTTGGATTAGTTACATTATATATAAAAAATAATACTTTTAATGGGTGAAAGAAAAATAGAGATGAATAAAATGGAAACAGGAGAAAGTATGTGTTATTATACTTATATTGTGTTCTCCATAAACACGCAAATACATTTTTGACATTCCGGGGGGAGATTCACTAAGCGGTGATAAAGAGGTGATAAAGTAGAGATGACTTCTTCAGTTTATCACTTCTCCAGTTCCTATGTTATTCTATAGAGTCAATGCACTAAGACAGGGCTCAAAATTTCCACTCGCCACTAGCCAATGGCGAGTGAAACTTTAGCCCTGGTGAGTAGAAATTCAGTCCTGGTGAGTAGAAATTCAGCCCTGGCGAGTAGAAATTCAGTCCTGGTGAGTAGAAATCCAGCCCTGGTTGGTATGTTATGTCTTGCAGTGGTGAGTAACTTTTAAGGTCTGGCTAGTAGCAAAGGACTTCAAATTATAAGCCCTGCACTAAGATCTCCAAGCTGAAGAAATCTTAGTGCATAGGCTCCATAGAATAACATAGGAATTGGAGAAGTGATAAACTGGAGAAGTCATCTCCGCTTTATCACCTCTTCATCACCGCTTAGTGAATCTTCCCCACTTGTATTTATGTACATTATAAATAGAGAGTAACACATGGCATTTCTATATTGAGTTTTCTCTCTTTCTCTCTCACTGCATGTACATACACATACACATTCATTCATACTTTTTTAAACAAAATCTAACTACATTTCAGTAAATATAAATACCTTTACATAATTATCATAAATGCAGTTGAAAAATAGAATTACATATGAGAAAACTAGCCTTAGCTTGTCTGTTTGCACTTATGTATATTACCTGTTGTAATGACACTTAGTCTTTATTCTTCAATGTATCACAATCTGATATATGAAAGTATTTGCTACTGGAGGTCATTAGCATAACAGTAGAAGACCTGTCACCTGGTACTGACATTGGAGGTTTGTGACTAGTGATGTTCTTGATGTCATTCAGATCAAAGGGACATTGGTGTGAGGAACCATTGACACTTATCAGCTACTAAGCCTGAGACTATATAAGGCTAGGGTGATCTGAGCTTCACTTTATTCTTGGTGAGATTCAGAGAAGCAAAAACCTCTAAACTGCAAAACGCATGTCCACAGATGGCTGTGCTTAACACACTCTTGTTTTTCAGCATCTTCTGCTTGGTGCAGGGAATGCCCAGTGTTTCAGAGAGAACCAAGACTGGAATTACTCCACCAGGATCTAAAATTGGACTAAAAGCTTCACCAAAACTTTACGGGATCAGACATACCCAGGGCATGAAGTACCCACTCTACATGATGGAACTTTACAAGACTCTCATCATGGGGAATGATACAGATCTTTCAATCTTGGAACATCCAGAGCTTCAAGAATCTGATGCTGTCCTTAGTCTTGTTTCCAAAAGTAAGTTTATTATCCTTATTGTCTCATCTGTATGTCATTTTATTTACTTAATTGGGTATTATAAAGCCTTGAATTCTGGAGATATTGCTAATATATCACTTTGGAGTCCTTTTGAGACATTTCTAGCAATCAAGGGGTTAAAGGGGGTTAAAAGACCCATTTAGTAGCAATAAAGTTTTATGGAATATATATGTAGTGGGCTTTTACCAATTTTTGTAATTTATTTATTAAACTTCAATTATATGTTGTGGTCAACAGGTGTTGCTGTTCCTATAATTTACTATGAGGACATGTAGTCAGTGGCTCAAGTGCTTCCATACAGAGCCTTTGAATTGAAAAAATGCCATTTGGACACTGATACTGTTGAATAAAAATAATAAGTATAAACTGTCATATATTTTGAAAAATCTCCCAGTAGTGGGTGTATGTTTGTTTTACTTAATAGGAGTAAGCCCATAATATATTTTCATAATAAAAGTTTACTGCTCCTTTAAATGGGCTAAACCCTTTGAATGCTAGAGAAGTCTCTATACATTGCTTGTCAATTCTCTCGAGCATGCGTGGGATCATAAAATCCATTTGCATAATTGGTAATTTGGTTTCCGATGGCAAAGCTGGTACAGAATTGCTCGATTTTTATCTGTATACAGATGCCCCATAGTGCTTAACCCTCTGAGTGCCAGAGGGGTAGACAACGCATTGCAAAGCAATGGCTCTCAAAGGATTAATATATTTCTCTTTTGTTCTTACTAACCCTTTGAATGTTGAAGGGGTATGCAACTCTCCCCTAATGTAGGCCCAAGAACTGTGTCTTTCCTGACATGATAAATCATTTTCCATGACTCGAGATATTGGCGTCAATCCTACTTATCAATTATACCTTACTGATCTTTTTTGTGGGGCATCCTTCAGTTTTTCTTTAATTATAATTTGAAATGTATTTCATATTAAAGTCCTTTCATCTTAATACACCAATGTACATTCAGATCAACTTTATTATTGAATCTTGTAAAAAAAAATGCATAGTCAGCAGTGAACGGAAAGATACATGGTTGATGCAAATAGTTTGTTTCTGCTGTAGTTACCTTTTAATATGAAACATGACATGGTTGCATATAGATGCTTCTCCCTGCACTCGTGGTGCAGGAAGAAGCTTCAGACATGCCCTGCGTGTAGGGAAGGACTTTTTCTACAGTGCAAGGCAAGTTTTACCACTAAATAATATACATGATTGTTTCAATCAGCATAAGAGTGATCATGTATATAAAAAAATGCACATCATAGTGTGGGTGGATAATCAGCAGCTCGGTCAATGTGATTAATATACTTGTGTTTAGTCAGGGCTATCCTTAAAACTTGACCTGTAGCTGATAATTGCTGCACTATTTATACTTTCTGAAAATACCAATCAATTATTTGTTTTATAGATCCCAAAAATTAAGATACTAACATTATCTTTGTTTTTACAGATTGCTCTGAAATAGATAATCATTGGTCGTTGTCTTTTGACATGTCTTCAATCTCCAGCAGCAATGAACTCAGGTTGGCTGAGTTGAGAATACACCTTCCTTCCTTTCAAAAGTCCAACAATGTGACAGTGGAGATCTACCATACCAAGGAAGGTCAAGAGAACTTCTTCTTGGGATCATTCAAGACAGATCCTTCCCTTACTCAAGGCTCCTCCTGGAAGGTCTTTAATATTACCAAAATGCTGCAGTCCTATCTCCACCAGCGTGAGCATTACCCCAGTGGGGAACAAGGAAAGGCTAAGGACCTGTCAAAAACAGCCCAGGAGACCAGCTGTACAGATGTGGTAGCTGACAGAGTGATGCTTGTGGTGTTTGCCAAAGACAAACCATCTGCTGACCTTTCTGGTTCTCCCAGCCTCATCAAAACAGTGGAGTCATCTAAATATGTCAGTGTGGAGAAACCTAAAAGCTCTACTGGTATAAGAAGGAGCCGAAGGAACAGAAATGCCAAACACAGCATCATACGGAGCAGCTTCCGGTCCAGACCAGTGAAAGATGGCAAACACTTGTGTAAACGGGTCGAAATGATTGTGGACTTTGATAAAATCGGATGGGGCCAACATATCATCTATCCTAAGAGGTTCAATGCCTACAGATGTGAGGGGTCTTGTCCAGTTCCATTGAGCGAGTCATTTAAGCCAACAAACCACGCCTATATAAAGGTAAGATGCAACTCTCAATTATACTCCATCTCTTGAAGTATTTTCACATCTAAACAATGCAATAATATGAATTAATTGTGAAGCAATAGGTTAGAGATCTCTCCAACATAGGATTACTTGATACTTTACTCTAATACCAGGACAGATTGTTTCAGACACCAGATGGTATACTCCAGTACTGCTGGAGTATTTAACCTACTGGATGCTAGAGTGATCTCCAATGCATTGTTCTCTCTAGAATCCAAGGGGTTAAAAGTTAATTTTTTTAAATGTGTGTGTGTATCTCCTGAGTAGCCCACCCTGGTCTTCAAGCATTACCGACAGTTCTTGTCCACCTGTTCTCCAGCTGGGATATCTTGAAACCATGCACTGTTAGTAATGCTTGAGGACCAGGGCTGACTACCCCCGGTTTATATGTTATATATATATATCCTATAACATAAAGTTCTAGAATGCATTGCTCACTGTGTGCATAATTGCACATGCGCAGTGGGGACTCGCAGAACAGGCTGATCCGGAGCGGAGAGTTCCAGAAGGCTGACAGCTTCTCTGTGCTCCCGGCTCTGGGGCAGCAGCGGAGCTGGGAGCACAGACAAGCTGTGAGCCATCTGGAGCTCCCCTCTCCAGATCAGCCTGTGTGTACATGCTTTGTAACTAGTATATATATATATAGAGAGAGAGAGATAGATAGATATGTGTATGTATATATATATATATATATATATATATATATATATATATATATATATATATATATATATATATATATAGATATATATGTGCAAGAAAACAGTGGATGTTCTAAAGATTAGCTAATACAAAGTGTGTTGGGTAGTGGTATATACTGTGCTTATAAGTGCTTTATGAGAGAATTAAAATATTCTTTTTTTATTCTTTATTTTGCAGAGTTTGTACAAATTCTATGAATCGGAGAAGGTTGACTGCAATTCCTGTGTCCCAGTGAAGATGAACCCATTGTCCATGCTTATGTACGTGGATGGCGAGATCGTACTAAAGCATCATGAAGACATGATTGTGGAGGACTGTGGATGCAATTGAAGAAAGTATATATGTATTTGTGATAAGCAAAGAAGCGCAGTCATGAAATGACTAGGCAAGCAGCTGAGTCCTGTGTTGGAATTGCAGTTACAGTAAAAGGCTGTATGGGACTGTACCTGGCAAAGAGGTTCGAGGAATAAAAAGCTGCTTACCTAAAAGCACCAGCACAGTTTAAGTCAAGGAGATTATGAGAACTTTTAACAATGGTCAATTTGCAAGTCCCAAAGAATGTTCTAGAATGTAAGCAACCAAGGATGCCTTTGTATATGTGTGAGCATAATTATGAATGAGGTGGATATAAAGAAAGTAGAGCTTTCTGGGCCAAACAACCAGCCAATAGGGACAAATAAAAATACCCCATTGATTCAACTGGAGCTTTTAATCCCTTGAATGCTAAAGAGGCATACCTGGGAATCTGCCACGGAGACTCCAGTTCTTAGTGTTAATTACTGGGTCATATGCCATTTCAGGTCATCAAATAAATTGCCAGAACGAAAATAGTAAAACAAACCAGTTTAACCGTTTATGGTCCAGGAGGTTGTGCAATGCATTGTGAAGGAATGCATTCTACATTCCTTCTGGTTCTTCAGGAATTGCTCTTTTAACACTTTCAGTGCTGTGTTGGAGAGCAAACAGACCAATTCTGGCTGCAGTGTTACATCTAACGTGATTAGAGGGAACAATGCACCCAGAATCGCTCTGCTTTTCTTCATGCGTAAGTCCCTATCTGGGATTGTGACTGCTGACAACCCAAACTTGAAGCACATTTATCTTCTCAGTGGCACCAAGTGCAAGAGAACAAAATCAAATTATGTTTTTTATTTTTTTTTATTTTTTTTGCGGGGGAAAAAGCCACCCACGCTGTGTGTTGGAGACCTCTCTAGTATTCAAGGGGTTGTCTCATTTAAAACAATGGGAATTTGTATATGTTGCCCACAGTACCTCAGTCTCATTATGGAGCTAATCTGCATGACTCCACCCACAATCCCAAGATGCAGCATTAACATTGGGATTGTGTGCAAATGCAGGTACAGGACTTGTGGATACTCCCTGAGGAAGATTTATTCTATGTTATTTTTGTAAATACTGAATAGATCTTTTACAGTTATTAATATGAAATATATATGTTATTGTTATATGTGGTAATAATTTGTAATAAAATGTTAAAACTGAAATGTAGAGTTTTTTTTTTATATTCATCAAACCCAGGCATGTCAAACTCAAATCAATACTGAGACCAAGGAGGGCCACAATATTGGCTTCTAGGGTCCATGCACATTATATTATACTAGTTGAAGAGCACGTTACACGGGCCACAGTGCCCCTGCCAGCCGGTCGTGGGGCAGTCATGCACAGTGGAGACTGCCCATGCCACGGCTGATATAGTGCCAGCCTGTCGTGGTGCAGTCATGCTCAGTAGAGACTGGCCATGCCGTGGCTGACACAATGCCAGCGTCACAGGCAGTCTCTACTGCGCATGACTGCGTTGTTACAAACTTTCTAGGAAATTAGTATATAGGATGTGTTTGGCACCTCTTCCTTGGTCCACTAGTATAAACAGAACTACCCACACACATACTTGTGAACTTTCTGGATTTGCTTGGTAGACTCTTATTTTCAGACATGATTACTGGGTCTTCGGGGACTGTGGCTGATTCCAGAGTTCCCTGGTAACCTCACCCACTCCCCTGCCCAATTCTGCCCACTCCTCACCCTGTTCCTCCTATTTCCCTGCCCACGGTCTCCCATTCTTGTCCATGCTGGTTAAATTGTGCCACCATTATGATGCTAATAATTTCATGTGGCCAGTCCCCCATCCCATTTGTCTAAGATTCCCCCAGGAGGCTTCTACTGGAAAGTTCCCTGGTATGCTCATAAAATGGCTGCTCTCTCTCTGTCTCTCTTTATTGAATCAATTAACCAGTTGAGTTCCAGAGAAGTGTACGACGCATTTCAAAGCATTGTGTTGGACACCTCACTGGCATTCAGAGAGTTAAACTAACTGAACCACTGATTCATCCACCTATGCGCAAGAAAATATATCCTGAAAACATGAGGCCTTATGTGTAAAAGTAAACAGGAGCAAGTCTGGAGCAACCATCTGTATCATAGGGGGAAAAGAAAAACATCAAATTGATCTAAATGGGGCTTTTAAACAATTGATGCTGGGCTGCAGTGCACTTAAAAAGGTTCTCTCTATAGAAAGCTTCACATTGTCGACCCATGGGCTGCATATTTGACATGGCTAATCCAACCTATTGGAGGGCAAGCTGCATCACTCCAGCAGTCCTGGACTACAATTCCCTTTAGCCACAGCCAGGCTTGCTGGGGTTGATGGGAACTGTGGTGCTCAAGAGCTGGACGGATAATAGAGACATCGCCAGTGCATTGGGTTGTGATGCAGGGAAGATGGTAATAAAGTCCGTGGGGTAATATCTTTCTAAACATACGTAACATGGTCATGGAAACTGGGACCTAATACCTGCCTTACTTTAGATTGAGTAGTGTCATGGGGCTGAATTAAAGGGATAGTAATACTTAAAATGTAAAAAAAATATGTTGTAGGGTTTATCCCCCTGAGTAAAATAAGAGTACTCACACTGCTGAAAGGTGTTTCATTCAAAAGTTATTAATTTTCAAAGTTGAATTTTTTAGGTGCAATATCATAGTGGCCTGACATTGTACAGTGGCACTGTTGCTACACCATCCTATGGAGATTTATGGTCCCGGGACCAGAGCTGTCCATAGGATCATGTAGCAACAGCGCCACTGTACAATTTCAGGCCACTGTGATATTGCACCTAAAAAATTCAACTTTGAAAATTAATAACTTTTGAAGGAAACACCTTTCAGCAGTGGGAGTACTCTTGTTTTACTCAGGGGGATAAACCCTACAACATATTTTTTTTTACGTTTTAAGTATTACTATCCCTTTAAGACCACCTAATACTTTATAACAATTACCTGATTTTGAAAGAGCTTTTAAATAACATATTTATGTTAGACATTAATTTTTTTAAACCTATAGTTGATGAGACATAAACTATGTTAGTCATCAATCCATGCACATTAGGTAGTAGTGACTGCCACAGCTGGTGAGTCAGATACTGCTATGTCTATATTTTCTAATAGAGGAATTTACATTTTTTCTTCTTATACCTTTCTTGACTACCTGTAAACTTTAACCCTTTGAGTGCCAGAGGTATCCAACACCTTGCAACACTGACACTCAAAGGGTTAAAGAAGAACTTTCAACTGCTATAAAGTCACCTGCAATAATTAAGCAGGTAGCGACTAACTTTATCATAGATATGTTACCTCTGAAATGTAGCCCATTATAAAGAAATCCTTTATTGTAGGAGAATGATGGGCAGGTTAGTGCAGTCTGCGTGTCTGCGCCGTCAGTCCCTTCCGGTTACCATATGGCACACTGTAGGGCTTCTCAGTTGAGACCGGGACTACATTTCATTTCAGAAGTAACATATCTATTATAAAGCAAGTGCTACCTGCTTAAAGGGATAGTAATGTTTCATAAGAAAAGCAGATGTAATTAATCATCATAGTATTTGGACCGTGGACAGTGTTATTTCAATTATGTCAGAGATGTAGTACAAGAGTAATTCAATGACAAAATATCCCCTTCCCGCCCCTTTTACTGATGTCACACTTGTTCAGCCAGATCAGAAGGGAGATGCCCAGGTAGTTTGCAGAGAGGGACAATCTTCAATTAAGATAAGGTAAGAACCTGAAAAACTTGTCAAGGGGGGGCAGGGCTTTCATTGTTCTCATAGGAAGAAGATTGTTCCCTTCTGTTATCTGTCTGGTCTTACAACCAGATTCCACATCTGAGCAGAGGTGGCTTACACTAGGTAAAAGGGGCGGGAGGGGAAACGTTATCCTTCAGTTACTCTTGAACCACAACTCTGACCGTATTGAAATAACACTCTCTATGGCTCAAATATTATGAAGATTAATTGGAGCTGCTGTTTTTTGAAATATTACTATCCCTTTAATTATTGCAGGGCAACTTTATAGGTGAAAGCTCAACTTTAAGTAGTCATGTAGAGCAGGTAGCAGCATCAGAGTTCCTGCTTGGAGAACCTGTCAGTGCACAAAGTAGGAATCTGTGCACGGAAAGCAGGGTGGGATTGAATGAGTGCAGACTGGCATTTTACTAGTCGTTTCTCAACACTGAGAGCAGGCTGTAGACAAGGAACTATACAAATAATGTCTATGCCTCTATACTGTGAGCTCTATAGCTGTGTGTGATTGGTGATAATGCAAGCTGTCAGCACTTGCAGATACCACTCTGCATGGAGGGATAGCATATTTTGGCCTGAGAGCAATTGCAATCAAGTGGTCAATTCCTATGTCTCCAGCACACCCCTATGGTTTATTTTATGATTGATATTAAGGTTGTGAAGTATGGCAAATGATACCACAGAACTTACAGTTGAAATGGTGCTACACTAGTGATACCACAGAACTTACAGTTGAAATGGTGCTACACTAGCGATACCACAGAACTTACAGTTGAAATGGTGCTACACTAGCGATACCACAGAACTTACAGTTGAAATGGTGCTACACTAGCGATACCACAGAACTTACAGTTGAAATGGTGCTACATTAGTGATACCACAGAACTTACAGTTGAAATGGTGCTACATTAGTGATACCACAAAGCTTAACTGAAATTGAGCTACACTAGTGATACCACAGGCCTAATAATTGAAATGGAGCTACAAAGTGATACCACAGAGTTTACAGCTGAAATGATACTACAATAGTGATAGCACAGAGCTTACAATTGAAGTGGTGCTTTATTATTGACAGCTAGGCTCACCAATTGTTTTCATTGTTGATATAATTTACACTGAGACAATACATCTCCTTAAATTGCTCCATATCACATCCAAATTCTATTTTAAGTTTTGAGAGTGCATGCTGCATTCAAATTGATTCCCCCCACCTAGGGGTAAAAACTGAAAAAGGAAACAAATTTCTATACTTGAGGCACCTATGTATATACGTATTCAACACTGGAGAAGATTCATAGCCAAACCTGGACTGATAGCAAAAGTATTCTTAAAATGATATCTATACAATAAAATAATTTGGACAACTATATCTGTCACATACACTTCAAATGCACCCAAAAAGTGGAAGGCTGTAGAACCAGATGTAATAAAATGATGAAATAATGAAATGGTGTCAATGAATTATAAATGCTTGTGATATCAATCATACTCTTAAATTAATACAAATCCATAATCCCAAACATAACAAAATGGATGTCAATGACATGGGAGCTACTTTTTGTTAGTCATACTAAAATTATTTACTACCTTGCCAGCATGTAGTCAATGGTTCCTCACAATCTTGTTTTTGGTCAGTGCAGTTAAACCCCCTCCCCCACTACTTTCTTTTATATCCATTGCAGATTTCTTTCCTCATCCCTTTTATACCAATACTCTTCCTATTCTTCCTGCCAAATTCTTTCCCTTCCATTACCTTTCTATCATGGTGCCTGTGATGTGCCTGTCTGGGGATCTGGAGTGGAGCGGCATGACTCTGACTCAATCCATCGGTGGGTACACATCTCTGACGTTGCGCTGGCTATTTTATACTTCCTGTCAGTTTAGCGATTATGCTCCTTCTTCTGGCATCAGCTTTATAGCTTGGATGTGAACTGGGCTTAGTCTCCATTTCGTGGTGTTTCTGTGCTCATTCCTGTGTTGCTCGTCTGACCCTTGCTTGGCTTCCATTACTCCCTGGTGTTCGATCCTTGGCCTGTCTGACTACTCGCTCTGGTTGTGGCCTGTGGCTCCGTCTGACTACCTGATCCGTGTATTACTCTGGCTTGTCCGACTACTCTCTCTGTGCTGACCTTGGCTGTGGCTAACTACCCGATCCAGCTCTTGACTGTGGCCTGTCTGACTACGTTCTGTGCTCGTTTTCACTCCTGTCTGACTAACTCATGTCCGCGTAGATCAAGGGCGCACTCCTTCCCTTTGGCATTCTGCTACCTAGTGGGTGGCGTTGCAGTTGCTTCCGCTCCACCTAGTCTGTTGCCTCCTTTGTGCGCTACCTATCTGGCTGCCTGTACTTGCGCATGTTTCTGTTGCCTCCGCTCAGTCAAGCCATTGCCTCCTACTGGCAAGTGCAGTTTAGTCTCGCTCTGTACCTCCTCATTGTGCGCTCCTACTGGCTGCCTTTCCTGAGCACTCACTCTACCGCTGGAGAAGTGCTATTTGCCGATTGCCTGTATCTGCTGGCTACCTTTGCTCCGTTGTCTCCACTGGGTATCACTATACATTCAGCTACCCCAGAGTTCTATCTGAGTTTTCACTCTCTGGGGCTGTTTGGGTACGCTCCTGTGCTGTCTCCAGAGTTCCGTACCTATATACCTGCGGTGGTTTAGTGTCAGCTCCTGGATAGTGGACTAGACACTGTCCTCACGTCTGTCTCTCCTTTGACTAAGGAAGTATTAGCTCTTTTTTTACTCATTTACTTTGATTATTTTAATAACCTGGCTAAAATCACTTGTACCGTTGTCGTGTGGCTATTTGCAAAGAGTCTGTGACAGTACAAAAGGGCCATGAGTACTAAGGGTACAAGTGAACCAGTGCAGAGCATTCTAGCCAGAATGGACTCTGAGGATCAGCAGATCGATCAGCTATCTTTCGTTATGCAAATTCTGTTAAACTGAACCGCACACGTTGGGCAAACTCCTCGCCAACAGGTGGCCTCTCCAGATTCAGCACCTGTGACACCTTCAAATCCTGAGTACAGTACCAGTCAAGGGTTGTCCGGTACAACCTTCCTCAATGTTACAAGGGGGAGCCCACTCTCTGTAGAGGATTCTTGAACCAAGTGAGCATTTACTTGGAAATGGTGCCGCATGCCTTTCCCAGTGATCGTAGTAAGGTCGGTTTTGTGATTTCCCTGCTGTCTGGGAGGGCCCTACTCTGGGTGAATCCATTGTGGGAAACAAGGAAGCCTTTTGTGGATAAATTCATGGAGTTCGTGGAGGCATTTTGAATGGTTTTTGATGTTCCAGGCAAGGCAGTATACTCAGCAAAACAGCTAATGACCATACACCAAGGCTCAAGCACTGTGGCCGGTTTCGCTATCGAATTTCGCACACTGGCTGCAGAGGTAGGCTGGAACAATGAGGTGTTAGTGGCAGCATTCTCACAGGGCTTGTGCAACACCATTAAAGACAAAATTGATTGATACCAGGCTCAGAGAAAGACCTGAGTACAAGGGCCAGGGGCATAAGCATGACACTCCTGTGGGGACTGATTGTGATGGGACTGGTTCTGATTATTTATGTTGGACTGATTTAGGTGGGATGGTGTTCTGGGACGGTCTCTTAATATTGATGGCAGTAAGCTATTGTGTGTGTGAGGAAAATGCATTGCCACACCAGAAGATCTGCCTATTTGAAATGTTTTGGGCCTGCTTTTTTCTGCACCCTAATCAGATATGTCTTGCCCTGGGAAGTATCCTGAATCACTGGACTTTGTTTTGGAACTATCACCGCTAAAGATACAAATGATGTACTGTATATAAAAATCCTTTGCAGGCTTGATGTCTGTATTGATAGAAGTATAGGAAATTAGTTAATATGTGGGGACCCAGTGATCTGTCTGTGTGGGGTCCCCATCTGAAAGGGGGGACAGACTGTGACAGAATGGTTGTCACCCAGAGAATGAAATGTGTCTGTTTTCAGTGATCGCAATTGGCTTAACATGTGTTCCCATTCTTGAAACATTAATGTCCCCTGTGTGTGCATGCATTAGGGAGTGTTGTCAATTTACCAGCATTGGGTTGGTTAGTGTGTATGATGTACAGAGGGATAGTGCCATCCAGTCTAGCTAACCATAGAGATTGTGTTATGAGATAGCCAGTGTTGGTTAGATAGAGGGGGTAGGGCAAATCTGTGAGTGGAATGTGTGTATCTTCCCCCCTCATATCAGCCTAAGCAGAAAGAGACCTGGTAGATGGTACCTGTGACATCAGATCCTGTGGGGGGTGGGTAAAAAAAAGCCTAAGAGGAGAGAACGAGAGAGACAGAGTTGAAAAACGTAGGACCAGGAGTAAAGGCCTCTCCATAATGGTGGGAGGCCTAGGGTCCATGGGCATTTTAAAGGAGTAATGCAGAAACTGGGACTGGTGAGTGCCCTCACCGGAAGAGTTAGAGTGAGTGGGCACTGTAGTGGCCAGGTGCCCTTTTCAGTTGTGGGCTGTAAGTCAAGGCGGCTTCAGCCACACAAAGTACCCTGATGTTCCCACCACAAGGATTGTGGCCAGGAAGCTAAACTTCGGTGGCTATGGCCCAAGACTAAAGAAAGTGGAAGGGGATAATCTCTTAGGATGTCTTCCCCAACTCCTCTGTCAGGACTAAAAGATACAGGGAAATGTCATGCAATCCAGCACCAGGCGCAGTGGGCGGGTATCACGGTTCCCGTGCTTCCCTGTCAATCTTTGCTGGGTTGCTTGTACATTGGAGGATGCTGATTGGCCCGCCCAGAATGATCCTTTATACACTGGGCTCTGGGCACTTGTCAGTTGCCCTTTCGTGGTGTTCCTGAGCCTGCGCCTTGTTGCTGTGTTTCTGCTTTCCGGTTTACCGACTCGGCTAGTCTGACCATCCCATTGTTCCTGCTCCGTGATTGACCCGGCTCTGGCTGACGTTCCTGCTCCGTGATTGACCCGGCTCTGGCTGACGTTCCTGCTCGGTGATTGACCCTGCTCCAGCTGACGTTCCTGTTCCGTGATTGACCCGGCTCTGGCTGACGTTCCTGCTCCGTGATTGACCCGGCTCTGGCTGTCGACTCAAGCTCCGAGTACTGATCCGGTTCCGGTTGGGATCCAGTGCTGCATCTGTTCCTGTGTTCCTGCGTGTTCCAGGTCGCTGGCTGGCGACATTCTGAACTGTGTTTGTGTTGCTCTGACTAATCCTCTCTCGAGTATTGGACCATTGCCTGAGCCTGTTCCTTTATACTGCAGTACCAGTACCCGTGTATGACCAGTTTTAACCCTTGCTGTGCCGGTTGCTTCTGATCTCTGAGCCTGTATTCTTACTTGCCAAGCCAGTGTATTCCTTACGAGCCTGTTAACACTGAATGTGCCTACCTGACCAGACCTCCCTAATTGCACTAGCAGAGCTGTAGCCTTTCCGGTGCCGTTACACTGCTACCACGCCGGCTGTTGTTGGACCTTCCATTTGCTCTTGCGGTTTGTGCTCCATTGGACACCGGTGTGGTGTTCCGGTCCAGGTCACCTTTAGCGCTCATTGTGTTACTACCGTATTTCCATCCGTTGGCTCATTATCGCTTGTGCAGTATTCATGCGCTCTGGCACCCAAGGGGTGCGTACGGCTCTTCTCCTGTTGGCATAAGCAGGGTTATATCTGTGACAAGGTTAAGGGCGATTCCGATTCTGGTCCATCTACTGGCAGTGGCTCTCTCCAGATTACTCCACTAAGGTCGTATAGGCTCAGTCCAGGGCATTTGCTGGTCTATCTGGGCGTTCATTTCCAAAAGTTCTGAGAGTGATTAGTTCAGTCACACAATACACCCTTCTCTTCATCATCTAGAGACTGATATCTATTCTGAGCGTTGGCCAATCAGTGAACTTGTCTTGTTCATTTTCTCCACATTTAACCCTGTGTTTGCTTATCTGTACTTTTACTCTGTGGACATATTTGGGCCTGTATCACAGTTACCATTCTTGGCCCCCAGGGGCGCTGTTCTTTCATTTTTATTTTCAATAAAACTGTGTTTTACTATATCAGTGTCTGAGTGTCAGAAAACCGTAACAGTACGAAAGGGCCATGACCTCAGACAGCAAAGGCGACAGTAATACACAGAACCTTCACTGGAGGATGGATGTTCACGAGCAACGCTTAGACCAGTTGGCACTGGCTATGCAAACCTTACTAGAACGTATGGTACACCTTGGTAAACCAGATCAAAATCCGGTGGTCCCCCCAGTTATGACACCGGATAGTACCCATGGGCAAATGTTGGCTTCCTCTAGAAGTTTAACGGCAGCAGCACCGTTACCCCTAAGATACGATGGCGAACCCACACTGTGCAGAGGTTTTCTTAACCAATTAGAGATATTTCTTGAACTCACACCCCACACCTTTCCGAATGACCGTAGCAAGGTGGGGTTCATGATATCTCTAGTAACTGGCAAAGCTCTGGCATGGGCTAATCCTCTATGGGAGCAGGCTAAACCATGTACTCTGAGCTTTAACGAATTTGTCAGACAGTTCCGCAGAGTATTCGAGATGCCTGGGAGAGCCACCTCTGCGGCCAAAAAACTGATGGTTATACAGATGGGCGATCGTACTGTGGCTGATTACGCAATAGAATTTCGGATTTTAGCTGCAGAAGTGGCCTGGAATAATGAGGCACTACTGGCAGTCTTTACCCAAGGGTTATCGGACCCCATTAAAGATGAGATTGCAGCCAGGGAAGTACCCACTGATTTGGATGAGTATATAGATTACGTGATACTCATTGATACCCGCATGCGCGAAAGGCGCCTGGCAAAAAGGGCAAGTTCCAAGACCCATGGGCACCATAAGTCTTTTAACCCACCCTCTCTTCCCATTCCTCTTGACCGGGTACCTGAAACAGGGGAGCCTATGCAAATCGGCTTCACCAGGCTGTCTAAGGAGGAGCGGGCTTACCGCAAAAGACAAGGGTTATGCCTATATTGTGGGAAAAATGGGCATTTACTATGCACATGTCCGGTACGTCCGGGAAACGCACGCACCTAGAGTACCTTGGGGGACAGGCCCTAGGTGTTGTACAATCGTCCCCAGAGCCTTGTTCTAATAAACCCACCATACCGATGAGTTTTCTCCTGGGTGACCAAGCTGTGGAGGTACTAGCCTTGGTAGATTCTGGCGCAGCAGGCTATTTCATGGACTGGGCATTTGCTGAAAGACACAATATTCCTCTGTCTAAAAGAGATACTCCGATAGCCATTGAGGCTATTGATGGCAGACCTCTTGAACCAGCCCTTATCACCATGGAGACTACTCTCCTCACTATGTCTGTTGGGGTCCTCCACCCAATCATGGAGGTTTGTTTCCAGATTATACACTCACCCCATCATGCGGTCATTCTGGGGTTCCCTTGGTTAATGCTGCACAACCCCCTGTTTGACTGGCAAACTTGTGAAATTAAGTCATGGTCTGACCACTGCTCTGGTCACTGTCTATCTCGTCCTGTCAAGATTATGTGTACCTCTCCCTCATTGCCAGCTGAATACAGCAAGTTCAGCTACGTATTCAGTAAGGGTGAGGCTAGCGCACTGCCTATGCATCGGCCTTACGATTGCGCTATTGATTTGCCCCCGGGAGTGGTGCCACCGAGGGGTAGGACGTATCCATTGTCCTGTGAGGAGACTAGGGCCATGGAGGAATACATTGAGGATGCTCTCAGACGAGGGATTATTCATAAATCATCTTCTCCGGCAGGTGCAGGGTTCTTTTTCGTGAAAAAGAAGAATGGCGAACTACGACCTTGTATTGACTACTGTGGCCTCAATAAGCTGATGTCCAGAAACGCATACCCCATTCCACTCATAACAGAGTTATTTGACAGGTTGAAAGGCTCCTCTATTTTTACGAAACTCGATTTACGTGCCGCCTACAACCTAATAAAGTTAAGGGCCGGTGATGAGTGGAAGACGGCATTCAATACTAGGTCAGGCCACTACAAATATCTAGTGATGCCATTTGGGTTATGTAATGCACCTGCCGTATTCCAAGAGTTCATCAACGATATCCTCCGTGACATGTTACAGTCTCATGTGGTTGTTTACCTGGACGATATTTTGATTCATTCTGCTAATTTAACCCAGCACATCCAGGATGTTTCTGAGGTATTGCTTCGATTACGCAAGAACAAATTGTTCTGTAAACTGGAAAAATGCGAATTTCATTGTCCCAAAGTACCTTTCTTGGGTTTTGTTATATCTGAAAATGGCATAGCTATGGACCAAGAAAAGTTGGCTGCAGTCTTATAATGACCATGACCCAAGGGGTTAAAAGCTATCCAAAGGTTCTTGGGCTTTGCCAACTACTACAGAAAGTTTATTCAGAACTTTTCTATCATTACAAAACCCCTCTCTGACCTTACGCATAAGGGCGCAAATCCCTCTCAATGGTCTGAGGCAGCTAAGATAGCCTTTGAAACCCTCAAGGAGGCGTTTGCATCTGCCCCTATACTATCCCACCCTAATCCCACCCTGCCTTTTACGCTAGAGGTTGATGCCTCCGAGGCTGGGGTAGGGGCAGTTCTCTCCCAACGCCCCAAGGAAGGGGGGAACCTGAGGCCCTGTGGGTTCTTTTCCAAAAAACTTTCTAGTGCCCAAAGCCATTACGAAATTGGTGATAGGGAATTGTTGGCTATCATCTTGGCATTAAAAGAATAGCGACATCTTCTGGACGGCACAAGAACCCCAGTTTTGATCCTCACGGACCATAAGAACTTGATATACCTATCCGAGGCCAAAAGGCTGTCATCTCGCCAGGCTCGATGGGCCCTATTTCTGTCCAGATTTAACTTCATAGTATCATACCTACCAGGGTCTAAGAACATAAGGGCAGATGCTCTTTCTAGACAATTCTGCACAGACATTGAGAGGGATGAGACGCCGGTTCCCATAATTCAGCCAGATAGGATTCTGGCCACTATTCGTACCAGCATCACTTCGCCACTGGGAGAGCAAATCTTGGGTCACAAGTGCAGGCACCTCCTGAAACCCCAGTTGGCAAGTGCTTTGTGGACGAGCCTTTTCGTACCCGGTTACTCGAGACCTATCACTCATCTAAGGGAGCTGGGCACATTGGCAGGGATCAGTTGGCATGGTCATTGTCCCGTACATTTTGGTGGCCTTCCCTGAAGGCTGACTGTTCTGCGTTTACCGCTGCTTGTGCCACCTGTGCCCGTGCCAAAACTCCCAGGCATCTCCCAGTGGGACTGCTCCAACCTGTGCCCAATGGTGATCGTCCGTGGTCCCACATCTCTATTGATGTTTTGGGAGAGCTGCCAACTTCCAAGGGCTTTACGTTTATACTGATGGTGGTAGATAGGTTCTCTAAGATGGCTCATTTCGTGCCCCTCTCTGGCCTTCCTTCGGCCCAGGAATTGGCAACAATTTTTGCCAGAGAAGTATTCCGCTTGCATGGGGTTCCCAGAATGATTGTATCTGACCGGGGGAGTCAATTCGTGTCGAGTTTCTGGAGGGCTTTTTGTGGCCAGATGGGCATTCAATTGTCATTTTCCTCCGCCTACCATCCCCAGACCAACGGGGCCGCTGAGCGTGCCAATCAGGGACTGGAGCAGTTTTTGCGCTGCTTTGTGACTGATCATCATGTTAACTGGGCTGACCTGTTGCCGTGGGCGGAGTTCACCAGGAACTGTGCGGTTAATTCATCGTCTGGGAGCTCTCCATTCCTTGTCAATTAT
Organism: Rhinophrynus dorsalis; assembly: GCA_037306005.1. Classification (NCBI taxonomy): domain Eukaryota; kingdom Metazoa; phylum Chordata; class Amphibia; order Anura; family Rhinophrynidae; genus Rhinophrynus; species Rhinophrynus dorsalis. The sequence continues at coordinate 496,265,918 of CM074721.1, forward strand.
GGGTTCCAACCCTGTCTAGTCCCAGACTCATTTCAGTCCCAACAGATTCCGGCTCTGGATGAGCACATGGAGCAGCTCCGCTCCACTTGGGCACAGGTACAAAGGTCCCTCAGTTAGTCCTTCCACAGACATCAGCGGCATGCCAATTGCAGGCGGTTGCCAGCGGTTTCCTTCCAGGATGGGGACAGGGTATGGCTTTCCTCCAGGAATCTCAACCTGCAAGTGCCTTCAAACAAACTGGCCCCCCGGTTCATTGGGCCATTTAAGATTATTCGCAAGGTCAATCCTGTGGCATACGCATTGGAGCTTCCTAATACTATGCGTATTCACAATGTGTTCCATGTGTCATTACTAAAGCCCTTGGTTTGCAACCGCTATACTACCACTCCGGTGGTTCCTGGGCCGGTGGATGTGCAGGGCCAAGAGGAATACAAAGTCCAGAGCATTATTGACTCCAGGAGATTTAGAGGCAAGTTGCAATATTTGGTCCACTGGAAAGGGTATGGGCCTGAGGAGCGCTCTTGGGTAGACCACAAGGACCTCCATGCTCCACGATTGCTGCGCATCTTTCACTCTAAATATCCTCAGAAACCGAGACCCTCCGGCAGGGGAGGGAGTCTTTGAGAGGGGGGTACTATCACAGTTCCCTGTCACGGTTTATTATGACTCTCAGACACAAGTTTTAGGTAAAAAAAATCAATTTTATTGAAATAATAAATGATAACTTAGGATGGCAATAACATACATATATATATATACAGAATATAGCACAGACAGAAGGCAGACTCTACCGGTCCTGTCAATATACCGGACAGGACAGTCTTTAGGCTCTACCGGCCTTGCCAATACCGGGTAAGGCAACCTGCAGATGGAATAGCATAACGGTTTTACCGGCCTTACCAAATTACCGGGCAAGGCAGCCTCAATAGATACACAATGTAGGCTCTACCGGCCCTGCCAATACCGGGTAAGGCAACCTCAGATGGAATGTGGTAAAAGGTTCTACCGGCCTTACCAATACCGGGCAGGGCAGCCCAGAGATAATAGCAGCAGTCAGATGGAACTGGCAAATTAGCAGAATCGTTAAGCAGCAAGGCTTTGGAGCAAACCAGCGTCCGCACGCTGGAAACAACACTGAATAGTATAGCCGTTAGGCTTAGCGAGCAAACCAGTGACCGCACACTGGAGTAACAAGCGAGTAGTATAGCCGCAAGGCTTAGGAGCAAACCAGCGTCCGCACGCTGGGACCAACACAGATTTGTATAGCTGATAGGCTTTGGAGCAAACCAGTGACCGCACACTGGTGTAACAAGCGAGTTTGTATAGCCGCAAGGCTTAGGAGCAAACCAGCGTCCGCACGCTGGGACCAACACAGATTTGTATAGCTGAAAGGCTTTGGAGCAAACCAGTGACCGCACACTGGTGTAACAAGTGAGTTTGTATAGCCGCAAGGCTTAGGAGCAAACCAGCGTCCGCACGCTGGGACCAACACAGAATTGTATAGCTGATAGGCTTTGGAGCAAACCAGTGACCGCACACTGGTGTAACAAGCGAGTTTGTATAGCCGCAAGGCTTAGGAGCAAACCAGCGTCCGCACGCTGGGACCAACACAGATTTGTATAGCTGATAGGCTTTGGAGCAAACCAGTGACCGCACACTGGTGTAACAAGCGAGTTTGTATAGCCGCAAGGCTTAGGAGCAAACCAGCGTCCGCACGCTGGGACCAACACAGATTTGTATAGCTGAAAGGCTTTGGAGCAAACCAGTGACCGCACACTGGTGTAACAAGTGAGTTTGTATAGCCGCAAGGCTTAGGAGCAAACCAGCGTCCGCACGCTGGGACCAACACAGATTTGTATAGCTGATAGGCTTTGGAGCAAACCAGTGACCGCACACTGGTGTAACAAGCGAGTTTGTATAGCCGCAAGGCTTGGGAGCAAACCAGCGTCCGCACGCTGGGACCAACACGGAATTGTAGCAATGTCACCAACGCGACCAGGCAGAAGGTCGCCAGGATACTGAAGACAGGTGATGAGATGACAGGAACCAGCAACGATCAGTCAGGTCAGAAAACAGCAGAGAAGTTCAGCAGGAACTGCAACACCAGAGACTAGGCCGGAACCAGGACTGGAAGTACTTCAGCATGCAGGAAACACTGGAACAGTAGAGATCAGGAACTCAGGAACACATGAGATCAGGAACTCAGGAACACTGGAACAGAGGCCCAGCTATCACTAGCATAGTGATAGCAAGAAGGTCAGAAACAACACGAAAGGGCACTCAAAGGGTGCCCAATCCAGGTTTAAATAGTCAATAAGAGGCGGGCTATCTGCAGACAGCCAATTGAAGCCCCCTACTGGTGACAGACAAGTAACTGCAGCAAATCACGGGCACCGTGATAGTACCCCCCTTTCAAAGACCCCCTCTCCTAGAATAGGGTTTAGGTTTCTGCGGGTAATTGGCATGAAAGGCCCAAGTTAACCTAGGTGCATGAAGGTCCGTACTATCCACCCATGATCGATCCTCAGGACCATACCCTTTCCAATGTACCAGGTACTGTACCCTTCCTCTAAGCCTACGGGAATCAATAATGCTCTGAACCTCGTACTCCTCCTGGCCCTCGACCTCAACAGGTCCTGGCACCACAGGTGTGGTAGTATAGCGATTGCAAACCAGAGGCTTAAGAAGGGACACATGGAACACATTATGGATACGCATGGATGCAGGTAGGTCTAGTGCATAGGAGACAGGGTTAATTTTGCGAATAACTCTGTATGGACCAATAAACCGAGGAGCCAACTTATTAGACGGAACCTGCAGCTTGAGATTTCTGGAGGAAAGCCATACTCTATCCCCAACCTGAAAGGAAACCGCTGGAAGCCTTCTGCGATTAGCATGGCGCTGATGACGCTGAAATGACTGACCAAGTGCCCTCTGAACTTGTGCCCATGTGGAACGGAGTTGCTCGATATGCTCATCCAGAGCTGGAATCTGTTGCGTCTGAAATGAGTCTGGAAGCAAACAGGGCTGGAACCCATAATTAATCAGAAACGGAGAGCTCCCAGATGAAGTATTGACCGCACAGTTCCTGGCGAACTCTGCCCAAGGCAACAAGTCGGACCAATTATCATGATGGTCAGTAACGAAACAACGGAGAAATTGTTCCAAGCCCTGATTAGCTCGTTCAGCGGCTCCATTGGTCTGGGGATGGTAGGCAGAGGAGAAGGACAGCTGTATGCCCATCTGTTGGCAAAATGCCCTCCAAAATCTAGACACAAACTGGCTCCCCCTGTCAGACACCAGTACCCTAGGCACTCCATGCAACCGGAATACTTCTCTGGCGAACACCATTGCCAATTCCTTCGCTGAAGGAAAACCACGGAGGGGCACGAAATGAGCCATTTTAGAAAACCTGTCCACCACCATGAATATAAAGGAGTACCCCTTCGACATAGGCAACTCTCCCATAAAATCAATGGAAACATGAGACCAGGGGCGTTCGCCATTAGGCACCGGTTGAAGCAAGCCCACAGGGAGATGTCTCGGGGTCTTAGCGCGGGCGCAGGTGGCACAGGGATTCGTAAATTCGGCACAATCGTTTCTCATGGAAGGCCACCAAAATAACTGAGAAAGGGACCATAACAATTGGTCTCTACCAATATGTCCCGCAGCCTTAGAGGAATGGTAGGTTTCGAGCAGCCTAGTACGAAATGATTCAGCGACAAAACATTTGCCCACTGGGGTTTCATGGGGAGCGGACCCCTGGGAGGCCAGGATCTCCTCCCCTAGAGGAGAAGTGATACTCGTGCGTATAGTAGCCAGTATTCTATCAGGTTGGATGATAGGAGCTGGTGCTTCCACTCTGTCACTGTCGGCCTCAAATTGTCTTGACAGTGCATCAGCCCTGATATTTTTTGACCCTGGTAAATATGATACAATGAAATTAAATCGAGACAGGAACAGTGCCCACCTGGCCTGACGAGAGGACAATCTCTTGGCCTCCGAGAGATAGGTCAGATTCTTATGATCTGTTAGGATTAAGACAGGATTCTTAGTACCTTCAAGCAAATGACGCCATTCCTTAAGAGCAAGGATAATGGCCAATAATTCTCTGTCACCTATCTCATAGTGGCTTTGAGTGATAGTCAACTTTTAGAGAAAAACCCACAAGGTCTGAGAGTTCCACCTTTCTCGTGTCGCTGCGAAAGTACTGCCCCGACCCCAATATCTGAGGCATCAACCTCTAACGTAAATGGAAGTAAAGGATTGGGGTGGGATAACACAGGAGCCGCAGCAAATGCCAGCTTCAAATTCTCAAAGGCTTTCTCAGCAGATACCGGCCAACAAGAAGGATTAGCACCCTTGTGCGTAAGATCGGACAGAGGTTTGACAATGGAAGAAAAGTTCTTAATAAACCTCCTATAATAATTAGCGAAACCCAGGAAACGCTGTATGGCTTTAAGACCCTTGGGTTTTGGCCATTGTAGGACAGCTGACAACTTTTCTTTGTCCATGGCAATGCCATCATTGCCAATTATGAACCCCAAGAATGGCACACTGGTTCTATGAAACTCACATTTTTCCATTTTACAAAATAATTTGTTCTCACGGAGTCGTAGCAATACTGCGGATACATCTTTGATGTGCTGTGCCATGTTTTGGGAGTAAATCAGTATATCGTCGAGGTACACCACAACACATGTCTGTAACATATCTCTCAGAACATCATTTATCAGTTCCTGGAAAACTGCGGGTGCATTACACAGCCCAAAAGGCATTACTAGATACTCGTAGTGCCCAGCTCGAGTATTAAAGGCAGTTTTCCACTCATCACCTGCTCGAATGCGAACCAGATTGTAAGCGGCCCGTAGGTCCAACTTGGTAAATATCGAAGCGCCCTTAAGCCTGTCAAAAAGCTCGGTGATGAGTGGTATTGGGTATGCGTTTTTTGCCATTAGTTTATTCAAGCCCCGGTAGTCAATGCATGGTCTTAATTCGCCATTTTTCTTTTTTACAAAAAAGAACCCAGCCCCAGCTGGAGAGGTAGATTTACGTATGATCCCTCTAGCAAGGGCATCAGAAATGTAATCCTCCATAGCCTTATTTTCATCACAAGATAATGGATAAGTGCGTCCTTTCGGAGGTACTGCACCAGGCTGCAATTCAATGCAACAATCATAAGGTCTATGCTGGGGTAGCATACTAGCCTCTCCTTTGCTAAAAACATCGCCAAACTGTTGGTACACATCCGGCATAGCAGAGGAGGTGCACATGACCTTAATAGGCTGGATGACGCACTTGTCCATACAAAACTGGGTCCAAGCAGCAATTTCACACTTTTTCCAATCGAATTGTGGGTTATGTAACTGTAACCACGGAAATCCCAATATCACCGCATGGTGCGGGGAATTAATCAGTTGAAACTGCTGCTCTTCTCTGTGAAGTGCCCCAATAGTCATAGACAATGGCATAGTTTCAAATATAACCTGAGGCGGTTCTAAGGGTCTACCATCAATCGCTTCAATAGTCAAGGGGTTTTCTCTTTCAATGCGTGGAACTCCGTGCAATTCAGCAAAGGTATTATCCATAAAATACCCTGCTGCACCGGAGTCAACCAAGGCCAAAACCTCCACAGAGCGTTGTGCCCAAGACAATACCACCTGTATGGTGGGTTTCATTATGCCCGACACTGGGGACGATTGTACACCACCTAGGGCCTGTCCCCCAAGATACCCTAGGTGTGTGCGTTTCCCGGACGTACCGGACAGGAATTTAGCAAGTGCCCTTTTTTACCGCAGTATAAACATAACCCTTGTTTTTTGCGATATAGTCTCTCTGCCTTGGATAGTCTAGTGAAGCCTATTTCCATAGGTTCACTTGTTTCCCGTACTGGTTCACTAGACTTCAATGCCAAGGGAGGGATGGGTGGGCAAAACATGCTACTAGGCTCATTATTTTTTGACCGTAACTTACGATCTCTGGCAATTGATCTCTCACGTATTCTGGAGTCAATTATCATAACATACTCAATGTAATCATCTAGATCAATAGGTAGATCTTTAGCAGCGATTTCGTCTTTAATGTGGTCATTCAGGCCTTGAGAGAAGGCTGCCAATAATGCCTCGTTATTCCAACCTACCTCTGCTGCCAATGTGCGGAATTCGATGGCATAGTCGCCCACTGTACGCCTGCCCTGTTGTATCTCCATAAGGTGTTTGGCAGCAGAGGTGGTTCTACCAGGAGGCTCAAACACTCTTCGAAAGGAACGCACAAATTCACTAAAGTTCTTAGTACAAGGTTTAGCATTCTCCCACAAGGGGTTAGCCCAGGCCAATGCTCTGCCAGTGAGCAGTGATATCGTGAACCCCACTTTACTACGATCATTGGGAAATGCGTGTGCCGTCAATTCCATAAAGATTTCGAGTTGATTGATGAACCCTCTGCAGAGACTAGGGTCACCATCATATCTTAGCGGCAAGGGTGCAGAAGCCGTTAACCCTTTAACAGTACCCCCTAGGGGTCTGGTATCACTTTCCGGTGTCTGACTTGGCGAGACCACCGGGCTAGAGCTAGATTGGTCAGCAGGTACCGTGCGTTCAAGGATCGTTTGAATTGCAACTGCCAACTGATCCAAACGTTGCTCGAGCACATCCATCCTCCAATGGATATTCTGTGCGTTACCTTCACCCTTGCTGTCTGAGGTCATGGCCCTTTCGTACTGTCACGGTTTATTATGACTCTCAGACACAAGTTTTAGGTAAAAAAAAATCAATTTTATTGAAATAATAAATGATAACTTAGGATGGCAATAACATACATATATATATATACAGAATATAGCACAGACAGAAGGCAGACTCTACCGGTCCTGTCAATATACCGGACAGGACAGTCTTTAGGCTCTACCGGCCTTGCCAATACCGGGTAAGGCAACCTGCAGATGGAATAGCATAACGGTTTTACCGGCCTTACCAAATTACCGGGCAAGGCAGCCTCAATAGATACACAATGTAGGCTCTACCGGCCCTGCCAATACCGGGTAAGGCAACCTCAGATGGAATGTGGTAAAAGGTTCTACCGGCCTTACCAATACCGGGCAGGGCAGCCCAGAGATAATAGCAGCAGTCAGATGGAACTGGCAAATTAGCAGAATTGTTAAGCAGCAAGGCTTTGGAGCAAACCAGCGTCCGCACGCTGGAAACAACACTGAATAGTATAGCCGTTAGGCTTAGCGAGCAAACCAGTGACCGCACACTGGAGTAACAAGCGAGTAGTATAGCCGCAAGGCTTAGGAGCAAACCAGCGTCCGCACGCTGGGACCAACACAGATTTGTATAGCTGATAGGCTTTGGAGCAAACCAGTGACCGCACACTGGTGTAACAAGCGAGTTTGTATAGCCGCAAGGCTTAGGAGCAAACCAGCGTCCGCACGCTGGGACCAACACAGATTTGTATAGCTGAAAGGCTTTGGAGCAAACCAGTGACCGCACACTGGTGTAACAAGTGAGTTTGTATAGCCGCAAGGCTTAGGAGCAAACCAGCGTCCGCACGCTGGGACCAACACAGAATTGTATAGCTGATAGGCTTTGGAGCAAACCAGTGACCGCACACTGGTGTAACAAGTGAGTTTGTATAGCCGCAAGGCTTAGGAGCAAACCAGCGTCCGCACGCTGGGACCAACACAGATTTGTATAGCTGATAGGCTTTGGAGCAAACCAGTGACCGCACACTGGTGTAACAAGCGAGTTTGTATAGCCGCAAGGCTTAGGAGCAAACCAGCGTCCGCACGCTGGGACCAACACAGATTTGTATAGCTGAAAGGCTTTGGAGCAAACCAGTGACCGCACACTGGTGTAACAAGTGAGTTTGTATAGCCGCAAGGCTTAGGAGCAAACCAGCGTCCGCACGCTGGGACCAACACAGATTTGTATAGCTGATAGGCTTTGGAGCAAACCAGTGACCGCACACTGGTGTAACAAGCGGGTTTGTATAGCCGCAAGGCTTGGGAGCAAACCAGCGTCCGCACGCTGGGACCAACACGGAATTGTAGCAATGTCACCAACGCGACCAGGCAGAAGGTCGCCAGGATACTGAAGACAGGTGATAAGATGACAGGAACCAGCAACGATCAGTCAGGTCAGAAAACAGCAGAGAAGTTCAGCAGGAACTGCAACACCAGAGACTAGGCCGGAACCAGGACTGGAAGTACTTCAGCATGCAGGAAACACTGGAACAGTAGAGATCAGGAACTCAGGAACACATGAGATCAGGAACTCAGGAACACTGGAACAGAGGCCCAGCTATCACTAGCATAGTGATAGCAAGAAGGTCAGAAACAACACGAAAGGGCACTCAAAGGGTGCCCAATCCAGGTTTAAATAGTCAATAAGAGGCGGGCTATCTGCAGACAGCCAATTGAAGCCCCCTACTGGTGACAGACAAGTAACTGCAGCAAATCACGGGCACCGTGATATTCCCGTGCTTCCCTGTCAATCTTTGCTGGGTTACCTGTGCATTGGAGGAAGCTGATTGGCCAGCCCAGGATGTTCCTTTATATACTGGGTTATGGGCACTTGTCAGTTGCCCTTTCGTGGTGTTCCTGAGCCTGCGCCTTGTTGCTGTGTTTCTGCTTTCCGGTTTACCGACTCGGCTAGTCTGACCATCCCATTGTTCCTGCTCCGTGATTGACCCGGCTCTGGCTGACGTTCCTGCTCCATGATTGACCCGGCTCTGGCTGATGTTCCTGCTCCGTGTTTGACCCGGCTCCGGCTGACGTTCCTGTTCCGTGATTGACCCGGCTCTGGCTGTCGACTCTAGCTCCAAGTACCGATCCGGTTCCGGTTGGGATCCAGTGCTGCATCTGTTCCTGGGTTCCTGCGTGTTCCAGGTCGCCGGCTGGCGACATTCTGAACTGTGTTTGTGTTGCTCTGACTAATCCTCTCTCGAGTATTGGACCATTGCCTGAGCCTGTTCCTTTACACTGCAGTACCAGTACCCGTGTATGACCAGTTTTAACCCTTGCTGTGCCGGTTGCCTCTGATTTCTGAGCCTATATTCTTAATTGCCAAGCCCGTGTATTCCTTACGAGCCTGTTAACACTGAATGTGCCTACCTGACCAGACCTCCCTAATTGCACTAGCAGAGCTGTAGCCTTTCCGGTGCCGTTACACTGCTACCACGCCGGCTGGCGTTGGACCCTCCATTTGTTCTTGCTGTTTGTGCTCCATTGGACACCGGTGTGGTGTTCTGGTCCAGGTCACCTTTAGTGCTCATTGTGTTACTACCGTATTTCCATCCGTTGGCTCATTATCGCTTGTGCAGTATTCATGCGCTCTGGCACCCAAGGGGTGCGTACGGCTCTTCTCCTGTTGGCATAAGCAGGGTTATATCTGTGACAGGGTTAAGGGCGATTCCGATTCTGGTCCATCTACTGGCAGTGGCTCTCTCCAGATTACTCCACTAAGGTCGTATAGGCTCAGTCCAGGGCATTTGCTGGTCTATCTGGGCGTTCATTTCCAAAAGTTCTGAGAGTGATTAGTTCAGTCACACAGTACACCCTTCTCTTCATCATCTAGAGACTGATATCTATTCTGAGCGTTGGCCAATCAGTGAACTTGTCTTGTTCATTTTCTCCACATTTAACCCTGTGTTTGCTTATCTGTACTTTTACTCTGTAGACAGATTTGGGCCTGTATCACAGTTACCATTCTTGGCCCCCAGGGGCGCTGTTCTTTCATTTTTATTTTTCACTAAAACTGTGTTTTTCTATATCAGTGTCTGAGTGTCAGAAAACCGTACCACTCAGAGAGGTACAATCTTCAGTGAGCATAAGGAAAAACCTGAAAAACCTGTCAAAGAGGGCAGGGTTTTCATTGTTCTCACAGTAAGAAGATTGTCCCTTGCTGTGCGCTGTCTGGTCTGTGAACCAGATTCCACATCTGAGGGGAGGTTGCTTACACTAGGAGGGGGATACTTTATCATTCAATTACTCTTGAACTACAGCTCTGACAGTATTGAAATAACACTCTCCATGACCCAAATATTATGAAGATTAATGGGAGCTGCTTTTATTTTGAAACATTACTATCCCTTTTAATGTATATCTGGCTTTATCACTGCCCTGGAGCCTCAATGAGCTAATACTGTTATTGTACTGCATTTTAATATATACATTTACTAAGAAAAAAGGTTGTTCAGTAAGGTTTCTGAATACAACACATACAAAGCTATTTGGTAGGCAGAGCCCATTCCAAACAATATATATTTATCAAACAGGCAACAGTGTTGGATGTTTTTTGCCCTTTGATTATACCTGATTAATTGGACATCACTTAGTTCATATTGACCTGGAAGTGTCCATAATATGGCAATGATGTCAAAAAGGCCCTTGTTATTTTTAATAAGGTTCTGTTCAGATAATGTCTTTCACTTCTACAGGCTGTCTTGGAGAAAATTAGACAAGTGTCAGGAATGGATTTAGAAAATTAAGGGCCCACTGTGGACTTTGATAGCTGTAAAGAAAATGGGCTCTGATCTGGGTAGGAAGAAGAGCGTTGGGTAGCATGGGTTTAGATCAGATATCTGTGCCCTCTCAACATTTTAATCAGTACCTTCTGGCAGGGGTAGTCTGAACTGTTAAATTTTCCTGTCAGGCTGATCCACAGGAGGTTCATTTTCTGAACCTCTCCAACACAACAAAAGAAAAAAGAAGCGCCCAATGGTGAAATACGTTCACTTCAAATATTCCTCCAACATAAAACAAATACCATTGTACTCACATTTATTCAAGGTCAGCAGAGGGGATATTCCAATGCTGACAAACCAGCCAGTGGAGATCTTACACCGTCTCCACTCGGTGACCAAGGTACTGCTGCTCCAAAATGACACCTTCCACTCAAGTGCTTCAACGCAAGGTTTATTAAAATTGCAATATTAGCAAAAATAAAAATAAAAAGGCAACGTTTCGCGATTTCAAACCGCTTTCTTAAGCCAAAAACAACTGATAGTTTTACAGCACAGTATTTAAACTTCACTGTCAATGTCATGATTGGGTGCAGACTGAATTCTCACTTTGACATAACCAATAATATCATCATACGTATAATGGTAATCTTTAGCGCTACGTTGATTCCGCACATGCGCACTAAAGGGTAAAAAACTCCCCACTCCATATTGTGTACGGGCAGCAAACCTAAAGATAATGGAGCATCCAAATCCATAAACAAACCCACAAAAAACATATAATACATACAGCATAACACTTCCATGCTCAATACTTCACTTATTGGGCGCTCACGTCACACTAACATACCGCGCATGCGTACCTTCCTCATTGAAGCCAGAGTATGGAGTCACAATAAACAAACGTCACCAAAGATGGGCGCATGCGCCATCCATCATAAATGGAAACACCCGCCTACGCACCTTCTCCAATGAAGCTAAACATAACTACGGTAAATGGGCACCAATGAAATGGGCGCATGCGCAATGTACCAAAAATGGAAGCCACCGCATGCGCACCTCTTCCACTGAAGCCAAACAAAACTACAATAAATAGACATCACTGAAGATAGGTGCATGCGTCATCCATCCATACCACACATACATCCATCATCAACACAACAAAACACCACAAAAGATGAGCGCTTGCTCAACAAATCCAAAAAACAAACAACCCACACAACATAAACAACAAAACACCACTCTCATACCACACAACAACACACCACACACAACGCCCAACCTCATACAACACAACACATACCACCAACTACCCAAACTCACATTTACTAACACACAACACACAATCAACAAACTAACCAAAAATAATCAACACAACAATCATTCACCAAAAAGCACACATGCTCCCAATTACAACCTAACTACTAGAAAAAACAGCAAAACACCCAACCAGCATTGACATGAAGCATACATAAAAAAATTATATATTAAGTGGAAGTAAAAATATATAATAAAAAAATATATAATTAAAACACACACCTGTGTGTGTGTGCGCGCATAAATCCGCACACACACACACCTGCGTGCATAACAAAATACATATAAAACATATACATAACATCATCATACAATAAAAAAGAGAAGCAGCAAAAATTCCTTGGATCTAATATTTTTTATGTTGAAGGAGTCTCAATATTTTCATTTAATCCCATTGGAGTCAGGGTATTCAACTTGAATATCCAAAATGATTCCCTATTTATTAATTTTTGTAATCTATTAATTAATTATTTAATTAACCCCTATAGAACGGATTAGTTCGTCCATGTTTGGAGATAGATTACAAAAATTAATAAATAGGGAATAATTTTGGATATTCAAGTTGAATACCATTCCATTTGCTCTTGCTGTTTGTGCTCCATTGGACACCGGTGTGGTGTTCCGGTCCAGGTCACCTTTAGCGCTCATTGTGTTACTACCGTATTTCCATCCGTTGGCTCACTATCGCTTGTGCAGTATTCATGCGCTCTGGCACCCAAGGGGTGCGTACGGCTCTTCTCCCATTGGCATAAGCAGGGTTATATCCGTGACAAGGTTAAGGGCGATTCCGATTCTGGTCCATCTACTTGCAGTGGCTCTCTCCAGATTACTCCACTAAGGTCGTATAGGCTCGGTCCAGGGCATTTGCTGGTCTATCTGGGCGTTCATTTCCAAAAGTTCTGAGAGTGATTAGTTCAGTCACACAATACACCCTTCTCTTCATCATCTAGAGACTGATATCGATTCTGGGCGTTGGCCAATCAGTGAACTTGCCTTGTTCATTTTCTCCACATTTAACCCTGTGTTTGCTTATCTGTACTTTTACTCTGTAGACAGATTTGGGCCTGTATCACAGTTACCATTCTTGGACCCCAGGGGCGCTGTTCTTTCATTTTTATTTTTCACTAAAACTGTGTTTTTCTATATCAGTGTCTGAGTGTCAGAAAACCGTACCACTCAGAGAGGTACAATCTTCAGTGAGCATAAGGAAAAACCTGAAAAACCTGTCAAAGAGGGCAGGGTTTTCATTGTTCTCACAGTATGAAGATTGTCCCTTGCTGTGAGCTGTCTGGTCTGTGAACCAGATTCCACAACTGAGGGGAGGTTGCTTACACTAGGAGGGGGATACTTTATCATTCAATTACTCTTGAACTACAGCTCTGACAGTATTGAAATAACACTCTCCATGACCCAAATATTATGAAGATTAATGGGAGCTGCTTTTATTTTGAAACATTACTATCCCTTTTAATGCATATCTGGCTTTATCACTGCCCTGGAGCCTCAATGAGCTAATACTGTTATTGTACTGCATTTTAATATATACATTTACTAAGAAAAAAGGTTGTTCAGTAAGGTTTCTGAATACAACACATACAAAGCTATTTGGTAGGCAGAGCCCATTCCAAACAATATATATTTATCAAACAGGCAACAGTGTTGGATGTTTTTTGCCCTTTGATTATACCTGATTAATTGGACATCACTTAGTTCTTATTGACCTGGAAGTGTCCATAATATGGCAATGATGTCAAAAAGGCCCTTGTTATTTTTAATAAGGTTCTGTTCAGATAATGTCTTTCACTTCTACAGGCTGTCTTGGAGAAAATTAGACAAGTGTCAGGAATGGATTTAGAAAATTAAGGGCCCACTGTGGACTTTGATAGCTGTAAAGAAAATGGGCTCTGATCTGGGTAGGATGAAGAGTGTTGGGTAGCATGGGTTTAGATCAGATATCTGTGCCCTCTCAACATTTTAATCAGTACCTTCTGGCAGGGGTAGTCTGAACTGTTAAATTTTCCTGTCAGGCTGATCCACAGGAGGTTCATTTTCTGAACCTCACTGTGTTTCGCACCACCAATTTTCTAAAAAAGCACTGATAGAAACACTCTTCTACACTATCAGAGTTTCCACCACAAAAATATAAAGTCCGGGGTACCTCACAGTTTTTGAGAATTATCTGCAATAATACCAACAGAGATCAAGCCATAACTCAGGCCAAAGAATTATTTCAGTGCTTTGTGACAAGAGGCTATTCCACTTCTACTCTACAACAAGCTTATGACCGGGCTTTTCACAAACTGACTTGCTTCATCCTAAACCATCCAAACTCCAAGTCAAAAGCCTTTTATTCACATCTAAATATACCCCTCGCAGTACAGCTAACAAACAGGCTATCAAGAACCTGTAACGGTTTTCTGACACTCAGACCAGGGTATGAAGTAAAAACACAGTTTTATTGAAACAGAAAGTAAAACAATGCCCCTAAGGGCCAGCACAGTAATAGCAGTAATGGCAATACTGACAAAGTGAATGCACACAATGGTAGTAATAGGTGCTATGTATGGATAGGGAATATCCCCCAAGGGGTTAACAGGTGCAATAGGAGAGATATAAACAAGATTGGCCAAATAGCAGTCTCTGGAACACAGTCTCTCTGTAACTGGATAGGAGTAAAGTGTCTGCACTGAATTCACTCTCAAGTTGGTATAGGAATGCGCCCCAATGCCCAGAGCTGAGCCGATTCCACCACCGTGGGCTTCAGAGGAATGCTATTGCCAACGCTGAAGTAATCAGAACCAGAATTGCCCTTAACTGGAAATAATAGTAACCCTGCGTGTGCCAATTGGATTGTGCCCTGACACCCCTTGGGTGCTTATACTGACGGTTACTGCACAAGCTGTAATAGAGCCGGTGCACTGGGAAGTGCAATGGGTAATGTACCTTCTAGCGTATGTAGGCCGGAGCCCGAACACCCCTCTGGTGCCGTTCTTAATGTTCGCAGTGGGAGCGAACAGACTACCAGACTTCGAACACCGAGCTGACAGGGCTCTGAGGGTGGATGCTAGGCAGCAACAGAGGTACTCAGAGTAGAGGCTCAAATCAGTAACCGTATGCTTGGCAAAATATATCGGAGGCACGAGACCGGAGACTACAGGCACTGCAAGGGTTAAGTGGTACTGTGCGGGAGCGAGCACCTTGGCGACCAGCAGAAGGCAAAGCAACCTCAGGCGACAGCTAGTGATAATGAGAGGAACAGTGAGTCGCTTAAACAGTTCAGAATGTCGCCAGAGCGACCGGAATGGTACAGGAACACCGGAACAGCGGGCAGGACCGGAACGGCAACCGGAACAGGATCAGCACTGCAGCACACCACAGCCGAGGAACAGATCAATCACGGAGCAGGAACACCAGCCAGAACCGCGTCAAATCACGGAGCAGGGTCATCAGCCAGAACTGGGTCAAATCATGGAGCAGGGTCGTCAGCCAGAACTGGGTCGAATCACGGAGCAGCATCGTCAGCCAGAACCGGGTCAAATCACGGAGCAGGGTCGTCAGCCAGAACCGGGTCAAATCACGGAGCAGGAACAGGAGAAGAGTCAGACAAGCCGGGTCGGTACACAGGAGACACTGGAATACAGCAAGAAGACGCAGCAACAGGAACACCACGAAAGGGCAACTGACAAGTGCCCAAGCTCCAGCATATAAAGGCACATCCTGGGCGGGCCAATCAGTCTCCACCAATGTACGGGCAAATCAGGCCAGATTGACAGAAAATCACGGGGACCGTGATAGAACCGTTGGAATATCGTGGCTACTGATCCTACATTACCCCAAATTTTCAGACAACAACGATTGTACAGCTATAAACAGAGTCACAATCTTCAAGATAAACTATTTCTGACAGACCCTACCCATTGCTACACAAGTGCATATTCAACATGGCCTTCATCAGAAAAAAAGGTGCTTTATATGCACAGGATGTATTACGTGTCTCAGTCTTATTGTAGGAGAATCTTTTAAACACCCACATACTTGCAAGAAAATCAATATTAACTATCGTCTAACTTGCACCAGCAAGTATATCATTTACTTTATCATTTGCCGTTGCAGTCTGTTCTATATAGGAAAGACAATCACAACCTTTAAAGAATGGATTGCTAACCACAGAACTAGCTTCAGATAAGCTTTACAAACCCATAAAAGTGACAAACCAGTGGGCGAACACTTTATCCAGGCTATCCATACTTTGGCTGATCTAAAATATATGGTAATTGATCACCAACCAAAATTACTACATGGAGGTGACAGAAAAAGGAAACTCCTGCAGTTGGAAGAGAAATGGATCCATAAATTAAATACTTTGTCCCTACGAGGCCTACATGATAAGACTGACTATGCATGTTTCTACTAATCAGTTACATTGGTTTGGGATAGTAGACCTCCCTTTCATAGGAGTGTTGAATCATTTGTCCAGGACTTAATACACAATTTCCTGGATTCCTGCACTGACTGGTACTAACTACCTAAACATATGTGGGATACCTCTATATGTCAATTTACCCACACCAAGTGATATTCTTTACTCAGCGAGTACCTCTTGATTAGCGCAGTGGGCATCCCTCCAGGGAAGGGTGGGCATAGATCCCATTATTGTATGGGTGTTGCTCTTCCAAACACCGCCCCCACAATAGTACTGGATGTCCCCATCTGCTTTTCCACTGACTATTTGCTTGACACTATTTAATTGGAATATTCACTCTCCTGTACTTACGAGATTCAGCCAAGTATTGATTATCTATGGGTTATTCTAATACACTGACATACACAGGCTTTGCCTATATGGATCTTTCCAAGTGTGCACATTACATAATTTTTTACATGTACATTTTGCCATGTAGTACACAAATCATTCCAGCATTATTATTAAACTGTGGTGGGCAGACACAATGTCTTGACTTTATTTCCAGACTCTTTTAGGCAACTGACTCTGTGTATGTATTGCATGACTCAGTTGTAGTTTCCTTAGTTCTTGATCTTTCAGTTCTCAGAGGTTCCATTCGTTACTTTCCTTTGTCTACAATTAGGAATATATCCTGCTGGATAAACTGTATTATGCTCTCCACCTCTTATTTTGTGATAACGATATCATACTATTAGAGCTTTTTATTTTTTGTCCTTTGAGATCTTCATCACTTATGCTTATCCAGTATTTAAGCTATTTTTTGCCTATGTTTATTCATAATTTGTACACTATTTGTGCTCTTTTTATCAATGAGGACTTTCCGATTCACCAGAGAAGCTGCAGTGAACGGTGGCAGTTTGCATACCGGCTCTCTCCACTGTTCCCCTGGTGAATCGGAAATACTCTGATACAATGTATCTTCTTTCAGCCACTTACACTATTACATATGGGTTTTTGCATTAATAAGTTGCTCATTCATTCAATTTATTTTGATTCGTGTTCACTCTAGCAGTCCTACCGATGTGCTGCGCAATGCACCGGAGAATTAGTTCCCAGTTGTCTTTGCGTCTGCCACTGAGTAGAGTGTAATGTTTACTTCAGAAAATGATTTTCTGATTTTTCCTTATCTCTGTGTTTTCTGTGAACATGGTATTACTTATCTTTCAGTTACTTTTTAAGTTTCATGGCTGGGTGATGACATCACTTTCTGCAGTCTCTCTATCGGCAGTAGATTGGTGACATCACCACTCACCCTTGGGCCACGTGTAGACAACCCAACACCCTATTTAAAGTATCCTCCATCTTTGGTTCAGTGTCTTGAGAAAGGTCCTGATGTAGGACTGAAATGTTGACCAATTTTTTTCCCTATTTGCTTTATTAAAGCTTTTTTGAAAAGTCCCACTGGTGCTGCCTCCCATCATTTTAGACACACACACACACACACACACACACACACGCACACACACACACACACACACACATATATATATATTTTTTTTTGTTTGTTTTTGTTTTAGACCTACAGTACTGAATATACCAGCCAGATCCTTGCACCCAGGCAGCTTATGGACTATATATGTGAGACTGCTGTTAACCCACGCACATGGTCCAATGGAATTGTAAATAACATAAAATAGATAAAATAACTGATTAAAGTCACATACAATAACAACCCAAACTAACTGTATATATATTTAAAAGGAAATTCTGACCAACCTATATTTTCTAATGTATGCTTGACACTTATTCATTAAAACCGTTGGTATATAATGTTCTAAGATGGAAACTTCAAAAGGATTCTTTGTTGTTCAATTGTTGTTATATCTTGGATAAGTTTTCACTTGTTCAGTTGGAATAACTTTGAAAACACTAGGATCCTTGTAATGTCTATCTTCATAATTTTTCGAAAAACTGGAAACCTTTCAGGATGTTACACCTATTATGGCCAAATCTGAGTTGCACTGTCTGTGTTGTCCTGCAAACACACTGTGCTCCACAGTTGCGGTTCAAGAGACAGAGTATGAAACTGGAACCACTGTTCAAAAAAATGCTTAATCAAAAGTGATTTGATGTAAATTATTTAGTTTTGTGTGAGATATTTATACAGGTTTTGCATTGCGTCAGCACATCTATAAACTCTATAAACTTTCAAGGGTTTTTGTGTCTTTCCAGGACAAACTTTTCGATCATAGCATACTTGGTGCCACCATATTTTTTTGCATTTTGCTTCTCCTAAAGACCCTTGGAATGACACATATGTTTGTAAAATCGACCAATGTTTGGATAAAATGTTTTTAATATCTTTACTAGTACAATTTAAATCTGTGATGAATGCTAACTGGAAAGGATTATCACTATGTAATTGAACCATCTTCATTCCTCCAAATGATTCAACTGATAATACCAAATGTAGAAAAATGATCTGTTATTACATGTATATGTAAAGTTGATGCCCGATTTGTTATTGCTCAAATGATTAACAAATAGCTGTGCATCAGTGGCATCCCCCTCCCATGTAATAAGAAAGATTGTCAATATATCGACGATAGAAGACGAGATTCACTTCAAAATTGATGGCCACGCAAAAGATAGGAAAGCTAAAAATAAAACAAAATATTTGCGTAACTGGGGGCGAAACTCATCCCTATCACCTCCCCCTGACTTTATATAAAACTGACTTTAGAATGTGAAATAACTGCATGTTAAGATATGCTCAAAGACTTGCAATATAAACACTCTGTTTCAATGGCATTAGAGGATCTTCATGTAGGAATAATTGTACTGCCTCTAAACCTCCTTCATGTGGAATATTTCAATACAAACTGGACACATCTAATGGCCATTAGGGAGTTCACCCCTGATATGATGGGGTGACCGGGGGAGCAGAGATGGACTTATGAATCTTGGGAAGATGGTAATAGATAGGTGGTCATGGATCATCCACGTAGATAAAGTCCCTCTCTGCTCTCATCATCACCCCATCTGAGTGGGCCTGATCTACCAACTCACATAATTCTCTCTGGGATCGTTGGACAAGGTTCTATAATAACTTGGATACCCCAAGATCTGGAAATTTTCTGATATGTTATCTGATCTGCCCTGTGCCACCACACCACCACCCTTGTCTCCTGGTCTAATAATAATCTCATCATTAATTTTTATCAATTGCATCACTTGATATTCTAACTTAGACAAATTGTATTGTGTGACATAATCCTGGTTATCAACTAAACACCTTAACCACTTGTCAGAGACATTGCCGTGATGGGGAGGAAATGGTTAATTTTTCTTTTAAACCAAATTCTCTGAAATTCTGTTTTAAGATGTGTGTAAATGATCTCATGTTAAAAAAATGGGCCTCTTTGCTTCAATTTGGGAGTAAATATCTAGGTGACTTTTATGGTGATTGATATCGAATTGCAGACAATCACAGTCTCATATAGTATTATCTTATGAGAAAATCTCAAAGTCTAAAACAGAGTGAATCTCCCCTATGAGAACGTCTGAGAGGATGGCATATTTATATGACGTTTAATGATCTCTTACATACATCATTGACAACATAAAAATTGATTATATGTAAAATTTTAATGTGGAGTAAGGGGGCCATCTACAGTTTATATAGCGTCATTACTAGGGGTTACTCACATTCCTAGTGAAATTAGGGATTAGGAGCATCCAATCTGATAATACTGATGATGCCACTGTATAATGAGATGGATCTTTATCCAACCAGAGGAGGTTGGGCGGAGTTCTGATAAGAAAATCTTTTACTTTAAGAAGCAAGGTTTTCGGAGGGATTTTTCCTCTTGGCTTCCTGGTTCAATTCCTGATATGATTTCCTGAAGTATTTTGGACTAGCTGCCATAGAAAGCCTAAGAAATTCCCACGTATTGGACTGGTAACTATATCTTTCCTTATTTAAATTCTGCAAAATTCAGAATCAAATACATATATTTCTTCTATATTTGAAGAAACCTAATTTTCTTATAATTGTCTTAATTGGACTGGCGAGACATTTGGGATCAATTATAATAAGCTATATTAGCTCTAGAAATTCTGAAATTAAGCAGAATTCATTCATTTATTGGTAATTTGTTATATTTTCCCAGATAAGTGTAATATAGTTAAATAGCTTGGTTTATATATTAGTTAATATAAATTCTGTTATTTCTAGAATATTTTGTTTCTGGAAATATTATAACAGCTAATATTGATCTGGGGAATTCTTTGAATTCATGTATTAACCCTTTAACTGCTATTAGTTTATTTGTGGTGTTTCTTTGGATTTCTTTGTGTGTATACTAGGCCTAACTTTTGTAAAGTGAAGGTTTATTTTAACCTTTCACTAGACAAAAGAAGCTGCCATCTGGGATGTGGCACCCTATCTTAATAAGTGGATTAACCCTTGAAGTGCCTTATAGGTTTTACATAATATTGCTATAGTCATCTTTGTGATATATGTTGCACGAAGTTTAATATACTGTCTAGACATATATTATTGAATGAATTCTAAGTATTTTCTGGTAAAATCTGTTATTGACTATATTAAAAGCAATTTATGTTTTATTCAGAAGGCATGCAATCATTGTAATCAGTGGATAATTACATTATAGTGGTTTAAATCTGGGATTCTATTCCAATTATTTTCTAAATTTGATTATTATATATGGTATAAGGGAATTGTCAGAGGACCTGGCTTAATATTAAAGCTAATTCACCTAACAATATACCTTAAACCTCAATTACCATAGTTTATACAGTTTCTGGGGCAGAAAGTATTCATATACACTGCTGCCAACTTATTTTTTATTAATTGTAATGTCAATTATACTTTTCTATGCTGCTGAGTGCAATTATTGTTATCTAATACCGCTGAATATACCTATGTGTGGTAAACCCTTTAAATGCTGGTAATCCTAATAGTGATAATTGTGGGTTGAGTTACTGTATATCTATTGTAATTGCTGGTCACTCATTTATTTCATTGTTGCTTACACTTTTTATATATTATATATATAGTATATTGTACTTTAATAAATTATATATACTTTTGCACAAATATGCGGGATTGATTATTTTGATCAATTCTTTACCTAATTTAGTGTAAAGTTCTCAAAATTATTTAATATTGTCATTTATCTATTTATGTGAAGATATCCAAACTGATTGGTTCTCTTGTTTTAACCCCTTGGATACCTTCAACATAATTAGTTCAACACACTTAACAACCCATGACAGTCCTGGACCGTCATGGGTTGAATGATAGCAGTGTTCCTCCATGCACGCTGCTATCATTCATTCCAGGCTGAGACTGAGTGCTCCGGTACCGGAGCTTTCATTCTCAGCCCTTCTCAGTTGTGCCGGGTCATGTGATCGCTGTACCGGCATTTGGAATGAATGAGACCGTGTGATTTACATACTGTCTCTGTGTCTCCCCTATGCCTGTCTGTCCCTTACGATCAAAGTAAGGGACAGAGAAGCAGAGGAGACACCTAGTGTTAAAAGAAAATGCAGCAGCAGGGGGTATTAACCCCTTCACTGCTGTGCTGGAGGCTGGCTGGTTGCAGGTCAATTTTTGATCTGTTAAAATCAACTTTTTTTTTTTTTTTTTTTTTTTTTTTAAAAGACACAACCCAATTTTTTTTGCAAAAAAAAAAAAAAAATTATTTAAAAAACACGCCAATTACCAATATTGAAAATGTGATTGTTGTGAAGACATGTAATACATTTATACACACCGTCAAATTTAAAAAAGTGGGAAAATAGGGTGGGAAAAAGGGACATGGGGATTTTCACCCAGGGGGACAGTGCCCACTTAAAACTGCCCATTTTGTAGGTATGACTGACCGGTCATACCTTTCATGCCGTCTTCATAAAAATTTAACCCATTGTGCCCAAATGATCCCAAGAGGAAAAAAAATGGCTTTTTTTTTTGTTTTGTTTTTTTTTTTTTTTTTTTTTTTTACATTTTTGTGTTTTCTTTAATTTTGTTAAAATAAGTGGTGGGCTATCCATATAAGTGTGGTATCAGAAGAAAGCCCTATTTGTGCGTAAAAAAAAGGTATATCATTTTCATGGATAAAATAAAGTACTTAGAGGGAAAACACTGTTGAACAAAGACATAGTCAAAAAGGTCAGAATTGCTCCGGTCCTTAAGTGAAATCCATCTCAGATTTTCCTGGTCCTTAAGGGTATAAGTCTTCTAGAACCATATGATGGAAAGTGTTTATGAAATGGCTCCTGTTATGTATGGGGTTAAACTTAGATTTGGGATGAAATGGAGTTTGTACTGAACCTTCTAAAATGTAAGTTTCAAGTCTGTCTCAGTTTCAGTTTCTTGTAATGATCGGAACCATATCTGTTTGCCTACATTGCTGAAGTCTTAAATCGGCAAAATGCTTTTGAGGGTTAAATTGCAAGAAAGTCTATCAAGATCTACTAAAAGATTCAATATATTGGGTTTGGCCATGGGGCAGAAGTTTAAAGCATTTGTTTAAAATACTTTCCTCATTGCAGATTAATTTATACAAAGAGATTGTAAACAATAGGTTTTGATAAACTTAAATGGATAGTAAAGTTTCGCAATAAAAGTAGCTCCAGTTAATCTTCATAGTATTTCGGCCATGGAGAGTATTATTTCAATACTGTCAGAGTTGTAGTTCAAATGTAATTGAATGATAAAGTATCCTCCTCTCATCCCTTTTACTGATTTAACACTGCTCAGCTTGGAGCATCAAGGTGGTGTCCACGTGGATTACAGAGAGGGACAACCTTCATTTAGCATAAGGGAAAAACCTGTCAAGCGGGGGCAGTATTTTCATTGTTCTCACAGTAAGAAGATTGTCCCTTGCTGTGAGCTGTCTGGTCTCAAGACCAGATTCCACATCTGAGGTGAGGTGGATTATACTAGGCAAAAGGGGCAGGAGAGGGAAACTTTAGCATTCAATTACTCTTGAACTACAACTCTGACAGTATTGAAATAACACTCTCCATGGCTCAAATAGCATGAAGACCAAATGGAGCTGTTGTTTTTTTGAAACAATATCTCTTTAATTGTCTATTCTTACTGTTTTTGCTCCTCTATCTGCCTCTACATCTGTATCTTCTTCATCTTCCTGTAAAATTCATTTGTTCCCTACCAGTACAGAACAATGATTTACCTTTTGAAATTGTTTGCATCAAATGGAAACAGACTTCTTGTCCACTGTGGACCTACACTTACACTGTATTAGTGGATGTACCCTCAATTGGGTCTTCACTCAAATTGTGTTCAACAGGTGTTTGGACCCATGTAACCACATTAATATAGTGTCTTGATGTGGTCTCGGGGGGGATGCATCCTGTGGGTGGTGCATTACTGGCCAGAACAGGATGACTATGTTTTGTATTGTGGGCATATGGATTATTAAGATCTTCGTGATCATATTTCATTCATATTTTCCCCATGCTAGTTTCACAACCTAGTCTCTTATGGGTTAATTTAGCTTATTTCACTCATTGCAGGTACACATATTGTACAGATCCCTTCATTTTTGTTTATCCTTTTATTTTTGTCCTTGATATGAGTTTCACAGCATCTATTGACTCTTTAAAGTGTGATCTATCACATTCACTTTTTTATAAAATGAATGACCACTTTGTTAGTGATTTGTTCCATTACATTGGTTTAGTCAACCTTTTCCACATGGAAAGATTATGTTTATTTTAATCTTTTTTTGCACTTTGGGCATATGGATCATTTGGACCCTCTCAGTTTTATTTATTCACTGTTTTCTCTTATACTAGTTCCACAAATCAGCTCCTTATTGGTTAATTTTGCTTATCTCATTCATGTTTTTTCACTAAATGTAAATGTATTGTTTAGATTGCTAATGATCTATCTATGTGTCACGGTTTTTGAAGACTCTCAGACTTAAGGTTTGGTAAAATTTAACTTTATTAAAAGTTAAAGGCAGTCCCCGTAGGGTAAATATACATAACAATATAACATCAATAGAACATACAAAAGGTTCTACCGGCCTTGCCTAAATACCGGGCAAGGCAACCCAAGTGACAATATAATGACAGGCTCTACCGTGAGATGATAATTCCGGTTCTACCGGCCTTACCAATACCGGGCAAGGCAGCCCAATGGGATGCTGAATGTAGGCTCTACCGGCCCTGCCAATACCAGGTAAGGCAACCTTTAAGATGGTGAGTTACAAGGTTCTACCGGCCTTACCTATACCGGGCAGGGCAGCCCAAGAAGGTACTGTAGTAGGCTCTACCGGCCCTGCCAATACCGGGTGAGGCAACCTACAGGATGGTAACGTCAAGGTTCTACCGGCCTCACCAATACCGGGCAGGGCAGCCTGAGCAAATAGACCAGCTGTTAGGTGACTAAGACAGCAGAGAGCATAAGTCTAGAGGTCTACTCAGCAGAAGTCTATAGCCAGGGATAATCAGACAACTGCAAGGAAGTGGACAGCGACTGACCACAGTACTGGATGTTCAGGAGCAAACCAACGTCCGCACGTTGGGACTAATGGTAAATAGCGCCATGAGGTTTAAGGAGTAAACCAGTGTCCGCACGCTGGAATCAACAATGTATATTGCAACCAGGTTTAGTGGAGCAAACCAGCGACCGCACGCTGGAACCAACAATGTAAATCGCAACCAGGTTTAGTGGAGCAAACCAGCGTCCGCACGCGGGAACCAACAATGTATATTGCAACCAGGTTTAGTGGAGCAAACCAGCGTCTGCACGCTGGAACCAACAATGTATATCGCAACCAGATTTAGTGGAGCAAACCAGCGTCCGCACACTGGAACCAACAATGTATATCGCAACCAGGTTTAGTGGAGCAAACCAGCGACCGCACGCTGGAACCAACAATGTATATCGCAACCAGGTTTAGTGGAGCAAACCAGCGACCGCACGCTGGAACCAACAATGTATATTGCAACCAGGTTTAGTGGAGCAAACCAGCGTCCGCACGCTGGAGCCAACAAAGTATATCGCAACCAGGTTTAGTGGAGCAAACCAGCGACCGCACGCTGGAACCAACAATGTATATCGCAACCAGGTTTAGTGGAGCAAACCAGCGTCCGCACACTGGAACCAACAATGTATATTGCAACCAGGTTTAGTGGAGCAAACCAGCGTCCGCACGCTGGAGCCAACAAAGTATATCGCAACCAGGTTTAGTGGAGCAAACCAGCGACCGCACGCTGGAACCAACAATGTATATCGCAACCAGGTTTAGTGGAGCAAACCAGCGTCCGCACGCTGGTACCAACAATGTGTATGCAATAGTGAGGAGAACAATGTCGCCAGAGCGACAGCTGGAGCGCGAGACTCAGGAACTCGTACAGGTTAACCCATGCGGTGCTCGAGCACAGGAACCCCGGAATACAGGCACACCAGAACGCTGGAACACTGGAACACCGGAACGTTAGCATACAGGAACACTGGAACGCTGGAACACCGGAACATTAACATACAGGAACACTGGAACACCGGAACATTAATGTACAGGAACACTGGAACACCGGAACGTAGCATACAGGAACACTGGAAACAGGCCCAGAGATCTGACAAGCAGGTCAGGCAGAGTGGAGTCAGAGACACCACGAAAGGGCAACCTGGAAGTGCTCAACCTGGGTTTAAAAAGGCTGTGTGAGGAGGGTTAATGACAGACAGCCAATCACGAATACTCAGCAGGTGATAGACACAGAGCAGCACGAATCACGGGCACCGTGATAGTACCCCCCTTTCAAAGACCCCCTCTCCTAGAGTAGGGTCCAGGCTTCTGAGGGTATTTGGCATGAAATACTTGTAGTAATTTGGGTGCATGAAGGTCCTTACTGTCAACCCAGGAACGATCCTCAGGACCATAAGCTTTCCAATGCACCAGATACTGTACCCCTCCTCTACGTCTGCGGGAATCAATAATGCTTTGTACTTCATACTCCTTCTGCCCCTCGACTTCAACAGGACCTGGCATCACAGGTGTGGAAGTACAACGGTTACTAGTGATGATCGAGCACCCCAATGCTCGGGTGTTCGGGTGCTCTGGCCGAGCGCCCCCGGAGGCTTGAGTGCTCGGCCGAGCACCCGAGCCCCATTGAAGTCAATGGGAGGACTCGAGCATTACACCAGGCACCCCCTGCTCTGATGAGGGGAGGGTGCCTGGTCCATAGGAAAAGGGCAGAAAATGATGGAAACACCACAGAAATGGTTCAGGGACAGCATAGGGAGGATGTCTGGATGCATCTTGGACTCCAACGTCGCTGCTGGGAACGATCTTTCGCCCGTAGTACGCCATTTTTACAGACTGACCGTAAAACACACAAAAAGGAAGATAAAAACGACTTTAGGCGAAAAATTGTTACCAAACAGTATTTGCTGTATATTTACTTGTATATCATCTGCAAATTCTGCAAAAAATTTCATCGATTTTTCGGAACTGGGGCCATGATTAAGAGGGAAACGTGCGCAGAGGCAAATTCTCCCAAAAATTTCCTCGATTTTTCTGAACTGAGGCCATGATTAAGAGGGAAACGTGCGCAGAGGCAAATTCTCCCAAAAATGTCCTCGATTTTTCTGAACTGAGGCCATGATTAAGAGGGAAACGTGCGCAGAGGCAAATTCTCCCAAAAATGTCCTCGATTTTTCTGAACTGAGGCCATGATTAAGAGGGAAACGTGCGCAGAGGCAAATTCTCCCAAAAATGTCCTCGATTTTTCTGAACTGAGGCCATGATTAAGAGGGAAACGTGCGCAGAGGCAAATTCTCCCAAAAATGTCCTCGATTTTTCTGAACTGGGGCCATGATTAAGAGGGAAACGGGCGCAGAGGCAAATTCTCCCAAAAATTTCCTCGATTTTTCTGAACTGGGGCCATGATTAAGAGGGAAACGTGCGCTGAGCCGACCATCTAAAACATTATGGGTGAGGGTCTGCTGCGGAGCTGACCATCCTAAACATTATATGCGAAGGCCCGCTAGTGAGCTGACGCTATAAAACATTATATGAGAGGGCCCGCTAGAGAGCTGACCCAATAAAACATTATATGAGAAGGCCCGCTGGTGAGCTGACCTATACAAAAATTGTCAAACAGCGCCCGCTGGTGAGCTGGCCCTATATAAAAATTATATCCCAGGGTATATGGAAGAGAGTCAACCATATACCCATTTTTTGGGTGGAAGGGGTGAATGGGAATACAGAGTATTCCCATCATTGTAAATAACATATATAAAGTGACTTTATGTTCCCCCGGGGCTTTCCTCCAGTGGAGTGGAGAAGTCAGGGGAAATCCAGGCCTTGTTCATTTTTATAAGTGTCAACCTATCAGCATTTTCGGTGGAAAGGCGGATACGCTTATCTGTTATGATGCCACCAGCAGCACTAAATACCCGCTCAGACAGAACGCTGGCGGCAGGGCAGGCCAGCACCTCCAAGGCGTAGAGTGCCAGTTCATACCACGTGTCCAGCTTGGACACCCAGTAGTTGTAAGGCACAGAGGGATCATTGAGGACGCTGACACGGTCTGCTACGTACTCCTTCACCATCTTCCAAAACTTTTCCCTCCTTGTGACACTAGGCTGCGCATCAGGGTGAGGGTGCTGGCGGGGTGTCATGAAGGTGTCCCACGCCTTGGAGAGTGTTGCCCTGCCTTTGTCGGAACTGCTGTGTGCTCCCCTTTTCTCCCCTTCTCGGTTGGCTAAGGTAGCACGTACTCTGCCGCCAGCGTTGTCAGATGGAAAATTTTGGAGCAATTTTTCAACAAGAACCTTCTGGTATTGCACCATTTTGCTTGTCCTCTCCACCGGAGGAATGAGAGATGAGAAATTCTCTTTGTAGCGGGGGTCCAGAAGGGTGAACACCCAGTAATCCGTGTTGTCTAAAATGCGTATAACGCGTGGGTCACGGGAAAGGCAGCCTAACATAAAGTCAGCCATGTGTGCCAGAGTACCAACAGGCAAGATTTCGCTGTCCTCACCAGGAGGATGACTCTCAATCTCCTCATCCTCTTCCTCCTCTTCTGCCCACCCACGCTGAAGAGATGGAACTAAAGTTCCATGGCTACCCTCTGTAGCGGAGGCAACCGTGTCTTCCTCCTCCTTCTCCTCCGCCTCCTCCAATTGTCGCTGAGAAGACGAAGTGAGGGTGCTCTGGCTATCACCTTGTGTAAGCTCTTCCTCCCGCATTTCCACCTCTTCCACATGCAAAGCGTCGGTTTTAATTGTGAGCAGCGAGCGTTTCAGTAGACACAGAAGTGGGATGGTTACACTGATAATAGCGTTATCGCCGCTCACCATCTGTGTCGATTCCTCAAAATTGCGTAAAACCTCACAGAGGTCTGACATCCATTCCCACTCCTCACTTCTGATTACAGGAAGTTGAACGGAAAGGCGACGACCGTGTAACAGCTGGTACTCCACTACTGCCCTCTGCTGCTCACAAAGCCGGGCCAACATGTGGAAGGTGGAGTTCCAGCGCGTGCTCACGTCACACAGCAGCCAGTGAGCTGGCAATTGTAAGCGCTGCTGCAGCTTCAACAGGCCGGCTGAAGCTGTAGATGACTTACGGAAATGTGCACACACGCGGCACACCTTGGTCAAGAGATCGTGCAAATTGGGGTAGGTTTTTAGAAATCGCTGAACCACTAAATTAAATACATGCGCTAGGCATGGTACGTGTGTGAGCTTGCCGAGCTCCAAAGCCGCCACCAAGTTACGCCCATTATCACACACAACCATGCCTGGTTGCAGGTTGAGTGGCGAGAGCCACTGCTCGGTCTGGTGACTAATCCCCTGCAACAGCTCTGAGGCCGTGTGCTGTTTGCCCCCAAGGCAGATCAGCTTCAGCACGGCCTGTTGACGCTTCCCCACTGCAGTGCTGCACTGCTTCCAGCTACCGGTTGATGGGTGAGTGGCGCTGCGCACAGAGAATTCGGAGGTGGAAACGGAGGAGGAGGAGCCAATAACGTAGGTGCTGGCGGAAACCCTGATGGAGGTAGGGCCCGCAATCCTCGGCGTGGGTAGCACCTGTGCCATCCCAGGGTCCGAGTCGCTCCCAGCCTCCACGACATTCACCCAGAGTGCCGTCAGGGAAATGTAGCGTCCCTGGCCACAAGCACTTGTCCATGTGTCAGTCGTTAAGTGGACCTTCCCAGTAACTGCGTTGGTCAGGGCACGGGTGATGTTACGGGACACATGGTGGTGTAAGGCGGGGACGGCACACCGGGAAAAGTAGTGGCGGCTGGGGACTGCGTACCGAGGGACAGCTGCTGCCATCAGGCTGCGGAAGGACTCAGTCTCCACAAGCCTAAATGGCAGCATTTCGATGGCCAGTAATTTGGAAAGGTGTGAGGTTAGTGCTATGGCCTGTGGGTGGGTGGCTGGGTATTTTCGCTTGCGCTCAAATGCCTGGGGTAACGACATTTGGACGCTGTGCTGGGACAGGGAAGTGGATGTGGTCGCTGATGGTACTTCAGATGGTACAGGTGCAGGGCGGGAGGTATGCGGGCCTGCGCCTTCGACAGGCGATTGGCCGGCACCGAAAACAGGGGAAGAGGAGGCAGTGGTGTGGCCTGCAGACACAGATTGGCGATCCGGGCGTTCCTCCCACTTATTACGGTGCTTGGATGCCATGTGTCGGATCATGCTGGTGGTGGTGAGGTTTCTAGTGTTCATGCCTCGGCTCATTCTGGTGTGGCACAGGTTGCAAACTACAATTCTTTTGTCGTCCGCACTTTCCTTAAAAAAACGCCATACCGCGGAACACCTACCCCTTGGCAAGGGAGATTTACGCAAGGGGGTGCTCTGTGGAACATTTGCGGGCCGGTTTGGTGCGGTCCGCCTTCTTTCTGTAGCCACACCACTGCCTCTTCCAGCCTGTTGCGGTGCTGCAGATGGCTCACCCTCAGGACTGCTGTCATCGCTCGGCTCTACACCTTCCCAGGTGGGGTCAGTCACCTCATCGTCCACCAAGTCCTCCTCCACTTCCTCACTCTGATCATCCTCCTCATGTCTTGATCCCACCACATACTCAGTCATTGACAACTGTATATCATCCTCCTCATCAAGGTCTTGAGACAGTAATAGTGGTTGATTTAATGGCAACTGTGTCTCATCATCATCATCATCCACTTCCTTTGACCTTAAATGCCGTTCACCTCTGTCATCTTCTTGTGATTGGGTACCCTCTAGAGGTTGTGAATCAGGGCACAAGATGTCATGTTCCTCTGCAAGCGTGCTTGGAGAGAGGTTCAAATTAAGGATTGGTGATGAGACAAGCTCCTCACTATATCCCAGTGTGGGATCACTTCTTTGACCAGATCCTCTATGGTGGGAGGAAGGATGATCAGGGTGAGGATTATGTTGACCAGACTCTTGGCTACTGAGAGTGGACTTGGTGGAAGACAGGGTGGTGCTTAACCGACTGGAAGCAGTATCAGCTGACATCCAACCGACCACCTGTTCGCAGTGGTCGGACCTCGAGAGTGATGTCCTGCGACGCCCTGTAAACTGAGACATGAAGCTAGGTATGGTGGATGTCTTTCTGTCTTGTGCTCTGGCACCAGGCACAGTTTCTACGCGTCCTGACCCGCGCCCTGAACTATCAGGATCACGTCCACTTCCCCGTCCCTTTTTACCCGCCTTCTTCATATTACACGGAATATGTGCTGCAAATCTGCAACTTTGCACAGTAAACAGAATGTTGTCCTAATACGCAACTTTGCACACTAAACAGAATGTGCTTCTTATCTGCGGCTCGGCACAGTGAATGGAATATGTGACTTTGATATTTTACACTTTGCACAGTAAACAGAATGTTCTCCTAATACGCAACTTTGCACACTAAACAGAATGTGCTTCTTATCTGCGGCTACGCACAGTGAATGGAATATGTGACTTTGATATTTTACAGTTTGCACAGTTAACAGAATGTTCTCCTAATATGCAACTTTGCACACTAAACAGAATGTGCTTCTTAACTGCGGCTCGGCACAGTGAATGGAATATGTGACTTTGATATTTTACAGTTTGCACAGTTAACAGAATGTTCTCCTAATATGCAACTTTGCACACTAAACAGAATGTGCTTCTTATCTGCGGCTCGGCACAGTGAATGGAATATGTGACTTTGATATTTTACAGTTTGCACAGTTAACAGAATGTTCTCCTAATATGCAACTTTGCACACTAAACAGAATGTGCTTCTTAACTGCGGCTCGGCACAGTGAATGGAATATGTGACTTTGATATTTTACAGTTTGCACAGTTAACAGAATGTTCTCCTAATATGCAACTTTGCACACTAAACAGAATGTGCTTCTTAACTGCGGCTCGGCACAGTGAATGGAATATGTGACTTTGATATTTTACACTTTGCACAGTAAACAGAATGTTCTCCTAATACGCAACTTTGCACACTAAAGAGAATGTGCTTCTTATCTGCGGCTCGGCACAGTGAATGGAATATGTGACTTTGATATTTTACACTTTGCACAGTAAACAGAATGTTCTCCTAATACGCAACTTTGCACACTAAACAGAATGTGCTTCTTATCTGTGGCTACGCACAGTGAATGGAATATGTGACTTTGATATTTTACAGTTTGCACAGTTAACAGAATGTTCTCCTAATATGCAACTTTGCACACTAAACAGAATGTGCTTCTTAACTGCTGCTCGGCACAGTGAATGGAATATGTGACTTTGATATTTTACAGTTTGCACAGTTAACAGAATGTTCTCCTAATATGCAACTTTGCACACTAAACAGAATGTGCTTCTTATCTGCGGCTACGCACAGTGAATGGAATATGTGACTTTGATATTTTACAGTTTGCACAGTTAACAGAATGTTCTCCTAATATGCAACTTTGCACACTAAACAGAATGTGCTTCTTAACTGCGGCTCGGCACAGTGAATGGAATATGTGACTTTGATATTTTACAGTTTGCACAGTTAACAGAATGTTCTCCTAATACGCAACTTTGCACACTAAACAGAATGTGCTTCTTATCTGCGGCTACGCACAGTGAATGGAATATGTGACTTTGATATTTTACAGTTTGCACAGTTAACAGAATGTTCTCCTAATATGCAACTTTGCACACTAAACAGAATGTGCTTCTTAACTGCGGCTCGGCACAGTGAATGGAATATGTGACTTTGATATTTTACAGTTTGCACAGTTAACAGAATGTTCTCCTAATATGCAACTTTGCACACTAAACAGAATGTGCTTCTTATCTGCGGCTACGCACAGTGAATGGAATATGTGACTTTGATATTTTACAGTTTGCACAGTTAACAGAATGTTCTCCTAATATGCAACTTTGCACACTAAACAGAATGTGCTTCTTAACTGCGGCTCGGCACAGTGAATGGAATATGTGACTTTGATATTTTACAGTTTGCACAGTTAACAGAATGTTCTCCTAATACGCAACTTTGCACACTAAACAGAATGTGCTTCTTATCTGCGGCTACGCACAGTGAATGGAATATGTGACTTTGATATTTTACAGTTTGCACAGTTAACAGAATGTTCTCCTAATATGCAACTTTGCACACTAAACAGAATGTGCTTCTTAACTGCGGCTCGGCACAGTGAATGGAATATGTGACTTTGATATTTTACAGTTTGCACAGTTAACAGAATGTTCTCCTAATATGCAACTTTGCACACTAAACAGAATGTGCTTCTTAACTGCGGCTCGGCACAGTGAATGGAATATGTGACTTTGATATTTTACAGTTTGCACAGTTAACAGAATGTTCTCCTAATATGCAACTTTGCACACTAAACAGAATGTGCTTCTTAACTGCGCTACGCACAGTGAATGGAATATGTGACTTTGATATTTTACACTTTGCACACTAAACAGAATGTTCTGCTAATCTGAAACTTTGCACACTAAACAGAATGTGCTGCTAATCTGAAACTTTGCACACTAAAAAGAATGTGCTGCTACTCTGCAACTTTGCACACTGAACAGAATGTGCTCTAATCTGCAACTTTGCACACTAAAAAGAATGTGCTGCTAATCTGCAACTTTGCACACTGAACAGAATGTGCTCTAATCTGCAACTTTGCACACTAAACAGAATGAGCTGCTAATCTGCGGCTAGGCACAGTGAACAGAATATGTGAAGTTTTTTTTTTTATATCTCTGCCCCCCCAAACAAAATAAACTGCTGCCCCCACACACAGTAGTCCTAAAAAGGACTTTTGGGTCTTTTTTTTTACAAATTCGCTTTTCTTCTCCCTACACTGACTTTCCCTTCCTATCCTCATCTCTCCCTGGCTAAGACTGAGCCGAACTCGCTGGTCAGGTGCTATACAGCACCCGATCACGGGTTCTGGCCAGCCAATCAGTGTAATTACACTGATGTCAGAGCCTCCCTGCACGTTTATTGGCTGCGCAGCAGCCGTGAAACGTGCGGGGAGGAGACCCGAACATGGCGGGCGAGCACATGCGGTACTCGTACGAGTACCGCCATGTGCCGAGCAGAGCGATGCTCGAGCCGAACCGAGCTTCGGCCGAGCATGCTCGCTCATCACTAACGGTTACAAACCAGAGGTTTAAGGAGAGACACATGGAATACATTATGAATGCGCATAGAAGCAGGCAATTCTAAGGCATAAGAAACAAGGTTAATTTTGCGAATGATCTTGTACGGACCAATGAACCGAGGTGCCAGCTTATTAGATGGGACCTTGAGTTTTAGATTCTTGGAGGACAGCCAAACTCTATCCCCGACTTGGAAGGAAACCGCTGGAAGCCTTCTGCGATTGGCATGACGCTGATGTCGCTGAAAAGACTGGCCCAATGCCCTCTGAACTTGTGCCCATGTGGAACGGAGTTGCTCTATATGCTCATCCAGAGCTGGAATCTGCTATGATTGAAAGGAATCCAGGAGCAGACAGGGTTGGAACCAATAATTGATCAAAAACGGAGAGCTCCCGGAGGAAGAATTAACTGCGCAGTTCCTGGCGAACTCTGCCCAAGGCAACAAGTCGGCCCAATTATCATGATGGTCAGTCACAAAACATCGCAGAAACTGTTCCAATCCTTGACTGGCCCTCTCAGCGGCCCCGTTAGTCTGGGGATGATATGCCAAGGAAAATGATAGCTGTATGCCCATCTGTTTGCAAAATGCCTTCCAGAATCTGGACACAAACTGGCTCCCCCTGTCAGACACCAGCACCCTGGGTACTCCATGTAACCGAAATACTTCTCGAGCAAATACCATTGCCAGTTCTTTGGCTGAAGGAAGGCCACGGAGGGGTACGAAGTGTGGCATTTTAGAGAACCTGTCTACCACCATCAATATGAAGGAGTACCCTCTAGACCTGGGCAATTCTCCCATAAAGTCGATAGAGACGTGAGACCAAGGGCGTTCACCATTAGGCACTGGCTGAAGCAAGCCCACAGGGAGATGTCTAGGGGTTTTGGCATGGGCACAGGTGGCACAGGCATTCGTAAAATTGGCACAATCAACTCTCATAGAAGGCCACCAAAATAGCTGAGAGAGAGACCAGAACAATTGATCCCTACCAATATGTCCCGCAGCCTTAGAGGAGTGGTAGGTCTCAAGTAATCGAGTACGGAATGGCTCAGCGACAAAACATTTGCCCACTGGAGTCTCATGAGGAGCAGAGGCTTGGAATGCCAAAATCTCCTCCCCTAGTGGGGAAGTAATACTAGTACGTATGGTAGCCAATATTTGATCAGGTTGAATGATAGGTGCTGGTACCTCTTCTCTGTCAACCTCTGCTTCAAATTGTCTAGACAGAGCATCAGCCCTAACATTCTATGATCCCGGCAGGTATGATACAACGAAATTGAATCGGGATAGAAACAGTGCCCATCTGGCCTGGCGAGAAGACAGTCTCTTGGCCTCAGAAAGATATGTCAGATTCTTGTGATCAGTTAGAATCAAAACGGGGTTTTTTGTGCCATCAAGTAAATGACGCCATTCTTTGAGAGCGAGGATAATGGCTAGTAATTCTCGATCACCAATCTCGTAATGACTTTGAGCACTAGTCAGTTTTTTTGAGAAGAATCCACAGGGTCTGAGTGTACCGCCTTTAACCTGTCGCTGAGATAGCACCGCCTCGACCCCAATATCTGAGGCATCAACTTCCAAAGTAAAGGGGAGTATTGGATTAGGGTGGGACAACACAGGCACTTCAGCAAAGGCTACCTTCAACTTCTCAAAGGCCTCTTCAGCAGCCACCGGCCAGAGGGATGGGTTAGCACCCTTATGCGTGAGGTCAGACAGAGGTTTCACAATAGAGGAGAAGTTTTTAATAAACTTCCTGTAATAATTGGCAAAACCCAGAAATCGTTGGATGGCTTTGAGGCTCTTGGGTTTAGGCCATTGTAAGACTGCCGTCAATTTCTCTTTATCCATGGCAATGCCATCTTTGCCAATTATAAACCCCAGAAACGGTACACTGGTTTTGTGGAACTCGCATTTCTCCAGTTTACAGAATAATTTATTTTTTCGTAAGCGCAGCAAGACTTCAGACACATCCTTTATGTGTTGTGACAGGTCTTTGGAGTGGATAAGTATGTTGTCAAGATAGACTACAACACAAGATTGTAACATATCTCTAAGAACGTCATTGATCAGTTCTTGAAATACTGCAGGAGCATTACATAGACCAAATGGCATGACTAGGTATTCATAATGCCCAGATCTCGTATTGAAGGCAGTTTTCCACTCATCACCGGCTCTGATACGTATCAAATTGTAGGCTGCCCTTAGGTCCAATTTGGTGAAAATCGAGGACCCCTTAAGTCTATCAAACAGCTCGGTGATGAGTGGGATTGGGTAGGCATTTTTTGCCATCAGCTTATTCAGCCCAAGATAGTCTATGCAAGGTCGCAGTTCGCCACTTTTTTTCTTAACAAAAAAGAACCCGGCACCGGCTGGAGAAGTAGATTTTCTTATGATCCCTCTACTAAGGGCATCTGCTATGTATTCCTCCATAGCTTGGTTCTCCTCACAAGACAATGGATACGTGCGTCCCCTCGGTGGTACTGCTCCAGGACTCAGTTCTATGCGACAATCGTATGGTCTGTGCTGAGGCAGGGCGCCAGCCTCTCCCTTACTGAAAACGTCGATAAACTGCTGGTAGGCATCAGGTAGTGAAGGGGAGGTGCACAAGACCTTAACAGGATGGGTAACGCACTTATCCATACAGAACTGAGACCAAGCAGCAATCTCACATTTCTGCCAATCAAATTGTGGGTTGTGCAACTGTAACCAAGGAAAGCCCAAAATCACGGCATGGTGAGGAGAATTAATCAATTGGAACTGCTGTTCTTCCTTGTGAAGAGCCCCAATAGTCATGGACAAGGGCAGCGTTTCAAAAGTAACCTGAGCGGGTTCCAAAGGTCTGCCATCAATTGCCTCAATAGCAAGAGGGGTTTCTCTCTGAATCCGTGGTACCCCATGCAATTCAGCATAAGTATTGTCCATAAAATACCCAGCAGCACCAGAATCAACCAAGGCCAAAACCTCAACCGAGCGTTGTGCCCATGACAATACCACCTGTATGGTGGGTTTAAGTGTGCCCAACAATGCGGACGATTGGACACCACCTAGGGCCTGTCCCCCAAGGTACCCTAGGTGTGTTCGTTTCCCGGACGTACCGGACAAGATCTTAACAGGTGACCATTTTTAACGCAATACAGACATAAACCTTGTGTCCTGCGATACCTTCTCTCCTCCTTAGTTAACCTAGTGAAACCCACCTGCATAGGTTCACTTGGTTCCAGAATAGGTTCACTAGGTTTGGATGTCGAGGGAGGGTTGGGTGGGCAAAATATGCTACTGGACCCATTATTTTTTAACCGTACTCGTCGCTCTCTGGCAGTTAATCTTTCACGTATTCTGGAGTCAATTAGAATCACGTATTCGATATAATCATCTAGGTCAGTAGGTAAATCTTTGGCTGCGATCTCATCTTTAATCTGGCCACTCAATCCTTGAGCAAAGGCTGCCAACAGGGCCTCGTTATTCCATCCTACCTCTGCTGCCAAGGTGCGGAATTCAATGGCAAAATCGCCAACCGTGCGCCTGCCTTGTTGTATCTCCATGAGACGTTTAGCAGCAGAGGTAGTTCTACCAGGAGGCTCAAATACTCTCCGAAAGGATTGCACAAAATCACAGAAATTCTTTGTGCAAGGTTTAGCGTTTTCCCAAAGTGGGTTGGCCCAAGCCAATGTTCTGCCAGTCAGCAAGGATATCATGAACCCAACTTTGCTGCGATCACTAGGAAATGCGTG
Organism: Rhinophrynus dorsalis; assembly: GCA_037306005.1. Classification (NCBI taxonomy): domain Eukaryota; kingdom Metazoa; phylum Chordata; class Amphibia; order Anura; family Rhinophrynidae; genus Rhinophrynus; species Rhinophrynus dorsalis. The sequence continues at coordinate 496,303,465 of CM074721.1, forward strand.
TGCCGTCAATTCCATAAATATGGATAAACCCTCTGCATAGTTGAGGGTTGCCGTCATATCTCAGCGGCAAGGGTGCAGAAGCCGTTAACCCTTTGACTGCGGCCCCTGAGGGCCTAGACTCATTCTCCGGTGTCATAATTGGCGAGACCACCGGGTTAGCACCGGACTTATCTGCAAGTACCGTGCATTTAAGAATAGTTTGGATAGCCACCGCTAGCTGATCCAAACGTTGCTCGAGCGTATCCATCCTCCAATGGATATTCTGTGCGTTACCGTCACTCTTAGTGTCTGAGGTCCAGGTGGCCCTTTCGTACTGTCACGGTTTTTGAAGACTCTCAGACTTAAGGTTTGGTAAAATTTAACTTTATTAAAAGTTAAAGGCAGTCCCCGTAGGGTAAACATACATAACAATATAACATCAATAGAACATACAAAAGGTTCTACCGGCCTTGCCTAAATACCGGGCAAGGCAACCCAAGTGACAATATAATGACAGGCTCTACCGGCCTTGCCTATACCGGGTAAGGCAACCGTGAGATGATAATTCCGGTTCTACCGGCCTTACCAATACTGGGCAAGGCAGCCCAATGGGATGCTGAATGTAGGCTCTACCGACCCTGCCAATACCGGGTAAGGCAACCTTTAAGATGGTGAGTTACAAGGTTCTACCGGCCTTACCTATAACGGACAGGGCAGCCCAAGGAGGTACTGTAGTAGGCTCTACCGGCCCTGCCAATACCGGGTGAGGCAACCTACAGGATGGTAACGTCAAGGTTCTACCGGCCTCACCAATACCGGGCAGGGCAGCCTGAGCAAATAGACCAGCTATTAGGTGACTAAGACAGCAGAGAGCATAAGTCTAGAGGTCTACTCAGCAGAAGTCTACAGCCAGGGATAATCATACAACTGCAAGGAAGTGGACAGCGACTGACCACAGTACTGGATGTTCAGGAGCAAACCAACGTCCGCACGTTGGGACTAATGGTAAATAGCGCCACCAGGTTTAAGGAGTAAACCAGTGTCCGCACGCTGGAATCAACAATGTATATTGCAACCAGGTTTAGTGGAGCAAACCAGCGACCGCACGCTGGAACCAACAATGTATATCGCAACCAGGTTTAGTGGAGCAAACCAGCGTCCGCACGCTGGGACCAACAATGTATATCGCAACCAGGTTTAGTGGAGCAAACCAGCGTCCGCACGCTGGAACCAACAATGTATATCGCAACCAGGTTTAGTGGAGCAAACCAGCATCCGCACGCTGGTACCAACAATGTGTATGCAATAGCGAGGAGAACAATGTCGCCAGAGCGACAGCTGGAGCGCGAGACTCAGGAACTCGTACAGGTTAACCTGCGCGGTGCTGGAGCACAGGAACCCCGGAATACAGGCACACCGGAACACTGGAACACCGGAACGTTAGCATACAGGAACACTGGAACGCTGGAACACCGGAACATTAATGTACAGGAACACTGGAACACCGGAATATAGCATACAGGAACACTGGAAACAGGCCCAGAGATCTGACAAGCAGGTCAGGCAGAGTGGAGTCAGAGACACCACGAAAGGGCAACCTGGAAGTGCTCAACCTGGGTTTAAAAAGGCTGTGTGAGGAGGGTTAATGACAGACAGCCAATCACGAATACTCAGCAGGTGATAGACACAGAGCAGCACGAATCATGGGCACCGTGATAGTATGCTATACATGAGATTTTATATATGTGATATTTTTTATACTTTATCTATTTAGCAACTTGGCAGTTTTATTTCAATTTCTGTATATGCAATGGATTAATGGGTTTAACATCTATCCTCCTATATAATAATTTGCTAAAACATGTGTAACGATGCAGTCATGCACAGTAGAGACTGCCCACGCCACAACTGATACAGAGCTGGACGCTCCTTCTGAGTGTCCAGAACTGTATCAGCCGCGGCACAGGCAGTCTCTACTGTGTATGACTGCCCCACGACCATCTGGCAGTGGCATTGTGGCCCGTGTAAAGGGCTCTTCAACTAGTATATTTATATTGGCTTATTGTAACATTTTCTGTATGTTCAAATTTTGTATGTATAAATCCTTACATATGTATCAAAACACATATTCCTGGTCCCTTTGGTGAGCGACTTTATGTTAATTATTATTATTGGTTATTGGTGCATTCAAATCACCACTGACCAATTACAACAATTGTTCTGTTTGTCCAGTTGGCTATTTAAACGTATTTTGATAGACAGACCTTGTATGTATTCTTTCCTCTGATGAAGTGGTCAGTGGCACCATGAAACATGTTAGGAGCAAAATAATTGTTTTTAAATGTTGATTTTTTTTATATACAGAATACATTTTTATTACTTTTTACTTGGTCTGCTGAAGTCTATTAATTCAAGTAGCATTTCGTTGTGGATCCTGGGAATATTGGTGTGCCCCTCTGAGTGTGGCCATGTTGCAAGGAGGACTGGCACCTCTTTCCCCCCCTAGTCTATGCATAGGCTCTCTTATACATAAACTGGTGGGATGCTGAATTGTGAGCATCGCTTCTTAGGAGTTTTTTGCTGATATCTCCTGCATTATAGAATTTGGGCTCTCCTCCTGTGTATATTTTCTCTGTGTTCCCTCCAGCATTTTCGGTGGATGATCCGTCTGGAGTGATTGAGCATTTGGACATCTCTGTGGGAACAGTAACAATATCCCCCACAAGCTATATTTGTTACTATACACTTACAGTACCCACATTAAGAATGTTGTTCACATTCTATTATCAGTCTTCACTATTTTTGATATACTTTGCCCCTTCACTTTCATGGTGTTTCATTAGAATATGACACATCAGTGAAAATGATTCCTTGGCATATGAAATGTCCCTGAAAAGCTTAATTAGGACTGGTACCACACGGATGCAGAAGTTAGCAAACATTAGCATAAACTAACAAGTATGACTATCTCCTTAACTGTACATTGCTTGTCTTTTGGCTAACATGACACATACTCAGTTTTTAATGCAGTATTCAAAAATGCAAACTTGAATCAAGGTCAAAAAGGTAACCTCCTTTATGACTGCACATATTCTGTAAATACAGAATATGTAAAGTCATAATGCCTGTACTTATGATTTTTTTTTGGCAGGGAGTTGGGCTACTTCATTTAATAGGGAGGTGACTATGTTACAGCCTGATAAAAACAAATACATATTTCAAATAACTCAATTCTTTGAATAACAGTAACATAAAATGTATGAATGCAAGTGCTCATAGTCTGGCTGGTAAGATGGGGAACTAGTACTGATTGCAATGAATGAGGAGTATGATCAAATTGGTGTTACTGAAACCCAGTTAAATGATACACATGACTTTGCAGTCAATCTAAAGGGTTATTCACTTTTTGGAGGATAGTGTTAATACAAAGGGAGAAGGTATGCCTATATGTAAAAATGCCTTAAAACCTAGCATAAGAGACAATATTAATGGTCCAGTAAAAATGTAGAGATCCTGTGAGCTGAAATACACACTGGGTGCATAAATAATGAAAATATGTTAATGGGAATTTGCTACAAGGCACCCAACATTGAGGAGTTAGAAGAAAACCAACTGTTACTACAAATGGAAAAGGCTTCTCAGTCAATAAATGTAATCAAGATGGAAGATTTCAACTACCCGGAGACTGACTGGAGAATTATGACTTCCAGTACAAGAGGAGACAAATAGAAATGAGGCCTTGCTGGAAGGTCTCAAACAATTCTGAAATGGTATACTATAAATGCATAAGGGACTACTTAATATTATTCTTTATTTATATAGCGCCAACTAATTCCGCAGCGCTTTACAATTGGGTATAGAATAGTACAATCAAATGTGGAGAACAGAAGGATCACTGCTGCCCAGAATACTTGGGCAGCAGTGACCACAATATGGTATCCTTTGAAATGTATTATGAGAAACCCGTGAACAAGGGTTTAACCAAAACAAAGCTTTACAATGTGTTGTGTACCCCTCCGGCAGTCAAAGGGTTAAAGACTGGTCCTGCTCTGTGTCTGCCGTCACTCATGCGATGCGCTGTAGAGACTGCCCGAACGCACAGAATGCTCCCAGCACAGAACTCCCAGCATTCCGCACAGAATGCTCCCAGCACAAAACTCCCAGCATTCCACACAGAATGTTCCCAGCACAGAACTCCCAGGATTCCGCACAGAATGCTCCCAGCACAGAACTCCCAGCATTCTGAGCGTTCGAGCAGTCTCTACTGCGCATGAAGGCTTCTGACAAATATCCTAGCGAATTATACAGGATGAAAGGTTATGTATTTCAGATGCAGAAACAAACATGCTACATACTATTGTGTATAAAAAGAGGTATAGCTACATGGGATGGGATATAATACTACCTTTACATAAATCTTTTGTAAGGCTTTAAGTAGAATATGGAGTACAGTTTTGGATAATACTTTTTTATAAAAACATTATTGGACTGGAAAAAGTACAGAGATGATCAAGAAAACTAACGATTGGATTGGAGTATCTTAGTTTTTACAGAAAGACTAGCCAGACTGGTTTGTTTACATTAGAGAAGAGAGGTGATATGATTACCATCTACAATTATGTTAAGAGCAATACAAATAACTATCTGGGGACCTATTTACTTAAAGGAGCAGTAAACTTTTGTTGTGAAAAAATATATATTGAAGGGTTTTTCCTGGTGAGTAAAATAAGGGTACTCACATTGCTGAGAGATGCCTATTTCCAGAGTTAATACAGTTTAAACTTGTTTTTTTATTTTAACAGTGTCCTTTAGTGGTCAAGTTCCAATTAGATATTCTGTTACATTCTACTTGAGAGGAAAGTCAATGACAAACAGTTTGCCACAAAATGTGATAGAAATTGCAGAGTCGTGCTGTCAGTTAGAACTTTCAGAAGTAAACGCCTTGTAGTAAAGTTGTAGAAATGTTATTGCCTTGGGACACTGTATTTAAAGATAATGTAGTTTGTTTAAAAAAAAGTAATAGGGACCTTTTGTAGCTCAGTATAACACAGAGAAATATGACAGCTGGCTTCCAAGCAGATAAGATGTTGATCCAGGGAAATATTAACTACCTTTTGGAGTCAGAAAGGAATTGTTTTACCCACATGGGGCTCAATTGGAAATGGCTTCAATGGTTTTTTTTGCCTTTCTGTGGATCAGCAAGGGTGTGATGGCATGGGCTGGATGTCATGGATGCAGGTATTTTTTCAGCCAACTATGTTACTTTTCTTGTGTGATTGATAGCCAGGCAGACACACACACACACACACACACACACACACACAGTGACTGCACAGGTACCACCTACCCCAATACCATGTGATCTTTCCCAGCACAGTCTGATCTATGTACTCTACACAGAGTAACTTTGCACTGCACAGACTGATCTCTGCACTGCACAGAACCTTGTCTGCTCTCCATACTGGAACGAAAACTGAATTGCACAGACTGAAGACTGAGGGAGGCAAAAGACAGGATACGGGAGGAAAGTTGTGACCCTTTGAGTACAAGAGAGGTGCCCAACGCATTGCTCAGTAAAGCATTGGACATCATTATGGTTCCCAAAGGGTTAAAGAATTGGGTCCACAGGATCTGATAACTTCTCCTTCATGATGTATAATACATTAAGGGAGGGAGAAGTGCTGGGCTACACTGTATATTAGTAAACTCCCATCAACTGTCAGTGTACTACACTGAGACCTACTCATAGTAATCTTACTTAGTATTCCAGCAGTTACATTTATTCTGCATCCACTGGGGTCCCATAGTGTGACTGACTGGCTGCGCTTCTCTTTTCCTCACCACATAAATGATAGAAGAGAGATGAGCAAGTGGTCATCACAGTCGCACTATGGGATCTGAATGCATGTATAGCAAATTCATCCAGCCGTAGGACAGCTAAGCCTGCTATGGAACAGAAGGACTGAGTGCCATAGACTGACGACTGGGGGCAATTTACTATGATCTAGTGTAGCCCAGCTCTGCTCCCTCATGTTACATCTAATATATCAGGAGAAGAAAGAAGTGCTGTTGAGGAAGATGGTGGGTGGAGTATTGAAAGTAACCAACTGTTACTACAAATGGAAAAGGCTTCTCAGTCAATAAATGTAATCAAGATGGAAGATTTCAACTACCCGGAGACTGACTGGAGAATTATGACTTCCAGTACAATAGGAGACAACTAGAAATGAGGCCTTGCTGGAAGGTCTCAAACAATTCTGAAATGGTATACTATAAATGCATAAGGGACTACTTAATATTATTCTTTATTTATATAGCGCCAACTAATTCCGCAGCGCTTTACAATTGGGTATAGAATAGTACAATCAAATGTGGAGAACAGAAGGACTGAGTGCCATAGACTGACGACTGGGGCAATTTACTATGATCTAGTGTAGCCCAGCTCTGCTCCCTCATGTTACATCTAATATATCAGGAGGAGAAAGAAGTGCTGTTAAGGAAGATGGTGGGTGGAGTATTGAAAGCTATGGTAAGATACACAACACAGAATCTAGAAGTCTAATTTGTTTCTGGAAACTCCTACAGTATCACCAGTTATCAGAGCTTCATGAAAGCAGCAATATTAACATGTCAACATTCCTCTAGGTATCCAAACATGGCTCATTAAAGCAGGTTTTAATATTCAAATGAGCCATTGGCAAAGGAAACAGTGAAGTATTGTAAATCTGGAGACGGTACGGAGAAGTCACATTGATGTAGGTGTTTTTGAGGCATGATCACAGCAGGGATAAGATGGTGAAGACAGCTTAGTGAGTCCTGTGTGGTGGATTTGGGCCAATTTGCCCAGTATCTACAAACTGGAACCATACTGAACTTAAAGTGCACCTAACACCTTGATTTGAACCCTTCATTCAAAACTGCCCATGTGTCATGTTATCCAGAAGTCCAGCATATGTATAGTTTAGGAAATATTTCCACTTATTTCTGGGGAAATGAAATCGAAAGTCTCCTGGTGCAGCACACAGCTTCATTAACATATGAAACATCACTGAAAAGGCTTTCAGTGCTCCTTCCCCAGTTATTCTTTGTAGATCACCCTTTGAGACTTTCCTTGAATAAAATACTTCTTCCTTCATGCTAATTTTTTTTTTTAAATCTTAATTTTCTTTCAAATGCATTACATACTTAATTGATGGGTTTAAAAGAAACCACAACAACACGTTAAATGGTTGTAATAGATATTTTGCTATAAAAAGTCTCTAATGAATTGATATGCAATGGACTTCAGAAATGTACCTGTTTATAGCAACTGAATGTTCATGTGATTGTTTACAATACATAGGGGGATATGCACTAAAGTGTGATAAAGCTGTGTTAAAGTGGAGAAGACTTCTCCAGTGATAACATTTCTCTAATTACTATGCTACTCTATGGAACTAATGCACTAAGATTTCTCACACTTTAGATATCTTAGTGCATAGGTTGAATAGAATAACATAGGGAATAGAGAAGTGATCTCACTGGAGAAGTCATCTCTGCTTTATCACCGCTTTATCACACCTTAGTGCATAACTCCTATAATTTTTGACCAACTTGGGAAAATCAACTGAAGCTAAATGAGAGAACTGTAATATCCAGAAATGTCTCTAGAGGGAGACAGCAAACAACTTATATAATACTACAATTTGCAAAGTTTTGACCTAAATAGTGGGATGTCAAATCAAATTAAATCCATTGATGCCAGAAACTTCACCAACAAACCAAAGAGTTAGATACTATTAAATATGTCTCCTGAAAGATATTGTCACTGACTATTTTTTCCTTGACGTAACGAACCCTTGAAACAAATTACTGTTGTATCATTATAATGTGACCCTTTTTTGTACTTGGACCTATGTGATCCAGTGGCACTTAAGAGCTGATCTCAGGTATTTTAAAGTAACACTGACATCTTCTGATCATAACCCCCACTTACTTTAACCCTCTGAGTGCTAGAGGGGTACGCAACGCATTGCAAAGCAATGCATTGCATACCGCTCTGGCACCCAAAGGGTTAACCTAGGAAGAAAATCCTATTGGCCCCTATGAATCAGCTGTGAGTTGACTGGTTCAACAAAATTAATCTTTAGTTAATATTGGATATCATGTGCACAGAGGCAGACATTATTCCGTTTGCAGGGATCAGGAACCCTAAACTCCTCCTCCTAAAGGCTTCCTAGGCGCACTAAGGCACAAACAAATTAAGGTTCATTTCTGAAAAACAATTTGTATTACAAACAAATGGCCAGCACAACATATGGCTGCAGTACATCCATGGCGTGAACAGGGTTTATTAAAACGTTAATGTTACTAGTATGAACTAAGGCGTATTTTGAGGTAGGAAATAGATTGTTACATACAGCTATAGATGGCTAGGGATAATGGGGAGTGTAGTCCTGAACAGCTGGAGGGCCCCTGGCTGCCCACCTCTGCTCTACGCATTTCATAGCTAGCACTATAACTTTCTCAGGGATGTCACATGTAAGACACTCTGGTGAAGAGGCTTCGTACAGCAATGCTTCTCAGTATTGTTTTACTGAAGCCACCCCTTCCAGGGCAGCCCAAGCATTTTGTCGGTATTTCTCAAGCAAGTCATCAAGGGTACAAATATATAAATATACATTACTCTTAGGTCTTACAGAAGGACAAATTCAAGCAAAATACAAGCATATTGCATAGAACAATTTTCTTAAATATATATTTAGCACCCTCAAAATGTCATGGATGTCAAAATGGACTATTGAAAATATTGCCTTTTAAAATGTTGCCTTATCCTAACCTGACATAACGTTCCCTAAGTACCGTAACCTAACCTCTGTAACCTAACTCACCCTACCCTAACTACCCCAACCTACCTTAACCCTACCCTAACCTAACGACCCTAATTCACCCTAACCCTACCCTAGCCTAATTCCCCCAACTTATCTTAAACCTACCCTAACCCGCACCTAACATACCCTAACCCTACCCTAATCTAACTGAAATAACATAATATATCCTGACCCTGCCCCACTTTATCAAAGTCTCTCTGGAGAGAAAAATATATCCTGCTCTGAATGAATTTTCCTAAATAGAGTCAGCAAAGATTGAGACACTGCGTTCAATGTCCACTTCAAGATCATTAATAAAGAAATTAAAGAGCTTTGAGCCTAGAACCGAACCAGGAGACACTCTACTTATGAACTTAAACCAACTCAAAATGGTTCCATTTACAACTACCATCTATATTCAGTCATTTAACCCTGTTCCTCTTCATGCACAGTTATTGTCTACCACAGCAAAATCTTTTACTTGATGGCAGTAACTTGTTGTGAAGCACCATATCACAGGCTTTTGTAAAATCCAAGTATACTACTTCAATAGCAATACCCTTGTCTTAGCTACTACACACCATTTCAGGAAATGTGTTTGACATAATCTAGTGTTCTTAAAGAAATGCTGACTCCTACTAATAATGTGGTTGGCAATCACAAAGTCCTGAATATTATCAGTTAGTAATACTTCTAGTATCTTACCCACTATGGAAGTCAGACTCACAGGTCTAGAATTTCCAGATTTAGATCTTTCGCCCTTTTTTGAGTAATGGTCCTACATCTGATTTTCTCCAGTCATATGACACTATATATGATGGGACTGAAACAAAAATATATCAGCATAAAGTGTGCAAGATGTCACTGCTATCACATGATGTTTGTGCTCAGATAGTCAATTATTGCTTATAAGAGAGTAGTAATGCTATTTGGCCTGCCCGTTCTCTTTCAAACATTAAATTATGGGTTGTTCCACATTGACAGGTACAGCAACTAAACCGAAACACTAACAGCCAGGGCTAATCTGATAGTTTATGAGACAAACAGGCATATTCATCTACCGGGTGAGTGAGTCGTGGATCTCCTTCCAAACCGAGTAGTGGTTCACTCTGGCTCACTCTCTACAAATGAGAAATGGTCTATTGTTTTCACTGAGACTGGGAACTGCAACTCAATCAGCCTCCTTGTTAATCATACCCTGTCTGCATGGGGCAGACTGAGTGTGCACTGGGTGACAAGTATGGTAACTCTAACTTGGGTCAATTGACTTGTTGATTCAAATCAAATACCTCCTTACATACATCCTTTAAGACAGAGATGAAATTTTTTCCAGCAGTGAGTGAGTTATATGATTAATTCCAAGACCTACAGAGTCTTGGAAAACTAAACCATATTCACAGAAAGAACCCACAACTTTAGGGAGAGGCCTGAGGTTTATTATTCATAAGGCCAAGAATCTGTTTCTTTTTCCTCCTGTGGTTTGATGTTTGATCTCTTGACCACTAACAATTGTAATATGAAATTGATTCAAGCTACCCATAATCCTCCAGTGCAAGAGAGGTCTATGATATACAGTACATCATAACTTTATTGTCTATGCATTGAGAAAAATAAAAGTTTCATTTTTGTGATTGCATTTAGCAAAGTCCAAGTTGAATTAAATTTAACTATTTCATAATACAGTCTTGACTTAAAGAAGAACTATCATCCACCTTATATTGAGCCCCAAATCCTAATAATAGCGATATGCATCTACGTACCTGTTATTTCGAGAATTATTGCAGCATTAGTGAAAAATAGACCTTTAGGCAGACAAGCATCGGGAAACCCTTCTCCTCCAAGATTGGGGACTTCAAGTGGGTTATACAACTGGTGGGGCAGTGGCCTTGGTGGACCTCTCTTTCTGATGCATATTATATTTATAAAGAATGAATGTGTTAGTAATGTCAACATATAAAGTTATTTTCGATTATTCATTGTAATTTCATATAATGCATACTACCAACTAAAATGTCCTTATAGTAGTAAAGTGCTGTGTACACTTGTGGCTCTGTATAAATAATTCATTCAGTGTGTGTAATTGGAGTTGAAAGTTCCCTCTCCCACCCCTTTTCATTACATCGGTCAGATTCCTGAGATCTGAAATCTGGCACTGATGGATGGCAACAAAGGACAATTTCTGTCAGCACAAGGGGGGGGCAGGATTTTCCTTATATGGACACATACAATATTGTCCCTCATTGTGCTCAGCCTTGTCAATCAACTAGCTTTCAGATCTGAGGGCACTATTGCTGATGGAAAGGGGCAGGAGGGGTAAACTTTCAACTAAAATTACACACACTATACAACGATATGCATTACAATGAACAATCGAGAAATGTGCATTGCTCACCCCCTTTGGCACTCAAAGGGATAAAAAAGTACACCAAGCATGGCACAATTATCCCCTTAGCTCAGTATCATATATTATACGTGTTGTGCACTCCCAAGGGAACAAGGCTGGGGGTCATTCAGCATCTATGGAGATTTGTGGCTACCACTTGCCCCCCAACCTTGTTCACTTGCCCACTGGTAGCCATAGAACCCCATATACACTGCTTGGCCCCCAGACTACTTACCTTCCCCACTGGTAGCCACACATTCCCATGTACACTGTCTGACCCTCTCCAGCCTTATGCCCTTGCCCACTGCTAGTCACAAATCCCCATGGCCACTGCCTGGGTGTGTCAGGCAGTGTATGTGGGGCTAACACACAATGGTGATGTTCCCCATGGTGCCCAACATTCTATAAATCTGACATGCTTCACCCCTGTAACGGTTTTCAGTACACTCAGAGGCAGGCAATTTGGTAAAACACAGTTTTATTGAAACCAGACAGAATAAAGTAACCCTCGCGGGTCCAGAAATAGTTAACAAACAGTACTGACACAGGACAGGTTACTAAATAACATTAACCCACACGGGTCCAGTATACATATATCAGAGAGCAATATATATACTGACACAGATCAGGAACAGTTTGTGAGATTTAGTGAGACACTAATAGTAAATGCTATTAGGCCAGGAGGCTGGGAGGCCCTAATAGCGAGGCCCAAGAAGCACTCTCTGTGGATGAGTGCCAAAATAGCGACTAGGCCCAGGAAGGGTGAGCGAGGCCCAGATGGATCACGACTACCAGTAGTACTGCAACCAGAGGAACAACGGAATGCCCAGGAATACACACAGACTGCGACCCAGGGTAACGGTACCGGACAATAGATGTCATAACGCTAGGCTCGATGGCAACTGCCGGGTGACAGAGCCGACTGAGACTCCCTGGAGATCAGCCTCAGTAATGGAGTAGTGACTAGCCAGGGTATAATGTGCCAAAGAATAGCTCCTACCCGGGTGAGTACCTGAAGGCCCTGGTAATGGGCGCTTGGCTTGTTAGCGACCTACAAGAGCGGAGACTAACTGCGGCGCCCAGGAGACCAACCACAGTGGTAACATTAACAAGCCAAACGTATAGTGAGCAAGCGAGATCAGCGTCAGCCCTGGGTAAGGAGGAAGGAGACAGCAAGGCACAAATGGGTTGCAGTCACGAAACGGTAATGCAGTACTCGAGGCAACCAACTGGGCCAGCATGCTCAAGACAGCGCACAGGAGATACTCTCTACCGGATGTGGTAGTGCACCGGACTGGAGGCACAGAACAGGAACGTCAGCCAGGCCGGGTCGGTACACAGAGCAGGAACGTCAGCCAATCCAAGTCGATACATGGAGAGGGAACGTCAGCCAGGCCAGGTCGGTACATGGAGCAGGCACGTCAGCCAATCCAAGTCGGTACACGGAGAAGGACGCCAGCCAAACCGGGTTGGTACACGGAGCAGGAACAGGATCAGAGAGAGTAGTCAGGCAGTCCGGGTCATACACAGGATATCACACGTTAACGGCAGCAAGCTCTAAGCAACGGGAACACCACAAAAGGGCCCTGTATGAGTGATAGGGCACAGTACTTAAAGGCTACCACTGGGTGGAGTAATCACACGCTAGCCAATAAGAAAACATCAGAAATCATGTGTCAAAATGTCGCCAGTAATACACGGGCACCGTGATAACCCCACCCCCAGCTAAAGCTCACATACGCTGCCCTTTCCAACATGGTTCCCCCCCCAGCTAAAACTGACATACTGCCCCCCACACAGTTAACCCTTTGAGTGCCAGAGGGGTGTGAAACACATTGCTTTGCACTCAAAGGGTTAATAGGCAACATATGCCTCTGTATAACCTTTGCTTATGTGTTAAAGAATATGTAAATCATTTTAAACATAATTCAAACCTCTCTGGGGGCATTGGGACCCCTCCTGATGCCCACTGGCATTGATCCCCTATCCAATAGGATAGGTGATCAATGTGATCAAACAGTAGGAAATTGGGCAGACTAGATGGGCCGAATGGTTCTTATCTGCCGTCAAATTCTATGTTTCTATGTTTCTATGTTTCTATGATGACCAGGAAGGCTATTACTGCCTTCCTCTTCTTCCTACTTCAGAGGATTGCTTGTTTAGCAATCACTGGCTCGAGTAGGACTTCCCCTATTGAACCTGGTCTTCACAACAAGCCGAGTAATTGATACATTCATGAAATGCGAAATCTCCCCTTTTCATGAATGAATCAATCACCCAGCAAGGGAACAAGGCTGGGGGGCAAATGGTAGCCACAAATCTCCATAGATATTGCCTGACCCCCAGCATTGTTCCGTTGGGTGTGCACAACATGTATCATATATGATACAGACCTAAAGGGATCATTGTGCAGTGCTTGGTGTACTTTTTTTAACCCATTGAGTGCCACAGGAGTGAGCAAAGAACATGACTATGGCATGCAAAGGGATAAGGGGTTGATGCTGTCCATGGTGCCGAAAGCATTCTCTTCACTCTCCTACTGTGAGAGAATGCTCTTAAAGGGATAGTACTGTTTCATAATAAAAGCAGTTCTAATTAATCATCATAGTATTTGGACTTTGGAGAGTGTTATTTCAATTCTGTCAGAGTTGTATTTCAAGAGTAATTCAATGATAAAGTATCCCCCTCCCACCCCTTTTACTGATGTAACACTGCTCAGCCAGATCAGAAGGGAGGTGCCCAGGTAGACTGCAGAGACGGACAATCTTCAATTAAGATAAGGGAAAACATGAAAAACTTGTCAATGGGGGCAGGGCTTTCATTGTTCTCATAGGAAGAAGATTGTCCCCTGCTGTTATCTGTCTGGTCTATGGACTGGATTCCACATCTGAGAAGAGATGGCTTACACTAGGTGAAAGGGGCGGGAGGGGAAACTTTGCTTGTGAATATCTCTCAAACCATAAATGTTTGAGAGATAAGACTTATATCGTTCTTCATGTTTTTTTAATGCCTACAAAATAAAATAAAGATAAAATGAAGTATTACTATCCCTTTAGGCTTCAGAACTGTCATAGTGTTGATGATGTGTGAAGGGAAGAAATCCTGTTCACATTGACAACAGTTCACAACCCTCCCTGCTTGTGATTGATTGAGGGCTATACTGCATAGAAATGTTCAGGGAGATACAAACTTCGCCAACTTCAGGTAGGCGAAGTTGAGACTGAACTCCAACAGAGGCTGTTATTGGAGTTTAGTGAATGTTGACGTGTAACATTAGCATATCAACACAAGCCCTTGCATAAAAAACTGAATCATTATCTAGCTTTTCCATGTGGAAAATAGTCATTATGCTTCATTTCCAAATGGAAATAGGCCATTGTTGATGTGATGAGTGAAAATTCATAAGCCTGTTGGACGGATGTTGATGTGATGAGTGAAAATTGATAAACCTGTTGGATGTTGACGTGGGCAGATTTTGGTGGGACTGATGTAGAAGGCACTTTAGTGAATACTGCTGTTGTGCCTTAGACACTGCTCCAACAGGACATCGACATTTTCAGCCCTCTTAGAACTTTAGTGAATCTCGGCCCAGGAGTTTTTATTTTCTCTCTATGGACTGTTGGTTTGCTCCACAAATACATAATTTTCCTTGATCTGTACAAGGAATATGCACTACATATTCTGTAGTCATGGTGTCATTTACACAATTTTTAATTGCATTTCTCTGCTTTGCATGAATAAGAAAGAGAATGTAGCCAAATACCTAAAGGTTTATCTATCAGTGATCACTGGCACAGAGGATACATTGTTCTTCTCTCCATCTGATACATTGTGGTCTATATGTTCCCTTGCACTTGCCCACTGATAAATGTCCAGTATAAAAATCTTTTTTTTTCCCTTTCATAAATTGGTAAATGGCTAAATACACCAGGAAATAAACACATCTCCTTGCATGCTTAGCAATTGTTCATTTCATAAATAAACCCCCAAATACAGAGGCTAAACTGAGTAATAAAATCAGTGGGACTATTTCTAACCAGATAGGTTGGGCCCCTTCTCATTTAGTGGACATGGGCAGTGGAGGCCGGTGCATTTGGCCCCCTATTTTCAGAAGCACAATTAACCTATTGGACCCCGGAGTAGATGTGACCCCCTTGGATTCTGTGCTCTGGTAGTTACGCTCTTACACGTGGGCTTAATCGGTTTTATTAACCTCTTGGATGCTAGAGCAGTCACCAATGCATTGGTGTAAGGGGTTAATAAAATCATGCATTATAAAATGCATTAGTGACCTCTCTAACATATGAGCGATTAAACTATTGTAAATTTCATTATCTCAAATTTTAGGAAAATGCTTCCTGCACCAACATGAGGTTTCTATCTCGAGATGATTATGTGCAGACTCTCTGATTCCAAGACTATTTTAAGAATTTAGGAGGCTCCTAATACAACTATAAAAGGAGGCCCCAATTATACAGCAGGAATATTTGTCTTCTACTGAGATAAAGAGGAGGTGACACATTTATTGGCAGATTTTAGATAGAGAAATACAAGTCCAAACACGCACACATCTGATTAGGACGGAATTTCTTGGAGGGCCAAATCTATTTTTCCCTAAAGCTTTTTGCGATCTCTTTTTAAAGCCCATGAACAAACATGAGAACACCCCAGATCTACTCAGGAGGCACAATTATTTACTGGATACTGTCTCTTTATAGGAGAGCTCTTCATTACCCCTCCCATTTCTTTCAGTCTCCTCCCTCTTTCACCCATTTTGTCTCTGTCTTACATAATTTATGCTCCTGAACCACAAATATTTAAATAATTAGAAACAGGGTTTGCAATCTATAGGATCTGACCCACGGTTAAAATTCAGATTTTATCCCCAGGACTTACATTAACTATATCATGGTCATTGTGCAATGCATTATGCTTCTATTAAATGTATAGATGACCAATGTTTCTAAACAAAACACAAATATACACATTGACACACACAATTCTAAAACAAACACAAGCTTCTGTTGTCAGTAGAGTAACTAGTGATTGGAGGGCAAACAGTTTGAGGCCCCATATCACAAAAATATTTATTAGACCCTAGGGCAGATTGCACCCCATTGGATGCTGCACAATCTGCATCCTCTGTAGTCATGCCCATTTGTTGTGTTGGTATATTGCCTAATATACAGGAATACAACAAGCTTCAAACTAAACTTGAAAATGTTTCTGCATGTCCTGGATACAAATATATTATTTTCAAACCAGATTTAATTATATTAGGACAAAGCATGCATCCTAATCAGAGGTGGATGTGACCAGTACAGCTCATGCACCTGTCATAAACAGTGGCGTAACTATAGGGGTCGCAACCGCGACCAGGCCCATCACTCCAGGGGCCCGGCTGCCCCCTGTGACCCCCTCCTTCTGGCGCTACAAGCTCCCTCCTGCGCTCTAGTAATGCAGAGCGCTGGGAGATGACATCATCTCCCAGCGCTCTGCATTACAGAAGAGGACAGCGCCGGAGCAAGTCGCACCAGCCAGCCTCTCCTGCCACTTCACTGGACCACCAGGGACTGGCAGGTAGGAAATGGAGGCATTGTGGAGGGCCCGGAGCCAATGTGTTCGGGGGTTGGGGGGGCCCATGGCATTTCTTGCACCAGGGCCCGGACGGTTCTAGTTACGCCTCTGGTCATAAATATGTTAGATCTTCGGCTGTTGGGGACTACAACTCCAACTATCTCCAACCATCCTTCCCTAGATGGTTGTCTAATCAGGCTTTGATGATTCACTGAAAGAGATGCCATTATGGATTCAACAAATGAGCATATGAGCAGGTAACAGACAAAAAAAAAGGTAAAAAAAGGTAAAATGAGTAGGCTGACCATATGTATCGTTTTAAAAGGGACAGTACCTTTTTTTCATATTTCCAGACTGTCCCGTCTTTTTAATATAAATATAAATTAATATAACATATATATAGTAAGTTATATAGTATATCTAGTTTTTAATATTTTTTGTAAAAAACTGAACGCGGCTTGTTTATTTCTCATAAGATAAAATAAATCAGAACTTCCTTTTATCACACTAGTGGTTTTACTGTACACATTGATTACAATCGACTCGAGTGACTCATAACTGTCTATGACTCGAGTCCATGGTAAATTACCATAGAGTCCCTTAGACAGTGATATGACGACAAGTCATAAGACTCTATGGTAATCAACTCGTACAGTAAACACAGTAAAACCACTCGTGTGAGTGATGAAGAGAGAAAGTTCCGATGTACTTCAGGGGCAGGCTTTTTGGCCAGAGAAAGAACACCGCTAGTAAGAGACGGAGCAAACGAGTTATCACTGCTTGCAGCTTACTACGATCGGACTCGGAGTGATGGAGTCCCACTGTCCGTCTGTCCCACACCCTGTCCCGTTTTTATCTCAAGGAAATATGGTCAGCCTAAAAATGAGAAGCAGCAACCTGTCACTGAATACAGGTCCCTTTACCATGTCAAACTCAGGTTATCCAAAACTGAACTGACCCCCTCCTTCTTGTGCTTTCTCCACACCCTCACTCTCCCTTACAGTTAACAGCTCCACCATTAAATCTACCTTACAGGTTTGCTGTCTGGAGTTATCTTTGAATTTGCTCTTTCCTTCATTCCCCACATTCACCCCCTCCCAATGTATTACCATCTCCAGCTACAAAGACATTGATCAGATTGACTTCTTCCATACCCACAATGCCACCAAGACTGTAAGTAACTCACTAATCATTTCTTATAGTGATTATTGTAACCTTATTTGACTCCCATTTACTTGCCTCTCTCCTCCTCATTCTTTCCAAAATGCTGCTACCAGACGTATCTACCTAAATGAGAATCCTCAGGACCATCCCTCTTTCCAAGTCCCTGTATGGGACTCTTATAACCTTATCTCATGTACATCTACAAGTCTTCTCCCAAGCTGCACCCCAGCAATGGAAATCATTATCACTCCACATCAGAGAGTTTCAAGTGCCCCTTGAAAATACATGTCTTCATACAAGTCTATTTCCAGACTCCTTAGTTCAGCTTAGTGCATCTCCCCGCTGGATCCCAAACTCCTGCCACTGAATAAGAAGCCTTCAGTGGGGGTGGGGGAAAAGCTTCTATTGTTTTCTCTCTTTTTCCTAATCATTTTTCCTGCTGTCTCATTAATCTAGATTATAATATTCAGCTCACTGTCTCCCATAATTTACCCTATTGACCCCTTAATATATTCGCTGGGGGATGCCCTCTCCTGCCTTATACATAATAGGATTATCTTCCTCTAAAACACACATTCCTCTGAGAACAAAAGTGTACAACGGACAGTGATACATTTAAAGGGTCAGTCTGTTCCAGGACACTGGAACACTAATGACAGCGGCAGATTAACTGCTCGGGTCCTGGATATATCTCCAGTGCATTACAAAGCAATGCACTGGAAATGTTTCTAGCAACCAAGGGTTAAATTGGTCATTCCCTTATGGGATCAGAGTGTATACTAATTGCAATAACTGTTTATGTGGTCTGTCATTGTTATAATTGTAAGGGAGATACAAAAATAAGTGGCTGTTAAAGAATAGTAACACTTAAAATGTACAAAATAAATATATAGTAGGGTTTATCTTTCTGAGTAAAAGCGTATTGCAGTTCATATTTGAATTTTCTGGTGCAATATCACAATCACCTGAAATGGTACAGGAGCACAGTTACTGTCCTATAGACAGCTCTGGTCAGTTGACCATAAACCTCCATAGGCTGGTGTAGCAACAGCACCACTGTAAATCTTCAGGTCATTGAGACATTACACCTAAAAAATAAATCTGAGATGAAATTACTTATTATTACAGATATGGTTGCCTTTTAAGATTTCTTTTAACAGTCTATACTAGGACCATAATATACTTTGAGCAAGGACATTGTTAGGTACTGGCTGAATGGGCTAAAGCTCCAGGTCCCATTTTACATCCCTGGGTCTTGTTTCCAGTTTGGTACATGTAACAGTGCTAATCACCCTACCAGCATACCTGGGAACTTCATCATATTGAGCACCTAGAGAGGTCTCATGTGTTGCCGACCATGTAAATGAAGCGATTTGTATCATAAAGGGGAGTGGCTTAATTTGGTGGGCAGGGCCTGTCATCATTGTCATAAAGTTGGTGACAAGTGGGTGGAAAGCGAGAAGATCACATACAACACTGGACTCAGCAGCTCTCACTTCCACTCATAACGGGTGCAAATGTGAGTCATTAAGGTCCTCTCACGGATATCTGGTATCCTATTCAAATCTGACAACCACTTCTCCACTCCGTGTCTAACAATCTGCAACGACACAAAGATATAATGTTGCTTTGGGTGCGAGTAAAAGAGCTTCTACACAAACTCCATTTCAAGCATATATCCAAAACCCAAAAAAACTCACACAGCCATAGGTGTATAGGATGCAATGATAAAAGCAATGAAGCTTTTTGGCCGTGTCACATTTAAAAAGTTTCATGTGCCTCCGTATTTGGCCTTCAAATATTACAAGGAGAAACTTCAATCATTGAGCGGAAGACAGTAGAAGTATGTAACTTTTTAAATGTGATTACCGCAATAAAGCTTCATTGGTTTTATCATTGCATACTATATGCCTATGGTTGTGTGAGTTTTCTTTGGTTTTGCATATATGGGAAGTGGGAAGACCATTGTGGGAGGGAGGAGAAGTGGGTGGGAAGTGATAGGAACAGGGTGGGAAGGAGGAGAAGTGGCAGGGGAGGGCTGGCGACATGTGGCCCAGGGAGCAAATACAATCAAGTGGTCGATTTCTACTATAGTTCAAGCTCACTGTCCCAGCCCATCCCTGTTTGTTAATTGTTTTTTTTTAATTGGCATAAATGTTGTGAAGTAAGATAAGTGATACAGTTGAAATGGGGCTACACTACTGATACTACAGACATTACAATTTAAAGGGGAACTCTCACCTCTATTAAAGTTTTGTTTATATCGGAGCATTCTCTTAACAATGATTACTCCTTCAGAGGAGAAGGAGGGAAAGGGGAACACCTGGGGAGAGGATGATTGACAGGCTGTGGCACAGAGCCTGTACTGAACTGACGGCTTACCTTTATAAGGTAATTTCTTGGGCAATACAGTATTAAATAAAATAAAAATAAAAAAAGCAGATTACAGATTCAGTCAAAAGGGAACATTAACATAAGAACAACTTTATTAGAGGTGAGAGTTCCCTTTTGAGTAAAGTTACACTAGTGATACTATAGAGCTTACAAGGGAAATGGGTTATGCTACTTGTGTAGCTACATTTCAGTTGTAAGCTCTGTGGTGTCACTAGTGTAGTTCTATTTACAGCAGTAAGCAGAAGATCAAGTGATGCAGTGGCCCACCAGCCCAGACAGATAACTAGACCAGGGGGCAATTGTCCCCCTGCCTGCAGGCCAGCTGTTCCCTGTTCTCTGGGACGTTTGATAAGAAGGGAGCCCGGTATGCGCTTATTTTAGTGAATTGCACTGCATGTGTATATGTTTCACACACACATTAGTTTGTTCTGTTGGAGTGAAGACAAGAATATGTGAGCCCTTAGAAATAATTCATTTTTATGTAACATTTTTATGCCTTTTTCCAACTTGTCACAGCTCTAAAAATGAGACTTGTATACATTATTAACAGTGACACAAGGAGCTAATTCACACCGGTTAACCTTGTGTTTTATAAACAAGTCTGCAGCTCCTACGAGCTGGAAAAATAGGAAAAAGATTGAAATAATTTGAAGCAACTCACACACACAACCCACAGTATTTCCGTTTCCCCTGCAGTCAGCAATAATATCAATTTATACATTCCCAGAAACTCTACCCACTGACTTCCTTATAAACCTTCTGTCCCACTGACTGTCCAGGAAATACCTTCTTGTTAGATATCCCACTTTCCCTTATTCATCCTGAGGTCACATTTAAATCCCCCAGCTCTTTACTATACAAGTTAAAGGGCTACATGTACAAAAAAGGGACTAATCCTGGTGTAAACCAATTACAACATAGTGGATAAACAAACATTACAGAATTTCCCATTAATTTAACCCTTTGAGTGCCAGAGGAGTACAGAACGCATTACTTTGCAATGTGTTCCGTACTCCTCTGGCACTCTCATGGTGGACAACCAAAGAACTTCCAGCTGCTGCCAGACTACAACTCCCATCATTCCCCACCAACCAAACGGCTGCCAGGGAATGATGGGAGTTGTGGTCGGAGAGCAGCTGCAGGGCCTTCCGTTGCCCATCCCTGTTTTGGCCTCTTGAGGATTAGAGGGGGTGTGCAATAAACTGTATTTGTCCCCCTATGGGTGAGCTGGTTTGCTCCAGTATTGCTCTACTATTTGTCTTTGTGCATATAGCACTTTTTATGACGGTGCTGTGTTTAACCCCTTGAGTGCCAGAGGGGATATCGCTAACTAAAGTTAGACAGGGTGTATTATTCATAAATAATATACATAAGTACTACTTTATGGGAGGGGTGAAAGATTCATGGAACAGCTTCCCAGCGATGGTGGTAAGGAGTAACAATGTTTGGGAATTCAGCAATGCCTGGGAGAGACATATATATAGCCTATGAAGTATGTAGGAGTGTGTACTTGAATTAGGCATGGAAATAGGCAGACTGGATGGACCAGATGATTCTTTTTCATAGTCAAAATCTATGTTTCGATATCTGCACGTGCCCTGAAACAATAGTACAATCTGCTACAGAAAGTGTGCACCTAGATAGACAAGACATCTATGGACTTAAAGGGATAGTAATACTTCGTTTTAACTTTATTTTATTTTGTAGGCATTAAAAAACATGAAGAATGATATAAGTCTTATCTCTCAAACCTTTATGGTTTATGAGATATTCACAAGCAAAGTTCCCCCTCCCGCCCCTTTTACCTAATGTAAGCCATCTCTTCTCAGATGTGAATCTGGTTGTAAGACCAGACAGATAACAGAAGGGGACACTCTTATTCCTATGAAAACAATGAAATCCCTGCCCCCCTTTACAAGCTTTTCAGGTTTTTCCCTTATCTTAATTGAAGATTGTCCCTCTCTGCAGTCTACCTGGGCACCTCCCTTCTGCTGTGGCTGAACAGTGTGACATCAGTAAAAGGGGCGGGAGCGGGACACTTTGTCATTGAATTACTCTGGAACTACAACTCTGACAGAATTGAATTAACACTCTCCAAAGTCCAAATACTATGATGATTAATTAGAGTTGCTTTTATTATGAAACATTACTATCCCTTTAAATCACCAGGTTTCCTTAGCCAAGGTACCTACATTAGATGTCTTAGTACCTTCCATGTCCTCACCCTCACTCCTCATGACTACACCTAATCCACTGTTGGCATAGAAAATACCCTTTGACACCTGGTTATTTCCTTGACAGTTAGTCCTCCAGTTCATTGCATCTAAGCATCCAAGGGGTTAAATAATGACCCACAAAGTCTTCTGTAGACTGGTAAATAAACCAGCCATTATAAGCAGTGAATGGATGACTGTTGCATTGCATTGTTATTACTATGTACTCATCCACAGATTAGAATGTGGGCATGACCAGCGCTGTTAAGGAGCCCCTCAAAATGTGACACCCTAGACGATGGCTGTCCGTTTAATGGGAAATGCAGGCCTGCCAACAAGGCATACTGCACTAAACGCATGTTTCTCTTCCCCTTCCTCAGTATGTTAAGCAAGTCTGGTTGTCTCCTGACTTCTGATTATATATGTAAATGTGAGTCATGCTCATATGCTATTCAGTAATTATTTCCTGATGATGTATTCATTAAAGGAGTTGTATGCCTGTGGTGTAAGACTGTATAATACACATTGTTATACTCTGTTATTTTGTCCCATCTCAGATGGAAATGTCATTGAATAACACAGCATTCTTTATTTTTACATTGCTATCTATCTATCTATCTATCTATCTATCTATCTATCTATCTATCTATCTATCTATCTATTTATCAATCTATCTATCTATCTATGTATCACTAAAATAAAGGTGAAACCTGAGCTCTCATGACATCCATAAACCTTCCCTGAGGCTTTATCTTCAAATCTCACCTGAAAAATCAGTTATCCCGGCTCAACCGGCAGGATGCTGATCTGAAAAAAGTTGTCATCAGCACACCCACCGAGCAGTTCAGTCTTGGTACATAGACAGGCAGATCTTCCCAGATCATCTATGTTCCATTTACTGTGTTAGCATGCTGAAGGTGATGCTGCTGGTCTGTCTGCATGTACCTCAAGAGATAGTCTAATCTTGAGGCAGATGTTAGAGCTTCAAGAAAACTACAAAGTTCCCTGTGTGTCTCTGATAGGCTGAGCGACCTGAGAATGGAAAGAGAGGTCTACCCTTTGGAGGAAGTGGAGAAGTCTCTTTTGCTGTATCTTATTGTTGTGAAATGCCCTTAGTACAGGTTCTGTATAGACTTCCATTGTGCCCACACCATCTACGTTATTAATTGTGGGGCTTTTACCAAGTTCAGGAAGATAGGGTAAATAGTTTCTTCCCAGTGAGCTTCTGTGGTGAATTTGCTTGTTTGTATAAACAAGTATCAAATGGACTTAGGGGGACAATGGAATGACTCAGGTGGGGCACTGTCACGAAAGACCCTGTGTCTACAAAAGACCACTTGCTAACAATATTTTTATGTTGATGATGATTCTTGGTCTGTTTCATATGAAATATTGTGGGATTGTCTTTACAGGTTTTCTGTATTATGTTATTGTGTTGTATTATATATGTATGTATGTATGTATGTATTGTTTTGTTTGTAGTGGCCGGGCTGGTTCAGCCTAATGGCTGAGCCAAAAGCTTGCTCACTGTTAACAATTAAAGGGATAGTAATGTTTCACAAAAAAGCAGCTCCAGTTAATCTTCATAGTATTTGGGCCATGGAGAGTGTTATTTCATTACTTTCAGAGTTGTAGTTCAAGAGTAATTGAATGATAAAGTATCCCCCTCCCACCCCTTTTTTCCTAGTGTAAGCAACCTCCCCTCAGATGTGGAATCTGGTCCCTTGAGCAGACAGGTCGCAGCAAGGGACAATCTTCTTACTGTGAGCATAAGGAAAACCCTGCCCCTCTTGACAGGTTTTTCAGGTTTTGTCCCTCTCTGAGATCTATCTGGACAGTCTTGCTGCTCTGACGTTATCATTCAATTACTTTTGAACTACAACTCGGACAGAATTGAAATAACACTCTCCATGGCTCAAATACTATGATGATTAATTGGAGCTACTTTTATTGTGAAACATCACTAACAGGTAACGATGAATGGCACTACAAGGGATCCTCCAGCAAGCTGGGGAGGTGGAAGTGTATGCTCTTAGCTGTGTAAAAATGTAGGATCTGTACCACAGCTATGGGACTTCAGTATCTTTAGTCTGTCCTCTCTGTCTGTCCCTGAAGGTGGACATATACTTAGGCAGTGCTCCAAACCCCCACATGACTTAAATGTGCAAAGTACCTTATGTTTGAATAGGGAAACCAGCTGTACCTTAGGGAACTAGAAATTGCCCAAATTCATATTGATTTAAATTGGGATTTTAATGTTGAACTGTACCATAGTAATGAGTGACTTTGCTTAACAGATTGAGTTACCTATGTAAGTGCCCACCATACAGTAGTCAGGTTTATCAGTCTTTACAGGTTTTGCATTATATCTACAGGTTCCTTTATATAGTGATCTCTATTGAAGTCTTCCTCTATGTCATACCTCCTCACAACAAACAACGGGCTTCAACAGTACTGAGTGAATTGTAAGGGAAACCAGCCTTTACCAGAATGTAAACTTAAACAATTAGCAGTTGACTGCAACAGGGAGAAAATGCACAAAAACTGAATGGATATACTTGACTGATATGTGAATAATGCCCAGAGCTGAATTCCCCAATAGGCAGAGTAGGCGGCTGCCTAGAGCTCCAGATTTGAGGGGCAGTGCCTCAGTTGTGCTGGCCACACCCACATACAGAATTGTGGGCATGTCCAGAGCAATGCCGATGTCCTTTGCATC
Source organism: Rhinophrynus dorsalis (assembly GCA_037306005.1). Taxonomy (NCBI): domain Eukaryota; kingdom Metazoa; phylum Chordata; class Amphibia; order Anura; family Rhinophrynidae; genus Rhinophrynus; species Rhinophrynus dorsalis. The sequence goes on from CM074721.1 coordinate 496,328,743, forward strand.
TATTTTATACCCCTTTATAGGCTACTAGTGTAAAAGCCCATGTATACGGGCCAAAGTGCGTGTGTCAGGCCGCCCGCCGTACCCACTGTCTAACCTGCCGCCGAGCACACACCATTGCGGACAGACGGCTCCCACCTCCCGGCCGCCCACCATGGCAGCCGCCTCCCAATGTTCCCTGCTGTGGGACGATGCCTGCTCGGCACTCCACAGGAGACGCTCTCAAAGCGCACACCTCCAGCCTCCATTGCATGCGCGTCATGTTGGTAGTGCTAGAGACTTCTGGGTGACGCTGTGGCAATGCGGAACTCGGCTCCACCCCCTATGGCCTCAACACGCCCAAAGCCCATCCCATAAAAGCCCAGAGCTTTCACAGAACATTGCTCAGTTATTCTGTAGCGTTCAGTCGCCTTTTGTTTGTTCCTCCTCTCAGCTGACCTCAGGTTTGACCCTTGGCTTTCCTTCCCACCCTCCTGTTTCTTTGACACCCTGTCTGGCTTGACTCCCTGGATACCACTGCTCTCTGGTATCCCGACCTCGGCTTGTCTCCCTGGACTCTGCTGCTCTCTGGTATCCCGATCTCGGCTTGTCTCCCTGGACTCTGCTGCTCTCTGGTATCCTGACCCCGGCTTGGCTCAACTGACCCTCTCCTGCCTACCTGTTGCCCATGCTAGCAGTTTACTTCAGGAAGGGGTCTGTAGTCTGGTTCAGCCCTCTCCCTGTGTGCTGCTTCAGCAAGAGTGACAACTTTGCTTTTGGGTTCCTGTCTCTGAAAGTGAGTACGCTCCTTGCTATGTCCCCTGACAGTGTGACAGCATGTACCAACGGCTTCCTGCATTCGGGAAGTCTCTACTGCGCATGTCTGGCCTGCAATGTCTACTGAGCATGACTGCATCTCTGGCCTGTGTTCATTGCATTTGGGCAGTCTCTACTGCACATGACTGCATCGGACAAACATACATCTGGTGGGTTATATAGGATTAGTCAACCCCTTGGATGCTAGAGAGATCTCCAATGCATTGCGGAGCAATTTGTTGGAGTTCTCCTTAGCAACTAAGGGGTTAAAGCTGTTTTTGTTCTTGCTTGTTATAGGCCAAGGGTAGTTGTACCAGGAAACAGAAGATGGGACTGGGAGTGGGGTCATGTGAAGATGGGGGTGTGGCCATAGGTGGAGCAAAAGGCACCCAGAATGCCTGGGATGAAAATCAGGTTCTGATAATGCCTATGCAAATCATTCTGTTACACAAAACAAGTCACATATTCATAGACTATACTTCCCCTTTAACCTTTTGAATGCCAAAGAGGTCTCTAACTTGCAGCCACTCTAGCATTCAGTGGGTTAAAAGCCAATTTAAATTAATGAGGAAGGTTTGTTTGCCACTATGGAGCAGCTTTCTTGATCCAGAATTTCTCAATTTCTATTTAATATATTGGTCTCATTGTATTTCAGGTTTTTTTCTAGCTTTTGCACAAACGGATGATGATATCTGTGCTGTGTGGATGAGCTCTTTCACTTTATTGCAGTTCCTGTGCATATTAGAAAGTGGGGAATAGCACATTAACTGAAGAGCCATATGGTAAGATAGCTGCTGTTCAGCTAAGGCTCATTAAACTCCCAACAGCAGCCATATTTTAAAAGGGCCCAGCAGAATTATTGTGTACAATTCCCAGAGACACTAAACTAGAAGATTTTGTGGTGAATCTGTGCCATAAGATACATTTTTTTTATGAATACAAAATTTGTAATTAGACAATAATCCTTTGACTGCCAGAATGCAATGCGTTGGATACCTCTCTGGCACTCAAAGGGTTAACCCATTCATAGGCAGCAATTTCACCCCAAAGATAAATACGCAGTCCTCTAGGCATTACATGTGTCATGTATTAGGCTTAAACTCTGGGTTAATATTTTCCTTGTGGGCAGGAGATAGAATGCCATATGTACAAAGTAAAACTAGAGCAATTCTGAGGCAAGAAAACTGAACCGTGGAAGACACATAAAAAGTTATTGAATGCTAAAGAATATATGTCCTAATAATTCCATATTCTGTGGGACCTTCATGATTTTGGGGGCTGGGTCCTGCCATCGCACACTACTCAATATTCAGCTTCTCCCAGGTCCACATGTGTATGAGAGGAGAAGCACATAGGGATCAAGACACAATAGACTCCATAACAAGACTCATAAATATGTTTTACCTCCTGCACAGCTTTCTTTCGAGCTGCCATTACCTGTCTGTATCACACACACTGTATGATATCATATTCCAGTCACACATAACAGGATGAGTAATTAGAATCTCACATTACGAAATGCATTCTGAGGTATTACAAGAGCTCTAGATGTAGGGAAGCAGATCCTAAGATACTTCTCCTGTAATGTGATTGTCAGGGTCCCATTTACATCCCAGGTGCCCCTAGGCAAGGCACTCTAGGCACCCACAGCCACCCCCCCACTACTTACATGATCCTACCCCTAGTCTCATCTAATGGTTCCTGGCTCATAAAATACCCATGGCCCACAACAACCAAGGACAAAAAAAAAATCTTTAACCCCTTGGTTGTGAGAGAGATCTCCATTGCAATGCTAAGATCTCTCTAGCCTCCATGTAAAACTGATGTAGGGACACTGAGAATTATCTGGCCACACCCACAATTCAAGATTTGGAACTCTAGGCAGTTTGTGATATGACAGACCCACAGCGTGTACATCTGAACAAGCTGAACTAAAGGTAGAAAATATACAACAATAAACAGAGCCCAGTATGGATGGATGGATGGAAACCACATCAGTATCAAACAGGGACTCCAGAAATTACTCATCTCCCCTGTGATTATCTGGGCTCTGTCAGTGGTTCTGGTTTGTCCATAAAATCTTCAAGTTCAAGATTCTCTTCAAAATATGGTGTTCTCCATGGTACCATTCCCCCCAAGCCCTCTCTGAACCCCTGGCACTTGTTTGCCTACTTAATTCATGTACCTTTTCCTACCCATTGCCTATAGTGTCCCCTTTTTGCCCCATATACCCCTCTCCTATCTTTGAGCCTCTATCTCCCTCTTTTGTATATATATCTAATCCCTGTTCTCCACTTTTCATTTGTGTTCCCCTCTTTCACCATGCACCTCTTTTGCCTCATAATCCCCTCTTTTTCCATGTGCCTCTCTGTTGCCCTCCTTCTTGCACATCCCTATATTAACCCCTATATTAACCCCTCATGTGTATAGCTTTGTTGCACACTGATTTACAAAACCTTGGCTCCCTGGGTATGATTGTGAGCATCTTACCATGAGATAAGTTCAGATGTTGATTGCTGGTTTTTTACAATCAATAGTGAAACTGACTCTGAGATCACAATCTATATGAGAACTGACACAGAGTTTACACTGTAATTCAAGCAGGTCAGCTCTAGAGACAGAGAGTTAGTTCTACTTTTGACTGAAAGCTGTTTGATTTAACCTGTGTGAACTGTACATTCTGGTCTGTTTTTTTGTATTCAGTTCCAGTGATACAGAACCATCATAGTTCTCAATTTACAGAGTAGATCAACAGGAGGACCAATTCATACACAGATTGAATCAAAAGACGCCAATCAACTGTCGGTTACAAGCTCTGGGACTTAGACTGTAATTTTTGTAAGCATCGTAAGTCTGTTCTACTGTTTAAGAACTCTGTGATTGGGTCTGTTTCTAGATGTAATTTCTAATCAAGGGCATTCGCCTGTGTCTCTAATAGTTTATCTCATAGACTGCAAGCTCCATGATTCAGTCTATATTTGCATTATACACTTGGAGATTCAGTTATCATATTGATTGTAATGTACATGATTTAGTCTGTATTTGTACTGTAAACTTTGTGGGTCAGTTCTCATATAGATACAAGGTATGTGACTACAAACCTTGTGGGGCAGTTCTGCTATAGACTGCAAGTTATAGGGTTCAGAATGTATTTGTATTGTGAACTGTGAAGGTCAGTTCTCCTATAAATTGCAATCTTATTAATAGACAGACTTTTAGAAAAAACTCTCCTGCGCCGGAGAATCAGCCACTGCCCCAGAGCTAAATCCGGAGTCTCCAGGGCAAAACCTGAGAGATCCCAGTTATGTTTATCACCAATTTATCACCGCTTAGTGAATCTTCCCCTGGAGTAAGTCTGAGACAAACCATCTGCACACAGGGGACACATCTAAGGCCTCCAAAGGTCCATTGTCTTTGAATGTTTTTAATACTATTTAAGTCAATGGAAATGTTTATTTTCCTCCTATGCAGTTGGTTTGCCCCATAATTATTCCAGTTTGGTTTGGCCCCAGGTCTGTACTGAATTGTGGACTCTGAGGGTATGTTCCCTTATTGATTGCCTGCAATGAAATGAATTTCCCTGTTGATTGAAGCTAGATTCACTAATAATAAAGATAATTTTTACAGTCATGCGTTGAGCATTAATAAAATCAATTCTCTCATCAGTGTGCGACTCACTCATGAGTGGCACACTAATCCAACTCTGCCAAAGGTCTCAGGAAGTTCAGATGTTGGAAGGTTTTCTAAAAAGATCTACATCACATGTGCTGGGGACCTCCCAGACATCCAAAGATTAAAGTTTCAATGTTACGGATTTCAAATAAAGAGTTCCACTACAGGAGAATGTCTGACCCACTGTGGATCAGTCTCAGATGCAGTTGATGCTAGTTAGTACTGGTATCTAAATACAAATTGATAAGACTAAAATCTTGGGTGAACGTTACTTCTTGAACAAATGCACAAGGGAATTAGAATATTCTGTTCATAGTAAGGTAAATGTGTGGGGGGTTATTTTTAGGAAGTGATGGTTCTCCTTTAAAGGAATAGTAATGTTTCGAAATAAAAGCAGCTCCACTTAATCTTCATAGCATTTTGTTCATGCAGAGGTTATTTCAATACTGTCGGAGATGTAGTTCAAGAGTAAATGAATGATAAAGTATCCTCCTCCTGACTCTTTTACTCAGAGCAGCAAGGTGGTATCCAGGTGGATCTCAAAGAGGGACAATGTTCACTTAGCATAAGGGAAAAACCTGAAATACCAGTCAAGGGGGCAGGGTTTTAATTGTTCTCACAGTAAGAAGATTGTCCCTTGCTGTGAGCTGTCCCAGGACCATATTCCACATCTGAGGGGAGGCGGATTACATTAGGTAAAAGGGGAGGGAGGGGGATATTTTATCATTCAATTACTATTGAACTACAACTCTGACAGTATTGAGATAACACTCTCCATGGCCCAAATACTATGAAGATTAATTGGAGCTGCTTTTATTTTGAAAAATTACTATCCCTTTAAACTTATTTAATATCAGGAGATGTTAATAGTAATACTTAAAATGTAAAAAAATATATGTTGTAGGGTTTATTCCCCTGAGAAAAACAAGGGTACTCCCACTGCTGAAAGGTGTTTTATTCAAAAGTTATTACAGCACAAAGCTGAATTTTTTAGGTGCAATATCACAGTGGCCTGAAATTGTACAGTGGCGCTGTTGCTACACCATCCTATGGACAGCTCTGGTCCCGGGACCATAAATCTCCATAGGATGGTGTAGCAACAGCGCCACTGTACAATTTCAGGCCACTGTGATATTGCACCTAAAAAAATTCGACTTTGAGCTGTAATAATATTTGAATAAAACTCCTTTCATCAGTGGGAGTACCCTTGTTTTACTCAGGGGGATAAACACTACAACATATTTTTTTTTACATTTCAAGTATTACTATCGTTTTAACACTGGCCACTGGCATTGTCTGATTGCTCACTTTCATGTTCAGCCAGTGAGAACATAACTGCTCATTTCTTATCATTAAACCTCTCTATTGACATATTGCAGTCAAACTCTCTGATGGATATCTGGAAACCTGAACTGATGCACTATGATCAAGGTATCTAGTTGGGCTAACGAGGGGAAACGACTGGTTGGAGAGCATAGTTTTTAGGTTCCTTCTTGACTTATTGAAACCTCTTTCTGTAGCTAAACAAATTACTTAGAGCAACACTAAAGTATTTTATTTACACAGACTAATTTATAAACACATATACTGACATTTAAACAAACATTAATGCGAGTATTATTACTGTGGAGCAAAGTGATACATTTATATATACACCACACAGTCTGATTTCCTAAAAAGAGGGACACAAGTTAGGAAAGAGGGACATAGGGATTTGTATCTAACAGTACCCCCCAAAAAAGGTACACTTTGGCGATATGAATGACCATTCATACTTTTTATGCAGGCCATTTTAAAAAATGCACAAAATGAGCACAAATCAGCAAAGGAAAACCAGTAAGAAATGTCTTTTTTTTCTTCACTTTTTTAATTATTATCGAACTAAATGATGGGTTATACATAAAATATGGCATCAAAAGAAAGGTTTATTTATCCTTAAAAAGGTATATAAATGTGTGGGTATACTAAAGTAAATGGAGGGAAAATGTTGAACAAAGACATACTAAAAGGACAAAAGTGATCTTGTACTCTAGTATAAAAAGTATTTGTCACCAAGGGTTAATGTGAGCTTTATTGCCATGGAGAAATGTGATACACTTTTATACACACTACACATTGTGATGTCCTAAAAAGAGGGACACCAGGGTAGGAAAGAGAGACACTTGGGAAGTAAGCTTTCACAGGACACATGATCATACGTGGGAATGCTTCAGATCTGCCCCAGAGACTCCAGATTTTAGTATTAACCCCTTAGTGACAGACGACTTACCTGGTAAGTCCAGGAAGTCATTTGCTATAATGTAAAAAATAAAACCCTATCTTTAAGGGGTTAATTATTGGGTCTCAGGGACAGAGGCCCATTCTCTGGCAGTGCTGAGTTTCCTGTGAAACTCTCCCCACTTCTCCTCCTTTTGACCCTTTTTGCCCACTTCATGCCCACTTCTCCTCCTTCTCACCCTGTTCTGCCTATTTCCTGCCCACATCTCCTCCTTCTCCCCCTGTCCACTTCCCCTCCTCACCCTGTTCCACCCACTTCCTGCCCACTTCTCCTCATTCCCATACTGTTCTTCCCATTTACTGCCCACTGCTCCTCCTTCTCCCCCTTTCCTGTCTGCTTCTTCTCCTCACTCTGTTCCACCCACTTCCTGCCCACTTCTCCTCATTCCCATACTGTTCTGTCCATTTCTGCTCACTGCTCCTCCTTCTCCCCCTTTCCTGTCTGCTTCTTCTCCTCACTCTGTTCCACCCACTTCCTGCCCACTTCTCCTCATTCCCATCCTGTTCTGCCCACTTACCACCCACTTCTCCCCCTTTCCAGTCCACTTCTTCTCCTCCTCACCCTGTTCCATTCACTTCCTGCCCACTTCTCCTCACTCCCATCTTGTTCCGCCCACTTCCTGCACGCTTCCACAGCACGATGGCTAGCCCTGCGCACCTGCTTAAGCCCCACTGTTTTATGACGTCAATCACGTAATTAAAATATGCCGTTTGCAGCTCGTGAGCCCTCATCAGGTCTCCACAGGATGAAGTTCCCAGGGATATTCCTTTTTTAGGAGAGACAGAGTAAATACATTTACATACTACACAACTACAGAAACTGGGGTAGGAAAGAGGTACAGAAGGACAGAGGGATATTTAGGAGCTATGGTGTACATGGTAATCGTAACCCTTTAAATACCAGAGGGCTGTGCAACACATTACTTATTAGCAATGTTTTGCATATCCCTCCAGCTCTTAAAAGGTTAAGTTCATGCACTCTGCCTGCTTCAATTTGAAAAACTGCCAACCACTGACATGTCCGCCTCCATGTATAGGACATCTAATTGATGGAAGAGGTCATTTTGTCGGCACATTGCAATATTCATAGGAGCCATTAGGATTTTCTGGCCATAGTAAGGAAAATGTGGAGTTATGATTATGCTTTAAGATTAATCCCCACTGTTCTAATACTCCAAAAGGCCTTTCTCTAAACTGTGACCATTTAAGGATAATATTGCAATTGCACAAGACTGTTATGTTAGTAGCGTCCAATTGTTCAGCAGAAAGCATGAATGTAAACCTTCACCAGACATATGTAATACTAGATTTTAGCACCCTGGTAACAAATAGACAATGATTTCAGATTCTAGCGTGGAGCGCATAGGGTATTTCATTTTAGGTGTTTGTATTCCTTTAACATCTTCATAAAAAATAAAAAGGTTATAATGATCAATAAAATACCCCTTTCTGTTTAATACCATAAGCACAGTATGGTTATTGTTGCTGTTAGCAGCAAAATGTGACTTCCAAGCTGTTAATAGACTGATTCCCATCATATTTAGACATTCAATGGCCAGTTGAGGATAATGGGAATTGTAATTCAACCACAGATCAGAAACTTTGGTGCGTAGTGCAGAGTATGTTAAATTAATTGCAAAGCACTGTATTCCACTCAAGGTCAAAGGGTTAAAATATAAATTATGATTGTGTCAGCAGACTTTCACCTCTCTCTCCTCGGGGCACTTGTCCTGAGGGACATTATAATAGATGTGTGATAGTGCAGAGGTTAAATCTAGTCTCCTGGCTCAGGTTCTGAATCATGCAGCAGTTCCAGAACAGTGACTAAGTGATTTGATTGGTCGGTAGGCTCAGCAGCCACCAGCCAATCAGAACAACCATAATCTACAGAACTATAAACAGTGTTCTAGAAAACTCTGTAGTGCAAGATGGAGTGCATGGAGGGAGGTAACAGCTCCATAAATTCTGATACAACTCAATATTTGTCATTATAACACCCTAAAATGCAGTTCTGTACTGGGCAACATTGTATGGAGAGTATGTAATACACAGTTGAAAGTGCAAGGGAAATTTCTTCTGACCAAGAACAAAAAACAGTTAAGCGGCTCCCAAGAAGTATAACCATCCTATATAATAATTCGCTAATGTATGTTTGTCAGAAGCTGTCATGCGCAGTACAGACGTCTGCGCGTGCTGCAGTCATGCGCAGTACAGACTGCCTGCGCCGTGGCTGCTAACGGAGAGGGGCGCTCCGAATTCAGACCGAAGTCCTCTCTGCGCACAGAAGTGCGCAGAGAGGACTATGGTCTGAATTCGGAGCTCCCCGCTCCGTTATCAGCCGCGGCACAGGCAGTCTGTACTGCGTATGACTGCACCATGGCCATTGCAGAGTGGCACTGTACACTAATGTGGAAGCCCAGGGCTCCTCATGCCCTTCATGTCTGAAATGAGCAAATAATAAAGGCTGCACTATCAATCAAACAGTGTTATCACAGGTGACGTAAATGAAAACAATAATCTTTATTTGCATGTACTAAAAACAATGAGACATCAAACAGGTAGTACTCACAAAACCCAGGTCTGCCGATCTCAACACTCCATTTTACATCAACGCGTTTCGTGTTCACAATGCTTATTCATTATTAAAAAGCAGTCCTACACCTGACAATATGTTACAGTTGAACTGTGTCATAAACACAGATGAAAATGTGAGGAATCATTTTTATCTAGCAGGGATAGTCAATCTTTGTACCTACAGCTGTTGAGAAGTACAGCGTCCATGGTTGGGGAGCCACATATTGACTATTCCTGTTCTATATGTGTAGGGTTGCCACCTTTTCTTCAAAAAAATACCGGCCATGGCATTCCCTCTATAGACTTAACATTGGACAGAAGCCAATTTTTTACCGGCCTGCCGGTAAAATACCGGCTGGGTGGCAACGCTATATATGTGTAGAAAACCAGGTGAGCCATAGATAACAACGTAAAACTCCCTAAATTCACACTGACAGTTAAGACTGTTAACTTCCTGAATGCTAGGAAGATCGCACAACTCATAGAAACCTCTCCAGCATTCAAGGTGTTAACCCTTTGAGTGCCAGAGGGGGTATGCACTCAAAGGGTTAAAATTTCCATTTAATTCAATTATGATTTATACAGGTTCTCAATGGTGAAGTGTACTTTGCCCAGAATTGTTTCCCATTTGATTTTAGACATATGGCTTGATGTTCTATTAACACTCTGAGTGCTAGAACAATATTGACAGTTATGACAGATGGCTTCAAAGCAAATAGGATATTGAGCCGGGGAACTATTTGACACACACACACCTACACTGGAAATTGCTCCAGAGGGCTTTTTTGTTGCCTTCCTCTGGATCAACAGGAGTGTTATTGGCATGGGCTGGACTTGATGGACGCATGTCTTTTTTCAGCCTTATCTACTATGTTACTATGTATGTTACTATGTATGCTAGATGGGCATCAAAGGTATTGCAAAGCAATATGCTGGGTATCCGTTTGGCACTCAAACGGTTAAAAGTAGTGAACATTCTTATAGGTGCCGATATTTAACTCCTTGGACTCCGGTTATGACTCCAAAGCTTTGCTTAGCAATGCATTGAAGACTTCTCTTTCATCCAAGGGGTTAATTTCTGCTTAGGATACTGGAAATGAATATCTTGATTTCCTTCCTCCCAACTCTGGTACTTGAAAACAGATTAAAAACCCAGATGTTTTTTTAGCGTGTATCAGTTTGACGATAATGTTATTTATCTCTCTGATCCATATTGTTTGATCAATAGTTCAGTGACAAGATAATCTGGATAATTGAAGCTTCGATTTAACATTATACAGGAAAAGCACAATGTCTAATGTGCACTAGGGGAGGGAAGTGATAGGGGGGTAAGGAATGAAATGCTGTGAATGTGTACTACCAACCAAACTTTACATTACATTGCCACTTCTATTTTAATGCTTCAATATTCTATTCGAAATCCAATTTACTTTGCTTCTTTTTCATAATCATATGAAATTATCATATATTTTCTCTGTAGAGTGTCTGCAACCTCTACAACTACTCAATAACACCTCCCCCACACTCCATGCACACATATAAATCTTTGTACTGTCCCAAGAAACTGTTTGCTCCAGGGCACCTTTCACACAGGCGACACAAACATAGTGATGCTGCATTGGTTATGTTGGTTATGTCACTCATGGCAGCAACAATTTTGCTAAAGGGATAGTAATACTTCGTTTTATCTTTATTTTATTTTGTAGGCATTAAAAAAACATGAAGAACGATATGTCTTATCTCTCAAACCTTTATGGTTTGAGAGATATTCACAAGCAAAGTTTCCACTCCCGCCCCTTTTACCTAGTGTAAGCCATCTCTTCTCAGATGTGGAATGCAGTCCACAGACCAGACAGATAACAGCAGGGGACAATCTTCTTCCTATGAAAACAATGAAGGCCCTTCGCCCCTTGACAAGTTTTTCAGGTTTTACCCTTATCTTAATTGAAGATTGTCCCTCTCTGCAGTCTACCTGGGCATCTCCCTTCTGATCTGGCTGAACAGTGTTACATCAGTAAAAGGGGCGGGAGGGGGATATTTTGTCATTGAATTACTCTTGAACTAAAACTCTGACAGTATTGAAATAGCACTCTCCAAAGTCCAAATACTATGATGAATAATTAGAGCTGCTTTTATTATGAAACATTACTATCCCTTTAACTGTGTTATTTCCCCAGTGAAAGGGATAGTGATGCTTTGTTTCAGGTCATATTCTATTAGTGAATAAATATAAGAGGAGTAAATTAAGTACAATCAGGCTTAACAAACTGTTTGGTATGTAAATGAGAAATAAGAAGCAGGCTTTTAAATTATGTCATATGGGTCAAATCCATCACTGAAAAATATAAAAAATACAAAAGAATCTGCAAACAAACATTTAGATTAGCGAAACTGAAAATAAGAAAAAAAGAGTGCAAGAAAAATCCTAAACATTTCTATAAGTGTTTAACTGGCAAATGATCAAGGCTGATATAGGCCCAGTTATGTACATGGATAGAGAACTGGTTAAATTACAGAATGCAGTTAGTTTTTATAAATGAAACCTTTTCAATTTGGCCTAAAGTTGTAAGTGAAGTGCCTCAAGGTTAGGTTCTGTGCCCAATGCTTTTTAAATTGCTTAGTAATGATATTGAATATTGGATATTGAAAGTAGTATCTCAATCTTTGCTGACAGCACTAAGCCATGTAGGAAAATACACACAGAGCAGGACGATTTCCCTCTTTGGATAAACTGAGTGAATGGACAGAATGTGGTAGATGAGGTTTAATACAGATAAATGTATGGTTATACATTTGGGCTGCAGAAACAAGCATGCTACATATACAATAAATGGGAAACTACTTGGAGAATCAATGTTTGAGAAACATTAAGGAGTGCTGAGAGTCAATAGACCACAACAATGTGCAGTGTCAATCAGCTGCTGAAACAACCAATAAGGTTCTTCATGTATAAAAATGTTATTGATGCACAGGATATCACAGTTTCTCTCAGCCTGGGTCAGGGTTAGCTAGTGTGAAGTAAACATTGGAAGGCAGAGACACCCTAATGCAGAGTCTGCAAGTCGAACCACAGCCCTAGGGTCGAAAGTCTGTTTGCTTGTGCACAGGAGAAGTGATAGTCATATGATAAGCCAGGATTCGGTACACAGTTAGTTGAACAGGTATACATTAGTCCAGTGATTCTCAACTATACTCCTCGGGGCACACCAACAGTGCAGGTTTTCAGGTTGTTCCTGCTTAATCACAGGTGAGTAATTAGTGGCTCAGTCATTGTGATTGATTCACCTGTTATTAATTAGGGATATCTTGGAAACATAACCTGTTGGTGTGCCCCGAGGACTGGAGCTGAGAATCACTGCATTAGTTGATACCTTGGAGTCAAAGGAGTGGAGAGGTGCAGATAGTTGTAAGGCAAGCTGGAGGTTGATGCATGGAAGGTCAGATGCTGGAGAAAAGTGGAAGGTCGTAGGCCAGAGCTGGAGTCGGTACACAGTAAGTTGGATGATAGAATAGAAGCGGAGGGTCGGTGAGCAGAGCTGGAGTCGGTAGACAGGAAAGCACCGGAAGGTCATTGAGCAGAGCTGGAATCGATACACAGGAAGACAGATAACTGGAGCGTAGTGGGTTGTCTTTGAACAAAGCCGGAGTCAGTAAGCCAGATATCAAGAACAACAATGAGCAGACCAGGTCACAACAGGAAACAGAAGAAATCAGTTCCACAGGTACAAGGCGCTGAGTAATGACCATCCAAGGGTGAGGATAGAGGGGAAGCTCAGGTTTTAATTAGGCTGCAACAAAGTGTGGGTGCTTAGCAATCAGTGCTAGGTCCGCTTACGAACAGGAGGAGTTGGACGGATTGTGATACAGGATGGGGAAATAATTCTTAATCGGCCTCATCTAGAATATGGAATGCAGTTGTGTATGGAATACAGTCAGTTCTTAAAACATACATTGTTGAACTGGAAAAAGTACAGTGATGTGAAACACAACTGACAAAGGGACTGGAATATTTAAGTTATATAAAGAGACTAGCCAAACTGGTTTTGTATACATTAGACAAAAGATGTCTAAGAGTATACAATTATTATTTACAAATACATGTGAGGCCAATAGAAAGAGCTCACTGAGAAATTATTTACTCAAATATCTCAAAAAAACATGAGGCAATTGATTAAGACTAAAGGAAAGATGTTTTGAATAAAACATTTTTTTTTTACAGGAAGAGCAAGAAGGTTGTTGAATTCTTTGCCTCAAGAATTTGTATTTGCAGCTATGGGAGATGTCTTCAAAATGTAATGGATACATTTCAAGCTCAGTACATTTTTGAAAGTCATGATGATTGCATTCAAAGCAGATGCTGACCAGGGAAATATCCTACTGTATTTTGTTAACTCACTTAGGACTGAACTGGAAATGGCTTCAATAGGGTTTTTTTTCACCTTTCTGAGGATAAACAAGGGTGACAGGCAACGGCTGAACTTGATACACCCATGTTTTTTTTCAGCCTCATCAACTATGTGACTATGTTTATATTACCATTTTACTAGATACTGGAATGAAAACCTTCAACGAAACCTTTTAACAAATATATTTTTCACTTAATTTGTGTATTGTTACTGTCCGTGCCTTCAGATCCACAAAAATATGATTCACAGAGGCCCTTCCTTTTGCTGCAATCTGGAGCAAATATGGATAAAACAGTAAGTAGACATTTTCTGGCATCTCTTATCATTAAAAGCAACAATATTTGAGGCTGATAGCCACCACACTAGTTCTTATACACAAACCCCTGTCCTCGGGCATGCTCTCTGTCACCAATCCAGACCAAATATCCATGTCTGTATGGCTAAAAGTAACCTTTTATTAGACAGTGGCTTTTTCCAGAAAGGTCCTATACCACCTTTACCAAGTGAAACATGATATGTGATCTGTGTACATTTCCCTGGCTTCCTTTGTAACAAAATTTTTGCATAAACCAAGAAACCATTAATCTACTCTTTAATTGATCTGAACTCCTCCCTAGGCTGAGCCTTATCTTTCCTACAATCCTCTGCTCTCGCATCCACATTTCCTTAGAGAGCTTTAAACCATCAGCAAGCTTTCTTGCCAATATGCTCTTGTGTCTTTTACTGGACACATTTTCATGGGGAGATGACATAAGGCAATATATCCCCTTAACTGGATTGATTAATTTAGCATCCTCTGTATTCCAGCCATTGTCCCATGACATGTGCCCCATAGCCCACTGCTATGTTACCAAAATGTTTTAAAACATGATTCATTAATGCAAAAACCCTTTCAAAGCTCCTGACAATGAGGACTCACCCACAGAGTACTCACTGCCTCCTGATCTTCCAACTAAAAGGTCTCAGGGCTGGCTAGATGTGTCACATTCTCCAGGTTGCAGATCATGTTTGCTGACTGTAGGCAGTAGCCTGCATACTTCTTCTGCTGGGCACATGCTCACTGTTCCTGAAACAAGAGAAAATGGTGAATAGGACTCACCCAACTTCTTGCAGCCAGTACCCCTATGCCTGAATGAAGACATGAATGTGGTCAACATAAGCCCCAAAGGAGTCATAAACACCCCCTATTCAACCTCCTTCCCTTGACATTTGCCCAGCATGTACATCCCCCTCATCCACCAGAGTGCTGTTCTGCACAACTTTTGGGCCCTCAGAACATACACCATGTGCCCCAATTCCATCAGCCCATCCACCATAATTTGAGCCAATCACCCTCCCTCCCTTTTGGGTGCTCCTGTTACAACACTGTTAACCAAAGCTGATCCTTTGAGAATTCACAGATGTCTTGTGTGATCCCTCCAGGACATCCATATAAATGACATCAATGATACTGGAAGTTGAGCTGAGCATCACTTGTGGCAGTGAGCCTTGAAGAATTAGGAGAAGACCAGAACATTACCATACAGGGCTGGAGAGGCTGAGGGCATGGGGCCATTCTCTGGGCAGAAGTGGTTAGAGCAGGCACAGTGAACAGGTATTATAGCATCTATACATGAAATTTCTCTCTTTTTTCTCTTACTGACCCTGGGGAACACCTTCTCCTCTTCCCATCATTTGTGGAGGTTAGACCCACTTTCTTTGTTTAGAAATGGAACCTCTCTCCACAAGCAAAAGGAAGAAGGACAGGAGGCCCTGCACCTGAAACAATAAGTTTGCACACCTCTCTGGATTATAGAGGGTTAGATCATAGTTAGATATACCCTTAAGATCTAAACATATATAGAATATAGCAAATAGGTAATGTAACAGCCCTTTGATTTGCAGATTAACTAGTTCCAGTCTCTTTGCAAGCAAAAATTCCTTCTGTATGTTGACAGTTTTTATTTTGACCATGACAGCTAGTTCTCTACCACATTTGTGGTCAATACATCCATTGTGAAGCTCTTTGTTTGCAAATCTTTGCTTCTAGATGACCTCTTGTAACATATCAGGAATAGTGTGTGGGTATGTCAGTGTTTCAGCTCGTAACAATGATCCATTTAATCAGAGAATGTCGTAGTTTGCTGTTCCAGTAATCTGCTACACTGCTGGCACAATTGCTTTTCTCAGAAAGCACTTTCATTACAAAATCTGAACATACACTGACATTTCTCTCTCTTATTTTGTTGATTTTTCATCTATATCATACATTTTAATTCTCTGTTTCTGATTTATTACTCTCAAAAAAGAAATTTTATTCCATATGACTCATTACATATCTCTTCCTATTATGCCAAATAACCTTACCCTATAACTGCTCTTATTGCTATTGCTCCTATAACTCCTACTATTGCTCCATATAAACCCTCCCTATAATGCCTCCTATTGCTCCATATATCTCCCTATAACTCCTCCTATTGCTCCATATAACCTCTCCCTATAACTCCTCCTATTGCTCCATATAACCTCTCCCTATAACTCCTCCTATTGTTCCATATAATGCCTAACTGCTCCATAAAACCCCTCTATATGCCTTCATTGTTCCATATAACATCTCCCTATAACACCTCCTATTGCTCCATACAATTCATCCCTATAACTCCTCCTTTTACTCTATATAACCCCTCCTATTGCTCCATGTAAACCCTCCCTATTACTCCTCCTATTGCTCCATATAATCTCTCCCTATAACTCCTGCTATTGCTCCACATAGCCCCTCCCTATAACTCATGGGATTTTTCCATATAGCCCACCCCTATAACTCCTCCTATTGCTCCATATAACCCCTCCCTATGATTCCTCCCATTACTCCATATAACCCCTCCTTATAGCTCCTCCTATTGCTCCATATAACCCCTCGCTATAGCTTCTCCTATTGACCATATAACCCTTCCTTATGATTCCTCCCATTACTCCATATAACATCCCTATAACACTTCCTATTTTTCATATAACCTTTCCCTATAACTCATCCTATTACTTCATATACCTTCTTCTTGTAACTCTTACTATTTCTCCGTATAACCTCTCCCTATAACTCCTCCTATTGTTCCATATAACGTCTCCCTATAAATATAAATATTTCTTGATATAACCCCTCCTTATAATGTCTCCTATTGCTCCATATAATTTTAAATACTAACTCCTCCTATTCCTCACTATATACCATTGTATTTCTTTCTGTTCCTCTCCCTGGAACAATTGGACTACAGTAGTTGCATGGAACAGTACTTGGAGTTCTAACTTCTAGAGAGAGGTTATTAGGAGAGATAGGAGGAGTATTAGGAAGAGGTCATAACTCGTAATGATCCATAAGTGAAAAGGTGACATGGGGCAAAAGGATGAGTTATACGGAGAGGGTTAAGAAAAATAGGAATAGTTAAAGGGAGATTTCTATATGGAGCAACAGAAGGAGACTTAGACATAGGTTAGACTGAACATTGCAGTGAGTTATAGGATGCAAAGACATAGAAAAAGACATGGAGAGAGAGGTTATGACAATGTTCACTATATAGAACTGCCTCTCTAAAAGCTTACTTTTATTTTTCCATAAAGAGTGATGAGGATGATTTCTCCAGGGACATTCCTGGTGTATGGGAGATGTCTTGGGCAGATGGCACAACACTGAGAGATGACAGAGTGTGGATGAATAATCTTCTAGATTGTGACAGCTAATGCCATTTGTGGATCAATTTATGCTAATTTAAGGCATTTTTCTTTGGTTTATGGCTGTTTTCAATCAAGCAGACACAACAAAGTTATTATGAGTGAAAAAGGGCCCAGAACTGTACAGTTTCCCACCTATTCATCTTGCCTTATATACAAGTTGGGAGCAACCTCTGGTCCTCCTACTGTTGCTAGACTACAATTACCGTAATTCTCTGCTGGCCGGTCGGTGGCTGAGGATTGTGGGGGGTGTATCCCAACAACAGTGGAATGCTCACAGTTTGTCCTTCCTGCATCTGAAAACACCGATCTCTCTCAAACATTTATCTCCTCCTTCATTTTAAACAAGATGAATTGCAAATGGACTGTCACCAAGTATGGCCAATTTATAGACTTTGTAAAAAAACAAAAACAGAACAACAACAGAGCAAACATACAAAAAAAACAGGAGCTGAGCTGTGCAGTCTAAAATTATTATTTTTATTTTTTTGGGGGTAGAAAACTGACCACATTGATTGTCAGAGATCTGTACAAAACCAGGAAGACACTTGCTCAAAGTCACAGTGGTTGTGAATACAGAACTTTAGACTGCTAGATCTGGGTTAGAAAAAACATAACTTGTAGTCTTTGATAGCTGCAGTCAGAGCTCCCACATCAGTGGTAGCCAACCCTGGTCCTCAAGAGCTACAAGCAGTGCATCTTTTCGTGATATCCTTGAATCGGTGCAGATTGGCCATGTAAAGTGACTGAGCCACTAATTAGTCCACCTGTGCTCCAAGTGGGATATCTTGAAAACATGTACTGTTGGTAGCTCTTTAGGACCAGGGTTGTCTTTTCTTGGCCAGAGTCAATGAATTGCAAGACTGAAATGTTTTGCAGTTCAATTTCATTAGTTGGATCAGCCAGTTAAAATTATTAGAACAGTTGTCTTGGAAAAAAATAATTTGGAAAGATATAGATGTATATACTTGTAACTATGGTACTTATACTTGGAATTCAACATTAGATTGTTTTAATGATTTTTTTTAAAGTTAAGTAACAAAACTGATGTTAGGAGAAAATGTATTAAACAGCTCCTTCTTGACATTAGAAAGAACATGTCCACTTGTAAGATCTGAATGATCTAACATGATATTAACATTCTTTAAACAGATGGTAATACTTATGAAAAGACGTTCAATGATAGTAAAATATTTTGATGCTAAAAACGATAATTTATACTTATTATTTCTTTGGAACATGGAGCCATGGCTGGATTTCTCATTAGGCATATTAGGCAACCAAAATGTACCTAACTGCGACATTTACTAATATGGACACTTTATGGACACTAATATGGACACCTTATTTACCAGTTTATATATCCCATGTACTGGGCAGTTTATGAAACCTCTCAGACTTCAGATAATTCTCCAATGCTTTACTTTTCATCTCCATTTGCACTGGGGACCTCTCTAGCCTCCATGAGGTTAAGAGCTTTTTTGTGCTTATATATTAGAGGCTTTGGGGTATTTTCTGCACCAGTTAGTGTTGGGGTGGCATTGTGGGAGACCTAGATGTATAGCCATGGCTGAAGCTAGGGGGAACCTTGGATGTTTTATCTATCAGAGACTGGGAGAGACTGAGATGTACAGTCAAACCTATGTAGGACTTTTAGAGGATGCTCAAACTGTGCATCACCAGTCGAGAAGGGTAAAGTGGAACATCCTGTTGTACAACGCTTATGGGAACATATGTATAATATTGGCAACTTACAATGCAGGCCAAATAGAGGGAGTCATTGCAGCCCCATTAGAGGAGACAGTGCAGCATTTCTCTCAGGGACGGACTTCCCATTAGGCATAGCTGGCAGCTTCCTAGGACAGGAAGATTTGATGGATAACTTAGCCATGCTGGACACACCCATCATGCAGAGTTGTAGGAGTGACCAGTTCAATTTCACAGCTACAAGCTCAATATTTATGATTGTTGGTTTGTTTACCTGTTTACGTGTTGCTGTTATATGCAGTTTATATACTGTAAATGCTTTTTTGTTCAAGTATGTTATACATTAAGGGTATTTCTTTTTAAAGAAAATAATGGATGGAGCTGGAGTAATCTAAAAGTGTTGGTGGGGCAATGGGAAACGTGTTTGTTTTTCCTGATATTAAATCAATACAATTTTTTTTTCATGAAAAAATATATAGCATGGCTTATCCTGCTAAATAAAACAAAGGTACTCTAGGAGCTAAGAGACAGATAATTCAAAACATATTACATCTCAAACAGATTAAATGCATGTTTCTCTTGATGTCTGACTATGCTTTGGTCAACAACTGTAGGACAAAGGAACAACTTCACATAGTGATGACTCCGATTTTGATAAAATAATATTGAGACAAGTGTGAACATTAATAACTTTTGAATTAAATATCTCCCAACAGTGGGCATACTATCACGATTATCAGGAGGAAAAGCGTTCCAACTTTCTGTTTTTTTTTTCTCATGATAAGACATTACTTTAAAGTCATCTTATAGTTTATGGGAAAATGGACAACCAGATGCTTCTGCCATCAATTTCTTTGCATTTCTAGCACATAATCCATACATATCTTGTACTGCTTTTGTGAGGTACACATATTACTTTTTTGCTGCTTGATGTATCCTATTATATACTGTATTTGTAGATTATTTGTTCAGTCTTATTAGTAAAGAGCCCATTGTATTTTAAACATTTTAATACATTTATACAAGATTTCTACTTGAAAGAACCTCTGTATGTCAATACCGAACTTGTTCACCTGGAAATACACCAGACACTGAAGGAAGACCCGAACGGAGATGAGTATATGCTCTCCGTATGCTCATGTGTTAGTCTGACTGATATCAGCAGCCTAACCACTCGACGTGTGAGTAATAGTTTATCTATTTACATTTGATCCATTTCTTGTTACTGTGTTACACTATTGGCCACCTCTTCTTTTGTTTCTTTTGGAGATATCTGTGCTGCTTTTGGGGAGTGTGATTTGAGAGAGAGCAGCCAATTATTCTATCCAGTGATCCTGTGACTGGGGACACGGAGTTGTCTATTTGATGGTTTCGATATATGTAATTTACCAGACGCTACTATTTTGAGTGTGCATTTATAGGATGTATGGTGATGGTCCAAGATCCATAAAATTGATGCACACAGGGCACCCCTCTGTTTGTTGTCCCTCTTTTTCTTCTTTTTTTGTGTGAAAGTATTTTACCAGGAAGAATACACTGAGATTATCTCTCGTTTTCAAGTATGTCCTGCCGGCATTATTAATAAAGTGGGTGCCTGTATTTTTGACCTTCTGGTGGTCTACTCATTGTCTTGAGTGTATATTGGCTTTGTAACATAACAAAGCAAAACTGATATCACTATTGTTGTTTTTTTCCTTTGAAATTGGGGTCGGAACCTAATCTATGAGTCATCTCCTCTTAGGTTTCTATATGTGACATGATAGAAGACTAAAGAAGCCGGGATCCAACATGATAAAATGGCTGGCCTGTATACCCAGAATCCTTTGTGTTTCTTATACAGACTCATTTCATGCTGTTTATCACCATAGATATTAGAGAAGATTTGCAATGCTTTGGAGACCTCTAGAATCCAAGGAATTTAGTCAATGCAAACTTTATTTTAAATACAAAGATATCAAGTGACTTCCTCCTGCTGCCCGGATGATCCTCCTCTTTATATTTTTTGTTAACCCTGCAATCCTCACACCTCATTTTCTGACTGGCAATACATTTCTGCATTGGACCCAATGCTTTCCTGCTTTACAAAAAAAACAACACATGTTTTCATGGAAACACAACACGACAAAAGCCACCAGTCTTGATTAAAAATCCAGAGTTCTCTGTAAAAGGTTGGTCTACCACAAGGATTAGTCTGGCAGCCCTGGTATGTTTTCTCCGTTCCTCCCTTCTTAGAAGATCCATTGTCATGAGGAGTGCGCCAGCTGGAAACTAGAAGAAACCAGCCCTGAAAAACCAAAACTGGACACAATCCCATCATACTGTGTTTGCTTTCTGCCTCCATAGGCATCCACGTTGTCCAAAATCTGTGACGTATAATCGAGAAAACAGATGTGTATAATCTTTATACAAGAACTGTTCACTTACACTGCCAGCTCATATTTCTGTTCTGGTTTAAACTGTATTTGTAACATGGGATAGACTTCTGTTTTTTCAATAAAACTCCACTGCAGCCCATCTTTCAAGCTCGTTTGCTGACAGCACATTATTGTGTCCTTTCTATGTCTCACAAATCTCAAACAAAAATCTACAAGAACGGAGGTTATGGTAAAATAACAGATGGAAAAAC
This sequence comes from Rhinophrynus dorsalis, assembly GCA_037306005.1. Classification (NCBI taxonomy): domain Eukaryota; kingdom Metazoa; phylum Chordata; class Amphibia; order Anura; family Rhinophrynidae; genus Rhinophrynus; species Rhinophrynus dorsalis. The sequence continues at coordinate 496,350,502 of CM074721.1, forward strand.
CTTGCCTTGTCTTGCTCCTTGACAATCTAAGACTGTAGTATGCTTTGATTAGAATCAGTGAGCCTGCATCCAAATCAGTGTGGCTCATAAAAGTGTAATCTCTGTAAAATGTGTTTATATACCTGTCTTTAGAGCATTAAAGAGTATGTATTGGATGTATAAAAGAGAACACCCTAATAATAACACCCTACATACTTTATTATAGCTGGAATATCCTAATGGATTTTGGTCTTGTTATCTGATTAGTGACAAGGGCATTTTACACCAGAGGACAAGAACAATTTTGGTAGTTGTAGTAAGCCTTTGTTCAATGGTATTTTTCCTATTTATTTAGTCCACCCACAGAAATTATAGACCATATTTTTAAGCATGCCTTTTTTTACCACATTCATATGTATAACCCACTATTTAATTTGATAATAATAAAAAAGGAGAAAAACCCAAAAGTGAATAATTTTTGGCCATTTGAGGTACTGGGATCTGCGTTCTCTGCTTCTCTCTCCCTAACAATCACAGAGAGGAAGATAGAGGCAGAGAACACTGACATTGCATTTGTCATGTGACTTCCCTGGCACATGTGATCTCTGTAGCAGTGATCACATGTGCAGAGCCACCAGGAAATAACTGGAACTGACTGATCTGGTCCTGGAACAGTCAGTTACAGCCTCCCCGGCATCATCACAGCCTGCCCCGAGGCACTCTGCAATCATGAATATCTTGACACACCCAGAAAATCACCTTAACCAGTGTGTTGGATACACCTCTGGCACTCAAAGGGTTAAAATAAAAGGGAACAAAACAACTGCACCATAGCAAATTTCTGTAAATTCCAATTGATTTAAATGGGGCACTTGAGTCCCTGAATGGTAGAGGTCTCCAATGCACTGTGAAGCCCCATTTTAATCAGAGTGAATTTCTTTTGGGCAATGGACTTTATACATAAAAGGGATAGTATTGTTTCACTATTAAAGTAAAAGCAAGTCTTCTTCATACCTTTTTATAATGATGTGTATCAGTAAAACGTTATTAAACTTTGACGTTTTACATTTATACTCAAATTCCCCCCCCCCCCCGCCTCTTTTACTTACCTCAGCAGCCTCAGCAAGCCGGTCCGGACAGAATGTGACGAGGGACAATTTTCGTCCCACGTAAGAAAAAAACCTGCCCTCCTTTGTCAAGAGGGCAGGCCTTCCCTTATACTGATAGAGGGAAGACTGTCCCTCACTGTGATCTGTCCGGTCCTGGGACCGAATTCCATATCTGAGGGGAGGCTGCTGAGGTAAATAAAATGGGTGGGAGGGGGGAACTTTATAAATGTATAAATGTAAAACGTTTTACTGATACACATCATTATAAAAAAGTATGAAGAAAACCAGATTTTACTTTAATAGGAATTTGAACTGTTTGAATGTAAAAGGTTCATTGACCCATTCCTTTGAAAGTGTTTGCGACTTCTCCAGCATTCAAGTGGTTAAAAGTCCCATTTATGTCAGTTAGGAAGTTAATATTATCCCTATGGTGCAGTTGGTTTGTTGCACCTCTTTAGTTTAATAAAACCCAGCTGTTTTAACCCTTTGAGTGACAGAAGTGTATCCAATGCATTGCAAAGCAATGCTCAATAAATAAAGGTTAAGCCCAGCACTTTGCTCCCTGCTGCCATACTATGTAACCTGTTTTATGTGACCCCTGTGTCACACTATGTGTGGAGTTTTCTGTATTTCACTGTGTATAGTATACTCAAATAACAGCTTCCACCATATGGTAAGACAACAAAGGAATGGTTGGAATGTTAATTGGCTCCTACAGTGAGGTTAGTTCCCTCTCAAAGACGTTTGCCTACTTAGTACCTCAGCTTGGCTTGAAAAGAGTGAACACTAAAGAACATTCCCTGACTGGTCCTCCAAGGCTTCCACTAATTGGTCAACTGTGTCAACACTGTCCCAAGCACTAGTTTGAATTCTTATCTTGATAAGATTGTATGGAAGTGTATAAAAGCAACGTGTTTGATCAATAAAGTTTGTTCTACCCTCCTTAATACAAGTATCGGCTCTGTTTCTGAAGGGCATTTGGCTGGGAATTCTCACCCACATTCCCTGCAAAAGCTAAGCCGCTTGCTTCATGGGTCTGCTGGTGTGCGGCTCCAGGAAACCTCATTGGTCTATCAGTGAGAGGCAGCCATTTGTTCCTAACTTCAGCCTGATTCTGAGTATCCAGCACAAGAACAAAAGGAGTGGCTGTGTTGACTGAGTGATCTCTTCCACAATGACTTTTCTGGAAGGTATAAATGGATGGCAACCCTGACGTATGCATCTAGTCTACTTACAAATACGGTATTATTGTTTTCTGTGTTGCTGTCGAGCAGATTCCTTGCTGAAGTCCTTTGTCTCTGAGGCTGATATTCCAGAAACAAAGAATTCTGGAGTAAACCCTGTTATAACACACAGAACTAATAAAAATCCCCAAATATCCCATTTATATAGGGCTTTTAACTCCTTGAATATTAGTGAGGCCTCCAATGCACTGCAAAGTCATCGTTCCTCTGAACATAAGTCATTAGTCTACGGAGGTCCACTAAGGTCTGTGGGTGGGAGTATCCAAATGACGTGTTTCCTGTCATAAGTAGGTGGGGCTTGATTGGGGTGGGTGGGATTGGGAGGAGGGGAGGCAGTGTTTGCTTTTACAATGGGAAGAGAGGGGGCAGAACTGACAGTGATGTGGGAGGAGTTACAATGGAACTCACCTGGGAATCAGACTCTGTCCCTGGGGACCTGGTAAGTAAGTATAAAAACTGGACTCTGGCTCAGATCCAGAGAGTTTTCAGGTACAGATGTAATTCACTGGAGACCGTTCTAGCATTCAAGCTCCATTTAAATGAATGGGAAGTTTTATTTGAGCTTTCTGTTACTGTTATTTCATCACAAAAATTCGCCAGATCTCCCTAGTACATCAGTTTACTTATGTTTGTGCCTGGGGCTCAATGTGATGCCATTGTGTACAAGCATATTTCTTGTAGTTATTTCAGCATTTCTCTCTCTATTCCTTTTTCAGTAATGTGAGCGCCCTCTAGCTGTGATTGGGACAAATACATTTTTTATAGATTCATAAGAACAGCAGCACTTAGAAAAGACAGTGAAACAGGCAGCAAAAATATTTTTATTATTCACATAAACTGGAGGTTGAGACTGCTTATATCACGTAACGGGAAGAAACAGAAGAATTTAAATACATGATGCAAGGTGAGTACATATAATAAAAGAATATAAAATATTTTATGTAAATAAGTTAATAAGCACTACTGAAATAATACAAATAAAAATAAAATACTACCATTCCTTTACTGAATGTAGAAAGGGGAGTATTTTACACCAGGGGCGGGTTACCTGCACCCTATGAGTTGTTAGTGAATTACAGCTCCAGTCATCCTCAGCTGACTGATGGCTGGCTGAGGATTGCAGATGTTACAGTCCAACAAAAACTGGACAGCCACATCTTACCTACCATTGGTCTAAACTCTAAGGTCCAATCAGCATATTTTATCTTTTTCTTAAAGGAACATTCTACAAATAACCCCCAGGTAAACACTTTTCCTTGTTATTGCCAGACAATCCCAATGGTCTCTAAGAATTTTGTTATTGCTACTTGCGTCAAGATCAGTCCTGGATGTCATGTCCAAGGAGAAGATTCATAATGGTCACAAGGATTTTTTGATCATATAAGGTAAGCAGGAGGTTACAGGAGCAAAACCATAATTGCCACTAGGATTTTCTGATCATAGAAAGGTAAGTGGGGTGGGGTGTTATTTGAGCTGTTAGTATTTCTTTAAATAGAAATAACACCTCATAATAACAGCAGCACCCCACCTACCACACTATAGCCCAAAAAAGCTAATGGCCCCTATACATTTTTCCCTTGTACCCTGACATCTTCAATAAGTCCTGGATGTCACATCCATAGAAGTGAACATAACACTTGCTGGCAGTTTTCTTTTAAACTGAAGCAGGCAAAGTGCATGAGTCTAAAGCTTTAACCGCTTAATGACCCTTGATCTGCCAGGACCGTCATGTCAGATTGGCACTTAACCCCTTAAGGACCAGCGGTCCCGGGGTGTGTGGTCCTTTAAGGACCAGATAGGGAAGTTTGACGTGTCGCCCCACGTGACTGATCATGTGTGCCGGCACGCCGAACGAGGGACTGAAAGAGATCGCTCCGGTCTTGGAGAGATCAACTTCAGTCCCCGGTATTACTCACCGTGATCCAGCAGGAGTGTGGTGAGTAAAAGTACGTGACGTACCGGACCAATGTGATGGTCTGGGTACGTCAATGGTCCTTAAGGGGTTAAAGACCAGTGACGGTCCTGGCATGTAATGGAATTCTGGGATGGCAGTGTGGCGACACACTGCTCTGTCATCCCAGAATTAAAGTCACAAAAAAAGCTCTCTGTGGTCCTTAACGGCAGCCAGCGTACCAGATCTGGCAGTTGATATGGGGTTAAGGGATGCATAATGCATTGGAAGCAATGTGTTGCATACCTCTCTGGTTTTTAAAGTGTTGAGATTACCATGGCAGTGGGTATTGTGTCCTGAGGTCCTGCTGGTAAGAATCATGTCCGCCTCCATGAGCATAACATCCAGCTTTGATTGAAGATGGTACCCCCTGAAGCAAGGGAAGACAAAGGAAAAATTCATAATGGCCACTAGGATCTTTGCATCATAGTTATGCAAGTGGAAGGTCATTATCTGTTATTGTTCCTTTAACAAGCCACTTGTCAATAGGACTTTGGCATCCTAGATTATTGATTCTGAACCCCTTAGATTCTACACAAGAGATCTTCATTGCATTACCTAGCAATGCTTTGGAGAACCCTCAAATATCCGAGGGGTTAAATCCCTGAACACACATTACAAGCTGTTACAGAGCTGAGTGCTTTCCTACAGGATCTGCATGTGGTTTTAAGTGGGATCAGTGACACGGCCATGCGTGTAAGCCATTAAAGGACCACAAGTATTCTAAATATTCCTGCACAAACCCAATGTTACTATTTCAGTAAGTGAAATCTAATTGCGGTTACTTAGTCACAATCACTCTAATTGTTAATAAACCACAGCAGGATACTCTCCAGAACACGTTATCAATAGCAATAGCAAGAAAATAAGAGTAACTCTGTTGTTTGTCTAGCTGAGAAAAAGAAAAGGTATAGGCAAATCCATCAGAGGGGAGAAATGAAAATTCCCAATAATTTAAATGGGGTTTTAACCCCTTAAATGCTAATGAGCTGTCCAATGCATTGTCAAGTATTGCAGACCAGTGACTCACGCAATAAATGGATTTAAAGCCCGTTTAACATCTTAGACCAGAGGGGTGTGCAACTCATTGGTTGCACAACTCTTTAGTCCTTAAGAGGTTAGATTATTGAGAATTTGGGGACTTTATATTTGCCCCCTCTGCCGCAGTTGCCTGGTGATTACTTATTGAATAGGAGCCCCCGTGCAATATATAGTTATATCTCTATACACTCATAATGAACATGCTGCACTGTACAATGGTACTGGGTAATTCTGTACATTGGAAATGAACACTCCATGCTGTATAATGAGACAGAGTACCTCTATACTGTACTCTGATAATGAGAAAACCATACTCTGTAATGATGTACAGAATCTATAAACTGATAATGAATACACTGTACTGTATCATACTAAGTGTAAATATATATATATATATATATATATATATATGCACTGATAATTAACAAACTGTACTGTATAATGAGTATCTGTACCTGGATAACACACACTGCACCATGCCACACTGAGTGTATCTATAACCTGGCAACACACACACACACACACATTGCCCTGTCATACTGAATGTATATTTATACCCTGACAACGCACACACTGCACTGAGTCATACTGAATGTATATCTATACCCTGACAACACACACTGCATCGTGTCATACTAAATGTATCTATACTCTGATAACACACACTGCATCGTGTCATACTGAGTGTATCTATACAATGATAACATAATGATAACATACAACGCATTGTGTCATACTGAGTGTATCTATACACTGATAACACACACTGCATCATGTCATACTTAGTGTATCTATACACTGATACACACTGCATCATGTCATACTGAGTGTATCTATACTCTGATAACACACAATGCATTGTCAAACTGAGTGTATCTGTACTCTGATAACACACACTGCATCGTGTCATACTGAGTGTATCTATACTCTGTCAACACTTACACTGCACTGCACTAATATTTATCCCACTGTACTGTATAATGATACTGAGTATCTCTGCAGACTGAACATGATGTTATGTATAATAATAATAATGAGTATCTTAATAAGGATAATGCTGTCCTGTATAATAGTAATGTGCATCTCTATACACTGATAATGAACATGATGCACTGTGCAATGATACCAAGTATCTGTATACTCTGATAATGAGCAGATTTCACTGTGTACTGAGTATCTCTGTACACTAATAATGGACAGGTTGCATTGTATAATGGAACTGGTTATTTCTGCACAACGATAATGACCAGGCATTGTTTATTGATTACTGTGGACAAAAGGCAATCATAAAAATGGCACCACAGGGCCAGGCACCACATACTCACAGGACTCTGCTGATTGGGAAATTAATGTAGGCAGTGAAACACCTCCACACTGTGTCTGAATGAAACCATTTTAATTTTTATACCACATTCCTGTTTCATGCATTCCTCTCAGTGGCCCAATATCAGATGGCATCAAGAGCACCAGATCAAGAACACTGAACAAAAGAGCATTCCCATTCTGTTATACTCACCACTTGATCCAAAAAAATGCTGCCTTAGTGACAATCACTGACCTAAAGGGCAACTATTACTCTGATAGTGCCCTCTCAGATGACCTGTATGTCTGGTACCTGACATTTAAGCTGGTGCTGCATAGTGATCCCTGGTGGCCAACAGAGGAGAAGAATGGTCAGAAAAGTCTCACAGTTCAGTTTCATTGTTCTGCATGATAAAGTCCTCACACATCCTTTTTAATGGACTTGAAACCCCAACACAATGGGACTATAAAGACTCCATGAGCGAACCATGTCTGCTGTTGACATACTTCCAGGTTGCTTTTCAGTTTTGTCACAGAAGCCATTTTGTAGCTATCCAAAGCAACTTCAGACTTTGTACTAATTCTGCTCCCATAGGAAAAGAGTTAGTAAAAACATGATAATTACCCTTTAAGAAAAGAGACATTCATGTCATAGGTAAAGGGTATGTGGGTGGAAATAAAATACAAAACTAATAAATGGAGGAGAACAGGCCATAGCTTTATTATTAGGACAACATACAATAAATAGAATTCCTTGACAAATAAAGGACTGTTTGGCCATGCATAACTCATACTAACACTTAATTATGACCTCAAACAGTGTTAACACACATGACCCCATTGAGCCAACCCACTTGGCTCCCATGGGGAAGTAAATGCCAGCAACCTAAATCCGGGGGTACACATACACAGGGTTGTCTCCCTGGGGAATCAATATATTACACCCTTAAGTATGAGTTTACCCAACCGATTAGAAACAAGGCAAGGACAATCAGCAATAGGCCCAGCTGATGAAAGCTAAGCAGCTGGACCTTCCTACTGGCCTGTTTGATCCCCACATAACCTCCAGGTTAAAAAAAATCCAAGCCAAAGTCAGTGGGATGAATGGCATCATCCTTGAACAACTGTGATTGTCAAAGACATAATGCCAAACAACCCCCCCCACACACACACACAGACCAATCACAAACTTTTAAATTCACTGGTTAAGGCTGATCATACATTTCCAAAACTGTAAAGAAATAATCTCTGACCATCGGAGAATCAGAGAAAGAAATAAAGATGGCAACCTTCCCATATCCCTCATAGTTCTTTAACTGATATTCCACATAAGGCAAACCTCCAGATCATTACCTCCCAAATGAAAGACCAGAAAATCCAGGCCCTAATCCATAAATTAGAACACTGCAATACAACAAGTGCACCCACTTTATGCTCCCAAACCAGAATACCTCAATCTCAGAGCAGGAAAAAGAGAGCTGGAGTCCATTCTGATGCAGAGCAAGAGCCCATTTCCCATTTCTACGCCTTCAGATTCAGATTTTTGTGAGGATTCTGGTATAACAGTGCTGGGTACTCAATTTTAAGACATACTCTCTGGTCCTGTTCCAGGTCATTCTATTTCTTGGCATGCGATTTGATACTCTTCAGGGACTAGTCTTTCTACTGGATGACAAGGTTCACTCTTTGTCTTGGCAGGTGTCTCAGGTCTTACTTCACCTGTTACCAATGGTGTGGGAGAACATGAAGATGCTTGGTATCTGGTCTTTGTCTTGGAGACAGTTCCCTTTGTCTAATTCCACATTGGGGAACTGCAGTTGGAGATTGGAGCTTGCAGCAGTGACATATCTCCCGTGTCATGTCTCTATCCTATCGGATGAAGTTAGACTTTCATTGGTGGAGTCAGATGTTCTATCTGTTGCTGGGATGACCATTGGTTATTCTGATTTGTAGAACAGGCATGACTCATGCCAGCCTGACAGGATGGGGAGCTACATTGGGGCCTCAGGGCTGACAGAAAGAGAGTCTTCTGCCCAACAATGATTCATCTCCATCTGCTGTATTGGCCTTAGTCCCTCCATGGATTGCCAGTGCATATTCAGTACAACAATGTTATGCTGATGGTCTATATCAACCAACCAAGGAGTGACAAGAAATGCAACTGCATGGTCAGAAGTTCGGTTTATTCTTGATTATGTGGCATCTCAAATGCTGGCTCTAACGATGTGGCAGATTTATTTAGCCGTTAACATCTGATATTGGAAACTGGCAACTCAATCAGGTGCTGTTCAAATCCATAGTCTGTGTGTGGGGTTTTCTGAACATGGATTTAGGTGCCTCTCACTTAACCCGCAAGGTTCCCTGTTTTGCTTCAGATCCCAGGATCCTCTCACTCTTGCTTTGGATTTGTGGCAGTTTCCCCTCGTGTATGTGTTTCCTCAGTTTCCTCCGATTCCCAGGGTATTAAATAAAGTCAGGATGGATCAGGCCCACTTAATTCAGATCATACAATTCTGGCCTCTCTGAGCCTTGTTCTTATATCTTTTCAATCTAGCCATAGCAGCGCTGTTACAGCTTCCACTCCTTGCAGACCTCTTAACTCAGGGTCCTTCCTGTCATTTAAGGGTGGAGAAGTTGGCTTTGATGGTATGGTTCTTGAAACCAGAATCCTGATGACTCTCCTACGGCCACTGTAATGAAGGCCTGCAAGTCACTTTTCATCCAAGGCATATTATAGGGTATGTTTCTTGTTCTACAAATGGTGTGACTACCAGGTGTAGCAGCCTTTTCATTTTCCGGTTATCTTAGCCTTTTTTATGTAGGAGCTTCAGAAATGGTTTTGTTTTAGCTGTACTAAGTTCCAGATTTCTGCTCTGTGCTTTATTTCAGAGGTGGATTGCCTTATTTCCAGATGTGCAAGTCTTTGTGCAGGGATGTCTTATGACTACCCAGTCTTTCAGGAACCCACTCCTCCTTGGGATTTAAAAATGGTCGTGGGAGTGCTTCAGAAGGCCTCTTCGGTCCTTGACCCATAAGACAACTTTCGTGCTGAAGACCGTGTATGTTCAGTGAGTTACTGAACTTCAGGCTTTGTCTTATAGACCAGCCTTCCTGATCTTTTTTTCTGATAGGATGGTTTTGAGAACGCCTGTAGGGTTTCTCCCTGTTATTGTTTGAGGTTCACACTAACCAAACAATTGTTCTTCCTTCTCTTTGACCAGCACCATTTAACAGACAGGAGCAGGAGCTTTATAGTTTAAATGTAGTACAGAGCTTGAAGTACTACATTCATCACACAAAACCTTTTTGAAAATCTAACTCTCATTTTGTTGTTCCTGAAGGCCCTCACAAGGGCCAAGCTGAGTCTAAAGTGACAGTAGCTTCCTGGATTAAGGTGACCTTTCACCAGACCTACATCCTGAAGAAACAACCTATCCCCCTTAGGGTCACAGCTCAATCCACCAGTGCAGTGGGTGCTTCTTGGGCCTACAGGAGCAGTTGTGCAAAGGCAGTGACATTGTTGGCACTTCACACATTTGTTATCCACATCCTTGTCAATGTTCTGGTTTCATCTGAAGCCAGTTTTGGGACAGACAGCATGCTGTGCCTTTGTAGGTGTCCTTCTTGTCTTTTCCTCCATAATCTGTTGTTTTCTGTTACTTGATTTGGTGTATAGATGGCCATTGACATCTGAGGTTCATATCTGTTCCAGTTGCCTTCTGAACCAGTTTGTGTTTTGAGGGTGTTTTCTCTCTCCCTTCCTGAAATCTGCAGAATAGCTTTGGTTCCTATGTTCCACATTTGACAAACAAGAAAACTCTTTTTCCTCTTTGTGCATCAGCCTCTAAACTTGTTTCAAAGCTCAACACCCTCTGTAGGCTTGCACCTTTCCCACACAGGGTTAAGGAGGCATAAACTTTTTAATGAAAAATGTATATAATGGGTTTTTATTGCTGAGGGTACTCACACAATGCGCTGGGATCCCTGGCACCCAAAGGGTTAAAACTAACAATTTTACAATAAAAACAGCCCTTTCTAAAGAGTACAAAAAGCAATGCTTTATTCTTTTTTTTTTTTTTTTTGCATGGGATAGGTTGTTAATACAATGACAGGTCCTAGAGCACCTGTCAGACCTCTCTTTCAGACTGTCAGGAAAACCATGTTTTGCTGTCATGTTTTTGAAATCCTCTCTGCCTGTGAACAATTATAAATATTCACTAAGATCTGACCTGTCCATCACAGTGTAAACAGCATTTTATCTGGAAACTAGTGTAAAAGCCCGTATACACGTGCCAAGGTCTAAATAATGTTAACCCTTTGAGTGCCAGAGGGTATGCAACGCATTGCTTTGCAATGCGTTGTGTACCCCTCTGGCACTCAAAGGATTAAGAGGCCACTTCCTCACTGCTCCACGCGATGCAGTCTTGCGCCGCCTCACTCACGCGATGCAATCATACGCAGTAGAGACTGCCTGAACGTGGCCAGTCTGTACTGTGCATGACTGCATCGTGACAAACATACTAGCGAATTATTATATAGAATGTGCTATACTATTCAAATAAAAACGGTATTGTACAGCTACATTTCTGTAATAACAGTTTTTAAAAAAAAAAGTAAAAAAAAAAAAATGTTCCAAATCCTTCGCCTTTTTCCTAACTTGATTGTGAGCTTCAAGGAACAGATAATGAGGCTGATGTGCTAAGAGGAATTGGTGCAATTCTGGGGCAAACCAAATGAACCATAGGGAGCAAATAAAAATTCCCATTGATGTAAATGGGAATTCAAACCCCTGAAAGCTAGAAAGGTGTCCAATGCATTGTAATGTAATGTTATTCAGAGGGTTAAACGACACATTTAGGTCAACTGGATTTTGGGGAATTTATGTTTGACCCCTATGATGCAGTTAGTATACTCCAGTTTTTTTTATTACATCATTTACATACATACACACACAATCACATACACATACATATACATACATATACACACAATTACATTTACACATATCTGCACACAAATACATGTACACAGACATACATACATACACATATGCACAAGAAAACACATATTTACATACGTACATACAAACACATATTTATTTTCTTTTATATCTGTAAAAATAATGACATTTTATAAAACAATAAATAAATGTGCTAAAATCGAAGAAATATACTTATGTTTATTTAACCCCTTAAGGACTACGTGACGTACTATGACCGTCATGGTCCTTATACCCTTAAGGACCCGTGACGATCATAGCACGTCACGTACTTTTTACTTACATCGCTCTACTGGGAGCGCTGTAAGTAAAAGCGGGGCCTAAAATTGATCACTCCAAGACCGGAGCGATCTCTCTTAGGCCTCAAAGCGGTGCGCCAGTACGCGTAACAGGTCACGTGTACCGGTGCGTCGGTAAGGATCAAAGCGGTCCTTAAGGGAAGGTAACTTCCCTGGACTGCTGGTCCTTAAGGAGTTAAAGGGACACCAATGCTAAAACATAACACACAAACATATATGACAAATACACCTAGACATGCACAGACACATACACACACTGACATATTGCTGAGGCTTGCTGAGGAGGAGGAGGCCTTCACCCTGCAGTGGATTGAAAATGGCTGCTGCTGATGATTTTATATAAATATACACACACACACACACACACACACGCCGCGTACGTATGTGCATACACAGACTAGGGTTGCCACCTTTTCTTCAAAAAAATACCGGCCAAGGCATTCCCTCCATAGACTTAACATTGGAAAGAAGCCAATTTTTTTACCGGCCTGCAGATAAAATACCGGCTGGGTGGCAACCCTAACACAGACACACATACAATATAATAATTTACTTCTGTTTATTTAAAGGGTCACCAAGGCTAAACTACAACTTGCCATAATATGAACATATGTCTGGCAACACGCACAGACACACACACAAGCACACACACTTATATATAAAACATTTAATAGAAATTTCAATATTTTAAATTGCAGGATGGGTTCTTGTAGTCTTTACTTTCCACACTGTATTACATATGGTGGCTTGTTTGTCTATTTTATATATTGCTCATGGAACTATTTTTAAAAACAGTTGTGTATACAACATAGGTTAAAGAACTGCACATTTATATTTTATATATTTTCAGTTCTCAAAACTGATTTTGTCAGAGAAAAACAATTGTATACCACAAATTTTTTTTTTTTTTTTGTCACAAAGAATTTAGTCGCCCAAAACAGATTTTTTTGTCACTCAAAATTTACTGCTACAAAATACAGAATGGTTTTCCAAGCAGTTTTGTATTTAAAGTTGATTAACCCCTTGATTGCTACTTTCTGGCATTCAGGGGTTTAAGCAATTTTGTATACAAAACAGTTTTTAAATGTAATGGTTTTGTGTGACAAAGTAAATTTTGTGACGCATTTTTTGTCTCCAATGCCTGTGTGTCAAAATCAGTTTTGTGCAGCAAAACATGCTTTTCATGATAAAATTATTCTGAGCAAGAAAAATATATATTTTAAACCACAAAATGAATAAATTGTAACAAAAATATTTTTTATCACAAAATCTATTATTTTTTTTACAATGAAAATCAGTTATGTGGAATAGAAAGTACATTTGGGCCAAAAATATATTTTGTGAGCGAAAAGTCTATTTTGAGCAACATAATCATTGTTGTCAATTTTTTTAACAAATTAATTCAGACATAATTTCTTTATGTAATTACTAGTTGAATGAAGAGCCTGTTACACGGGCCACAGTGCCACTGCTAGCTGGTCGCGGGGCAGTCATGCACAGCAGAGACTGCCCACGCCGCGGCTGATACTGTGCCAGCCGATCGCGGTGCACTCATGCTCAGTAGAGACTGCCCGTGCCGCGGCTGATACAGAGCGGGACGCAGCCTCATCACAGGCATACTCTACTGCACATGACTGCGTTGTTACACACTTTCTAGCAAATTATTATATAGGACTAGTTGAAGAGCCCGTTACACCAAGCCGGTCGCGGTGCAGTCATGCGTAGTAGAGACTGCCCACGCTGCAGCTGACACAGTGCCAGCTGGTTACAGTGCAGTCATGCTCAGTAGAGACTGCCCGCACCTTGGCTGATACAGAGTGGGACAATCCTCTGGAGAGCCCCGCTCTGTATCAGCCTCGTCACGGGCAGTCTCTACTGCGCACGACTGCGTCGTTACAAACTTTCCAGCAAATTATTATATAGGATGTGTACAATATATAAGATTAACAAAGGGCACCCAAATTATATGTTGCATAAATAGAGATTACATAGAAAGAGATTTTAAAGGAGTAGTCAACTTTTTTTATAAACACTTACCGTATATGTTATATGGTATTTCCTGTTGATTAAAACAAGAGTACTCCCACTGCTGTCAGCTGTTTTAATCAAAAGCTATGACCATTCAAACTGTTAGGAATTGATGATGAAAAGCCAGTTTACACAGGCCACAGTACCACCCAGCAACCGGCCAGATCCTGTCTTGTCACTGGCCATACTGCTGTCAAAGCGGCCCCCTCCATATCAGCCGCAACACGGGAAGTCTCTACTGCGCATGACGGCTTCTGACAAACATCCTTAGTGAATTATTATATAGGATGTAGAACTGTTGTCATTGACTCACCTTCCCCATAGAATGCAATAGAATAACTGTCTGGACACCAGGGGGGAGATGCACTAATGCTTGATAAGGGGCCATGTTGGTGATCTTGTGTTGTATGTGTGTTGATGCCTTCCACAGGTTTACAGTATTGTGCTGACTACTTTAAAGGGATAGTAATACTTCATTTTAACTTTATTTTATTTTGTAGGCATTAAAAAAACATGAAGAATGATATAAGTCTTATCTCTCAAACCTTTATGGTTTAAGAGATATTCACAAACAAAGTATCCCCCCCCTGTTCAACCAGATCAGAAGGGAGATGCCCAGGTAGACTGCAGAGAGGGACAATCTTCAATTAAGATAACGGAAAAAGCTGAAAAACTTGTCAAGGGGGGAAGGGCTTTCATTGTTTTCATACAAAGAAAATTGTCCCCTTCTGTTATCTGTACTGTCATACAACCTGATCCACATCTGAGAAGAGATGGCTTACACTAGGTAAAAGTGGCGGGGAGGGGAACTTTGCTTGTGAATATCTCATAAACCATAAAGGTTTGAGAGATAAGACTTATATCATTCTTCATGTTTTTTTAATGCCTACAAAATAAAATTAAGTTAAAACGAAGTATTACTATCCCTTTAATAATGGCTCATTTGCATCTGGAAATGCAGTTTAATAAGCCACTGCCATATTCATGTGTGTGTGTTTATATGTTAATGTGGCACAATGCCACATACACTGTGTTCACAGTCCAACCTGAGGTTAGAGATGTTGGAATCTTCCTATAGCTCTCTATGGAGAAAGAGGATAGTATGCTCCTGTAACCCTTTCAGTGCCATAGAGATGTGCATTGCACACACCACTGTTGTAGTGAAAGGCTTGTGATAAGAATGACAAGATGAAAAACAAATTGACATGAATACAACATAATTATACATATTTTACACACACACGCAAACATAAATACATACACTATGTGAAAGGAGGGAAAATAGCAATGAGAGCTTAAATGAAAATAAATGAATGTATTAAGAGGATGGATTGAATGGATCAGCGAGGGATGGAAAGGAGTAAATAAGACATAACATCCACATCCATATACAGATCTGTACCAAAGCAAATATTGTACCTACACAATAACATAGTTGATGAGGCTGAAAAAAGACATGCGTCCATCAAGTCCAGCCCATGCCAAAATCCACCCGTTGATCCAGAGGAAGGCAAAGAAAAGCCCTCTGAAGCCATTTACAATTTAGCCCCAAGTGGGTAAAAAATTCCTTCCTGACTCCAAATGGCAGTCAAATAGATCCCTGGATCAACATCCTATCTGCATTGAAGTCATCTGTCATAATTTTCAATATTGTTCTGTGCTAGATAGCCATCCATTACTTTTTTGAAAGCAGTTGCATTATCTGCAAGTACAAGCTCCAGAGGCAAAGAATTCCATAGCTTTACCGCCCTTACTGTAAAGAATCTCTGCCTTTGTTTTAGTCGAAAGCGCATTTCCTCTAGTCTTAATGGATGACCTCTTGTTCTTAGCTCAGCTCTTTGTGTAAATAATTCAGTGGATAGTTCTTTGTATTGGCCTTGAATGTATTTGTAAATGGTAATCATATCATCCCTTAGACGTCTCTTCTCTAATGTAAATAAACCCAGATTGGCTATTCGCTCTTTATAACTCAGATCCTCCAATCCCTTTATCAGTTTTGTTGCATGTCTCTGCACCAGTTCAACAATGTCTTTTTTAAGAACTGGCGCCCAAAATTGTACTCCGTATTCCAGATGAGGCCTAACCAAGGATTTATACAGAGGTAGGATAATATTAGTATCCCTTGCACCTACACCTCTTTTTATGCAGGCTAGTACCCTATTTGCTCTTGCAGCAGCTGAGTGACTCTGCACACTGCTATGAAGTCTGTTGTCTGTCAGTACTCCTAAATCTTTCTCTAATGAGGATTCCCCAAGTTGTTTCCCATTTAGAGTACCTGTTCCATACTGTTATCATAATAGCATGTGCACAATATAGCATGGACCACAGACAGCATGGTTTCACTAAATTCCCTGCTTACCAACTCTCCCACAATCTTACCCCAGGACACTTGGTGATGTGAGAAAATGAGAGCAGATGTGACTTCATCATGTTGCACCTGTGGCATCCACCCTCATCTGCTTTAGTACAATTCAATTATTTCATTTGAGCTCTTATTGCAAAATGTCCTTCTTTTCTCAAAATGTTTATGTGTGTGTAAAATACTAATAATTATATTGTATTTAGATCAATTTGTTTTTCCTCCTTTCATCTTCTTCACAACCTTAACCAAGATCTAAAGCCTTTCACTGCCGCAGGGATATGTAATTCTGCTTGTGGTGCTGAAGTTGGAGCAGATCCTTTCCACTCTCCCAGGGAGCAAACTGGGGAGCAGAGAGAATGCGTTCATCTTCGGGGTTGTGGAGCTACTGGTGATGTGTAAGGCAGTGCATCCTTTATACCTCACCAGCAGCATGACAATCCTGCATTCTAACGAATAAATCTCCTCCTCCCCTTGCATATTTAAAGGGATAGTAATGTTTCATAATAAAAGCAGCTCTAATTAATCTTCATTGTATTTGGACTTTGGAGAGTGTTATTTCAATTCTGTCAGAGCTGTAGTTCAATGGTATTCAATGACAAAGTGTTGCCCTCCCACCCCTTTTACTGATGTAACACTGTTCAGCCAAATCAGAAGGGAGGTGCCCAGGTAGTCTGCAGAGAAGGACAATCTTCAATTAAGATAAGGGAAAAACCTGAAAAACGTGTCAAGGGGGGAAGTGCTTTCATTGTTCTCATAGGAAGAAGATTGTCCCCTGCTGTTATCTGTCTGATCTATGGACTGGATTCCACATCTGAGAAGAGATGGCTTACACTAGGTAAAAGGGGCGAGAGGGGAAACTTTGCTTTTGAATATCTCTCAAATCATAAAGATTTGAGAGATAAGACATATCGTTCTTCATTTTTTTTTTAATGCCTACAAAATAAAATAAAGATAAAACAAAGGATTACTATCCCTTTGATTCTTAGTGCATATGTGCTCACCACACATCACCAAACATGCCATAACATCCCTCCACTGAGTTCGTCTCCCCCAGGTGAACTTCCTGGACACTCTTGCTTGCCAGTTTATGGAGCCAACATTAAAATGTAGGTCTGACCAATTTTTTATTGTAATATATTGTAATATCTTTCTCATCTTGGGAGCATGGATTAATTCCATATATTATGGGGCATAGTTCATGGAATTTAAGCAAACATAACTAGTTCCAACTCTGCTGTGTAATGAATTCACTTCCAGAAACCCTCACAAGGATTAGTACATATGCAACTGAGGTCTTCTGGGTCATGGGACCATCCTTAGGCCTTTCCTTAAATTACTTTAAAAATTGCTGTTTATTTATAAAGCTGTCCCATTCTCCATAGTATGGTATGGTTACAGTATATTACCAACATTTTGAAAAACAAATATATGACAATTCAGAAAGTGACTAGGAGTTTGGTTTTCAGAGTTTATAATCTAAAGCAGGAGTGAGTAACCTGCTATCATTCAGTTGTTGTTGGACTACAGCTTACACCATCCGACTGAGGATAATGAGCGTTACAGAGAAATGCTGAAGAATGTTGACGCTAGTCTTCAGTTAGGAGATTACTGAATCCATCTGATTGTCTTTCCACGAAAGGAACTTTATGACAATATTTGCTCCATTCATTCCACAGCAAAAGAAGGGTGAATCTTGTTACACTATTATTTTGTTTACTGGTAATTTTCACCAGATGGTAAACAAAAGGGATGTATGCATATTTTTGTCATAAAAGCAAAACATTAGAAAAATGGCACTCCCCTCCTTCTGCAGAATTTTCCATGAAAAGTAAGGTTTTTCCACTTTTTTCAGCTTCTTTTGTTACACTGATATCAGTGAAGTTACTCCATGTAGTTCTAACATGGTAGGCCACCAGTATAAAAGGGGGGGTCAATTTACATCATGTTGTATGACTGTAATTGGTGGGGGGCAAAAAGTTGCTCAGATTTTGGTACTAGCTGTCATAATAAAGGACTTAAAATAATCTACCCAAGACCGTAAGGAAAACAACCAGCCTCAAAGACTGGATTCGCGAACTATAACCGGCCGCAGGCTGGCTGCTGTGTGGGGCAACCTGTTCAAAAAGCCCCATAGACTTTACATAGGAGAGTAGGCAGCTTCCTGATTGGACAAAAGCCCTGGATGCCAAGCTTAAAGGGCCGCCATAGAGTTAACATGGGGGATAGTAGGTGGCCCAGGGATTGGTCAGTTAGCTGCCCTCCCCAAGGTTCTGATTAGCGGAGACAGACATGATAATCTTGGCCAGGACTGGCCATCTGATTCCAGGCTCCTGATTGGCCAGGGGTTGAAGCGGAATATTCAAAGATGCTTCAACCCTCTGGCCATTGTTTGAAGTTTGTATTCAAGTCCCTCAGCCCTTTGTCCTAGTGTTTGCCCCTCATCAGTCCCTTTGTAAAGGGGGTGTCAATTTACATCATGTTGTATGACTGTAATTGGTGGGGGGCAGAAAGCTGCTCAAATTTTGGTACTAGCTATTGTAGGCAGGCAAGCCAAGAGAAGGAGCTTAAGGTATTAGATTTAATGAGTATTGGAGGCATCCAACTGTTCTTTGGAGAAGGAGGGAAAACATTTAAAAAAAAAAAAAAGAAAAAAAATAAGCTTTTTTACTGATAGGTGACAATGACAGTTAGACAGGAAAGTGATCCGAGCTGAGCTGAGACTCCAATGAGACTGACATTAACAGAAAAGGTCAGTGTAAAATGGGAAATGTGCAGCACGTCTAGAATTAACAATATATCAACACCAGAGGAGCATGCAACTGTGAAACATTTGGTCCCAGAAAATATATTAAGGAGCTAACGTCACTGCAACAAAGAGGCCCATTCTATACCTCAGATACCCTGAATGACCATTAGTAGAGGTGACTCCTAGTGGGCTGAATAAAAATGAACTTTTATTGATATCGTAAAACAAACTGTAAGTAATGTCCATATCTCATCAAATGCTAGTAGAAAAATAAAACAAATAAAAATGAGGAAATACTTATAAATAAAATAAAAAAAGTAATGCGGGGTATTGGGAATAGGCTATATCACATCTATCAAAGTCAGGAAAAGCTTTCCATCCACCTTGTTCTGCGTTGATACATATCAATTCATGCTGCATGCATTCTCCCATATAGCCTAATAGAGCTGTGCATAAAAACCTAATCATAGAGTACATGGATCATTTGGTGAATGTGGGAAACAAGGGCTAGTGTTCAATGCTGTTCATGTTCATTCTTCTCTGTTGTCCACTGAGACTGAGCATGACCGTTACTACACAGATAGTTATAATACATAATGAATTCAAGACAAACAGAAAACAGAT
Organism: Rhinophrynus dorsalis; assembly: GCA_037306005.1. Lineage (NCBI taxonomy): Eukaryota > Metazoa > Chordata > Amphibia > Anura > Rhinophrynidae > Rhinophrynus > Rhinophrynus dorsalis. The sequence goes on from CM074721.1 coordinate 496,370,186, forward strand.
AAGTCCTACATCTGCACAGACAATAACAAGAGGAACACTCATATACTGTAGTGTGGTGGACTGTGATGCTGCATCTGCTGCTGTGCTTTATCCTTTACTGCAATTTGAAAGCTGATTATTCTGGGTCTAATAGGTGACAGACAGGCAAAGTGGGTAGCTGGAGTTGCTTGATTTAAGGAGTACTGGTACTAACAGATTGTATGGATGTTTGCAGAGAGTGTGAGGGGGAGCTGTATACAATGGAACTGATAGTAACAGGGACAGTTAAAAATACAGATAGATGACAGACAGGTTGGATATCCTACCTGAGCTGAGTAACAGATACTAGAGATAGAAACATACATCATATATTAAGTCAACCAAATATGGCAGGGGTAAGGTAAAAGGACTAGAAGGAGTGCATGGATGTGTTGGTGGTAGAAAAGTTGTACTAAAAAAACTGTCTGTGGACATTGTTACTGCAATTTATACAGTAAAAGCTGATCATCTTCCTGAGGAGGCTATTTGTAAATTGAATAGTTACACAGTAGTACTAAGCCTTTTAACACTAAATGATAAGGAGTGGCATTCTAGTGTTGTTTCCAAAGTGAAAAGTATTTAGAAGTAGTGAGAACAAATGCTGTGTTAGACAGCAATATTGACATCCTACCACAAACTAGTGGTCAATATTCTATAAATCCTCCTACTTTCATATTTTTCTAAAAGGTAATTTTTTGATTTAAAGAATATGAAAGTAGTGGGGAGGAAGATAATTTGTTATTAGCAGATGATGCTGCTGATCTGATTATTGATTATGTGGTGATGATATGGCAAAATGTACCTGTACCAGGAAGGAAAAGGATTGTTCTTCCCTCACTGAAGATGAGCAATATGCATGTTCATAAACTCTTTGAGAGATCAGCTGGAAAGTCTAGACAAGCAAACATGCCTAAAATACACGCTTGTCTCAGTTGTCATCATCATCATCATCATCATCACCACTTCCAAGGCCAAACACCACTCAATCACATTCACTATTAATGACTAAACAGTAACACAGTCCAACATCAACAACCCTAGCTATGAGTGCTGCTGCAGCTGTCTGAGGCACAGTGCAGCTGCCACCTACTACAACTAGTACTATCATCACACAGGCCACCTACTGCTACTATTAATGTAATTTCAACATCTGTCTCCTGTAGTGGTAATAATTTAATAAGTAGTGGTCCCTCAAGTACTCCATAGTCTATAAAATCTACATTATGCAGATTCTTCGCTCATAATTCAAAAGCTAAGAATTTTGCTACCTGTTTCCTCTGTATAAAATATGTGAACATGGGAAAATACAGGATCATATCTAGGCCCATCTAATCCTCATTGGGATCCCACCTGAAGCACAACAACTTGTGACTGGGGAATTACATTTTCAGCATGTCAGAGGAGCAATGACTAGCAGCAGTAGCAGTGCCAGCACTACTAAAAGTGTACAGGGCTGAGGAAGACATAATATTAGTATTGTAGATATCTCAGAGAGTGGGACAACATATTTCTCAGTAACATCACACTCATTTCTCCTACTGTTTTGTGCAAATGCAAATCAAAGAGGAGGATGACTCTGAGACTGAGATAGTTGGAGGTAACGAGTCCACAAAAGTGCCACACTGGCCTTCACCACCTCCACCATCACTAGTATATTAAAGCAGCAAGTTACACCATTTTTATGCTATGTGCTGCCAACCCTGAGTTCTTAGAAAGAAGCCAAAAAATACTCAAATATAATCCAATAGTATACCTATGTAATGGCAAACTTGCCAAAATGTTAGCATTTGATATGCTGCCCTGTTACTTTGTAGAAAACAGAGGTTGTAAAGAGCTGATGTAATGTTTTGCACCCCACTGGCCTATCCAGAGCCACAGTTATTTCTAATGAACAGCTGTGCCAGAGCTATACAGGCATGTGGTTAGTGTTGTGGCCAACCAGCTGGAGAAATCCTATTTATAGATATCTGAGTAAAGTACTATATGACTGTCACTGCTCACTAGTTATTTTTTCCATCAGTTGGCAGAAGTTATCTATCTATGTATCTATCTATCTATCTATCTATCTATCTATCTATCTATCTATCTGTCTATCTATCTATCTATATTATAAGAAGACTTCTGTGTGCATGACAAGTATACCCATTGTGGCACTAAGGATGAGTTATTCAAACTTCTTTATACTGGAGCTCCCACAGATCCATTCATGGTGACACTCCTATAAAAATCTTTGTAAGGATTTAATGGGCCTTCTATATATACACAACAAACACACATAACTCACACACACAAAAAACACAGACGTGTGCAGTACACACAAGAGAAACACAATATGCACATACATGCAATACACATACGCACAAACAGAATACATACAATACAAGCACAAAATACACGCGTTAAACGCAATACACACAGATAATACATACACAAACAATGTACACAACACACACACATATAATACACATATATACACACTCAATCACACACACTCATATATATATACACAATATACACGCAATGCAATATGCACATTGTTATTTATGCCATACGTAATTTGCAAACTGCTATACTCAAACCACTATAGGCAATCTGCAAAACACAATAAACTCTACGCAAAGTGATATATGCAAAACTCTAAATGAAATATGCTGTACGCAAAAGGCAAACCGCAATACGCAGAAAGCAAACCTCTATACACAAACTGCAAAAAGCTATATGCAATACGCAAAACGCTGTACTCAAAACACAAACCGCTATACGAAAGCTGCTATTTGCAAACTGCTATACACAAAATGCAATAAACTATATGCAATATGTAATAAACTATACGCAAAACCCTATACACAAAAAAGGTAATATGCTATATGCAAAATGCAATACGCAAAACTCTATACAGCAATAGCAGCAACTACTACTACAATCTTTTCTTCTGCTCTACTTCTCTTTCTCATTTTCTAGATTCACTTTCCACAACCACTCTCTCTCTCTGACTGCCAACTAAATCATTGCAGCACATTTGGAAGTTCCATTTTTTTACAGTTTTACAGCAGAACATCTTGCAACCAAAGTAAGCATAGGCAGAAATTCTTAGCGGTCTGTGAGAAATGTAATAATGCTTGTGCTTACTAGGGATGGGTGAAAAGTCACATTTTCTTTTTACTTGAATTTTTGCAGAAAAAACACAGTTTTGCTCTTTTTTAATGAAATTTCAAAATCCATTAACATTTACAGGTTTTCCCACCGAAGAAATTTATGAGAGAACTTAACAATTTCCACGTATGCTTTCTTTCCTACTGCAAAACTTTAAAAAAAATGGAACTTCTATCTGTGCTGCAATGGATTAGTTGGTTGTCAGTGAGAGTGGTTGTGAAATGTGAGACTAGAAAGTGAGAAAGGCAGAGCAAAAAAAAGTGCTGCAGTAGTAATTACTACATGTGTTGCTACTGTTCCTTGCTGTACTCCTTAAAAAGAGTAAAATTAGTTGGAGGGCTGGTGCAGTGATGACATCCTCAGTTGAACGTAACCCTGTTTACAATATGTAACCATAATGTATGGCTCTTTGAAGAACTTCCCAGATGCAACCCTTGGGGTGAATCATGTTGCCTGCCATTACTTTAGAGGATCTAGCAGTACATATTTGCACTAAGCCATATAACACCTCACACAAAAGTGTAGATAATAAGCTGTATTCAGCACATGGTTCGGGTAGGAGTGGATAAACAGGCAACCAAATGATGTAATGGACAGAAGTGCATTCTCTAAAAGCTTGGCTTTACAATGTAATTCTGACATTTCCCAGGAGACAATATAAATTACATAGACGCACTCAAACCACTGTCTGGAGATTGAAGTATTTTGCCAATTGTTCTATTGTGCTTTCAATAAAACCACTTTAAACTTAACCCCGCGAGTGCTTGCATTTTGCATCAATGAGCTGGTGACTCATACTGACCCTTAAGGGTTAATTCAAAGAGGGATCCCCCAGCAGGTGAATGTGAAACAATTAAAAAAGAAAATATGGAAATTAATTTTGAGATACATACACAATATAATAGTATATATTAATTTAACCCCTTGGATGCTATAAAAGGACCCAACACATTGTTATACTTCTTTAATATTCAATGAAGTTAACATATTCCACTTTCTCAGAAAAAAAAATGTTAGCCCCATAATTAATTATCTTTGTTACAAAGTACATCTCATTTTTACAATTAGTTGAAAGCACTCTTCCTTGTACAGCCTTTCTTACATGTACAGTGTCTGCTGTCTTGTATATGGAGTGGTGTGAACCTTGATTATTCAATCTCTTATATTGATATGTTCCATCTGCATTCAAATGTATTAGTTTAGATGAACTGTTTCTATTTAATTTGTTAATTTTGCATCACAAATTGCCTGAAACTGCTGGTGTAGGATCTGTCATAATTTCATGAACCAGTAAAATATATCATCCACTAAAATATACTTTAACCTGAGTGTCAGAGGAGTGTGCAGTGCATTGCAAAGCACACCTCTCTCTCTCTGACACACAAAGAGTTAAAGGATATCTGTCATGTTGATAGTGTACTATCTAGATCTGCTTCTCTGAAAACAGATCTGCTGATGCATCGTGAACCCCAGTGGACCAGCATCCCCTAGGGATCCCTAAGTTGTCCCGAAGAATTTTTTGAATTCCAGGCCTGAAGTCTCACAGTTCAATTTCCTGTCCTGTACAATGACCTTCAAAACCTGACACAGCATGTCTATGGACTCTGTGCACACAACCCATGAAGTTTGTACCTGAGAAATATACACTTCGGGCTTGTGTTCCAGCTAAAGGGGTAAGGTTTCTGACTAGGGTGACCACATGTCCCGGATTGCCAGGCACAGTCCTGGAATTTATGTGTGTGTGTCCTTTGTCCCGGGCAGCACCCTTCAGGGACAATACAAAGTCCCTGAATAAAGAATCTAAACACTAGAAATAGAACTACCCATTGCCAACTGTGGCACAAAGTGATGTCTCTGCTGGCCTACAAGAAAATGGCTTCTAGGCAAAGCTCTAAGCACTAGAGTCAGAACTGAGCCTTGAGCCTGACATCAAACAGGAGATCTTGTATCCCCCCACAGGCATCACTTCCTGTCACAGCAGTCAATAGACAGTTCTCCCTCTAGTGATTACAACTCTGTGGTGTGCCAGATAAAGAGCACTTTGAGCACTGATGTCCAGTGATATATACTAACCCCTCCCACATAGCTGCCCTAGAGGTGGAGAGAAGTACTCTCATCACCACATTGTCCCTGAATGGCAGAATGGAAATGTGGTCACCCTGTTTCTGACCCGTCTGAATGGCTGCCAGAAGTCATTTTGGGGCTGCACATTTAATCAGAGAGCCTTTCTCTAATTCTATGGAACTTATCAAACATGATAATTGTCATTTATGAGGTTGTTTAAGTGATTACCTGTCTTCCTCCTGGAGATAACCTAAATATATCATTTAGAGCAGTGATTTTCAATACTAGTCCCTAGGATAAACCAACATATCATGGTTTTATTACACCTCTGTTTGTTCACAGAGGGGTAATGAGTGACTTAATCTTTTTGATTACACTACCTGTGCCTAATTAGGGATATTGTTAAAGGGATAGTAAAATCGGGAAAAAAGTACAGGTGAAATGATAGGAACAATTAAAAATACTTACTGCCCTCATTCCCATCTCTCAAACCGTTATGGTTTGAAAGATATAAGAAAATAAAGTCCTCCGCTACCTCCCCTTTCTGCCTGATGAGCTGTAAAGTGGTCAGAGGTAGAATCCGGTCGCCCGACTTTAGGTGGCTCTTCAGGAGTGCTGACATTGGGATATCTATCTAGAATTACTTCAATGATTGGTCTACAACGTGTGCTTGCAAGCCAGGCACACGTTGTAGACCATACCAATGAAGTAATTATAGTTATATATCTCGATGACATCGCTCCTGAAGAGCCACCGTCTGGTCCTGGAAGCAGGAACTCATGACGTCCACTATACAGCAGATGCATGAAAAGTGTGAGCGAGTGGAGGGCTTTATTTTCTTATATCTCTCAAACCATAATGGTTTGAGAGATGGGAATGAGGGCAGTAAGTATTTTTTAATTGTTCCTATCATTTCTCCTGTACTTTTTTCCCAGGTTTACTACCCCTTTAAAACCTGGCTTGTTGGTGTGTCCTGAGGACTAGACCTGAGACTTACTGTTCTTGTGGCATACAGTTCCATGAAGCACTGTAACCATGGAGACATCTGCAGAGGAGCATTTGACTTTTCCTGGGTTTCTCAGAGAAAATAAAGCCAATTTACCTTAGGAGGCTGAGAGGAGACAGCGTTTGAGGGAAAGATAGTGAGGGAGATTCAGAACTAGGGGAGGAGTGAGGAAGCTGAAGAGAAAGTCTGAGGGACATCTCAAAGAGGAAAATACTTTCATAGAATGTGCCTCCCTCCCTTTCTTTAAAGTGACTGGAGAACTTAATTTTTATAAGGGATTTCCTTTTATTATAATGACTGATGAGCCATATTTTTATAAGTACTTTCTTTTTATTATAGAAGATTGGAGATATGCCATATTTGCAGCCAGTACATCCTTCTTGTGGCTGGAGCGCCACATATTACTGTCGGGCTCAACTTAAGTGGAGTATGAGCCGCATTATTATTATAACCACTTTTCCTGATGGTGGCTGGAGAGCCAAATTACCCAGACCCTCTTATTTTGCAAATGGCTGGATAGCCACATTATAGAATCTCTTTATAGTCATAGCTGAGAACTCTCTGGATTTCCACCAGAGACTCTGGTTTTTGCTGTTGATTACCAGGTCTCCGGAGCATAAGCTGATTCTCCAGATATGGGGAGTATATAATGAAACTCTGCCCACTTCTGCTTCTTCCCAGTCTGTTCCTCCCACTCCCTGCCCACTTCTGTTCCTTCCCAGTCTGTTCCTCCCACTCCCGTCCTCTTCCCCTCCCTGTTCTTCCTCCTTTTTCTATTTCTGTTAAGCCTTGCCCCAATCACCATTAAGCCCCACCCCTTCTTTACACAAATCACGTCATTTATCTCCCCCAGTGGCACCACAGGACACCCCATCCAGAGAGTACACAACACAAAGATAGCAGGTATGTTTATATTTTAGCTAGTTAGGGATATATAGGCTAGTGGTCAGTGATATATTATGTATGTAGGGATCAGTGTAGAGATATGGTCAGCTAGGTAGGTGTGTTAGTGGAATGATCCTCAATGGGAGGGTGACTTGTGTTACACCTTAGAATTAGGTAGGGTTTAGATAAGTATCCTGTGTCTCTCAGGGAGAGCAGGGCATTCCTGAGCAGGATCAAGGAGCTGAAGTGTTTCAGCAGGAGGACCTCATCTGGGATCTTGGCTCCACCAGAAACAATGCCGGAATTGAGGAGGAAGGGTCTTTGGTTGGAGACCCTGCTTCGTGGGGTCAAATGCCATCACCAACCAGAGAGAAGATCTAGCTCTAAGCAACAGTAGCAAGTACTCTGTGGGATTTACCACACTATGAATGAATTAATAGGTTTATTTATATAGAGCTACAAATGTAGGCAGTGCTTTACAATTCAAGACTTTATGGCGACGCACTTCCTCTATGGGGAAGCACTACCTCTGCCTCATCAAGGGTCCCACCATTGCACCAAAATTTTGGAGGACATACAGGTTGCCCTCAGGTGGGAAAGTATTATTAGTAAGGGCTCTATATTTGGAGGAGGGTTGTTTGCCTAATCATATGTTGAATTGCTACTCTTATGTTAACTTGCCTTGTTCTCTAAGATTAAAGGTTTTATATACTATTATATCTTACTGTACATGTGATATATTCTTATTAGTTACTGGCTGTATTTATCCTATTCATAGGAAGGTCTCAGTCAGGTAGAGGCACTACCAACATACTATTGCCCCAATCTCTCCTATGCAGAGGCTCAGGACTTCACATAAACTACAGATGATATTGAATTAAATTTGCCTGAAGGGCTGGATTAGACATGCCAGAAGGTTGTAAATGGCCTCTGAGCCTTAATTTGAACATCCCTGCTTTAACACCTTGACTACTAGAGAGGTATCCAGTACTTTGTGATGCACTGAAGTGGATAAATAAAATCAACTGACAAATATTTAACCGTTGTTAACAATTGCCACAAAGCAATTTCTCTAGAATTCCAAACCCCACAGTTCATAGTTCACAGTCTTGATCCCTTACCCAAAATATACTGTTGCTTGTGGGGTGCACTGTTGTTACTGGGTATGTTAATATAGCTACCGGTTTCTGATGATCAGACCTTGCTGAATTTTCAATCTCAGCAGAACTTTCTTTTCTTTTTTTGCTAGACACCCAGAACTTGAGCTCATCTTTGATCATCTACTGCTATCCTAGATCTGGATCCATAGAAACAATCCTATGCTCATGGGCACAGAAACCTACCTACCTACACTATGTTCAGGCACAAATGAGTAGCTCTCTTAAGAGGGCTCCTTCCTCCTAACTGACTGCCACTCTAATCCAGCTGGCACTGGGACCCCAGCATTAGGCATACCTAACATAGTAACATAGTAGATGAGGCTGAAAAAATAGATAAATGTTCATCAAGTTCATCCCATACCATGTCACCCCTGTTGATCCAGATGAAGAGAAAAATAAAAAACATTAACGCAACTTCCAATTAAGCCCTAAGTGAGTAGAAAAATTTCTTCATGACTCCAAATGGAAGTCAGATATTTCCGTGGATCAACATCCTACCTGCTATGAAACAACCTGTCATAATTCTAAATAATGTTATGAGGTAGAAAGATTTACCTTTTGACAGCAATTACAGTATCCAGAGGCAAGGAATTCCATAGCTTTACTGCCTTACTGTAAAAAAAATCACTGCCTTTGTTTCAGTCAAATGCACCTTTCCTCTAGTCTTAATGAATGACCTCTTGTTTTTTGCTCAGATCTTTTAGTAAACAGTTCTTTAAATAATGTTATGTATTGACCTTAAAGGGATAGTAATACTTCGTTTTATCTTTATTTTATTTTGTAGGCATTAAAAAAACATGAAGAACAAGATAGGTCTTATCTCTCAAACCTTTATGGTTTAAGAGATATTCACAAGCAAAGTAACCCCCCCATGTTCAGCCAGATCAGAAGGGAGGTGCCCAGGTAGACTGCAGAGAGGGACAATCTTCAATTAAGATAAGGGAAAAAGCTGAAAAACTTGTCAAGAGGGGAAGGGCTTTCATTGTTTTCATACAAAGAAGATTGTCCCCTGCTGTTATCTGTCTGGTCTTACAACCAGATTCACATCTGAGAAGAGATGACTTACACTAGGAAAAAGGGGCAGGAGGGGGAACTTTGCTTGTGAATATCTCTTAAACCATAAAGGTTTGAGAGATAAAACTTATATCGTTCTTCATGTTTTTTTAATGCCTACAAAATAAAATAAAGATAAAACGAAGTATTACTATCCCTTTAAATATATTTCTAAATGGTAAACGTATTACCCATTAGATGTCTCTTCTCTAATGTATTCAAACCCAGTTTGGCTAGTCTCTCTTTATAACTCAGATCCTCCAATCGCATTATACTTTTTGTTGCACATCTCTGCACTTTTTCTCGTTCAATAATGTATGATGCCCAAAACTGTACTCCATATTCTTGATGAGGCCTTACCAAGGATTTATATAGAGGTAGAATTGCATTCCCATCCATGCATCTATATCCTGTTTTATAACTGATAATACTATTTTTTTTCTTCTGTATATACCAAGGAAGCAAGAATGGCAGGCTATTGACAAACAGACAAAATCACAGACTTTCTTCCATCAGGTACACGGCTTACTTAGGACAGTGTGAAAGCGACTGGAATAGGTTATGGTGAATTAAGCATCTGGACCTGATAGTATGCACCCAAGGGTACATAAGGAACTTAGTTCAGTAATAGCAAGATGATTATACTTAATATTTATCGATTCTCTTTCATCAGGCATAGTGCCCTGTGATTGGAGGAAAGCTGATGTAGTACCATTGTTCAAAAGGGGGCCAAGATCCAAATCAGGAAATTATAGGTCTGTGAGCTTGTCTTCTGTAGTGAGAAACATATAAGAAAGGTTACTGACTGACAGTATTCAGAACTAGGGGTGGGCGAAAAGTGTGAAAAATTTCCCACTTGACTTTTTGTTAAAACGTGCTGATTTTTCTATTTTCCTGAGAAAAATTTCACCTTTTCTCCTATGCAAACTTGTCCTCCTTTTCACCTATTTGAACAAATTTTCTACCTATGTTAACACATTTTTCACCTATATTTCCTATAGGTACTACATTTCCCACTGTAATATTACTTCTTCTGAGGGCTGAAATTCAGAAATAAGTAGCTGAAAGTCAAAGTTGTGAGTCCTACAGCAACATATGGCTTGAAAAATATGTTAGCATGCAGAATGCATTTGTCCTTTGCCCACAACACTACTTCCTGCTTAAGTGACACTGGCACATATTCATGATGATGTCAAGTAATAAAAAACTAAATAAAGTACAACCTACAATGTGGCAGATGTGTATGGTAGTGGTAGGGGACTTGCATGGTGTGATTTGTGTATGTATATTGTTTTTACCATTGTCATACACTATCTTCCTTTTCAGATTATTGACACACATTACTTATCAGTCATAGCAGTTGTCCCAAGTGGAGTAGATGGCGGCAACCCTTCTTGACATCCCTTTTCCACCTCTTCATCTGTGCTGCTGTTAATATATTTGTCCTGGCTTTCTCTGTCATGTGTGGTTTCTGCTACCTGATACTCAGATGATATGAGATGTTGGTTCATTTTTAAGAATGTTAGTCTCCCAACATTGCTGCTTGATAGCCGTGCCCTGCAGTCATTGACAAAATAACCAGCCGTACTGAAAACTCTCTCAGACTCAATGCTTGCTGGAGGACAACTAAGGGTTTCCACTGCAATGCGTGTCAATGCTGGCCACACACACTGCTTTGTTAGCTAGTATTCCATGGGGTCATTGTTTCTGCCTAAAACATAGCTATCCTGCAAGTACGTAGAAACCATCTCACAAGCAGTGGGACAACTTCAAGGAGCTACACAGTGTTCCTGTGTGTCAGATACCAACCCATACTCAGGGAGCAAGTCCCAAAGAGATGTGCTACCAGCACTACCATCACCACCAATGTTGGGTTTTTGCTGCCCCTGCTGAGACGCATGATAAATTGCCCTGTGTTCCGAATGGAATATTCTGGTTGATGATGTGGCTGCTTCTGCTGGTTGAAATGCTTTGCTGCCTTCCTTTTCACTATACTGCCTAGATGTTTGTTGTGCCCTCACTTTCTCCTCACATCCTACACAAAGCAACCCTCCACTCGATCAATAAGCATGTCTCGATATTCCTTTACAGAATCTGATTCCTCAGAGAGTTGCTGCTGATCGCCATGATTCCTTGTTGTGACAAACTGCTGATGGACATTTTGCAGGATTTGTGAAATTTTGTGTTTAAAGCGGGGGTTCAGCAAAGTGACAAGAATGTATTCCTCATTGCTTTTAATGGACACTGTGCAAGAATCTTGTTCAAAGCACGCTAAAATGTCCTTTACCAGCTGATGCCTGTCTGTATTGTCATTCTGGTAAGATTCCTCAGCCATGCTCCTCACTTTTTTCTGCAATAAAAATATCAGTAGTAGAATTTCACTAATTCCTGCCCCAATGTGACTCACCAGCATGGTTGCCTCCACAAAGGGCTTCAGCGTCTCACATACATTGCACATAAGTTGCCATTGGCCAGGTGACAAAAAGGCTGCCTCCAAAGCCTTCCGATTTTGCATGGTGTACTCCCTAATGGCCTTATTCTGCTCGTATAAATGCTCTGGCATGTACATGGTAGAATTCTACCTGGTAGTGATCTCCATTGTTACGCTCTTGTATGGAATATAGAGCATTGCATGTACTGTAGGAGCAACTAAAATATGCACAGAATTTGCAGGCAATAGTAAGCATCTCTTTGACGGGTTCGGATTCTGCCAGGAATCTGGTCACAACTAAATTTAGTTCATGGGTAAAGCAGGGCACATGCACCATACCACCTATTCTCAAAGCAGCGATTATGTTGCAGCTGTTACCAGCAGACACAAAACCAGCTTTTAAGGAGCAGTGTACAAGCCATTCCTCTATCACCTGCTCTAGCTTAATTATAACATCTAGAGCTTTGTGGTACTGTCTCTCAAATCTCTGCATGCACAAAGTGGTGTCACGATGGTATGGGCTATCCTGCTGCTGCCTTTTAATTACACTGCCACAACCAGAAGCATGATTACTGACTTTCACCTGATGCTGTAAGCTAGTGTTGTCCACTGTTGGTGCTGGGAGGGAAACCCAGTGAGCAGTCACAGTCATATAGTCTGTGCTCTGCTCACTTGTCCACATATCTGTTGTTAGATGGATTTTCTTGCCATACGCACTTTTCAGCCCTTTGTCCATCACACTAACCACCTGCTTGTACAATTCAGGCACAGCCGTCCTGGAAAAATAACTGCAGCTTGGAATATTCCAGTGTGGAGCTACACATGACATCAGTTCTCTGAAACCTTGTTTTTCTACAAAAGAATACAGCAGCATGTCAATTGCCAACACCTTGGCAACCTTGCCATTCCACACGCATACTTTGGGATTGTTTTTTAAAGTTTTTGATCCATCCTAGGAACTCAATGTGGGTTGGCTGGACATGGCAGAAGGAGCCTGAAACTTTATTGTTTTAACAACGTGACTAGAGGAAGTGGTGGTGGTTGATGCAGCATGTGTGGGCAGTCTATGACCCTTGCCATCTCCTACAGCAAAGCCAGAGTTATCATACTCCTCTTTATCAGGAACCATAGGTGTTATTTGGACTGAATTAACTGTTGGCACTGACAGTAGCACACTTTCTGACACATAAAAAACTTCACTACTACTTTTTTCTGCCCTAGAGCCCTGGGAACTTTTTAAAGTGCTTCTGCTAGTTGTGGCACCTTTGGCCTCCTGATAGCGTGCCTCCCAGTCAGACTTGTGGTTGCGCTTCAGGTGGGATCTCATAGAGAAGGTGCCTAGGTGTGAGCCTGCTTTCCTCCTGCTCACGTGCTTTTTGCACAGACAACAGATAGCAACATGCATAGCTTGAAGATCCTGTGTGAAGTATCTCCATACTGTGGGTTCCTGAGGTGGTGCTGCTGCTACAACTACTACTGGGGTTGGATGTTGATATAATTCTACTGCCACTTCTACAAGGTGTCAAAGGTGCAGCATTTACAGCAGAAGCAGCAGCCGAGGCACTTGTCATATCTAACACTGTGTATGTTAATAACCTGTGTTGCTGCTGCTGGGTACTCAAAACATGTATGTGTGGCTGAGTGGGACTTGTACTTAGAAGAGGTGATGATGCTGATGATGACTTATAGGGTAACTGTGTGCTTTTTGACATCTGTACTTGTCCAGGGTCAGACTTTCCAATGGCTTTCTCAAACAGTTTATAGACAGACACAGTGCTCCTTAAAAGTGGTGGAAGATTCAGCCTTTGACTTTCTGCTAATCTTCCAACCCTGTCACCATCCTCACTCTCAACTTCATCTGTATCTGAACAAGAGAAGGATGCTGGAGGGATATATTCTGGATCTGCATCATCAACAGTCTCATTAGGTTATCCTCAGCAGCATCAGTATCACCTGACAGTTCTTGCCCACTTCTACCTTTATATTCCTCTAAGCTTTCGGAGGTCTCAAACAATTTCTTTTTACTGTTACTGTAACAAAGTTCCCTACTACAGGTGGTTTGGTGCTTGTTTGTCTCACTATCTGATGCAGTAGGTGGTTTAGCTGCTACACCTTCCTCTAGTATGCTATTGCCAGCATAATCAACACTTGTCGTCTTCAGTGTTCTTCTTATATGATTCTTTGTTTCTACTGGCATTGCTGGTGCTGGAACTAGTTTTGCTGGGACTTTGACAAACTGCATCCTCCCTTGGAATAGAGAGATCATCATCATTGATTGAACACGCTACAGCAACCATTGCTACAGTCAGTTTTTTAACTACTACTGTACTCTCATGTCCCTGCACTGCTCCACCCCTCCGTCTTCCCCTTGTTCATTTGCTGGACATTACACAACTACACTGTGTATTTTTTACTGTACGGTACACAACACAACTGATAGAGCTGTATGATGCCTTGCCTAAGCTGTCTACTCTGTTGTCTTATCACAGTCTGTCTAAAAAAATAATAACTGAAAAACAAAATCAACAACGTCTTTCCCCAGACTTCCCCACCCAGCACAGAGACAATAACAGCAAGATTAGCAATCAAATAGGTCCCTAGCTGCCTGTGTCTTGCCAGTCACTCACATGGAATTTTGTGAATGCCCCACAGAACAAGTGTCCTACCTAAAAGATTCCCTAAACTAAACTTCAATTCCCCTATCTTCTCTAGCTCAAAAACATACTGCTTTCTCCTCTCACAAATACAGAATGGCTGCTGTGAGACCCTGACAGCCTTTTATATTGCAGTAGAAAACTTTTGTGTGGTGGAGAAATATTTTTCTTCCCATTGATTTCAATGGGCGAAAAAGGCGGCAAAAAATGGAAAAACTGCACTTTTCATGGGAAATTATTCGGCAAGCAGAAAGTGCCATTATTCACAGATTTCAGTTTCAGGCGAAAATTTTCACCCATCCCTATTCAGAACTATGTGAAGACAAGCAATATTATTAGTAGGAGCCAGTATGGTTTTATGAAGAATAGATCATGTCAAACTAATTTACTTGTATTTTATAAAAGGTTAATTTGGACAAGTAAATTGCTGTTGATGTAGTATACTTGTATTTTGCAAAATCCTTTGATATTGTGCCTCACGATAGGTTACTGTATAAATTAAAAGGCTTCTGTTTGGGTGGTGATATCTGTACATGGATAAACGATAGATGGCAGAGATGAAGTAATTAAACAACAGCACCAGGGAAATTAAATGGATAATACCACTTTAATATGTGGAGGTGCCTAGTGATTAGACATAAGACATAAATCAAATAATAAGAAAAAATCAATATTCAGGCACTCAAACTTTAATCCCTATATTCTGTATTCCCTAACTTCGGATCAGGGTATCAGAACATTATATATAAAAACAAATTCTTTATTGGTGTTAATTAAAAACACAATTCAAATATTTTGGTGTCAAAACAGTTGTATAATGTGCAGCAAGTGTTATATATCTGAACCAAACAAAAAAAAAGGGAGAGAGAACACAGCTGCTCAGATCAGTCCTAAATCTCCTGGGCTGTCTCTGAGTGCTGTAAAAAAGACCAGTTCTGCACTATGAGCCCTGTATTGTATTGAGTCAATTTAGGAGAGTGGCCATCCAAACCAAAAGCACACTATAAGCTATTACTTTGGTATAGCTGCTCCTCATAAACTGAATTGTGAATGAGACAGTGAATATTGAAAATCAGCTAGTAAATCTCTATGTATGTTCCCAGGCAGAGGCGTATCTAGAAACCTCCGGGTAAGAAGTGCCTCCCCACCTCATTGGCCCCCCTCGACCACATTGACCCCCTCCACAATGCCCCTCAATCTTCACAATGCCCTCATCTCTTACCACCCTGGAGCTCCCGCGCAGTCCTCTTAGTAATGCAGAGCGCTGAGAGATGATGTCATCTCCCAGTGCTCTGCATTACTAGAGTGCCGGAGGGAGATTGCGGGCGCCTTGCGGAGGGGTTGCAGGGGGTGGCCGGGCCCCTGGAGTGACAGGCCCGCGCCGTGGCTGATTTGGAGCGCCCTGCTCGGTATCAGCCGCATTGCACGCAGTCTCTACTGCGCATGTCTGTAGCACGTGCAGCCATCTCTACTGTGCATGACGGCTTCTGACAAACATCGTTAGCGAATTATTATATAGGATAGGGCTGGATTTTCTGTTAGCAGAATAGACAACCTCCTACAATGACTAAGTGACAGTTTTTGTGGGACGTACCTGGTAAGTCAGATGTCGCGATGAAGTTAATGAAAATGTGAAGAATAGTCATTAAACTTCATTAAAACATAGAGGAGAAAAAACTTTATTGTAATGACTGATCATCAACGATGTAGAAGTAAAAGGAGAACATAGTGTATAGACATATGGGCCCAATTTCTAAATACATTTATTTATGTACTATTTGAAGAGCCTGTTACATGGGCCACAGTGCCACTGCCAGCCGGTCGCGGGGCAGTCATGCACAGTAGAGACTGCCCATACAGCGGCTGCGCATGACTGCAGCACGCGCAGCAGTCTCTACTGCGCATGACTGCGTCGTTACACACATTTTAGCTAATTATTATATAGGATGTGTGAATGTATGCATTTATTTATATATGATGTGTTTTACCAGGAAGAATACATTGAAATGTATCTTGTTTTCAAATATGTCCTGGACCGCGTTGGCATTAAAAAGTTACACAATTATAAACAAATATAATACACATTAGCATTTAAATATGTTATATGTTTCTAAATACAAAAACACAGTAAGTTTTAGGGACCTTAAAATGGCAGATGGCTTTTCCTGCTAGGATATTTCAGACGTGTGAAGCTCTGCAGGAGTAAGCAGATCAACCTGTTTCTTTCTTTAGAATAGTCAGTGAGTTGTTGGCAGTGGAGCTGAGGTTATAGGAAGTGTGGAGAACTGGAGAGTGCGTGCTGCTCCGGTAGTGAAGAACAGTCAGAGAATTGCTGAGGAGAGGAGTTTATAGGATGTATGGAAAGCTGAAGGGGACTTACTGTTCATGCAATTTGGAGTAGTCAGTGAGTTGCTGGCAGTGGAGCAGAGGTAATAGGAAGTAGGAAGTATGGAGAGCTGGAGTGAGCACACCGCTCAGGTATACTGGTAGCTCTCACGAGAAGTGGTTATAAACTAGGTAAGAAATGTGATATCTGGATTCAAGTGTTATCCAATTTCTTTATTTAAACATATCATAATGATTGTTAGTGTAATTAAATTGGACAACAAAGCAGTATAATGAATTATACAGTGTTTACAAAGATGGATTGTGGGTGAAGAATGACTATCATTATCATCTGTTGCAAAATACAGTTTCTTAAGTTAGGATTTGTTTCTAAACAGAGGGCCTAATTTAGGATAAAGTTTGGATGCCAATTTATCAATATGAATACCAAATGTGAGGTTGGTGTCTAGCCACACACCAAAATATTTGTAAGAATCACCTGGAGCATAAAACATACACTCCCTGATGAAGAGATCGGAGGATCTAGAAACGCGTTGGAGTTACCTGTAGAGCTATAATTATTTGATGCAAAGAACAACACTGCTACTTTCTTGAAAACATTTCCATGGTGGAGCAAATCTGAAGATTTAAACAAAGCACAGTACTGAAGAGGCATGAGAGACATCCGGAACACCAAAGAGACACAAGTGAAGACGCAGATTGCAAGTTGTGGAGATACACTTGGAGACGCTGGATAAAGTTGAAAGAAAGAGTCCTCCAGTGAGGAGAAAACACATACGGAAGAGTTGAGATAAGTGGAAGATGGCTATATATGTGTATAAAAGTTATACATGTGAGAATAGCGAGTAAACATATGTTACACTGTAGCCTTAAAAGGATAGTAATACTTCATTTTAACTTTATTTTATTTTGTAGGCATTAAAAAAACATGAAGGACGATATAAGTCTTATCTCTCAAACCTTTATGGTTTGAGAGATATTCACAAGCAAAGTTTCCCCCTCCTGCCCCTTTTACCTAGTGTAAGCCATCTCTTCTCAGAGGTGGAATCCAGTCCATAGACCAGACAGATAACACCAGGGGACAATCTTCTTCCTATGAGAACAATGAAAGCCCTGCCCCCCTTGACAAGTTTTTCAGGTTTTACCCTTATCTTAACTGAAGATTGTCCCTCTCTGCAGTCTACCTGGGCACCTCCCTTCTGATCTGGCTGAACAGTGTTACATCAGTAAAAGGGGCGGGAGGTGGATACTTTGTTATTGAAATACTCCTGAACTACAACTCTGACAGAATTGAAATAACACTCTCCAAAGTCCAAATACTATGATGATTAATTAGACCTGCTTTTATTATGAAACATTACTATTCCTTTAATACCCCGGTACAATAACTGATGTGTTTTAATACTCTTGTTTGCATAATTGACTCCAAGAAGAGTGAAAATAATCTCAACGTATACAAAACATTAGCGCCTTAACATCAAGAAAGTGTACACTGGAATTGTGACTGTATTCACTCTTCATAATATCAAACTTGAGGAATATTTATCGACAAATAAGATACTACATATATTGGACCTTTAAGGAAATGTTAACGATTTACTAACACAATAGCGTGCAGTGCAATTGTGACTGTGATTTGCTTTTGGCAGGATCAAATTGAGGAATATTGGCCAACAGATTTAATTGGAACTTTAAACATATATTGGACTTATAGGAGAAATTTAGTCCTATCACATTTATTCTGCTCTACAAGATCAAATATATTTTTCTTTTTATGTATGTATCGGTATATATAGATAGGGAAAGTGGGTATAACATTTACTTTTAGAAGTACAAGGGTAGATAGTTTTATATTTTTCTCTCTAGTTTGACTTTTTTATGTTCTATGTATAGTGATACCATAACAGCAATATAGTCATCTACTGGATTTTTCCATCTGGTGATAACACTGTTGATATTTATTAAAGGGGATTCACTTGTAACATCTGACACCATTATGTATCTTTGGTGTTACAGATAAAGATTCCTAGCACATTTTTACTATTATTATATACTATACATATTTGTTAGAACCGTTTGGCAGAGACTAACCCAATAGATGATACGCATTGGTAGAAGAGTTCTTTCTCCTGGGGTTAAGTCATATGAATATCTAATATCTTTTAATTAAATAGGACATGGATATATGTTATAGAAATACATTTTTTAAATCATTTTGAGTTATTGGTGGTTCTTTCACTCCTGTTAACTGGTGTTTGTGCTTATCCCAATGGTTAACCTGAGCGCTAAGCCATTTGTATGTAATCATAATGATTGTTAGTGTAATGTACAGCAAAGCAGTATAATGAATTATACAGTGCTGAGTTTACAAAGATGGATTTTGGGTGAAGAATGACTATCATTATCATCTGTTGCAAAATACATTTTCTTAAGTTAGGATTTGTTTCTAAACAGTGGGCCTAATTTAGGATAAAGTTTGGATGTCAGTTTATCAATATGAATACCAAATGTGAGGTTGGTGTCTAGCCATATACCAAGATATTTGTAGGAGTCACCTGGAGCCAAGTTACAAATAGACTTTGTTACGATGGTTAATTTGATATTGTGGAGTTTCAGTAAATTACTCTTTGCACCAAATACCATTGCGCCTGTTTTGTCAGTTTGTTTTCATTACTCACTTCCATCCTTAGAAAAATGCCCTGTAATACAGTCTCATCACGTGTTATGTTTGGTGTTTTTGTGTGTAGATTATGGTGTCTGACTAAGCTTGCACAGAAGATGCTTTGCAAATCATGGCCAGATAATTTATAAACAGTGAAAATAGAAGAATATCAAGGACCTTGGGGAACCTCACACATAACATGGAGTGGGAGGCAAACACCTTCAGATAAAGACATGTATTTCATTTTCAAAACCAGTTTAATGGATTATAACCTAAGTGAAATTTTTAGCTGATTTATCAGAACGTTATGGTGTATTGTATCAAAGGCTTTTGCAAAATCAGTTAAAATAGCTCTAGTAGGTTCACCATGTTCCATGCTATTCTATTTATCATTGCATTCTTTTAGGAGGGCAGTGACTATTAAAGGGATAGTAATACTTCATTATTACTATTCCCCAAATTGTAGATATTTGCAAAATAATTTAATAGCCCCCAGGTTCATCTCTCAAACCTTTATGGTGTGAGAGATAACTGAAGTCAAAGTTCCCCCCTCCTTCCCCCTTCTTTGAAGTCAGCGTTGTACTGACTGCAGGGATATCCGGTGTGACTTTCATCAGGCGGCTCTGCAGCAGAGCCACGATCACATTAGTGAAAAAGAATTAATTCACTGAAACGGTCTTCTATGTGTGCTTGCAAACCAAGCACACGTAGAAGATCGTTTCAGTGAAATAATTCTTTTTTACTAATGCAATAGCTCAGCTGCAGAGCCGCAAGCCTGTCGTACGAAAGGATTCCCCTGCGGTCAGTACAACGCTGACTTCAGGGAAGGGGGAGGGAGGGGGGAACTTTGCCTTCTGTTATCTCTCAAATCATAAAGGTTTGAGAGATGAACCCGGGGTCTATTACATTATTTTGCAAATACCTACAATATGGGGGATAGTAATAAAGCATTACTATCCCTTTAAGTTATATGGGAAAAAGCAAAATTGGAGAGAGGTGAAAAAGTTAAACAATTGGTAATAAAATTGTATAGTTGTGTGTGGACATATTTTTCCAGGATAAGATATATGGGGAATAAGGATATTGGTCTGTAGCTTGATACCATGTTTTATTGACACTTTTGTACAGGGGAGGGCTGGTGACTTGGGGCCCAGGGGGCAAATACAATTAAGTGGCCCATTTCTACCATCATTTGATCCCACTGTCCAGGCCCACCCCTTTTGTTAATTTTAAAATGGGCGTTAAAATTGTGAAGGCAAGTGATACCACATGATTTACAGTTGAAATTGGGATACAATAGTGATGCTACAGAGCTTACAATTTATCTAAAGCTAACTAATGGTCTCATAGAGCTTACAATGGAAATAGGTGTAGTGTAGCTCCATTTGGATTGCAGCTCTGTGGTATAATTTGTGTAGCTCAATTTCAATTGCAAGCTCTGTGGTATCACTAGTGGAGCTCCATTTATAGCAGCAAGCAGGAGCAGCAGTGGCCCATTGTCCCAGACATATGACTGGCCCATGGGGCAATTGCCCCCTTGCCCCCCAGGCCAGCCTTCACCTGCTTTTGTATAAATGTACAACTCTAGCCACTTTCCAGGCTTTGGGTATATATAACTGGATTACAACAACCATTATTTAAGCATGGGAATGGGCAGCTGTCCGTCATTTATATTACTAGCGGGTACTGGAATTAATAATTGGACCAGTGGGAGGAGGTCAGAGACTGTTCAATGCATATGCATATTTCTCCATCATAATTACATTGGAATTGTGTGATCATTGAGGGGGCACATCCAATTAAGTAGTTGTTGAATGCATTAGCTAATGATATGGAGAATTGTATTGTTTCATTGTCTAGTTTTAATAGTTGAGGGGTAAGAATGTTTATAGCGGGTGTAGATATTTTTAATAACTTTCCAAAAGTTGGCCGGTTCTGGGTTCACTTTTAAAATGTTGCATTGAAAACAGCGTGTCTATATGGTGCATTAAGCATGTCATCATGGTGAAAAGGACGACATGAGAATCTCGCCCTGCATAAAAGCGAGAGATTCTCATGTCGCCTCCTTAAACACCTCCTGGAGCATTTGTCTTTATTAAGTGTGCAACTGCAAAGTAAACAGCTGTCAAAGGGGAGTTGAATGTGCATTGTCTGTCACTGTTAGGAAAGTGTAAAAAGTGGAAAAACATACTTTTCTGAAACTCTGAAGACATTTGAATCTTCTTGTTGCTGAGCTCTGCACTGGGCTCCCTCTCCACGTCTTTGCGTTCAGAATGACAGAGTGGAATGGAGCATGCAGAGAAGGGCACAGCTGCTTACTTTGCAGTTGCACACTTCATCAAGACAAATGAGTAGACAAATGCTCCAGATGACGTTTAAGGAGGCCACATGAGAATCTTGCAATTTTTTGCAGGGCGAGATTCTCATGTTGCCATTTTCGTCATGGTGACATGCTTAATGCAGCATGTAGCCACACGCTGTTTTCAATGTAACGTTTTAAAAGGATACCGGTTTTTGATATGTTACTATTCATATGTGATAATTGCCCTTTAATAACAGTCTTGGATGCCAAACCTATGGGAAAATGAGCAGAACCTAAATGGGGATTCTGTCACTCTAAAACTCACAGTTTCCAGGTGGAAGCAAAGACCCTGCCCATTGCCATAGCAATTAAGTTTTTTGACCCCTTAACGACATCCCAATCCGGTACATGGGTGGCTGTTAAAGACCACGGTGCATTTTTATTTATTTTTTCCATCATAGTATTCTGGGATGTCAGAGAGGCGTGCAGTCGCTCTGCCATCCCAGTATTCCATGACGTGCCAGAACCGTCACCAGTCCTTAAGTGCCGGAACCGGAGTCACAGTCCTAGCATGGCATGAGTCCTTATGAGGTTAAAATGCGTCTTAATCTTTTTTATGTGAGTGAATATAAAAATATAAAAAGTAAACTAAATAAAAACTACAAGCTCAGATCTATCTTGTCCCCTTTACATGCCACTGCACCTATCTCAATTTTGTCCTGGGAGGCCCCTGAATTATGACGATTTCCCCTATTCTTTGCATTTGGTTACCCACAGATTGCATTGTCTTACTGTTGTGTATTTGACCCTTAGACACTAGTGGGTCACAGGAACCTGCTAACCCTTTCAGGGTTAACCTTCTAATGACCAGAGAGGCAGGGGAGGGCTGGCCTGGAGTGCAAAGGGGCAATTGCATATATCTTGGCTGGTGGGCCACTGCCTCACTCAATCTCCCACTTGATGCTATAAACAGAGCTACAGTAGTGATATCACAGAGCTTAGAATTTAAATAGCGCTACACAAATGAGACCACAGAGCTACAATCCAAATGGAGATGCACTATTAGCATAACCCATTTCCCTTGTAAGCTCTATGATATCACTAATGTAACTCAATTACAATTGTAAGGTCTGTGGTATTGTTAGTCAGCTCCATTTCAAGTATAATATCTGTAGTATCACTAGTATATTCACAGTTTAATTATGTTATGTGATATCAATAGTTTAACTCCATTTCAGTTGTTTCAGTTGTAAGATATGTGGCATAACTAGTGTAGGTTCTCTTTAAAGGGATAGTGATACTTCATTTTAACTTTATTTTATTTTGTAGGTATTAAAAAAACATGAATAATGATATAAGTCTTATCTCTAGAGATATTCACAAGCAAAGTTTCCCCTCCTGCCCCTTTTACCTAGTGTAAGTCATCTCCTCTCAGATGTGGAATGCAGATAACAGAAGGGGACAATCTTCTTCCTATGAAAACAATGAAATCCTTGCCCCCATGACAAACTTTTCAAGATTTTCCCTTATCTTAATTGAAGATTGTCCCTCTCTGCAGTCTACCTGGGCACCTCCCTTCTGCTTTGGCTGAGCAGTGTTACATCAGTAAAAGGGGCAGGAGGGGGATACTTTGTCATTGAATTACTCTTGAACTACAACTCTGACAGAATTGAAATAACACTCTCCAAAGTACAAATACTATGATGATTAATTAGAGCTGCTTTTATTATGAAACATTACTATCCCTTTAATTGCAAGCTCCTTGGTAACACTTAGGCTGAGACAGCGGGCTGGAACGATAGTAGAAAGGGCCACTTCCCCCCAGGCCACAAGTTTCCAGCCTTTCCCTGCAGAGGGGTGTGCAATGCATTGCTAAGCAATGCATTGTATACCACCTCTGTTCCTTAACCTTTTGAGTGCCAGAGGGGTACACAACTCATTGCATAGCAATGCGTTGCATACCCCCTGGCACTCAAAGGGTTAAAGTGTTAACCTTACCCACAAATTGATATTTTATAGCCAGAACTCAAAATGATACTCCCATAAAGTATGTGTGCATAAGTCCCTTGTCATAACCCAACCGACCTCTGACACCATCTGTCACCTGCTGAGTCACAATGAAATCCACATACTTTACTGTACAGTACCATTTTTAGAACAGGTAAGTAAAGACTATAAATTAAAATTAATAACAAATATTTGTTAAGCCAGGTCAAATACAATAAAATGTAAAATAATTACTGTTCTTGGTGTCATCGTAAAAGAGTAAATAATTAAAGGAATAAGAAAGAGAAATAAACTGAGGAAGCAAATAAAACAATTTGTCCTGAGGGCAAGCAAACAGAAAAACATCTGCCTTTCTAGATAACATCTTGATTAAACCTAAAATCTTCTTAAAGGGAACATATACCCTTGAAATAAGTGAGTTCATTTGATATAGAAGGACTTGCTTAGGAAGTCATCCTTCACACAGAAGCCAGTTATATCTATGTAAGGTTTTGGGTTTTTTGTCTCTGCTGTCTTCTATAACTGAACAAGGACATATTACTACCTTGAGATTTTTCCTGTGTCCCACTAGAATCATGGGCAAGTCTCTCTCTCCTTGGCTATTCTCATTTAGACCAATAAAAAGAGGGCTATATGCCCCTGAAGCCAATTAATAGGGCAGACAGTCCCTGCCTTCTTCCCTTTGTGTACGGGGCTGCCCTCCCCTAAGTCTCACCTGGTGGTGGGTGGGGGAGGGCTGTAAATCACCTGGAGGAAGGAGGGTGGTCCCAGGGTGGAGAGGTGGAAAGGGGGGAGGAAGTTTTTTTTTTAATAAAAGCTGGCTGTTGCAACTAGATTTTAATTACCTTTTTTCTTTTATCCAAATCAAGCCACCAAGGACTCTGAATCCAGAAAACCAAGGAGGAAAGTCAGTATTACATATGATTGGTAAACTATATCATTTTAAGTATTTAATTCCCTGTTCTAGCGGTGCGGACCCTCACGGTCAGAGAAGGAAGGGTGCCAGCGGGGGTCTAGGGTTGGCTCTGATGCCTGAGAATCACCTACGTATCTCAGATGGCACGGTGCTGGGCGTGGGCCCATGCTGCCATAGCCAGGTGCCCATGTGCAGGGTTCGGGCTGGCTATGGGCCTGAGGGGCCCACATTAGAGGGGGAGGGGTCTCCAAGGGTAAATATGTCACACCCACTATTAATAAAGCTAGGACCTCTTTATTATGCCACCTTAATCTGTGTCTTTTTTCTTTATTTGCTTTTATGTGGTGGTTTATGCATTGTTGTGTTGTTTCTTTTGCATGCCTAAGGCATACCTGGGAACTCTCCGGATTTGCCCCGGAGACTCCGGTTTTGACAGAGATTTACCGGGTCTCCGGGGCAGAGGCTGATTCCTCCGGATGTGGGGAGTTTCTATTGAAACTCTGCCACATCTGCTTTTTCTCCCGCTGTTCCTCCGTCCCCAGCCTTCTGTGTGACACCATTAAGCCCTGCCCCCCACACTCGAGTCAAGACCCACCCCTTTTTAACACGATTAGTGTCATTTTTGTCACCCACTGCTGAACAGACGACTCCCCTCCTGGTAGCCCTCAACTGTAAGTTCCCAGGTATGGCCTAAGGGTGTGCTGTTATGGGTAGGGAAAAGGTGGATGCGATGCCTTGCCATATTAAGTATGTTAGGGTGAATGTAAAAGACCAATTCTGTATTCAAGCTCACTAACCAATTCTCATTCAGAGGGCCAGATTTACATTGTAGGTGCCTCTAGGTAAAGCACTCTAGGTGCCCTTAGCCCTGCCTGTGGCCACACCCCCACTCCTCACATGACCACACCCCCAGTCCTATCCACTGATTTATGTCACAGAAAATACCTTTGGCCTATAACAAACAAGAAAAAAAAAAGCTTTAACCCCTTGGTTATTTTGCAATGTGTTGGAAATCTCTATAGCATCCAAGGGATAAAATAAAAACCTGTAAAAGGGTATAAAACTGGTACAAGGACAATTCAGAATGTGGGTGTGGCTTTGTGGGTGTGGCCAGCACAGCTGAGGCACTGGCCTCTCAACATTTGGAGCTCTAGACAGTTGCTTCCTCTGCCTATTGGGAAATCCGAAATCTAATAATAACTGGTGCGCTCCTACTGGGTTATATTATTAATACATACATAAAAGTGAACACAAGATGCACAGTATATTAACAGTGTCCAGTTTATGCAGCTTCTTCCTTGGTGTCCTAGACAGCACCTTCGCAAAACTAATGCACAGAAAACTGATCGTATGTGGCTGCTTACAAGAATACATCTTGTGAGTACAGAATAACACAAGAGTTGGAATACTTTGACATTCAGACGTGCTCTCAGATTTTGCGCTCTTCTCTTTATTGGGAAATCCGGTCCTGCTCACTACATATGCCTGCCTAACATAAGTTTACTAAAGTATGGATGCCAGACTACCCCACCTCCCCCAATACTGCTTGTGCGAATGGGAGGACAAAGGGTTAATCTATTTGGTTTCAGGGTGTTCTGTTCCTCTATGCCTAGCTTAGATCAGTGTACTAAGTAAGGTGTAAAGGATATGGCTTTAAGTTCTATCATGGGAGTGGGGAATAATATTTCCCTTTAAAAGGGGCTTTTAACCCCCGATAGCCATAAATGTCTCCTATGCAATGCTTCACAAAGTGTTGGAGACCTGTCAAGCATTCAAGGGGTTAAAAACACAGAGTTTGGGGACTTCTTATTTCTTACTTATGGCGCAGTGGAAACTGATAACATTCTGTTTTAGGCGGCATCTGCACAAGAAAGTATCTTGGATACGTGGACACTTTTATCTGTGGGGTCTGTAAGATCCACTCTTGCATTTCACATTTGGGAATTGATTAGAAGTAGTGATGAGCGAGCACCCCAATGCTCGGGTGTTCGGGTGCTCTGACCGAGCACCCCCGGAGGCTCGAGTGCTCGGCCGAGCACCCGAGCCCCATTGAAGTCAATGGGAGGACTCGAGCATTACACCAGGCACCCCCTGCTCTGATGAGGGGAGGGTGCCTGGTCCATAGGAAAAGGGCAGAAAATGATGGAAACACCACAGAAATGGTTCAGGGACAGCATAGGGAGGATGTCTGGATGCATCTTGGACTTCAACGTCGTTGCTGGGAACGATCTTTCGCCCGTAGTACGCCATTTTTACAGACTGACCGTAAAACACACAAAAAGGAAGATGAAAACGATTTTAGGCGAAAAATTGTTACCAAACAGTATTTGCTGTATATTTACTTGTATATCATCTGCAAATTCTCCCAAAAATTTCCTCGATTTTTCTGAACTGAGGCCATGATTAAGAGGGAAACGTGCGCAGAGGCAAATTCTCCCAAAAATTTCCTTGATTTTTCTGAACTGAGGCCATGATTAAGAGGGAAACGTGCACAAAGGCAAATTCTCCCAAAAATTTCCTTGATTTTTCTGAACTGGGGCCATGATTAAGAGGGAAACGTGCGCTGAGCCGACCATCTAAAACATTATGGGTGAGGGTCTGCTGCGGAGCTGACCATCCTAAACATTATATGCGAAGGCCCGCTAGTGAGCTGACTCTATAAAACATTATATGAGAGGGCCCGCTAGAGAGCT
The DNA here is from genome assembly GCA_037306005.1 of Rhinophrynus dorsalis. NCBI lineage: Eukaryota > Metazoa > Chordata > Amphibia > Anura > Rhinophrynidae > Rhinophrynus > Rhinophrynus dorsalis. The sequence goes on from CM074721.1 coordinate 496,397,536, forward strand.
GACCCAATAAAACATTATATGAGAAGGCCCGCTGGTGAGCTGACCTATACAAAAATTGTCAAACTGCGCCCGCTGGTGAGCTGGCCCTATATAAAAATTATATCACTGGGCCAGCTGGTGAGCTGGCCCTATATAAAAATTATATCACTGGGCATATGGAAGAGAGTCAACCATATACCCGTTTTTTGGGTGGAAGGGGTGAATGGGAATACAGAGTATTCCCATCATTGTAAATAACATATATAAAGTGAGTTTATGTTCCCCCGGGGCTTTCCTCCAGTGGAGTGGAGAAGTCAGGGGAAATCCAGGCCTTGTTCATTTTTATAAGTGTCAACCTATCAGCATTTTCGGTGGAAAGGCGGATACGCTTATCTGTTATGATGCCACCAGCAGCACTAAATACCCGCTCAGACAGAACGCTGGCGGCAGGGCAGGCCAGCACCTCCAAGGCGTAGAGTGCCAGTTCATACCACGTGTCCAGCTTGGACACCCAGTAGTTGTAAGGCACAGAGGGATCATTGAGGACGCTGACACGGTCTGCTACGTACTCCTTCACCATCTTCCAAAACTTTTCCCTCCTTGTGACACTAGGCTGCGCATCAGGGTGAGGGTGCTGACGGGGTGTCATGAAGGTGTCCCACGCCTTGGAGAGTGTTGCCCTGCCTTTGTCGGAACTGCTGTGTGGTCCCCTTTTCTCCCCTTCTGGGTTGGCCAAGGTAGCACGTACTCTGCCGCCAGCGTTGTCAGATGGAAAATTTTGGAGCAATTTTTCGACAAGAACCTTCTGGTATTGCACCATTTTGCTTGTCCTCTCCACCGGAGGAATGAGAGATGAGAAATTCTCTTTGTAGCGGGGGTCCAGAAGGGTGAACACCCAGTAATCCGTGTTGTCTAAAATGCGTATAACGCGTGGGTCACGGGAAAGGCAGCCTAACATAAAGTCAGCCATGTGTGCCAGAGTACCAACAGGCAATATTTCGCTGTCCTCACCAGGAGGATGACTCTCAATCTCCTCATCCTCTTCCTCCTCTTCTGCCCACCCACGCTGAAGAGATGGAACTAAAGTTCCATGGCTACCCTCTGTAGCGGAGGCAACCGTGTCTTCCTCCTCCTCCTCCTCCGCCTCCTCCAATTGTCGCTGAGAAGACGAAGTGAGGGTGCTCTGGCTATCACCTTGTGTAAGCTCTTCCTCCCGCATTTCCACCTCTTCTACATGCAAAGCGTCAGTTTTAATTGTGAGCAGCGAGCGTTTCAGTAGACACAGAAGTGGGATGGTTACACTGATAATAGCGTTATAGCCGCTCACCATCTGTGTCGATTCCTCAAAATTGCGTAAAACCTCACAGAGGTCTGACATCCATTCCCACTCCTCACTTCTGATTACAGGAAGTTGAACGGAGAGGCGACGACCGTGTAACAGCTGGTACTCCACTACTGCCCTCTGCTGCTCACAAAGCCGGGCCAACATGTGGAAGGTGGAGTTCCAGCGCGTGCTCACGTCACACAGCAGCCGGTGAGCTGGCAATTGTAAGCGCTGCTGCAGCTTCAACAGGCCGGCTGAAGCTGTTGATGACTTACGGAAATGTGCACACACGCGGCGCACCTTGGTCAAGAGATCATGCAAATTGGGGTAGGTTTTTAGAAATCGCTGAACCACTAAATTAAATACATGCGCTAGGCATGGTACGTGTGTGAGCTTGCCGAGCTCCAAAGCCGCCACCAAGTTACGCCCATTATCACACACAACCATGCCTGGTTGCAGGTTGAGTGGCGAGAGCCACTGCTCGGTCTGGTGACTAATCCCCTGCAACAGCTCTGAGGCCGTGTGCTGTTTGTCCCCAAGGCAGATCAGCTTCAGCACGGCCTGTTGACACTTCCCCACTGCAGTGCTACACTGCTTCCAGCTACCGGCTGATGGGTGAGTGGCGCTGCGCGCAGAGAATTCGGAGGTGGAAACGGAGGAGGAGGAGCCAATAACGTAGGTGCTGGCGGAAACCCTGATGGAGGTAGGGCCCGCAATCCTCGGCGTGGGTAGCACCTGTGCCATCCCAGGGTCCGAGTCGCTCCCAGCCTCCACGACATTCACCCAGTGTGCCGTCAGGGAAATGTAGCGTCCCTGGCCACAAGCACTTGTCCATGTGTCAGTCGTTAAGTGGACTTTCCCAGTAACTGCGTTGGTCAGGGCACGGGTGATGTTACGGGACACATGGTGGTGTAAGGCGGGGACGGCACACCGGGAAAAGTAGTGGCGGCTGGGGACTGCGTACCGAGGGACAGCTGCTGCCATCAGGCTGCGGAAGGACTCAGTCTCCACAAGCCTAAATGGCAGCATTTCGATGGCCAGTAATTTGGAAAGGTGTGAGGTTAGTGCTATGGCCTGTGGGTGGGTGGCTGGGTATTTTCGCTTGCGCTCAAATGCCTGGGGTAACGACATTTGGATGCTGTGCTGGGACAGGGAAGTGGATGTGGTCGCTGATGGTGCTTCAGATGGTACAGGTGCAGGGCGGGAGGTATGCGGGCCTGCGCCTTCGACAGGCGATTGGCCAGCACCGAAAACAGGGGAAGAGGAGGCAGTGGTGTGGCCTGCAGACACAGATTGGCGATCCGGGCGTTCCTCCCACTTATTACGGTGCTTGGATGCCATGTGTCGGATCATGCTGGTGGTGGTGAGGTTTCTAGTGTTCATGCCTCGGCTCATTCTGGTGTGGCACAGGTTGCAAACTACAATTCTTTTGTCGTCCGCACTTTCCTTAAAAAAACGCCATACCGCGGAACACCTACCCCTTGGCAAGGGAGATTTACGCAAGGGGGTGCTCCGTGGAACATTTGCGGGCCGGTTTGGTGCGGTCCGCCTTCTTTCTGTAGCCACACCACTGCCTCTTCCAGCCTGTTGCGGTGCTGCAGATGGCTCACCCTCAGGACTGCTGTCATCGCTCGGCTCTACACCTTCCCAGGTGGGGTCAGTCACCTCATCGTCCACCAAGTCCTCCTCCACTTCCTCACTCTGATCATCCTCCTCATGTCTTGATCCCACCACATACTCAGTCATTGACAACTGTATATCATCCTCCTCATCAAGGTCTTGAGACAGTAATAGTGGTTGATTTAATGGCAACTGTGTCTCATCATCATCATCATCCACTTCCTTTGACCTTAAATGCCGTTCACCTCTGTCATCTTCTTGTGATTGGGTACCCTCTAGAGGTTGTGAATCAGGGCACAAGATGTCATGTTCCTCTGCAAGCGTGCTTGGAGAGAGGTTCAAATGAAGGATTGGTGATGAGACGAGCTCCTCACTATATCCCAGTGTGGGATCACTTCTTTGACCAGATCCTCTATAGTGGGAGGAAGGATGATCAGAGTGAGGATTATGTTGACCAGACTCTTGGCTACTGAGAGTGGACTTGGTGGAAGACAGGGTGGTGCTTAACCGACTGGAAGCAGTATCAGCTGACATCCAACCGACCACCTGTTCGCAGTGGTCGGACCTCGAGAGTGATGTCCTGCGACGCCCTGTAAACTGAGACATGAAGCTAGGTATGGTGGATGTCTTTCTGTCTTGTGCTCTGGCACCAGGCGCAGTTTCTACGCGTCCTGACCCGCGCCCTGAACTATCAGGATCACGTCCACTTCCCCGTCCCTTTTTACCCGCCTTCTTCATATTACACGGAATATGTGCTGCAAATCTGCAACTTTGCACAGTAAACAGAATTTGCTTCTTAACTGCGGCTACGCACAGTGAATGGAATATGTGACTTTGATATTTTACAGTTTGAACACTTAACAGAATGTTTTCCTATTCTGAAACTTTGCACAGTAAACAGAATTTGCTTCTTAACTGCGGCTACGCACAGTGAATGGAATATGTGACTTTGATATTTTACAGTTTGAACACTTAACAGAATGTTCTCCTATTCTGAAACTTTGCACAGTAAACAGAATTTGCTTCTTAACTGCGGCTACGCACAGTGAATGGAATATGTGACTTTGATATTTTACAGTTTGAACACTTAACAGAATGTTCTCCTATTCTGCAACTTTGCACAGTAAACAGAATTTGCTTCTTAACTGCGGCTACGCACAGTGAATGGAATATGTGACTTTGATATTTTACAGTTTGAACACTTAACAGAATGTTTTCATATTCTGAAACTTTGCACAGTAAACAGAATTTGCTTCTTAACTGCGGCTACGCACAGTGAATGGAATATGTGACTTTGATATTTTACAGTTTGAACACTTAACAGAATGTTTTCCTATTCTGAAACTTTGCACAGTAAACAGAATTTGCTTCTTAACTGCGGCTACGCACAGTGAATGGAATATGTGACTTTGATATTTTACAGTTTGAACACTTAACAGAATGTTCTCCTATTCTGCAACTTTGCACAGTAAACAGAATTTGCTTCTTAACTGCGGCTACGCACAGTGAATGGAATATGTGACTTTGATATTTTACAGTTTGAACACTTAACAGAATGTTTTCCTATTCTGAAACTTTGCACAGTAAACAGAATTTGCTTCTTAACTGCGGCTACGCACAGTGAATGGAATATGTGACTTTGATATTTTACAGTTTGAACACTTAACAGAATGTTTTCCTATTCTGAAACTTTGCACAGTAAACAGAATTTGCTTCTTAACTGCGGCTACGCACAGTGAATGGAATATGTGACTTTGATATTTTACAGTTTGAACACTTAACAGAATGTTCTCCTATTCTGAAACTTTGCACAGTAAACAGAATTTGCTTCTTAACTGCTGCTACGCACAGTGAATGGAATATGTGACTTTGATATTTTACAGTTTGAACACTTAACAGAATGTTTTCCTATTCTGAAACTTTGCACAGTAAACAGAATTTGCTTCTTAACTGCGGCTACGCACAGTGAATGGAATATGTGACTTTGATATTTTACAGTTTGAACACTTAACAGAATGTTTTCCTATTCTGAAACTTTGCACAGTAAACAGAATTTGCTTCTTAACTGCGGCTACGCACAGTGAATGGAATATGTGACTTTGATATTTTACAGTTTGAACACTTAACAGAATGTTCTCCTATTCTGCAACTTTGCACAGTAAACAGAATTTGCTTCTTAACTGCGGCTACGCACAGTGAATGGAATATGTGACTTTGATATTTTACAGTTTGAACACTTAACAGAATGTTCTCCTATTCTGAAACTTTGCACAGTAAACAGAATTTGCTTCTTAACTGCGGCTACGCACAGTGAATGGAATATGTGACTTTGATATTTTACAGTTTGAACACTTAGAATGTTTTCCTATTCTGAAACTTTGCACAGTAAACAGAATTTGCTTCTTAACTGCGGCTACGCACAGTGAATGGAATATGTGACTTTGATATTTTACAGTTTGAACACTTAACAGAATGTTCTCCTATTCTGAAACTTTGCACAGTAAACAGAATTTGCTTCTTAACTGCGGCTACGCACAGTGAATGGAATATGTGACTTTGATATTTTACAGTTTGAACACTTAACAGAATGTTCTCCTATTCTGAAACTTTGCACAGTAAACAGAATTTGCTTCTTAACTGCGGCTACGCACAGTGAATGGAATATGTGACTTTGATATTTTACAGTTTGAACACTTAACAGAATGTTTTCCTATTCTGAAACTTTGCACAGTAAACAGAATTTGCTTCTTAACTGCGGCTACGCACAGTGAATGGAATATGTGACTTTGATATTTTACAGTTTGAACACTTAACAGAATGTTTTCCTATTCTGAAACTTTGCACAGTAAACAGAATTTGCTTCTTAACTGCGGCTACGCACAGTGAATGGAATATGTGACTTTGATATTTTACAGTTTGAACACTTAACAGAATGTTCTCCTATTCTGAAACTTTGCACAGTAAACAGAATTTGCTTCTTAACTGCGGCTACGCACAGTGAATGGAATATGTGACTTTGATATTTTACAGTTTGAACACTTAACAGAATGTTTTCCTATTCTGCAACTTTGCACAGTAAACAGAATGTGCTCTAATCTGCAACTTTGCACACTAAAAAGAATGTGCTGCTAATCTGCAACTTTGCACACTGAACAGAATGTGCTCTAATCTGCAACTTTGCACACTAAACAGAATGTGCTGCTAATCTGCGGCTAGGCACAGTGAACAGAATATATGAAGTTTTTCTTTTTTATATCTCTGCCCCCCCACACAAAATAACCTGCTGCCCCCACACACAGTAGTCCTAAAAAGGACTTTTGGGTCTTTCTTTTTTTTTAAATAGCTTTTCTTCTCCCTACACTGACTTTCCCTTCCTATCCTCATCTCTCCCTGGCTAAGACTGAGCCGAACTCGCTGGTCAGGTGCTATACAGCACCCGATCACGGGTTCTGGCCAGCCAATCAGTGTAATGCCAGCAGCCAACATGGCTGCTGGCATTACACTGATGTCAGAGCCTCCCTGCACGTTTATTGGCTGCGCAGCAGCCGCGAAACGTGCGGGGAGGAGACCCGAACATGGCGGGCGAGCACATGCGGTACTCGTACGAGTACCGCCATGTGCCGAGCAGAGCGATGCTCGAGCCGAACCGAGCTTCGGCCGAGCATGCTCGCTCAACACTAATTAGAAGGTATGCAATGTATTTTAGAAGGACATTAGCATTTCTCCCAACATTATACATAAAGAGGGACAATTGTGCTTTATGTGATGTTACTGGGGACGTGCCTGATGGGTGGGACATTACAGACAAATTTTAGGTTACTTCCTGAAGCAATGACAGCTCTTTATATACCTGAATGATATGGTTTAGAACAAGACTAAAGTATTTCTTTACACAGACTCATTTACAAACGTGTACTGAAGTCTAAACGAACAATAATGTGAGTGTTATTGCTGTGGTGCAATGTGATACACCTATATACACACCACACAGTCTGATCTCCTAAACACAGGGACACAGGGGTGGGGAAGAGGGACACAAGGAAGGGATGTATTAATGTGAGTGTTATTGCTGTGGAGCAATGTGATATACCTATATACACACCACACAGTCTGATCTCCTAAACACAGGATCACAGGGTGATACATTTATATACACACCACACAGTCTGATCTCCTAAACACAGGGACACCAGAGTGATACACTTATATACACACACCACACAGTCTGATCTCCTAAACACAGGGACACCAGGGTGATACACTTATATACACACCACACAGTCTGATTTCCTAAACACAGGGACACCAGGGTGGGGAAGAGGGACACAAGGAAGAGATGTATTAATGTGAATGTTATTGCTGTGGAACAATGTGATACATTTATATACACATCACACAGTCTGATCTCCTAAACACAGGGACACCAGGGCGATACACTTATATACACATCACACAGTCTGATCTCCTAAACACAGGGACACCAGGGTGATACACTTATATACACACCACACAGTCTGATCTCCTAAACACAGGGACACCAGGGTGATACACTTATATACACACCACACAGTCTGATCTACTAAACACAGGGACACCGGGGTGGGCAAGAGGGACACAAGGAAGGGATGTATTAATGTGAGTGTTATTGCTGTGGTACAATGTGATACATTTATATACACAACACACAGTCTGATCTCCTGAACACAGGGACACCACGGTGGGAAAGAGTGATGTGGGTCTCAAAGAGGGCATGTCACTCTTAAAGTGGGTCACTTGGGAGGTGTGAATTGGGGGCACAATGAAGACATCTACTGTCAGTGCTATGGTCATGTAAGGGTTATTTTCCACATCCATACACTGTAATTTTATTTACTTGTCTGGGAACGGCATTGGTGGCACCAAAGCCAGTTTATCTAATTTACCCAATGAAAGGAGATTTTGCACAATTGTATATAGTTTTCTTTTAAATTTAGTGCTATGGTGCAAAGTCTTTCCCATTTGTAAGTAGTTTCTGTTTCCAGTTCTTAAACCCTTAGACTGGTCCAGGAAAAAGCTCAGTAGCTAGTGGTGGTGGTGGGGAACTTTACAGGGATGACTGGATGCACCTGCTGGAGGTTGGTTTGGGCATTTATAAGATGGGGCTTCAAAGTCAGCTATGTTGGAGGAGACATTGTCATGGGAAATCTCCTTCGACATTAGCTATGGGGGTTATTGAGGTAAGAACATTCACTGTAAGTGAACTGGTTAATAAATTGCCTGAGTAGCTCCATGTCTTATGCATGGTGAAATGGTTCAAGTAAAGACACAGACACAATAATTATGGGTTAACTCCGGCCAAAGCTTTATTTAAATTACATAATAGCCATTTCTAACCTAGGCTTTAGGCCCTTGCCAATAACCACACTTGGTAGGCCAAAAACCTACCTACCCCCTTTTGAGCCTTAGGCTCAACCCAATCATGTTCTACCATACCTCACCCCATTAGCTGGTCACTGCAGCTCAATGGGGCCAGTGTCCAAACACTGTCCGGGTGTCATTGTCCCTGGGCCGCTGGCCTACCATTTTCCTGTAACCATATCCAACTTAATGACCCTATACACATTGGCAAGGAACCCAAAGCACCCAGAAAGCTGTGACAAGTAAGAAAGCAAACATACACCACTGTCCCATGCCCCCAATACCATACGCCAAAGAAGTACCAAAATAAGGGAGGGATGCTGTTCTGTATGTCAGGTAAAGAGGAAGTGATCCTTGCATGCACACTTTAAATAACTTCCCTAACCTACTCTTACCTCACTTCCTATCCACACCTCCTACCTTTCCTCACCATCCCCCAGCTCAGACATACCTCCCATCCTTATTTTTTCACGGGGAGTTCGGGCTTGTTGGCAGGAGAAAATTTGGTAACAGTTTAATGAGTTGACGTGTTTAGCTCTCGTGGGCTGTAAGGCCGGAGGAGAGGAAGATATTGTTATCTAATACAAGTACCACCTTATAAAACCACATGTTTATGTCACCGTCATTTATTTATTCTTTGTTGGGATTTGAGAGTGTGCATGTGCTATCCTTATGAATAGGATCGTCATTCAGCAGCAGGTCCATATGGTAATAATTAAGAAAATCGCATGACTCGTGCTAAATGTGTAATGAATTATTTATAGCTCAGTTGTTTCCACATTTGATAAGATTCATGGGGTAAGTATCTTAGTAGAATAAACAGATACTTGTATATATCCTGTGGAGAAATCATCAGTCATAGCTAACTCCCACACAAGGAATCAGAAAGTCAGAAACAAGACTTCCGAAAACTTAAAGGGCCAGTAACATTATTAACCCTTTCAGTGCCAGAGGGGAACGCACGGCATTGCAAAGGGTTAAAAATGTATTTTTATATATATATATATATATATATTAGTTGAATAGTCCGTTACACAGGCCACAGTGCCACTGCCAGCCGGTCACAGGGAAGTCAGGCACAGTAGAGTCTGCCCATGCCGTAGCTGATACAGTGCCAGCAGGTCTCGGTGCAGTCATGCTCAGTAGAGACTGCCCGCGCCGCGGCTGATACAGAGCTGGACGATCCTTCGGAGCGCCCAGCTCTGTATCAGCCTTGTCACTGGCAGTCTCTATTGCGCATGACTGCGTCGTTACACACGTTTTAGCGAATTATTATGTAGGATATATATATGTGTGTGTGTGTGTAATAAATAAACATTACCTAAACTCTTATTCATTAAATGAGACTTTTAACTCCTTGAATGCTATTCCTTATTGTGCCACCTCAGCCCTTTGCTCTGGCTTGCCATGACTTCAGAAGGTATTAAAGCAAAGGTATAATTTTTAAGCATAGCTCATGCTGAAGCTACCCGCATGTCTCTATACAGAGAGACTAAACGGAGTATTACTGTGTTAAAGGGATAGTAACGTTTCAAAATAAAAGCAGTTCCAATTAATCTTCATAGTATTTTGGCCATGGAGAGTGTTATTTCAATACTGTCAGAGTTGTAGTTCAAGAGTAATTGAATGATAAAGTATCCAACTCCTGCCCCTTTTACTGATGTAACACTGCTCACCTCAGAGCAGCAAAGTGTGTCCAGATGGCTTGCAGAGAGGGACAGTCTTCAATTAGCATAAGGGAAAAACCTGTCAAAGGGGACATAGTTTTCATTGTTCTCACAGTAAGAAGATTGTCCCTTGCTGTGAGCTGTCTGGTCTTAAGACCAGAGTCCACATCTGAGGGGATGTGGCTTACATTGGGTAAAGGGGTGGGAGGGGGATATTGTATCATTCAATTACTCTTGAACTACAACTCTGACAGTATTGAAATAACACTCTCCATGGCCCAAATACTATAAAGATTAATCGGAGCTGCTTTTATTTTGAAACATTACTTTCTCTTTAAGGTGCACCTTGGGGGAGATGCACTAAGCCAGTGCTTCTCAACCATTTTTTGTTCAAGGCACCCCTAACATGCAGTCTGGAAATAGTTCTTTTTAGGTATCAAAAATCAGAATAACAGAAACAAACATATCGTGCAGAAAATCTTCCAGAAATATAAATTTGAAACTCAGTTTTCACATTTTATCAAAGTCTTTATAGAAAAGACAGGCCACCATAAGTAGACGCCTGTGGCAACACCAAAGTGGCACGGCACCCTGGTTGAGAATCACTTCACTAAGGTATGATAGGAAGGTGTTAAAGTGGAGACGACTTCTCCAGTGATATCATTTCTCCAATTTCTTTGTTATTCTATGGAGACAATGCATTAAAGGAGCAGTAAACTTTTTTATGAAAAAATATATATTGTAGGGATTTTCCTATTGAGTAAAATAAGGGTACTCCCACTGCCGAGATATTTATATTTCCAGAGTTATTACAGTTTAAACCCATGGTTTTTTTTACATTAGCAGTGCCCTCTAGTGGTCAAAGTCTAATTAGATTTCCTGTTAGATTCTAATGGAGAGGAAAGTCAGAAAAGTCAGAGACATACAGTTCTCCATAGAATGTGATAGAAACTGCCTGTCACGTCCTGTTGGTTAGAACTATCAGGAAGTAAACGTAGTAAATTCACTTCCTGATTATATAAACTGCTATAAATTTTTAATAAAACATTTGACAGCAGTGGGAGTGACCTTGTTTTATTCAGCAGTAAATGCTCTGTAAAATATGTTTTCATAAAAAAAAGTTTACTGCTCCTTTAAGCTTTCTCCAGCATTGGAGATCTTAGTGCATAGGCTCTACAGAATATCACTGGAACTGGAGAAGTGATATGACAGGAGAAGTTATATCCACTTTATCAAATTTTTATCTTTCTTTAGTGCATAACCCCCAGAAATTGCTCTGTTTGAAAATTCCACCCCAGGAAGGTGTTCTTTTGCAGGGGCACCGTCAAGTGTGGAGTAAGGAGGAATACAGCTTTTAGTATGGGTCGGTTGGGAGGCATGGGAAGGCAGGTAGTGGCACAGCATGCTTACCAGTCTCTCATGTAAAAGAAATATAGTCACAACAGCCCAGCTTACAAGGGTCCTGTAACACATGTAATTCCTGTGTGGAGTGGGACTCTTGACTACTTTCTCAGCAAAATGCTAGGCTTTTTCTGGCCATGTGTGATCAGCACTATCACAGGAACCTTTGAATCCAGTGCAGTAAAAGTTAATAGGACATGTGGGCGGATGTATGTGCTGACCACGAGACAAAGCTTATACTACAGTGTATTTTGGTCTTTGAGTGTGGGCAACAGCAGTTATATTTTAATATATTTTAATATATAACAGACGTAATGCCAGGATTCATCAGTAACGTGTATTGGCACTTTGCCATGTCTCAGCCCTGCAACTGCACCTATTTATAACACACTTCTGGCTATGAAACTGATGGGGATGTAGCAATGACATATTCAAGTTTTGCATGCATCAACCTCTCAATCACAATCGTGAGCAGGTTTAGAAAGGCCTCAAAGGATGAATATGATTTAGCACGTGTCTGTCAATTTTATTGGCTACTCTGGCTCTTTGTAAAGTACCTGTACTTAAACAGTGCTTGCATTGTCTAAATTAATGTTGGATATCATTAAAAAAGCCAAAAACCTTACAGCAGTGTGGGCATGTATCAGTATGTATGAATGTGAGTGCAGAAGTGTGTGTGTGTGTATGTGTGTAGTATTACTATGCTTTTCATCTCATAGTTGTAATTGTTTGGTCCTTGGGAGGTGCCCTGAAGCCCAAATCAGCCCTCTGATTAAACTTGACACCCCTGATGTGGAGGCAGATGATAATTATTTTTGGCAGCTGTGAAGTCACACCCACTTACCTGCACTACCAATAAAAATGGGATTACCACTGTCAGCTGCAGCTCTTACAGAAGTTGTGACCTGTAGAAATAGGGCTGCAAGCAGGTGTAATGGGGAAAGACACAGAGGAAAAGCAATTTGTTTGCTGAGCATGATTGCCACATACTGACAGTGTCCAACACACTGATGCACAATGCATTGCACACCTCTCTGGTGAAGGGGCTTGTGGAGGTCAACAGATACAGAATCATCCCGTTAGTGGAGCGCCTCCAGGGGTTCTTGACCTGGATACTTTGGATTAAGTAGGAGGTAGGAACTGATAGCCACGACTCCCCAGTAGACAGACGAGACAAGTGAATTTAGCTCTCTCAGTGACTGAGATGAGGATGATCTGCCAGCTTACCTCATGGAATCCCCTACAGAATACAGCTGAAAACAGAACAATGTTCACATCACAACTGCACCCTCTTCTGTACCTGTAGTTAATCCACTGGGTATAAGTTCACAATACTGCTACTGAGAGAGGTAGAAGTATCAGATTTTAACTGGCAAAAGACTGAACTGCCACTGCTGATAAGTGTTTTATTTAAAAGTTATTACAGCTTAAACTTGAAATTGTTAGGTGCAGTATCTCAATGGTGCTGTTGCTACACCATCCCATGGACAGCTCTGGTCAGATGAAGATAAACCTCCTTAAAAGGTATTGGTTTAAGTGGTACTAAGTGTGGACACAACATATGTGTTCATTGTTGTTTGGATGCATTGACGCAGTGGTCTGGTCATAGACAGATTATTTATAAATTAAATGGGCAACCAGTGACGGATATCAAGCCTGCCATCCTGGAATACTTATTTACTACGCCTTCCACACAAAAATAAGTGGAAGAACAGTATCATTCTACTTAAAGGGATAGTAATGTTTCACAATAAAAGAAGCTCCAATTAATGTTCATAGTATTTGGGCCATGGAGAGTGTTATTTCAGTACTGTCAGAGTTGTCGTTCAAGAGTAATTGAATAATAAAGTTTCCCCCTCCCTCCCCTTTTACCTAGTGTAAGCCACCTCCCCTCAGATGTGGAATCTGGCCCTGGGACCAGACAGCTCACAGCAAGGGACAATCTTCTTACTGCAAAAACAATGAAAGCCCTGTCCCCCCTTGACAGGTTTTTTCCTTATGTTAAATGAAGATTGTCCCTCTCTGCAATCCACTTGGACACCACCCTGCTGCTCTGAGGTGAGCAGTGTTACAGCAGTAAAAGTGGTGGGAGGGGGATACTTTATCATTCAATTACTCTTGATCTACAACTCAGACAGTACTGAAATAACACTCTCCATGGCCCAAATACTATGATGATTAATTGGAGCTGCTTTTACTATGAAACATTACTATCCCTTTAATAATTAATTTTTCTTTAAATCTCTTGACATATTTTTAAAACATTACCAGAGCAGAGGTAAGTGCCTTTGATTATATATACACACTGTTATTCAAACCTATGTGTAACATTGTCTGCCTTCGCCCAACAGCAATGTTTTTTGTTGATGTGTGGGTACACCTTCTAGGCAACAGGATGGTGCCTCTTGTGAAATCACTGCCCTTGTGCTGGTATCAAGATCGTCAAGGTTTGGTGCCTTTTGGACACAGGGGTAACATCTGATGAGGTTAGCAGTTTATTTCATTATATTTACCTCCCATGTATGCATTTATTGCCCCTTTGCCCTGAGGAAAGTCCTTTTTTTGCATGGATGCAATAAATTAATTAACTTTTTATGCTTTACCTGTGCTGTCTCTTATGAACACTGGAGTATCACAAGCTGAGTATACTTATATTGTATATATATATATCAAAGAGGCAAGCTTTGTCCGAAGCCAACCACACTCTCCTCTATAATGCCTTTCCCATTGGTGTGGTGTAAGCATGGGCATGTCATTTTGGCCACTCTTGTCAAAATCTCTGTAAGGAGATGCAGGGCTACAATGAACACACACACACTATACACACACACTTTATACACAGGGACACACTGCACGCACACTGTACACATGTACTCTACACACACTTTTTGCCGACACACTCTGCACACATGCATATACACTCACGCACACTCTACATACATATACTCCACACACACACACTAAACACACACACCCTCCACACAAACACACTCTGAGACACATTCTGCACACACAAGACACACACTACGAAAGACACTATACGCAAAATGCAAAACACAAAACCCTATACGCTATATGTAAAACGGTATATACAAAACGCTATATGAGAAGCACGATACGGCAAATGCAATACACTATATACCACACACAATACACAATATGCAAAACGACAAATGCAAAATGCAATATGGCAAACACCATGTGCCAAATGCAAAACACATTATGCAAAAAGCAATATGCCAAACACCATTCATCAAACGCAAAACAAAATATGCAAAATTCCAAATGCAAAACGCAATTCGCCAAACACCATTATATACACCAAAAATATAAAAATGCCAAACGCAATATGCAAAACTCAAAACAACAAACGTAAAACACAATATGCAAAATGGCAAATACAAAATGCAATTTGCCAAACATTATGTACATCAAATTGCTATAAGCAATACACCATCTGCACAACACAATACGTCAAACGCTATACTCAAAATTATATGCAAAACGCTATACGTAATATACCAAACTCAGTTGGTCAAACGGTATACTCAAAACATTATACACAGCAAATGCGTAATGCTATATGCAAAACGCCAATAACATAAGCAAGATACCGAACACAATGCGCAAAACACTATAAGCACAACTTTATACGCAAATGCTATGCACAATACAATATGTACAAAAGCAATACTCCACACTTCAAACACCATATGCCAAACATACAATGAAATATAGAAAATGCCAAATGCAATACACCACATGCTATAAGCCAGTCACAATAAAGTATCTCCACTTACTAAAACTTTTAACCCCTTAAGGACCAGGAAAATCTGAGGTATATCTCACTTAAGGACAGGAGCAATTCGGACCATTTTGACTATGTCTTTGTTCAACAGTGTTTTCCCTCTAAGTACTTTATTTTACCCATGAAAATTATATGCCTTTTTTTTACACACAAATAGGGCTTTCTTTTGATACCACACTTATATGGATAGCCCACCATTTATTTTAGTAAAATTAAAGAAACTGTAAAAAAATGTAAAAAAACAAAAAACGCCATTTTTTTTTCTTTTGGGATCATTTGGGCACAATGGGTTAAATTTTTATGGAGACTGCATAAAAGGTATTACCGGTCAGTCATACCTACAAAATGGGCAGTTTTAGGTGGGCATTGTCCCCCTGGGTGAAAATTCCCATGTCCATTTTTCCTACCCTATTTTCCCACTTTTTTATTGATTAAATTTGGCGGTGTGTATAAATATATTACATAGCTCCACATCAATCACACTTCCAATTTTGGTAATTGAAATTTTTTTAAATATTTTTTTTTTTTTTGTAAGTTGATTTTAGCAGGTCAAAAATTGACCTGCATCCAGCCAGCCTCCAGCACAGCAGTGAAGGGGTTAATACCCTCAGCTGCTGAATTTTTTCTTTCCACTAGGTGTCGCCTCTCTGCATCTCTGTCCCTTACTTTGATCGCAAGGGACAGACAGGCTGAGGAGAGACACAGAGACAGTATGCAAAGCATACTGCCTCATTCATTCACAATGACGGTACATGTGATCGCTGTAGCGCTCACATGACCCGGCACTACTGAGGAGTGTGCAGTTTCAGACTGGAATTAATGATAGCAGCATGCATAGAGGAGCGCTGCTATCATTTAACTCATGACGGTCCAGGACCATCATGGGTCCTTAACGCAAAACAACCCATGACGGTCCTGGACCATCATGGGTCGTTAAGGGGTTAAGGACCAAAGGGGTAAATGCCACTCTGATTCTTAAAGAGTTAAACATACCAGATTTTGAAGTTCTGTGGATAGTTTTCATGTCTGCCTTCAAGGACATGGCTTCCAAGACTGTTTGAAGATGTTAACTCTTGAACTATGAACATACCTGGGAACTCCCAGGATTGGCACCAGAGTCTTTGGTTTTTAGAGTTAATTACTGAATCTTTGGAGACATTCTCCTTCTTTGATGAATTTCCTGGGTAACTCTTCCCAACTCCATCATTCTGCCTACCTCCTACCCTGTTCTGCCCACTGCCCACTGATTCAAACTCCACCCTTTCTTCTCTCAATCCCACCCACCCAATTAAGCCCCACCCACTTTATTCCACGATTCATGTCATATAGACACTCCAATACCCAGCTCATGAACCTTCTCTGGGGGCTCCAAAGAAAAATGTTTTTTGTTTTTTTTTTATAAAACTGGAGTTATAATTAAAGGAAGTGTCTGTAAAACTGTTGCAAACCTACATAAGGATATGTATAAACTTTCAGCGACATTCCAGTTTACTTTTTTTTAAAAATGGAGTCACAATGTATTTATAAAAGAATTAACTAATTGCATCAAAAAATAAAGGCAGTTTCAGTCATTTAGCAATTAAGTCATAATCTGTTCTTAATGGAAATACATTGTGTCAGTTATGTATGTGAAAAAATATTATCTGTTGCAAATTTTCTGCGAATCCTGACTTTTACAAATAACCTAGGACTTACCAAACAATGGGGATTTAGTTGAATGTTTTTGGCCAAAGGCATGGGAAGTCTGCCTGCCCCTCAAGGTATCCCAGATTCAGTCAAGTCCCTATCCAGATAGATAGCTCAGTTGGTTAATGCACCAGCTGTAGAATACGTTCAAACCTCAAGGTCACAGGCTCTAGTCCCAACAAAGTCAACTCCGCCTTTGATCTTTCTGAGGTAAATAAAATGAGTATGATTAAAATGGTTATACCCTAGGACATGCTTGAAAACAAGAGACAATCTCAATGTACTCTTCCTGGTAAAATAATTTGACATTATAATCTGTGAACATGTATTAAGTATAATGCAATTAAAAAACAACTTTACCTGTACTGTGAACAAAACCCTTGTGAGGGAAATTGGGGATGTATTTATACCTTTCCTAATATCAACTATACCCTACTGGGCAGCTACCAACCAAAAGAGGAGGAGCCAAAATACATACAAAAAGTATAAAATATACATATTCAAAAACACTACTAATAAAGGGTATTCTGATCTCGCTAAGAATCTGCATATTTTATTTATAAACTTGACTGTACTTCTTTATAAATATGAGCCGTCATGGTAAATCTTAGCCAAATCTCTCCCCGATTACCATGGAGCCAAGGAAAAATGAACAGTGCTATTAGTATTTTCTGGCCATAAAAAGGTAAATAGGGGTTATTATAGGAGTTGTTCATTTTCCTTTAACCCTTTAAGTGCCAGAGGGGTACCCAAAGCATTTGCAGAGCAATGTGTTGCGTACCCCTCTGTCACTTAAAGGGTTAAACCTCTTCTGTGCTAAGGAGGTATCCAATGCATTTTGAAGCAATATGTTGGAGAACTCTCCAGCAGCCAAGGGGTTAATGAATGGATCTGCAACTAATAATGAACTCACAAGGCAGCTATAGATATTATGTTTCCGATATATGTGTACACTATGTAGCAGTGCCCCTAACATAAGAATGTAAATGGTATCCATATGGGCGAAAGTCAATTATGTTTTTTTTTTTTTTGTTTGTTTTTTTTACTTTTTAACCATTTGAATACAAGATGGTGTTTGCAAAACATTGCAATCATGTTGTAGTGATTGAAGCCACTACACGTTTTTCTTATGTGAATGTTCCCCTTTAACAAAATATATATATATATATATTTATATATGTATATATATTATGTACCGTAAAATCTCAGGTATAATACGCACCTGTGTATAATACGCAGGTGCATATTATACCAAAGATTTTAGAGGAAAACAAGAGTGTTTATGTATAATACGCACCCTTGTTTTCCCCTGTGCTAAAAAATTTTTTGAAGGCTTCCCTCCCTCGGGCCAAAACCACTGCCGAACCAAGACTTACTTGTTTCAAATTTAACTCCCCACTTAAGTCCGCATCTCTCGCATTGATGAAAGGCAAAATACAAAGCTTCCCAGCGGACGGCATGCTTCCATTTGCCGCCCACTTACTTCAATGGGCTTTCAGGACCTTCAACCTCCATCCAATTGGCCCGAGGGAGGGAAGGTATCTGCCAACCCTAACTTTTTTTTTTTTTTTAAACTCTCGTGTATAATACACCCCCCCACTTCACATAAGGTGAAGTGGGGTAAAATTGTGTGTATTATACCCAAGATTTTACGGTATATATACAGTTCGAAGAAAGAGACGGCACTCACTGGATTTCTTTGAATGTTCAGATGAAGTTACATTTTATTGAAATCTATGTTTCGGCTACCAATGCAGCCTTTCTCAAGATTACAATAGTGCAACAGACACGCTCCTTAAAAAACCTCTCCCCAAATCAAAAAGTTAAAAGAGCACCAAAAGATCTGGTATTCTAATTGGAAAACACATTAAAACAATTATTCAGTTAGTGAAATGAGCTGATGTAAACATGCTACCTAGTGCGAACAGTTAAAAAACATATCTTATTACAAAGTCGCTAGTTGTCACAAAAGGAACAATCCCATACCAATCATACTATAATTAGAAGGGGAGGTGGCAATGTATAGATACCAAAATATGGGAACGAACGCCTGTCAAAAACAAATGAAGCAGGCTATAATGTCTGATCCTCATATATGATATACAGCATATGGAGAAAATATCATAGGCACAAAATCAATATGTTTTAATACATCTGTAAAACAATGAATGCTCGATAGAGAGCCAGGGATATGAAGAATGATATTACAGACAGATCAAACATCTCTAAGCGTATAGACCTGAGCGACTAACTCGCTCAATGAAACATCGCTATGGACTCCGTGGCATTGCACAACATAATAGAAATCACCTAACGTAACATCTAGGGATCAGATGAATGAGCAAAAAGATAGCGCACATGGAATGAAGCTAAATAAACACCTCGAAATGTGTAAAGTAGAAAATCTGACATATCTAACATGGATGATAATGGAATACATAACACAACAGGATGCCGTTTCATACTCTGTTAAACTGCACAATATATACAGGTGAATAGAACATATTAGATTCAGTATCAACCAAATTATTATGTGCCAAGGGAACTAGGCTATGTAAGGATATAGGGAACTGGCTTGAATAATAAGCTATTATATTAAAAGTCTGTCTGAGATTCACAGATCCCAGATATACAATGGGTTACATTAATCTAAAAGAAAGAAGAATGTGCTAAACTTAAATCCTATGATATCCTACACTCCAAATATGGGAAATCTAGAGGGCAGTGTATTCATGGTCTCCAATGTATTGCGGAGCCTCGAAATTTAGTATGCATGAAACTTTCTTGTATCCCTATCTGAATGAAAAATATAATTATGCATTAATACATATGGGGTAGAAATTTCTCCTAGAAATAATCGCACAGCAGGTACAGTATCACATAAGTTATGGTTAGTGCGTCTCTAGCACTTCATTTACATTATATATAGTGTGTGTATATATATATATATATATATATATATATATATATATATATATATTATATATATTATATATTGTGTGAATGTACATCATTCTATTGTTATTGCATATAATTATCGTGTCCCAATATTTAAGGATAAGTAATATATTCCAAATTCTTGCGTCACAAGCACTAACTAACTAACTATCTCATTCTTAATATTAGTTTAAAGTCATAGAGAGAAAACCATATAAGGTGTAGTGAATATAAAATCATATACAAGATGTGAATTAGAGTATTCCCTTCATATGAGACACTGGAACTATCAGTCATGTAGTATACCCATGGCTTGAGACAAACTTTATGTGGTATCATTCATAGTGTATGGTAGGTAATTCCAGGGTAGTGTTCCCAGTTACTCAACATTAACTATTTATTAGTGTTGAGCGAGCACCCCGATGCTCGGGTGCTCGGGTGCTCTGACCGAGCACCCCCTGAGGCTCGAGTGCTCGGCCGAGCACCCGAGCCCCATTGAAATGAATGGGGCGACACCAGGCACCCCCTGCTCTGATGAGGGGAGGGTGCCTGGTCAATGCCCCCTTCACCTCCGCTATGCCCCCTTCATCTCCGAATGCCCCCTTCAGCTCCGCAATGTCCCCCTTCAGCTCCGCTATGCCCCTCTTCCACAATGTGCCCCTTCATCTCCGCTATGCCCCTCTTCCACAATGTGCCCCTTCATCTCCGCTATGCCCCTCTTCCACAATGTCCCCCTTCATCTCCTCTATGCCATAGAGGAGATGAAGGGGGACATTGTGGAAGAGGGGCATAGCGGAGATGAAGGGGCACATTGTGGAAGAGGGGCATAGCGGAGATGAAGGGGCACATTGTGGAAGACGGGCATAGCGGAGATGAAGGGGGACATTGTGGAAGAGGGGCATAGAGTCTATGCCCCTCTTCCACAATGTCCCCCTTCATCTCCGCAATGCCCCCTTCATCTCCGCAATGCCCCCGTACCTCCAGTCCCTGGTGGTCCAGCGGAGCGTCTTCGGATCTGTGCCTCTTCCGGCACAGATCCCCGCCACCCGAACATGGCGGGAGAGCACATGGCGGTACTCGGCGAGTACCGCCATGTGCCGAGCAGAGCGATGCTCGAGCCGATCCGAGCATCGGCCGAGCACGCTCGCTCATCACTACTATTTATCCAATTGATCTATGAATGAAGGGAGGTACCTGAATGAAGGGAGGTACCTATCCCAACATTACAGATTCCATGGATGTGGATGGAATTCAATCCATGGTTCACATACTCATCTGGTCCTACACAAGACATCCATCTGATCAGTACCTGTCCACTTTTCTAGAAGTCTCGTCTGATTCTGGGTAGAGATAAAACATTGTAGTCAATCTCAGATAAAGTTCACATAAGGATCTCTTTATAGTGCCCAGTGCTAAAGAAATAGTATAGATAAGTGTCCATATGGTTTTCCATAGCAGATATAGTTGAATATAAATATGGAGTGGTATCGGATTTTAATAGAAGCACACACAGGATAACATTTCATTGAGATCGCTAGGTGCCAAAGTCCCCAATCTGCATATGCATTTGAACTCCTTCCTATGTAGCTGTTGTATGTGGTCCCCACCCCTGGATAATGGGGGTTTGTGGTCAAACACCATGCACTTCAAACTATACGGAGGGTGTTTAAATTCCGGCCAGTGTCTGGCAACAGACTTGTCACTTTTGCCCTCTGCAGATGTTTTACTGATTGTGGCCCGATGATTCACCATTCTCTCCTTAAATGTCATTCTTTTAAACCCAACATATAATTTGTCACATGGATATTTGAACCAGTAGATTACAAATGTGCTAGTACATGAGAGTGTGTGCTTGATCTTAATATTTGTACCATCCATTGGATTGATAAATGAATTACCTGTTATCGTGCTCCTGCAGATCACAAAGTCTAAACATTTGACACAACCTACTCTTGGTTGTCCAAGCCAAGTTATAGTTGTATTGCAATAACAGTGCGTAGGGTCAGATTTAACTAGAAGATCCTTAAGGTTGTAGTGAACCATCAGTTGCTAACACATCACAATATGTTTTAATGGCTTCAGTGATTTGTGGTGTGCTAAAGTATATGTTAATGGGTATACCATTCTGTTCAGAGGGGTTTGCATATCCTTTGGTTCAGGCGATCCTGTTGGTTTAATTCTAAAGCCTGTGATAATTGAACTTTATGTTCAGTTTCCTGTTACACTCTTTGTAGAAATCTGATTTTAAATTCTAGAAGTTGGGACTGTGCTCTGGTAGAGTCACTGTTATTTAATATGATCCTCAACATCTGCGAATAAGGAAGACTGTTCATAGTATATTCTGGGTGGAAACTCTGTGCAATAATGTGTTGTGGTCTGTAGCTTTTCTGTAGTTGCTGAAGTGGATTGTCCCATTCTCAATCCATAACTTGACATCCAAAAATACTATAGACAGATATCGAGCACAAAGATTGGGAGCAATGTGGCCCCTTCATATGCAAATATTTTTATGTACAGCTATGAGCCATACAGTAGTAAGATCTATGCATACTTTCGCTTTATTGATGACATTCTCCTCATATGACGGGGCGCTATGGTGGAATTCCATGAAACAGTGGCAAACTTGAATGGCCTCCCTACAACTATTCGCTTTACAGCTAAAATAGGTTATGAAATTAAATTTTTGGATGTCAAGTTATGGATTGAGAATGGGACAATCCACATAACATCATCTGTAACACACTCTCAGTTAATATCCTTCTATATAACATGCATATTCTAATGTAACACTGTACTATATGGATTAATAGACTTGTAACTATATAAGGATATCATTATTATTTTTCTTTATTTATATAGCGCCAACTAATTCCGTAGTGCTGTACAATTGGGAATACACATACAGATGTATTAAATAGTACAATCAAATGTGGAGAACAGAAGGATCAGAGGGCCCTGCTCGTGAGAACTTACCATGATGTGTCTGATTATTTGTGACACTAATGGACATAACATGGGATTTACTACAAAGGACTCTATATTTCCAGTTCTCCTTTTTCAAGTGGTAACATTTAGTTACAACTAGATTTACGGCTGCTTAACTTATGGGTATACTACATGAATGATATTATAGTCCCAGTGTCTCATATGAAGGGAATACTCTAATTCACATCTTGTATATGATTTTAGATTCACTACACCTTATATGGTTTTATCTCTATGACTTTAAACTAATATTAATAATGAGTTATTACATTATTATCCTATATTCTATACTTGGGAAGAGCATTAGAGACTTGCAGCTGTGGATTACAAATCATATCTTAGTGCTTGTGACGCAAGGATTTGGAATATATTACTTATCCTTAAATATTGGTACATGATAATTATATCCAATAACAATAGAATGATGTACATTCACACATTGGAATATGAATGAAGTGCTAGAGACGCAATAACCTTAACTTATGTGATACTGTACCTGCTGTGTGATGATTTCTAGGAGAAATTTCTACCCCATGTGTATCTATGCATGATTATATTTTTCATACAGATAGGAATACAAGAAGGTTTCATACTAAATTTAGAAGCTGCCCATTAAGTTCTCTTAAAAACCTGTGCTGGATCTAACTACTTTCAAGATCGTGCTCCGCAATACACTGGAGACCATGAATACACTACCCTCTAGATCTCCTGTATCTGGAGTGTAGGATATCATAGGATTTAAGTTTAGCACATTATTCTTTCTCTTAGCATATCCCTGTATCTCTGGTGCTACACTGGTATACATTAATCTAACCTGTTGTATATCTGGGATCTGTGAACTTCGGATAGATTTTGTAACCTAGTAACTTATTATTCATGCCAGTTCCCTTTATCCTTAGATAGCCTAGTTCCCTTGGCACATAATCTTTTGGTTGATACTGAATCTAATATGTTCTTTTCACCTGTATGTTTTGTGCAATTTAACAGAGTACGAAACCGTGTCCTATTGTATTATGTTTTCCATTATCATCCATATTAGATATGTCCGATTTGTCTACATTACACATTTCGAGGTGTTTATTTAGCTTCAATCCATGTGCCCTATCTTTTTGCTCATTCATCTGATCTCTAGATGTTAAAATCATTCTTCATATTCCTGACTCTCCATCGAGCATTCATTTTTTAAACAGATATTACAACATATTGATTTTGTCTCTATGATATTTTTCCCATATGCTGTATATTATATATGAGGACCAGAGATGATCTGTCTGCAGTATAGTCTGCTTTGTTTATTTTTGACAGGGGTTTCCATGTTTTGGTATCTATACATTGCCACTTCTCATTCTAATTATAATACGATTGGTATGGGATTGTTTGGGACAACTAGAGGCTTTGTAATAAGATGTTGTTTTTAACTTTTCAAACTAGGTAGCATGTTTACATCAGCTCATTTCACTAACTGAATAATTGTTTTAATTCATTTTCCAATTAGAACACTGGGTGTTTTGGCACTCTTTTAACTTTTTAAAGGCGTTGAAGTTTTCTGGCCCATTGTAACGGTTTTCTGACACTCAGACCAGGATATGAAGTAAAAACACAGTTTTATTGAAACAGAAAGTAAAACAATGCCCCTAAGGGCCAGCACAGGAATAGCAGTAATGGCAATACTGACAAAGTGAATGCACACAATGGTAGTAATAGGTGCTATGTATAGATGGGGAATAGCCCCCAAGGGGTTAACAGGTGCAATAGGAGAGATATAGTCAAGATTGGCCAACGCCCAGGATAAATAGCAGTCTCTGGAACACAGTCTCTCTGTAACTGGATAGGAGTAAAGTGTCTGCACTGAATTCACTCTCGAGTTGGTATAGGAATGCGCACCAATGCCCAGAGCTGAGCCGATACCACCACCATGGGCTTAAGAGGAATGCTACTGCCAACGCTGAAGAAACCAGAACCAGAATCGCCCTTAACTGGAAATAGCAGTAACCCTGCGTGTGCCAATTGGATTGTACCCTGACACCTCCTGGGTGCCTATACTGACGGCTACTGCACAAGCTGTAATAGAGCCGACGCACTGGGTAGTGCAGTGGATAGCGTACCTTCTAGCGTATGTAGGCCGGAGCCAGAACACCCCTCCGGTGCCGTTCTTAATGCTCACAGTAGGAGCGAACAGACTACCAGACTACGAACACCGAGCTGACAAGGCTCTGAGGGAGGATGCTAGGCAGTAATAGACGTACTCAGAGTAGAGGCTCAAATCAGTAACCGTATGCTTGGCAAGTGATATAGGAGGCACGAGACTGGAGACTACAGGCACTGCAAGGGTTAAGTGGTTCTGTACTGGAGCGAGCACCTTGGCAACCAGCAGAAGGCAAAGCAACCTCAGGCTACAGCTAGCTGATAATGAGAGGAACAGTGAGTCGCATAAACAGTTCAGAATGTCGCCAGAGCGACCGGAATGGTACTGGAACACCGGAACAGCAGGCAGGACCGGAACGGCAACCGGAACAGGATCAGCACTGCAGCAGACACCACAGCCGAGGAACAGATCAATCACGGAGCAGGGTCGTCACCCGGAACCGGGTCAAATCACGGAGCAGGGTCGGAACCGGGTCGAATCACGGAGCAGGGTCGTCAGCCAGAACCGGGTCAAATCACGGAGCAGGAACAGGAGAAGAGTCAGACAAGCCGGGTCAGTACACAGGAGACACTGGAATTCAGCAACGAGGCACAGCAACAGGAACACCACGAAAGGGCAACTGACAAGTGCCCAAACTCCAGCATATAAAGGCACATCCTGGGCGGGCCAATCAGCTTCCTCCAATGCACAGGCAAATCAGTCAAGATTGACAGAAATTCACGGGGACAGTGATACCCATCAAGGGAGTCCTAAACGAATGTCAGGTATTCCAACTCAACACTGATAGGTCTCATTTCTATTATGCCATATGGTAATCCTTCCTTATTTATTCCTCATATGTATTTATGATTCGTGGAACCAATATTGTGCACCACAGACTATTGTAATCAAATAGCTGTAGTTTAGTTTGTAGCACATTGATGGTCCTCTTGATCCAAATGCGATACATAAATCCTTTCCAGAAATCATTTATAATCCAATGTTGTACATCACAGATATGTGTGTTAGGTTGGCTGTATCCTGCAGCATCATATAGATCAATGAAGGTAAAGTCACTGATGTGAAATGAATCTTGCTCATAGTATATATATCTTCTCAGAAGAAACATGAATAAACCATTTTCTCATTCATGACATTTAGTGATATGGACCTAAGTTTGTATATCCAGCTAGTCTCTCTTTGTTGCAATTTCTTGATCCTGTCTCTTCCACGTGGTAAGATAGGGATGTGGTCGATCAACATAATTCCTCAATTGTACATGATTGGTTCTCATGCTTCTCCCATTCAGATGCCTGATGTCTGTATTTGGTAATATTTACCATTTGATTTTATAGAAGGTTCCAGTAACATATAATTACCTGTGTATGTGAGTCATTAAGGGTTAAACAGTTTGGGGACAATTCAGTCATTTTTTTGTGTAGGAATATAATTGTATTCTTTGTTGTAGAAGTGTAGAATTTAGATTGAGATATAGTATATACAAAAGTTGATATAGTATGACATTGCCTTTTAGGTTATATAACATTGCCTTTAAGGGGGAGGGGAGAAAGTCACCTGAAGCCCTATATAAGTTTTTAAATTTTGGAGATATATATATATATATATATATATATATATATATATATATATATATATAATTTTTCCCTGATGAAGGGGTTTGTTTGATCCCGAAACGCATTGGAAGTTCGTTGCTATAAGTGTGTTGTATATAGTTACGGCTAAGTGAGATTTGTAGCGATTCCAGTACACCGTAAAGAGGGAAGCGAGAAGTTTGAACAAAGGATGCTGAAAGAGGACGCTGATTCAGAGAATCCATCAGACACTGAAACTGTGAGTTCGGCATTAGCCGGAATATATGTTGATAACCTCTGAAGATATTTGGAATTGGAGTGGATAATTACCCATGTGAAACTGAGGTTGGACATACAAGTTATCAGTTTTGATTGAGATATGACACAATGAGGTGAAACAACATCTGTTTAAAGGGATAGTAATGTTTCATAATAAAAGCAGCTCTAATTAATCATCATAGTATTTGGACTTTGGGGAGAGTTATTTCAATTCTGCCAGAGATGTAGTTCCAGAGTAATTCAATGACAAAGTGTCCCCCTCCCGCTCCTTTTACTGATGTAACACTGCTCAGCCAGAGCAGAAGGGAGGTGCCCAGGTAGACTGCAGGGAGGGATAATCTTCAATTAA
Source organism: Rhinophrynus dorsalis (assembly GCA_037306005.1). Taxonomy (NCBI): domain Eukaryota; kingdom Metazoa; phylum Chordata; class Amphibia; order Anura; family Rhinophrynidae; genus Rhinophrynus; species Rhinophrynus dorsalis. The sequence goes on from CM074721.1 coordinate 496,424,685, forward strand.
GATAAGGGAATAACCTGAAAAGCTTGTCAAGGGGGGCAGGGATTTCATTGTTTTCATAGGAAGAAGATTGTCCCCTTCTGTTATCTGTCTGGTCTATGGACTGCATTCCACATCTGAGAAGAGATGGCTTACACTAGGTAAAAGGGGCGGGAGGAGAAACTTTGCTTGTGAATATCTCATAAACCATAAAGGTTTGAGAGATAAGACTTATATCGTTCTTCATGTTTTTTTTAATGCCTACAAAATAAAATAAAGTTAAAACGAAGTATTACTATCCCTTTAAACAGCGGTCCAATACAGTGCATGGAAATCAAGAACTATCTGTATACATTGTTTGGAATTGAAGGAATATAGGTATCAGTGTTGGAATAATATAGTATATCGTACACTAATACCATAATAGTATACATTTCTTAGGATTTAAAGCACATACATATTAGTGCTAAATCAACATAGCACAAGATATATAATTGCCGTATTAATGAATAAGTGAAACGTACTTGAAGAGGATTGGAATTAGAAGACGGACTATCGTTATACTAGCTAGTACCTTCACAGCATATTTAGGATATTTTTGTATATTTTATATTCTTATTTTTTATTTCTTATTTTTGATGATCGATCATTTTTGATATCTATATATTTTTTATTTTTTTAGAGGGCATTTGGGTATAGTATATATATATATATATATATATATATATATATATATATATATATATATATATACGTATGAGTCCAGCCTTGAGGAGATAGAGGAATCTGTCTTGTCGGGGATGGACTTATATATGTGAAGGCAATGTTGTATTTTTAATGTACACATTGGTATCTGATACTGGGCGGTCCGTGGGGTCGTCTGGGAAGTGGATACGGGGCATTTTAGTGCTATTATTTTGCGGTTTAGTGCCAACCTTATTGGGCGGATATCCAGGGGCAATTTGTTCTAACTGCCTTATAGCCTAACCACTTAACCTGTATAGGATATTGGGTGGGTGGGGTGATTAGGGCTAGATACTATTGCTTTTTGTTTAGTCCCCTAAGGAGTAGAACATACCCAAGAGCACTGTGTACTGTTCTTTTGCTGTCGGATGAGCGCATGAGTAGATCAGTTTGGTCCAATGTGGATATGTGTGTTATACTAATGAATAAATAATTTGTTCTGAATGGATTGGTATATCATTTTGTTTTTTAGAATATAAACTGGAATAAGGAACTTCCCCATCAATTTGTGGTTGGGATGAAGTTTCTATACTTTCCTACAGATTTAGTATAGAAGTATAAAAGTATTCTTATGTATTGGTATATACATTGTTTTTTAATATTTTAATTTAATGTGATATTAAAGTATGTTTTTATTGAGTTGGATAATGGTTTTATGTTTTGATTTATATGTATAAATTCATTATTTAGAGCTATAGTTATAAATTTGATACAATCTTTTCTACTATTGTTAATTTGACACGTGAAAGGTCTCTAAAACTTGTTGCACATGAGTGCCGGAATGTACATTTGTAAAATCTTGAAAAAGGCCCCTGTTTGGGCCAAAACGTCGATTTAAATAAATCAGCAATCTTGTATTCACCAGAAAAGACCTGTGAGTGCAGTCTCATCTAAAGAGACTGGCACCCAGGCAAGTTTTCTATATATTTACAGCGAGTGCTCTACCAATAACATTATATTTATATATTTATATCTCTCTCTCTCTCTCTATATATATATATATATATATATATAGAAAGAGTATATAAATATAATTATATATATAGTAACATAGTAAATTAGGTTGAAAAAAGACACAAGTCCATCAAGTTCAACCTTCACCTCATACCTCAGTAACTGAGAATTTTATAGCTTTCCTGCTACCAATTAAATTAGTCTTTATCAGACCTTCCTGATCTGCCTACTGATAAACAGTATAACTCTGTATGTTACCTTTTGAAAGAAATGTATCTAATCTTCTCTTAAATGTATCCATTGTATCTGCCATAACTACCTCCCTGGGCAATGAATTCCACAATTTAACAGACATTACCATAAAAAAACCCTTCCTCTGCTGAAGTTTAAACCTCCTTTCCTCTAATCTCAAGGGGTGTCCCCTGGTCACCTGATCAGGCCTTGGAATAAATAGTTCACCGCAGAGATCCTTGTATTGACCTCTCATATACTTGTACAATGTGATAAGGTCTCCTCTTAGTCGTCTTTTCTCTAGAGTAAATAAACCAAGTTTGTTTAGTCGTTCCTCATATGTCAAGTCTAGTGATGAGCGAGCACCCCAATGCTCGGGTGTTCGGGTGCTCTGACCGAGCGCCCCCGGAGGCTCGAGTGCTCGGCCGAGCACCCGAGCCCCATTGAAGTCAATGGGAGGACTCGAGCACTACACCAGGCACCCCCTGCTCTGATGAGGGGAGGGTGCCTGGTCCATAGGAAAAGGGCAGAAAATGATGGAAACACCACAGAAATGGTTCAGGGACAGCATAGGGAGGATGTCTGGATGCATCTTGGACTCCAACATCGCTGCTGGGAACGATCTTTCGCCCGTAGTACGCCATTTTTACAGACTGACCGTAAAACACACAAAAAGGCAGATAAAAACGACTTTAGGCGAAAAATTGTTACCAAACAGTATTTGCTGTATATTTACTTGTATATCATCTGCAAATTCTCCCAAAAATTTCCTCGATTTTCTGAAGTGAGGCCATGATTAAGAGGGAAACGTGCGCAGAGGCAAATTCTCCCAAAAATTTCCTTGATTTTATTGAACTGAGGCCATGATTAAGAGGGAAACGTGCGCAAAGACAAATTCTCCCAAAAATTTCCTCGATTTTTCTGAACTGGGGCCATGATTAAGAGGGAAACGTGCGCTGAGCCGACCATCTAAAACATTATGGGTGAGGGTCTGCTGCGGAGCTGACCATCCTAAACATTATATGCGAAGGCCCGCTAGTGAGCTGACGCTATAAAACATTATATGAGAGGGCCCGCTAGAGAGCTGACCCAATAAAACATTATATGAGAAGGCCCGCTGGTGAGCTGACCTATATAAAAATTGTCAAACAGGGCCCGCTGGTGAGCTGGCCCTATATAAAAATTATATCACAGGGCCCGCTGGTGAGCTGGCCCTATATAAAAATTATAGCACAGGGCATATGGAAGAGGAGGAGGAGGATGAGAAGATTAAGAGTCAACCATATACCCGTTTTTTGGGTGGAAGGGGTGAATGGGAATACAGAGTATTCCCATCATTGTAAATAACATATATAAAGTGAGTTTATGTTCCCCCGGGGCTTTCCTCCAGTGGAGTGGAGAAGTCAGGGGAAATCCAGGCCTTGTTCATTTTTATAAGTGTCAACCTATCAGCATTGTCGGTGGAAAGGCGGATACGCTTATCTGTTATGATGCCACCAGCAGCACTAAATACCCGCTCAGACAGAACGCTGGCGGCAGGGCAGGCCAGCACCTCCAAGGCGTAGAGTGCCAGTTCATACCACGTGTCCAGCTTGGACACCCAGTAGTTGTAAGGCACAGAGGGATCATTGAGGACGCTGACACGTTCTGCTACGTACTCCTTCACCATCTTCCAAAACTTTTCCCTCCTTGTGACACTAGGCTGCGCATCAGGGTGAGGGTGCTGGCGGGGTGTCATGAAGGTGTCCCATGCCTTGGAGAGTGTTGCCCTGCCTTTCTCGGAACTGCTGTGTGCTCCCCTTTTCTCCCCTTCTCGGTTGGCCAAGGTAGCACGTACTCTGCCGCCAGCGTTGTCAGATGGAAAATTTTGGAGCAATTTTTCAACAAGAACCTTCTGGTATTGCACCATTTTGCTTGTCCTCTCCACCGGAGGAATGAGAGATGAGAAATTCTCTTTGTAGCGGGGGTCCAGAAGGGTGAACACCCAGTAATCCGTGTTGTTTAAAATGCGTATAACGCGTGGGTCACGGGAAAGGCAGCCTAACATAAAGTCAGCCATGTGTGCCAGAGTACCAACAGTCAAGATTTCGCTGTCCTCACCAGGAGGATGACTCTCAATCTCCTCATCCTCTTCCTCCTCTTCTGCCCACCCACGCTGAAGAGATGGAACTAAAGTTCCATGGCTACCCTCTGTAGCGGAGGCAACCGTGTCTTCCTCCTCCTCCTCCTCCTCCTCCAATTGTCGCTGAGAAGACGAAGTGAGGGTGCTCTGGCTATCACCTTGTGTAAGCTCTTCCTCCCGCATTTCCACCTCTTCCACATGCAAAGCGTCGGTTTTAATTGTGAGCAGCGAGCGTTTCAGTAGACACAGAAGTGGGATGGTTACACTGATAATAGCGTTATCGCCGCTCACCATCTGTGTCGATTCCTCAAAATTGCGTAAAACCTCACAGAGGTCTGACATCCATTCCCACTCCTCACTTCTGATTACAGGAAGTTGAACGGAGAGGCGACGACCGTGTAACAGCTGGTACTCCACTACTGCCCTCTGCTGCTCACAAAGCCGGGCCAACATGTGGAAGGTGGAGTTCCAGCGCGTGCTCACGTCACACAGCAGCCGGTGAGCTGGCAATTGTAAGCGCTGCTGCAGCTTCAACAGGCCGGCTGAAGCTGTAGATGACTTACGGAAATGTGCACACACGCGGCGCACCTTGGTCAAGAGATCATGCACATTGGGGTAGGTTTTTAGAAATCGCTGAACCACTAAATTAAATACATGCGCTAGGCATGGTACGTGTGTGAGCTTGCCGAGCTCCAAAGCCGCCACCAAGTTACGCCCATTATCACACACAACCATGCCTGGTTGCAGGTTGAGTGGCGAGAGCCACTGCTCGGTCTGGTGACTAATCCCCTGCAACAGCTCTGAGGCCGTGTGCTGTTTGTCCCCAAGGCAGATCAGCTTCAGCACGGCCTGTTGACGCTTCCCCACTGCAGTGCTACACTGCTTCCAGCTACTGGCTGATGGGGGAGTGGCGCTGCGTGTAGAGAATTCGGAGGTGGAAACGGAGGAGGAGGAGCCAATAACGTAGGTGCTGGCGGAAACCCTGATGGAGGTAGGGCCCGCAATCCTCGGCGTGGGTAGCACCCGTGCCATCCCAGGGTCGAGTCGCTCCCAGCCTCCACGACATTCACCCAGTGTGCCGTCAGGGAAATGTAGCGTCCCTGGCCACAAGCACTTGTCCATGTGTCAGTCGTTAAGTGGACCTTCCCAGTAACTGCGTTGGTCAGGGCACGGGTGATGTTACGGGACACATGGTGGTGTAATGCGGGGATGGCACACCGGGAAAAGTAGTGGCGGCTGGGGACCGCGTACCGAGGGACAGCTGCTGCCATCAGGCTGCGGAAGGACTCAGTGTCCACAAGCCTAAATGGCAGCATTTCGATGGCCAGTAATTTGGAAAGGTGTGAGGTTAGTGCTATGGCCTGTGGGTGGGTGGCTGGGTATTTTCTCTTGCGCTCAAATGCCTGGGGTAACGACATTTGGACGCTGTGCTGGGACAGGGAAGTGGATGTGGTCGCTGATGGTGCTTCAGATGGTACAGGTGCAGGGCGGGAGGTATGCGGGCCTGCGCCTTCGACAGGCGATTGGCCGGCACCGAAAACAGGGGAAGAGGAGGCAGTGGTGTGGCCTGCAGACACAGATGGGCGATCCAGGCGTTCCTCCCACTTATTACGGTGCTTGGATGCCATGTGTCGGATCATGCTGGTGGTGGTGAGGTTTCTAGTGTTCATGCCTCGGCTCATTCTGGTGTTGCACAGGTTGCAAACTACAATTCTTTTGTCGTCCGCACTTTCCTTAAAAAAACGCCATACCGCGGAACACCTACCCTTTGGCAAGGGAGATTTACGCAAGGGGGTGCTCCGTGGAACATTTGCGGGCCGGTTTGGTGCGGTCCGCCTTCTTTCTGTAGCCACACCACTGCCTCTTCCAGCCTGTTGCGGTGCTGCAGATGGCTCACCCTCAGGACTGCTGTCATCGCTCGGCTCTACACCTTCCCAGGTGGGGTCAGTCACCTCATCATCCACCAAGTCCTCCTCCACTTCCTCACTCTGATCATCCTCCTCATGTCTTGATCCCACCACATACTCAGTCATTGACAACTGTATAACATTCTCCTCAACAAGGTCTTGAGACAGTAATAGTGGTTGATTTAATGGCAACTGTGTCTCATCATCATCATCATCATCCACTACTTCCTTTGACCTTAAATGCCGTTCACATCTGTCATCTTCTTGTGATTGGGTACCCTCTAGAGGTTGTGAATCAGGGCACAAGATGTCATGTTCCTCTGCAAGCGTGCTTGGAGAGAGGGTCAAATGAAGGATTGGTGATGAGACGAGCTCATCACTATATCCCAGTGTGGGATCACTTCTTTGACCAGACCGTCTATGGTGGGAGGAAGGATGATCAGAGTGAGGATTATGTTGACCAGACTCTTGGCTACTGAGAGTGGACTTGGTGGTGCTTAACCGACTGGAAGCAGTATCAGCTGACATCCAACCGACCACCTGTTCGCAGTGGTCGGACCTCGAGAGTGATGTCCTGCGACGCCCTGTAAAATTAGACATGAAGCTAGGTATGGTGGATGTCTTTCTTTCTTGTGCTCTGGCACCAGGCACAGTTTCTCCGCGTCCTGACCCGCGCCCTGAACTATCAGGATCACGTCCACTTCCCCGTCCCTTTTTACCCGCCTTCTTCATCTTACACGGAATATGTGACTTTGATATTTTAGTTTGAAAACTTAACAGTATTTCTTCCTATTCTGCAACTGTGCAGAGTACACAGAATAGGCTGCTAAACTGCGGTGACGCACACTGAATGGAATATGTGACTTTAATATTTGAGTTTGAAAACTTAACAGTATTTCTTCCTATTCTGCAACTGTGCAGCGTACACAGAATAGGCTGCTAAACTGCGGTGACGCACACTGAATGGAATATGTGACTTTGATATTTTAGTTTGAAAACTTAACAGTATTTCTTCCTATTCTGCAACTGTGCAGAGTACACAGAATAGGCTGCTAAACTGCGGTGACGCACACTGAATGGAATATGTGACTTTAATATTTGAGTTTGAAAACTTAACAGTATTTCTTCCTATTCTGCAACTGTGCAGAGTACACAGAATAGGCTGCTAAACTGCGGTGACGCACACTGAATGGAATATGTGACTTTGATATTTGAGTTTGAAAACTTAACAGTATTTCTTCCTATTCTGCAACTGTGCAGAGTACACAGAATAGGCTGCTAAACTGCGGTGACGCACACTGAATGGAATATGTGACTTTGATATTTTAGTTTGAAAACTTAACAGTATTTCTTCCTATTCTGCAACTGTGCAGAGTACACAGAATAGGCTGCTAAACTGCGGTGACGCACACTGAATGGAATATGTGACTTTGATATTTTAGTTTGAAAACTTAACAGTATTTCTTCCTATTCTGCAACTGTGCAGAGTACACAGAATAGGCTGCTAAACTGCGGTGACGCACACTGAATGGAATATGTGACTTTAATATTTGAGTTTGAAAACTTAACAGTATTTCTTCCTATTCTGCAACTGTGCAGAGTACACAGAATAGGCTGCTAAACTGCGGTGACGCACACTGAATGGAATATGTGACTTTGATATTTTAGTTTGAAAACTTAACAGTATTTCTTCCTATTCTGCAACTGTGCAGAGTACACAGAATAGGCTGCTAAACTGCGGTGACGCACACTGAATGGAATATGTGACTTTGATATTTTAGTTTGAAAACTTAACAGTATTTCTTCCTATTCTGCAACTGTGCAGAGTACACAGAATAGGCTGCTAAACTGCAGTGACGCACACTGAATGGAATATGTGACTTTAATATTTGAGTTTGAAAACTTAACAGTATTTCTTCCTATTCTGCAACTGTGCAGAGTACACAGAATAGGCTGCTAAACTGCGGTGACGCACACTGAATGGAATATGTGACTTTGATATTTTAGTTTGAAAACTTAACAGTATTTCTTCCTATTCTGCAACTGTGCAGAGTACACAGAATAGGCTGCTAAACTGCGGCGAAGCACACTGAATGGAATATGTGACTTTGATATTTTAGTTTGAAGACTTAACAGTATTTCTTCCTATTCTGCAACTCTGCACAGTACACAGAATGTGCTGCTAAACTGCGGCGAAGCACACTGAATGGAATATGTGACTTTGATATTTTAGTTTGAAGACTTAACAGTATTTCTTCCTATTCTGCAACTCTGCACAGTACACAGAATGTGCTGCTAAACTGCGGCGACGCACACTGAATGGAATATGTGACTTTGATATTTTAGTTTGAAGACTTATCAGAATGTGCTCTAATCTGCAACTTTGCACACTAAACAGAATGTGCTCTAATCTGCAACTTTGCACACTAAACAGAATGTGCTCTAATCTGCAACTTTGCACACTAAACAGAATGTGCTCTAATCTGCAACTTTGCACACTAAACAGAATGTGCTCTAATCTGCAACTTTGCACACTAAACAGAATATATGAAATTTTTTTTTGTTTGTTTTTTTCCCCCCACACAAAATAACCTGCTGCCCCCACACACAGTAGTCCTAAAAAGGACTTTTGGTTCTTTTTTTTTCACAATTTTGCTTTTTTTCTCCCTACACTGACTTTCCCTTCCTATCCTCATCTCTCCCTGGCTAAGACTGAGCCGAACTCGCTGGTCAGGTGCTATACAGCACCCGACCACGGGTTCTGGCCAGCCAATCAGTGTAATGCCAGCAGCCAACATGGCTGCTGGCATTACACCGATGTCAGAGCCTCCCTGCACGTTTATTGGCTGCGCAGCAGCCGCAAAACATGCGGGGAGGAGACCCGAACATGGCGGGCGAGCACATGCGGTACTCGTACGAGTACCGCCATGTGCCGAGCAGATCGATGCTCGAGCCGATCCGAGCATCGGCCGAGCATGCTCGCTCAACACTAGTCAAGTCCTCCATTCCCTTAATTAATTTTGTTGCTCTCTGCTGTACCCTCTCTAGTTCTAGTATATCCTTACCAATGATTTGTATAATAGCAAAATAATGTTATCCACTCTTGCTTCGATACCTCTTTTTATGCAAGACAGGACTTTGTTTGCCTTTGCTACTGCTGTTTGACACTGGTCACTGTTTCCAAGTTTGTAATTGACAAGGATACCCAGGTCTTTTTCTAGCAATGAGTCACCTAAAATTATTCCATTAAGTTTATAAGTAGCCTTGGGATTGTTTCCTCCCAAATGCATGACTTTACACTTCCCCACATTAAACTTCATATTCCACATGTTTGCCCAATCTGACATTGTATGTAAGTCCCTCTGTAGAGAGAAAATATCCTGTTCTGAATTAATGACTTTGCATAATTTAGTATCATCTGCAAATATTGATATTTTGCTTTCTATATCTATTTCCAGGTCATTTATAAACATGTTAAAAAGCAGCGGACCTAATACTGAACCCTAAGGTACTCCAATCTCCACTTTAACTGTGGAGAATTTTCCATTTACAACCACACACTGTTCCCTATCCTTCAGCCAGTTTTGTATCCAATTGCAAAGGTTATCTCCTAGCCCCAATTTTCTTATTTTATACACCAGCCTTCTGTGTGGCACTGTATCAAATGCCTTTGCAAAGTGTAGATATACTACATCTACTGCCTTGCCATTGTCAAGGTTGCTGCTTACCTCCTCATAGAAGCTGAAAAGATTAGTTTGGCATGATCTATTCTTCATAAAACCATGTTGATTCGTGCTAATGATTTTATTTTTTGTGTTGTAATCCTGAATATAGTCCCTTATTATCCCTTCTAACAGTTTTCCCACTACAGAGGTCAAAATCACTGGTCTATAATTCCCAGGTTCTGTTTTAGTTCCCTTCTTAAATATGTTTATAAGAACTTTTCCTCAAACTAAATTATGACAAATTAATTGCAAGAACTCATTTAAGAGCTACAACAGGAAAGTAAAAAGTTTGGTCTGAAGGTGAATATCAACAAAACTCAAGTCATGTTTAACAAATCTACTATCCCAAGGATAATCACAGTAGATGGACAAGAAACAGTCGAAGTGGACAAGTATGTTTACCTTGGATGGGAAATATCATCAGACAGATGGATAGAATTTATTTGACAAATAAACTGAGATGGCAATCATTTGGAAACCTTAGCAGTATTGTCTGAAAGACAAATTTACCCATCTGCGGCAACAACAAGTTTTTGACCAATGTATCCTCCCAGTTCTTAGGTATGGCTGTGAAACATTTAAATGAAATGCCAAAACCATGCAAAAACATAAGGTTACTCAGAGAAATTTAGAACATCACATTTTGAACATAACAAAAAAGGAGACTAAAAACTTTTACTTGAAATTACCAAGTTTGTTGCATATTGTGAGCAGAAAGCACAGTACACTCTTGATAATAATGTTCTTCCAGTACTCCAGGCTAGATGATGCTGTCATGCATTTACCTCTCTAGGAGTACAGTTATAGCTGATAGTTGCAGTTAGTGAAGAGACAGAGGAACTGCTTCCACTGGTGTAAATCCATACCTCCCATGTGTCCCTATTTAGGAGGGACAGTCCCTCTTTTAGACCCAAATCCCACTGTCCCTCTTTCCCACCCTGATGTCCCTCTTTTTAGGAGATCAGATTGTGTATATGTGTATAATGTTGCACTACAGCAATAAAACACACATTAACGATTGTTTAAACGTCAGTATATGTGTTTATACATTAGTCTTTGTATATAAAATACTTTGGTCTTGTTATATGTCATTTATTAGGTTACACAAGGAGGTGTCAATAGGTCATGAAATAGCCACAAAATGATGGGTAATGCCCCACCCACCAGCTACGCCCCCAGCAACACCCCTTAAACCACAAGTGTCCCTCTTTGGCAATTTGAAATGTTGGGAGGTATGTAAATCCAAAAAAATTTCATCAGAGAGGATTCACATGAGCAGGTGCCGAATCCAGTATCCACTAGGCAGTGTAAAGTCTTTATACCGAACTTAGTTGACAGGTCCAGGGGTAAGGTGTAGTGTGACTGGCTGTAGAAAAAAAGACAATCAAATTGGCCAAACAATATTGAAAACAGTTCACATGATATATGAATATATATATATATATATATATATATATATATATATATATATATATATATATATATTTATATATAAAATATAGCAGGACCAGGAGTTGGAGGCACTCACTCTTCAATAATAATTGCCCAGGTGCACAATCCTCAAGGATAATGATGAATAAGGTAAAATGAGAGGCAGCACCAGTGGGACTTGTTAACAAAATTTATTGATAGGTAATAGGTCACTTAATGGGTCGACATTTCGATCCTATAGCAGGATCTTTATCAAGACACATACAAAATGGCAGTTAGGCTTTTTAAAGATATCGCTAGTACATGCACGTGTCGGCTTGGAAGATGGTGACATCATTACCTTGGGACTACACGGTGTTCTAGAGGGGAAACTTCAATACACATCTGTAACCGAAGATAATAACATAATGTATGCGGCTGTGTGAATAGCAGATAAACTGAGATGTAACAGAAAATAATAAGCACGGATGTAGAAGGCTGTGTGGATGCAGTGAGGACAAAGTCTCCAATGCATCGTACAGCTACTAAAGTATAAAGTGATAGTTAAAGTAACGAACGTACACAAAAAGAGCTTATGCGAGTGTACCTAAGACCAAGTCTCCGGCGCATTGCTGAGCTTCAACGGATACACTATCACATAAAGAACACACACACAGAGTGATGTCGATATTATCAGTATGTAGCAAATCATCTATATATATGTAACAAATAAAAAGTGAACACAAAGGCATGAATATGAGTAATGATCAATTGTGGAGATAAGCGGACAATGCTTGGTCTATACCGCGTGTAGGGCTCTCAACTACAGTACATGGCAAAGCTGTGGGGGAATGGGCGATATTAATTAGAGATATGAGTAAAGAAAAATAAATGGAAAATAAGGGATATGAGCAAAGAAAAATAGACCTGATTAAACATATGTAGTAGGACATATGTGTGAGAAAATATTGTATAAAACAAATAGTCAAATGAGAGACTAATAGTGAGAATCCTGTACCGTGACTCATTGCATATAGAAAAATACATGAAGAATGGAGTATATGCTGACCCAAATCCCTGGGTAAGAGACAAACGAACTAGATTAATTGCTGGTACTGTGGTTAAGAAAATATACCCAAAGCGAATTAAAACAAAATGAGAGAAAAAATAAAAATATTGGAGACAAAGATCTTGGATATAATAATATAGAGAATTAAATTCAAAATTCTGGTGCTTAATTATAGAGCCCTCACTAACACCGCACCACACTACATTTCTCATCTCCAAATACACTCCCTCTCTCCATCTTCGCTCTGCACTAGACCTTCTCCTCTCCACAGCTCTTATCACATCCTCCTACTCCCACCTACAGGACTTCTCCCGTGCTGCACCTCAACTCTGGAATTCCCTCCCCTGCCCAATCAGACTCTCCACTAGCCTTCAGATCTTCAGACGCTCCATGAAAACTCACCTCTTCAGGGAAGCCTATCAACTGCCTCCATAAACAATATCAATAAGAATCACCCCTTGCCTTGACCTCTGCACTCAACAGCACTCCTCACTCCCACCCACTGACTGGCAGGTCAGGTGGCAGGAGGCACTTACACCCAATAGCACTTACTCCTTCTGTGTCCACCCTTCCTTCCTCTAGACTGTAAGCTCTCATGAGCAGGGTCCTCTGATCCTTCTCTTCTCCACATTTGATTGCACTATTTAATATCTCTGTATGTCTACTCCCTACTGTAAAGCGCTGCGGAATTTGTTGGCGCTATAGAAATAAAGATTAATAAAGATTAATAAAAGAGTCATCATGTGTAACTGGCAATCAAGCTGTGATGCAGTCACCATGCAGGGGTACAAAGGCCTGTATGTCAATGTAGTGATATATAATATATTTATATATATATATATATATATATAGAGAGAGAGAGAGAGACATAAAGAAAGTAAGGCTATGCATTTGGAATGAAGTGGTAAGCATTATATATATATATTCACTTAAGGGGTACATACAGACAACTGCTTTCACAACAGTGTGATTTGTCACTCAGCTGCTGTTAGTGGGGTACCATCATGTATAAAAAAAGGGAATAGTTGCACATGATTTGAATATAATTCCACCTCTTTACACATCTTTAGTAAGGCCTCGTTATCACAGTCTACCTTAGAGGCCTAATGATCATGTGCTTCCTTCCTCTGTGGTGTATCGGCCAGCATAGTTGCGGCCACCTCTGTATTGCTAACATCATGAAACAGGCACTGGATAGGACACCTGTTTATGGGCCTATTCTGTGTGACCTAATTGGGTCCCGCCTTCTCCTGCTCATTTATAAACCTCTCTGGGCCTGGGAGTCATTGCCCTTACCTGGTGTTTCTGATATTGTCTCTTGTCCTCCGTTGTGACCTGTGTTCTCCTGAGAATCTGCTCCGTGTATGACCTGGTTTGTCTGACTACCCACATCAGTTCTGACCTATGGCTCTGGCTGATTAACTCGCTCTGTGTATGACCCAGGCTTGTCTGACTACACACATTGGTTCTGACCTGTGGCTCTGGCTGACTAACTCGCTCCATGTATGACCCCGGCTTGTCTGAATACCCACATCGGTTCTGACCTGTGGCTCTGGCTGACTAACTCACTCCGTACAGTCCCCAGCTTGTCTGACTACCCACATCGGTTCTGACCTGTGGCTCTGGCTGACTAACTCACTCCGTGTATGATCCCGGCTTGTCTGACTACCCACATTGGTTCTGACCTGTGGCTCTGGCTGACTAACTCACTCCGGTATGACCCCGGCTTGTCTGACTACCCACATCGGTTCTGACCTGTGTCTCTGGCTGACTAACACTCTCCGTGTATGACCCCGGCTTGTCTGACTACCCACTTTGGTTCTGACCTGTGGCTCTGGCTGACTAACTCACTCCGTGTATGACCCCGGCTTGTCTGACTACCCACATCGGTTCTGACCTGTGACTCTGGCTGACTTACTCGCTCCTTGTAGTCCCTGGTTTGTCTGACCTGTGGCTCTTGCTGCCTATTGCTCCGTATAGTCCCCGTATTGTCTGACCTGTGGCTCTGGCTGACTACTTGCTCTGTACTCTCCAAACTTGCCTGACCATCATTCTCAGTGTTTCATGGTTCAGGTCTTCTCTCACTCCCTGTTGCCTCTAGTCGCGTGACCCAGCGTGGAGACTTGTGCCTCAGCTATCATTCCCTCTGGTGTTCAACCTGCACCACAGTCCTAGTTTCCGGTATCTCGCAGTAGTGCAGTGCGCAGCACAGTGTGCAGCTCCGCGTAGGAGCCTTGGTCCTATCATCCTGTGTTCTGGGGTTGTGTTGGCTATGCTATTATTACTGTACTTGGTGGATTTATATTTTATATTCGTATCTGTCCTTCTTTGCTGGAAAACCGTGACACTCGTCTAAATTATGGACTACATTTTTGAGCACCAAGCCTTAAAAAAATACATTATTGAACCAGAAAAAGTACAAATATGTGCAAAACTGAGGTAGGGACTGGAATATTGTATTTATAATGATAAATTAGCCAAAATGGGTTTGTTTACATTAGAGAAGGGTGAATAATTTATATTCAAGGCCAATACAAAGAACTCTCTGGGGAACTATATACTTAAAAGAGCTGAGCAAAAAAGCAAGGGCACATCCAATAAGAGTAGAGGAAATGATCTTTCAAATAAAACAAATGCATGGATTTTATTTTTTACAGGAAGGGCAGTGTCACACTGATTTAAGGAGCCTGAGACAGAGGCTAGCATGCAACGTTTGGGATTGTTGCTTGTTAGTATTGACTGTCAACTTAATCCCTTGCTGCGACCAAGGCCTGACTAAAGGTGCTCACCACGAAGCCAAATGTCCAATCCCAGTTGAGCTGAGACCCTGACCAGGATGGAATTAGGTTGTACTGGACACTTAGACTCCTTGCTGGAAGGATCTCAATGCAGATGACAGGAACACCGAAAGAATCTCCCTCACCAAGTATAGTGAGAGAATACAGGATACAGACAACAAAGAGGAAACCCCTAAGGGAGCTATGACCAGAAGTTGGATATCACCCAGTCGATGTCGTAAAGGAATAACTGCGACTGGTAGTCGAATAGTATCTGACAAAGAGCAAAAGCAATAATCTACTAATGGAAGTCGAAGGGAGTATGATTAAATGGCTACTGTTATGGATATCCGACCGTGGTTCAAAACGAGAAAGACTAGGATTGACAAACTCTCGTAATCCCCACAGATAGAACAGAATGGGACACTACCACCACCTAGTGATCTATAAACAACCATACGACTCACACTCACCACTGGTACCCAAAGTCGTGTAGGTTAACCAAATGAAGATAACCAATCGACCAGGAGGATAACAACGACTCCTGCTGACTCTGATGCCAAGGCCAGGAAACCATCTATAGTCGTACGTACACCCCTTAACCCTAACAAATGGGACTGCAGAGAGATGCAACACTCCCGGCTTTGACTTGCCCTGCAGTGGAAACACACTTTTGAATGGGGTCGTACAGAGGCCACCAAGACAGACACAGTTGCCAAAGTTGAAGGTAACGATAGGGTGAAAACCGAGTAATACAATAAATATCGCCTACGGCCTGGGCCGGAGAATACACAGAGAACACAGGCAGGATACAATATACCTCCCAGGCCCGAAGGCCCAAGATATGAATGTACATGAAAGCGCAAGCGGAAGCAGGGAGCAGAATAGTCAGAACAAACCAAGGCCACCAGGAGCATATGGAATATAAGAGATAAGCAGAATCCGTAGTCAGTAAACATAAGCCAAGGAATAAACAACCGGGAGGACAATTCAAAGAATACACCAGCCAAGGTCAAACTGCAACAAAATCTGGTCTAACAACAAACTCAAATAATCAGGGAAGGAACAAATCAAAACCCAGCCCTTAAAAGGTCTCAAGGACCTATAGCAACAGGGCTAAGGTCTACAGAAGCAATGGAGGGAAAGATTCTTTGAAATCCAACAGAGGCAAAGATAGGCAAAGGAGATAGGATATTGATCCAGGGAGGTATCTGACTTTTGGAGTCAGGATTTTTTTACCAACTTGGGGCTTAATTGACAATATCTTTAAAGGGATAGTAATGTTTCAAAATAAAAGCAGCTCCAATTAATCTTCATAGTATTTGGGCCATGGACAGTGTTATTTCAATGTTGTCAGAATTGCAGTTTAAGAGTAATTGAATGATAAAGTATCCCCCCACCTCTTTTACTAATGTAACACTGTTCACCTCAGAACAGATGGCTTGCAGAGAGGGACAATCTTCAATTTGCATAAGGGAAAAACCTGATAAACCTGTCAAGGATGGCAGGGTTTTCATTGTTCTCACAGTAATAAGATTGTCCCTTGCTGTGAGCTGTCTGGTTTGTGTACCAGATTCCACATCTGAGGGGAGTTGGCTTACACTAGGTAAAAGGGGCTGGAGGGGGATATTTCCTTTCTCTGGATCAACAAATTTTATATAGCAATGGCTGAACTTATATGTTATAAAACACAAACATAATATCAAGCAAAAGGTAAAAACAAAAACCTGATACAACTGAAAACAATATTAGGCACTTAAACTTACCTATTTCATAATAGATGTGCTATACCCCATTCAGATTTCAGCCCAGCTGCACTCTAGTATTATCATTATAAATCTGAAATGCTTCATTGTCCACTGATAGTCACAGAACAACATGAACACTGTCTACCATCCCAGCCGTGTTCCACTCTCCGGGGGTTATCATAGAAACCACACATGCACTTTGTCACCCCAGCCTTGCTCCATGGTCCACAGGTAGATACAGAACTAGAACAGTGGAACTAGAACAGTGGTACCACTGCCCGCTGCTAGTCTCAGGACCACACATACACTGTGTCACCCCAGCCTTGCTCCATGGTCCACAGGTAGATATAGAACTAGAACAGTGGAACTAGAACAGTGGTACCACTGCCCGCTGCTAGTCTCAGGACCACACATACACTGTGTCACCCCAGCCTTGCTCCATGGTCCACAGGTAGATATAGAACTAGAACAGTGGAACTAGAACAGTGGTACCACTGCCCGCTGCTAGTCTCAGGACCACACATACACTGTGTCACCCCAGCCTTGCTCCATGGTCCACAGGTAGATACAGAACTAGAACAGTGGAACTAGAACAGTGGTACCACTGCCCGCTGCTAGTCTCAGGACCACACATACACTGTGTCACCCCAGCCTTGCTCCATGGTCCACAGGTAGATACAGAACTAGAACAGTGGAACTAGAACAGTGGTACCACTGCCCGCTGCTAGTCTCAGGACCACACATACACTGTGTCACCCCAGCCTTGCTCCATGGTCCACAGGTAGATACAGAACTAGAACAGTGGAACTAGAACAGTGGTACCACTGCCTGCTGCTAGTCTCAGGACCACACATACACTGTGTCACCCCAGCCTTGAACCACTGTCCACTGGTCACAGAGCCACACAGACAATGTATAACACCTGAGCCATGTTTCACTGTCCACTGGTAGTGACATAAACACTGATATGATATCTGATATGCAGGGCCATTTAACAATTTGTGCTGCTGCCCACAGCCCCTACAATTTGTTTATCTGCCTCTCATACATCACCATTGGGATCCCTCTGTACTTCCCTCTACCCTGTAATCTGGGGCAAAAATACAGTCTGCTGAATGTGTGAAGCCAGGAATGAAAAGTCAGCATTATATGCAGATAGATAGGAAAACTCATTATTTTCTCAAGCTACAGTAGGTGTAAGTGATAAGAACTGTGTGAACACAGGTGTGATGTCAAAATGTTGTGAAGCTGAGTTCTAAATACTGTGATGATAAGCGTTAATATTCACTGTAGCAGAAGGGCTAAACAGCTGTCGTTTTACCCATTTGATGCTAGAGAGGTCACCAATGCACTGCAAAGCAATGTGTTGGAGATCTATCTAACATCCAAAGGATTAATGGGGCCCACTATTTTATACTTTGCTGAGGAAACACCAGTGGCTTAAATTATCTGTGCTGACATACCAGTCTTGTTCCACTGTCCACTGGTAGCCACAGGACCACACATGAACATCTCATACCCAAGCCCTGTTCCATTGTCCACTGGCAGCCAGAGGATCCCACATGCACATCACTCTTCACTGCTAGTCAGTGAATCACACAAACATTGTTTGACACCGCAGCCTTTTTCCACTCTCTACAGGTAATCAGTGAACCACACATGCACTTTCTGAGACCCCAGCCTCATTCAACTGTCCACTGGTAGTCTTAGAACCACATTTAGTCTTGTGCCATTGTCCACTGGTAGTCACAATGCCACACATATATTGCCTGGCACTACAGCCTTTTCCATTGTCCACTAGTAGTCACAGAATTACACATACATTGTCTGACACTCCAGACTTGTTCCACTGTCTACTTGTAGTTACAAAACCACATTCATACAGTATGACAACTTAGTGCTTTCCCACTGACTACCACTCCTTAAATTTCTCCCGTCCTGCAGGCTGCACGTAATGGTGCAATGCTCTTATTATTTCATATACTGATATAACTGAATAAATAATATTTATTACAAAAATAGAAAGAAAACTATGGTATATTAATATCTTCTGGCCGTGAAGCAGATTCAAACAGTTTGGCTGATTTATTAAAACAGATTTATTAAAGAGAAAAAAAATTCCCACTGGTTGCAGCAGGAATTTTATTTAATATACCTGATATTGATTCTTTTATGAAAGAATCATAGAAAGCGAGAGCTGATAGATCCCCCAAAGTCTATTAACTGAAAGGCAGATTCTGTAGTATCCATGACGTTAAGGCATGGAGAGGTGTCCAGACTAAGACCCAGGGGACAACCCACCCCTTCATGTAGATTCTGTTCATGATGTCATCAAACTGAGACCTGATGCAAAATATAAATAGTCCGCACCTGATGTTTAGCCACATGGCAGACATTTAATGATGTTCATGGATGTGTATATTGTAAAACAGAAGGCAGCTTATTATTCTACCTATTAACTAAATATAATAGTGAACATAAACTCCAACTTTGTTCTGTTTTATTTTCATTACATCGTTTGGTAGTGTGTGGCCCTTGATTCATTGATCTTTTCTCAGTCTGGCCCTTGAGCAAAATATTTTGGAAATCCCTGGATTAACCAGACCAAAGGGTTATGCAATGCATTGATTCTCAGTGCTTTGTACAGTCATCTGGTCCTTAAAAGAGTAAGCAACCAGCTGCTCCTAAGACCAAAGAATATTAACATCCTAGAACCCAATGTGAACTAATCAAACTGATATTATAAAGGGCAACTAACACTTGGATACCTTATTGGCAGGTCTGCTTCCCTGAGACTAGTGTAGCTGGGGATACATTGTGTGTCTCAGCGGATCATTTGGAGAGCTGATTGGGATGATCTCCTGCTTATCCCAAGGTGAACTGCAAATGTGTTCTAACAATTCAGTGTCATGCGATTTCTGTCCTGGGGGGTCTCACAGACTCCATCCTGTGGACAGGTTTTGTAATCCAAGTCTGGGAGTGTATGGGGATCCATCTGCAGCTAAGTTTTTGTCTGTGCGTTTCTGGACACTACTCAGAGGCGTAACTAGAAGCCACCGGGGCCTGGTACAGAAACTGCAATGGGCCCCCACTGAACACATTGCACCCCTCATTGCCCCCAGGCTCCACATTTCCCCCCATTGCCCCAGTCTCCACATTGCATCCATCTCCACACTGAACCCCAATCTCCACATTGCCTCCACATTGCCCCCAATCTCTACCTTGCCCCTACTGATTCCCCCCCAGTGTCCTTCTCCTACCTCCCTGGTGGTCTAGCAGCATGGCATGAGTGGTCTGTGCCTCCTTCGGCACAGACCTCTATAGAGTTGGAGTTCCCACGCGGTGCTCATTAATGCAGAGCGCTAAGAGATGATGTCATCTCCCAGCGCTCTGCATTACTAGAGCGCTGGAGAGGGAGATCAGCTGTTAGATGTCTGTGCCGAAGAAGACACAGACCTACTTGCTGCAGGCGCCAGGTGAAGGGGTCGCAGGTGGTGGCCGGACCCCTGGAGTGATGGTCCTGGTCACACGTGCGACCCCTGCGACCTCTATTGTTACGCCAGTGATGCTACCAGCAGTTAGGTGTAGATTAATAATGCCCTGAATGGTTGACAGGAGGTTTTTTTAGGGCTAGCCACTCCAAAGGCAAACATGTGAAAAGGCTATTTATTTACTCAGGGGGTTCAGTCCAATCTATTAAGTGTAATGATAGGAATATCATCATTTAGACGTCAGCCCCACCTAGAACCAAAGTGGACTAAAGATGGATTACAATGCAAGTTTCAAAGAATGCTGCAATGAGCCGGTCACATGGGTTCCCTGCCATATCAGGACACTAGCAGCCAGCTCCAGTGCTTCGCTATCAGAGAGGGAGAGTTTTCCTTACTGATAGTGCTCTCCATCTGTTTAACCCTTTGGATGCCAGAGAAGTATCCAACGTATTGTGCTGCAGTTCCCTGGTACTCGAAAGGTTAAGGATTTTGCATCGAGGTCCAGTTTAAAGTCACATACTTGGATGTGACCCAAAACTGTACAAACTTTAATGGGTTAAATTATTATTCCATAATAAGAATCTACTCTGTGTCAGTTCATTAGGTACACCATTCTAATAATGGGTACACGTTCTGTGCCCTGCAGTAATCACACACCCCACTTCCAGCCAATGGGATGACAAAACCTGCTAGAAGTGGATTGGCTGAGAGGTGTATAACCCCACATCCCGGCCAATGGGAGCATGGGAACCATTTTGAACAGAGACATGCCTTATAAAAGACAGTCTCTGTTCAAATTTCCCTTATTATGGATCTGCAAAGGCCTGAAAGATACAAGGAGGGGGATCTTTAATCTGGTTTTCTGCCGCCACTATAGGCAATGTAACTTTAAAGACAGATGAACAGAGGAAGAAAGGAGATGTCAGATGAAAACGAAGACAGAAGCTTACAGAAGAAGGTTTACAGTGGAAGACCAGGGTACTGAAGACCATGCCGGACATCTGACTTACAAATATGTGTTTATTTTAATGGGATGGTGTTAGTGTTAGGGACATTAACCCTTTGAATGCCAGTCAGTTATGCAATGTTGTGTAATTTTTTCTTTTCCCTCATGTTTTTGGTTCCTTGGATGTATTGATATGGAGCTTAGAGACCCGTATCAATACATCCGCGGGTCACTACTGTAGGGATCCCTAGTTGTGCATGTCTGTATTTGCTTGAAACCACTCTTCACTTACACATTGGTGGTTTTTAAAGGGATAGTAATGTTTCATAATAAAAGCAGCTCTAATTAATCATCATAGTATTTGGACTTTGGAGAGTTTTATTTAAGTTCTGTCAGAGTTGTAGTTCAAGAGTAATTCAATGACAAAGTGTCCCCCTCCCGCCCCTTTTACTGATGTAACACTGCTCAGCCAGATCAGAAGGGAGGTGCCCAGGTAGACTGCAGAGAGGGACAATCTTCAATTAAGATAAGGGAAAAACCTGAAAAACTTGTCAAGGGGGGCAGGGATTTCATTGTTCTGATAGGAAGAAGATTGTCCC
Organism: Rhinophrynus dorsalis; assembly: GCA_037306005.1. NCBI lineage: Eukaryota > Metazoa > Chordata > Amphibia > Anura > Rhinophrynidae > Rhinophrynus > Rhinophrynus dorsalis. The sequence continues at coordinate 496,446,384 of CM074721.1, forward strand.
CTTCTGTTATCTGTCTGGTCTTACAACCAGATTCCACATCTGAGAAGAGATGGCTTACACTAGGTAAAAGGGGCGGGAGGGGAAACTTTGCTTGTGAATATCTCTCAAACCATAAAAGTTTGAGAGATAAGACTTATATCGTTTTTCATGTTTTTTTAATGCCTACAAAATAAAATAAAGATAAAATGACGTATTACTATCCCTTTAACGCATTAGGGACTCAGGGCTTGATGCTATTAGCCCTGGTATATTTAAAACAAGCGGTAGTGGTTTTGACAGCACAGTTTACAATTCTATAAACTGTGCTGTCAACACCAAAAACTGTGCAAAAATGTTCAACGGGTATACAATTTTCACCCATTGAACATTACAAAATAATTGAATGTTCTATCCTATTGCATGTGGTGACTTCACAGCATATTTAGGACGCACTTTTCATGGCACAAATCCTGCGCCACTAGAAGGCAGGCACAGAGTCCAAAACACTGGGTGAAAACCACCGGTATGCGTTGGAAAACTGGTTTCCAACACATACTTGTGGTTTAAACAAAGAAAAAGATTAACCCTATTATTTCCAAGGATTGTATGCAATGCAATATGCAGCATTGCATACCTCATTGGCATTCATAGGGTTAAAGGATTAGTAATGCCAAAATTTAAGTCTATTAAATATTGTAGATGCTATAAAAATAAAGTATATATAAAAAAGTCCTATCTCTCAAAACATTAGGGTTTGAGAGATATTCGCCGCTAAAGTTCCCTCCTCCCTCATGTCACCTGTAAAACTGACAGAAGGAGATTTGAGTTGTGTGACTCGAGGAGGCTCTTCAGCAGAGCAGAAATAGTAACATTTAAAAATAACTACTTCATTGGAACAGTGTACAATGCGTGCTTGCAAACCAGGCACAATTTGTAGGCCTATCCAATGAAGTAATTATTTTTAAATTCCGGCTCTGCTGAAGAGCCGCCGGCTAGTCCCAGGACCAAGATATCCTGCTGTCAGTAGATCGCTGACATCAAGAGAAGGGGAGGGAGGGGGGAACTTTAGCACTGAATATCTCTCAAATCATAAAGGTTTGAGAGATAGGACTTTCTTCATATACTTTATTTTTTTTAACATGTACAATATTTAATAGACTTAAATTTCGACATTACTAACCCTTTAATCCAGAAACAGTCCACACATGTCCCGACATTTGAAAACTTACCAGTAATCCTGATGTCCAGCGGGGTCATGGCCGGTTTCTTCTTTTCTTCTCTCTTCTTTGTTCTGATCTTCTTTCTTGCTGTAATACAAAAATAGTGCTGTTTTTTTTTTTTTTTTTAAAAGAATCCCCCAAAGATGCTACCGTTAACCCTTTGAGTGCCGGACGTGTAGCCCTCCGGCACTCAAAGGGTTACTATTGGTGGCATCTTTATGTCCACATGAAATATGGAATATTATGTTTTTTTAAATGTCCATATTCATTAAAGGTTGCAATACATTTACCCCCTTCGCAGTCTCCTATTGGCTGGGAAGCGCATATGCACCTCCCAGCCAATCAGCTCCTAGCATGGGTGATGATGAAGCTGACTGGCTGGGAGGTGCGTAAGCATTCCCAGCCAATTGGAGACTGCCAATTTATTTTTAACTGAGACTGGCATATAAAAACCAGTCTAGGATCAAAATTCTGGCAGTCTGACTCAGGCAATGGCCCAAGAGGTTGCAAGAATGCCTCAGTGCTGATCAAAATGCCTTCCTCCGCCAGTGGAGACGGCAGCAGAGACAAGGGGATAAATGAATCTCAACTTTTAATGAATATGAACATTTAAAAAAAATAATAATATTTATATTTCATGTAGACATAAAGATGCCACCAATAGTAACCCTTTGAGTGGTGGAGGGCTACCCCTCTACCACTCAAAGTGTTAGTGGTAGCATCTTTGGGGGATTATTTAAAAAAAAAAAATAGCACTAAATGAATTTTTTTTGTATTACAGCAAGAGAGAAGAAAGAAGAACAGAAGAAAGAAAAGAAGACTGAAGAAACAAAGACAGAAGAGGAGAAAGAAGAGAAGATAAATGAAGTAGCTGGACAGTGGATGACAGGTAAATGTTACATTTCTGACTAGTCTTAGCTCACTGTCAAACAACTACAGTTTGCTTTTTTCCTCTGATGTTCCCACTATTAGCGCTATTTAGTGCACGTTGTAATAACAAAAAACAACAAAGAGCATTTTGGCAAAATGCGAGTTTTGGCCAACAACACTCTTTTTGCTATGTACATCTCCAGCAACAGAATAACTGAGGTACATGGTGAGTTTTTTAGGCGTTAATGTTTATGCTATTACAGCTGGTTTTACCGGTGGTAATAGTATCGAGCCCTCAATGAGTAGGTTTGCTAGGTGCTGAATAACAATAGATAGTCCATTAACATGTATTACTACCCACCACATGTAATTAAACAACAAATGAATTTGCTTTTTCACTCTTTTTAATGGATGCAAATTTAGCACCCGTTGTGCATTTTTACCTGTCAGTAGTTTGTCACATCACAGGTAACAGAATACCTGACTGGGACTTAAAACTACCAATAGTAGTTTGTCTTCCCCAGTGGTGGTGATAGAATCAAGCCCTAGGTGAACCAATTGCTCCCTATCCTATATAATAATTCGCTAATTCGTGTGTAACGCACGACATGCGCAGTTGACACTGCTGCGCGTGCTGCAGTCATGCTCAGTAGAGACTGCCCGCGGCGCGGCTGATACAGAGCTGGGCGCTCCGAAGGAGCGTCCAGCTCTGTATCAGCCGCGGCGCGGGCAGTCTCCACTGCGCGTGACTTCCCCGCGACCGGGTGACAGTGGCACTGTGGCCCGTGTAACGGGTTGTTCAACTAGTTTGCCATAAAGTTCTAAGGGGGAGATATATAAAAGTAGTCTAAAAGTGATCTAAAAATGTGCAAAAAAAAGTCACCTCAGTAATTATTAGAGTGAGTGTGACAAGTTGAATTTATAAAGTGGGGTCTTTTTTTACTTGCATTACATTTACTGTTATAATTAAGCCTTAGACCATGTTGCTATTTTAATGCAAATTTGTTATAATTTATTTCTCAACTTGTGCCTTAGTTTTTATACACTGCTTCCAGCATCTTATATTTTACTCTTGCTAATTTTTTTAAAAACCTCTTTTACTTCTTTTATTGCGTGTGTGTATATAGCATTTTGTGTGTGTTGTATGTACATACCTGGGAACTCTCCGGATTTGCCCCGGAGACTCCGGTTCTGACAGAGCTTTACCGGGTCTCCGGGGCAAAGGCAGATTCCTCCGGATGTGGAGAGTTTCTATTGAAACTCTGCCACATCTGCTTTTTCTCCCGTTGTGCCTCCGTCCCCAGCCTTCTGTGTGACACATTTAACTCTCTGAGTGCCAGAGTGGTACGGAATGCATTGCTTTGCAATGCATTCCGTACCACTCTGGCACTCAAAGGGTTAAATTCCCCAACACTCGAGTTAAGCCCCGCCCCTTTTTGATGCGATTAGCATAGAACTGAAAGTTCCCAGGTATATGTATGTATTGTGTGTGTGTGTGTGTGTGTATTGTGTGTGCATTCATTGTAGCCCCTTCATCTCCATACAGCAAAACCACAACTCCATGGCTGGAACAATAGACATTTGAATAACTCCTCCTTACTGCTGCCCCTTGGGTGTGTTTGCCAGGAGCTCAAGTCTTCTTTTATATATTTACTAGTTACAAAACCCGTATACACGTGCTGATCTTCAGCGGGGAGTTCCGGGGCAGCAGCAGAGGCACTGGGTGACAGTTGCCCTGGAGCCGGGAGCACATACAGGCTGTCAGCCTTCCAGAGCTCTCCGCTCCGGATCAGCCCATTCTGCGAGTCCCTACTGCGCATATGCGGTTGCGCATACAGTGAGCGACGCATTCTAGGTCTTTATTTTATAGGAGGATATAGCTATATCTGTATATAGCTTTCCCTAAGTTTCAAATTGTCTCTAAAAAGTATAGTAATGTATTTTTATGAAAAGAAACTTATTGCCAGTAGCGTAACTATAGGGGTCGGAGAGGTCGTACCTGCAACTAGGCCCGTCACTCCAGGGGCCCGGCCGCCCCCTGCGACCCTCTCCTCCTGACGCTCGCAATGTCCCTCTGGCACTCTAGTAATGCAGAGCTCTGGGAGATGACATCATCTCCCAGCGCTCTGCATTACAGAAGAGGACCGCATGGGAGCTCAACGCGCCAGTCCGTCTCTCCTGCCACTCCACTGGACCACCAGGGATTGGGAGGTAGGAGATGGGGGCATGGTGGAGGGCCCAGGGGCCAATGTGGTCTGGGGTGGGGGGGCCCATGGCACTTGTTGCACCAGTGCCCTGAGGGTTCTAGTTACGCCTCCCATTGCTTCTAGATACTTCTTTCAAAAGTTATTACATTTCAAATCAGCCAATCAAAGTGAGTTGGTTTTCTTTTCCTGTCTTTGTCAATTTTTGGTCTCTGACTGCAGTTCTCCATAGATAGTAATGGTAGCATTACTTCCTAGTGTTGATTTTTCATACGTTTGACTCAGCAGGAAAAGCATTATAGTTTTTCATAATTAAACACTGCTATACCTTGAAATACAACTTACTGGTATCTAAATTCATCTAGCGTATATGAGGGTGCCTTCTTGGATGTGGTTATAATTGAACTAATTATCCCATGCCCTCCAACCTTTCACAGATAAAAAGATACATTCAAATGTAAAAGGCAAAACAACCACATTATAGCTGATGTTACGTTAAGTATGGAAATGCTGTTTGTAATTTGGAAAGGAGGGCCATCATGTCACTGTCATTAGTACACTTTGGCTTTAGGACAGAATTACCCATAAATATAACATTGCCATTAGTACACTATGGTTCAAGGAGTTACTGACCCATAAACATGTCAATGACATTATAACACTTTGGTCATAGGAAGAACTGACCTATAAAACATGTCACTGCCATTAGTATACTGTGGCCCAAGGAAGGGCTGAACCATAAACATGTCAAGGCCATTAGTACACTTTGGTCCAAGGAAGGTATAAAACATGTCAGACAGTGCATGTTTCAAAGAATCTGTGGCTACTAGTGGAGAGTGGAACAAGGCTGGGGTGGCAGTGTATGTGACTACCTGTAGAACAAGGCTGGGGTGTCCAGGCACTACATTTGTGTTATGTTAGGATGGCTACCAGTGGACAGTAGATAAAACCTGGAGTGTCAAGCAGTATATGTGTGGGTCTGTGACTACCAGTGGACAGTGGGACAAGGCTGGGGCATCAGTGTATGTGAGTAGTTCTGTGAATACCAATGGAACAAGGCTGAGGCGTCAGATAGTATGTGTAATTCTGTGGCTACCAGTGAACCAGTAACAATAAGCTACCTGCCCCACTAGTACTCAAAGCTGGGTTAATTATTTGCTCCTTCCCTTCATCCCTCCCTTCTTCCAGCTTCTCCCTCCATATTTTCCTCTATCACTGCCTCTCTTTCTCCCCCCCACCCCCACACACTTGTTCCAGCATAAATGCATATGCTGATATGTACTTGTTTTATGTACTCACTGGGTCCTCATCACTAATCATATAAGTGGGTTCAGGTAATGAGGACCCAGTTGACTAAATGAACAAGTTATTTGCACTGCTGTCTCCTCTGACAGCCTTTTGAACAGTAGTACCACACAGATACACACATACATACACACACATACAGGTGTTTGCACACACACATGGGTCTCCACCTGGGACTGGAAAAGCAGTCCCTTCTAAATCTATTAATTCTAATGGAGTTGCAGGAGACAACAATGGTAGTATATCCAGTCACATTTGCACATCCAGCAACGCCAGTGGCTGGTTGAACCCTTTAAAATCTGAGGGAGATATGTCCCCTTGCCACATACCCCCCCCCCCAGTTCCTATGACCATGGCAACAGGAACACAAAGAGAGAGAAATAGGGACAAACATTGGGTACATTACGGGTAAAAAGGGGAGGGGAGCAAAAAGGGACCAGTGTAGCAAAAATATATATTTAACTACTACAGTACCCAGAAGAATCTATCAGCAGCCACATAGAGGAGGGAAAGCAAGTCAAAAAGGTCACATTTGGCTCAGAAGTGCAAGGAACATGGTGCACACTGCACATTGCCGAGGTGACCAGATGCTGGTATCTGGCTGCTGGTTGAGAAGCAGCTCTTGCAAGCCAATCCAGAGCAAGCATGCAGTCAGGCCAGCCCTGGCTTCTCCACAGTAGTCCTGTCTGTCACACTGCTGGATCCACAATGTTATTTTAAAATAATAAATACACTGGAGCTGATTTGCTCACATAACACTTTTTTTCCTACAGCTCCCCTTCTTAGCCAGGCCTCCTTCTTTCCTAGGCCCAGGACACCAGTCCTCCCATGCCCTCTTGATGGCAGCCCTAAGAACGTTAACTACGTGACACATTATACATGCATATATCACAGCTATATAGGATATTTGTATAAATGCTCAAAGATATATTCATATGCATACAGAGATACAAGCAGTGGTGTATTCAGATATCTGGGAGTTGTAAGCTGAAAGAGCAATAGCCTTTGGAGGAGATACAACTCTCATGATGTTGACACTATCTACAAAAAAAATAAAATTTTATAATGCTGTATTATAAGGTACATATGAAAAAAGTTATGTGCCTACTAAAAAGGAAGAGTTGAAGGGCATAACCACTCAAGTTCCATCACAAGGCCTAGCCAAACTACCAAAACAGTGTAGAGTAGAGGCTGCCTAGCATATCCAGAATGTGAGTTGTGGATGTGATATCAAGCAAACGGAACCTACATGAAGGCCCTCACTTAAGAGACCTTAGGTGCATTGATCTGGATCCCTGTAGAAAAGGGGGCTTGGCAGACTTAGATTTACATTGGGAATGAGGTTAAAGGAACACCTAACTATGATGTAGGGTTGTACACACAAATAACTTGGACTCAGCGCTAGCCTCCGTAAAAATTCTGAGGCCTAAATTTAATATTATATATTCTCTCTTTTTTCAGGGTTCCAGTGTTCCCATTACAATAGAAATCTTGATTCGTGTCTCTTAAGTAATATTTTTTTATTGTTTGTTAATGGGCCTGAGATACGATATAAGCCTATCTGACCAGAAGAGAAGTAAGTGCTAATCTCAATCCATTAACAGCATTTGCTCAGCACAAACAATTACACGTCTACACAAGTCTACACATGCATTAAAATGCAAGTTTAGGATTGAATTTTAGGGATCTAGCATAAAATAAGTATGTTTTACAGATTCTAGCTGGAAGCACATAATATTTCAAATTAAATAACCCAATTTCATTCTTGGTTTTAATGTTCAAATAACCCGTTAAAGACGTATGACATGCCAGGACCATCACACCGTCTAGGGTGACCACATTTCCCTTCTGCCATTCCGGGACGTGGTCACCCTAGAACTTGCCTTACTTGAGTCCCTGGTGGTCTAGCGGCGTGGAAAGTGCTCTGTGCCTCCTCCGGCACAGAGCTGAAGCTCCCGCGCGCTGTGCTCAGTAATGCAGAGCGCTGGGAGATGATGTCATCTCCCAGCGCTCTGTATTACTAGAGCGCTTACCTCCAGGAGATCAGGTAAGCTGCATTGCCGCCCTGGATGTCAGCCTGCAAGCGGCGTCCATGATGTGACACACCGCTTGCTGGCTGACATCCAGGGCGGCTTGGCTTCATTCCGGGACACTTCATTGTCCCGGTTGAAGATGACCCGGGACGCGGGGCAGGTCCCTGAAATAAGGGACAGTCCCGGACGTTCCGGGACCCGTGGTCACCCTAACACCGTCCCGGACGTTAGCCCCTTAAGGACTGGTAAGCGGTCAGCATTTAAGGACCATGGAGCATTTTGTTTTTGGATCGGATCCATGACACGTACAAGTATGGCATTGGTCCTTATCGCACATTGACCCATTACGTACATATAGGTCTTTGGACGTTAAGGGGTTAAGGACTGGTGACGGTCCTGGCACATTATGGAGTTCTGGGATTGCAGTACGGCTGCATGTCAATCTGTGATCCCAGAATTCATTGCAGTAAAAAAAAAAAAAAAGTTTTGTGGTACTCTAATGCCACCTACCCCCAGTCTGCGAGGTCCTTAAGTGGTTAAAGATTCACTACCAGGTAAAAATAAACTGTGGTTATACACAACTAAATAGCCTGTACTCCATCCTATCCTATATAATAATTCACTAGGATCTTTGTCAGAATCGTCATGAGCAGTAGAGACTGCTCGAACGCACAGAATGCTGGGAGATGTAGGAATGCTGGGAGTTCTGTGCTGGGAGCATTCTGTGCTTTTGGGCAGTCTCTACAGTGCATGACTGGGTCGGTGGCAGGATGCATAGCAGAGCAGGATGCAGAACAGAACCGGCCTCTTAACCCTTTGGGTGCCAGAGGGGTATGCAATGCATTGCTGGCACTCAAAAAGGGTTAACATCACCCAGACCTTGGCTCGTGTACACGGGCTTTTACACTAGTCATCTATAAAATTCTCTATTTGTTTCCAGTTCTCTAAAATCTAGACTTCATGTGCTCTGTAGGTGCACACATTCCTGCTTTTTGCAGGACTCGTTAATTCCCATTACCACTTTAAAGTAATAGTGCAAGATGTCTGTAAATGACCAGGGGTAACATAAAAGCCTTTTGTAATACAAGAGCAGTGGGAAACTAATCTCTTCTCTTGTCTCTCGTAAAAAGCAGCAAAACTAAATTAACCACACGATGTCTGAGTGGAACAGGCTTCACAATCGTTTAAAAAAAAAATAAAGGAAGTTTATGATTATATTTTAGGCATCAAGTATAAAATAAACACTTTTCACAGATGCCAGCTATAAGTATTTAAAGTTAAATCAATCTGTATTTTTTGATGTTCGTTTTCTTTAATCCTTTGAGTGCCAGAGGGGTATGCAATGCAATGCGTTGCGTATCCCTCCGGTACTCAAAGGGTTAAAGCATAGATAATGTTAACTCCTTAGATGCAAGACGTGTCTTCGACACATGGCTTTGAAATGCACTGAAAACCTTGCTATGTTATAATGTATTTTCAGTGAAAGTGATTGGAAGCAAAGACCCACTTATTTCTGTTTATGTTAAAGGGGGTGGAGGGTTAGATTCCCTGGTTCCATTTAGAAGGCTGTGCTGTCTGGTACAAGCTTGGAGGGCGCGCTTAGCTGTCTGTTTATACAAACCTTTAAGAGCGGCTAATTTTAGACTTCCTGAACAAGGATCTGTAATTTCTTCATGCTGGGGATAATGTTCTGCTGCAAAACAAGATGGTGATGTGGAACCAAGGTGTCAAATTCATTATATGGCTTTATTAACCCTTTAAGGATCCCGTGAGTGTACAACTCCTTGAGAAGCAATGGACTGCACATCCTTCTGGTCCTTAAAGGGACACTAATGTCCCATAAAAAAATGTTCTTGTTTTGTAGTGTTTAAAAAAATTAATTATATGGCACAAATCCTATCTCTCAAACCTTTATGGTTTGAGAGAGATCCGCATGTAAAGTTCTCCTCTCCCTCCCCTCTTCCTGACATCAGCGTCTAGCTGACAGCAGGAGATCCCGGTCCTGGGACCAGCCGGTGGCTCTACAGCAGAGCCGAAATCACCTGGTTTACAAGCACACTTTGTAGACCATTCCAATGAAGTAGTTCTTTTCCAGTATCATTATTGCGGTTCTGCGAATATCTCTCAAACCATAAAGGTCTGAGAGATAGGATTTGTGCCATATAATTTATTTTTTTAAACACTACAAAACAATAAATTTTTTATGGGACATTGTGTTTTTAATGTACAACCATCACTTTTTATTAAATTGGTGATTTTGAAAGAGCTTTTAAATGATATTTATTGAAGTTAGCTATTTTTTTTATTTTATTTAAAGGGATAGTAATACTTCCTTTAAGGTAGCTACAATATTGTAGGTATTAATTAACTAAACCAATCCATCTTTATCTTTTCGTTATAATATTATAGTTTGAGTAATCACTATGTAAAAAGTTTACCCCTCCTGCCCCTTTAAGCTACATCAGTCAGAACTGAAATAGCAGTACATACAGTACATATAAAGGAAATCTTCATGACTATGGCCTACAAAGTGGCCACAGTTTGAGGCAGTAGACCATTTGTCATGAAGATCTTCTTTATATGCACTGCTATTTTGGCTCTCTAGATGAGCTGTCCGGTACCAGGACCAGAATCCTAGTCTGACAGATAGAGCACTGACGTAGCTTAAAGGGGCAGGAGGGGTAAACATTACATAGTGATTACTCTTAACTTCTTAGCGACCGGCTGTCCTGGGACGTTTCCATCCCATAAGGACCGCGTTGATGCACACCGACGCGCCGGTACACGTGACCTGTCGCGTGTATCGGCGCGTCACTTTGGGGCCTGATAGAGATCGTTCCGATCTTGGAGCGGCCAATTTCAGGCCCTATTTTTACTTACAGCGCTCCCGGTAGAGCGCTGTAAGTAAAAAGTACGTGAAGTACTATGACCGTCATTGGTCCTTCAGTATTTCAAGGACCGTGACGGTCATAGTACGTCACACGTCGTTAAGGGGTTAAACTATACAAGTTATAACAAAAAGACAAAGATGGATTGGTTTATTTAATTAATACCTACAATATTATAGCCACCTTAAAGGAAGTAGTACTATCCCTTTAAGTTTTATTTATTTGTAAGTTTGTACAAATGAGCTAGTACTGACCAGAATGGAATGACAGTTGGGATGGGGAGCAGTTTGGAATGCTAGTATATGGCTGGCATACCCTACAGTACTGTCTAATTTGCATAAACTGCCAAATAAATAAAATTATTGTTTGAAATAAAAAGTGGCTAACATAAATATAGGTGATTTGGAGAACTATTTTAACCCTCTGAGTGCCAGAGGGTTACGCTACAGGTTGCAAAGCAATATGTCGTGTACCCTTCTGGCACTCGAAAGGTTAAAAATTACCTATTTGCTACAAAGTGTAGGTACAAAGTGACAGTTCCACTTTAAAAGGTTAAGATGGCTTTTGTCTTTTACTCTGTTTTATTTCCCTTTAAAGATGCTGTTTTTCCTCTTTTGCTTTCTATTTTTTGTTTAATCATTTTCCTTTTTTAAGTTCTGCATTAGTTTTTCTTTTCTTTGTTTAATTAGTTCTTTATTTCCCCCCCTTTTAAGTTTTATTTCTTCATTCTATATTTTTCTTTGGTCTTCCCAGGAGCCACATGCAAGTAGACCAGCTAGGCAAGTGCCCAGCAAATTCCTCTACAGAAATCCTTTTTAGAAATAAAGCTGAAACTTGGATTAAGGGTAGAACAGAATAGCCTTTATTGATGGAAACACACTACATTTATACACTTCCAGACAATCTTATCAATGTCAGAATCCAAATTAGGTCTTGGAACAGTGTTGTCACAGTTGACTAATCAGTGGAAACCCTGCAGCAGGAGTCAACCAACATTCCATTGTTTTCTTAGTACATGGTGGCAGCTGATATCTCTGAAACGGAAAATTATACCACATTTTAATACAGGGGGAACATTTGTAATAGAGACATTTCAGCAGTACTGTGCTTCGCCTTTATTAACTGGGCACTCTAGTTCCCTGTTTTCCAACACAGTACATACACTTACATTACATTGCAACACACAGTATTATATTACTACCATATACCTGTGGATTACACACAATGACCTACCAGGATGTAGGCAAAATTCAGTCTTTTGCTGGAATAGTTCATGGAAAAATGTCCAGACTGTATATTCACAGTCCTCACACATCACAGAGACACAACGGGATAACCTCATGGTTCTTCACAGCTTCTCCTCTCCCCAAATAAGTGAGTCACAGGCCCACCACAGACTCACAAGTTTTACAGGAAGTCAAGAGAACAGGTGCCCATGTCCTACTGTATAGGCTTGTGCAATTTGGTTCATTGACATTCGGAATTCAATGAAAAAGGGGTCATTTGGAGACATTCGGGCCATCCGACAGGCAACGTTCTGCAAAAAAATCTGAATCCAACCAGCCCTGCTTTGAATGTCATCAAAAATTTCAGAAATTCGGCGACTACTACCTTCTCTTGATTACTTTCCTTCCATACTTTCCCTCCATGTCTCTAGTCCAATTAGCTTCTCCGTTTCATGCGCTACTTTCCCGCTTTGTCTCTATTCCAATTAGCTTCTTTGTTTCATGATGAGAGTTGGACTAATGACACAGACACCCAGACAGCCTGCATTTCGACTTAGTGCTTTGTTGGAGCTCAGAGAGAGAAGAAGCAGGAGATATTAAAGTGTCCAGTTGTTGTGTAGGCAGGCAGGTAGCATTAGGCATAGGCAGGCAGCCAGCATTAGCGTCTTATTTCCACTGCAAGGGAGAGTCATCTTTGTTCCTAAGCAAAATATTTGGGATTTGTTTCAATAATTTTCAGTGACACATCAGCCAGTCTCACAGTTGTGTAGACAGGCTTTGTAACTTATTGCGTCCGCAAGGGAAACTCACCTTTGTTCCTGTGTAAAATATTAAAATTAATAGTAGGAATTTGTTTGAATAATTTTCAGAGTGACACATCAGGCAGTCTCACAGTTCTATAGGCAGGCCTAGTACCTTATTGCCACCGCAAGGAAAAGTCACCTTTGTTTCTGTGTAAAATATTAAAATTAATAGTAGGGATTTGTTTTAAGAATTTTCATTGTGACGCATCAGCCAGTCTCACAGTTCTATAGGCAGGCCTAGTACCTTATTATCACTGCAACGGAAAGTCACCTTTGTTCCTGTGTAAAATATTAAAATTAATAGTAGGGATTTGTTTGAAGAATTTTCATTGTAACACATCAACCATTCGCTCATTTCTGTAGGCAGGCCTAGTACCTTATTGCATCTGCAAGGGAAAGTCACATTTGTTCCTGTGTAAAATATTAAAATTAATAGTAGGGATTTGTTTGAAGAATTTTCATTGTGACACATCAGCCAGTCTCACAGTTCTGTAGGCAGGCCTAGTACCTTATTACCACTGGAAGGGAAAGTCACCTTTGTTTCTATGTTAAGTATAAAAATTAATATTAGGGATTTGTTTGAAGAATTTTCATTGTGACACATCAGCCAGTCTCACAGTTCTATAGGCAGGCCTAGTACCTTATTTCGTCTACAAGGCAAAGTCACCTTTGCTTCTGTTGTAACATTAAAATTAATAGTAAGAATATGTTTGAATAATTTTCAGAGTGACAGAGTGATTACCATTTACAAATACATTCAAGGTCAATACAAAGAACTAGCCAATGAATTATTTACACAAAGACCTGAGCTAAGAACAAGAGGTCATCCATTAAGACTAGAGGAAAGGCACTTTTGACTAAAACGAAGGCAGGGGTTCTTTACAGTAAGGGCTATAAAGCTATGGAATTCTTTGCCTCTGGATGTTGTACTTGCAGATAATGTAACTTCTTTCAAAAAAGCAATGGATGCCGATCTAGCACAGAACAATATTGAAAATTATGACAGATGGCTTCAGTGCAGATAGGATGTTGATCCAGGGATCGATCTGACTGCCATTTGGAGTCAGGAAGGAATTTTTTACCCACTTGGGGCTAAATTGGTTTTTCTTGCCTTCCTTTGGATCAACAGGGGTGTTTTTGGCATGGGCTGGATTTGATGGAAGCATGTCTTTTTTCAGCCTCATCAACTATGTTAAGTGGAACTAACACTTTATAATGACTTGCATGATTATGGAAAGCCTTTTAAAATTGCCTATATTTATGCTAGCTATGCTTTAGATAAAGCTATAATTTATGAGATAGTTTGCTTAATGTATTTGTCAGTTTATGCAAATTAGCTATTACTTTTTCTAAATAAGTCACAGTTGGGAGGGAGAGTGAAATGTTATTATCTATATGGTAGCCAATACTGCCTATTTTGCATAAACTAACAAATAAATAAAGTTAAGTATATCTTAAAATATATTTTTAAATAATGAGTTGGTTTTGAAAACTCTTTAGAAATCACTCAAATCTGTATAAAGTATCAATTCTCATTTATATTGAGATAATACAGTGATATACAGGAGACCATCATTGTAGAGGGCTCCGTAATAGAATGTCAGGATTTTAAATTTGTTCCATGAGATATAATTAAAGAGAAGGAGAACAAGGAGAGGACCAGGAGAGGATGGACAGGGTCATATGAAATGGAAGTTAAGAGAGAACTGGGATATGGTATAAAGAGAAGGAAAAGGGAAAACAGAAGAACACTGGTAGATGAGGTAGCAAACAGAGAATAGGGAATACATTTTGTGAAGAAAGCAGATATGAAAGTGGATACAGGGAGATATTATATAGTGATAAATGAGGGAAAGATATAGCACAGAGAAGGGAATATATAAGAAATGAGGTTGACAGTAAAAGATGAAGAGGGACTTTTAAGATGTAACAGTAATGAGGATAGTATAGCAGAAGAAAACCCCATGTGAAAGAAAGGAATGAGATGCAATACGAGACGGTAGAAAAGTCTTTTACGTAGAAGCTAATTTGTTACATACTAGCAGAGTGTTTAAATGAATCCTATGGTTGCCAGTAATCCCCACAATTTGCTGCCGTGCATCTGGATCCAATCTAATTTGTCAGCTGTTGTTGGACTACAACAACCATCATCCTCGGTCAGATAAAAGCCAGCTAAGGATGATGGGAGATGTAGTAACAAATGGAGAGTCCCAGCTTGGTCACCTTTGGGTTAAGTTGGCCAGTTTACCCTGAAGAACCATTGACCTTGTAATCAGATGGATAAAACTTAAAGTGGAACATTCACGAAAAATAAAAATTTGACAATGGGTTTTAATCATTAAAACAAGATTAGCACTGGGTTTGTTTGTTTTTTAACTCACCTACTAGTGGAGGTATTTACCCTTCAAATCGTGTACTTCCGTGTTCTGCGTGACCCTGTATGTACCGCATGATGCCTCAGGACTTCCCAGTTGCCCCAGGGAGTGTGTTTACGCTCCCCTTCGTAGCTGTTTTTCTGTGCGCTAACGTTACAGCAAACTCCGTTTAAAGGGATAGTAATACTTAAAATGTAAAAAAAAATATGTTGTAGGGGTTATCCCCCTGAGTAAAACAAGAGTACTCCCACTGCTGAAAGGTGTTTCATTCAAAAGTTATTTATTTTCAAAGTTTAATTTTTTAGGTGCAATATCACAGTGGCCTGAAATTGTACAGTGGCACTGTTGCTACACCATCCTATGGAGATTTATGGTCCCGGAACCAGAGCTGTCCATAGGATCGTGTAGCAACAGCGCCACTGTACAATATCAGGCCACTGTGATATTGCACCTA
The DNA here is from genome assembly GCA_037306005.1 of Rhinophrynus dorsalis. Classification (NCBI taxonomy): domain Eukaryota; kingdom Metazoa; phylum Chordata; class Amphibia; order Anura; family Rhinophrynidae; genus Rhinophrynus; species Rhinophrynus dorsalis. The sequence goes on from CM074721.1 coordinate 496,461,741, forward strand.
AAAAATTCAGATTTGAAAATTAATAACTTTTGAATGAAACACCTTTACGCAGTGGGAGTACTCTTGTTTTACTCAGGGGGATAAACCCTACAACATATTTTTTTTTACATTTTAAGTATTACTATCCCTTTAACATGCTACTGGTAACATGGAAGTACCTAGGGTTGCCACCCAGCCGGTATTTTACTGGCAGGCTGGTAAAAAATTGGCTACTGTCCAATGTTAATTCTATGGAGGGAATGCCATGGCCGGTATTTTTTTGAAGAAAAGGTGGCAACCCTAGAAGTACCCGATTTGAAGGCTAAATATCTCCACTAGTACGTGAGTAAAAAAACAAACAAACCCAGCGCTACTCTTGTTTTAATGATTAAAACCCATGGTCAAATTTTTATTTCAGGAGAATGTTCCCCTTTAAAGGAGTAATAAACTTTTTTCATGAAAACCTATATGTTATAGAGCTTTTTCTGCTGAGTAAAACACGGACATTCCTACTGTTGTCAGTTGTTTTATTCAAAATGTTTAATATTCAAACAATCAGGAAATTAATTTACTGTGTGTTTACTTCCTGAAAGTTTTGACAGGAAGTTACTCCACAGTTTCTATCACATTCTGTGGAGAACTGTACGTCATTGACTTTCCTCTTCAATAGAATGTAAGGAAAACCTAATTGGAATTTGACCACTAGAGGGCAATGCTAATTTAAAACAAAAAACAAAAAACATAGGTTTAATCTGTAATAACTCTGGAAATATGGATCTCTCAGCAGTGGGAGTACCCTTATTTTAGTCAACAGGAAAATATATATTTTTTCATAAAAAGTTTACTGCTCCTTTAACTCAGTGACATTTTTGTTTGTGCTCTTGCCTGCTTGGTCTAATGCCCACATATTTGAAATGTTTGCTGGTTAAGGTTTCAGTCTTTGGGGGTTTCTTGGTAAAGAGGCAAAGTCAATACTAGTGACTTATCTTGGACTCAGTTTTTTTATGCATTTGTTTGACTCCCGAGACATTCTCTTCAATCTTTGCTTCCTCTGTCTCTTTCTTTGATGCATTTCAAAGTCATGTCAAAATATATTAACTTCTAAATCATGTAGATTTCAGTTGCTTTGTCAGGGAGAATCTATGGCTCCTATTTCTTATGTGAGAATTAATTTCCTGTCTTTGCAACTTGCAAACCAATATAACATTATTATAATATTATTATTATTTATATATTTTTATTATTTATTATGTTTTAACTCTTTGAGTGCCAGAGGGTTCACAACACATTGTTTTGCAATGCGTTGTGTACCCCTCTGGCACTCAAAGGGTTAATAAAACACCAACATATTCCATAAACCTGTACATTAAAGGGATAGTAAACCCCACAAAAAAGTGTAAGCCAAATGATAGGAATAATAAAACCATACTTAACGCCCTCATTCCCATCTCTCAAACCGTTATGGCTTGAGAGATGTAAGAAAATAAAGTCCTTCGCTCCCACCCCTTTCTGCCTGATGAGCTGTAAAGCTGTCAGAGGCAGAATCCGGTCGCCCGACTGTAGGCGGCTCTTCAGGAGCGCTGTCATCGGGATATCTAACTATATTAATTACTTCATTGGTATGGTCTATAATGTGTGCCTGGCTTGCAAGCACACGTTGTAGACCATTGAGATGAAGTAATTATAGTTAGATATCCCGATGACAGCATTTCTGAAGAGCCGCCGTCTGGTCCCGGAAGCAGGATCTCATGACGTCCGCTATACAGCGCACGCATGAGAAGGGGGTGGGAGCGAGGTCTTTATTTTCTTACATCTCTCAAACCATAACGGTTTGAGAGATGAGAATGAGGGCGTTAAGTATGTTTTAATTATTCCTATCATTTGGTTTACACTTTTTTGGGGGGTTTCTATCCCTTTAAGGTGATAAGACACTATAATATTCAGGGCCGAATGATACAGGGATGTTCAAGTAAGATTACAACTTAGAGACAGAAAGATGAGGTCATGCAAAGCTCTTAGCGTAAGGAGCAGGGACAGGTTTGCTGATGCTGTTGTATTTGGGATGATGATGTGTTTAAAGGGAAAAATAAAAAACGTGATTTTAAATAATCAGCACAAGTGCACCAATCAATATGCTTGCAATTATATTCTTTTAAAAATGTGTACTTTCAAAATGTTTGCCACACAGACAACTCCTGCATCATTCAATCACTTTTTTTTGGCCTGGTAGTGTCTATATTAGGGCATGTTACAAACCCCAGTGGTGGTTGGCCTCTATATTTATTTATTCTAATGTATTGAAGGTTTACAATACACACACGTACTAAAACAATTCCTAAAATATAATGATAGACGTGCATTCTCTATGTGTGTTAGTATAGGTCTGTATGGCTCTGTAGCACCCATCTTGGTGAAGCATCTGCTCTATCATGCGCTCACTTTGCCAGCTTGCACAGTGTGTGTCTACCAATGTGAGGGGATGTGCCTTCAACAAGCAGTGCAGCACATTCTCCTTCCTGCTCTTCACAGACTCCCACCCCATCCCAGTTAATTTAGAGTCGGAGTTAGCACAACTTCCTGCAAAATCTGACTGCCAGTGCATGGAGAGCAAGTTTCTCAGGATCCTTGTCGGGGATCCTTTATACCAGGGCAGTTCCTGACATGTTGTTCTGAAGATAAGGGAACTTAGTGGAGCTGAAGTTCTCAGGAGTTGTTAGATCTGCCCAACTCAGTACAGTTGTCAAGGGGTAATGCTACTCAGACTTAAAGGGCTCCATCGTAGCACCAGTTTATTCTTTTACAGAGGACTCTACTTGGTGCCAGGGGGGTCCGCAAAGCATTACAGTGCTGCTGCTGTTGTTACCGCAGTCTATGCACAGTCCTGGTCAGCTGACCATAAACCGCCATAGGATGCTGTAGCAACAGCACCGTTTTGTAATTCCAGGCCATGGAGGCACTGCACCCAAACAATTACTAATTTGCACTGTGACTTCTGAATAAAATATCTCTGCAGCACAGCTTGATAGACTTTTCCCTTTGACTATAATAGGCCTGTGCTTGTAGAGAAAACAAACTAGATGAAGTGGATCTTGCAGGCACGTACTATTTTTATTATCTAGAACACTAAATTGAAAATAAAGAAAATATTTTCTCTCATTTCATATTCCACGTTTAACAGGGATAATTGTTCTTAGTAATTGATCCATCTGACTATCCATAACTAGTGTAAAAGTCTGTATACACGGACCAAGGTCCAGGTGATATTAACCCTTTGAGTGCCAGAGGGGTACGCAATGCGCTGCGTACCACTCTGGGACTCAAAGGGTTAAGAAGCCGCTGATGCAGTCATGCACTGTAGAGACTGCCTGAAAGCACAGAATGCTCCCAGAACAGAACTCCCAGCATTCTGTGCTCCCAGCATTCTGTGCGTTTGGGCAGTCTCTACTGTGCATGATGGCTTCTGACAAAGATCCTAGCGAATTATTATATAGGATGATTCTTTGTCCTGATGGAGTGAGAATGTACTGAAAGTTGACATAATAAATGTTGAAGCAAATGTGAAAATCTTGGTGTGAGTTGTGATTTTTGGATTTCTATGTAATTTATAGCTGCTCTTGTTAATTTACAAAATTAAACACACTTTAAAACATTTCTTATTTTGTTACCAATAACACATAGTGGCATATTAACACATTTATCATTTATTTTTAGGGGCTAATAGTCAGGCTAAAGTTACTGAAATAAATATCATATTATGATGAGCAGTCAATTACAGATACATCAGATACAGAAACATCATAGGTTTCATTCAGTTCCTTCAGAGAGACACTATCAAGGATTAATATTCACATAGTATCTTTCTGTTCTAGAATTTTAGATCTACTCTCTACCCCTCAGTAATGGTGGTACATGATGAACGACTTGGAATTTAAGTTGGTTCACATAATGTTTCTGTTTGCCAAAATATGGTGCCTCTGGGTAATCAGTACAGTCAAAATTAGGGTTTCCCAAAACTGCCTTTATTTTCTGCTTATGCTCCCCAATTCTTTCCTGATCTTGTTGTTTCTCCCACAGTAGGCTAAATGCTTGGGACCCAAAACATGTATACTGGAAAGTCAGTGTAACAAGTCAGTGTAACTGCAGTACAGTTTATGGGTACATTCCCCTCTTTTTATCTGTCTCCTCTGACATAGCCCTGATATTAATTCTTCTTTTATAGGAAAATAATGGTGATTTTTTTTCGTGCCACAATGCAGTTTTGGCTGATTCTTTAGAATGGACCAGTATTTCATGATGGTATGTTTTATTAATACCAAATGCCCTACAGAAGGTATTTCAGACATGTGGCCTGCAGGCTGCATGCCATCCCCTGCCCCTCCTGCTAACTCCATAGAGGGACGAATTTTAAATGTCCTGCAGCCCAGCTTCTTTGCCCACTTACATCTAGGGTATCTGCCTGGCTGGTTATGTGGCTTGTACCCTGATTTCATTGATCCTGAGCCACAGACAAACTCATTTGCAGGCTCCTGGTATGATCTGCAGCCTGATAATGGCAGTGTCTATATTCTATTGTGTTAAATGAGGTTTGGCAACATCACCAGTCAACCATGTGACCACAGTGTGTAGGGAGGGGAAGAAGCAAATTTCATTTTTGATACCTTTTATTGGCTAACTAAGCAGATTTAAATGCAAGCTTTCAAGACCTTATGTCTCTTCCTCAGGCATGTTATCATGCCTGAGGAAGAGATATAAGGTCTTGAAAGCTTGCATTTAAATCTGCTTAGTTAGCCAATAAAAGGTATCAAAAACTGTATTAGGGAGGGGAGGGGCACAGTAAAAGTAAGATTCAGCTGCAAGCTGAAAATGGCACAAATGGAAGGTTCAGAGATGCATGTGTGTGCAGGTCAGAGCAGATCATTTTGAGCTTGTTTATTCCCAAATACTGTGGAACTGTGTCTATGGGTGGTAGAGCAGAACAAAAGGAGGGGTGATAGAGAGACGTTATCTGTTGGAATAGTAGCAATTATAGGGAAAAGTTATATGGAACAATAAGAAGAGTTATAGGGAGAAGTTTTATGGAGCATTAGGGGCAATAGGCAGTAGGGGCAATTGGAGGAGTTCCACAGAGAGGTTAAATGTGGAATAGGAGGAGTTATAGGGAGGAGTTATATGGAACAATAGGAGGAGTTATGGGAGGGGTTATATGGAACAATAGGAGGAGTTATAGGGAGAGGTTATATGGAGCAATAGGAGGAGTTACAGGGAGAGGTGATATGGAGCAATAGGAGGAGTTATAGGGGACATCATATAGAGAAATAGGAGGAATTATCAGGCAAGGTTACATGGAACAATAGGAGGGGTTATAGAGAAGTTATATGTGGAATACAAGTTAGAAGCAGAGGCTATATGCATGGAACGATGGGAAGAAATATAGGGAGATGTCATGTGGTGGGACAGGAAGAATTATAGGGAAGAGGTATAAGCACAGGTTATATGGATCAATAGGAGGAGGTATAGGGAGTGGATACATGGAGCAGTAGGAGGAGTTAAAGGGAAAGGTAATATGTAGCAATAGGAGGAGTTGTAGGGAGTGGTTACATGGAGCAGTAGGAGGAGTTAAAGGGAAAGGTTATATGGAGCAATAGGAGGAGTTGTAGGGAGTGGTTACATGGAGCAATAGGAGGAGTTAAAGGGAAAGGTTATATGGAGCAATAGGAGGAGTTGTAGGGAGTGGTTACATGGAGCAGTAGGAGGAGTTAAAGGTAAGAGTGGTAATATTTAGCAATAGATTGATGTAGTTAATTAGTTAATACACTCATGACCAAGTCATTAAGTCATTGCAAGGACCTCTGGCAGTTTAATCAAAATGATCTGTCACTTTTTTTTTCCTGCATTTTCATATGTTTTGAATCAGGCAGAGCCTGTGTAGCTCTGCTAGGAAAACATAGGTTTCTGCCAAAGACAGATTAAGCTTCCATTTGTAGTGTTTTGACAAGGAAACGAAAACCTCAAAAGAGCTGAAAGAGTTTGTGGCAGGGAGAGAAAATTTCACCGGACAGAAACTTTCCTGCTAGAGAGGGTTGTTGTTTTTCTTTCTCTCCCTATATACCAGTCCCATATTACACAATAATCCTACACGCTCTTGGAAATCACAAGTGCTGCTCCCGCCTCCTTGTCCATTTGAGGACGTCTCCTAATCTCATTTCCTTTCCGAGGTCTGCTGTACTCACGTCTTCTCTTCCTGTCGTCATCTCGTCTATGGCTTTTATCCGGACTAAACGGATCTCTCCTTATGGTTTGTGTGACCGTTGAAGGTCTGCTCTTGGTTTACAAAATCTGGATGAACTAGCAAAGAGATATCAGTTGCAAAATAATGCGTTGCGTACCCCTCTGGGACTCAGAGGGTTAACTCTTTGAGGACCAGAGGGTTGAGAATGTTGAACACCCTTCTGGTCCTCAAAAAAAGTATTGTTTCCCATTGTATTGGAGATCTCTTAAAGCGAATGTAATGTTTCCTGTGAGCATAAGGAAAACCCTGGCCCCCCTTGACAGGTTTTTCAGGTTTTTCCTTATGATCACTGAAGATTGTCCCTCTCAGCGATCCATCCGGACAGTCTTGCTGCCGATGGATGTGAGGGGGATACTTTATCATTCAACTACTCTTGAACTACAACTCTGACAGTATTAAAATAACACTCTCCAAGGCCCAAATACTACGAAGATTAAATGGAGCTGCTTTTATTTTGAAACATTGCTATCCTTTTAAACCTCCAAGGTGTTAAAACTTGGATACTGTTTAAAGAATCAGTAAAAGATAGAAAGATAAATAGATAGATAGATTGATAGATAGATAGATAGATAGATAGATAGATAGATAGATAGAAGATTTTTAATTCAAATGTTATTACAACTCAACCTTTTAGTAACAGAACCAGCTAGTGTTGAAAAGGCATTTTTTCCTAACACTAACAATCTGGGGATGGCAGAGTGACTTAGGGTCCCCTGCTGTCACTCTTGTCATCATCTTCTCCTTCCCCCTCCTGAGTATTACAAGACGCACTAGCAGCAGGTTCAGCACTGGTGGCAGCAGGTTCAGCACTGGCAGCAGGCGCAGCACTGGTGGCAGCAGGGGAGCACTGACAGCAGGTACAACACTGGTGGCAGTAGGGGAGCACTGACAGCAGGCACAGCACTAGTGGAAGCAGGGGCAGCACATCTGACAGCAGGCACAGCACTGGTGGCATCAGGGGCAGCATATCTGACAGCAGGCACAGCACTGGTGGAAGCAGGGGCAGCACATCTGACAGCAGGCACAGCACTAGTGGCAGCAGATGCTGCACATCTGGCAGCAGGTACAGCAATGTTGGCAGCAGGAGCAGCACATCTGGTAGCAAGTACAGGCAGCTGACTTGTCCTGCTCTCACTAGTACTACCCTTTTCTCCCTCTCTTCCCATTAAATTCCCCAAGATCCCTAGGGGTGATTTAGGGGGACTGGACAGCATTGGTTATATAGTGCTCACTTCCTCCTCCTTGGACTCAGTGGACACATAAAGGGTCCTTCCAGTTCCTCCTTTTATTATTTTTAAACTTTATCATAGTGATACCAGTCACTATGAGTGTCTCCTACCTCAATTTTTCCAAACAAATCACAGCAGAACAGCACAGCACATCTTCCTCGGTCTGTAGCTGCTTCTATTGCAAAAAGTGGTGAGTCATTTTGGCCAATGGGCGAAAAATGCAAAGATTTTAATAGCTGATTATAAAGCAGATTTTCCAGCGAAAAAGCACAACATGGTTTTTGCGGAATTTCTTGAGGGAACACGGCGAGAGCCTTCGCCCACCCCTACTCCAAAGTAAATCATAGGAAGGGTACTACCTCTGATGAAAATAGAAAAAAACAGTTTTGAGATATAATAAGGTTCAAGGAAGTACCCTTGTTTTACTAATCAGGGAAAGCCCTTTAATATATGTTTTCTTAAAAAAATGTACTGCTTCTTTAAAGGAGCAGTAAACTTTTGTTCTGAAAAATATGTATTGTGGGGCTTTCACTGTTGAGGAAAACAAGTGTATACCTACTGCTGAGCGATACATATTTCCAGAGTTATTACAGTTCAAGCACTTGTTTTTTTATATTAGCATTTCCATTGGTTATACTCCATTTAGTTTTGTTACATTCTCTAGGAGAGATGAGTCACTGACAAACAGTTCTCCTTAGAATATGATAGAAACTGATGATGATGCCAGTAAGAGCCATACTCGCCATTCTCCCCTTTCCTTTCCTTTCCTTTCAGCCACCAACCGCAAAATCCCTACCAAATAACCTTCCTTCACCACCACTCCCCGTTTTTCCCCTGAAATAATCACACTGACAACAAAATAAGGTGGCAAAATGTAAGGTCTTAACTGGGTTTTGATCTATTTATAGGACCCCAGGAGTACCCTCCTCCACTTCTACATGGTGCCCCCAGGGCCCCTAATGGCTTTGGTCACACCTGCATCCAGAATGTGGCCATGAGAGGTGAAGGACGAGACCTTTCAGGCAATCACTGCCTTCCCACCTCTGCTCCTTCTGCATGGCTGCCTCCAAACCGTACCAGGGGAGGCAAACAAGGCCCTAGTGTTGATCCACCATTACACTACCTACATTACATGGCCTACATGCCTCCATTCCCCCACAGTGCTTGATGGCCACCACCCCTCCCCATCCTGCAGACTGACCTGGTCGCACAAGCTTTCCCGTCCACCTTCACAGATTGGCCGTGCTGCACTGTCTGGGGCCTGTAACTGCCACACCCGCCCTAGGGCATCCCTGACTGCCTTTGTAAATGCCTGCAGCCCCCTATACCCTACGTGTACACCCTCTACCCTGTACCACCCCTTTTCCTCCTTTTTATGATATTATGGTTAATGGCGTCACATCTGTAAGAGAATATGAACCTAACTATGGCATGGTTCACCTTACACCTGGACTTTTCTGTGGCTCTGGGTGACATTGCCCCTCTCCATGAACATTGTGGTGTAATCTGTGAACCAGATGACCTTCATCCCAGGGCAGATGAAGATCCACTCTCTGCATGTGGCCTTGATTTGCTCAATCAATTCAACTGAGACTGTGGAAGTGAGATCATTACCACCAGCATGCACCACTAAAATATCTGGGATTCCCCACCTCCAGCAGCTCTCCTGAAACAGTGTCTCCATTTGCCCCAGCCCAGGACCCTCTTACTATGCCATTGTATTTTCAGGTCCACTTGCTGTATCCCTAGATTCTCCCTTTGCTGCTGCACAAGGTATTTTTGAGCCCAACAGATGAACGAATGGCCTAGGACAAACACTCTGAGTGGCCTTCCCTTGTTTCCTTCTGCAGCAGAAATAACATGTTAGATCTTCCCCATCCTTAGGAATGTCTTGTACGCATTTGATTGCCAGAGCCCGAGCCTCTTAATTTCCCCCTCACTCCATTCTTTCTGTGCTTCCACTGTTGCTGCTCCTATCCTGAATGAGTGGGTGCCATACCTTTCCGGCTCGCCCCTTAACTTTTGACCCACCCTATGTATCACCAAACTAAACTGGTACCTGGAGAGTTCGCTGCTATCCTGGTGCATCAAAAACTTACCTTTCCCCGGGGGCCTTATTCTCAAAAACTCTTTCACCGCCCTCATTGGGCACTTCTCATCGTCACTCCTGGTGACTAACGCTCATTGCCTCCCACCCACCTGGTTGTTTTTTGCCTTAGCCAGCCAACAGCGAACCAACTCCTTTGACCATTCCACACCTTCCATCTGTAAGCCAGTCTCCTGTTTATTCGTTTCCACTGCCACTCACTCTAAATGCCCCTTTATAAGTCATAACAGCAGTCATAAATAAAATCCTTTCATATTTTCTCCCATCTGACATTTTCTGAGGCTTTCTCCCCCAAACCTTGATAACCCTCCTAACTGCAAAATTATCTGTCAAGATCTTTTTCCCCCTTACCTTTAAAAAAATTAAATGACTGCCAATGTCGTCACTGCTCTCCCCCTTGATACACCCTTCTTCCACAGATTCTTCAACCCAACAACACCTTCCCATTCACAGTTCCCTGGTTCTCCACACTTGCTGCTGCTAACTCACCCCAGTCCTAAAACGCTTTGTTGTGCTTGGTGCTAAAGATGCTGCAGTCAGTTTGTTTAGATCGTCATCCCCAACTGACATACATATTTTGGACAAACACAACCATTTCAGTTAGCATTTAGTGCTAGTGCAAAGAAAATGACCCACTTCTCACTAGACAAGGCATCTGCTAATGTGTTGTCCATTCTGCCACATAACGCGCTGTAAGCCTTATGTTATGCTCCACGCAACCCCAGACCCATCTTCTGAGCAGAGCCAAAACCTGCTGCGAACCTAATGTCAACTGAGTGATATTGTACACTACTCTCATATTATCGGTACAAAATATTATTTCTCTTTTGGCTATCCTCTAGACTGTAAGCTTTCATGAGCAGGGCCCTCTGATCCTTATGTTCTCCAAATTTAATTTCTACTAATTAATATCTCTGTATGCCCATTCCCTATTTTACAGAGCTGTGGAATTAGTTGGCGCTATATAAAGAAAAAATAATAATAATAATAATAATAATAACCTCCCATGCTACAACTTCAATGACACCAATATAGGAAAGAGCTCCAGCAGTGCCATGTTCCTTGTGAACCCCTGCACTTGCCATGATTCAGGCCACCTCTCCACCACCATTTCCCTTGAAAAAAGGCACCAAACCCCACTGCCCCAGCTGCATCAGTGTGAGCTGCAATTGGTCATTTGCCACAGGGGGTTCTCTCCACAATCTTAACCCATTGAATCCCTGAAAGAACTCATCCCATACCTTCAGATCCTCCCTGTGCTGTCTAGTAAATCTTATTTGGTGGAATGGACACTTTATTCCTGTCGTGGCTCTTTTCAATCTTCTGCTAAACACCCTGCCCATAGGGATCACCCTTGCTGCAAAATTCAACAGTCCCAACAATGCTTGCATCTCCCTCAATGTGACCTTTTCGTCCTGGACCATACTTGCCACCATGGCTCTGGCTTTACCAACCCGAATCAATTTCATTGCCTAGGCAATTCAGCCTGGTGGTTGGCTGGACTGTTTTATCCTACACAACAGGCACCCCCACTTGCTCAAACACCTGCTCCATATACTGCAGCAGCTCCCCACACTGTGTACGGTTACTGGCCCCCACAAACAAAAAATCATCCACCCCTGCTTCCCCTGACATCTGCTGAATGAACCAATGAAGTGCCAAACTAAACTTTTCAAAATATGAACAAGACACAGCCCATAGGCAAACATTTATCAACATAAACCCCCCTTGAAATTAACTCCCTATGAACCAATAACTATTGGGATGTTGAAGTAACAACTGGAATGCTGCTTCAATATCCAACTTAGCTATCAATGCATCCTGCTCCTTTCTTTTCACCAAGTATAATGCCTCATCAAATGACTGATGCACCACACTACAATCCTCTTGCCTGATGGCATCATTCACTGATCCCCCAAATGGAAAGGACAACCTGTACTTCGCTTTCTCCTTTTGGGTACCACTTCCAATGGGGACACTATAAGGCCTTCCACTGGTGGTGACCCAAAAGGTCCTTCTATTCTCCCCAAGGCCACTTCCTTGGCTAATTTTTCTTCAATCACCTTAGGCAACAATGTAGCTGAATGCAATTCCCTGGCACTACCCCAACAACCAGAATCACAAAACCTTAGAGAAATCACTTCAACAAAAAACACCTTCACTTTAGTCTAGATGACCTCTCAATGCATTACTTAAAGGGGCTCTCTCACCTAACTACATGTAATGCTCATTAGTTAGAGCATTTATCTAGAACACTGAAAATAGTGTTCATTATATTTAAAAAGCAGTTACATTCCCCCAGTCATCTCCTTTTTTACTGTATGCTTTGGCTAGGTGGTTTCCCCCACAGCCAGATCATTCATTGTGAAACTTACATGCTGCTCGCTCCCCTAGTACATGTACTATCATTAAATGCATAACACACATCACGTGCCCTAAAATCTAGACCACCATTCCTCCACTGTTCTTGCTCCAAACCCAGCGTCCTATAATGTGTGCTCAATTTGGACCAAGTATCCATATCCCTTGTACCAAAAAAGCAAACCTTGCTGCCCCCCAGCCTTGTCATACTCAAACCACGCCTGTCCCCCGCATCCACTATGAAGATCAACTACCACATCCATATACTTCAAGATATTTCCTTTCTTGACTTGGGTGACACTTAAGATATAAGCTTGCATACTGTAAAAACCCCTTTAGCCACTCCTTAATGTGTCTCTGTCTAACTTACCCCCTCCTTTATTTCAACAGCTTCCCTGAGATTTTATGTATCCCCACAAATTTACCCTCCTTGATCTGTCTCTATTTGATCTGATCTATTTTCTTCGGTACATGCTCATGTGGAGCGGATACTGTACATGCAGAGGTATCACTCTTAACCTTTCTCTTTCCCATCTTGCTACCCCTTTTTCTGATCTGTTCTCCTGCTTCCCCTTCAACTTAATCACCTTAAAACATTTTCTTAACATATGATATGTCCTCTTGCTATCATTTGTATCCTCTGAGTCACAGCCAGACTTCTCTGTGTCCGACTCTGACTCAGATGAGTCAGCGACCACCTCCTCCTCCTCCTACAAGACCTCCCCAGCAAAAACATCAACATCACTTTGTGAAGACTCATCCTCCTCTTACCACTCCCCCTGCTTCTCTAACTGCCCCCCATGGTTACTCAACCACTCCCTCCCTCTGGATCAGAAATGTTTCTGCCCTCTGACAGTCTGCTGCCTATGGTCCTGGGATAGAACCTAAGCTCTCCTACCCTGGCTATCACTCCTGCTATTCAACATCCCCCTACTGCTCCTAGCCCCCCTCTCCCAGCCCCTCTGCTCACAGTGTGTCATCACGTCAATGTAGCAGGCGGAGACCTGCAGAGGAGGGAGTGCTAGGGTGCGTAGCCTTGGGTTCGGAGCTTGTGGTGTGGAAATTGTTAACAGTAAAGCCTTGCTGCGGCCACGAAGCCAGGTGTCTGAGGCGCCATACCACTAGAAGCAGTGGCCCAAACAGCCATAGGCCACTGCTTCCATGCCTTACTCAACCAGCCCTCTAAATCAATGAAATAGAACTGGGAGCGATATTCATCTTTTTCAGCAATGCGCTGGTAAGTCGCTCCTCTCTTGGCGATGACAAAAATCTTGCTGGGAGGCAAATGATCCCGCCCAGACGCAAAGATCCTAGCTCCATATTTCTTTCTTTTCTCCTTGGTTCCTGGGTTTTCATATCTTCTGTTCTTCTAGTCTTCTGTCTGGATAGCAGCCGCAGGACCTGGTAAACATATCTCTACACAGGAAAGCTATTTTAAACCCTATGCCCCACCCCCTTTTTTCCTGCCTCGCCGTGCTACCTGCTTTTAGGAAGAGGGAGAGAGAGGGCCCGGCCCTTTCTCCAGTGCCCCCCCCACACACACACACACACACCAAAACTAGGGACCACCACAGAGGGGGAAGGGGCCTCAGGCTCACTGGCCCTTTTCTGGCTTCGGGTGCCATCCGCCATTTAAGGAAGTAAAAGCAATGAAATTCACTTCCAATCTGAACTGTTATCACATTTAAATAAAGCAACTGACAGCAGTGGGAGTACCCTTTTTTTACTCAGCAGGAAAAGCTCTAGAGTATATATGTTTTCTTAAAAATAGTTTACTGCTCCTCTGAAAGGGTTACAAAATTTATTGTGAAAAAAATAGTAGGATTTTCCTGCTCAGCACTGGCAACAAATGAATACTTTCTTGAAACACAGTGTTCAAACTGTGTTTTTGTTTTGTTAGTAACAGTGCCACCTGGTGTTCAGATGACAGTTTTCTTTCTATTGCTGTGTCTGGGAGCACTAAGCCTAAGGCTACACCTCTGCATAGACTATGATAACAGCTCCACCTCCAATGAAGAATCTCAGTGTTTTGCAGTCCTGCCAAGCGCTCAAGGTGTTAAACACCCTAATTACATAGACATTTGGGGACTCTTATCTCCAGAACTGCTCATTTTTATCTTTGGGACTATGATGCTAGGAATGATCTCTGAGAAGAATATACTAAGGAGAAATAGAGCAATTCTAGAGTAAAACAACTAAACAGCATAAGGGTATTCAATTAAAAAATAAAATCTAATTGATTTGAATGGGGCTTTTAACCTCTTGAATACTAGAGAGGTCTCCAGTGTATTGTGTTTTTATTAGGGATGAGCGAGCACCCCGATGCTCGGGTGCTCGGGTGCTCTGACCGAGCACCCCCTGATGCTCGAGTGCTCGGCCGAGCACCCGAGCCCCATTCAAATGAATGGGAGCACTCGAGCATTAAACCAGGCACCCCCTGCTCTGATGAGCGGAGGGTGCCTGGTCAATGTCCCCCTTCATCTCCGCTATGCCCCTCTTCCACAATGTCCCCCTTCATCTCCTATGCCATAGCGGAGATGAAGGGGGACATTGTGGAAGAGGGGCATAGCGGAGATGAAGGGGGACATTGTGGAAGAGGGGCATAGAGTCTATGCCCCTCTTCCACAATGTCCCCCTTCATCTCCGCTATGCCCCTCTTCCACAATGTCCCCCTTCATCTCCTCTATGGCATAGGAGATGAAGGGGGACATTGTGGAAGAGGGGCATAGCGGAGATGAAGGGGCACATTGTGGAAGACGGGCATAGCGGAGATGAAGGGGGACATTGTGGAAGAGGGGCATAGAGTCTATGCCCCTCTTCCACAATGTCCCCCTTCATCTCCGCAATGCCCCCTTCATCTCCGCAATGCCCCCGTACCTCCATTCCCTGGTGGTCCAGCGGAGCGTCTTCGGATCTGTGCCTCTTCCGGCACAGATCCTCTTCACCCGAACATGTCGGGCGAGCACATGGCGGTACTCGTACGAGTACCGCCATGTGCCGAGCAGAGCGATGCTCGAGCCGATCCGAGCATCGGCCGAGCACGCTCGCTCAACACTAGTTTTTATGTGATGGAGATCTCTCTAGCAAACAAGAGGTAATAAGCTGCATTTAATAATAATAATCATAATATGATTGATGATGATGATGATGATGATGATGATGATGATGATGATGATGATGATGATGATGATGATGATATAGCTCAGTGGTAAATTCCCTGACTGCAGAGCCTGCTCAAACCACAAGGTTGCAAGTTCGATTCCCGGCAGGGTCAACTCAGCCCTTCATCCTTCCAGGGTCGATAAATGAGTGCCATTGATTGGGTAATAATAACACCTATTATTGAGCTGCTGCTTTGGTTAATTCCGAGAGCGTGCACTGAAAGCACTTTGAGTCCCACTGGGAGAAAGGCTCTATATATAAATACTAGTTATTATTATTAATAAGCTGCATTTAACCCCTTAATGACCAGAGACATGCCAGGACTGTCACCATTTTTTCCCTTAACCCCTGAGTGCCAGAGCGGTACTCAACCGGTGATGGTCCTGGCATGTCACGTATTTTGTGCTTACAGCACTCTTAGACCCCCATTCGATGTGCTGGTACACGTCATCAGTCAACTATCAAAGCGGCCCTTAAAGGGATAGTAATGTTTCAAAATAAAAGCGGCTCCAATTAATCTTCATAGTATTTGGGCCATGGAGAGTGTTATTTCCATACTGTCAGAGTTGTAGTCCAAGAGTAACTGAATGATAAAGTATCCCCCTCCTGCCCCTTTTACTGATGTAACACTGCTCACCTCAGAAGAGCAAAACTGTCTGGATGGATCACAGAGAGGGACAATCTTCAGTGAACATAAGGGAAAAACCTGAAAAACGTGTCAATGGGGGCCAGGGTTTTCATTGTTCTCACAGTAAGAAGATTGTCCCTTGCTGTGAGCTGTCTGGTCTGTGGACCAGATTCAACACCTGAGGGGAGGTGGCTTACATAGGAAAAAGGGGCGGGAGGGGGAAACTTTATCATTCAATTACTCTTGGACTACAACTCTGACAGTATGGAAATAACACTCTCCATGGCCCAAATACTATGAAGATTAACTGGAACTGCTTTTATTTTGAAACATTACTATACCTTTAACGGAAGGGATCTCTGGATCACTGAACCTTAAGGGGTTAAATCAATGATCATTTTAATTTGCTCCTCTTTTATAGTTGGTTGGCCTCAGCATTGCTTCATTCTCTGGGGTACATCACTACTTTGCCCATCACTCAATTCTCCTGAACAAGCTACCAGTCTGTGAGTTAAAATGTTGAGCTGTATTCTGGCCTACACCTGCACAGCTCTTTTAATCCACTCCTTATCCTGATCAAATAAAATTATCTCTTTACCTGCCTCTCCCAGCTCCTACTCTGAATTCCTGTTCTATATTTCGTTCCTTCTTGTCGGCTATTAACTTTCCCACTGCTGTTCTATTTGTCAGTCTCCTTCATTGTTCTTGCCACAGGGATGGTCGACAGTAATTTATGGAACTGTCCCTTTAACAGACAAATTTCTGGTCACTGTCCACTGGAATCCAGCTAATAAAGGCTTCTATAGGTCACTGCAGGCAGCCTTTGGCACTCCAGCCTGTTGGGGGCTACAACTCCCATCATCCCGAACCAGCAACCATCTCCAGGCATTAACCCGAGCTTCTATCTTCCCTTACATTTATCACTGAAGCCTGGCTATTCCCATCTTGTTGTAGTTGGAGTTCATCTGCTTTGTTGTTGCCAAGCTTTCTCCGTCTGATGGTGACCATCTTCTTATATTTTGAGCTTGACGATGATGGCTTCAAGTGAATTATAATATGAGTCAGTATTGTTATAATTTGATACTGACTTCCACAATCATTTTGTACTCTGAGTCTGACTGCCTCGGTTTTGTTACAATTTTAGACTGATTACCTCTGTTTTGTAACAGTTTCACCCTAACTGCCTCGGTTAGAGCCTGACTGCCTCAGTTATCTTATAGTTTGTGCCTGACTGTCTCAGTTATCTTATAGTTTGTGCCTGACTGCCTCAATGCTGTTATAGTTTGAGCCTAACTCCCTGACTTATGTTATAGGTGGGGCCTGACTGACTCAGTTTTGTTACAGTCTGAATCTTGTTTCCTTGTTTATGTTATAATTTGAGCCTGATGGCCTAGTTTTATATTGTTGAAACCTTACACCCTCAATCTTAAACTAGTTTGAGACTGATTGGCTTAATATAATTTGAGCCTAATAAGAAGTGCTTCAAGCTTACTACATTTTAAGTCTGACTGCTCATTCTTGTTATATTTTGAGCCTGACTGCCTTGACCTGTTATAGCTTGAGCCTGACTACTTTGATCTTGTTACAGCTTGAGCCTGGCTGCTTGATCTTGTAATAATTTGATCCTGACTGCTGCTCACTGGATCTTGGTATAGTTTGAGTCTGACTGCCTTGATTGTGTCATAGATTGAGCCGGACTGCCCTGATCTTGTTACAGTTTCAGCCTGACTGCTCAGTGTTATTATAATTTGAACCTAGCTACATTGGTTCTTTTTATTGTTCAAGTCTGACTTCTCAGTCTTGTTATAATTTGAGGCTGACTGCTTCAATCTATTGTTAATCTGAGCCTGACTGCCTGATCTTGCTATTGAACTGGCTGCTCTCCAGCTTCTTGTAGTTTGAGCCTGACAGTAACTGCTTTAAGCATATTATAATTTGAGAAGGGAATGAAAACTTTCACAGCATTAAGACACCATAATATACATGAGCAAAAATGTGACCTGAGTGCACAATATATGAAGTACAACAAGGAATTAATAATAATAATCCTTTATTTATATAGCGCACACAGATTCCGCAGCGCTTTACACTCATATTGGTTCCTGTCCCCATTGGGGCTCACAATCTAAACTCACCTATCAGTATGTTTTTGGAGTGTGGGAGGAAACCCACAGTGAGAACATACAAACTCATTGCAGATGTTGTCCTTGGTAGGATTTGAACCCAGGACCCCAGCACTGCAAGGCAACAGTGCTAACCACTGAGCCACTGTGCTGGATCAAACCATTTTTATAGTATAACATTGACTGGCTTCATATTGAAAAGAATAGCAGATCAATACTAGCCTGTAAAGGCATAAATTAGGCCATGTAATATGCAGCTGTTTGTTAGCCATATAATATGTTAAGATGTATTATTTAAGATAGGACTTGCCTAAATGGGGTGCCTTGGCATGGGAGGCAAGCTTGTATATATATATATATATATATATATATATATATATATATATATTGGTCAAACTATGTAACGATAATCTTGACCTGAAGAAAATGAGTTAATATGTGTGTGTTAATGACAGTAATATATATTCTACACAACTTTACATTTAAGCAATCTACATGCAGTAGCTCTGACCTGTCTTCTGTTTACTTTGTTACAGTTTGTGTTAGTCATTGTCTTCCTGAATAATATTATAGTTTTGATCCTGACTGCCTCAAGATACGTTTGAACCTGGCTTCTTCCATGTAATTATAATTTGAACCTGACTATGTCAATGTTATTTTACGTTGAGCCTGTCTCATTATATTACAGTTTGAGCTTGACTGGCTTGATCTTGTTATATTTTGAGCCTGACTCCCTCAGTTTTTATAGTTTGAGCCTACCTCGATCGTATTATATGTTCAGTCTAGCTGCCTCCATTTTCTTATCTTTTTATAGATTGGACCTGAGTCCTTTGATCTTATAGTTTGAGCTGGACTCCCTAGATCTTGTTATTGAAACAGATGGCCTCCATCTTCCTTTCTTTTGAGCCTAAAAATGACTGCTTCAAACTTGTTATAGTTTGTGCCTCACTGCTTTGATTGTGTTATAATTTGATCCTAACTTCCTTGATTTGTTATAATTTGAGCCCAACTGCCTCAATCTGTTATAGTTTGAGCCATGATCTTTTTATTGTTTGAGCTTGACTGCCTCTATATTTTTATAGTTGAACCTAATCACCATGATCTTATAGTTTGAGCTTGGCTCCCTTGATCTTGTTATTGAAACCAATAGCCTCCTTCTTTATCACGGTGCCCGTGATCAGGGCCGGTGCCACCTATAGACGAGGTAGGCGCTGGCCTAGGGCGCATATGTGCTGGGGGCGTGGGCATGCAGCGGTGAAGAGCTGCGCCCGCACGCACCACACCGGGAGCCACAACACAGGTCTGTGTCGCTACTGCGCTCCCTCATTGCAGTCGGCTCTTTAGTAATGCAGAGCACTCTGGGAGTCATGATCTCCTGGCGCGCTCTGCATTACTGAATAGAAGACTGCACGGGAGCTACAGGTATGTGATGGGGGGCAAGTTGGATCTGATTGGGGGCAAAGTGGAGCTGATGGAGGCAAGTTGGAGCTGGTGGGGGCAAAGTGGAGCTGATGGGGGCAAGCTGGAGCTGAGGGGGCAAAGTGGAGCTGGTGGGGGCAAGTTGGAGCTGATGGGGGCAAAGTGGAGTTGATGGAGGCAAGTTGGAGCTGATGGGGGCAAGCTGGAGCTGCTGGGGCAAGTTGGAGCAGATGGGGCAAAGTGGAGCAGATGGGGGAAAGTTGGAGCAGATGGGGGCAAGGTGTAGCTGGTGGGGGCAAGTTGTAGCTGATGGGGGGCAAAGTGGAGCTTATGGAGGCAAGTTGGAGCTGGTGGGGGCAAAGTGGAGCTGATAGGAGCAAAGTGGAGCTGAAAAGGGGCAAAGTGGAGCTGGTGGGGCAAAGTGGAGCTGATAGGGGGCAAGTTGGAGCTGGAGGGGGCAAAGTGGAACTGGTGGGGACATCTCTTATAAGCATCTCCAGACCAGGGGCAGACTGGCCCAGGGGGCAGAGAGAGGACAATCATGAAAAGAGGTGGGGGATAAGTAGGTGGGGTATAAAGGGGTGGGGCACAAAGGGTGGAGCCAAATGGGCGGCAAAACTAGGTTTTGCCTAGGGTGACAAAAATCCTTGCACCAGCCTTGCCCGTAATTGCTTCCAATGGGTAACTGCTGTAACAGCGACATTGTTACTTCCTGGCTGTCGCTCTATGCAAGTCACTGTTCTTATTGGTCACGGTGCTTGTGATGTCATCTCTCCACCCACCTGCCAGGCCTTTTAAACCTCAGCATGTCCTATTACCTTTGCCCTTACGTGGTGTACATGAGCCTAGTGCTGTGTTGGTCCACTGCTGTTCCTGTGTATTACTCCTGCTCTGTCTGACTACCCGTTTCGGCTCTGACTCCTGGCTATGTCTGACTACCCGTTCCGGCTCTGACTTCTGGCTACGTCTGACTACCCGATCCAGCTCCGACCACTGGCAATGTCTGACTACCTGATCCGGCTCTGACCTCTGGTTTTGGCTGACTACCCGTTCCGGTTCTGATCCCTGGCTGCCTTCGGTTACTCTCCCTCTGTTGTGCTTCGGTTGCGATTACCAGCCTTGGCTACCTAGCCTCAGCTATTGGGATCCTTGCTGCCTGTGCCTAACCATTTCTACGCCCGCTACGTCTAGCAGCGTTTGTCGGTCAGTCCGTGTACTGACTTCCCGTGGTTGTTCAGGTTTGTGTGCTGCCTTACCTAGCCCTCAGTGCCGTTTACTTTGCATTCGGTATACCCTAGCGTTAGGGTATAGTTGCGCTTCATTTTCCCGCTGACTCAGATTGTGGTAGTGCTATGCACTGTCCTCCCATCTGTCTTTGAAAGTTCCTTGGGCCATTCTGAGACTAGCCACACCTGCCTAGTGAAGGGTTGAGGAAGTGTCTTGCACTGTCTTCACCTGGCCTCGTGGAGGTGGTGGAGTTAGAGTCACTACTGTGTGCTCCAGTGTCTGGAGCTACTCGCTGCCATTGCCTGAGTTACTCTATCATCTGGGTACAGACGTGGGCCTATAGCACTAGTCTAGTGAAAGGTGAGGAAAGTGAGTTCACTGGCCTTGTGAAAGTGTGTTACTCATTGCTGCCAACTATTGCTGCCACTGTGTGTCATTCATTGCTGCCACTACTGTGTCATCCTTGCAGCCACTATTGTATTTAAAATAAAGTTTTATTTTAAGTTCATCTGTACTTGTCAGTGTTGTTTTTTCTTAGTCACTCTGTGACACTCTTCCTATCTTTTCAGTCTGACAATGATAGCTTCAAGCTTGTTATAGTTTGAGCCTGACTGCTTCAGCTGTGTTATACTTTTATCCTGACTCGTAATCTTGTAATAATTTCAGCATGATTACCTAAATGTTGTTGCCAATGCCTGTTTCAGGCTTGTTACAGTTTGAGCATGACTACGTTGACAGTGTTATAAATCAAGCCTCGTTGTCTTGATCTTATTATTGAAACTGATGACCTTCATATTCCTGTAGTCTGAGCCTGATGATAACTGTTTCAAGCTTGTTGCAGTCTGACTAATACTGGCTTGAGTTTGTTATAGATTCAGCCTAGCGGTCTCGGTCTCGTTAATGAAACTTCCTGTAATTTGGCAATAACTGCTTCAAGTTTGTTACAGTTTGAGCTTGAGTGTTTTGATTGCGTTATAATTTAAATCTGACTTCCACAATATTTTCATAGTTTAATCCTGAATGCCACAACCTTATAGTCTGAGCCCGACTGCCGCTTTCTTGTTATGGTTTCAGCTTGACAGTCTCAATATTGCTGTAGTATGGGCTTGACTATACGATCCAATTTTATTATTATTTGAACCTACTTCAATGTTGTTTACAGACTTACCCTAACACAGTCTATCTTGATTGTTATCTTGATTTTAACCCTATAATAACTGGACAAGTGCACAGGTAGTCATTATAGGGTTAATTAATGTAAACTATTCGGTTTATCGTTTGTCATAGTTTGATATTAGTGCCTCCTTTTTTTTTTATAATTCCAGTGTGATTTTGTTTCTCAGTTGAGTCTGGCTTCTTCATCTTATTTACAGAGGTCTTTGCATACTGTTTATAGGTTAATGGGCCAGTCCCCATTTTGTTTATAACATGACATGATAGCCTCCATTTTATTTTTCCAGCCTGTCATCACTACCATCTGCTTAAAGCAGCCGGTCCTGAGCTGAGTATGGAGTGGAATGTTCCTGAGGCTGAGGGACCTGTTTGTTTTCTTTATGGCTCTGTAATTCCGGCTGGCACAGCTGGCAGACACTGAGCCTTCTCACAGAGCCAGCTCTGTTTTCCTAAAGCATTGGCTCCCAGCAGTGCGTCCATCAGGAGATTTGGAGAGGACCCAGAAGTGAGGGCTGGAGCTTGGAATGAGCAGTTAGGGGAGGCTCACAGCTGGAGCAGTCACTGCTTCTCTGTGCATACACACAAAAATCCATAAATATATGTAGACATTTATAATAATCTCCTGACCCAAACCACTGTGTACATATGTGCATAGACATACATAATAGGGCATGAATTCAAAGTGGATATAATGGGGCATTAATATACAGTGGTTCAATGGTAATTGGGATATGCACTTATACATATGTTGCAGCCTTACCCCATAATTTGCCAATATCAATAACAGTCATCCATTATCAACATCCGTGACTCAAAATAAGAGATAGCTAAGCATGATCTGTTCAGTAACCCTTTGAGACTAAAATGGTTGAAAGTGATGCACTGGATTAGGATTAAAATACAGTACCCAAGATAAATTATATGAAAACAGTGAATAAGTCTATATTTTGTTTATATTTTCTTCTTAAAACCCAAGTTTGGACAGTTATTATTCAACACCCACACACACACACAAACACATATGTATATACACATACACACACTCACATATATACATACACATACACACATATCCACACACATATATATATACACATACACACACTCACAAATACCAGCAGAAAGGTGCAGACAAACATATAAACACAAAGACACATACACATACACACTCACAGACTTGAAAATAACAGCAGAAAGCACACACACTCACACTCATCCACATATTTATATGCACACCCACATATATACACAAAGACAAAGAGATACATACTCATACACACACACACACACACACACACACACACACACACACACACACACACACAGACACTCATGAGCTCAGAAATACAGACATAAATCTACACACTCAGACATGCACATAGGCAGACATACGCAAGCCCACAAAAATACACACATACATAGTAATTCTGAGAAGAATCATTTGCATTGATTTAAAGGGGCAGATTAGGATCAATAAAATACTCTTTTAAACCACTGGCATTTCCATTAAAGCTATGGGAACAGAGATAAGCTTAAAAGGATAGTAGTGTTTCAAAATAAAAGCAGCTCCAATTAAACTTCATAGTATTTGGGCCATGGAGAGTGTTATCTCAATACCGTCAGAGTTGTCGTTCAAGAGTAATTGAATGATAAAGTTTCCCACTCCTGCCCCTTTTACCTAGTGTAAGCCGCCTCCCCTCAGATGTGGAATCTGGACTCTTGACCAGACAGCTCACAACAAGGGACAATCATCTTATTACTGGGAGAACAATAAAAACCCTGCCCCTATTGACTGGTTTTCCCCTTAAACTAATTGAAGATTGTCCATCTCTGCAAGCCATCTGGACACCACCTTTCTGTTTTGAGGTGAGCAGTGTTACATCAGTAAAAGGGTAATGGAATAATAAAGTATCCCCCTCCCGCCCCTTTTACTGATGTAACACTGCTCACCTCAAAACAGAAAGGTGGTGTCCAGATGGCTTGCAGAGATGGACAATCTTGCTGTGAGCTGTCTGGTGAAGAGACCAGATTCCACATCTGAGGAGAGCAGTGTTACACTAGGTAAAAGGGGCGGGAGGTGGATAATTTATCATTCAATTACTCTTGAACTACAACTCTGACAGTATCGAAATAACACTCTCCATGGCCCAAATACTATGAAGATTAATTGGAGCTGCTTTTATTTTGGAGCATTACTATCCCTTTAAGATAGCTTATATCTTACCTGGTTTCATCTGGTCTCCCTGCAGATCACCAATATCTGCAATATCTGGGTGACCTCAGCGCATCATTTGATGCTCATGGGAATAAATGCAAGACCATTATACTCTCCATTACAAGCCCTGTGTCAGTGAAACCGTCAATGGGCTTCTATGTTCCCACGAGAACTGAGTGATACTCTGACATCACTGAGGGTTGCTGATATCAGTGATCTGCAGGGGGAACCAAATGAGACCTGCTAAGTATAAGCTATGGGAACTCTGTACCAAGAGCTCTGAGGGCACTGCTACTGCTTCAAAAGGGTCTCTTATTGCAGCTGGATTGCTCCAGAATTACTTCACCTTTCATTTTAACCTACGACCCATAGACTCTTTCACAGATACACACAAGTACACACATCCATATGAGCACACACAAATACACACCCACACACACATATACACTTATTAACACACAGACACACTTATTTTATTTCATTATTTTTATTTAGAAAAAGTTTTAGCAGGAAGAATACATTGAGATTTCTCTTGTTTTCAAGTATGTCCTGGATAGTTTTCAGTAAAGGGTTACATATTTACACAAATAGAGAAATATTATATACTAGTTGAACAGCCCGTTACACGGGCCACAGTGCCTCTGGCAGCCGGTCGCGGGGCAGTCACACGCAGTGGAGACTGCCCGCGCCTCGGCTGATACAGAGCGGGATGCTCCTTCGGAGGTCCCAGCTCTGTATCAGCCGCGGCGCGGGCAGTCTGTACTGCGCATGACTGCTGCACGTGCAGCAGTGTCTACTGCGCATGTCGGGCGTTACACACAACTTACCGAATTATTATATAGGATGTACACACAAATATACACACATACATGTTAAAAAATTATATACAGTTACATAATGTTCTTAGATATAAAGAAGCATTTATTTTTAAGGATTTTAGACTGGGAGAAGATCTGATTATTTCAGGTAGGTTATACACCCACACATACACACATTCACACAGACACACATTTATACACCCACATGTCCACATATTCACACATATCACACATATACACCGACTCTCTCTCTCTCTCTCTCTCTCACACACACACACACATACACATTCACACACACAAACACACTTATCCACTCACATGTCCACACATTCATACATATCACACATATGCACTAACTCTCTCTCTCTCACACACACACACACATACACACATTCACACACACTTATACACCCACATGTACACACATTCACACTAGGGTTGCCACTTTTTCTTCAAAAAAATACCGGCCATGGCATTTCCTCCATTGACTTAACATTGGACAGAAGCCAATTTTTTACCGGCCTGCCGGTAAAATACCGACTTGGTAGCAATCCTAATTCACACATATCACACATATACACTGACTCTCTCTCTCACACACACACCTATTTATTGCTACTTCCAAACATAACTCATTATTTCCACAGACACACTGTATAATGTATGCCCACACAGCTGTGTAAACTACATACACATAATTATATGCATTGAGGAAGGTCTATGTCTAATTTTATTTCAGACCTAAATAAGCTACAGAATGAATATATATATTGTATGAACTATATTTATTTTCCTCTTTATGCAAATGTTATTGCAAATAAATTGCCAGAACATTACACAGGAAAGGGGAATAAAACAACTGAGTTCAAAGAAATTGTATTTTAATAACAAATAGAAATTCAGTGCCAGTATTAAAATTCCTGATCCTGTTTACCAACATTTTGTACCAGCTGCAATCAAGCTGTGAGAACAAACTGTTAGATTTTCATAGTATTTTATGCATGTTAAAGGAACACTAACAACTAAAAATGAAATTAGGCAACATAATTTTAACCCAGCAAGCGTATGTAAAAATTCATCATTCTTATATCAAATACCTAATATAATCATAAAATTGCTTTGCAACTCTTGTGTAATCTATGCTATTCAGAAATTAGATCTGAAGTCAGTTCCTGTGATTATTACTCACTGCTCTTGTATTCAGAAAGGCTGGGCTGGTACCTTATTTCAGCCCATTTTATAGACATCCCTGGACAACCACTTCAGATACACCTATCAAGGTTGCTGTGGTACTGTCAGGGATATAGGAGACTGGATCCCAATGGCGGGACAAGGGGCTGATAAGAAGCCTAAGGCTCACGGCATCTGCTAAGGAAGCTAGAGGGTGAAACTTGAGTTTGAGGCTGCGGAGCAGAGCCTGAAACCAGTGCACCCTTGCTGCAGTTGCAACCCTATTAAAGGGGCTGGCCAAAAACCAGATATCCCACACCCAGTTGAGCCAGGGACTGGACCAGGACAGGTACACTGGTAGTCCAGGGAAAGCAGAGGTACTGGAGAGGAAAACTGAGGATTAGTCATGGCACACCAATAAGTCAAAGCGGGTGAAGTCAAGGTACATGCCGAGGTCAAGACAAGCAGATTTCAAGCAAAGTCAAGGTACGAGCCGAGGTCAACTGGTGAATCAAACAAACAGGAAGCAGGAACCTGAGTCTTCAACAACAAGACTAGCAACTGAGCACCGTGAGCTCAGGAAGGCTGGATTAAATAGTCTCCAAACAAGGTACAGCTGGAGGCCATTAATCAATAGGAGACAGGAAGAAAAAAAGGACAATACTGCTACAGAACAACCTGCCAGCAAATGGATCTTTGGTGGAGTGATAGAAGTTGTAAGACACATAACCTGAAGGTTGCCGGTTCAGGCTCAGAAAGAGGCAAGTTCAAAGGAACAACTGTAACAGGTACATGGAGCCCTAGAAAAAGCAGGAATGGCTGCGCCTACAGACCATATGTAAGACTAGATTTAGGCCTCACAAACAAATGGAGAATTTGTATAATTGCTAGCATGAGGTAAGGTTATTTACAGTACATATAACCCCTTCTCATTTTAGGTGTTAGCATTGCTCACCCCTCAAGCACTTAAAGGATTATAGTCTTATCTACTCCACATTGTGTGAGTTCCAGAATGTACTAAAGTGACCATACAATCTAGTACTTATTCAGATATATTTATAATAATCCCTTGACCAAAACCACTGTGCACTTGGAGGCTTAATCCTGTTGAGCTGAACTGGTGAATTCATACAACCCCCCGGGTTTCATCACCTGAAATGAAATTGTACCAATTAATTTGACATCCTGTATTGTAGAGACATCATCACAATGCACTGGGAAAGTCTCTACCATCCAAAACATCAAAAATTGTATACTCCTAACCAGCATTTGCAAGACTTCATCTTCTTCTGAAAAAGTCCAAAATCGTTCTTCCATAGTGTTTCTTTTCTGGAAAAGTGTAACGTCAGGACTCTGTAGAATGGACCCATTGTGCTGAAGGAGGCTAGTGTTTCTGAATTCTTTACCTCAGGAGAAGGTAGAGAGGAAATAGTCTTGCAGGAAGCAGAAGCTTAGTTAGAAGGTCCAAGGTAAGGGCAGGCTGAGTTCAGTCATCCCGGTAATCAGGCAGAATGTCAATGCAAGCAGAAGACAATTAGAGTTCAAAATAAATATACAAGGTAAAACCCAAAGTAATCAGGAGGAGAGCACCCAAGATCAGTAGATACTCAATATATGCACACGAAACAAGAGAAAGGGCTGAAGTAAAATCGGTGAGCTGATCCATTCAGGCTCTAGAACCTGAGTTGCAAGACTTACTGCATCAGAGGAGACACACACAAACACACACACCTAGAATGAAAAGACACACAAGCATGTCAGACAATTCATGATCGGTCATGATAGTGGAAGGAGGAGCAAGAGAGGGAGTGACCTGGCCAAAGATTGGACACATGAAAAAGATAAGAGGGGATACGAGGAGAAAAGAAACATGACGCCAACTTGTACTAAATTAAGTATTTCTTTATTTCAGGAGAAATGTACTTTTATAAGATCATTTCATTTTTAATTTTAGGAAACTAGATGCAGTAACTGAGAGCAACCATGTACTTTCTCAAGTAAGCCCTGGGGGCATATGCACTAAGGTGTGCTATGATAAAGAGGAGAGTGAGATAAACTCATGGAGCCTATGTATAAACATCTATCCAACATCTTAGTGCATAGGCCCAACAGAATAACAGAAGAAATGGAGCATTTATTATCCTAAGGACGTTATCTCTATTTTTTTATTACAACATTATCACATCTTGTAACGGGTAGGGAGGCAGGGATTTCATTGTTTTCATAGGAATAAGAGTGTCCCCTTCTGTTATCTGTCTGGTCTATGGACTGCATTCCACATCTGAGAAGAGATAGCTTACACTAGGTAAAAGGGGCTGGAGGGGGAAACTTTGCTTGTGAATATCTCATAAACCATAAAGGTTTGAGAGATAAGACTTATATCATTCTTCATGTTTTTTTAATGCCTACAAAATAAAATAAAGTTAAAACGAAGTATTACTATCCCTTTAATAAGTTTATCTTCATGTCATTGTTAGTGAATACAGCCTTTTGTAAGTGTGATGTGATTGAATTATCATAACATGTTTAACTGAGCATAAAAGTGCTGATTCCACGTGAATAAAGTGCTGTTCTTGGTTGACCAAGAAGTGTGTCCTGTGCCTTTCTTGAGGGGTGGTATCAAGGGTCTTCTTGCGACCCCCACCTCTGGCGGAGAAGCGGTGAAGGAGACTGAGGGTTCTGCAAATCTCAAGCGGCTTCAGGAGGTTACTAGCCCGGTACTAGGTGGGAGATCATCCCGGGGAGGTTCGTCCCCGTTACACACCTTAATGCATGACATCCCCCCAGTCATACAGATGCCAAGATTGGTGTGTTAATCCTTTGAGTGCCAGAGGGGTATGCAACGCATTACAGAGCAATGTGTTGCATACCCCTCTGGCACTCAAAGGGTTAAGAAAGTGAAGTAACTCTGAATTAAGCCAATTGCATTATAGGAAACAAATATGAATTTCTCAAATTTCCCTTTCACCTAAATGGGAAGTTAACCCTTGGAATGCAAGAAAGGTCTCTAGCACATTGTAAAACAATGCTTTGTAAACCTATCAAGCATTCAACAGATTAAAAGACCAATTTAAATCAATGGGACTGTTCATTTGTCACTTATAGCATAGAACAATTGCTCCAAACTGCTCCTCCTTTACTTTGGAATAAAGGGACATTTACACCAAAAAACAGGTTGATATACCTTTATCTATCATGTACATACAGCTAGCAGGTGTTTGTATGTTACATCCCTAAAATATAATCCTAAACTTGCTTCTAATGCACCTGTTATTTGACTTGTTTGGAGACAATGTTGTGTGTGCTGTTTGTATTGAGAGATAAGACCCATATTCCTTTAACTGATTGTGTTTAGTGCCCATTGCTCATATATTCAGAAAGACTGTTATCTTATCTCAGCCCATTATCAGATAATCCTGGATATCAATGGTAGCCCTGGAAAAAAGCAGGAATGTCTGCACCCTCAGATCTTATGTAAAACTATATTTTAAGCCTCAAACAAAGAATCTTTAAAGATGATAACAAGAAGTACTGGATAATTAAGCACAAATCAAATGCACTGTCAAATGTAGAGCAAGAATGTCCGCTCGCTTTTCACTAATCAGTGGTGATGCTGTGGGTTTCCCAGACCTCTCACTCAAGCTGGGACTTCTAAGAATACTGGATTAAGTGAGAGAGAGCGAGAGAGAGAGAGAGAGAGAGAGAGAGAGAGAGAGTGAGAAAGAGAGAAGGAAAGCAGAGAGTGCCTTCCAGTCGCCACAATTAATCAATTACATGACCGTGTAAGTGATCAATATCAGAAGTGGGGGTGTCATAAGGAGTCCTGTTGCTGCCCCCCCCAGACTAGGTGTAGAAAAAAATATATATATACATATATACACATATATATATATTGGAAGGATGTTTTGGAAGCACTCACACTTCCAAGGTAAAGTGCCTGGGTGCAGTCAATAATACCAAATGGAATAGTAGTAATGAGTTAAAGCAGCACACTCAGGACTGTGCTGAGTGTCAGTAATTTATTTGTCAACGTTTCAGCCACATAGTATGGCCTTTCTCAAGACAAGAGTACAAGTGAACATTTGCCCCTAATAAACCCTAAGTGGCGCCAAACTCGGAATGGATATGCCAACGATGACGTCATCACCCGTAGACGTGATTAACTAACAACTGAAATATATTTATTTAGTCTGGAGAGTAAGTATTGGCACTCAACAAGATTTTTTTTTTTAAAGATTCTGCTATATATTTAGTCAACGTTTTCGGCTCATAACGAGCCTTTATCAAGACGTATCATTTTTTGCCATTCAAATCTGCCATCTCTGTCAAAGGGAAAAAGTAGCCTTAAAAGTGTGCGTAGCTTAATCTGTCATATTATAAGGTATTTTCAGAAAAATATTATTTTAGCCTTCACTTTTTTGTCAGATTAATGCAATTTTTTCCCAACAAAATGAAATAAAAACTCGGAGAAGACAAATTAAAGGGATAGTAATACTTAAAATGTAAAAAAAATATGTTGCAGGGTTTATCCCCCTGAGTAAAACAAGGGCACTCCCACTGCTGAAAGGTATTTCATTCAAAAGTTATTAATTTTCAAAGTTGAATTTTTTAGGTGCAATATCACAGTGGCCTGAAATTGTACAGTGGCGCTGTTGCTACACGATCCTATGGACAGCTCTGGTCAGTTGACCATAAATCTCCATAGGATGGTGTAGCAACAGCGCCACTGTACAATTTCAGGCCACTGTGATATTGCACCTAAAAAATTCAACTTTGAAAATTAATAACTTTTGAATGAAACACCTTTCAGCAGTGGGAGTACTCTTGTTTTACTCAGGGGGATAACCCCTACAACATATTCTTTTTACATTTTAAGTATTACTATCCCTTTAAAGAGATGGTAGAAATGTATTTCATTTTGTCTTTAAAACAACAAATTTTCAAACAAAGATATTTTATCAATTAACTCCATACCATTGCATCGCATTCCTGCTAATAGTACTTTAAATGGATGGTTCTTTACAGCACATTTTCAACCATGAGAGAGTTAAGATCTGACAATTGTTTCATTATGAAATGTTTTGAACATCACTTCCATTGTGTTAAACAAGGCAGAGACCATAGAAGTACCTATAACATACATAGACTGAACCTTTCTCCTCCCCGTAGTGCATTAAGGGGAGACATTTTGGCATAAGGTTCTTAGTAAATAGGCATCAGGCAAGCATCAGGCCTCATCTAGTACAGAATAACCATTGTACATTCCCCATAGTTATCCTATATAATAATTCGCTAAAATGTGTGTAACGACACAGTCATGTGCAGTAGAGCGTCCAGCTCAGTATCAGCCGTGGCGCGGGCAGTCTCTAATGCACATGACTGACCCGCGACTGGCTGGCGACACTGTGGCCCGTGTAACGGGCTCTTCAACTAGTATACCAATACATCGCATGACAGACTAGTGACTAGTGCATGAGGTGGAAACATTAAAGGGAAATGAAAAAACAATCACTGCCAAATTCAAGAGCTAGGAAGAATAACATTGGTTTCCATTTTTATTAAGCCCAGTAGAAAATATTTTTACAACCAATATTCCTTCCAGATGGTACGTTTGAGGTCCAACGCTGTATCCTGCGTCCAGTTCTGGCTGTTTGGTTTGTTATAACAAAGAACTGCTTAGTAGATTTACTAACCTACTAACATCTACAAATATACCCCACCTATTTTAAACCTTTGAATGTCAGAGCATTGGGGAACACATTAAGATGCAATCCATTCCACACCATTCTGGCACTCTAAGAGTTAATCTTGCTATGAATCAGTTCAGTGTGGCTGATTTTCCAAAATTAGGCTTTAATTAGTACTTGATATCATGCCCACAAGGACATACATTATTTTCTGTCGCTGGGCGCCAGAACCCTAAACTCCTGCCATTAAAACTCTCTGGGGGTTATGCAGTAAGGCGCGATAAAGAGGTGATATAGATGTGAAAAAGCGGAGATGACTTCTCCGGTGATATCACTTCTCCAGTTTGTATGTTATTCTATGGAGCATATGCACTAAGATTTCTCCAACTTTGGAGATCTATCACAGTGCATAGACTCCACAGAATAAAATAGGAACTGGAGAAGTGATATCACTGGAGAAGTCATCTACACTTTATAACACCCTTGTGCATCTCCCCAATTGTGTTGCAATGTGTTGGATACCAGACTGATCCTCAAAGGATAAAGGCTTCCTTACTCCCTAAGAATATTTCAGTGAGGAGAACTTGGATTTTCCAAGAATGAATCATGTGTGTCTCCACTGACATGATACTGAGTACTAATAAGTGACACTCAATCTCCTTTTTGACTTTACATATTTGGTAAGTACGTAATATGGACAATCAAATTGCTTATACTTTTGTTTCCCATCATTGTCTGTTTATTATACTTTTGTCCCTGAGAGGGAGCAATCTGAATTTGTTTTCTGAAAGATTTGGATGGTGGAATTGTGAAAGCAGAGAGAGTACAACAATGTAAAAAAAAAAATGATACAATGTAACAACGACAATAAAACAATATAGAAAAGATTGCATCTACAGCATACATTGTATAAATATGTCTGCTCTCACAGTCCCCAACAAAAAAATCTCTCTGGAACCAGAGATCATTGTCAGGGTCAGGTGCTTCATTTAAATTTTATTACAGCTACAACTGACATTTATTGGGGGTACACTGTTTCCATGGTCTGACATTTTAGCCTGTCGTGATTGGCATTGCAGCCTATGGAACGTTATTGTATGTGACATAAGCCATCCCTACAGTGGACTAGCCACTGTTAGTGGCCATGGAAACACTGCGCTACCCGAAAACAGCAAGTCCGAGCTATAATAACTTGTGGATGAAGCATCACTTGGTAGCATACTAAGCAGGAAAAGCCATACAATTACAAATTTACTGCATGAAAATGTTCTTGTAACCCCTTGGGCGCTAGAAAGGTCTCTAACATTGAAGGGGTTTAAGAAACAGTAAACAAGCAGAACCTAACCTAACTGAAATACTGGTCATGTGTACCTGACTACCAACAGCATGCCCCAGAAGCTCAGGACCAAACTCATAGTGCTCCCTTTAAGATTAGGGAGAAGGAGCCTCCAAGTCCAATGTATGATCAGTGACTGGTGCTATAAGAGCTGGGGATGATGTCTGAAGCCCCCATAGAGCCAGTATGTTTAACTCACAGGATCATGAAACGTTGGTTCCACCTCCCATAGTGGCAATTGCCAATTGTGGTCCAGAATTAAAGGTTCCTTCTGCCTAGGCTTGTGGGAACACTAGTGGATGGGCCATGTAACTTGCTGAGTATTAACCATTGAGCTACCAGAGCATGCTAGCAGTCGTCAGAGACACATGACCAATCTTTTTCTTAAGTTAGGTATTTCTGGTTTAATGTTCATTTAATGGCAAAAGGTCAGCTTTGCTGTGGAAAAAAAAATAAAGCTTTTCTGTACCAGCTATGGGCCTCTGTACATTTAAAGCAATAAACCATTCAGTTACAGCCCTCTCTCTGTCTGCTGTTTCCATTTAAAACACTAATAAGATTTCCAGACGCTATGCAAACAGCCCCTCATCAGATGGGGTGCACAGTTGAAATACAAGCTGCTCCGCTTACCTAAATCAAATGCGCTCTGAAAAAAAAAGCAGGAAACAGCAGAATATTTAAAAAGCTCCAACCTCACATAAAAGTCAGGATTACAGACATCAGCTGCCTTGTGGAGCATAATAGGATCACACTGTTACACACCATGTCAGCTCTTTCCACCAGCTCTGAGGGTCCCCCCATGTAATTAAAGGGGAAATAATGCTAAAATTCAGATTGATTTCATATGAAAAGAAGTGTTGTTAATAATAACCTCACATACCTTATTATGACCAGAAAATCCTAAGCCCCCATTGATTTTTCCCTCGCTCCTTGGTTGAAGAACTCCATGAAGTCTTGGAGTAAGGGGGGCATGTAGAAGGGGAGGGTTTAGGAAGTGGGGTATTAGGATGCAATGTTAGTTGGGCTAATTGTAGAGAGGCAGGAAGTTATTAACGTTTGAGGGACGATATGAGGCGAAGCATCCCGGTATCTATTTAAATGTTGCTCTCTAGTTGGAGACCAACAAAAGGGAGAGTTAACAATGTCGCCTGAATCAAAAGGGCAACATACTATGATTTTAGATACTTTAGCAGAATAGAAGCACTGGTGGGGGCATCACATCAGGTGTATGTATTATTGAAATGTCGCCCTCTAGTTGATGACCCTTAAGCTGGTGACATCAGAATGTCGCCCTGGTGATGCTGACTACATTCTGATGTCGCCCTTTTGAGTTTCGCGCCCTTTTGTTGGTCACCAAATAGATGGCGACATTTCAGTAGTGAACCAGCATCCATCACTCCCTCCCTGCACTTGGGGAAGGGTTTCAGAGATGCAGGTGGTGGTCATTGCCTTTGTGGTGGGTTGTGTTTTAAGTGGTAACAAAATAACAGAATATGGTTCCTTAGCTAGAATAACCCTATGGAAGGATTCCCCCTGACTTAGTTTGTGGATGGTGAAGTCACCCATTTAAGCTGGCTTGGTCTGGCCTAGTTGGTGTAATTGGTTAAATCTGTTTTAGAAATTTTTGGCAACTCTAATAGTTTTAAGCATGAACTTAGTGGTTTTATTTGGCTATGCTGGGATATCTATAATATGGATAAGTTGTATTGATGGTCAAAATTTTGAGATGTTACATGTATGTTATTGTATTAATAAAGCTGTGGCCTGTTCTTGTCCCAACAATGTGGTGTGGTGTGATTCCTTGTACCCTATGCCTTTTACATGAGTTCTTCAATCATCTTCATCTACATCTTCAGTGGGTTCTGGGTATCTGGTCCATTGAGGTGGACATGATAGTTGTTGGCAGATTTTTCAAACTGAAGCAGGCAGAGTGCATGTGGGTGGGCTGAGTTTGTGTTCTGTCGTTCTGCCAGCATCTGTCATATCTGCCTCCACGGACTGATTGGATATGTTACCTCTTGAATAAAGGCACAAGGGCAAAATTCATTGATGCCATTAGGATTGTTTTTGACCATAATCAGTTAAAGTGTGTGTGTGGGGGGGATTTAATTAGGAAGTGTTCCATGTCTTGATAAAGCATAAGATATAAAAATTAACCCTTTGAGGTCCAGAGGAGTATGCAATGCAAGACAACATTGACACATCCTAATCATAACAGCTCGCAAGTTATCTTACATTGGTCTTGTCATTCTAAGATAGGTTTTGACAAATTTGAAGAAAATCAAAAATTACCTGTATGTTGTATTGGACATTTGTTTGCAATATAAACAATTTTTGCAAAAGTAATCTTTATTTTTTTGGTGGCACAGTCTGGTACTTTATGTTAATTCATTTATGGGCCAATATTGCCATACACTGGGCTATGAATGAATCTAGACCAGTAGTTTTCAACCCGTGCCCTCACGGCCCACTAATAGCCCAGAACTTGAAGATTTTCCTGCTTGAGCATAAGTGAGTTAATCATAGGCTAACACGTCCTGAGTCACTCCCCTTTGCTCAAGCAGAGAAACCCTAAAGTCCTCAGGTGTTATGCACAAAGGTGCGATAAAGCCATGATTAAAAGGAGATAACTTCTACAGTGATATTAGTTCTCCAATCCCTAGGTTATTATATGATGCCTATGCACCAAGATCTCTTCCACTTTAGAAATCTTAGTGCATCAGATCCATAGAATAACATAGAAACTGAAGAAGTGATCTCACTGGAGATGTTTTCTCCTCTTTGTCACCGCTGGTCTAGATTCATTCATCTTTTGATTGATGAAGCACTTTTTGCTTTTATGTTGTTTGTTTTGTTCAGTCAAGAGCACCTTGTTCAGTCGACTGCAATATTTCACTGTAAATTTGATGTAGCCCTGATAAAGTTTTTGTTATAGCATGAAAAGTAAAAATGGACAAAATACTAATTTCAAATACAAAGAAACAGGCACACCATAACGTATAATGATGATGAGGTCATGCAGTGATAAAAGCAATATACACTTATTTATGCAAACATTTAAAATCACAGATTGTACCCTGAATCATTTCTGATCAGCAGCAGAGGTTGTTGGTTAGTGGGTACCTTCCAAACTGCACATGTAATTATTTTCAGATCGACATGTTTTGCGCAAACCAGCACTTGATCATGACTAAGCGCTGTTTTCCATAAAACATGTCGATCTGAAAATAATTACATGTGCAGTTTGGAAGGTACCCACCAACCAACAACCTCTGCTGCCGTTGAGAAATGATTCAGGGTACAATCTGTGATTTTAAATGTTTGCATAAATAAGTGTATATTGCTTTTATCACTGCATGACTTCCGTCATCATTATATGTTATTGTGCACCTGCTTCTTTGTGTTTGTGCTTAGTTTCTAAAGGGTTAATGGAGAAACCCTTGGCTGCACATAAGTGGAATACATTGTGGTTCGTGCAGTTTTTGAGGAATGAGGTTTTAAAATTTACAGCATATGAAAGAAGATTGTGAATTACAAGATCCTGCACGTGGGGCTGGAGCTGCTTATCGCTATTTTTGTTTACAAAATACTAATTTCCCTTACCTAACTGATTTGGGCCAGATGATTAATGGAATCACAATGGGGAAGATGCACTAAGGAGTGATAAAGCAGTGATAAAGCAGAAATGACTTGTTCAGTGCTATCACTTCTCCAAGTTCCATGTTATTCTATGGTGAGAATGCACTAAGATTTCTCCTCTATTCTCAAGCCCTGTAGTGACCTTGATAGAGTTAGAGAGATGTGATGACATAATAACATGATGCTGACCTCTCTGAAGCCATAATAGCTATAGAGCAGGGAAGCCAGATTATGATGATGGGGACTCTATTAGCTTCAGTTTGTGTAGAAATGTATATTTTATTAATATATTTTGTGCCTGCCTCTAATCTAAGCCATTAAATCTCTTCTTGATAATTATAAGACAAAGATAGTCAATCTTTTGATCACCAGCTGTTGGGGAATACAGCTCCCATCATCTCCAACCATCCATCCAATCGTCTTATATTATAATTGCTTGCCATGTCTTTATATGATTTGATTACATTTGATATTAATTTTTTTCTTTGAGGCTCATTGATAAACAGGGTATCGCTGTGCTTTACTGTGTGTGCGTGCAGCCGACATTGTTGTGGAACACGCACGCCCTTGGCTGAGACACAGTATATTTGAAGAATCTCAGTAGAGTATCATAGCATTCTCCTTTTTTTTATTATTATTTTTTTTAAATGGGATAACCATAATAAACCTGATAAGTTCTTGAAGCACTCCTTTCCAGAAAACATGCTTTGTTGTCAGCAAAGGAAACTGGTCTCTCACACTGTGCACACTGTGCCCGTAGCGGTCTGTGAGTCAGTGTGAGTTAGAGACAGTGTGTGTGTGTGTGTGTGTATGTATTAGAGTGTGAGAGTATGTGTTTATGTATTTATGTATGCATGAGTGTGTCTGTCTTGGCCATGTTTTGTTTTGTTTTTTTTTGTTTCAGGTGGAAATCGAGCCTTCGGCTCCTGCCCATCCCTGACAAAATCACCCCCTGTATCTCCAGCACTGGCAGTATGGAGGAGATTTGAATATCTTCTCCTTGCTGCCGCCCCTGGGTATGTGTGCCAGGCACACAGAGACCTTATTTTATATATATATATTTATAAATATATATATATATATATATATATATATATATATATATTTATAAATATATATATATATATATATATATATATATATATATATATATATATATATTTATAAATATATATATATATATATATATATATATATTTTTTTTTTTTTTTTTTTTTTTTATTTATAGCCAGATAGACATAGATTCACTCTGAATAAAATTCCCCATTGACTCCCCTATTGAGATATGACAGGTTAGGCTTCTGTTCCAAATCACCTTGTATGAAATGCTAAAACAAATATTGAAATCTAGGGAAGTGTGTCACTGCCAGCTCTCATATCCTGAATATCAATGAGTCGGATATCCTTAGACAGGTACAGATAAAGTAGACACTGTTTAAAAACGTCAACATAGGATTTATTGGTTAACACAAAATTATACTAGAAATTCCAAAAGGAGAAAGAAAGCATTAGATGGTCCAACACTGCTGGAACAGTGATGTTAGTATATTACATATACTGTATATTTGTTAACCTCTTTTATGACAGAAAAGTCTCCAGTACATTACTTTGCAATCTGTTGGAGAGGCTTGTATCATCCAAAGGGGTACAATTCTGAAGGATACCAACTGCTACATAGGGGAGAAATAAACATTCTAAAAATTGTCAATGATTTAAACAGGGCTTTTAACCTTTGAGTGCCAAAGAAGTATCTAACACGTTGAGTTGCAAGGAGGTGAATACATTTCTGGCACTTAACGTGTTAAGCCCTTCAATACTAGAGACGTCTCTGTGCTAGTTTTCTTCAATAAATAAAACCAGAGCATGAAAATAACACTTTTTTATCTCCCCATTTCTGATGTTTGTGGCAGCAGACATTTTGTACTGGGCTTCCTCCATCTCCATGACTTGTCATCACTTCTCGGGAGGGGGGTGGGTTGGACTACATCATGTAGCTTGACTGCCAGGAGTGAGATCACCACTGACTTTCAGAAAGTTATTAACTGTTAAATGACTGGAGAGTTTTGTTTTCTCTAAAACCCTTTGGTCCACTCATAAACAAAAACATACATCTGTTATTTTATACACTATTTGTCTGTATCTCACTCCCCAGGATGTACTACCACCCGACAAGGAAAAATGAAATGTCCTGCCTAAGGCATATCTCATATCATCGATATAAGGGATTGATGTCACCAACAGGAGCTGGATCATTAACAAAGATCTTACCTCTCGCTAAATCTATACATTGCAAAGAAAAATAAAGAGCCCAAGTGTATGCAAAATGTAGTGATCTTTCTAATGAGGGAAAATTATTATTATTATTATTATTATTCTGCTTGACAAGTTCTCTTTAAATCAATGGGAATTTATATTTCCTTCTGGATTTCTGTGGTAGCACACCAAGAGAGTCCCATATTCAGATTGCCCAAAAGTTTTATATATACGGTCCATTCCAAGTGTCGTGTACCTGTACCCTACTGGGTCTCTTTTAGGCTCCCTGGTATGGACAATCAAGGCCAGAAAAGTGGCAGAGAAAGTTCCTCTCTTTGGCTGGGGCCCTAGAATCTATCTCCTCTTCCTACAAGGGTTACAAGAAGTCCAAAGGCAGAAGGCCATCTTCTAGAACATAATATGCTAAGGGGCCAAGTCCCCTAAAAATCTTCTCAAGACATGTCCTACAAGTAGTAGTTCTGACTCCAAGCTGTGGGTCAAACTGGGAGGAAGAATTTGGCATTTCTTTTCACAATGGCACAATATTACTTCAAATTTCTGGGTACTGGACATCACCGAGGAAGACTGCAAACTCTGTTTCACATCCTTGTCTCCTCCAAGGTTCATGGTTACTATGCATTCTCTGAAAAAAGAAATTTGTCTTCAAGCAATCATCATCTCATTTCATCCAGGGTCCTGGCTCCAGTTCCTCCAGATTTCTGCTGAAAGGGAACTTAATCAACTTTTTTTTATTTCCCAAGTTCTCCATTTTGTGCTAAACCTGACCTTCATAAACAGATGAATATTTCAGGACATTTCAAGATGGATGGCCAGAGTTCAGCAGTAAGTATCCTTCAATAAGTCAGCAATACCTGGGGGTGGAGGTCAAAGAAGACTATACCATCAGACACATCCAGTTTGCAGCTCTTCCTGTCATTTGCCTAAATATTTTTACCAAAGTGCTGCGGGAGGTGGTGGCCTTTCTACGCGAGCAGTGAGTACCAGTAGTCTATACCTGGCTCTTAAAAGCCGACTATTCATCCTGTCTCCAGAACCACATGGATGAAGTGATTTCAACTCTGAGATCCCTAGGATAGAAGATAAATATGGAAAAATATGCTTTTGTTGAAGGAGAGGTTCTTAGGGATATTGCTGGATTCAATAAGAGCAGAACACAAGTTGAACAACATCCTCAGTCAAGTTTAATTCCTCAGATCATCTGTCCATAAGACACTTGATCATTCTGGGCCTGATGACAGCAGCTATAGATCTGTTCCTTGGGCATGATGCACATTAGACCTTTGCGATAGCTCATATTGTTCAATTGGAACAGGAAACCAAGTTGTCTATCACCAGGTCCACATTCCTTTCCAGCTGAAGGCAATGTTAGCCTTATGGAACAAGTAGAACTTATCTTTAGGCCTCCCTTGGAGATATCCAAGTTGAATCATAGTGACAGATATCAGCAAGTTTGGATGGGGAGTGGTAGTTCAGCAGCATTCCTTTCAGGGGATTTGGTCTCTTTCAGAGGTAGGGTTACACTCCAATCACTTGAAGCTACTGGCAGTTTGGAGAGCTTTTGCCACTCCCTTTCTCTCCTGTTGGTTAGCCTCTCCTTATCAGGCCTGTAAGTCTTCCAGTCCTTGCCCGATTATTCATTGGTGCTTACTGCATTGAGATTCTTGTTGTGTTGTTTTTTGACCTTTGCTTCTTGACCTAGATTTTGGCTATTCCTTGGTGCTGTGCTTCCATTGTGTCTCGCTGTGTATGACCTTGGACTGGTTTTTGGCTTTCCCTCCAGGAGGTTCTACCACCCATGTTGGCAGTACTGCCCCGCTACTTACACATCCAGAGACTGCTGCTTCATCCTGAGCTGGCCCACCCCTTCTATCACTTGTGGCTTAGCTGCTCCTTGCTAGCTGTCCTGCTCTGCTTTGTATTAGTTGCATGTCTCTGCCATTCCACCCTGAGCGTCCTCACTGCTTTCCTATACCTTTGACATATCCGCTTATGTGCTGCAGCCTAGACGTTTATGTGCCATCAGCCTCACTGCCTCCTATACACTGCAGCCTAGCTGCTTTTGTGCCAGCATTCTCACCGCTTCTATACCCTGCAACCTAGCCACTTATGTGCTGGCTGTCTTGCCTCGCTTTCCTCCTACTGTTAGCAGTTCGGCTCCACTACCCAGTTTTCCAGGGGCTCAGCCACTTCCACTGAGGAGGGCCACCTCCTTTCTTTCCTGCAGCTCAGGCCGTATATGTAAGTGTTCCTACCCCACTACCACCAATAGCCAGTGGCTCTGCCATTCCCTCCTGAGAGGCCCATTTCCTTCTATACATGTGGCCTTGTCACGTGCTGTTAATGGTCTTGCCCCACTAACTCTAGGTTTATAACGGCCCTATTGTTAGCGGTCTTGCCTGCTAGCCTCCTCTACAGCATCTAGCTGTTTTTACTAGTGGTTTCAGATAATTTTTTCGTCGTACCCCATTTCTCCTTATCTGAGTTGTTCTCCGGAATCTAACTTTCTTTGTTGCTCCCTGTTAAGACCTCTCTTTTCTGTACACAGGTGTGCCATCAGATTCCATCTGCTGGTCCTGCCACCTCTCCTTAGCAGACTCTGCCCTTCTCTGGTGGTTTCTCATTAGGTACTAGGTTCATCATCTTCTCACCCTGGTCATCCTCTGACTGTGGCAGTTGTTCCTCCATTTGCCAGGTTGCTATTTTTGTATCTGTATCTTCTTCCTTACTCCTGTCCTGGGCCTGCCTTGTCTCTTCCTATATCTGCACTTGGGGTCTATTGTCTGGTTCTTTTCCAGTACACAGGTTTCTCATCCTGGTTATGGCCCCTTCTCAACTGGGGTCAGACATCTGGCTTCTCGGCCACCACCTCTATC
This sequence comes from Rhinophrynus dorsalis, assembly GCA_037306005.1. NCBI lineage: Eukaryota > Metazoa > Chordata > Amphibia > Anura > Rhinophrynidae > Rhinophrynus > Rhinophrynus dorsalis. The sequence continues at coordinate 496,503,450 of CM074721.1, forward strand.
CAGCTTTGGCCACTGCAAATGAGATCCTGTGGCTGACCACGAATCAGAGCTATGATCCAAAGTGACGTTCACTAGCTACTGGACCAGTCAATATTATCAGTAGGTACATGGCAGCCTTGAGGGCTGCCCTTCTAATGATCAGAGGCCAAACAGTAAAGATTCACTCTGACAATTCAATGACAATGGCATACCTGACCTGCCGGTGGGGGGGGATACACGAAGTCTTCCTCTCTTTCACTTTTCCAATATTATTCTTTAATGGGTGGAGTGCACTTTGCATCATGGAGATGAGCTATCAGCAGAGGATAAAATCAGTCATCCAGAAAAAAAGAATGTGTTATGCAAAGGCCCAATATATCATCATCATCCCTGCAATCTCAGGCTAACAGAGTGACTACTGAAGTCCAGATCTTAAGGGCTCGATCCAAATGTTGGAGACGGCTGTTTTTTCTGCCAACTGCATTTTTTCCAGCACAATAAGCTATTCAGATGCCTGTGCTGTGAAAAAATACAGGCAAAAAAAGAGCTGTCATGTGATAAAGTCAAGAGGTGTTTTCTTCCATTGAAAATGATGAAAACACCATAAATATCAATTCAAATGTCTGTGTTAGCCATGAAAACCCGATAAGGGACTCAAGTTATCGCAGGAAAGTTAAGACCTGCTTTTTTCTTGAGTCCCTTATCGGCTATTTAAACAGCTGACGCAGAAACTTCAATGCAAAAAAAAACCCAAAGTCCTCAGCTGAAGTATTGATATGGGGCTCTGAGCCCCATATCAATACATCCAAAGTATGAAAAATGTGTCAAAAGTTAGTACAATTAACCTTATGAGTGCCATTGGGGTATAATTACCCCGCCGACATTCATGCAGTTAACCTGACTAAGTTAAAAAAACATTGCATTACAAGTAACGCTTACCATTACTCCTGATGTCCAGCAGAGTCCTCAGCATGCTGGTCCTCTTCTATCCTCCTCTTCAGTCTTCTTATCTTTCTTCTATTCCTTCTTCTCTTCTGTCTTCTTTCTTCTGTCTTGTGCCTGTAAAATAAAACAATATTATAATTACAAAGCATTAACAATTATACTGTTTAACCCTTTGAGTGCAGCACACTGAGGGAGTTGGAAGTGAGCCTGCCTCAGATTTGAGCGGCTGTTCTTTAAACTGATCGGCCGGGATGTGCGTAAGAACATCTCAGCCAATGGCTGTGAGGGAAATGGGAGTGAGACTGCCCATATATAAAGGCAGACTCACTTCCAATTCCCTCAGTGTGCTACAGGCATCGGCCCGTTCAGAACTGAGGGCAGTGGTGCTGCTCATCTGTGTCTCCTCCGCCACCTCCACACCAAACAGCGGAGACATGAAAATAGAAGCTAAGTTAATTTACTTAGCATTTCTGCATAAAATTTATGTCTGCAATGTGTTGCGTACCTGTCTGCCACTCAAAGGGTTAAACTATATAATTGTTAATGCTTTGTAATGATAATATTGTTTTATTTTACAGGCAGAAGACAGAAGAAAGAGAAGAAGGAACAGAAGAAAGAAGAGAAGCCTGGAGGAGAAGGACAGTGGATGACAGGTAAGTTTAAGACACTTTAGTTAACGATCGGTGCTTGGCAGTATGTCAGGCACTGATCGTTAGCATTTTTACTGTTAAGTTCCCAATACTGACGTTATTTAGCGGCTTTTTGGGAACTTAACGCATAAAACGGACGTTTGGCCACAACACCATTTTTGTAGCCTAACGTCTGTTGTGCTTAATGCCGGTAGGACATTTGAATACCGACCAAGACATTTTCTTTTGTCGGTCGGTATCCATTTTACCCTACTAGCATTTTTTAACTGTAACATTTGGATCGAGTGCTGAATGTCCAAGGTGTTTCTTAAAATGTTATCAACATTCTTCTTCATTCCAGAAAAAGGAACACCAAATCAGCATATAATTGTTCCTGGAAGAAGTTCTGTTTTTGGTGTAAAGATCAAGAAGTGGATCCTCTTTATTCTTTGGTTGTACTAATGGAAATTTTATCAGAAAGGTTCAGTAAAGGATTAAGTCCAAGCACACATAAAGTCCAGGTATCTGCCTTGGGAGATTTTTGGCCTTTGGCTGACCATATACTTCGGTATTGAGACCCAGATCAGTTGTCTATTTTCCTCCTTGGTATCTGAACGTATTACTTTAGGCCTTGCTTAAGGAGCCTTTTGGAACCCTGGATTTTTCAGTACTGAAGATGCTTTCTCTAAAGACAGTGTTACTTATGGTCTTGACTTGAGCTCTGGAATTCATACATAAAGTCTCCTAGGATTCCCACAGCGATCAGGAGGTCTAGTCTAAGCAGATTGGATGTTAAGCGCTGTTTACAGGTTAATTTAGAAAGGACAAGGCGTTTCAGAACATCTAACTCCTTCTTAGTCAACTATTTTGGGATTTCTAAAGGGAAAAAATCTTCCCCAGATGGATATGGCTAGCCAGATCCAGATCATGGGAAAGGCACTTTAGGCTCCTGCCTAGTGCCCAGCCATGCTGGGGGGGGGGCGCCGAACCAGCCCTGCAACAAAACAGCTGGCCAGTGGGAAGATCAGTCAGATCTCCCCACCGGCAAGCTGAGGTCTGTGCCTCCTTCTGCACAGACCACTTCATACATCTCTCTCACTGTCCCCAGCCTCTGATAATGCAGAGCACTGGGATATGTTGTCATCTCTTGGCACTCTGCATTATTGGATAGAGAGAGGACCATGAAGGCACAGATAACAGAGCTCTGTGCAGAAGAAGGCACAGACCTCTTCTACTACACCACAAACATGTCGCTGGACCACCAAGGATGAGGCTCCCTCCTGTGCCAGCACAGACAGGCAAGTAGGAGAGGGTCGTATGGTTTGGGAAAATAAATAAAAAAGAGGGAAAATTATTAGAGGAGTGGAAAAGCCTAGGAGAACCAGAGGGTCTAGAGAAGGAGGTTAAACAAATTGTGGAGAGAGAAAACAGGGGGCACAGACTGGGGGACCACTAGCAAAGAAAGGAGGACAGAAATGGGGGCAGAAAAAGAAGGGGACACAGACTAGGGGATAGAGGAAGAAGGAGAAACAGATTGGGGACTTCCCCCATTTTGCCCTTCATCTTTCCTTCATTCCCTCCCTTTATGTATCAGCAAGATGTGGGGTATCTCTGGTGTAGCTCCATTTCAGTTGTAAGCTGTGTAGTATCACGGGTGTAGCCCCATTTCAATTGTAAGCTGTGTTTTATCACTGGTTTAGCCCCATTACAATTGAAAGCCCTGTGGTATCACTGGGGTGGTTTAATTTCAATTGTAAGCTCTGTGGTTTCACTAGTATAGCTTATTTTCAATTGTAATCTCTTTGGTATCACTAATGTAGCCCTATTTCAATTGCAAGCTGTGTGACATAACTGGGGTATCCCCATTTCAATTGTAAGCTATGTGGTGTCACTAGTGTAGCTCCAATACAATTGTAAACTCTGTGGCCTCCTACGGCTCAATTTAAAGGCAGCTGTTAGCCAAAAAAAAGACTAACGGGTGTCTTAACATGCAGTAGACCATTCAAAGGCCCATGTAATGAACTGCTAACGGCAGTTCATCCAGTGTACCTTCCGCTACACTAACGTGTGTTTTGGCCCACAGAAACGCTCCACTTTGCCATTCAATATCCTGCGTTAGCTGAAAAAGATCCAATGAGGGACTCATTACCGCCTAAAATTTAAGACCCAGTTTGTTTGGCCGTAGAGTCCCTCATCGGATCTTTTTCCAGCTAACGCAGCTGTTAACTGGCAAAAAAAAAAAGCAAAGTCCTCAGTGGATGTATTGATATGGGACCCCAAGCCCCACATCAATACATCCAAAGTGCCTAAATTGTGTCAAAATCTGATTCGAGCGACTGTGCTTCAAACTGATTGACTGGAATGTGTGTGTGTCAGCACATCTCAGCCAATGGCTGTGAGGGAATTGGATCAGAGGCTGCCCATATATAAGGCAGTCTCTGCTCTGGTTCCCTCAGTGCGGAACAGACATTGCCCCGAAAGGAGGAAACCTGTGGCTCACGGCACTGTCTCCGCTGCCTCCGCCTCTGCGGCCACGCACAGCAGCGGAGACAGATTTTTAAGCTAAGGCACCATTCATTTATTCTGGGATATATACCATATGTGCGCACATGTTATCTGGGGGGCATATTTTATTTGGAGATTTAATATGGCTCTGTATATGTTTATTCTGGGGCACTGACTTAACCCGTTGAGGCCAGAGAGGTACCCCTCTGGCACTCAAGGGGTTAAACTATATCTTGTTTTCAACGCTGTACTTATACACAATTTTCTTTTACAGGATGGAAAAAGAGAAGAAAGAAGAGCGAAACGAAGAATGAAGAGAGAAGAGAAGAAGGAAGAGAAGATAGAAGAAAGAAGCGAAGGTAGAGAACAGAAGGAGACAGACAGTGGATGACAGGTAAATTTAACATGGATCAGTTAACAATCGGTGCTTGGCAGTATGTCAGACACAGATAGTTAATTGTTTTTTAATGTTAAGTTCCCAATATCGCTGCTCTTAGTGGCATTTTAGGAAGTTAACTCACAAAATGGACGTTTAGCCATAAGACTGTTTTTGTGGCTTAACGTCCTTTGTGATCACAGCTGGTAGGGCCTTTGAATACCGCGTTAGACATTTTATTTTGTCAGACGGTATTCACTTTGGCCTACTGGCTATGCTAATGCCTGCCTTTAAATCTAGCCCCTAGTGTAGCCCCATTTCAGTTGAAAGCTCTGTGGCATCACTAGTTTAGCCCCATTTAAATTGTAAGCTCGATGGCACTGCTAGTGTAGCCCCATTTCAATTGTAAGCTCTGTGGCATAACTAGTGTAGCCTTGTTTTGATCGTGGTGTCACTAATGTAGCCCCATTTCAATTGTAAGCTCTGTGGTATCACACTACTGTAGCCCCATTTACATTTTTAGCTGTGTGGTTTCACTAGTGTAGCCCATTTTCAATTCTAAGCTCTGTGGTCTCACTAGTGTAGCCCCATTTCAATTATATGTACATTTTTACTATATTAACCCACTGGATGCCAGGGAGCTGCATAATACATTGCTTACATTGGGAACCTTTCTGGCATTGAAAGGGTTAAAGCATTAATTTGTATTTTAATAAGTTGGTACTAATAGCTCTATTCACAAGAAAATGGGAAAAGTATTGCAGCAAAAGTGTTGGGGGGGGCAAGCTGGCAGAGGGCCACAATTTGGGATCCTGCCTAGGACCCTATGGAGTCTTAATACGGCTCTGCGTCTAGCCATTTAAGGAGCATATATGTCTCAGGATCTAGATCATCAGGCTGTCAGAAAAGAATACTCCACTAGGGCAGTCTGCTTCATGGGCAGAAAAGGTTCAAGCATGGTGGACCAGATTATTAGAGCTGCTATCTGGAGAAGTTTCCACACCTGGACCCTTTTGGAGTCATTGGTTCCTAAACTGTCCCCCAATTGGTTCAGGACTGTCTGGAAATCCATGGTTCTCAACCCTTTCAGCAACTGACTGAATGAAGAAAGAGATTTGTCCATCCGAGATTCCATGTGATTCCCCTGTGATTCTAATTTCCAGAAGGATAGGACCACAAGGTTTTGCATGGACTGTGGATGCCTGAATTAGAAAATTGCTGAACTGCTGGACCGACTGTAGTAGAGCACCTACCTGACCACAATAGATCTGACTAGAGGATTACTGACAGATTCCCCTAGTGCCAGAGGCTGTTTCCACATTGGCCTTCATCACCTAATTTGGTTTATACCAATTTAAAGTTATGCCATACAGGATGAGGAATGTCCCTGCCACATTCTAAGAGCTGGCTGACCTGCTTCTTGATGGGTTACAAGATTTAGCCTGTGCCCATCTGGATGACACAGCTATTTTCAGCTGCACTTGAGACACCACTTCCGACACATGGGGAAGGTACTGGATCAGATTCAAGCCACAGGTATGACCATCTGTCCTTACAAGTCTCAAGTTGGTATGGCAGAGGTTCAGTACTTGGGACACTGGGTGGGGTATAGGATGTAGGGGCCCAAACCTATTAAAATAGAGGCTATCCTCAACTGGCCTATTCCCACGACGCAAAACAGGAGTTGGCCTTTCTAGGTGCATAAAGTGAATTTATGCCTGCTACAGTGACATAGCCAAACCCCTGACCAACAAGCAAGATGTTGCTCCCAAGCCAGGTCCTTTGGTCCCAGTGTGTGATAAGGCTTTCGCTAAAGGAAGCATTAGGAAAAGCACCCATCTTGGGTGTTTATGTAAACATTTCTTGGTCCATACAGATGCCTCCATGTCCAGCATGGGAGCAGTCCTGAGTCAGGTTAAAGAAAGCAGAGAAGAGCATTCTCATCCGTAAACTGAAAGACTAGGAGGTGAGCTATGCAGCCATTGAAAAAGAATGTGTGTAACTGGTATGGGCTCTAAAGAAACTACAGCCGCCAATGGTAGAGGGACAGCAGCAGCGACTTTTCAGGAACCAAAGACCTAAAAAATGTCTGGTATATCCTGATACCATCAAAGAAATCATGAAGGAAATAATTTTTTACCTGTGAATTTCTTTTCTTTAGGTGTCAGCTGGTAGTACACTGATTTCACTTCCTAGTTAGCTTCTGATATAATAAATATATTTTTTCTGCATCTGGTTGGCTTTGTTCTAACACTGGGGATGGCCTGGGAAGGAGGTCCATATATAGCAGCAATAGTTGAAGTAATTATTTTCTGTATTACTTTATCAGTCTCTCACATCGTTGTGAAGGAATATTGGCCCACTCTTCCTTACAACGTTGCTTCAGTTCATTGAGATTTGCTGGCATTTGTTTATGCACAGCTCTCTTAAGGTCCTGCCACAGCATTTCAGTTGTGTTGAGGTCTGGACTTTGAGTGGGCCATTACAACACCTTGATTCTTTTCTTTTTCAGTCATTCTGTTTTAGATTTGCTGGTGTGCTTGGGATCATTGTCCTGTTACATGATCCAATTTTGGCCAAGCTTTAGGTGTCGGACAGATGGCCTCACATTTGACTCTAGAATACTTTGGTATACAGAGGAGTTCATGGTCGACTCAATGACTGCAAGGTTCAGTCTTTTTCTAGTTGTACTGCCATGAACTTTAACATTTAGCATGCTAACTAAGGCCTGTAGTGTCTGAGATATAACTCTTAGGGTTTTTGCAATTTCTCTGAGCATTGCACGGTCTGACCTTGGGGTGAATTTGTTGGGACTTCCACTCCTGGGAAGATTGGCAACTGTCTTGAATGTTTTCCACTTTTGAATAATCTTTCTCACTGTAGAATGATGGACTTTAAATTGTTTGGTCTTATGACCCTTCCCAGATTGATGGGCAGCAACAGTTGCTTCTCTAAGATCATTGCTGATGTCTTTCCTCCTTGGCATTGTGTTAACACACACCTGAATGCTCCAGACCAGCAAACTGCTAAAACTTTGGCTTTTATAGAGGTGGTCACATGATGATCAATTAATCAAGGGCATTTGATTAGCAGCACCTGTCTGCTACTTAGCATCTTAATTCCTATGGAACAGTAAGGATGTACTTAGTATTTCACACATGGCTATCACGGTGCCTATGCTCCTCTTGCGAAATTCTGTCAGTCTACACTCTGCTTCACCCCTATTGGCTATACTGTTCTTGTCCCGCCCAGTATGGCCTTTATATGCTGGGTTCTGGAACCTTTCCTGTACCAGTGCTTGTTCCTGCTCTCAGTATTCCCAGTGTATCGACCCGGCCTGCTTGACTACTCTGCATCTCGTCTCCTGCCTGTGAACCGACCCGGACCGCCTGACTATTCTTCTTCTCCTGCTTCTGTGCACCGACCCAGCTTGGCTGACGTTCCTGCTCCGTGTACTGACCCGGCTTGGCTGACGTTCCTTCTCCATGTACCGACCTGGATTGGCTGACGTTCCTGCTCCGTGAATCGACTTGGCTTGGCTGACGTTCCTGCTCTGGCTGCCTCTGTGTCACCTTGGCGACATTCCTATTGGTTAGGCATTCGTGACGTTCCCGGTTGGTTGCAACCTCAGGGCAAGTTGCTCAGTGGCTCAGTCCGTTCCTGTCACGGCAGTGCTCAGTTGTGTGTCTCCGTTACGGCTACGACAGTGTGCAAGTGGCCTAGTCTCCGTTACTGCTCCTGCAGAGTGCAAGTGGCCTAGTCTCCATTACTGCTACTGCAGTGTGCAAGTGGCCTGGTCTCCATTACTGCTCCTGCAGAGTGCAAGTGGCCTAGTCTCCATTACTGCTACGGCAGTGTGCAAGTGGCCTGGTCTCCGTTACTGCTCCTGCAGAGTGCAAGTGGCCTAGTCTCCATTACTGCTACGGCAGTGTGCAAGTGGCCTGGTCTCCATTATTGCTCCTGCAGAGTGCAAGTGGCCTTGTCTCCGTTACTGCTCCTGCAGAGTGCAAGTGGTCTAGTCTCTGTCTACTGCTACAGGAGTGTGCAAGTGGCTTTGTCTCCGTTACTGCTACGGCAGTGTGCAAGTGGCCTAGTCTCCGTTAATGCTAAGGCAGTGTGCAAGTGGCCTTGTCTCCTTTACTGCTCCTGCAGAGTGCAAGTGGCCTAGTCTCTGTCTACTGCTACGGCAGTGTGCAAGTGGCCTAGTCTCCGTTACTGCTCCTGCAGAGTGCAAGTGGCCTAGTCTCTGTTATTGCTACAGCAGAGTGCAAGTGGCCTTGTCTCCATTACTGCTACGGCAGTGTGCAAGTGGCCTAATCTCCATTACTTCTCCTGCAGAGTGCAAGTGGCCTAGTCTCCGTCTACTGCTATGGCAGTGTGCAAGTGGCCTAAACTCTGTTACTGCTCCGGCAGAGTGCTAGTGGGCTATCTCTGTTTACTGCTACGGCAGAATACAAGTTGCCTGGTCTCCGTTACTGCTACGGCAGTGTTCTGTGTTGCTCAGTCTCTGATACTGCTCTGGCAGTTCACGTCTGCCTGCTAACCTATTACTGGGCGTCACTCATCCTTAAACTCTCTATCCTAAGTGAGCTCCTTCACAGACCTCTCTTCGCATGGGACTGTTTACACTCGCTGAAGGCCATTAACCCATGCAGTACAGATACCCTGGGAATCCTTCTTATCCTGCCTGACCTGTGTCAGTGTATTTTGTTATGGACTCTATGGTTATACTGGACCTGTGTAGGCATATGTATATGTAACCTGTCTTGTGTCTGTATTATTCTGATAAAATACTACAGGACCTGTGAGGGTTATTGTATTACTGTTTTTTCAATAAAACTGTTTTATCCTAAACCACTGTGTCTGTGTGTCAAACAAACCATTACAATGGCTTCTCCATTTCAGCTTTATTTTTGTTAAATAAATAATGACAGTGTAATATGTCATGTGTTGTTGTTCATCTGGGGTTGTATTTACCTAATTTTTAGACCTGCTAAGGAACAGATGATTGTTATTAAGTCCTGATATGTAAAACCATAGAATTCAAAGAGGATGTACTTTGTTTTTCATCCAATTGTATACAGAACTTTTGGGTTGACCTGTCCTGATCAGTAGGTGGAGCTCTCTGGATGTGCTACCTGCTGAGATCCGATGGCAAAGGATATAACAGGTAAGAAAAAATCTGTCTTTCTTGACTATGATGCAGTTGATTTGCTACAGAATTGCTCCATTTTAGCTTACTGAATTGCACCATATATTGATAAATATAGGAAGAGAATTTTCATGGCAAATAAAGCCATCTAGTCTTGCAGTTTACAAGTATTACTTAACATTTTGAATAAAATTTTATAGTAAATCTTAAAAGGGGAAGTAAACTTTTATTTAAAGAAAATCCTATATGCTTAGGAGATTTTTCATCCAAATAGCACATTATAGGTCAAACTTTTTTGTTTGTTTGTTTTTTTTTAACTTTAAAGCGGAACTATTGTCCCAACAAGATGTGGTCTTAATGTACACTCTACATTAATATATTAAAGGATGTGTAGTTTTTTTTAAAAAAAAAGTTTCTAGGTTGGGCATAAACTGTAAAGTAAAATCTTACCCAGTGACATCAAGACTGGGGGAGATGGACCGTGCATGTCATACTTGTTACCTTTAGGTAATGTAGTCACTCCCACTGGTCCGGTCGATCCAGTCTGTGTCTGCCCTTTCTATTGCACATGACCTGGCACACACTAGCCCTCCAGAGCTACCACAGAGGGTATTTCTGGACACCAGTTGGCTCTGTAGCTAACAGTTTGGAACAGTTTAGAAAATGAATTTTTGAGCTTTAATAATTTTTGAACGAAAAATCTCAGTTCATTTATAAAAGTGTTGAAAGAGCAGAATATCCAATAAACTACTCTTGATTGACAAGATCCATTCAAAGACTACCCCAGCAGAAGCACTCACTGACTCCAGCTGTCCTGCAACCAGCTCTTATGGGATCTCAGTATCATGCGTGCACATATGCAGTAAGTGTCTCTTGGTGCCAACTACAGCTTTCAGAACCTCCCACAACTGAGGTCAGCAGGCAAAGTCCGATACACCTCAGCAGTTCCGAATGCTTACAATGATACCTGAATTTTAAGTGTCTGTGGCACACTTAATTTGGGGAAAATTTATTTCCAAAGTCCTGCACCCTTCATAGGCTTGAAATACCAGGCTGACACCCACATTCCATTCCAATCTCCTGCCTCTTGTCTCTCAGGGGCTAGGCTCCTATGGCTTTGAGACAGGGAATGGCTGCACTCTATTTCCTGCTCGAAACGCATCTGCTGTCAGGTAAAATCTATGGATTGCTTTGGACTTTATCTGCCACAGTGTTGCTGCTGGACTCTATTGCTCAGTCTCCATGGGCTCTCAGAGGGCAAGGATAGTCCATGAATACAATATCTTTCAGCGGTGAGAGGACCATTGGTTACTCACCAGTATAAACTCTGTAATATATTTTTAAATTATTAAGTATTACTGTCCCCTAAAGAATATACTTATTAAACATAGGTAGCTCAATTAAAATAACAGATCCACTGATTTCCCATCTGTGATCAACCAGGGCTATCATGAAAACATGACCTGTTGGTGTGTCCCAAGGACTAACATTGAAAATCTGACATTTCCAGCTGAAATGCTTTTTGTGAAGATTTTGCTGGGACTAGATGATTTGATAGTGACATTTTTGATTAATGTGCTTTCAATGAAGTTTAAAATCAGGGTAGCCAGTCGCCAGCCCTTTATGAGAGTTATAGTCCACAACAGTTTGAGGTTTGATGATTTACTCTTACTGTTTTAAAGGGATAGTAATACTTAATATGTAAAAAAATATATATTGTAGTGTTTATCCCCCTGAGTAAAAAAGGGTACTCTCACTGCTGAAAGGTGTTTTATTCAATACATATTACAGCTCAGATTTGAATTTTTTAGGTGCAATATCACAGTGGCCTGAAATTGTACAATGGCGCTGTTACTACACCATCCTATGGTGCAGAGCTTTCCAAACTTTTCATGTTGGTGTAATTCAGTTTTGCTAGCAAACTGGAGTTAAACTAATAATCCCTTATAAGAGATACAAACACATACATAAATTGTAAGAAGAAGATGTATGGGGACACAACATATCTTATGAAAACCTTTCATTCATACTGCGGAAGGCATTAAGCATGCTGTGTGGTTTTTAAAAGGGCGATATGAGAATGTTGCGCTACATATAAGCGCAAGATTCTCATGTCGCATTATTAAATAGATAGCGCATAACTGATTTTAGAAGTACTGACTGTCTTTCCTGTCGCATCGGCACCACAAGCAGAAGCAGCAGTCATGTGACAGGCAACCTCAGAGCACAGGGACACTCCAGCCTGGCAGCCCAAAGAGAGGGCAGTGGTATAGAGGAGGTGGCATCTCAAAAGATTTTAACAGCTAAACCACCAAAAGATTTGTAACAGCTGGAGTACCTCCGTGTGCTGCATACATATTATGTATGCAGCACACAGAGGCACTCCAGCTGTTACAAATCTTTCGTGGCGCTCCAGCTGTATGCAGCACATGGAGGCAATCTCTAGCTGTCTAACTGTGACCATTAAGTAGTAGTGTTTTATCTCAGCTCCCAGTGTAGCTCGTACTTGGGTTGAATGACAATCTTGCGCTGTGTAAACGGCACCTTTGCCTGTGACACACCTACACACTGCAGCCAACACACTAACTTGTCGCGACACACAGTTTGGAAAGCACTGCTACGATGTATCCTATACAACCTGTTTTTTTTTTTTTTTTTTAAGTATTATTATCCCTTTAAATAAATGGCAAATGTCTTTATTTAGACATAGAACATAAGTTTAATTATTAGCCAATAAATCACTTTATCAGTAAACCTAGTTCCTTCCTTTAGCCTATAAAGCAGAAGTAAAAGTCAATTATTAATAGGAAATATGAGTTTCATTAAAGGTTAAAAGAACGTTCCCAGAGAACCATTCAGAGAGTGAAAAAAATATATATATATTTAACCCTTTGAGTGCCCGAGGGGTACGCACAGCATTGCAAAGCAAATGCGTTTTATACCCCTCTGGCACTCAAAGGGATATACATACATTTTGGTGGAAACTTAACCCCTTCAATGCTATAGTAGGATCCATTGCATTTACACACTGAAATCAATGCAATGCTCTACATAAGACGATTGTTCTTTACATTGATGTCTTTAGTAAGTGAGAAGGAACAGTGATATTTTAGTTCAGATTTTATTATGTTAGGGGTGTATATATTTTCACCCCTTAACTCTTTGAGTGCAAGAGGGGTAGGCAATGGGGCTATGTGTTGAGTGCTACTCTGGCACTCAGTGGGTTAAGGATTGAGGCTATTATTGGCCCTACAGTACCTTAACAATCTAGGGGTGTGTAACACATTGATTTTTCAATGTGTTGCATGCCCCTATGGTCCTTAAAGGGTTAAAATGAACCTGTCACCTTAAGAAAAGGTTATTTACTTTTAAATAGAATTAATATCTACCTCTGCTATAAGCTCATTTGTTTGAAATATAAATAGATATTGAAATATTAACATTTATGTTAGTGGCACAGTGTGACATTTTATGCTGATTTCCAGCACAGTATGCTAATTAGTTCATGCTAATGCCATCACATAACTCTCTCAGTGTTATTAGAAATGCACCAGTGTGTTGGCTGTATTACATTCATTCATATCAGTGTGTGTGTGTGTGTGTGTGTGTGTGTGTGTGTGTGTGTGTGTGTGTGTGTGTGTGTGTGTGTGTGTGTGTGTGTGTGTGTGTGTGTGTGTGTGTGTGTGTGTTACTCATTTGCATGAAGTGCCTCAATGTGTCACCAACTAATAAATAATAATCTCCCTATTACAAATGAATGGCTAGTTCAACACCTATGAAATTTTAAATTATCTTTTATTAACCTTCTATTAAAGGGATAGTAATGTTTCATAATAAAATCAGCTCCAATTAATCTTCATAGTATTTGGGCCATGGAGAGTGTTATTTCAGTAGTGTCAGAGTTGTAGTTCAAGAGTAATTCAATGATAAAGTATCCCCCTCCCACCCTTTTTACTGATGTAACACTGCTCAACTCAGAGCAGCAAGACTGTCCGGATGGATCTCAGAAAGGGATAATCTTCAGTGATCATAAGGGAAAAACCTGAAAAACCTGTCAAGGGGGGCAGGGTTTTCATTGTTCTTACAGTAAGAAGATTGTCCCTTGCTGTGAGCTGTCTGGTCTGTGGACCAGATTCCACATCTGAGGTGAGGCGGTTTACACTAGGTAAAAGGGGTGGAAGGGGGAAACTTTATCATTCAATTACTCTTGAACTACAACTCGGACAATGTTGAAATTACACTCTCCATGGACCAAATACTATGAAGGTTTAAATGGAGCTCCTTTTTTTATGAAACATTACTATCCCTTTAAGGTGATAGATCCACTTTAAAGAAATGAGGGTGGAGATGCACTAAGGCATGATAAAGAGGAGATAACTTCTCCAGTTATATCACTTCTCCAATTCCTATATTATCTATAGAGCCAATGCACTAAGATTTCTCAAGTCAGAGAGACCTTAGTTTATAAGCTCCATAGAATAACATAGAAAGTGGAGAAGTGATATCACTGAAGAAATCTTCTCTGCTTTATCATCTCTTTATCACACCTTAGCACATCTGCTCCAAGATCTTTCTTAAACCCCAATCCATCATAATCACTATGACTGAATTCTAACTGGATAGCTTCCCCAAAATTAAATGTTATTTAGTGCTGAATATCTTGTCTGTTGAAGTGGACACCAAAAACCCTGCTGCTGAACTGTTCATTCAGTGGGAGGAGTTTGGGGTCCTAGAGTTCTGCTACATAGAATCATGTCTGTCTCCAGGAGCATGCTATCCAGGATTAGATTAATTTTTGTGGAATCGGTACAAACTGAATAGGATTTTCTGTCCCAATTAAAGTGGCATTGTTTTTCAGTGTGTTGGATACCCATCTGGCACACAAAGGGTTAAAGTTAAAATGCCTGTACTTTATTATTTTTCTTTAATTTTCAATAATTTCACCCATTTTTTTTATTCTTTTATGCACTGACAATAGGCTCCCTTGATCTCTGTTTCTAGAGAGCTCTGTGTCAAAGTAGGGATAGTGATACAATGTAACACTATCTCTGCAGCACTGAATGCTCTTTATGCTGTATTTAATACTTCAGTTAGCATGTTCTGCTACAGGGATAATGTTACATTGTTTCTCTACCCCTGCTGTTACAAGCTTTGACAGAAAGCTTTCTGAAGAAAAAGATCCAGGAAGCTCACTGCAAGGGATATACAATGCCTAATAGGAGAATATATAAAATAAGATTGATATCACTAAGATACATGATGAGAGTTGGTACCGTGTTAACCGTAGAAATATAGGAGGCAAATATAGTTGCCGATTCCTTTATTGGCTAACTAAGCAGATTTAGGATGCAAGTTTTAAAGACCGCTTATGTCTTTTCCTCAGGCATGTTATAAAGATAAATATGAAAACATGTCTCTTATATACAAGTACACATTGCATTGTTTAGAATGGAAATCAGATAAGAAAACTCAGCCCAGACACAGATACTTTGATCAGTCAATGGTAAATTGCAGTCTTCCTCTGAGGAGTTAGAGGTATTTACGATCCCAGTGGGACTGTTGGAAAGGTTAATCCACAATGTGATAATGTGAGAGAAATTCTCTGTCTTTATTCAAACCATAATGTACAGCATTACATTTCAACATTAATGTAACCTCCCATATTTTTCTGTCCCTCTGAGTACTGGAACAGTTCATTCAGTCCCCCTAAGATACATGGGGACTATTATTAGGGGGGTATTTGGAGAATTGCTCCTCTTGTACTTTACAAGGATGTCTCAGACTCTCTATATTTAGGATGTTTTGCAACTACATTTCCTCTCACGAAAACATATGCTATTGAGTATTTCAGATAACTGGCTTTGTAAAGAGAGGAAGTTTGTTCCTGCTCAGCTACTGTTAAATCACTGACTCAGAAGGCAGAAAAATGAAGATTTCTTCTGTCATCACCCAACTCATCAAGAAGGAGAGATGAAGAGAACAGCAAGCTCAGCTTTTAATTCTTCTATAAGTGTTTGACATTGTTTTAATCAGGGCAAAGTGCTCTTTAATATACAGTCAATTACCTTTACCCTGTATTAAGACTTTAAAATAGCTATATTGATCTTCTCTCAAGCAGATGTCACTGCATTACAGTATGGGATATCTCTCTTGAAAATCTTTATTCTTCTACAGTACGGCTAATAATGTACCCATGGAGCCTGGTTCATCAATCTAAAGAGGTGCACTTCTGGATTAACCAACTTCACTATAGGGCAGAAGTGAAAAGTCTCATTGATTTAACCCTTTGAGTGCCAAAGGGGAACACAACGCATTGCAAAGCAATGCGTTGCGTCCACCTGTGACACTCAAATGGTTAACTGGAGCCTTTTAATCAGCTGAATGCTAGAGAGGTCTTTAACACATTGTTAACTCCCTAGAGGCAAGATGAGGATGACCAACAGTGATGATTCCAAATCTGGCTGTTTTGCCTCTCCTTGCTGGCATCCCTTACTCTCTCTGACAAGTAATCAGCAGAATAGCAGAAATACAGAGGTGTAACTAGAAGCCTTCAGGCCCTGGTGCAAGAATTGCCATGGGACCCCCCCAACCACATTAGCCCCCCAATCTCCACAATGCCCCCATCTCCTACCTCCCTGGTGATCCAGTGGAGTGGCTAGAGAGGCTCTATGCCGGTTGAGCTCCCGCGCGGTACTCTTCAGTAAGGCAGAGCGCTGGGAGATGATGTCATCTCCCAGCGCTCTGCCTTACTAGAGTGCTGGAGGGAGATAGCGATTATCATATTGCGGCCACCAGGAGGGGGGGGTCGCAGGGGGCAGCCGGGTCCCTGGAGTGACAGGCCTGTTGCAGGTGCGACCCCTGCAACCTCTATAGTTACACCACTACAGAAATAGTACAGTAAATTACACCCATGGATTGTTGTTGATAGCAAGTTCTTCTAAACAGGATGCCATCCATTTATTATGTTTAATATCCCCATTTATATTAACTGGAACTTCCTTCAAATCTAAATTGAACACAGGCACAAAAACTGATTGTGTACTACTACAGGGCATTTACCAAACCTCCCAACCTTTTATATGGCCAAAAAGGGACACTTTTGTTTTAGGTGGTGTTGCTGGGGGTGTGGCTGGTGGGTGGGACATTTCCAAGAAATTTAGGCTTCTTCATGACCTATGGACAACTCATTATGTAACTGAATAACTGATTTAGAACAAGACCAAAGTATTTTATTTACACAGACTAATTTCTAAACACAGCTACTGAAGTTATACAGTCATTAACATGAGTGTTATTGCTGTGGAGAAATGTGATACATTTATATACACACCACACAGTCTGATCTCCTAAACAGAGGGACACCAGGGCGATACACTTATATACACACCACACAGTTTAATCTCATAAACAGAGGGACACCAGGGTGGGAAAGAGGGACACAAGGAAGGGATGTATTAATGTGAGTGTTATTGCTGTGGAGAAATGTGATACATTTATATACACACACACCACACAGTCTGATCTCCTAAACAGAGGGACACCAGGGCGATACACTTATATACACACCACACAGTCTAATCTCATAAACAGAGGGACACCAGGGTGGGAAAGAGGGACACAAGGAAGGGATATATTAATGTGAGTTTTATTGCTGTGGAGAAATGTGATACACCTATATACAAACCACACAGTCTGATCTCCTAAACAGAGGGAACCAGGGTGGGAAAGAGGGATAGACGGATTTGGGTCTCAAAGAGGGGCTGTCCCTCCTAAAGAGGGACACTTGGGAGGTATGATTTACTGATGAGCATGCCAAACAATGATCATTTAGGTCAAAAGGTGTGCAATAGTCTTCACTCCAGATGTTGCTTTGGGATTTGTAGTCCAACAACTGCTGGGTATCTATACACTGTTAATCCCACTGTTTAGACCAGGCATAGGCAACCTCTGCCACTCTAAATGTTGTGAACTACAACTCCCATCAACCCCAACCAGCTGTTAGAGGCATTAGACAAGAGACATCTAAGGGGTGATATGATTACCATTTATAAATATATTCAAGGTCAATACAAAGAACTATCCAATTAATTATTTAGGCAAAGAGGTGAGCTAAGAATGAGAGGTCATCCATTAAGACTAGAGGAAAGGCACTTTCGACTAAGACCAAGGCATGATTTTTTTACAGTAAGGGTATTAAAGCTATGGAATTCTTTGCCTTGAGATGCTTGCAGATACTGTAACTGCTTTCAAAAAGGCAATGGATACATGTCTAGCACAGAACAATATTGAGAATTATGACAGTTGGCTTCAATGCAGATAGGTTGTTGATCCAGGGAACTATCTGACTGCCATTTGGAGTCAGGAAGGATTTTTTTACCCACTTGTGGCTTAATTGGAAATGGCTTCAATGGGTGTTTTTGCCTTCCACTGGATCAACAGGGGCAATTTGGCATGGGGACTTGATGGACGCATGTCTTTTTCAGCCTCATCAACTATGTCAAAGTTGTAGTCCTCAACACTGAAAAAGCAAAGGATACCTACCCCTCGTTAATGCTCTCTTATTCTGGCAACTGTCTGTTCTACCTCCTTTTTACAACTATAATCTTTCTGTAAAGTGTTCATAATAAAATTGTTTTTCATTAAAAGGGTGACAACCTTAACTCGTTGAGGACCAGAGTGATGTGCAACACATTGAGAAGCAATGCTCTGCTGCCTTTGACACTGTTGATCAGTCACGCCTACTGGTCACGGTTTACTATTAAAATGTCGTCTTCTACATGACAACCCTCAAAAGCTGAGTAAAAAGGGAATCATCAGAATGTCGCCCGCATAAAAAGAGAGTCATCTAAATGTCACCCCCAGGTCACACAGGAGAAACTGCAGCGGCATGCCAGAGTGTTGCACAGCAGTGCCGGTGCAGTATTTCCCCAATAAATATCATTGCCTGCATATGCCTGGGTTTCATGCAGCCACATTCAGATTAACCTGCAGGATGTAACCAGGAAGAGGAGACAATTAATGATGTGTGTCATTGCCCAGTTGACTCTGGTGACATTCTGATGTCTCTCTTTTGAGGGTCGCCATGTAGAAGGCAACATTTTAATAGGATACCACTGGAACACTACACACCCTTGGCATCTAGAATGTATTGCCTCCGTGCTTTCAGTGTTTCTTTTGGCAACACCTTATCTTCTCCCCATTGTCGGGCTATTTATATGAAGCTATCCAAAGGGTTAAAACAGAGAACCACTCAGGTTGGATTTCTTCATTTAAATAGGCAATTGACAATAAAATAATTCGAGAACTTTATCTTTAATATGTACTGACACTCTACTTCACAGTAACGAATTGATCACAAGAATCAATCCTTCATATTTTTGCAAAAATATATATTTTATTAAAATACAATATACTCTCTCTCTCTATATATATATATATATATATAACAAGTATCAGTAACAATGAAATATATAAGTGATTAGCAATTATAATAGGTACATAGAAAACCAAACCGCACTTATTACCATAAGGATTACCAGCGGTGCAAGGATTAACCACACATAGGTATATTCAGAGGTATAATAACAATAATTGCATTCAGTAGCATACAACAGGTTAATTGATTGTTACAATTAATATAATACAGTTGGCCGCAGTGTCTCTTAATACCTCTGCCCCAGAAACTGTATAGACTATGCGAATTATGATGTAAGGGGTATTGTGAAATGAATTAAATAATTCCTCTAACAATTCCTTATATCATATATCAATAATAATCAAGTTTAGGGAATAACTGGAATAGAATCCCAGATTTGAATCACTATAATTTAATTATATACTGAATTCAATATTGCTTACCTCTGAATAAAAATATATAAATTGCAATTAATAAAGTCCATCAAAGATTATACAAATAATACTAGAATTAATCCAGTAACATATGTTATAAAGTAACCAACTTCATGCAAAATATGTCATAATGATGACTATAGCAACATATATATAAAACCTATAGGCACTCCAAGGGTTAATCCACTCGTTTAAAATAGGTGCCACACCCAGAAGTTATTTTGTCTATTAAAAGTGAATACCTTCAAATTACAAAATATAAGCCTATTACCCTCACAAAGAACTTTAGAATGCACACCACAAATAAATAGACAAACAGCAGTTAGAGAGTTAATAAATGAATTCCAAGAATTCCCTTGATTAAATATTAGCTATCATAATTTTACCAGAAACACAATATTCTAGACATACCAAAATTATATTAACCAATATACACAAGGATAAATATATCTCACTGCTTTCTCTATTTTATGATATCTCTGGTAATTTATAACAATTAATTAATTAATTAATTAATTAATTAATTCTGCATAATTTCTTAATGACTATGCTAAATATAGCAGATTATAATATTTTCCATAAAACTGGCCAGGCTTCTATGGGCAAATATATATATATATAATTTTCCTCAAATATCGAGGAAATATATTTATTTTGAAATTAGGCAGAATTAGAATAAATAAAACATAATTACCAGGTCAATCAGTGTGGATTCTTGAAGTTATAAGGTGTGGTCAGGAATTTGATCATCAGCCAAGAGAACCCAGGAACCCAGAGTTTTCTTTTTCAGGAAGTCAAGCAGCCCTGAACTAAGAGTATTTTGGCATTATATTGGCAATTTTTGCCTTATCAGTAATCCCCACCTCTTTCTAATGATTGGACAAAGATCCATCTCATTATACCGTGACATCACCAGTATACCCTGATTGGATATTAATATATCCCTAATTATTCACGGAATGTGGATACCCCAGTCATGATGCTCTCAAGACTCTAGAGGGCACTCTTACTCTACTTAACATCTTACATATAATCAGTTTTTATGTCATCAATGATGTATGTAAGAGGGCATTAAACGTCATATAAATCTGCCATTTTTTTTTAGACGTTCTCATAGGGGAGTGTTTTTCTCATAAGATAAAATTACTGGCTAGACACTATGGCTGTCTGGCAAACTCAATTAATCACCATTACTGTCAGTTAGTTATTTCTTTGTCTTAAAGAGGAGAGAATCTGAACACATTTTAAACAGAATTTCAGTTAATTTCTACTATTAGAGTTAACCCTCTATGCTCCCCCAGGACAAAGTCTCTGACACCATGACCTCTCAACGGATGTCCCACAGGGATCAGTCCTAGGACTACGTCTCTTTTACCTCTACACCCTGTCACTTGGGGACCTTTTCTAATTTTGTGACTTTAAATACCATTTGTACGCTGATGACACACAAGTCTACCTCTCTTCCCCTCTCAAGTTAATCAGGGGTTTCATGGCAATCTCATCATGGATGGCCTAATGTCATCTTAAACTCAATATGGCAAAGACAGAAATTTATGTATTTACTCCTAAATTCTACCATTAAATCAGTATCCAAAGCACACTGTCTTGGTGTTAAAGTCAATTCTACCTTGATATTCCCCTTCCCCTCCCCATATCAAAGCTGTCATGAAAACATGCTGCTTCTTCCTGAAAAAAAAATTGCTAAAATATGTCCCTTCCTCTGTACATCTTCCATAAAAACTCTCACTCAAACCTTCAATCTCTCTAGATTAGATTATTGCAACATTCTATTGTGGTCTTCCTGCTTCACATCGTTCTCTGCTTCAGTCTTTTCTCAGTTAAGATGCATGATACCTTCTATCTCATCTGCTCGTGAAATCCCTCTCTTGACTACCCATAAGATCTTGTATTTCTTATAAAATGATTCTCCTCTCTTTTAAGTCTGTTCCTTCTCCAGCACTCTCTTACATTTCTTCTCTTATCTCCCGCTACACCCCTTCCCATCTCCCACATTCTTCTCAAGGTGAAAAAAACTTCTCAAGGGTTCTTTATGTCCTCTCCTTACACAACTCAAGCCATCTCTCAGTTGCATTTTCACTGGCTGCCCCTTGAATTTGGAATGCCCTCTCTATCACAATTCGCCAATCATCCACATTCATCACTTTCAAGCATCTCTTCAAAATCCACCTGCTCAAGGAGGCATCTCAGTAACAATATTCTCCTTGTGCACAATGCAGTGACATCAGAATCATTCTTCACGTCCTTTACTGAAGCCTTTATTTTCACTTATGATCCTCCCTCTACTGTCTCTGTATGTTGTCATAATTACTAATTAGATTGTAAGCTCTTTGGTACAGTGCCCCTTCCCAATGTATGATTCCTTTGCTGCACTTCTTCCTCCACTGATAATTCAATGATCTCACTTTAGCCTGATGCCCTTACCCTGTTCTGGATTTTTATATATTATGTCTGTGCTGTGTACATGTATGGTGCTATATAAATAAAGATACATGCATACAATTTTGCCTGGTTCTGCCCTTTTCCTCCTACTTCACTTATCATTTCAGGACAAACTCCACCCTTCAGTCTGCAAATCCTGCCCACCCCGGTTAAAAGGATAGTAATACTTAAGATGTAAAAAAATATATGTTGTAGGGTTTCTCCTCCTGAATAAAACAAGGGTACTCCCACTCTGAGAGATATTTTATTAAAAAATTATAACAGCTCGTACTTGAATTTTTTAGATGCAATATCACAGTGGCCTGAAAATTTACAGTGGCGCTGTTACTACACCATCCTATGGAGATTTATGGTCTACAGACCAGAGCTGTCTATAGGATGGTGTAGCAACAGTGCCACTGTAAATTTTCAGGCCACTGTGATATTGCACCTTAAAAATTCAAGTTTGAGCTGTAATAATTTTTAAATAAAATATCTCTCAGCAGTGGGAGCACCCTTGTTTTACTCAGGAGGAGAAACACTACAACATAAATTTTTTTACTTCTTAAGTATTACTATCCCTTTAAGGCCTGCCCATGTTATGACGCTAATTGCTTCATGTGGACAGCCCCAACCACATGCATTCATGATTCGCCTGGAGTCTTGGACATGAAGGTTCACAGGTATGGAAGTGAGTGAACCAGCAATTAATGAGATAAAGATGCCTGTTTACACAGTGCTGCATGCAACTCTGCCCAATTTTAATTACTCTTTTAACTCTTTCAGTGCTGTGACGCTCACAGTTGATCACCTGAAAGGGAGCACTTCCTATAACATTTAACTATATATATTGCCTTGCAATTGTTTGGAGACCTCTCTAGCCTTAACCCCTTAAGGACCCTTGACGTACCAGGACTGTCACGGTCCTTGAACTACTCAAGGACCGATGACGGTCATGGTACGTCACGTACTTTTTACTTACAGCGCTCTACCGGGAGCGCTGTAAGTAAAAATAGGGCGTGAAATAGACCGCTCCAAGATCGAAGCGATCTCTTTCAAGCCCCATAATGACACGCCGATACACGTGGCAGGTCACGTGTACCGGCGCGTCCAAGTGCCCCTATGCGGTCATTATGGGACGGAAATGTCCCATGACCGCCGGTCCTTAAGGGGTTAAAGGGTTTAAAAACTTTGTGTAAACAAATTGGAATATTTAGTTATCCCCTACAGTGAAGTTGGTTTGCTCCAAAACAAGTCCAGTTTTACTTTGTGCATATGGCATTTGACATCCTATTTTATTAGCCACCAATCCAGTCCAAGGATGACTACATCATAGACTGCCACTCAGGGCATTAACTTGTCACCTTAGCCCTGCACTGTTTGGTAATGAGAGATATCCAGCTATGGCAGGGACCCAGCAACTTCAAGAACATTAACAAAATAATATTCAAATCCCCAAAATAGAGCAGAACAAATGGTTGCCTTAGCAGTACAGTCTTCTGAGTTTGTGGTTAGGCAGATGGTTTGGGTTTGGCAAAAAAAATACACATGGATATGGCAAACATCAGGGTTTCCCAAAATACTCAGTGTAGTTCACTGCTGTCTAGACGGAAAGTTTGTATAAAAAGGGAAAAACAGGGAGTGGTGACAGAGAAAATGGAGAGACAAAGAGAGAGGGGAAATCATGAGAAAGACAAGAAAAGAGCAAAAGCATAAGAGAGAAAAGGACAGAGGGAGAAGGCACTGAGAGGGAGAGATACTGAGCTGAGGAACAGATGGAGAAGGCACTAAGAGGGAGAGATACTGAGCTGAAGAACAGATGGAGAAGGCACTAAGAGGGAGAGATACTGAGCTGAGGAACAGATGGAGAAGGCACTAAGAGGGAGAGATACTTGAGCTGAAGAACAGATGGAGAAGGCACTAAGAGGGAGAGATACTGAGCTGAGGAACAGAGGGAGAAGGCACTAAGAGGGAGAGATACTGAGCTGAGGAACAGATGGAGAAGGCACTAAGAGGGAGAGATACTGAGCTAAGGAATAAATGGAAAAGTCACTCAGCGGGAGACTTACTGATCTGAGGAATAGAGGGAGGAGGCACTAAGAGACACAGATACTGATCTGAGGAATAGAGGGAGGAGGCACTAAGAGACACAGACACTGAAGTGAGGAATAGAGGGAGGAGGCACTAAGCGACACAGATACTCAAGTGAGGAATAGAGGGAGGAGGCACTAAGAGACACAGACACTGATCTGAGGAATAGAGGGAGGAGGCACTAAGAGACACAGACACTGAAGTGAGGAATAGAGGGAGGAGGCACTAAGAGACACAGATACTGAAGTGAGGAATAGAGGGAGGAGGCACTAAGAGACACAGACACTGAAGTGAGGAATAGAGGGAGGAGGCACTAAGAGACACAGACACTGAAGTGAGGAATAGAGGGAGGAGGCACTAAGAGACACAGACACTGAAGTGAGGAACAGAGGGAGGAGGTACTAAGAGACACAGACACTGAAGTGAGGAATAGAGGGAGGAGGCACTAAGAGACACAGATACTGAAGTGAGGAATAGAGGGAGGAGGCACTAAGAGACACAGATACTGAAGTGAGGAATAGAGGGAGGAGGCGCTAAGAGACACAGATACTGAAGTGAGGAATAGAGGGAGGAGGTACTAAGAGACACAGATACTCAAGTGAGGAATAGAGGGAGGAGGTACTAAGAGACACAGATACTCAAGTGAGGAATAGAGGGAGGAGGTACTAAGAGACACAGATACTGATCTGAGGAATAGAGGGAGGAGGCGCTAAGAGACACAGACACTGAAGTGAGGAATAGAGGGAGGAGGCACTAAGAGACACAGATACTGAAGTGAGGAATAGAGGGAGGAGGCACTAAGAGACACAGACACTGAAGTAAGGAATAGAGGGAGGAGGTACTAAGAGACACAGACACTGAAGTGAGGAATAGAGGGAGGAGGCGCTAAGAGACACAGATACTGAAGTGAGGAATAGAGGGAGGAGGCGCTAAGAGACACAGATACTGAAGTGAGGAATAGAGGGAGGAGGCGCTAAGAGACACAGACACTGAAGTGAGGAATAGAGGGAGGAGGTACTAAGAGACACAGACACTGAAGTGAGGAATAGAGGGAGGAGGCGCTAAGAGACACAGATACTGAAGTGAGGAATAGAGGGAGGAGGCACTAAGAGACACAGACACTGAAGTGAGGAATAGAGGGAGGAGGCACTAAGAGACACAGATACTGAAGTGAGGAATAGAGGGAGGAGGCACTAAGAGACACAGATACTGAAGTGAGGAATAGAGGGAGGAGGCACTAAGAGACACAGATACTGAAGTGAGGAATAGAGGGAGGAGGCACTAAGAGACACAGACACTGAAGTGAGGAATAGAGGGAGGAGGCACTAAGAGACACAGATACTGAAGTGAGGAATAGAGGGAGGAGGCACTAAGAGACACAGATACTGAAGTGAGGAATAGAGGGAGGAGGCACTAAGAGACACAGACACTGAAGTGAGGAATAGAGGGAGGAGGCACTAAGAGACACAGACACTGAAGTGAGGAATAGAGGGAGGAGGCACTAAGAGACACAGACACTGAAGTGAGGAATACAGGGAGGAGGCACTAAGAGACACAGACACTGAAGTGAGGAATAGAGGGAGGAGGCACTAAGAGACACAGACACTGAAGTGAGGAATACAGGGAGGAGGTACTAAGAGACACAGATACTGAAGTGAGGAATAGAGGGAGGAGGCACTAAGAGACACAGACACTGAAGTGAGGAATAGAGGGAGGAGGTACTAAGAGACACAGATACTGAAGTGAGGAATAGAGGGAGGAGGCACTAAGAGACACAGATACTGAAGTGAGGAATACAGGGAGGAGGCACTAAGAGACACAGACACTGAAGTGAGGAATAGAGGGAGGAGGCACTAAGAGACACAGATACTGAAGTGAGGAATAGAGGGAGAAGGCACTAAGAGACACAGACACTGAAGTGAGGAATAGAGGGAGGAGGCACTAAGAGACACAGATACTGAAGTGAGGAATAGAGGGAGGAGGTACTAAGAGACACAGACACTGAAGTGAGGAATAGAGGGAGGAGGCACTAAGAGACACAGACACTGAAGTGAGGAATACAGGGAGGAGGCACTAAGAGACACAGATACTGAAGTGAGGAATAGAGGGAGGAGGCACTAAGAGACACAGACACTGAAGTGAGGAATAGAGGGAGGAGGCACTAAGAGACACAGATACTGAAGTGAGGAATAGAGGGAGGAGGTACTAAGAGACACAGACACTGAAGTGAGGAATAGAGGGAGAAGGCACTAAGAGACACAGACACTGAAGTGAGGAATAGAGGGAGGAGGCACTAAGAGACAGATACTGAAGTGAGGAATAGAGGGAGGAGGTACTAAGAGACACAGATACTGAAGTGAGGAATAGAGGGAGGAGGCACTAAGAGACACAGATACTGAAGTGAGGAATACAGGGAGGAGGCACTAAGAGACACAGACACTGAAGTGAGGAATAGAGGGAGGAGGCACTAAGAGACACAGATACTGAAGTGAGGAATAGAGGGAGGAGGTACTAAGAGACACAGATACTGAAGTGAGGAATAGAGGGAGGAGGTACTAAGAGACACAGATACTGAAGTGAGTAATAGAGGGAGGAGGCACTAAGAGACACAGACACTGAAGTGAGGAATACAGGGAGGAGGCACTAAGAGACAGATACTGAAGTGAGGAATAGAGGGAGGAGGTACTAAGAGACACAGATACTGAAGTGAGTAATAGAGGGAGGAGGCACTAAGAGACACAGACACTGAAGTGAGGAATACAGGGAGGAGGCACTAAGAGACAGATACTGAAGTGAGGAATAGAGGGAGGAGGCACTAAGAGACACAGATACTGAAGTGAGTAATAGAGGGAGGAGGTACTAAGAGACACAGATACTGAAGTGAGTAATAGAGGGAGGAGGCACTAAGAGACACAGACACTGAAGTGAGGAATAGAGGGAGGAGGCACTAAGAGACACAGACACTGAAGTGAGGAATACAGGGAGGAGGTACTAAGAGACAGATACTGAAGTGAGGAATAGAGGGAGGAGGTACTAAGAGACACAGATACTGAAGTGAGGAATAGAGGGAGGAGGCACTAAGAGACACAGACACTGAAGTGAGGAATAGAGGGAGGAGGTACTAAGAGACACAGATACTGAAGTGAGGAATAGAGGGAGGAGGCACTAAGAGACACAGACACTGAAGTGAGGAATAGAGGGAGGAGGCACTAAGAGACACAGACACTGAAGTGAGGAATAGAGGGAGGAGGTACTAAGAGACACAGACACTGAAGTGAGGAATACAGGGAGGAGGTACTAAGAGACAGATACTGAAGTGAGGAATAGAGGGAGGAGGCACTAAGAGACACAGATACTGAAGTGAGGAATAGAGGGAGGAGGCACTAAGAGACACAGATACTGAAGTGAGGAATAGAGGGAGGAGGCACTAAGAGACACAGATACTGAAGTGAGGAATAGAGGGAGGAGGCGCTAAGAGACACAGATACTGAAGTGAGGAATAGAGGGAGGAGGCACTAAGAGACACAGACACTGAAGTGAGGAATAGAGGGAGGAGGCACTAAGAGACAGATACTGAAGTAAGGAATAGAGGGAGGAGGCACTAAGAGACAGACACTGAAGTGAGGAATAGAGGGAGGAGGCACTAAGAGACACAGACACTGAAGTGAGGAATAGAGGGAGGAGGCGCTAAGAGACACAGATACTGAAGTGAGGAATAGAGGGAGGAGGTACTAAGAGACACAGACACTGAAGTGAGGAATAGAGGGAGGAGGCACTAAGAGACAGATACTGAAGTGAGGAATAGAGGGAGGAGGCACTAAGAGACAGACACTGAAGTGAGGAATAGAGGGAGGAGGCACTAAGAGACACAGACACTGAAGTGAGGAATACAGGGAGGAGGCACTAAGAGACACAGATACTGAAGTGAGGAATAGAGGGAGGAGGCACTAAGAGACACAGATACTGAAGTGAGGAATAGAGGGAGGAGGCACTAAGAGACACAGACACTGAAGTGAGGAATAGAGGGAGGAGGCACTAAGAGACACAGACACTGAAGTGAGGAATAGAGGGAGGAGGCACTAAGAGACACAGACACTGAAGTGAGGAATAGAGGGAGGAGGCGCTAAGAGACACAGACACTGAAGTGAGGAATAGAGGGAGGAGGCACTAAGAGACACAGACACTGAAGTGAGGAATAGAGGGAGGAGGCACTAAGAGACAGATACTGAAGTGAGGAATAGAGGGAGGAGGCACTAAGAGACACAGATACTGAAGTGAGGAATAGAGGGAGGAGGCACTAAGAGACACAGACACTGAAGTGAGGAATAGAGGGAGGAGGTACTAAGAGACACAGATACTGAAGTGAGGAATAGAGGGAGGAGGCACTAAGAGACACAGATACTGAAGTGAGGAATAGAGGGAGGAGGCACTAAGAGACACAGATACTGAAGTGAGGAATAGAGGGAGGAGGCACTAAGAGACAGATACTGAAGTGAGGAATAGAGGGAGGAGGCACTAAGAGACACAGACACTGAAGTGAGGAATAGAGGGAGGAGGCACTAAGAGACACAGACACTGAAGTGAGGAATAGAGGGAGGAGGTACTAAGAGACACAGATACTGAAGTGAGGAATAGAGGGAGGAGGCACTAAGAGACACAGATACTGAAGTGAGGAATAGAGGGAGGAGGCACTAAGAGACACAGATACTGAAGTGAGGAATAGAGGGAGGAGGCACTAAGAGACAGACACTGAAGTGAGGAATACAGGGAGGAGGTACTAAGAGACACAGATACTGAAGTGAGGAATAGAGGGAGGAGGCACTAAGAGACAGATACTGAAGTGAGGAATAGAGGGAGGAGGCACTAAGAGACACAGATACTGAAGTGAGGAATAGAGGGAGGAGGCACTAAGAGACAGATACTGAAGTGAGGAATAGAGGGAGGAGGCACTAATAGACAGACACTGAAGTGAGGAATAGAGGGAGGAGGCACTAAGAGACAGATACTGAAGTGAGGAATAGAGGGAGGAGGCGCTAAGAGACACAGATACTGAAGTGAGGAATACAGGGAGGAGGCGCTAAGAGACACAGATACTGAAGTGAGGAATAGAGGGAGGAGGCACTAAGAGACACAGACACTGAAGTGAGGAATAGAGGGAGGAGGCACTAAGAGACACAGATACTGAAGTGAGGAATAGAGGGAGGAGGCACTAAGAGACACAGACACTGAAGTGAGGAATAGAGGGAGGAGGCACTAAGAGACAGATACTGAAGTGAGGAATAGAGGGAGGAGGCACTAAGAGACACAGATACTGAAGTGAGGAATAGAGGGAGGAGGCACTAAGAGACAGATACTGAAGTGAGGAATAGAGGGAGGAGGCACTAATAGACAGACACTGAAGTGAGGAATAGAGGGAGGAGGCACTAAGAGACAGATACTGAAGTGAGGAATAGAGGGAGGAGGCGCTAAGAGACACAGATACTGAAGTGAGGAATACAGGGAGGAGGCGCTAAGAGACACAGATACTGAAGTGAGGAATAGAGGGAGGAGGCACTAAGAGACACAGATACTGAAGTGAGGAATAGAGGGAGGAGGCACTAAGAGACACAGACACTGAAGTGAGGAATAGAGGGAGGAGGCACTAAGAGACAGATACTGAAGTGAGGAATAGAGGGAGGAGGCACTAAGAGACACAGACACTGAAGTGAGGAATAGAGGGAGGAGGCACTAAGAGACAGATACTGAAGTGAGGAATAGAGGGAGGAGGCACTAAGAGACACAGATACTGAAGTGAGGAATAGAGGGAGGAGGCACTAAGAGACAGACACTGAAGTGAGGAATACAGGGAGGAGGCACTAATAGACAGACACTGAAGTGAGGAATAGAGGGAGGAGGCACTAAGAGACACAGACACTGAAGTGAGGAATAGAGGGAGGAGGCACTAAGAGACACAGACACTGAAGTGAGGAATAGAGGGAGGAGGCACTAAGAGACACAGACACTGAAGTGAGGAATAGAGGGAGGAGGTACTAAGAGACACAGACACTGAACAGAGAGAGGAGATGCTATGAGAAACAATGAGCTGAAGTACAGAGGAAAGAGGCACTGAGAGAGACAGAAACTGAGCTGTTAGACAGAAGGAGGAGGCACTGAGAGAGACAGGTACTGAGATGAGGAACGGATTAGGAGGCACTAGAGAGACACATATTGAGATGAGGGACAGAAGGAGAAGGTATTAGAGAGACAGATAATGAGCTGTGGGACAGAGAGAGGACACACTGAGAGAGACAGATACTGAGCCAAGGGACAGAGAGAGGTGGAGGCACTAAGAGAGATAGATACTGAGTCAAGAAAAAGAGAGAGGAGAAACTGAGAGAGACTGGTACTGAGATGTGGGACGAGAGAGAAGAGGAGGCACTGAGAGAGATAGATACAGAGTGGAGGGACAGAGAGAGGAGACACTGAGAGAGACAGATACAGAGCCAAGGGACAGAGTGAGGAGGCACTGAGAGACAGATACAGAGCCAAGGGACAGAGTGAAGAGGCACAGAGAGACAGATACTGGGCCAAAGGACAGAGAGAGGTGGAGACACTGAGAGAGATTCATACAGAGTTGAGGAAAAGAGAGAAGAGAAACTGAGAGAGACTGATACTGAACTGTGGGGCCGAGAGAGAGGGGAGGAAGCACTGTGAGAGATAGATACTGAGTGGAGGGACAGAAAGAGGAGACAAAGAGTGATAGATACTGAGTGGAGGCGCTGAGAGACAGAGATACTAGCTGAAGGTCAGAGAGAGGAGACACTGAGGGAGAAACAGATACAGAGCTGAAGGACAGGGGGAAGAGGTACAGAGAGAGACAGAGATACTGACCTGAGGACAGAGAGAGGAGAAGGCACTAAGGGACAGATACTGAAATGAGGGACAGAGAGAGGAGGAGGCACCGAGAGAAAGACAGATACTGAGTGGGGGGGACAGAGAGAGGAGACACTAAGTGAGACATATATGGAGCTGAGGGACAGAAGGAGGAGGCATTGAAAGACAGAGATGCTGGACTAAGGTACAGAGAGTAGACACAGAGAGACACGGATACAGAGTTGAGGGCAGAGGGAGTAGGCACTGAGAAACAAAGATACTGAGCTGAGGAAAGAGACAGGAGAAGGCACTAAGAGAAACAGATATTGAGTGGGGGGACAGAGAGAGGAGACACTGTGGGACACAGATATGGATCTGAGGGACAGAGGGAGGAGGAACTAAGAGACGTCGAATGAGCTGAGGGACAGTGGAAGGAGGCACTCTTGCATTCATGGGGTTAACATCCTCATTTAAATCAATAGGAATGTTTATCTGTCCCCACATGATGCTGTTTTGCCTCAGAATTACTCCAGTTTTGTTTTCTTAACATTAGGCCCAAAGTGTCTGTGAAGAGAGTGCTTCATTCTTCTATTTTCTGGTGTTAATACTCTCATATTCAAAAACAGAGTTGGGTTTTTGACCATCCCCATCTAAAACAAAGCTTACATTTAGATCCATTTTTGAACATAGGGTCCTAGGAGAGAGACAATTACTAAGATAAGGGAGAAATGAGATAAAAAAACAGGGACCATTAAAGAGCTAAAGCGAAGTGTGAGAGGAAACACTGAGAGACAATTCAAGGGCTAAAGGAGTGAGTGGGAGGAGACACTAAATTATAGGCAGGCCTAGATTTACATCTCAGGCACCTCTAGCAAAGCTTCATCATCAGGCCACCTCCATAACAACACCCCCACATTCCACATGACCCCACTTCTATCAAGCATGTGAACATAGGTTTATACATTTGAGTTTGTATGAATGATTAACTGAGTTTTCTAGACAAGTCATGGAGAAACACAGATTCCCCATACACACTTAGTATAAATATACAGAGGCTCTCTCACTCATTGATTTCAATGGAAAACTCCATCCAAAACCGAGAAAGTATACATTTGCCTGGTGTATCAATCTACTTCTCCATCTTCTGGAAGCATTTCAGTATTTCCCTGTTTGTATGGCATTCACAGCTTGATAAATATACAAATAGCCCCTATCAGCTCACAGTCCACTGTGTTTATATGTTGCTCTTCACTAATCAAGAATGTAGGTAACATTCACCAAATATTTTACAGCAGTGAAGATATGTATTGAAGGATGCACCGCAAAAATATGTTGTATAAATCATACTGAAAAATGTTTATCACTAGGATTCCCTATGGGCAGGTTTATTTACCTGAGAGCAGACCTGACAATGAAGACATGGCTGAGAACCCTGTTGAAATGTGGGGGTGCAGAACAGTGTTGCTTTGGTCCAACTAGAGAAACTGAACTTTGAGATCCTGAAGTCCCTTAATTCAGTGTCACTAGGTTGTTTGTGGGGCCTCCATAGAACCTAGTGTATGGTGTCCATGCCAGACACTCAAGGTCTACTGAGGCTGCACATGTAACCTGTGAAAATTGTGGCTTTGAGACACATATTTCCAGGTTGCGTTCTGGCCTCTGGTCAGATCATTTTCTGGGGCTGCACAGTGCAGCCCAAAGAATTTTATTATCTGTTCCCAAAGAAGCAGACTTAATTAAACATGAGAATTTCACTTTTGTCTAAGCTATTGTTATCAGCATCATTTTAACAGTAGGGAAAAGTGGATAGCTGCCCTGATTCCAGTGGAATAAGTGTGTCTCTCCTACAGTCTTCGACAAACTAGCTGTCAATCAGCACAATTGTAAACCCTTGTGTTCTCCCTCTGTTCTAGGATCTTGGGCACACAGTACTATTTGTCCTATATGTGAAGCCAGATGTGAAAAAAAAATTGATGGGTTTGAAAACTAAGCATTGTTTGGAGATGGATATGAAATCTCAGAGTTGTATGGAGATGTGTGTGTGAAGGCTCTACATTGTGTGAAGATGGATGTGAAACTCTGAAGCTGATATACTAATATTTACTGCAGCAATTCTAGAGCAAATCAGCCACACCATAAATCACAAATAATTGTACCCCTACAAGACTTCACAGTGCAAGATCTCTAGGGAGACCTCCCTGGAGTTCAGATGATTTGAGGCAGAAGCCCATTTATTGCCCAGGCATTCTGCAACGGGTTCACTGTGACAGACGATAGAAAACTCACAAGTAACTGGAAACTATTAATTCAAATAACATAAACATGGACTATCAGAACCTGACCTTGTTCTATGTCCTCCACAAAGGAGCCAATCCCTACTAACCATTTTGGTTTTGGCTCCCAGATCTTATACAGGTTTCTAGTACTCAGGGCCAGTCACTGTCTCATAGTGCCCCCTGTCAAGCTTCTGAGGCTCAAGTGAACAATCTGGCACCAGTACCCAGTTCATGGAGATATGATTCCACCAATCAGGAGATTGCTAGCAATCTACCAGGTAAACTGACCAATATGAGTGCCTATGACTGCCTATCTCCCCCAAGTGTCCTATCAGGAGCCTCCCATAGACCCTATTGTTCCTCTGAGTACCTGGCACATGCTTGTAGATAAGATTATGTCAAGGCATGTGTTGACTGGTCAGCGCCAGTGTGTTGCTGCCAACTACCCCTATAATAAAAAACACATGACTGGAGGATGGAGGACAGCAATACAATTCTAACCCCATTAATTGCAGAATGGATCAAATGCTTCTTGGTGATTCAGCATCTGTATTTTGTCAAGTTCCTATATGTGTAAGCACTTAGCACTGTGTGATTCTATAGGTGCGGAATACAACTCCCATCATCCTTGGCCAACTACTGGCTGGCCTGGGATAATGGAAATTGTAATCTTCAACAGCTGGAGGGCCCCAGGTTGCACATGCCTGAGCTATTTACTCATGTTTAGCAGAAGTGGAGCATAGACATAGTTTTTGTTGTGCCCCTCGGAATGTGAAGCAAGTCTTTGGAGATCTGTCTAGCAAACGATGGGTTAAAGTAGCCCAATACTTTTTCCTTTGCCTAGGGCACAGCTGTGTTTCAAACAAGTTTCCTTGATGAAATGGAAAACAAAATGTGCATTAACCCCTTCAGTGCTTAGCAGGCATTGCAGAGCAATTCTTTGCTGGCCTTCCTAGCACTGACAGGGTTCCTTTATTTGTACTCTCCATTCCTCCATGCCACAGCGGCACCTCACAGGATTCATGTATTTCAGGATGAAATGTCCCTGGTGTTTATTCTAGACTATTTTAGGATTGCCTGTGCTTTGCACCTCTCTCCACCCCACTCTCACACTGCACACTGTATGAAGGGGAAAGTATCCATAGAAGAGGCAGAAAGGTAATTCTAGGCTGTGTAATTATATCCCCTGTTATGGTAAAAGGAGCTTTAATTTACTGCCTCAATGATGGTGTGTAGAATATGCTATTATAGGCTTATGACAGCATAAATATTCTGAAGTAAAACAGGAAATATTTTGGCCTCTGTATGAAAAACAGTTCAGTATTGCGCCTTCAACTCCACACAAACTCTTCATTTCTCCTAGTATTCTCCATATTAGCATGTCCTATAACTCCTCCTATTATGCCTTATAATCCTTCTCTATTTTTTTCTTCATATAACCTATCCCTATAATGCCTCTTATTGATCTTTATCAGAGAAATAAGCTCTCATACAATTCATCCTACTGCTCCATATAAACTCTCCCTATAACCACTCCTATTGCTCCATATAACTCCTCCATATCACTAGGGTTACCACCTTTTCTTCAAAAAAATACTGGCCAAGGCATTCCTTCCATAGAGTTAACATTGGAAAGAAGCCAATTTTTTTACCGGCCTGCCGGTAAAATACCGGCTGGGTGGCAACCCTACTTATCACTCCTCCTATTGTTCCATATAACCTCTCCCTATAATGTCATCTATAGCTCCATATAACCCCTCCCATAACTCCTCCTATTAGGGTTGCCGGCAGGCCGGTAAAAAATTGGCTTCTGTCCAATGTTAAGTCTATGGAGGGAATGCCATGGCCGGTATTTTTTTGAAGAAAAGATGGCAACCCTACCTCCTATTGCTCTATATAACCTCTCCCTATAACTCCTCCTATTGCTCCATATAACCTCTCCCTATAACTCCTCCTATTGCTCCATATAACCCCTCCCTATAACTCCTCCTATTGCTTCATATAATCCCTCCCTATAACTCCTCCTATTGCACCATATAACCTCCCCCTATAACTCCTTCTATTGCTCCATATATAACCCCTTCCTCTCACTCCTCCTATTGTGCAATATAACCTTCCCCTATAACTCTTATGTGAGGGAGGTCCTGCAGGGGGAGGACAGGATGGCCTAATGACCAGGAGAGTGTTCTGATCTGGGGGAGCAGTCTAATCCAGCCCCAGGCTTGGCTGTACTCACAGGCCAAGGAGTACAACATGTAAATAAAATGTCTGGTTTGTGTCCTGAAGAGAATGATATCCAGGTATGGGAGGCGGATTTGAAAGCTGCTTATGAGAACAGAGATGCAATATATAAAATACTGTTTGAACTGGAGGAGAGATACCAGGAGTTATTACAAGCATTAAGTAACAAAGGAAATGCAGTCCAGCAAGGCAGTATACAGGACATGATATTTCATGTTAGCGAACAAAGATGTGATGAGAATGAATATTGTGGAGAATTCAGAAGTGATCCAGACATTAAAGGATCAAATCCGGGAAGGGGAAATGCTAAGGGTTAAAGTAGAAAAATTAGGAAATGTAAAGTTAAAGATTCCACCTGAGAAGAAAAAATCAGGACACATGAAGAAAAAAATGGAAGCATCAGTCTCCAGTGTACAAATATGTGAGGAGACCCCCAGTACAAGTAAAGAGACCCCAAATGCACACAAAGAAACCCCCAGTATAAGTCAAAAAACCCAGTGTTAGCAAAGAAGGTGATATCCGCAGCAGAAACCTGGAGAAAATCCTGGGGGAAATTCACCAAATAAAGGTGCATGAGAAGGAACCAGGAGTTTTGCAAAGTGCCAGCTTGCAGCCTGCAAAATCCAGTCTTGTGTCTGATGTGTCTCCTGGAAGGAGTTTGGAAGCTGAATTACACAAGTTTGGGAAAATCTCCTGATCTAAACTTACTTGTAAGTAATGAAGAGGTAATTGAAACAATACCAAACAAACAGCTAGTTTCTGCTACTCCAGCAGAGATTGTGAGCATTGAAAGTGAAGATAATCTGACCAACACATCTGAAACAGCTAACCTGCCTGTCAGCAAGGGAAATACACAAGATGTGGAACTGGATTGCAGCAAGTGGAAAAGGAACTAAATGCTGGTATTAAAGTTCCTGTAAAAACGTTGTCTAAGATTGTAACCCCCATAGGCCCAGAAGCAGATTTTCCTAACAGAAGGGTTATTGGCCATGATTTATTAATAAACTTTATGGGATTTAGTGCTCATGAAATTAATGCACTAATACATTTCCCTGGATCCAGGATATTTGATGTCCATTTTAAATTGCCCCAGCAATTGGATTGTTTTTCTGATACATTTCATTGCACAAAAGTGCACCCAATATGGAATAAAATCCAATTAATAGAAATAACCAGACCTATGAATGTTACAGTGACTTTATTGTTCCAGTCTGAAGTTGTTGCCTTGCCTGATATTATGTTTTGGCTGAAAAGACAATGTGACGTTTTGGGGGAACCTGATAAAGTGTATGATGAAGATGGTATATGGAATGGAGGCTGGAGACTAAAAGTAAAATTGAGGAAGAGAGTGGGAATAAATAAGCATTTGCCTCATGTCTTCTTCATAGGCTCTGAAAGAGGGGTATATTACTACCCAGGGCAACCCAAGGTTTGTTATAAATGCGGATCTATCAGACATTTGTCATACAATTGTGATAAAATAAAGTGTTCCTTGTTAGTGTTGAGCGAGCACCCCGATGCTCGGGTGTTCGGGTGCTCTGACCGAGCACCCCCTGAGGCTCGAGTGCTCGGCCGAGCACCCGAACCCCATTGCATTAAATGGGAGGACTCGAGCATTACACCAGGCACCCCCTGCTCTGATGAGGGGAGGGTGCCTGGTCAATGCCCCCCTTCATCTCCACAATGCCCCTCTTCCACAATGTCCCCCTTCCACAATGTCCCCCTTCATCTCCGCAATGTCCCCCTTCATCTCCGCAATGCCCCCTTCATCTCCGCAATGCCCCCTTCATCTCCGCAATGCCCCCCTTCCACAATGTCCCCCTTCCACAATGTCCCCCTTCCACAATGTCCCCCTTCATCTCCGCAATGTCCCCCTTCATCTCCGCAATGTCCCCCTTCATCTCCGCAATGCCCCCTTCATCTCCGCAATGCCCCCTTCATCTCCGCAATGCCCCCCTTCCACAATGTCCCCCTTCATCTCTGCAATGTCCCCCTTCATCTCCGCAATGTCCCCCTTCATTTCCACAATGTCCCCCTTCATCTCCGCAATGCCCCCTTCATCTCCGCAATGCCCCCTACCTCCAGTCCCTGGTGGTCCAGCGGAGCGTCTGCAAGATCTGTGCCTCCTCCGGCACAGATCCCTGCCACCCGAACATGGCGGGCGAGCACATGGCGGTACTCGTACGAGTACCGCCATGTGCCGAGCAGAGCGATGCTCGAGCCGATCCGAGCATCGGCCGAGCATGCTCGCTCAACACTATTCCTTGTGTAACAAATTGGGCCATTCTAGGGCTGAGTGCAAGGAAGATGTTGTGTGCAATTTGTGCTCTGATACAGGGCACACTTTCAGGACAGGCTGCACACAACTGTGTGGAATCTGAGGAGGAGGCCATGGAGGCCAGTGTTGGAAAAGACTCTTTACAAACAGTCTCCCAAAATGAACAACTTTGGAATGCTGATGGAACTAATGCAAGCGATCAGGAAATGGAGACTCAGCAAAATAAAGAAAGCATTGACCCATCTGGCCCCCACAAGATTCCAGTAATCATAAGGAATATGATGGATTTCAGGTGGTGCAACTGAAAGGCAAATCACTTAGATCAGGTCATGTGGAGATACCACTAGGAAAAAGAGAAAAGAAAACAGACAAGGGTGACCCTTTGTTGGTAACTACTGGGAGATATGAGGTTCTGAGCGAGAGTTGGGGAGAGATAGTGGACCAAGAAGGGATACAGAGAAGTAGTACCAGACATTTGTCCTTGGATCATCTAATGAAAGGAAGCAATGAAGACAGAGATATTGTATCTGTATCCTTTAAAAGATGGGGCTCATTGGGAGATAATGTTGGTAAAAAAAGAAAATGACTATAAATAACATCTGACATTATGGGGTCCTTGCATATAGGGTCACTGAATATCAACAGTTTAAAGACTAAACAGAGACACTCATTGATTTATCAGTTTCTCAAATATGAGAAAAAGAATGTACATTTTTTTGCAGGAAACCAGAGTTCAGGATAATACAGAAGCTTTTTGTGCAAAGAGAGAATGGTTAGGGGGACCATCTTTTTGGTCTTTTGGTATTGATAGGTATGATGCTTTAGGTATTTTATTTGAACAGTGTAATGTTAATGTGGAAAAAATAATTGAAATTATCGCTGGCAGATGTTTAATAATTGATGTGACTATTGATGGTTTCAGTTATAGGCTAATTAAAGTTTATGCTCTACAGGTCAAAGCAGAAAGAAAAACTTTATTTGAAATGATAAAACCATATTGTTTTACATAAAAAATCCTTGTATTTGGTGGCAATTTTAATTGTGTCACTAGTAATCAAGATCGCAAATATATTGCATTATGACGAGAATATTTTGAACACAATGGTTGGTCAAGCGAGGCTTATTGATTGTTTTAAACAGGATTTCCCTAAAGATCATGGTTATACGTACCACAAAGGTCCCTGGTCTAGTCGTATAGATAGAATATATGTCAAAAAAGAAATTCCGACTGAGAACATTTCTCTAGTTCCAGTAGAATTAGCTAATCATTTGCTTATTTAAATCACAATAAATACCTTAGAATCTATTGTATACGGTAAGAGACTTTGGAAATTAAATGTCACTTTATTGGATAATAACCAAATATGTAATGATTTTATATCATTTTATAATGACAGGAGAACAACACAATGTCTGTATGATAAAGTGAGTGACTGGTGGGAAACACTTAAATCAGATATTAAGGATTTCTTTAGATCAATAATGAAAAGAAAAGGTAGCCTAAACTACAAAAAATACCTGGCTTTAAGATTAAAATTAAGTTGAATCTATTCTAGAATTAATAATGGAGATACGGTAGATGCAGAGTATATAAAAATGTAAAAGAAGATATGAAAAGCCTTCAGTATGATAGAATGATGTCATTGTCTGCAGAAAATAAATTCAATAGCTGGGGTTTTGTTTCCCCTGACCCATTTGAGACATGTAAAGAATGGGTAGGAAAAAAAATTATAACTGGGTTTAAAGATAAAAATGGTAGTTTAAAAACAACTCAAAAGGCAATGATGGAGATAGTAAGGAAGTATTATTGCAAACTATATAAAATAAAAAGATAAAAACAGAAAAGATCCAAGAATATTTAAAAGCAGTAGATAATCCAAAATTAGATAGTGAAAAGGCAAAATAATTAATACAGCCAATTACCAAGGAAGAAGTTTGGAGAAGCATCTTTTCTCTTTCAAGTAAAAAAAAGTCCAGGGAAAGATGGGTTAACTACTGAGTTTTATAAGACCTTCATAGAGCTATTAGTACCAGATTTGACACTGGTATATAATGAAATGTTACAAACAGGAAAATTAATACCTTCACAGTATCAGTCAATTTTGGTTCTTTTAGGAAAAAAAATTTGGTGTCCTTTGTCCCTATTGAATACAGATGATAAAATCTTGGGTAAACTTCTTTATTTCAGATTAAGTGGTGTGGCAAATGATTTGGTAAGTCTATGGCAATTATGTGGCATAAAGAGTTGTAGCATACATGATGCTCTTATATTAATAAGAGAGATAATCCAACAGGCTAAAACAAAAAACTGCAGTTTATATCTTATAAGGCTGGATCAAACTAAAGCTTTTGATAGAGTTGATCATGAATTTCTGTTTGGGGCTTTGCTTCAGTATCAAATACCAAGTATTTTTGTGAAATGGCTTGGTATTTTATATAATGGATCAAACTGTATTCCTTTAATTAACGGTAATATAGGTCAACGTTTCAGTATAGAAGCAGGAGTTAGGCAAGGCTGCCCACTGAGTGCATTGCTTTATATTTTTAGTTTGGATCCTTTACTTAGGAAAATACAACAGAAACAACATTTTATGGGTTTAAGTTTGAGTGGAGATGACCCTTAAAACTGTGTGCATATGCTGATGATGTAACAGTTTTTTTTTAAATATGATCAAGACTATGAAGAGCTGACTTATTTTTCAGAGGTCTCTAATTCATTTGTTAATAACGATAAATCAAGTTTCAAGTAAAGAAAAATTATAATGATTCTTGGGGTAACCTTTAGTGAAAAAAAACAAAAAAACAGGCAGAATTAAATTGGGAAGAACAAATAGAAATTTGTTCAGTGAAGATAAAAAATGAAAAAATTGGAAATGGTCTTATCGGAAAAAAATTTCTATAATTAAGCATTTTTTAATCCCTTTATTTACTTTATGTATGTTTTGTTTTTCCTCTCCCAGAAAGGTTAGCCACTAAACTGACAAGTTATTTTTTTCAGTTTTTATGGGGCAATAGAGTAAATATAATAAAGAGAAATATCGCCTATCTTCCCAGAAAAGAGGGAGGGTTAGCTATGATATGCCCAGAATTGTTTTTTAGCTTATTGTTCTTCACAAAAAACTTGTTTTTTGAAGTCCAATGAAATAATGATTTGGTCAGTCCTATTTAGAGAGCAAATAGCCGATTTTTATTTTTTTATTTTTTAGGAGTCTGGATAAGTGGAGAAAATATTTTTAGTATCACATCAAAATCCTCAAAATTTTCTATGTATGCCAGACAATGTGTTAACCTGTTGTTGAAGTGGAATATTACCCATCAGGAATTTGTTTCATTAGAAAGGAAGAAGCTGTATACAAAAATTCTGAAAAGGTGCTTTAGTGTACAACTAATTTTGAGAGATTGTCCTATAACACTGATTAAGAGCGCCTTTAGACAAAGTAACTAGCAATAGCTAGCCTTAGCTCCTGTAGAGACTTCCATTGGCTACGGCCTAGTCTCAGTAGTTTGGTCCATTCTAGGCGGCCTACTATTCCTGAAAGTAGTGCAAGCTAGTCTGTCGACCTTCTGCCTGTTTATATTGTCTCATTCGTTGTTTGTTTTTGCCTTAATAAAGATGATTTATATATACGTTCTGACTCCTGAGTGCTCTGGGTATCTGTGACTTCTAGATAGTCCTCCAACACATTGCTTCCAATGGGTTAAAGCCTTGCTTTAGAAAGTAGTGAAAATACTATTTTATTCAATTGCCTACCTGCATTCTAATTCTGTAGCATCTTTTGCTATGTAAACTTTGATCATTGAATGGGCTACTTTTCTCATGCTCTTGGACTGTGACAAGGCTCTGCATTGAATAACACATGCACGTCACTTGTGGATTGCTTTTCCTATATCTAATTGTAAGATAGCTTATCTGCATAATTTTTCACATTTCATGTAATCACACTGGTAACATGATTGCTAATCACTGGCATTAGTTCTCAATCTGTTTTGGGCACTTCAGAAATACTCTATTTGGCATATTCAGGGCACCCCTAACATTTGTCAGCAGGCTTATGAAGGGGACAGATATATAAATATACAGTTATCCTTAGGGCTCACAACGAGAAAGAAATAAACAAAAAAAACAGAATGTTATTCATAACTATTTTGATAAATATAATAAAAAAAAGTCAGCATTCACATTTTTGTCAAAGTCATAGAAAGTGGTACTTTAAGCTGGTACCCTCGACAATTGAATAATGCATCATTGTTGATCAGGGCATCGATTATTGCTT
Organism: Rhinophrynus dorsalis; assembly: GCA_037306005.1. NCBI lineage: Eukaryota > Metazoa > Chordata > Amphibia > Anura > Rhinophrynidae > Rhinophrynus > Rhinophrynus dorsalis. The sequence goes on from CM074721.1 coordinate 496,545,336, forward strand.
GCTTTTACACTGAGTTAGCAGAAGGTCTTTTCATAGTCAATGAAGGCAATGCATAATGGAAGGTTGTATTCATTATCCCGCTCTATAACTTGTTGTACTGTCTTGATGTGGTCCATTTGTCAGGGCCAACTAATGCAGGAAGTGACCTGCAGGGGAGTGAGTGCTAGGGAGCGAGGAATTGGGTTCGGTGCTGGAGGGCGATGACTGCCTGGGGGCAGGCCTTGCTGCGGCTAGGGCCGAGTAAAGATGCTGGCCGCAAGGCCAGATGTCTGTACCCCAGTTGGGCCGGGATCCAGACCAGGATGACCTCCTCCAGACAGTACGGACTCCCCTGCAGGGGGGAGCGAAGGCTGGGGAGCGCGGGTTAGAGAGCGGTGCTAGGGTTCGTAGGCCACGAACTGGCTAAACCCCCCAGAAGCAATGGAAGAAACCGGAACCCAAGAACAGGACCTAGCTGGGATGGCTGAACCCGTGGAAGAACTACTGGGGAGCCAAAATGACAACTGGAGATCTGGACTGGATAGAGACCTCGCTAACCGTAGACGGACTAGCTAGAGGACTGCTGGCGGTCTATCAGGACGCAGCTGGAAAGCAGATGAGTGGTCAGACCTACCGGTCAGCTACTAAGGGTCCAACAGGACCAATGGAGTAAGCAAGAGAGTAGTCAGGGTAGCCGGTCAATAACGGGAGATCCAACAGCAGCAGAGGAGCAAGCAAGAGAGAAGTCAGACAAGCCGGTCAGTATCAGGAGATCAAAGAGCAGCAGGGGAGCAAGCAAGAGAGTAGTCAGACTAGCCGGAATCGGTACACAGGAAAACGCCGTCAGGAGCAGGACTGGGATACAGCAGAGCACAGGACTACACTGCGAGGAACACCAGTGAAAGTGCACCAGGCAAGTGAGAAAGACACCTAAAGTAGGGACCTGAAGGTGACGTCACGGACAGCCCCAACCCGGAAGTACAGAGCCGCCGGAAAGGAGAACTAGGCAGAACGCCGCCGCCAGAGCAGAGAGGCTGCCGGACAGAGCGGAGAGAAAGAGAGAGGCACAAGCAAACGCCCCGCGGAAAGGTGGGAAACCCCCCCCCCCCGCCGGAAGACCGAGCGCGAGGTACAAAGACGTGACAGTGCCCCCCTCCCAAGAGGGACCCTCCGGGGACCTACGGAGCCGGCTTGGCGGGGTAGGCGTGGTGAAAGGCTCGGAGCAAGGCGGGGGCGTGAACATCACGGGAGCGCACCCAGGACCGTTCCTCGGGCCCGTAGCCCTTCCAATTAACGAGATACTGCAACCCTCCCCGGAAGCGACGGGAATCCAGAATCCCATCGATGAGGTATTCCTCCTGGCCGCCGACGGTAACCGGTGGTGGAGGCCTAGGAGTGGAGCGGTAACCACTTGCGGGAAGGAAGGCCTTGAGCAAGGAGACGTGAAACACAGGGTGAACACGGAGACCCCGGGGCAAAGCCAAACGGTAAGATACGGGAGATATACGCCGCAGGATACGATACGGGCCTATGAATCGGGGACCCAGTTTCGTAGAGGGTTGGGCTAGACGGAGGTGCCTAGTAGACAGCCAGACCCTCTGACCCACATTAAACAGCAAGGAGGAACTGCGACGGCGATCAGCAGACCTCTTCTGCTGCTTCTGGGCTCGCAGAAGACCAGACCGAATGGCCTGCCAATGAGACGCTAGGGAGAGCACCCGTCTCTCAGCGGCGGGAACCAGCGAAACTCCCGGAGAGAGTAGGAGCAGGCGTGGGTTATACCCCAGGGCCGCAAAGAACGGAGAACAACCTAGGGAGGAATGTCGGAGCGAGTTATAGGAGAGTTCGGCCCAAGAGAGCAGGGAAGACCAGTTACTATGGTTCTGATTACAATAGGAGCGAAGATAGTGCTCAAGGTTTTGGTTAAGTCGCTCAGTCTGCCCATTGGTCTGAGGGTGGTATGCAGATGAGAAGTGCAGCGTGATGCCGAGACGGGAACAAACGGCTCTCCAGAACTGAGAGACGAACTGAGAACCCCGATCAGATACTACGTGTAAAGGTACGCCGTGCAGGCGGACGATTTCTGCGAAGAAAGTCTCCGCCAGCTCTGCGGCCGTAGGTAACTTGGGGAGAGGTATGAAATGGCCCTGTTTAGAGAAGCGGTCTATGACCACTAGTATAACTGTGTTCCCGGAGGACAGAGGTAAATCCACCATGAAGTCCATGGCCAGATGGGTCCAGGGGAGCGCCGGTACAGGCAATGGCTGTAAGAGACCCATAGGTTTGATCCGTGGAACCTTCATTCGGGCACAGGTCACACAAGAGTGCACCCAAGAACACACATCCTGCCGACAGGAAGGCCACCAGAAATACCGGGTAAGGAGGGCCAGAGTCCGCCTGACTCCAGGATGTCCTGCCACTGGGGATTGATGAGCCCAGGAGAGTACGTCATGACGAAACCTATCAGGCACAAAGAGTCGAGCAGGAAAGCGGGTAGAAGAGGGCGTATTAGGAGATTGGGCCTCCCGGATACCCTGCAAGATCCGAATGGACAGAGCCCCTAAGATCCTGGACTGAGGCACGATGGGTTCCGGAGGAAGTGAAGGCTGAGGCTCGGTCTCTTGGAGTCTGGACAAGGCATCAGCCTTGAGGTTCTTAGTACCCGGGAGATAGGAAATAGTAAAATCAAACCGGGTAAAAAACAGGGCCCATCGGGCCTGACGAGGAGTCAACCGCTTGGCTGAAGCCAAATAGGCAAGGTTACGATGATCCGTAAGGATGCTGATCGGATGTGCAGCCCCTTCGAGTAAGTAACGCCACTCCTCAAGAGCCAGTTTAATGGCCAACAATTCCCTGTTTCCGGTGTCATAGTTTCTTTCTGCAGCACTGAAACGACGAGAGAAGTAGGAGCACGGCTGTAGAGTACCCTTAGGACCGGTACGCTGGGATAACACTGCCCCTGCAGCGGTCTCAGAGGCATCAACCTCAAGAGTGAAGGGAGACGTGGGGTCTGGAAACACCAGTAACGGAGCCCTCGTGAAGGCAAGCTTTAGGGAGCGGAAGGCCTCCAAGGCTTCGACCGTCCAAGAAGTCGGGTCGGCTCCCTTGCAGGTAAGACGGATAATGGGCTGCATTACTCGAGAAAAATGCCGGATGAATCTCCTGTAGTAATTGGAGAAGCCGACGAAGCGCTGGATAGCCTTAGTGGTACGGGGAACCGGCCATTCCAGAACAGCTCTGACCTTATTGGGATCCATGGTTAAACCCGATGCTGAGATAACATACCCAAGAAAGGGTAACGAAGCTTGTTCAAACTCGCACTTCTCGAGTTTGGCGTACAACTTATGGAGACGTAATCTCTGTAACACAGTGGTGACGTGCTGTCGGTGTTCGCATAAGGTCCGGGAATGGATCAAGATATCGTCCAAATACACCACGACAAAAGACAGGAGAAGATCTCGGAAGACGTCGTTAACGAACGCCTGGAAGACTGCTGGGGCATTGCGTAACCCGAAGGGCATAACGCAGTATTCGTAGTGCCCAAAACGGGTGTTAAAGGCAGTCTTCCATTCGTCACCTTCACGCATGCGGACCAAGTTGTACGCCCCACGTAGATCTAGTTTGGTGAAGACAGTGGATCCACGCAGACGTTCCAGGAGTTCCGGAATCAAGGGAAGGGGATAGGAGTTCTTGCGGGTGATGGAATTAAGACCCCTGTAGTCAACACAGGGTCGTAAGGAACCGTCCTTCTTCTTAACAAAAAAGAAGCCGGCTCCCGCTGGAGAAGTGGAAGGCCGGATGAACCCTCGAGCAAGACTGTCCTGGATGTACGATTCCAAGGCAGCAGTTTCAGGCAGGGATAACAAGTAGGTCCTCCCTTTGGGAGGAACCGTTCCGGGAATCAGCTCGATAGAGCAATCATAGGGCCGGTGAGGAGGAAGGACCTCCGCCCGGGTCTTGGAGAAGACGTCAGCAAAAGTTGAATACGGCACAGGAATGGACGGAGCAGAGGAAGAACACGGGTCTGTAACGGCCGTCAAGACAGAGATGGTAAGGGAAGACACAGAACCCGCGGAAAACGAGAGCCCACCGCCTCTCCAGTCGATTCTTGGATTGTTCTTCCGTAACCAGGGGAGGCCGAGGATGACCGGGGTATTAGGACTGGTGATAACGTCAAAGGTCATGAGCTCCTGGTGATGGCGACCTAGGAGAACCCGAAGAGGTACAGTCTGGAGTGTGACCAGTCCGGAACCCAGAGGAGAACCGTCAATCACGGTAATGGTTACAGGGGGGTTCTTGGAAACCAGCGGAACTCCTATCTGCTGGGCAAAGCGATGGTCGATAAAGACACCAGCTGCCCCGGAATCAATGAGAGCTTCAGCCTGGGCAGTGGTAGATGACCAAGACAGGTGTAAAGGAACAGTAAAACGGTGTTGCTTTGACGAGGGAAGGACAGTGTGACTTAGGGTAAGCCCCTCGAAGCCCCCTAAGTCTGCTCGTTTCCCGGCTTGTTTGGGCAACTACGTGCAATATGACCCGGCTGACCACAGTATAGACATAGGCTGCGCTGACGACGCCTGGACTTCTCCTCCTCGGACAGACGGGTGACTCTTCCGATCTCCATGGGCTCTGGGGCATTCTCCGCAGGCACCGGGGCAGCCTGGAAACGTGGAACCACACGTAGCGGAGGTCGAGGTACCGGACGCCTGGAGCGATCTCTGTCCCTCTCCTGCCGTCTCTCCTGTAGACGGGTATCCAGGCTGGTACACAAGGCGATCAGTCCGTTGAGGGTCTCTGGAATGCCGCTGGTCGTCAGCTCGTCCTTCAGTCGTACAGACAACCCACGACGAAAGGCTGCCTTCAAAGCGCTCTCACCCCAGTTGGTGTCAAAGGCCAGAGTCCGAAACTCGATGGCATACTGGGTGAGGGACTGGGATCCCTGATGTAGATCTAGAAGGGCTGCCTCAGCTCTAGCCTGCCTTCCTGGAACATCAAAGGTAGCACGAAACGCAGCGAGGAAGTCGTCGAAGTCGTCCAGCAAAGGAGACTGGCGATCTAGGAGTGGCGTCACCCATGCCAGGGCTCTACCCCTGAGGAGGGACACCAGAAAGGTTATGCGAGCTTGGTGGGAAGCGAAATGGTCCGGCTGATTCCGGAAGTGGAGAAAACATTGGTGCACAAAACCCCGTAACAGGGAAGCGTCCCCCTCATACTTGTCAGGGAGGGGAATCTTGACTGAAGCGGTTCTGACGGGCGCCTCTGCAGGCGGCTGTGGTACGGATGGCGAAGCTACTGCTTGCGCCGGAGTCTCCAACCGTTGTTGCAGACGTTGCAACAAGGAGGTGATAGAGTCCAACTTCTGATCCAGACGTTGGATCTGGGAAGCATGTTGCTCCAAGACCGAGCCCTGCTGGATTACGGCCTCGGTGAGTTTAGTGGGGTCAAAAGACATGACGGGTGTTGGCACTTTCACTCTGTCAGGGCCAACTAATGCAGGAAGTGACCTGCAGGGGAGTGAGTGCTAGGGAGCGAGGAATTGGGTTCGGTGCTGGAGGGCGATGACTGCCTGGGGGCAGGCCTTGCTGCGGCTAGGGCCGAGTAAAGATGCTGGCCGCAAGGCCAGATGTCTGTACCCCAGTTGGGCCGGGATCCAGACCAGGATGACCTCCTCCAGACAGTACGGACTCCCCTGCAGGGGGGAGCGAAGGCTGGGGAGCGCGGGTTAGAGAGCGGTGCTAGGGTTCGTAGGCCACGAACTGGCTAAACCCCCCAGAAGCAATGGAAGAAACCGGAACCCAAGAACAGGACCTAGCTGGGATGGCTGAACCCGTGGAAGAACTACTGGGGAGCCAAAATGACAACTGGAGATCTGGACTGGATAGAGACCTCGCTAACCGTAGACGGACTAGCTAGAGGACTGCTGGCGGTCTATCAGGACGCAGCTGGAAAGCAGATGAGTGGTCAGACCTACCGGTCAGCTACTAAGGGTCCAACAGGACCAATGGAGTAAGCAAGAGAGTAGTCAGGGTAGCCGGTCAATAACGGGAGATCCAACAGCAGCAGAGGAGCAAGCAAGAGAGAAGTCAGACAAGCCGGTCAGTATCAGGAGATCAAAGAGCAGCAGGGGAGCAAGCAAGAGAGTAGTCAGACTAGCCGGAATCGGTACACAGGAAAACGCCGTCAGGAGCAGGACTGGGATACAGCAGAGCACAGGACTACACTGCGAGGAACACCAGTGAAAGTGCACCAGGCAAGTGAGAAAGACACCTAAAGTAGGGACCTGAAGGTGACGTCACGGACAGCCCCAACCCGGAAGTACAGAGCCGCCGGAAAGGAGAACTAGGCAGAACGCCGCCGCCAGAGCAGAGAGGCTGCCGGACAGAGCGGAGAGAAAGAGAGAGGCACAAGCAAACGCCCCGCGGAAAGGTGGGAAACCCCCCCCCCCCGCCGGAAGACCGAGCGCGAGGTACAAAGACGTGACACCATTGTACTGAAACAACTCCTGAAGCCTGCTTGTTCCTTAGGCTGTACCAGGTCAAGTATTGTATATTTACTTCTTGATAGTACCTTGGTGAAAACTTTGCATACCACTGACAATAGGCTTATTGGTCAGTAGTTTTTGTAGATCTGCCTTGTCATATTTTGTGCAGAAGGATGACTTCTGCATTTTTTCCGAGTAGTAGATATTTTGAAAATAGTTTAGCTAGGACTTTGAATAAGGGTTGACCTACGGCTTTCAATATTTCAATGCTAACTTTAGCAGGTCCAGATGATTTGCCATTTTTCTGTGATTTTATTGCAGCTTCTACTTCTTCTACCAAAACTTGTGGCACAATGAACCGGGGAGCCAGTTTGTTGGACGGCACTTGTAAATTGAGGTTTCTGGACGACAGCCATACCCTGTCCCCAACTTGAAATGAGACCGCTGGAAGGTGTCTGCGATTAGCGTGCCGTTGCTGCCGCCTGAAAGACTGACTGAGGGACCTCTGAACCTGTGCCCAAGTGGAACGAAGTCATGCCAAATGCTCGTCCAAAGCAGGAATCTGCTGCGCCTGAAAGGAGTCCGGGAGCAGACAAGGCTGGAAACCATAATTAACGAGAAACGGGGAGCTCCCGGACGATGAGTTAACCGCACAGTTTCTGGCAAACTCCGCCCATGGCAACAGGTCAGCCCAATTATCATGATGATCGGTGACAAAGCAGCGCAGGAACTGCTCCAGTCCCTGACTGGCACGCTCAGCGGCCCCATTCGTCTGGGGATGGTAGGCGGAGGAAAATGACAATTGGATGCCCATCTGACCACAAAATGCCCTCCAGAACCTAGAAACGAACTGGCTCCCACGGTCGGAGACAATCACTCTGGGTACTCCGTGCAGACGGAACACCTCTCTGGCAAAAACTATAGCCAATTCCTGAGCCGATGGAAGGCCAGTCAGAGGCACAAAATGTGCCATCTTAGAGAATCTATCGACCACCATAAGAATGAACGTGTAACCTCTAGAGGCCGGTAATTCTCCCAAGAAGTCAATGGATATATGAAACCAAGGACGGTCTCTGTTAGGCACCGGTTGCAATAAGCCCACGGGGAGATGCCTAGGGGTCTTGGCACAGGCACAAGTGGTACAAGCTGCCGTAAAAGCGGCGCAGTCGGCTCTCAAAGTAGGCAGCTGCGAGAGGGACCATACTAGTTGGTCCCTACCAATATGTCCAGCCGCTTTAGAAGCGTGATAAGTCTCCAACATACGGACACGGAATGACTCATCTACGAAACACTTCCCCACTGGGGTTTCAGGAGGTGCCCGTGATTGTGATGCCAGTATCTCCTCCCCCAGTGGCGAGGTTATGGTGGTACGAATAGTAGCCAGGATCTGATCTGGCTGAATGATGGGTACCGGGACTTCCTCCCTCTCAGTGTCAGAAGCGAACTGACGTGACAACTAGTGTTGAGCGAGCATGCTCGGCCGATGCTCGGATCGGCTCGAGCATCGCTCTGCTCGGCACATGGCGGTACTCGTCGAGTACCGCCATGTGCTCGCCCGCCATGTTCGGGTGGCGGGGATCTGTGCCGAAGGAGGCACAGATCTGAAGACGCTCCGCTGGACCACCAGGGACTGGAGGTATGGGGGCATTGCGGAGATGAAGGGGGACAGTGTGGAGATGAAGGGGGACATTGTGGAAGGGGGACATTGCGGAGATGAAGGGGGCATTGCGGAGATGAAGGGGGACAGTGTGGAGATGAAGGGGGACATTGTGGAAGAGGGGCATAGAGGAGATGAAGGGGGACATTGTGGAAGATGGGCATAGCGGAGATGAAGGGGGACATTGTGGAAGACGGGCATAGCGGAGATGAAGGGGGACATTGTGGAAGACGGGCATAGCGGAGATGAAGGGGGACATTGTGGAAGAGGGGCATAGAGGAGATGAAGGGGGACATTGTGGAAGAGGGGCATAGCGGAGATGAAGGGGGACATTGTGGAAGACGGGCATAGCGGAGATGAAGGGGGACATTGTGGAAGACGGGCATAGCGGAGATGAAGGGGGACATTGTGGAAGACGGGCATAGCGGAGATGAAGGGGGACATTGTGGAAGACGGGCATAGCGGAGATGAAGGGGGACATTGTGGAAGAGGGGCATAGAGGAGATGAAGGGGGACATTGTGGAAGAGGGGCATAGCGGAGATGAAGGGGGACATTGTGGAAGAGGGGCATAGCGGAGATGAAGGGGGACATTGTGGAAGACGGGCATAGCGGAGATGAAGGGGGACATTGTGGAAGACGGGCATAGCGGAGATGAAGGGGGACATTGTGGAAGACGGGCATAGCGGAGATGAAGGGGGACATTGTGGAAGACGGGCATAGCGGAGATGAAGAGGGACATTGTGGAAGAGGGGCATAGCGGAGATGAAGGGGGACATTGTGGAAGAGGGGCATAGAGGAGATGAAGGGGGACATTGTGGAGATGAAGGGGGGCATTGACCAGGCACCCTCCCCTCATCAGAGCAGGGGGTGCCTGGTGTAATGCTCGTGTCGCCCCATTCAATTCAATGGGGCTCGGGTGCTCGGCCGAGCACTCGAGCCTCAGGGGGTGCTCGGTCAGAGCACCCGAGCACCCGAGCATCGGGGTGCTCACTCAACACTAGTGACAACGCATCAGCCTTGATATTCTTTGAGCCAGGAAGATAGGATACTAGGAAATTGAACCGGGACAAAAACAGCGCCCATCTGGCTTGTCGAGAAGACAGTCTTTTGGCTTCAGAGAGATAGGTTAAATTCTTATGGTCAGTAAGAATTAGTACTGGAGTCTGAGTGCCCTCCAAGAGGTGTTGCCACTCCTTTAGTGCAAGTATGATGGCCAACAGTTCCCTGTCGCCAATCTCGTAATGACTCTGGGCGCTGGACAATTTCTTAGAGAAAAACCCACAAGGCATTAAAGTGCCACCTCCCACAGGACGTTGGGAGAGCACTGCCCCAACCCCAACCTCTGAAGCGTCAACCTCCAAAGTAAACGGCAGGGAGGGATTAGGGTGGGACAGTATAGGAGCAGATGCAAAGGCAGATTTCAGGGTAACAAATGCGTCTTCAGCTGCCTCAGACCACTGAGAGGGAGAAGCGCCCTTATGAGTCAAATCTGATAGTGGTTCTACAATCGTGGAAAAGTTCTTGATGAACTTCCTATAATAGTTCACAAAACCTAAGAATCGTTGAATGGCCTTTAACCCCTTAGGCCGAGGCCATTGCAGAACCGCTGCCAACTTTTCCTGATCCATGGCAATGCCACTTTTGGATATTATGAACCCCAGGAATGGTACTTGAGATGTATGGAATTCGCACTTTTCTAGTTTACAGAATAACTTGTGCTTCCGAAGTCGGAGCAAGACTTCTGAGACATCTTTAATGTGTTGGGAAAGGTTAGCAGAGTGAATCAATATATCATCTAGATATACTACCACACAGGACTGGAGCAGGTCACGTAAAATATCGTTAATCAATTCCTGAAATACTGCAGGCGCATTGCATAAGCCGAATGGCATCACCAGATATTCATAATGCCCTGTTCTGGTATTAAACGCCGTTTTCCACTCGTCACCCTCTTTAATTCTGACTAGATTATAGGCGGCTCGCAAATCAAGTTTAGTAAAGATCGAAGAGCCCTTTAATCTGTCGAATAATTCTGTAATAAGTGGAATGGGATAGGCGTTCTTGGGCATCAGCTTATTCAGCCCACGGTAGTCAATTCAAGGCCTGAGTTCCCCATTTTTCTTTTTAACAAAAAAAAATCCGGCACCAGCCGGAGACGTAGATTTACGAATGATTCCCCTCTCCAGGGCATCTGCGATATATTCCTCCATCGCCTTATTTTCCTCACAAGAGAGTGGGTAAGTGCGTCCCCTGGGGGGCACCGCACCTGGAGGCAAATCAATGGCGCAATCGTATGGCCTATGGTCAGGTAATGCGCTGGCCTCTCCTTTGCTAAACACGTCACTGAATTGCCCATATTCTGTTGGCACAGCTGGAGAGGTACACATAATCTTAACAGGAAGAGAGAGACAATTCTTGTTACAGTACTCAGACCAAGAGTTAACTTCACACCTTTGCCAGTCAAATTGGGGATTGTGTGCCTGTAACCATGGAAACCCCAAAATAACTGAATGATGCGGGGAACGAATGATCTGAAATCGTATCTGCTCCCTGTGACAAGCCCCCACAGTCATTGTCACTGGGATTGTCTCGAACGTAATGAAAGCAGGATCCAGGGGTCTGCCATCAATGGCCTCTATTGCCACAGGAGAGTCCTTTTTACATAACGGAATGCCCTGCAAATCAGCAAAGGACTGATCCATGAAGTAGCCGGCTGCCCCGGAGTCCACCAATGCTAGGACCTCGATGACCTTATCTGCCCAAGCAAATGCCACCTGGATGGTGGGTTTAGTGGTGCTAGTATCTAGGGACTGTTCAACACCACCTAGGGCCTGTCCCCCAAGGTACCCTAGGTGCGTTAGTTTCCCGGCCTTACTGGACAATTGCGTAATAAATGGCCCGGTTTGCCACAATATAGGCATAAGCCTTGCCTCCTACGATACAGCTTCTCCTCCTTAGTGAGCCTAGTAAAACCTACTTGCATAGGTTCAGTGCTGTCAGCTGTTCGTTCAGGTAGAACGGGTGGTGTGGGTGGGTTAAGGAAATGGTTCTGGCCATAACTCTTTGCTTTGGTCCTTTTAGCCAAGCGTCTCTCCCGGATGCGGGAGTCTATTAACATGACATAGTCAATGTACTCATCCAGCTCGCTGGGTACATCTCGAGCGGCTATCTCGTCCTTAATCTATTCAGTGAGACTCTGAGTAAAGGCAGCAAGTAAGGCCTCATCGTTCCAGCCTACCTCTGCTGCCAAGGTCCGGAACTCGATAGCATACTCGCCCAGAGTGCGTTCGCCCTGCTGAATCTCCATCAGCCTTTTGGCAGCAGAGGCAGACCTACCAGGAACCTCAAACACACATCTGAACTTCATCACGAAATCACTAAAGTTCAGTGTGCAGGGTCTGGCATTTTCCCATAACGGATTTGCCCATGCCAAAGCTTTGCCCGTCAACAGAGATATCATAAAGCCGACCTTACTACGGTCGTTAGGAAATGCCTGGGGTGCCAATTCCAAAAATATCTCCAACTGATTAATGAATCCCCTGCATAGGGAGGGTTCGCCATCATATCTTAGGGGTAACGGCGCCGCTGCCGTTAACCCTCTTGAGTTAGCAGTGGGAATTACAGACGGATTCCCCGGTGTCAAGACTGGGGGGACCACCGGATTAGGACCAGACTTGTCCACATGTACTGTACGTTCAAGTAACGTTTGTAGAGCCAGTGCCAGGCGCTTCCAGGCGCTGCTCATGGACATCCATTCTCCAGTGGATGTTCTGAGTATTACTTTCACCCTTACCGTCTGAGGTCATGGCCCTTTCGTACTGTAACGGTTTTTTAGGACTCTCAGACCAGTAAGTGAAAATAAAACACACTTTATTTAAAGTGAATAATGCACAAGTTCGCCCTCTAGAGGCGGTAGGTAATACACAGATCAAGTAAACTGAGATATTACAATAGTAATAGCACAATAGACATACATGCAAGACAGTATGCACTAGGATGATATGAACCCCCAAGGGGTTAATGTCTAGATAACAGTCCGTCTCAGATGTGGAGGTTTGACACGCCCTGGATGTTAAAAGGCTGTGCTGGATAGACAAAGTTCATCAAGTGCTGAAGATCGAGCTGCCTTGCCAAGGTGTTTGGATATTAAGCAGAATAGGAATCAACTTAGCCCCCACGGGCGTAGTTACAGGGACTGCTTTGGTTTGTGCAAGTGCAAATAGCCCCCACGGGCGTAACGGGAACCGGCCGGCAATGCAAGAGCTAACAGCCTCCTCAAGCTTAATCGAATGCTGGAATATGAATGCAAGAGCCACTAGCCCCCTCGGGCGTAGTACCGGATAAGCCAACACTGAAGCCTTACTGCCAACACTCTGTGTCACTGATATCGCCGGTAACCAATACCGGAGAGCCTTAGGCGCCCAAACGACCCAAACTATGTGAACACTCTGCAATGGTGGACTAGAGTTGCCGATGGAGAGCGGCCAACTCAGCAGCAGTATCACGGGTAACGAGGCTCGTACAGGAGATAGAGAGAGTGAAATCGAGGTAGCACTGCAAGAGTTAAAAGGCACGTTTACTCGAGGCTTCAGCGCTACTGCAAGGCTCTGCACGGAGAGGAAGGCCCACAGATTCACACACAGCTCTGTACAGATAACGAGGCACAGCACTTAATCGAGGGAAACACCAGGCAAGGCAGTCACACTGAAGCGGGCAACAGAGACTGATAATGTCGTGGCGGGCGACAACTGGAACGCAGGTCACTGGAACAAGCTGGAAGTTGATCTTCGGAGCAGGAAGTCAGCCGGGCCGGGTCGGAGCACGTAGGAGGCAGTCATACAAGCCGGGTCATACACAAGCAGGAACACTGGAGAATGGTCAGGACAAGCCGAATCGGTACACAGGAACTCAGAATACAGGAACACAGCAACAGCACTACTGGCTCAGGAACACCACGAAAGGGCATCTGACAGATGTGATAGCCAGGTATAAAAAGGTCATCAGGAGGCGGGTCAAACCCAGTCAGCAAATCAGTGACAGCCACAACTGAGAGTGACAGGAATCACAGGCACTGTGATACTGGGTCGGTACACGGAGCAGGAACGTCAGCCAATCCAAGTCGATACACGGAGCAGGAATGTCAGCCAATCCAAGTCGGTACACAGAGCAGGAACATCAGCCAGACTGGGTCGGTACACGGAACAGGATCAGAGAGAGTAGTCAGGCAGTCCGGGTCATACACAGGATATCACATGTTAATGGCAGCAAGCTCTAAGCAACGGGAACACCACGAAAGGGCCCTGTATGAGTGACAGGGCACAGTACTTAAAGGCTACCACTGGGTGGAGTAATCACACACACTAGCATCAGAAATCATGTGTCAAAATGTCACCAGCAATACACGGGCACTGTGATAGACATAAACTAGAATGATATCAAGAACATAGCACCTGTTTAGTTTGACAAGCACACAAAGCAAATTTTTCATAAATACTTTTTACTTTTATTATTGAGTCTGTCAGTCTTTTGTTGATAAATTATTTGATTCCTCCACATTGTCCATCATTGGCTCCTTTATAGTATAGCCAATGTTCATTTTCTATTTGACTAAATATGTATCTTTTTACGAGTATCACAGAAACCGATGATGTTCCAATGAATGTGATTTAGTTCTTGTTCCTCTAAGTGTGAAACCATACTTATAGATTGAATGTTAAGCATTTCTCTGTCTGAAGACCAAAGGCAGCCTGATAGAACCAGGTAATTCTTAGCACTCTCTGCCATTGAGATGGTCTTCCCATTGCCATAGGAAGTAGTTCACAAGCCTCTGGTAAATGAGGTCCATTGTTTTTGTTGTAAATCCGTGCTGAGGGAATGGATCATAATCTCTAACACTGGTTCAGTGTAGGTTGGCAGATTTTGGATCAATTTAGTATGGTGTCTTAGCTTGCTGTGTCCACCTTGGGTGACCCTGCTATGAGTATATGCTCCTGATGGCATAATTCACGGCTTCACTGACACACACACAAACACTCCCACCACTATAAGTCATCAAACCATGGTAAGACATTATGGCCTGAGGAGTGCCAGATTATATGGGAAAGGATCACAGGATTTAATTAGTTTAAAGGGATAGTAATACTTAAAATGTAAATAAATATATGTTGTAGGATTTATCCCCCTGAGTAAAACAAGGGTACTCCCACTGCTGAGAGATATTTTATTAAAAAATTATAACAGCTCAAACTTGACTTTTTTAGGTGCAATATCACAGTGGCCTGAAAATCTACAGTGGAGCTGTGGCTACACCATCCTATGGAGATTTATGGTCTACGGACCATAGACATTGTTGACAGATCACTCAGTGGTCTTGCTGAGGCCAATTCCGGATACAGGAGCAAAAGCAATATTGGCCAGCACAGACCAGTTGAGCTGGACTATGCTCAAGATGACTGAGCAAGGTCTCTAGAAATGGTTCTAGAGTCTATTGCCAGGCAGAGCCAAACAGGAATAGAGAAGGTGCTCGACTGACTGCAGTACAGGAACTGAAAGCTAGGAGGAGTAGCTGGAGTCAGGCTGCAATACAGATACTAGAAACAAGGTGGACTCCCTTGAGACAAGCTTTAGTACAGGTACAGAACACTGGTAGCAGAAAAAACAGCACAACTGGAGAGTCACCTGAACAGGGCTCAGCACCGCAAAAGCTTAAAAAGGTGCAGTGGGCCATAATTACCAAGTGTGCAACAGCAACTGAACCTTATGTACTCTGTATGTCTCCCATTACCACTATAAATTGCAAGCTTTTGGGCAGCGACCTCAGTTCCAGTGTTTCACTTTGCAAAGCACTAGTAACCCAGTATTGTCTAAAGACTAAACTGAAAAACGCTGCGTACACTTGTGGAGCTATATAAACATATTCATTTATTCAGCTGAGAAGCAGGGAAATATACACGTCTGTAACAAGTCCAGGGGTGCAGCACACCAGAGCCAATAGCCAGGCTGGAACTATCAGGAGCAGTAAAAGAAGAGTCAACAAGCAAAAGACTGGACCAGGTCTGGTTCAGTAGCTGCAGGTAAAACGGCAACAAGTAATATGAGGCAACAAAGACAGGTACTGCAGAATTAAACAGAACCAAGCAGAAACCAGTGTCGTGGTCAGAAACTGGACTGGTTCAGCATCAATGCAGGAACAAGCAGCAAAACCAGTGTGGTCAGGAAGAAAGACGGGATGTAACTGGAGATCATGGACAAACAACAACAACAGCATACACAGGACAATCGGGAAGCTCAGCGCAAGCACCATGGTATGGAGGTGGTGGCTATAAAGGAGATCAGGTGATAACAAGAGCTGGAATGAAAACTGGATTAGGGCACATGTAGAGCAACCAGTAATCCATGTACTGGACTATGACAGTTGCAAAATAAATGCGGACAATTAGTGATGAAATTAAGCCTTAAGCCCCCTGGAAAGGCTTCAATCCCCACCACTGGACCCCTATGTTTGGGCTGCACTAGAACGTACAATGTTTGTAGTGCATATCAGTGAGTGTACCCTCAGATGTCGATAGTCTTTAAAGGGATAGTAATGTTTCATAATAAAAGCAGCTCTAATTAATCATCATAGTATTTGGACTTTGGAGAGTGTTATTTCAATTCTGTCAGAGTTGTAGTTCAAGAGTAATTGAATGACAAAGTATCCCCCTCCCGCCCCTTTTACTGATGTAACACTGCTCAGCCAAATCAGAAGGGAGGTGCCCAGGTAGACTGCAGAGAGGGACAATCTTAAATGCTTTTAAGGGAAAAACCTGAAATGCTTGTCAAGGGGGGCAGGGATTTCAATGTTTTCATAGGAATAAGAGTGTCCCCTTCTGTTATCTGTACTGTCATACAACCAGATTCACATCTGAGAAGAGATGGCTTACACTAGGAAAAAGGGGCGGGGAGGGGAAACTTTGCTTGTGAATATCTCATAAACCATAAAGGTTTGAGAGATAAGACTTTTATCATTCTTCATATTTTTTTAATGCCTACAAAATAAAATAAAGTTAAAACGAAGTATTACTATCCCTTTACTGCAAAGTACCTTATGTCTGACCCATCAAATGTGGAGAAAAATGGTGGAAAGTTAAACCATTTCCTCATTACCATTTAATATGTGGGTTAACCGTTTGAGGATAAGAGGGGTGTTCAATGCACTGCACATCCCTCTGGTCCTCAAAGACATAAGCAATGCGGAGAGAGAAGGGACATCCCCTGAAACGCACTTAGACCAATTATCATCTCCTTGGGGCAGGTGGCCAATGTTGCATTAAGGAGAGAACTATCAACTTAAAGGGATCGTAATGTTTCACAAAAAAAAGCAGCTCCAATTAAACCTTCATTGTATTTGGTCCATGGAGTGTGTAATTTCAACATTGTCTGAGTTGCAGTTCAAGAGTAATTGAATGATAAAGTATCTCCCTCCAGCCCCTTTTACCTAGTTTAAGCCACTTCCCCTCTTCTTACTGTGAGTATAAGGAAAACCCTGCCCCCATTGACAGGTTTTTCCTTATGCTCACTGAATATTGTCCCTCTCTGCGATCCATCCAGACAGTATTGCTGCTCTGAGGTGAGCAGTATTACATCAGAAAAAGGGGCAGGAGTGGGATACTTTACCATTCAATTACTCTTGAACTACAACTCTGACAGTTTTGAAATAACACTCTCCATGGCCCAAATACCAAGATTAGTTGGAGATGCTTTTTTGTGAAACATTACTATCCCTTTAGCTTATTAAATTAGGTTTAGACTGGTATAAGGCAAGGATATCAATTTGTATCACAGGTTTTTGCATGGAAAAGTATTTGTACCATTCCACTACAGTGTTTTTTTGTTTTTTTCAAAAATGCATCATTTTTTGTTAAGCTTAACTTTTTAAAGAAGTTCTTGGGATAACTACTTTGCTTTCTGTGCTGAGGAGTATTTCATATAGAATTCCCCAGCACCCCCTGCTGGTCGGAGGTTTGTACAGCATATACTATTTTAGTACCTGTGTTTAACCAGCAAGGTGTGCTAGGGAGTCAAACATGTCAAACTACAAAGTACAGAAAACAGAGAGCTCATTCAAAATTATTTTTTTAAATGTCAAAATTAAAGAAAATAGTGCATTTTGGAATAATAATTCTTTCTCTATGTATATGGTTACCTTGTTATTTTTAATAAACAAAAAAGTTGTTTTTATAGGCGTCTCTAAACTTCAGGTACTATATATAGTAAAAATAACTCACCCGGCTTCAAAGCCTTTCCAACTCCCCCAGTAACACCCCCTAAAACAAAAGTGTCCTTCTCGTCCATTTGAAATGTTGGGAGGTATGGATCCAGAGGAAAGCAGAAGAAAAAGAAATCACCTGTCATGGATATCTATATTGTTTATTGAGATAAAAAGGTATTTAATACTTTACTGAAAGTAAAACAAAGACAGAAGACAATCTGCACTGCATCATACAAATACCTAAATTTGAACTCTATGTATATCGTATACTAAAGAACATAATAATTCACTAATAATTTTCTAGCAATGTTTGGCCAAAATATGTTTAAACTCACTTACCATCCCACAGCAACCCATTTTAAGGGTGTCCTATCCATTATATATTTTGCCATCTTTTATGGGTTACAAATATGCTTTATATTAAATTCAGAATCTGCCTAATGCCCTTGTGGATGAATTGACCTGCTATCAGACAGGGCTCATCTGCAGTAAGTGGGTGGGGACCACAAGAATTGGAATATGTCCACCAATCCCTTTATACAGAAGTCTGCCCCACCCACTACAATAAACTGCATGGAGTCTGTATAATACAACTTTCAAATA
Organism: Rhinophrynus dorsalis; assembly: GCA_037306005.1. Taxonomy (NCBI): domain Eukaryota; kingdom Metazoa; phylum Chordata; class Amphibia; order Anura; family Rhinophrynidae; genus Rhinophrynus; species Rhinophrynus dorsalis. Next base: position 496,563,307 of record CM074721.1, read on the forward strand.
TATACTGACTTTTAATTTTCATTTATTAAAATAAATTGGAGTGATTACAGGCAAGCATAAACTAAGCAAGCTATGTACTATTTCTTAACCCTTTGAGTGCCAGTGGGGTATGCAATGCATTGCTTTGCAGGGATCATGAGTAATCGTTATCAACGCGAAACGCGTGGATCAACCTGAGATGCTTTTATGTACACCTGACTGCATGTGCCCATAGCCTACCATTACTACAAGGTATGCTTATGTCTATCAGTAAAGATTATTGTTTAAATACTTAGACTCACCTGAATTTTTGGTAGTAGTGCATGATATTCTACAAGTATTCATGTTTAAAAAAAACAACCCTGTCTTGCCATGATCAGGATTTGTACATAGTTTAGCACTCTTGAGCACTCTTCAGTTTATACCATCAATGCCATTATAACAGTTACATTTACAGAAATATGGTGAAAATTGGCTAGAGTGAGAAAGAGAACATTTTGTAGGGAAAAGAATAGACACCCAGAGCTAAAACGCACAGAGCTATGCGTATTTTCTTGCTCCTACTTATTTGAAAGTATCTACAGTATCTGCCAACTCAGCATCCCAAGGCAAAGAATTCATATCGTTACTGCCCTTATTGTAAAAGAACCCTGCCCTTGTTTTAGTCTAAAGGGCCTTTTATCTCATCCAATGAATGAGACCTCATTTTTTCTCAACACTTTGAGTAAGAGTTCTCCAGAGAGTTCTTTGTATTGGCCTTCACTATATTTGTAAATATACATTTCTGTGGTGTTTTGTGATGGAGGGGTTAAAAATATTGACAATAAAATATTAACCCTCCCCTTCTCTACTGGATACAACGGATACATTAAAAAAGAGATTCCAATAGCAATAATAGACAGTGGCACACAAACAATATATAACAAATAAACTGGTGCTTGTCCCCTAGAAGGATCATAAAGTGTACTTAGCCAGAAGTTCCAGCAAGAGACAGGCGTCTTGCGCTGGAACTTCTGGCTAAGTTCACTCAAAGTGAAGATTAGATGCATTTCTAGCATAATGGGAGTATATAGGGTTATACTATGTATTAGCAAGTTAAATATGAAGTTCTGGTAAACAGTCTAATACTCATTTTGGAGTCAGGAAGGATTATATAATTCTCATTTTCTGTTTTATACTGTGGCAAAAGTTGAACTTGATGAAATTGTGTCTTTTTCAATCTAATTTACTATCTAACTATGTGTTATACTCCAGTGCCTGAGATGCCTGCAATGCATTGTAATGCAGTGGAGATCATAAGCATTATATAATATGTTTAATCACCCACTCTCTTCACTCTTTCCCCTCAGCTGTCAATGATTTTGTCTCCATTACCTGGAAAGCCTGCAGTATTTTGTGGTTTTGCCTTAAAAACATCCTGATTGATGTTATAAGACTCAATCTCTCCATTCCATTTGCTACTGGGCAGAAAGAGTTAAAATTCTATATGGAGTCACCCAATTATTAGGAGACTAACATTTATAAAAAAACACAATAGATTCCACCTGTACTCTAATTTAATCTACTGGAGGAATCAAGAGAAAAATAATTAGTGGATCTTGCAAATTTAAAAGTTCTCACTGAGCTGTGATTGGTATAATGTTTAGTAGACAATCACAGCTTAACAAGTGTTCCTCTTTAGGAGGGATAGTCCCTCTTTGAGACCCAAATCGTTCTGTCCCTCTTTCCCACCCTGGTGTCCCTCTTTTTAGAAGATCAGACTGTGTGGTGTGTATATAAGTGCATCGCATTGCTCCACAGCAATAACACTCACATTACTGTTTGTGTAAACTTCAGTATACATGTTTATAAATTAGTCTGTGTAAATAAAATAATTTGATATTTATTCAGCTACACAACAAGGTGTCAGTAGGTCATGAAGTAACCTAAAATTATCAGTAATGCTCCACCCACCAGCCACGCCCCAGGTTACACCACATAGAACACAAGTGTCCCTCTTTGACCATTTGAAATGTTGGGAGGTATGAATTTGTGACTGACCAGTGCTTTTATTTTTTGAAGACCTTTGTAGGTTTAAATATAAGTTCCATTATATACACGTTGACAAAAAAGCAGTACTGGGTATAAGACTCTACTGTGGGTTTGCCAGTGAACAAAATAAGCACTCCGGGTTAGGATGAGATCACTTCAAAGTAATGTATTTATTGAAACAATAATGCATTGGGTCATCCAGACAGCTTTGTGGGCTCTGTCCACTCCAAAACACATGTAACAGGAACAACTCAATCAGTAAAATAACCCAACAATGTTTTCCCAATTTTCAGTGCCCATTTCCATCCACATACCCAGATCCCAGATTCCCTCCACTGATGCTCCAGAGATAGAGAAACCAATCAGGAGCTAGGATACCACCCCAGGATTTACAAACCAGCCAATCAGAAAACAACCAGCATCTCTTGTCACCAGTGGCGTAACTATAGGGGTCGCACCTGTGAGGGGGCCCGTCACTCCAGGCTGCCCCCTACGACCCCTCCGCCTGGCGCCCACAATCTCCCTCTGGAGCTCTAGGAATGCAGAGCGCTGGGAGATGACATCATCTCCCAGCGCTCTGCATTACTAAGAGGACCGCGCGGGAGCTCCAGGGAGGTAGGAGATGGGGGCATTGTGAAGATTGAGGGGCATTGTAGAGGGGGTCAGTGTTGTCAAGGGGGGTCAATGTGGTGGGGGGGCGTGGCACTTCTTGCACCAGGGCCCGGAGGCTTCTAGTTACGCCTCTGCTTGTCACTTCTATGAACATCACAGCAACCACCCAATGCTTAGTGTAGAGTGTCGGTACCATCATAAGCTCCCCTGCTTGCCTTGGCAGCCTCTTAATCACCCCTGGAGTAGGGTATTTGTTTACCAAGAGACAATGTTATCCCTGGGTACATGCTGACTGCCTTGTGTCCAAGTGTCATGGATCCCTGTTTCCCCAGCTCCTGCGTGCTACAGATTTTTGTCTCCGTCCCAGATCTCTGTTTCTGTACACCACAGACTCTGGTTTCCTTTATCCCTCACTCCTAGACCTTGCCACATGTCAACCTACCAAGTCTAGCGGAGTAGCAGAGAGCTTGGCAAAAGTGAAGCTTGGATCCTGGGACACTTGCAATATTATCTGGCCATAGGCATCACCATGCCCAAAGTTTATTTGATATATTGTTGCACCATTTATACTGTGAAGAGTGCAATTTTTTTTTTTTTTTTTTGCTATCCTAGACAAACTTGGTTTATTTACTCTAGAGAAAAGACAACTAAGAGGAGACCTTATCACATTGTACAAGTATATGAGAGGTCAATACAAGGATCTCTGCGGTGAGCTATTTATTCCAAGGCCTGATCAGGTGACCAGGGGACACCCCTTGAGATTAGAGGAAAGGAGGTCTAGACTTCAGCAGAGGAAGGGGTTTTTTACAGTATGGTCTGTTAAATTGTGGAATTTTTTGCCCAAGGAGGTGGTTATGGCAGATACAATGGATATATTCAACAGAAAATTAGATACATTTCTTTCAAAAGGGAACATACAGGGTTATACTGTTTATTAGTAGGCAGAATAGGAAGGTCTGAAAAAGACTAACTTATTTGGTAGCAGTATAGCTAAACAGTTCTCGTGTCTCTAGGGTATGAGGCAAAGGTTGAACTTGATGGACTTGTGTCTTTATTCAACCTAATTTGCTATGCTATGCTATGTTACTATATTGCATTGTCACTCTTGCCCAGATGGTCTATGATATGTCTCACGCCAGCTGATATTATAATTCTAACCACAGTCAATTGTATTGAAGCAGGGATCCCTGGCCTGACCCAGAAAACATGAACAGGGAGACCTCCTAAAGACCTGGAGCTAATGACTTGTGGGACCAAGGGATGAATCTGATGGTGAGAATGCACACACACATCGGCAGTGGTTGGCAGAATTCAGATCAAGAGTGGTAGGCAAAGTGTTGGCAGAAGACAAAGGACAGGGCTCCTGGGCTTGAACTTTATTATAGAGCTAGTCAATAGTCAAACCTACAGTGACTGAGGACTACAACTCTCATCATTTCCAACCAGCCAGTGTAGTTCCCAACAGCGGGAGGTCTTTCAATTGAATAGTCCTGATTTTTGATAACCAATGCTCTGACTTTCAACTGGACAGATTTTATATAGACAGACTCACACATGTACACTCAGGAGAAACGTGAGTTCTAAGTCCCCCTCCTTCAGATATTATATACTCCATTCATTTCTTGGCATCTATAAGAGTAAAACAGTAGATTCTCTGCCTCTTCCTGCCAAGGATGAATATTGCCTTGGATTAAGACTTTAAGACTGAAAGAGAATTTGCGGCCGGTAATGACATGGATAAACTGGAAAACCTTAAACCAAAATGGATTGTTTACACAACATCTCCAGAGTCAATTTAAAAAGGCATTGCTTCTTACTAATGGAGATATCCCAGCCCTGCGTGTCATCCTTAATTTATGTTCTCTACTGAAATAGTGAGATCTTTGACGAGGCCCAGACGCTGAATTTCAATAATGCCTTCAACCTTGGTCACGAGAAATCTTTCACCTACCTTGAGAAAACAGTTTTATATTTAGTATTTCAAAGGCTGTTTCAGTTCAAAAATGAAATTATTATATTTTTAGGCCATATGTTTAAAAGACAAATGACATAATTTCAGGGCAAATCAACTGCTCCATTATGGAGACATGAAAAATAGTCAGACTGATTTCAGTTGCAGTTTTAACACATTGAAAGCTAGAAGAAATGAAAAGCAATGCATTGTAATCTTCTCTAGCATTCTGTGGGTTAAAAGCCCATTTAAAGAGCAACTGTCATGATCTGCTCCCCTGGTCCGATAAGGGTATCCTTTTGCAATGGCGAGCAGCAAATGCCAAGCATCTAAACAGTCCATTTAAAATGTCATGGGAGTCAAAATACCACATTTAAAATGTTGCTTATTAACATTATGCAACCAATCAGTAGTTAGGTTAGGTTAGGGTAGTTTAGGGTACTAGATAAGGGTAGTTAGTTTAGAGTAGTTAGGGTATGTTAGGTTGGGGTAAGGTGACATCTTAATGCCAGTGACATTTTAAACATGCCATTTTGACAGAAGCGACACTATTGTCACATTCACTCACAAATCCGCAACATTTTGATATTGAAGTGAAGAGGACCCAGGGGTTCCCTCTTTGGTCCTGCAAAAAGGGACAGAAATGTTGCAGTTCAATCTCCAGGAAACGAGTGATGCATTCTCCATAGACCCTCTGTATCTGTCCTGAAAGTCCAACACAGAGAGACTATGGAGGCTATGCACAACCCACAAGTTTATAGCTGTGAGCAAAATCCCTCCAACATTCAGTCAATGGGGTCTGTTTTCTGACCTTCCCCCCAACAAATAAAAGCTGACAGGAGCAGTTTGGGGGTGTACAGTGCGTGCTTTTTACTAAGTCTTATGCCATAGGAGCAGACTTACTAAAGCATGATAAATGCCCTGTATCTCAGTGGGAATGTTTCTTTAATTCATATGGTGGCGTTGGTTTTCATCAGAATTGGCCAATTTTTACTTTGTGGATATGGTTATTAGGCAAATAGAGATGTGGAATTATGTGTACGGTTGATTTTTATAACTTAGTAAATACCTCCCCTTTATGTCAAGAAGGATGAGAGGGGAGAGAGGCAGAAGTATAAACAAAGTGACAATGATGTACTAAGGAGAACGAGAGGAATTATGGGGTAACCCAGCTGCCCCACAGAACACAAATACAATTATCTTTGATTCCAGTGGGATTCTGAATACTTGAGAGGCCTACAAAGCATTGACAATACATTGGTGTCTTCTCTATCACTGGATTCTCATGTCTCAGGGAACCCCATATAGAATTTCCAAAGGAAATTTGCAAAGTCACAGGAGACTTGTAAATAAACACTCAGACAGGTACATGAAATCAATTCCACTTTATTTAGTATAATCACAAGCAAATAAATAAGACACTTCCCCAACCTTCCTGGGGTCAGGCATGGGACAGTGTGCAGTCCTCTAACAGAAGCTGACACTAAACCATCGCCAGACAGAGGCACCAGCTAGGAGCGAACCAGAGCGAGAGCAGAACCACTGAGGTAAAGCGGTAAGCGTGCTCTAATAACACAACCGCAATACCCTAGAAAGTTAGGGTTACAGAACACCAGAGCAAGAGCAGAATCACTAAGGTAGAGGAAAGTGGTAAGCGTGCTCTAATAACACAACCACAATACCCTAGAACGCTAGGGTTACAGAACACCATGCACCATAGAACGCAACAGGCACAACAGCCCCGGAGGACTTAGGCACTGCTGCACTACTGACAGGACTTACCCGACCAAGGACTGAGACTGAGAGCCTGCAAGGGGCTGCCAGGCCTCGGGAAGCAACAGAGACTATACAGCCAATGGTCAGGCAGTTCGAGTAGTAGACAAGCCAAAGTACTTAGCACGGAGCAGGAAGTCAGACAGGCCACAGTACTTAGCACGGAGCGGGTAGTCGGCCAGGCCAGAAGTCATACAAGGAGTAGGTAATCGGACAAGCCAAGGTCAGCATGGAGCGGTTAGTCAGCCAGGCCAAAGGTCATACACGAACCGGGTAGTCATACAAGGCCAAGGCCGGTACAGAGCGGACAATCAGCTAGGCAAAAGGTTCAGGCACAAATCAGTAGTCAGACAGAGCCAGGAACGGATCACAACGGAAGACTCAGAAAGCACTCAGGTACACCACGAAAGGGCACTGAGGCAATGATGGAAAGCAGCATATAAGGTCTCTCTAGGAGGTGGCGTCACATAGGTCAATTAAGGTGGAAACTATAAAATAGTGAGTGCTCAGTATGATGAGTGAGTGACCAGGAAGTAGTCACCCACCATGCTGTCGCCAGGCAAACACAGAAAGCGATCAGACCAGCAAGAGCCTAGAATCACGGGCACTGTGATAAAAGGCTACAGATGTTCTGCAAGGAACCAATATAATCCTTTGATGAGGAAGGGGCTGTTATATATGCGTAGCATATTAATGTCTAACATATTAATGCAACAAATATTTACGAGCCTAAGGAAGGAAAACCATGGAACGTTATGATGATGATGATACCCAGAAATCCTGACCTTGTGGTATGCTTTAAGAACATTGGAGACCATTTTAGTATTCAAGGGGTTAAAAGCACCATATAATCAACAGAACATTTAAGTAGTCGTCTGTGATACAGTTAGTTTGCCCTAAAATTATTGGAGTTCCTCTTAGCACATCAGTCTCAGTGTGTGGGGGGGAGGGACTAAAAGAAAGAAATATACAGGGGGAATTAGAGAGATAAATGAGATTGGGAAGAGAAAGGGAGAGCAATTGGAGACGCTGCATACAAAAGGCTGCTTGGAATTCAAAGAACCCCCTCTGCAGGGAAGCTCGGGTTCTGCTCGTTTATTTTGGATATTACATTCACTCCCTGCAGGGAATCAGGGCCTCCAATGATGTCGCCTTCACACAAGCCACCTCGTTAGACATAATTGGTCCCTTCATGTGTCATTTGAAGAATATACCAATGAAGGGGAAAAGATTCTAAAAAGCTCAATATTCCTGTTAATTATTCTCTGGTCTCTTCAGATTATTCTTTATTTCTCTGGAAGGAGAATAGGTTTTTGACCCTTGAACTTTTTTGTGCCAAGTAAATCTGTCATCAGAGATGAATATAGACAAGTTTAAAGGGACAGTAATGTCCCAGAAAAAATCTTTATATTTGTAGTGCTTCAAAACTTAATCTATATGCAGCAAATCCTATGTCTCAAACTGCTATAGTTTGAGAGATATTCATATTCAAAGTTCCCCATCCCTCCCCTTTCCTTAAAGTCAGCTCTGTGCTGGTCCGGGGACCAACCAGTGGCTCTGCAGCAGAGCCAAAATCACATTATTAGAAAATAATTACTTCATTGGATAGGTCTACATAGTGTGCCTGGTTTGCAAGCACACTTTGTAGACCATTCCAATGAAGTAATTCTTTTTAAATAACGCAATTTCGGCTCTGCTGAAGAGCCTCCTTGTGTTGGCCGACACAGATCTCCTGCTGTCAGCTTTACAGCTCACATCAGGAGAAGCGGAGGGAGGGGGGACTTTGAATACAAATATCTCTCAAACCATAGCGGTTTGAGACATAGGATTTGTTGCATAAAGATTCATTTTTGAAGCTTTTCTGGGACATTACTGTCGCATTAATGGATTATAATAGTGCTTCTATCGCTCATGCTAGCTGTATTGGCCTCCAACGTGCAGATAAGAGGGCAATGGACGTAGAAGAACTGTATAAAACCAACTACAGAAGCTGAAAGGTGGCTTTTAACCATTCGAATGGTAGAAAGATCTTTAACACATTGACTTGAAGGTAAGGGAATATTTAGTGTTTAAACTTTTTGATACCAAGAACTGTAATCTATAAATCTGAAGTCCTACTCTCTGGAATAGATGTCTGAATCTCCCCCAATATGCTAATAACCACCAACACAAATAAACAAGTTGGTATGAAGCATGTCCATGATAGAGACAATGTAACACTACTGGGATGAGATTCACTAGGTGGTGATAAAGTAGAGATAAAGTTGAGATGACTTCTCCAGTGATATCACTTCTCCATTTCCTATGTTAGTGCATAGGCTCCATGGAATACCATAGGAACTGGAGAAGTGGTAACCTGTACAAGTCATCTCCAATTTATCACCTCTGTATCACCACCTAGTGACTCTCACTCCAGGGGGGAGATTCACTAAGCGTTGAGAAAGAGGTGCTAAAGTGGAGATAAAGAGTGGATGACTTCTCCAGTGATATCACATTTCCTATGTTATTCTATGGAGCCCATGCACTAAAATTTCTTCAACATTGGAGATCTTAGTGCTTAGGCCAGTGATAAACTGGAGAAGTTATATCCACTTTATCACCTTTTTATCACCGCTTAGTGAATCTCCCCACTTGGTGTTTATCCTCTCTGGCCTTCCCTTTCCTCAGTTTTGCAGACACAGAATTATCATTGTTCTTGTGCTCAGAAAATCTCATCTTGAAGAGCCACATAGGCCCCAAGTGATTGGATCATTGTAGTAATAATCCCAATGATCGCTTTGGCCATGTGAATTATCTGTATGGCAAATATCTTCACTGTTTAATCTTTACTGTATCCTGCACTTTGGCACTTAGAGGAAAAGAGATAAGTCTTGACATGTTTTTTTACTCTACTTACATACCATTGTCATGTTATCAATGATTACTTCTCCAAAAACAGGAAAAGGCTCTTTGTATCTACTGCAGTTCACACTTGAATATAACATCATGCTGTTTCCAACAACACTGGTAAGCTGATTGACATTGTGTATTAACTGTATGCTTTAATTATGCTTAGTAGAGGTCAGTGAAAACAGCACCGTCCAGATGGAATTTACATCTTAATATCATGGATTAGGTGATACCATCATGCACTATTATGAGATTATTTATGGATTTATGACAGGAGTGTCCAAACCTGTCCTCAAGGGTCATATACAGGCCAGGAGTGCAGGTGGGTTAGTTAAAATCAATGAGCCACCCATTAGCTCACTTGTTCTTACTCAAGGATATCATTAAATCACCGCCTAAGGACACATCTGGAAACCCTTGATTTATGAGATTAAATAAACCTAGCACTGCAATGGCTGAGTCTAGGCTAGTATGTATGTATCTTTATTTATATAGTGTCATACATGTACACAGCGCTTAACAGAAGTTGAAATAATACAGTACAAAAATACAGAACTGGGTTAAGAGCATTAAGCTAAAGTGTGATCATTGCATTATTTTTGGGGGGAAAGTGCAGCAAGGGAATCATACACTGGGAAGGGGACCCTGCCCCAAGGACCTTTGGACTTCCAACTGTTGGGGGACTATAATTCCCCATCATCCCCATCCACCAATGATCTTCAAGTTAGTGGTCCAAAAACTGACTACTCATGAACTGAGGCCAAATTGAAATGGTAGTTCAGACTTGGGCAGCGATTCTGCCCCATGCCAATTGCCCATTTTACTTACATGTGTTCTTCTGAGTATATCTGTAGATCTCATCACAGGGGGTGTGACTGATCATACATTATTCAATACTGTCTGACACTCGCATTGGCCTGTCATTCACTAGTTGTTTTCATGAGCTTTGCAATATCCAGTTTGATCTGCATTGTGGCCTCATAGGACATTGAGCGCAGGGAAACTGCAGCATGATGAGTTTGCTGAGTCACATGAAGCAATATTCATCTCATGTAAACAACTATATAGATGATAACATCCCTATGTAATTGTCACCCATGTGAACAAGGCCTAAACACAAAGTGCCCACATTGTCTTTCTGCTATTCAGTGACAATGCCAAGCACAGCAGAGTATGTCTTCTTGGCCCTAGTACATAAGCTTTATAGATAATGTGACTCCTGACCCCCTGGGGTGACATCCTGAACTTTCTTCATAGCATCACAAAGTTCCAAACACTAGAGGGAGAACTAAGCTCTACTTCTTGATGCCAAACATGAGCTGTGGCAACATTGTGGTGTAAGGCTAAGCTAATGCTGGCCATGTGGTGTAAGGCTATGCTAATTCTGGCCATGTGGCGTAAGGCTATGCTAATGCTGGCCATGTGGTGTAAGGCTATGCTAATTCTGTCCATGTGGTGTAAGGCTATGCTAATGTTGACTATGCTAATGATAACCATTTTCATGTACAGGTATCACATTTATTTCACAGCAGTCAATGGGCAGTTCTAACTGTACTGATTAAAACTCTGTGCTCTGGATTCTTCCTTCCCGGATTGTGTATTGTCCTGGAAGGGAGTTTCCCTGTATGGGACTATCTTAGACAATACGGGACATGGTCACCCTAGTTAAGTATTGCATTAGGCCTTATATATAAATGGAAACCGGAACAATACTGTGGAAGCCAAATGCCCTACAGCAGACAAGCAAAAATTACAAAATTCCTAGTAATTTAAATGGGGTTTTAACTCTTTGAATGATAGTGAGCTCCCCAAAGTATTCTAAAGCTGTGTTTTGGAGACCTCTCTAGCATTCATAGGGTTAAAAGTATTATTTAAAACAATCAGAATTTGTATTTGTGCCATATAGTGTAGTTGGGTTCACCAGAATTCCTCCAGTTTGCTATTATATATAAGGTTTAATACACTTATTGTTTTTATGTTCTGTAGTGTAACAATTGTAATTGCTAATGGGTAAAAATAAGCAGCCAGGGTCAGCTTTCTCAATAGGCAAAGTAGGCAACTGCTCAGCATGACAAGATCTGAAGGGAGGAGTCTCTGCTGTGATGGCCACACCCACTTTGAGTTGTGGGTGTGGCCAGAACTTTGCTCCAGGTATATGGAGGTCAGTTTGTTTACCCCTTATTCGGACCAGAAATTAACCCTTTGGCTGCTAGAGAATTCTCTAATGTGTTGCTTTGCAGGCAGCATTAATCCCTACAGGGTCAGAGGGGTGTGCATGTGCAATGAGTTGCTTCACAATGCATTGCTCGCCACTCTAAATGCTAAAGGAATAATTTTTGGCAGAGGTAGCTTCAAAAATTGGCATTAGGGGAGTAACCCAGCCCTGAAAGCGTTAAAGAGGGCTGATTATACAAGGCTGCATTAGAATAATATAAGCATCATACAGTCCTGCCCAGTTTTAATTGCTCTTTTAACACTTTGAGTGCTGGGTTGCGTACTCCTGCTCACCTTAGAAGGTGTATGGCTAGAGAGTCGATTCCATCATCTGTTTTTGCTCCAAATCATATTAGTACATTTCCTTATTGGGAAGCAGTGTGGTATTAAAAGAGCCCTCTAATTCAGTAGAAATTGTACAAGTTGACATTTGTTCTTTATGATGCTGTTGGTTTGTCTCAGAAATACCAAACTTTTTAATTTATTACTTATTTAGTCATTTTATTCATTTGATAATATGACCTTTTGTGGTAAATGCTAGTGACTGTGATCAGTAGAGCAAAGTCTTTAAACCCTTGGAAAGGGCTGAAAGATCTTTAACCCTTTGAATGCCAGAGAAAGGTATCCAACACATTGCAAAGCAAGGCTCTCCAACACTTGTCCCCACCTTATATTTCATCTTTGATATCTCTCCATATACCTGCATGTTCTCTATATACCACGCATGGAGGACGACTCTGCTCCTTTAACCGCTATCCCTGTATCATGACCGAAGGCTTTCTCCCTTGCTGCCCCCTACCTCTGGCACTCATCCAGCATTCGCCAAGCCTCAACCCTCAACCGCTTTAAATCAAAGCTAAAATAGCATTGTCAAAAACTGCACCTCCACCTGCTTGTATCTGTCTGTCACCCATCCTGTACTAAGATTGTAAGCTGTATGGGCCAGGGACCTCCTATCCTAATGTATGCTCACCTGGTGTTCCCCTTATGATTGTATATATAACCACTTAATTACTGCACTTATTGTACTCCCTCTATATAAAATGTAAACTGTAAATTGAAAAATACACCTGTTATCACTATATAAATAAAAATATACATACATTCATTGTGAAGCAATATATTACCTAATCCCCCTGCTCCTTAAATGGTTTAGATTACCCTCTGTAGCGGGCAGAGTTTGTGTCACGTGATCTTGCTATCAACTGATGTCCGCTTCCATGGACACAACATCCAAGACTGAAGATTTTATCCCAATATCTCTTGAACAAACATAAAAGGGAAAAATTCATAGGTGGTCATTAACCCCTTAAGGACCCTTGACGGTCCTGGTACGTCATGGCTGGATTTCTTTTAAGGACCAATGATGTACCAGGACCGTCATGGAATTCCGGGCTCCCCGCGCGGCTGCACGCCGTTCAGGGTGTCCGGAATCGGGTTCAATTTAAAAAAAAAAAATGCTCCTTAAATGACCGCCACGTGCATGCGCGGCCGATCCTTAAGGGGTTAAGATTTTCTAAATGGGAGGGTTATTAAGAGTTGTTACAAAGCGGAACTATCATGCTTACTTAAGTTATCCCCAATTTATTATTTGTAGCTTCTAATCACAGAAATAGCGTAATAACATTCTTAAGTGCTGGCATGAGTTGAAATCATAACATTGTATGAAACTTACATCAGTAGGACAGCCTTCCTGTACCTCAATGCAACTCCTCTTCTCGCAAATAACCTATCACAGACAAGACAGGGACAGACCGCGCAGATCACTCTTTGCCAAGATGTTTGCGATGTACCACTGATGAAAGTTTCATACTTTTTTATGATTCCAACTCATGCCGACACTTAAGAACTTTATTATGCTATTTCCATGATTAACAGGATACTAACAATTAATTGGGGATAACTTATGTAAGCATAATAGTTTCGCTTTAAGAACCAAACTCCAGAGAATGTCAAATAGAATTCAGAGCTTTTCTGGAAGAAAAAAAAACAACACATTTCTTCTCCGCTTGATGAATCCAGACCTGTATTGTCTCCTGCCACAAGGCCATGTCATTCAATGGGTCTTATTGTCTACACACAATAAATTCCACTATTTATGACTTCCAGAGGGGGTTAGCTGAAAGGTTACAATGACAGCAGATGCCCCTATATAATACACTTAATTTTATTGCAGCGTCTGACTGTTTATACAACCACTTTTTGAGGCCGTTAGTCCCATTTAACCCCTTAAGGACCAGAGTGGTAAGCCATGTTTTGCATCTACCAGTGCTTAACCCCTTAAGCACAGGCTGCGCACGCACGAGGCGGTCACTTGAGGACCAAGGAGCATTTTTTTTTTAATTTTTTTTTTTCACAATTCGATTCCGGACACCCCGAACAGGGTGCAGCCACTCAGGGACCCCGGAATTCCATGACGGTCCAGGATCATCATGGGTCCTCAAGGGTATAACAACCCATGACGGTCCAAGACCGTCATGGGTCCTTAAAGGGATAGTAATGGTTCATAATAAAAGCATCTCTAATTAATCATCATAGTATTTGAGGCATGGAGAGGGTTATTTCAATTCTGTCAGAGTTGTTGTTCAAGAGTAATTGAATGATAAAGTATCCCACTCCTGCCCCTTTACTGATGTAACGCTGCTCAGCTCAGAGCAGCAGGGTGTGTCCAGGTAGACTGCAGAGAGGGACAATCTTCAAGTAAAATAAGGGAAAAAGCTGAAAAACCTGTCAAGGGGGTTAGGGTTTTCATTGTTCTCACAGTAAGAAGATTGTCCCTTGCTGTTATCTGTCTGGTCAAGCAACCAGATTCCACATCTGAGGAGAGCAGTGTTACACTAGGTAAAAGGGGAGGGAGGGGGATAGTTTATCATTCAATTACTCTTGTACTACAACTCTGACAGTATTGAAATAACACTTACTGTGGCTCAAATACTATGAAGATTAACCCCTTAGTGACGGCCGCGTGCAGACGCGGCCGTCACTTAACGCCCGTCTAACATTTTTTTTTTTTTCAGAAGAATCCGGAGTCCCCGATCGGCGTGCAGCCGCGCGGGGATCCGGATTTCCTGGACGTACATGTACGTCCTCTGTCACTAAGTGACAGCCACAGAGGACGTACATGTACGTCCATTGTCGCTAAGGGGTTAATTGGAGCTACTGTTTTTGTGAAACATTACTATCCCTTTAAGGGGTTAATAGGGATATCCATAAAACTTGGCTTGCTGGTGTGTCCTAAAAATGAATCTGAGGATCACTGTTCCACTGCACAGAGTGCTACAGGAGACTAGAATATTGTATAAAAATGTCTGCTTTCACAGTCCTCAACTAAAAGCAGGGATCTCAATGCCAAAATTTTAATGCTTTGAATGCCAGAAGGGTATGTAATGCATTGCAAAGCAATGTTATGTGCCCCCTATGGCACTAAAAGGGTTAAAAAAAGCGAGGATGTTATAAAAAAAATAGTATGGGTTATTTGACTTTACATACTATTTACTTGCAGAATATGAAATTTAAATTTGTGGTTTGAGAGATATACCTTTCTAAAGTTACGTCACCCTGGCAGTTTCACAGATGTCAGCGCATAGCTGACAGCTGCAGAATCCAGTCATTTGACCGGACGGAGGATCTTCAGCAGAGCCGAAATCACACTCTTTAGAAATAAATACTACATTGGAACGGTCTACAAAGTGTGCTTCCAAACCAGACACACTTTGTAGACCATTCCAATGAAGTATTTATGTTTAGATTGAGTGATTTTGGCTCTGCTGAAGAGCCTTCGTCTGGTCAAATGACCAGATTCTGCAGCCATCAGCTATGCGCTGACTTCTGTGAAACTGCCAGGGAGACGTAATTTTAGAAAGGTTTATCTCTCAAACCATAAAGGTTTGAGAGATAAGAATTACATTGTTTATATTTTTTTAATCTCTACAATATGAAATAAACATAAAATGAACTATTACTATCCCTTTAAGATGGAACTGTCTCTTTAAAGGAAAATTCCTTCCTCCAGCTTGTGTTTGATACCTCTCTGGTACTCAAAGGGTTAAAGGGACACTAACGCCTCAGAATAAAATGGGGTTATACACATTTAAGCACATTTAAGGTACTCACAGCTATCATCTCTAAAAAATAACTATTTAATTCTAGTTCCAAACAAAAATAAAAAACTAAACTAGCTTTTCTAAAGGAAGTGTAGACTATTCTGTGCAGTCACTGTTTGTTTACTTTCATTGTGAAGCTTGTAATGAGTGACAAGATTGAAGTCCTTTACTTTAAAGGGATAGTAATGTTTCATAATAAAAGCAGCTCTAATTAATCATCATAGTATTTGGACTTTGGAGAGTGTTATTTCAATTCTGTCAGAGTTGTAGTTCAAGAGTAATTCAATGATAAAGTATTCCCCTCCCGCCCCTTTTACTGATGTAACATAGCTCAGCCAAATCAGAAGGGAGGTGACCAGGTAGACTGCAGAGAGGGACAATCTTCAATTAAGATAAAGGAAAAAACTGAAAAACTTGTCAAGGGGGGAAGGGCTTTCATTGTTCTCAAAGGAATAAGATTGTCCCCTGCTGTTATCTGTCCGATCTATGGACTGGATTCCACATCTGAGAAGAGATGACTTACACTAGGTAAAAGGGGCGGGAGGGGAAACTTTGCTTATGAATATCTCTCAAACCATAAAGGTTTGAGAGATAAGACTTATATCGTTTTTCATGTTTTTTTAATGCCTTCGAAATATAGATAAAACAAAGTATTACTATCCCTTTAACAAGATTAGTAACCACCCCTTTTCGCTTCATAAATGCTTTTCTCCTAAATTTGACAGTTTACAGACATTGCCCATCTATCCTCACCTTTTGCTAAAGGGGTGGGTCCTAGAATAAGCTGTCCAGATTTCAAGCAATGCATTGGATACCCCTCTGGCACTCAAAGGGTTAATTAGAGACACATGCATACTTCAGGGCAGCCCTGAAGTATGCATTTTTCATAGGTGTCCCAGTTAAAGTCCACAGGAAAGTTCCCAGTTAAAGCAATGCGTTGCATACACCTCTGGAACTCAAAGGGTTAACTATTAGAGGAGCAGTTGTGTGTGCAATGAACTGCAAAACAATGTGTTGTGCAGACCTTTGGTGCTTAGAGGGCAGAGTAGGAAGAACAGAGCAGACTGTGACCATAACTGGCAGTGATATGGACAGAATTAAAGGGATAGAAATGTTTCAAAATAAAAGCAGCTCGAAATAATCTTCATAGTATTTGAGCCATGGAGAGTGTTATTTCAATTCTGTCAGAGTTGTAGTACAAGAGTAATTGAATGATAAAGTATCCCCCTCCCGCCCCTTTTACTGATGTAACACTGTTCACCTCAGAGCAGCAAGGTGTGTTCAGGTGGATTGCAGAGAGGGACAATCTTCAATTAGCATAAGGGAAAAACCTGTCAATGGGGGCAGGGTTTTCATTGTTCTCACAGTAAGAAGATTGTCCCTTGCTGTGAGCTGTCCGGTCAAGAGTCCAGATTCCACATCTGCGGTGAGGTGGCTTTCACTAGGTAAAAGGGGTGGAAGGGGATACTTTATCATTCAATTACTCTTGAACTACAACTCTGACATTATTGAAATAACACTCTCCATGGCCCAAAAACTATGAAGATTAATCAGAGATGTTTTTATTGTGAAACATTACTAACCCTTTAAAAGGAACTTACTGAGTCTGAGAATCAGCCTCAGTCCCCAGAGAACCCTTGATTAAGTATAAAAACCTTAATCTCCAACTGTGGTCTGGAGAACTCCTAGGTAGGGTACTAAAACAGAGACCTCGTGAAAGCCTGCATTGTCTGCACCTCACAACAGATCCAGTTTAGCTACGCCTGGACTAGGCTGGCCACATCTACATTCTGCCATTCAGGGACACTGCAGAGAGGAGAGCAGCAGAGTAATTGTCCTCAGATCCAGTGCCGCTATGTAGGAGGGGTCACTTTATATCACTGGACATTAGTGTTGAGCGAGCATGCTCGGCCGATGCTCGGATCGGCTCGAGCATCGCTCTGCTCGGCACATGGCGGTACTCGTACGAGTACCGCCATGTGCTCGCCCGCCATGTTCGGGTGGCAGGGATCTGTGCCGAAGGAGGCACAGATCTTACAGACGCTCCGCTGGACCACCAGGGACTGGAGGTAGGGGACATGTGGAAATGGAAGGGGGCATTGTGGAGATGAAGGGGGACATTGTGGAAGGGGGACATTGTGGAAGGGGGACATTGTTGAGATGAAGGGGGGCATTGTGGAGATGAAGGGGGACATTGTGGAGATGAAGGGGGACATTGTGGAAGGGGGACATTGTGGAAGAGGGGCATTGTGGAGATGAAGGGGGGCATTGTGGAGATGAAGGGGGACATTGTGGAAGGGGGACATTGTGGAAGGGGGACATTGTGGAAGAGGGGCATTGTGGAGATGAAGGGGGGCATTGTGGAGATGAAGGGGGACATTGTGGAAGGGGGACATTGTGGAAGGGGGACATTGTGGAAGAGGGGCATTGTGGAGATGAAGGGGGGCATTGACCAGGCACCCTCCCCTCATCAGAGCAGGGGGTGCCTGATGTAATGCTCGAGTCCTCCCATTGAATTCAATGGGGCTCGGGTGCTCGGCCGAGCACTCGAGCCTCCGGGGGTGCTCGGTCAGAGCACCCGAACACCCGAGCATCGGGGTGCTCGCTCAACACTACTGGACATCAGTGCACAATCTGATCTTTTTATGTCCCACCAAAGAGTTCTAGATACTAGAGGGAGAACTGCCCATTGAGTGCTGTGACAGAAAGGGATGCTTGTTGTGGGCCCAAAGCCTTAGACTAGAATTGCACTACAACAAAAATGCACTGCAACTTCCATTTAATGTCAGGAGGCAAGTCTCAGTTCTTAGGGTTGCCACCTTTTCTTAAAAAAAAAATACCGGCCTCGGCATTCTCGCCATAGACTTAACATTGGACAGAAGCCAATTTTTTACCAGCCTGCCGGTAAAATACCGGCTGGGTGGCAACCCTATCAGTTCTCTGTCTATTTTCTTGTAGCTGCCATTTTCTTGTAGCTTACCAGAGGCATCACTCTCTGTCACAGTAGGAAGTAGGAAGTTCTCTAGAGTTAGAACTCTGTGCTCTGGAGTCTTCATTCTGGGACTTTGTATTGTCCCAAAAGGGGGCTAACCGGGACATGGGACACATGCTTTTGCAATCTGGGACACAAGATCACCCTACCCAGGACTACATTTTAAGCTCCAGGTACCAAACAGAAATGCTAAGTTGGAATAATGGATATACTCTTATGGAAACTTGTTTTGATATCTATGAATGAATATATTACAACATTCACATTCACATAAGAACAACATGTAGCTTATTGTTGTTTACTAAAGGAAGAAACACTGGCGGCAACAGGCATACAACAAATATGGAGTTGAACTCATCGATCCAAATGATGGGACCTCTGATGGTGATCAAGGGGTAGACACCCTTTAAGACATAAGCAGCTAGAAATGATCGCACCCCAAATTTGCATCAAGGAGTATAAAATCAAATGCTTTATTCTTGCAACATGCAAACAGACACTGGGAGGGGAGAAACAACATCTCATGCGTTTCACACTAGATGTGTCTATTATTATCTAATGTGAAAGGTGTGAGACGTTGTTTCTCCCCTCCTTGTGTCTGTTTGTATGTTGGAAGAAGAATAAACATTTTATTTTATACTTTTTGATGCGACTTTGGAGGGCGATAATTTCTAGCTGCTTGTTGTTTATACATGTCAATGTCAGTATTGTATTTTGACCATTTAAAGGACACATAGAAATGTCACTGACATTTGTATTGGAAGAGCAGAACTCAATAAACATTTCACTGCCGTTAGTGCTCTTTAACCTGACCTGTAAGACATAAAGATTCAGTGGTCTAAGGGTCGTACGTACAAAATAAAGTGGATAAAATCAATTGCACCATAAAGAAAAAATAAAATACCCCAAATCCTCATTGATTTAAAAGGGCTTTAATGCTCTTGAATGGTAGAGAGGCCTCCAATGCCCTTTGAGTGCCAGAGAGGTATCAACGCATTTCATAGGAATGCGTTGTATAACTTTGTGGCACAAAAAGCATTAAAGGAATATATACATAGAGAGAGAGAATTTATATATATATATATATATATATATATATATATATTTTTTTTTTTTTTTTTTTTTTTTTCCCAAAATCATCGTATGCATTTGATACCTCTCTGGCATTCAAAGGGTTAAATGTTAGAGGTGCCCTGAAAATTCCAGATTGCGAGATAGGGGTGCCTTGAGCAAAAAAAAAGACTGAGAACCAATGTCTTAACCCTTTGAGTGCCAGAGGGGTGCACAATGCATTGTTTTGCAATGCATTGCATACCCCTCTGGCACTCAAAGGGTTAAGAGATGGCCCTACTTTGAATTTGCAAGTATAGTTCTTACATTGTCATATGAATAATGATGGTGGGAAGCTGTAGGGGTTAACATCAAAAACTGTCAAGAAAAAAAGGACAGCTAGCTAAAGAAAATGGATTTTCTTCCCAGTTTATAAAACCGCACACAATTCACTTAAACACTGTATATTTCTGACTCAAAAACCATATTTCATTTAGCTATGTAATCTGTAGATAGGATTTGGTCTTAAGTAAATTAATTTTGCCTGCCTTAAAAAAACAGGTAAAATTCAGCTGAGATCATTCATTACATTTAACTGTCTGTAGAGCAATTTACCTTATTGATTCCTTAATGGGTATGGCTACTGAATGAATAGGCTGAGCTCTACTTTTAGGAACACATTTTTTTCTCTATTGTTGGTGGATAAATGCAGCACAATACAGAGGTTAATATAGAAGGTGAACAGATATCCCTTTAAATGCAGGTCACTTTTGAAAAATACACAATTCCTGTGCCATTCTGCAGAATAACATTTTTATAAGGAACCTGAATGGAAAGGGACCTTATTACAAGGGTTTTAGTGATCTCAACTGGGTGGGTTTGTATCTTAAAATACTGTTAACCCTGTTTATGGTTTTATCAGTTTCTTAACTTTCCTGCTAAAAATTGGCCACGGTATCTTTTATTTAGAAAGATTTTAGAACTTTCTCAACAAAGAAATTAAAAAAAAAAGTGTGATAAAGAGGTGATAACTTCTCCAGTGATATCACTTTTCCAATTCCTATGTTATTCTGTGGAGCCTATGCACAAAAATTCCTCAAGTGGGGGTGAGCTCTTAGTGCATAGGCTCCATAGAGTAATATAGGATCTCCTCTTTATCACCTCTTTATCACGATTTCGTGCATAACCCCCATAACATTTTAATGGATTTTAGCCCTTTTGATAATGTCACCTTAATGTAATAATATGAATCAGTGTAGGTAACCTTTGGCTCTCTAGCTCCTGGGGTCAACAACACTCATGATCACAAACCAGTCACTGGCTAGTTAAGAATGATGGCTGGAGATCCAAAGGTTGTCTAAGCTCTCTAAGAAAATGATGACTCATGCTCTGAATTGAAGGCTGGCATAGAGCTGCATTTTCCATTTAAACATCTCCTATGGGAGAAGATTTGGTAACAGGCCAGATGCTGCTCTGTGGAACCTCAAAACTGATTCTGCTGTCACACATTTGGGGGATTGAAGTTTGACCCCCACAGCTGGCAGGGAGCTGGCCTATACAAGCAAGACTGTAAAGTGGACCTGTCATCTTAAAGGGCACCTTTCATCAGAAACAAATACAAATTTCCATTGAATTAAATGGTGCTTTTAACCCCAAGAAGGCTAAAGAGTTGTTGGAGACCACTGGCATTCAAGGGGTTAATAAAAACTATTTAACTCACTGGGAATTTAGAAAAATTTGTATTGAAGATAGTGCAGTTGGTTTGTTCTAGAATTGTACATCTTTTTCTTAGAATATCAGCCTCTACAGGAGCTGTGTTTAGAGACGATAATCAAAGATATGCACCATTATTAAATGAGACTGCTACATTGACGTAAATCTTCTCTAAACTTGCATTGATGCATTCAGAAAATTGATTATCAAACAGAGAAACACAGAGCTAGTGATTAACTCTTTGAATGCCAGAGAGGTACCCAACACATTGCAGCTCAGGGGATTAAACCATGTAACAGAAGTCCATGCAAAACATGGTGTACTTCAGACGCCACCTCCCCTGCTGCACTATCCTATGGAGGTGTGCACTTCTCTTACACACCTAGACCAGATCTGCAGGTGATGAAGGCATCTTATGCTACATGAAATGCACTTACTATGTTCTCTCATGTATTCCATCACTCCCTATTCCTTGGTACTTTCAGTCCACCTCTTTTTTTTTGTTCTTTAATTTAGATAGGGTACAAAGGTATATTAGAGTAGGTACTTGCCAGAACTGAGGTACCATGGCGAGGTTGGCGAGCTTAAAGTGTTAGTAATGTCTGAAAAAAATGTTTTTGCATTTAGAAGAGCTTAAAAAGCTGATCTAAATGCAAAAAAAGTATCTCTCAAACCCCTATGGTTTAAGAGATACGGGCGTTTAAAGTTTGATTTCTCCGACAGCTGTAAAGCTGTCAACAGGAGATCCGTGTTGGTCGACACACTGGCGCTTGAGAAGTGCCACAATCTCGTTACTTACAAGGAATCCCTTCATTGAATTGGTCTAAAATGTGTGCCTAGTGTTCAGGAAGAGCGCAGAGTCACTTTTTTGTTTTTACTACAGTCCATATCCCTCATAACTTTCTCTCACACCTACAAAACATTTTATGAGCTGAACCCTATTTCTAGAACTTGGTGCTCAGCTTCCCCAGAGACACCAGCTTCCCAACCTTCAAGCACTCT
Source organism: Rhinophrynus dorsalis (assembly GCA_037306005.1). Lineage (NCBI taxonomy): Eukaryota > Metazoa > Chordata > Amphibia > Anura > Rhinophrynidae > Rhinophrynus > Rhinophrynus dorsalis. Next base: position 496,585,616 of record CM074721.1, read on the forward strand.
GTAAAGGCTCATCTCTTTAGAGAAACCTTCCCCAGACGGTATACCATCTTCCTTACTTTGTCTTGCTATTTCTCTTTACCTAAACACATTTTCTGTTCTATGTACCCATAACCTTTAGTTGACCTATCTGTAACACCCTCCTACACCGACATGGTAATTCTACTGTATAACACTACCACCTACCTTCACTTTATGTTTTTCTTGCCCCCTGTACATCCTCTAGATTGTAAACTCTCACCATCGGGGTCTTCTCCCCACTTACTTCTGTCTGTACATGCAGGTTACCATTTTGTTTATGTGAGCGCCACAGAATATAATAGGGGATGGAGAGTTCTTCTCACTTTTATCTCATCATAGTGCCCTCTGATTCCCAATGTCCCTTATGGACCTTTTGTATAAAAGCAATTACATCATAGGGTGCAAATAAATTTATTGAAAATTCCCATTGATTCTCAATGTGTTGCTTACCTCTCTGGCACTCAAAGGGTTAACCTTTTGCATGCCAGAGGGGTATCTAAAACATTGCAATGCAATTGCAATGACACTCAAAGGGTTAAATGGGGCTTTTCAAACCGTAATTGCAAGACAGGTCTCCAGTGTCTTACGTATGATGCAGTTACTTCCCCCAGTGATGCAAATTCCTAAGCAATATCCTGGAGACCTCCGCAGCATTTAAGTGGTTAAAAAGCCACATTTAACTCTTTCAGTGACCCCTCTGGCACTGAAAAGGTTAAATTAGTTGGAATTTTTATTTCCGCCTCACCCCCACCCCATGATGCAGATTGTTAGTGCTTCTTTGTCTCCTGTATAAGGACCCATATGTCCATTTAGCCAGTCATTATCGATACATTGTTTTGCCAGATCCCCTTGAGTCTCAGCGTCAGAGCATTGATCCCTTCACGATCCCTCTTTGCACCAGGCAACACATTATGCTGTAAATAAAGAGAACGGATCACCTAAGCTACAGAGGAAGCTGCAGACACAGGAACACTTATCTCTCTCATTAAACGCTGCTTAATTCTACATTTCCGTCACAGGAGTATTTGCAAGATAAGCAGTTCCTGCCTCTTATAACATAATGACAGCATAAATCCATCAGGGACTACAGGATAACCTACTTATAATGTTTTAAACAATATTTTTCTTACAGAGTATGTCCCCTTTAACATGGGTGATACCAATGCAGCAATGCCAGTTGTGAACGTACCTATGCTGGGCGATGGCATCTCTCACACTGGTGAGTATCACTTGGTGTGATCGCAGTGGACATCCAGCTGCATCTGTACTGTGTTCCCTCAGGAATCCAGTAAACAAGGAGGGTCTGCATGGTTTCCTATGGGGCAACAGGCAGACCTTTAACACTGCGTTGGTTCAGGTGGTATGCTCATCTTCATCTCTAATGAATGGCTAACCCTGTGGGCACCAGCCAGTAATTATACCTGGGAAATCTCAGTGTTTGGTTCTGAGACTCAAGGTTCTGACCCAGATCTCAGGATTTCGGGGTAAAAGGCCTAAATCTCTGGATGCGAGTCCAGTGTTATCCATTATTTGATCTGCACCAATTAACTGCTTCTTTTGTCCCTAAATTGGGGCTGTTTCTGCCAGAAATGCAGTGTGAGATATCCTGCTTGTCTGATGTATGTCCACGCAGTAAGATCAAAAGATGGAGCATAGTATAGGTTCATTGAAGACTGACTGGAACACTTCTGGGTTAAATCAAGTAGAGACATATTGCCTATAATATATGTTCTGGGAAACTTTAAGCGATAATATTTCAAATACCTCAGGGTCAGCCCACTGTGAAAGTTACCAGATATGCCAACACGGGCTGGCTGTAAGTCACACGAACAACAGCAACCAGGATGATTGCACAGGTATATGTTGTGGAAGAATCCTCAGAGGGGGCTCCATCACAATAAAAACAATGTAACTTTATTAGTAATATACAAAGTATGTTCATACCTGCTACACTGGTGATAGCCAACACTAAGGTGCAAAATGCCTTGATCTGCATTTTCACACTCAAAAGGTTATAATTCTGTATAATATGGGCTTCCAAAGTGTGGCCCCTGGGCCAATGCAGCCCTCTAGACACCAGTGTGCAACTTTTAAAAAACTACATTTAATACCTAATTAACTAGCACACATGAATGAGTAGACCAATAAGACCTAATTCCCTGCGGTCCAGAAAGGTACAGTTCAATAATAGATATCTATTATATATCAGTATTGTCACTGATCAATAAATAAATAAATCAATATTTTTGAATATCTGATAGGCTATAATTCTCCATTGATATAAATGAAAAAATAATGCCTCCCACACACTTATGGCTTTTCTGATCATTTGACCCAAAAATGAAGAAACATGGATGCCCCTGTTGTAAAACAAACTTAAAGGGATAGTAATGTTTTAAATAAATGCAGCTCCAATTATTCCCTATAGTTTTCGGGCCATGTAGAGAGGTATTATCATTCTCTACGATGTGTGGTTCCAGAGTAATAGAATTATAAAGTGTCCTCCTCCCACCCTTTTTACTTAGTGTAAGCCTCCTCCCCTCAGATGTGGAATCTGGTCTCTTGACCAGACAGCTCACAGAGAGGGACAATCTTCTGGCTGTGATCATAAGGAAAACCCTGCTCCCCTTGAAGGAGGAGGGCAGCTTTTTCCTTATGCTAACAGAAGATTGTCCCTTGCTATGATCCATCCGGACAGTCTTGCTGTGCAGCTTTACATAGGTAAAAGGGGTGGGAGTGGGACACTTTATGATTCAATTACTCTGGAAATACACATTGTAGAATGATAATAACACTCTACATGGACCAAAAACCATAAGCTATACTTGGAGCTGCATTTATTTTGAAGCATTACTATCCCTTTAAAGAGATAGTAATGTTTCATTATAAAGTAAGGTTCGATCATTCCTTATACATTGTACTAATGCTCTGCCAATGTTCATATTGCTCTATTATTTGTGTAATTATAGTCCCCCCCTATCCCTTTTACATACGTCAAGCAGCCTCCCCTCAGATCTGAAATCCAGTAGCTTGACTGTACGAAGGAGGGCAGGTCTTTCCTTATGTTAATACAAGATTGTCCCTCATGGCTATCCGTATGGACTGGCTTTCTGATCTGAAATGGGTAGTAATGTTTCAAAATAAAAGCAGCTCTAATTAATCTTCATAGTATTTGGGCCATAGAGATTGTTATTTCAATACTGTCAGAGTTGTAGTTCAAGAGTAATTGAATGATAAAGTATCCCCTTCCCGCCCCTTTTACCAAGTGTAAGCCACCTCCCCTCAGATGTGGAATTTGGACTCTTGACCGGACAGCTGACAGCAAGGGTCAGTCTTCTTCTTACTGGGAGAACAATGAAAGCCCTTCTCCCCTTGACAGGTTTTTCAGGTTTTTCCCCTTACACTAATTGAAGATTGTCCCTCTCTGCAAGCCATCTGGACACCACCTTGCTGTTCTGATGTGAGCAGTGTTACATCAGTAAAAGGGGCGGGAGAGGGATACGTTATCATTCAATTACTCTTATACTACAACTCTGACAGTATTGAAATAGCACTCTAAATGGCCCAATAACTATGAAGATTAATTGAAGCGGCTTTTATTTTGAACCATTACTATCCCTTGAAGACAGAAGATTGACATATGCAAAAGGTGAGGGAGGGGGAGACTTTATAACTACACAGAAACAAGACTGATATGAACACTGGCAACAGTACAGAGCGTTAGTACAAAGTGCATGGAATGATCGAACCTTACTTTATAATGAAACATTACTGTATCTTTAACTTGTCTTAAGATGACAGATCCACTATTTTGGGAATGATGTACTGAGAAAATGGAGCAGTTTTGGGGCAGTCCAGCTGTATCAAATGGAAGAACTAAAATTCTTGAAGACTTAAATCAGGATTTTAAACTCTTGAATGCAAAGCAATGCATTTGAGATCTTGAGCACTGACAGGGTTAAAAGCAACCTTTGGCAGTTGGTTTGCCCCAGACTTACTCCACTAGTTTGGTGCATATGACCCAATGTTTTCTATGTTGTTGGTATTTGTTAGTTCTGCAAAAGTTCTATAATACGGATAATTCTCTGGGAACATTTTGAGACAATGGACCATTTAACCCTTTGTCGCCTCTGAAATGAGAGTTAAAGATACGTGCTGCTGCTGTGCTAAATTAAATCCAGAAGGCTGCAATGCTGTTAATCTAATTAATACGTGCTCCTTGGCAAGCAGCCAGCAGGAGGGCTGGTGTTAACGCAATTAGCGTCAATGAAGACGTCAAAGCACAGGACAGGTGTCTTTACTAACCTGCAGGGCCAGGACGGATTCTAGGGCAAACCAGAGACATAAACAGTCACCACTGATTTAAATAGGGCTTTTAACCCTTGAATGATAGAAAGTTATTGAAGACATTGAGGAGAAATGCTTTGGAGACCTTGCTAGCTACCCTTTTAAAGGGATAGTAATACTTTGTTTTATCTTTATTTTATTTTGTAGGCATTAAAAAAACATGAAGAACGATATAAGTCTTATCTCTCAAACCTTTATGATTTGAGAGATATTCACAAGCAAAGTTTCCCCTCCCGCCCCTTTTACCTACTGTAAACAATCTCTTCTCAGATGTGGAATGCAGTCCATAGACTGGACAGATAACGGAAGGGGACACTCTTATTCCTATGAAAACAATGAAATCCCTGCCCCCCTTGACAAATTTTTCAGCTTTTTCCCTTATCTTAATTGAAGATTGTCCCTCTCTGCAGTCTACCTGGGCACCTCCCTTCTGATCTGGCTGAGCAGTGTTACATCAGTAAAAGGGGCGGGAGTGGGACACTTTGTCATTGAATTACTCCTGAACTACAACTCTGACAGAATTGAAATAACACTCTCCAAAGTCCAAATACTATGATGATTAATTAGAGCTGCTTTTATTATGAAACATTACTATCCCTTTAAGTCAATGCTTAAAGACTCTCTAGGCTATTTTACCTTGACAACAGAACTGTAGTAACCCTCCGGTATAGTTCAGTCACCCATGTTTTAACTCCTTGTGAATGAATAAATGCTTGAATGAATATATTATTTATATAGCGCCACAAGTGTACGCAGTTCTTTACAATTCAAGGCTATAGACAATACAAGGGCTTGGCAAAGTGAAACACTGGAAATGAGGTCCCTGCCTAAAAGCCTACAATCTAAATTGGGCCAGAGGGGTGTGCAATGCTTTGGTCCGGAAGGAGTTAAACTTGCTTTTCTCCTGCTTTCCAATGCCAATTCCGATGCAGGAGGGGTGTATCTGACGGCATCTAAATATTCTTGGCTGGTGCCTTGGATATTGCAGTGAGAATCACCGCCTACAAAATCTTTTGTATGGAAGGTTTTCCAGCAACCTATGAGGCTACCGTCTAGACCTTCCATTCTGCACCTTTGCTATGTTTCTGTTTGTGTAGTAAAGATTGAACATGCTGGACTTTGGTGCATTCACACGAGGCAATAAAAAGATGTTGGTGTTTTATTATTACTGCTACACTATGCCAAGGTTTTCCCAGCATCCCATTCTCTAAACATAAACAGAATTGATAAAACCAGTGACCAGCTATAGTTGTGTGTTTCCAATGTCATTCCATTTAAACCCATACTACAAATTTGTGGCTGCGTTATCGCTGTGCCTGGGAACTTTCCAGTTGAGAAGGCCTTGAGATCTTTGAGATTCTACGCGGTAAGCCCCTACTTAACAATATACTTAACACATATTTATATAGCGCCTTTCTCCCAGTGGGACTCAAAGCGCTTTCAGAATTAACCAAATCAGTAGCTGAAATAATAGATTTTATTATTACCCAATCAATGGTACTCATTTTATCAACCTCGGAAGGATGAAGGGCTGAGTTGACCCTGCCAGGATTTGAACCTGTAAGCCTGAGGTTTAAACAGGCTCCATAGTCAGGGACTTTATCACTGAGCTATCTCACCAGAATTTACTTGTCCCAATCAATCCTCAACCTACCCTTAACATAATACAGCATTGAGCAGGGTTAAGCAAATGTTGGACCTTTAGATGCTGGGGACTATAACTACCATCATCCTCAACCAGCCAACATCTGGAGGTCCAAAAATGTACTGCCAGTGATTTAGACCCATTCACATGGGTGACAACAATGCATCAGTGATGCTGCATTGGATCTGTTGCCTGTGGAAAATGTAGCATGCTATGCTACACACAGGTACCTATCACTCACTTGAATTCACCAAGGTTTAGCACGCAACAACTTTGATGGAATGCTGTAAAATTACGGTCAGTAAGGTCTGTGTAGCAGGCTATATGGCCACCTGACGACCTTTCACACTATCAGCTTTGGAGATTGAGATCTTCATCACAACCTATAATGACTGGCTGACCTATGTGGGTGCCAGACAATAATGTTATCAAGCACTTACATGGAACAGCTATCAGACACGTCCCCCCTGCCTTCTGATGGGCGCTACAACGCAAAAGGGGCCAGTGAAGATTACTGGGTGACAGTTCTGTTGCTTATGCAAAAGTGTTCAGAGATATCAGTGCCATTCTGGTCCAAATGGCACAATTTTAGCGACAAAAGAAACAGTTAACTGGTGCAGATCATATATCAGGTACCCTCTCACTCTGATAATTTGGCTTTTCACCCTGAGACCCTGAGATTTGGCTCAAAACCATGAACCTCAGGAGTTTCCAGGTATGTCAGAAGAAAGTTTCAGCATGCTGCTTCAATTTCTGCACAGTTTGCCAAAGGTTTATGAGCCATGAGACACAATGGGGTGAATATATGAATTGTCAGCCCAGCTCCACTGTTATAATCCTCTAATGCCCGTGTCAGCTCTTTGGTATATGCACCAGAAAATACGATCACTGTAATTCATAATAGAGCATACACTCAATGTTTTTAATCCCTTAACGACCAACGGACTATGGAAGTTACCTTCCCTTAAGGACCACATTGATTGTTGTCGGCACACAGGCACACGTGACTGATGATATGTACCGGCATGCTGAACAGGGTTCTGAGAGAGAGAGACCGCTCCGGTCTTGGAGAGGCCAATTTCAGACCCCTTTAATGCTTACAGACGATGGCAGGAGCGCTGTAAGCATTAAATACGTTATGTGCCAGGACCGTCACTGGTCCTTCAGTGAAAAAAAATGGCGATGGTTGTGACACGTCACCAGTTATTAAAGGATTAAGGCTTTAATACCAGCAAGTCCTTTTTACTGGTTCATTATGGAAATGTCGCTCACTATTTGGCTCTTAAAAGAGAGCATTCACATCCCCAAAGATTTTCACTAATGCTTTTAAAATATAAAGCGCTGGCTTTATTTATTTTCTCCACTGCCTAAGAGTGGAGATATTAATCGTTAAAATGTGGCACTTCTGCATTCTGGGTAACCATGTATGAGCGGCAGGACTTCCTACCTCCCTCCCAGCAGCCCCTGGGCAGCTCCGAAGAGAAGCGCGAATGCACGCCCCAGGGGCTGCTGGGAGGGAGGTGGGGAGTCCTTCAGCTCCATGCCGCACATACACGGTGCCGCAGACCCGGAAGTGGCATATTTCAAAGATTAATATCTCCACTCTTAGGTAGTGGAGAAACTTAATAAAGCCAGTGCTGATATTGCTTTATATTTTAAAACCAATGGTGAAAATTGTTGGGGATGTGAACTACCACCCTGCAATAACTTTACATGAATTGAGTCTTCATCTGGCGACTAGCTGCTTAGTAGCTCTAGTTGCCAGAAATATTACCTGGTTTGAAAGATTTTGCAGTTTTTCGGAGGCTCACAGTAGCAGGAAGCACGGACATCTCGTCATAGTGCGCTGTCAGTCCCTTTTGGAGCCGGCCTGTGAGTGGAAGAGGGTATCTTAACCTTTTGAGTGCCAGAGGGGTCCACAACGCCTTGCAAAGCTTTGCAATGTCTTGCAGACCTCTCTGGAAATCAAAGGGTTAAGGCACAGATGGAAGGTATTCATTAAGGGGGGACAGTATGCATCTTAACCCTTTGAGTACTTCTATCCTTTTCTTGTTATCATCTTGACTGTGATGCGGCCAAAATTAATTATTGGCGAGTTAAGGCACAGATTGTGGTGACACTTAAGCCTGCTACATAAGAATGTCACCCTTTTGATGCGGGAGACATTCTGATGTCACCCTTTTGATGCGGGAGACATTCTGATGTCACCCTTTTCATGCAGGTGACATTCTAAACATGCTGTTTTGTTGGTCGCCAAATAGTGGGCGACATTTCAAAAGGATTTTCTTTTCACCTACCCTATAGCATGCACAGAAAAATGGCATAGAATTGCACCAGTTTCCTCTGCAACCTGTTAGTACATCACATAAACAAGACTCAGACAGGACAGGAATGCCCAGAAACACCCAAAGGTTGCTCTATTGTCCTCGCCTTGGCGGAATCAGAGTGAAAAAAGAAATTTTCCGTAAGTAGGTTAGTAAATTGGCGTTAGGCAGGCACAGGAATTGAAAATTGATTCCAGCACCTGTTTTAGAGTACAATCTTATTTGTACATCCTCATAATTATTCACAACTCGTGCTTTTTTACATGTTTCTGTTACTGTGATAATGTGACCAGGGATGTGCACAGACATTTTGGGGGGCAGGGGCTCAAATGAAAAAAAGGGCACTTTTCATAATTGTTTGTTTTTTATTTTATTTTTTAAAGGGCACGAGGGCACTTTGGACAAAAATGGCAGGTGCTCAAGCCCCCCTTGGTGTCTATGTGTGCACGTGCCTGAATGTGACCCATTGTATATTGTAGTATTTATCCTTCTGAGCTAATTTAGGGAACTCCTACTGCTGAGGGGTTACAGTACCTGCACGGTCTAAAATTTTACACTGGCGCGGTTGCAACAGCATCCTGTGAAAGTTTATGGTCAACTCACCAGAACTGTCCCTAGACTACTGCAGCAACAGCACTACCATAAAATTTCAGACAATGGGCACAGATAACTTTTGAATAAAACATCTCTCAGAAGTGTGCATACTCTTATTTTACTCAGCGTAATAAATAGACTTGTGCACGGCAACAATTTTTGGTAAAATTATTTTTTTTGTCGTTCAGAGGATCCGCATTTCGGACCAGACCTGTTGAACTCGGACGAAATTCGACAATTATTCAGCTGAATTTAACATACTTTAAAAAATTAATCTCCCTTGCGGTGATAATAAGTTACTAGGCCTGCCTGCCTACACAACTGTGAGACTGTCTGTGTCACTCTGAAAACTATTAAAACAAATTCCTAATATTTTTTTATTTTGCACAGGAACAAAGATGACTCTCCCTTGCAGTGGCAATAAGGTGCTAATGCTGGCTGCTTGCCTATGCTACCTGCCTGCCTACACAACAACTGACACTCTCTATCTCCTTCTCCTCTCTCTGAGCTCCATCAACAGATTAACAGGAAATACAGGCTGTCTGGGTGTCTGACGTGTCATTAGTCCAACCTCCAGCATGAAACAAAGAAGCTAATTGGACTAAAGAGGGAAGGAAATTATGGAGGGAAAGTATCGTGCGCGCGGGTAGCCATCATCCAAATTTCTGAAATTTACATCGAAAATTCTGACCAGGGCAGTTCGGATTCAGTTTTTTAAAAAAACAAACTACCTTTTCCTTTCGGACGGCCTTAGTGACGCCAAATGACCCTTATTCACCCAAATTCTGAAATTGGCCAAACCAATTTGCACAAGTCTAGTAGTAAACCCTGATATATATATATATATATTTTATTATTTTTTTTTTTTTCCAAATATTAAGCATTATTACCAAATAACAACTAAATGCTTACAGCCAGAGTGGGCAACCTGAAGCTCTCCAGCTGTTTTGACTACAATTCCCATCATCCCCCGTCAGCCAATGTCAGCAGTCAGGATTTATTTTCTCTCTTTCCTTTTTGATAACGGAAACAGTGTGAATCAGGTACTTATATAAAGGGCTCTCACGTTAAGGTTGAAGGGTCTAGATTTCTGTGTTTTGCATCAGATTAGATAAGGTGTTACTAAGTGCTCTCAGTTGAGCAGCACATTTAATAATTAACCTGGACGCTCACACACACAATGTCTTTGTTGTAATGGGGAGTTTTTTTGTTTATGTGAGAAACTACCTACAAGAGTCTGTTACAGCTGCCACCTTCCCAGGAGGTGTTCATTGTAAGGGTCATAAACACCAGGGTGGAACAATTATATGGCAAGAAATAAGCATTTCCAAAATCCCATTGCTTGAAATTGAGCTTTTAACACTTTGGGGGAGATGCAGTAAGGCACGATAAAGAGGTGATAAAGAGGAGAGGACTTCTCCAATGATATCACTTCTCCAGTTCCTACGTTAGTCTATGGAGCCAATGCACTAAGATTTCTCCAACTTTGGAGATCTTAGTGCATATCTTCCATAGAATCACATAGAACCATATGTAAGATCTGGGAGGACACATTGGTCAAAAACGTTTCACTTGTGGCAGAGTAGCAAATTTGTCATAAAGACAGTACTACTTTTATTTGTTGCTCAATTTTCATCATGGTGTTTCCATGGAGGATATTTATGTAAGCTCTGTCTAGTCTTTGGCTGATCAGGACATTGATTACTGCTTGCTCTTTCACTGAGTTGAAGGCCTTTTCACAAGGGAATGAAGGTAATGCAAAATGGAAGGTTGTATTCATTATGCTGCTCTATAACTCGTTGCACTGTCTGGATATGGTCCATTGTACTGAAACCAATCCTGAAGCCTGCTTGCACTGTAGGCTGTGCCACGTTAAGTATTGTGTTCATTCTTCTTCAGGCACTTTGCTGAGTAGTAGGCATTTTGAAAATAGTTTAGCTAGGGCTTTGAATAAGGGTTCACCATTAGCTTTCAATATTTCAATTGTGACTTTATCAGGTCCAGCTACTTTTCTATTTTTCATTGATTGTATTGAAGCTTCTACTTCTTCTTCCAAAACTTCTGGCAAAGCTTCAGCCTGTGGCATTGCAATCAGTTGTTGTCCTTCATCCTTATAAAGATCTGAATACAATTCTTCCACTCGTTTTAGTATTTGTTATTGAGCATTTGCTGTTGTACCATCTTCAATCTTTAATGCATACATTTGGCTCCTATGTCTGGCCATTTTTCATTTTGCTTGCTTTAGCCCTTGATGTTCTTCCAGCGAACTTTTTATGAGCCCAATTCTCCCTCTCTCACTGTATATTATTATTATTGTTATTCTTTATTTATATAGCGCCAACTAATTCCACAGTGCTGAATATATATATGTCCAGTGGGATAACTCAGTTGGTTAATTCACCAGCTGTAGATTCTGCTAAAACCTTGGTCACAATTCTAGTCCCCAGCAGGGTAAAATATCTTCCAACCAGCACTGAACCGGCATGGCAGATTACAGTCCATAGCCTCAGACTGCTGAGGAGGCCTTCGTCCTGCAGTGGATTGACAGTGGCTGCAGCTTTACATGTATTTATTTATACATCAACCCCATGAGGACCAGAGGGCTTCACAATGTGTTGTGCACATCTCATCTTCAAGGGGTTAGCAAAGAATGAATGAGGTTTTAATGAAAAATGCAACAACTCTTCAACCTCTATAGTCTTTTACAGAACTGAGCTTACACTTCATGACCATCCAAGTAATGTAGTTGGATAAGCCATCTCTTGGTTTAACCCAAATATTACTGGGAGATTTCAGCTATATGTTTGTAGGTCTTTCCACAGCCAGGGCTGGATTTATATTTCAGGCACACCTAGGAAAGGCACATTTAGTCCTACTCTAGACCACATTCCACCCTTCCCATATGAACAAGAGAACAGTGGAGTAATTATAGAACAAGCCAACTGCATTGTATGGGGTCAAATTATCATTCCCATTGATCTAAACAGTATTAGTTTTTCTTTTAGTACATACATTTTTATTGAGATTTTTTCCATAACATCACATTTTACAGTCACAGAGTACTTGGAGTCCTCAAAACTTGTCAATATCAAGTTTGAAACATTACATAAACAAGTATTATGTCATTAAAATGACATTATACATAAGATGCACTGTTGACTGAAGTCTTGTGCTTAGAGCTATGCCATGTATAGAGTAGATAGAGGGAGATGAAGACGAAGAGAAAAAAAAGACAGAAAAAGAAAAGAAAAAGGAGAGGAGGAAGGGTTAAAATAAGACAGTTAAGAGCCTCATCTCCAGCCTCTAAGTCCTTCAATTTTTTTTACAAATTAAACTAGGTTGATGCGTGGGCCCCGGAATAATTGAAGGGGCATCAGGAATGTTTGATTCAGCAGGGAGTCCAGCTCTCTTCCGCCTCCTGCGGATGAGGCATGGGGGCTAGTGGGGATTGGCAGGAGGAGGGGTTTTGCCGGGCAGTCATAGCAAGCGGGGAGGAAGGTAAACGTCCTTTCGGTTCGAAGCGCAGGAAGTAGCAGCATCTTCCTCCCCCACCCCGCCAACCATGTGTGTTTTATTGTTGCTAACCTGTTTTCTTTTAGGTTGTTAATTGTTATCATTGTATTTGTTTAGCGATTGGTAGGATACTCTCTGTTATTAAACAAGTTTAGTTTAGCTAAGTCAGAGTTAGGGGTTAGTACTTCCTGTTATATTTAAAAAACACACATAATGTCTTTATATTGTTTTAATTTATTGATTACTATAATAAATTGTCATGGCTTGGCTGGTGGACAATTCTTCCCTTTATGCCAGGTTGGTATCTTTGGGTGACATGCTCATCGAGGTGCGGTGACAGGCAGTTGGTTACACGTTCCCCATTTGGGCTATGGCTCATAGGCTGACGTTGACTAGGGTAATATTCATGGTATGGTCATTTTGTATGGAGTTGTTTGCTGGTATCGAGGGGAGAATACCCACTAAACCATGACCCCTTTACCTCCAAGTGGTCCGGTGTCTTTGTTATCATTTCGGGTTTCTAGAGGGGTGGAGACCAGGTACAGCATCTTGCAGTCATGATATAATTATGATTAAAAAGAAACTATTAATACTGGGCTACAAAACATAGCCATGGTTACCAAACATCTAAAAAGCTACTGGGATTCATTTCATATGTATATGATAGTTTTTCCATAATCATAAGGTGACAGGCTCTTCGTTACCAATCAGATAAAGATGGAGATAGCTGGCATACATTGTTTTGTTGTATTTAACAAATGAATAAACAAGAGTCTACCCTTAGAACAGCTATGAAGATTTTTGTGTTGTAAGCTGAGTGAAATATATACGGGTTGTCTTGGTATATCAATCTGGGTGATTTGGTTTATAATATTTTAACCCCTTGAATGCTAGAGATTTCTCCTAAACAATGCAAAGTCCTCTATAGCATTCCTAGGACGGCCCACAGATACAACTGATCCTGGAAATAGCATTCTAGTGAGGCTGCACATATAGCCCAACAACACTGAACATTAAAGGGATAGTAATACTTCGTTTTAACTTTATTTTATTTTGTAGGCATTAAAAAAACATGAAGAATGATATGTCTTATCTCTCAAACATTTATGGTTTGAGAGATATTCACAAATAAAGTTTCCCCTCCCGCCCCTTTTACCTAGTGTAAGCCATCTCTTCTCAGATGTGAGTCTGGTTGTAAGACCAGACAGATAACAGCAGGGGACAATCTTCTTTGTATGAAAACAATGAAAGCCCTGCCCCCCTTGACAAGCTTTTCAGCTTTTTCCCTTATCTTAATTGAAGATTGTCCCTCTCTGCAGTCTACCTGGGCACCTCCCTTCTGATCTGGTTGAACAGGGGGGGGAAACTTTGCTTATGAATATCTCTTAAACCATAAAGGTTTGAGAGATAAGACTTATATCGTTCTTCATGTTTTTTTAGTGCCTACAAAATAAAATAAAGATAAAACGAAGTATTACTATCCCTTTAAGGCCAAGATGGTCAAAAAGTTGTGGAAAATGAAATTTAGACTTGTGCACGGCAAAAAAATTCGATTTCGGACAATTTTTTTTTTTTAAGAAATTTGGCAATAGTCCGAATTATTCGGCCAAATTTAAAAAACTTAAAAAAATGCAATAAAAACACTCCCTTGCAGTGGCAATAAGGCACTAATGCTGCCTGCCTGCCTACACAACTGTCAGACTGGCTGTGTCACTCTGAAAATTAACACAAATTCCTAATATTTTTATTTTGCACAGGAACACAAATGACTCTCCCTTGCAGTGGCAATAAGACACTAATGCTGGCTGCCTATGCCTAATGCTACCTGCCTGCCTACACAACTGGACAGTGGACAGTGACACTCTCTATCTTTGACCTTCTTCTCTCTCCGAGCTCCTCCAGCAACAGACTAACAGGAAATGCAGGCTGTCTGGGTGTCTCTGTCATTAGTCCAACCCCCATCATGAAACCAAGAAGCTAATTGGACTAGAGAGAGGCAGGAAAGTAGCACGTGAAACAAAGACGCTAACTGGGCTAGAGACAGGACAGAAGGAAAGTAGCACCTGTGCGGGTAGCGTCACCTGAATTTCCGAAATTTGTACCGAAATTTCAGACCAGCTTTGTTAAAATTCGGGATTTTTTAACAATGGTCCTTTTCTTTTCGACCGGCCCGAATTACGCCGAATGACTCTTATTTGTCCGAATTCCGAATTTGGATGAACCGATTCACACAAGTCTACTGAAATTGTCTGTAATCAGTCTGAAAAAGTCCTTACACCATGGTCCATCAATTCTCAGACATATTACCATCATTTTTTGCATCCAGTTCTGCCATCTCTGTGAAAGGGAAAAAGCAGTTTTAAAAGTGAGATCGATTCAATCAACCGCCATATTGTAAGGTATTTTCAGAAAGAAATATTCTTTAAGCCGTCACTTTTTTTTTGTTTGATTTCCTTCATTTTTTTCCAACAAAATAAAAATGGTCTAAACTTGGGGAAGATAAAGTACTATTAGCAGATAGGAGTGAGAAGCAGTAGTATGGGGTTAACTGATAAAAAAAAGACTTGGTTTCTTTGAAAATGTGTAATTTTAAAAACAAGGTAAAAGACATTTTTAAGGACAATATTTATCAAGTTCATCTTACGGCCATTTTTAATTCTTTACAACACATTGTCATACATGACAGATTTATTTCTGTAAATACCACCAATGCACAATTTAAAAAATGTTTTCATGATCACTACTTTTAGAACATTTAAAAGTCTCCCAGTTTAAAGGAGCATACAGTTTTTCAAATCCTTACATGTCCTACTTAACCCTTTCAGTGTTAGGGGGATGTGCAGGGTTTTTTGTGGGGGTACTCAGTGGTACTCATTACCTTCTTTCCTTACAAGAAAAAAAAAACAAAAACTCTGATATTTTTCTCCAAAAATAAATAAGAATATTTTCTGGTAAAATAGGCCTGGGTATGTTCCATACGTTGCAGCCCTCTGGCATGCAAAGGGTTAGTCAAGAGTGTAGAGAGATTTTTTTTTTAGTTTATTCTTTGTTTTTTCTGAAGTATTTCTTGCTGATTGATAGACTTGTGCATGGCAAAATTTTTCAGTAAAATAAAATTTTGGGCACATTTTTTTTCTCCATTTGGAGCATCTGAATTTCGACTCGGACGAAATTAGGCAATAGTACGAATTATTCGGCTGAATTTTAACAAAATGTAAAATATTCAAAAAAAAATTAAAATTAAACAAATAAACATAAAAAATATATTTAACTAAATTAATAATAATATTAAATATCTAATGAGACAGGAAGGGGTACTTTATAAACCCCTACACACTTATATATGAATATGTCACATTAAATTAAAGCCCTTTCTGCCCTTTAAAAAATGGTATATAATATGTGTTTGTGCAATAAATGAGAAAGATAGGAATATTGTTTTTTTTTATGGTTGAATACACACACATAGCAAAAATGGCAAAATTGCTTGTGTCCTTATGTGGTTAATATCTGCACTTTGCATGAACTGTAAAGCACCTGTTTTACCACATCTATTTTTAGCAGCATGTAGCAAAATTGTAATAGTTTCAGGCAGAAAGCGCAGTGCCCTCTATTTTCAGTATCATGTAGCATCATTGTAATAGTTTCAGATGGAAAGCGCCGTGCCCTCTATTTTCAGCAACGCTGTCCGATTTTCTGAAATTTACAGCGAAATTTCAGACTAGGTACGTTTCAGATTCTGATTTTTTTTTTGTGGGCGGACCTTTCAGAATGTCCGAATGATGCCGAATACTCCTTATTCGTCAGAATTCCGAAATTAGCCGAACCGAATTACAGAAGTCTACTGATTTATATATCTGGTCTGGAATAAAGAACAGGGAAATAAAGTGAGATACATGAGAGAGAGAGAGCTTTCCATCCATGCATCCATGTCAGTGGGGCAATTAGTCAGGGAAACTCTTTATCAGATAATTGTCTGTTCTTAGTTTTCTGTCATAAATTGTGTAACACAGACCCCCTCTTGTCTGTAAATGACTGTGTTTATCTTCCCTCCATTATTTATAGACTTGTGGTCTTAAGCATTCACAAGGCCCAATGTTATTGCTCAGACATAAAGCTTGTGTTTGTTATGAGACAGGTTAGGGGTTATAATAATGACAGGACTGGAAGGCGATTTTTTAAGAGACTTTCTCAAATAACTGTGTACAGCAAAATGACAAGCAGTTTGAAGTATTATTATTTATTTAACCCTTTCCGTCCAAGAGGGGTGAACAAAGCATTGAAAAGCCACTCCTATGGCACTGAAAGGGTTAACTGAACATGAAGGAATTAAACAAACTGCAGGAAGGAAATACATTTTAAAGGAGTAAAAATGTTAGAACAAGAGTCCATAGTCTAAAACTACAGGGGCACAGGTTTGGATGTAATGTAAGAAAGTTTTACTTCACTGAGAGGGTAGTAGATAAGTGGAATTGCCAACCAGCAGAAGTGGTAGAGGTTAATACAGTGAGGGACTGTAAGCATGCACGGGATAGGCATAAGACAAGACCAAGGACCAAATACAGTTTGAGGTTTTTACAGTAGAAAAAATTAGCAGACTAAATGGGCTGAATGGTACTTATCTGCTGTCAGATTCTGTGTTTCTATTAACTACAGCATATTCTGCAGCTTTGTTCCATGGGGCAGCAAACAAGGGAATGCTAGTAACAATTATTGTGCCAGACAAAACAAGAGGCACTGAGGCTCCTTACCAAGTGAATTTTCAATATGGTCTGGATTGTATTACAATTAATTACTTTACAAAGTGTTTTAATCTACAGATTTCTCCATATACGTCAATGAAAATCTGTTACATGAAACCATTGATAACACTTATCAACTGTAATGTAATCTAGGGTAATGTTTGTAACCTCTTTGTTTGATTTCTATAGTTGCTACACAAAAAGCATAAATCAAGTTGAACATAAGCTAATAACATAACCAGTTGGATATGTATGTTAGTGACTGGTTCCTAGCTCTACTTGAAAGATAGATAGGGTAATGTATGCCCCATTCCTTACATGGCCTCACCCCCATTCCTATCCACCATATCCTGGCCCAGTAAATCACCTTGGCTTATAACAAACAAAAACAAAAAACAGCTTTAACCACAGCTTTAACTAGTCTAGATATATGTCAGGGAGGGATGGACTTCCCAATAGGTAGTAGGCAACTGCCTATTTGGAAATCCATCTCTACCTGACATATACCTAGGCTAATGTATGAGTGGCATGGTTGCCTGATATATACCTAGACTAGTGTATGAGTGGCATGGTTGCCTGATATATACCTAGACTAGTGTGTGAGTGGCATGGTTATCCAACATATACCTAGGCTACTGTATGAGTGACATGGTTACCTGACATACACCTAGGCTAGTGTATGAGTGACATGATTACCTCACATATAATTAGGCTCGTGTATGAGTGACATGATTACCTGACATATATCTAGGCTTGTGTATGAGACATGATTACCTGACATATACCTAGGCTACTGTATGAGTGACATGGTTACCTGACATATACCTAGGCTACTGTATGAGTGATACGGTTACCTGACATATACCTAGGCTACTGTATGAGTGATACGGTTACCTGACAAATAATTAGGTTTGTGTATGAGTGACATGGTTACCTGACATATATATAGGCTCATGTATGAGTGACATGATTACCTGAAATATATCTAGGCTTGTGTATGAGTGACATGATTACCTGACATATACCTAGGCTTGTGTATGAGTGACATGGTTACCTGACATATACCTAGGCTTGTGTATGAGTGACAAGATTACCTGACATATACCTAGGCTACTGTATGACTGACATGGTTACCTGACATATACCTAGGCTATTATATTAGTGACATGGTTACCCGACATATATCTAGGCTACTGTATGAGTGACATGGTTACCTGACATATACCTAGGCTACTGTATGAGTGACATGGTTACCTGACATATACCTAGGCTATTATATTAGTGACATGGTTACCCGACATATATCTAGGCTACTGTATGAGTGACATGGTTACCTGACATATACCTAGGCTACTGTATGACTGACATGGTTACCTGACATATACCTAGGCTATTATATTAGTGACATGGTTACCTGACATATACCTAGGCTACTGTATGAGTGACATGGTTACCTGACATATACCTAGGCTACTGTATGAGTGACATGATTACCTGACAAATAATTAGCCTAGCGTATGAGTGACATAGTTACCTGAAATTTACCTAGGCTTGTGTATGAGTGACATGGTTACCTGATATATACCTAGGCTACTGTATAAGTGACATGGTTACCTGACATATACCTAGGCTAGTGTATGAGTGACATGGTTACCTGACATATACCTAGGCTACTGTATGAGTGACATGGTTACCTGCCATATACCTAGGCCAGTATATGAGACACATGGTTACCTGACATATACCTAGGCTACTGTATGAGTGAAATTGTTACCTGACATATACATAGGCTAGCGTATGAGAGACATGGTTACCTGACATATACCTAGGCTAGTGTATGAGTGACATGATTACCTGACATATACATAGGCTACTGTATGAGTAACATGATTACCTGACAAATAATTAGCCTAGTGTATGAGTGACATAGTTACCTGACATATACCTAGGCTAGTGTATGAGTGACATGGTTACCTGACATATACCTAGACTAGTGTATGAGTGACATAGTTACCTGACATATACCTAGGCTAGTGTATGAGTGACATGGTTACCTGACATATACCTAGACTAGTGTATGAGTGACATAGTTACCTGACATATACCTAGGCTACTGTATGAGTAACATGATTACCTGATATATACCTAGGCTAGTGTATGAGTGACATGGTTACCTGACATATACCTAGACTAGTGTATGAGTGACATGATTACCTGACATATACCTAGGCTACTGTATGAGTAACATGATTACCTGACATATACCTAGGCTACTGTATGAGTGACATGGTTACCTGACATATACCTAGGCCAGTGTATGAGTGACATAGTTACCTGACATATACCTAGGCTACTGTATGAGTGACATGGTTACCTGACATATAATTAGGCTACTGTATGAGTAACATGATTACCTGACAAATAATTAGCCTAGTGTATGAGTGACATAGTTACCTGACATATACCTAGGCTAGTGTATGAGTGACATAGTTACCTGACATATACCTAGGCTAGTGTATGAGTGACATGGTTACCTGACATATAATTAGGCTAGTGTATGAGTGACATGATTACCTGACATATACATAGGCTACTGTATGAGTAACATGATTACCTGACAAATAATTAGCCTAGTGTATGAGTGACATAGTTACCTGACATATACCTAGGCTAGTGTATGAGTGACATGGTTACCTGACATATAATTAGGCTAGTGTATGAGTGACATGATTACCTGACATATACCTAGGCTACTGTATGAGTGACATGATTACCTGACAAATAATTAGCCTAGTGTATGAGTGACATAGTTACCTGACATATACCTAGGCTAGTGTATGAGTGACATGGTTACCTGACAAATAATTAGCCTAGTGTATGAGTGACATGATTACCTGACATATACCTAGGCTACTGTATGAGTAACATGATTACCTGACAAATAATTAGCCTAGTGTATGAGTGACATAGTTACCTGACATATACCTAGGCCAGCGTATGAGTCACATGGTTACCTGACATATACCTAGGCTACTGTATGAGTGACATTGTTACCTGACATATACCTAGGCTAGTGTATGAATTACATGATTACCTGACATATACCTAGGCTTGTATATAAGTGACATGGTTACCTGACATATACCAAGGCTTATGCATGAGTGACATGGTTACCTGACACATAATTAGGCTTGTGTATGAGTGACATGATTACCTGACATATACCTAGGCTTTTGTATGAGTGATATGGTTACCTGACATATACCTAGGCTAGTGTATGAGTCACATGGTTACCTGACATATACCTAGGCTACTGTATGAGTGACATGGTTACCTGACATATACGTAGGCTACTGTATGAGTGACATGGTTACCTGACATATATCTAGGCTTGAGTATGAGTGACATGGTTACCTGACATATACCTAGGCTTGTGTATGAGTGACATGGTTACCTGACTTATAATTAGTCTTGTGTATGAGTGACAGGATTACCTGACATATATACGTAGGCTACTGTATGAGTGATATGGTTACCTGATATATACCTAGGTTTCAGTTTGAGTGACATGGTTAACTGACATATAATTAGTCTTGTATATGAGTGACATGATTACCTGACATATACCTAGGCTAATTTATTAGTGACATGGTTACCTGACATATACCTAGGCTACTGTATGAGTGACATGATTACCTGACAAATAATTAGGCTAGTGTATGAGTGACATGATTACCTGACATATACCTAGTCTACTGTATGAGTGACATGGTTACCTGACATATACCTAGGCTTGTGTATGAGTGACATGGTTACCTGACATATAATTAGTCTTGTGCATGAGTGACATGGTTACCTTACATATACCTAGTCTACTGTATGAGTGAC
The DNA here is from genome assembly GCA_037306005.1 of Rhinophrynus dorsalis. Lineage (NCBI taxonomy): Eukaryota > Metazoa > Chordata > Amphibia > Anura > Rhinophrynidae > Rhinophrynus > Rhinophrynus dorsalis. The sequence goes on from CM074721.1 coordinate 496,606,687, forward strand.
ATGGTTACCTGACATATACCTAGGCTATTATATTAGTGACATGGTTACCCGACATATATCTAGGCTACTGTATGAGTGACATGGTTACCTGACATATACCTAGGCTACTGTATGACTGACATGGTTACCTGACATATACCTAGGCTATTATATTAGTGACATGGTTACCTGACATATACCTAGGCTACTGTATGAGTGACATGGTTACCTGACATATACCTAGGCTACTGTATGAGTGACATGATTACCTGACAAATAATTAGCCTAGCGTATGAGTGACATAGTTACCTGAAATTTACCTAGGCTTGTGTATGAGTGACATGGTTACCTGATATATACCTAGGCTACTGTATAAGTGACATGGTTACCTGACATATACCTAGGCTAGTGTATGAGTGACATGGTTACCTGACATATACCTAGGCTACTGTATGAGTGACATGGTTACCTGCCATATACCTAGGCCAGTATATGAGACACATGGTTACCTGACATATACCTAGGCTACTGTATGAGTGAAATTGTTACCTGACATATACATAGGCTAGCGTATGAGAGACATGGTTACCTGACATATACCTAGGCTAGTGTATGAGTGACATGATTACCTGACATATACATAGGCTACTGTATGAGTAACATGATTACCTGACAAATAATTAGCCTAGTGTATGAGTGACATAGTTACCTGACATATACCTAGGCTAGTGTATGAGTGACATGGTTACCTGACATATACCTAGACTAGTGTATGAGTGACATAGTTACCTGACATATACCTAGGCTAGTGTATGAGTGACATGGTTACCTGACATATACCTAGACTAGTGTATGAGTGACATGATTACCTGACATATACCTAGGCTACTGTATGAGTAACATGATTACCTGACATATACCTAGGCCAGTGTATGAGTGACATAGTTACCTGACATATACCTAGGCTACTGTATGAGTGACATGGTTACCTGACATATAATTAGGCTACTGTATGAGTAACATGATTACCTGACAAATAATTAGCCTAGTGTATGAGTGACATAGTTACCTGACATATACCTAGGCTAGTGTATGAGTGACATAGTTACCTGACATATACCTAGGCTAGTGTATGAGTGACATGGTTACCTGACATATAATTAGGCTAGTGTATGAGTGACATGATTACCTGACATATACATAGGCTACTGTATGAGTAACATGATTACCTGACAAATAATTAGCCTAGTGTATGAGTGACATAGTTACCTGACATATACCTAGGCTAGTGTATGAGTGACATGGTTACCTGACATATAATTAGGCTAGTGTATGAGTGACATGATTACCTGACATATACCTAGGCTACTGTATGAGTGACATGATTACCTGACAAATAATTAGCCTAGTGTATGAGTGACATAGTTACCTGACATATACCTAGGCTAGTGTATGAGTGACATGGTTACCTGACAAATAATTAGCCTAGTGTATGAGTGACATGATTACCTGACATATACCTAGGCTACTGTATGAGTAACATGATTACCTGACAAATAATTAGCCTAGTGTATGAGTGACATAGTTACCTGACATATACCTAGGCCAGCGTATGAGTCACATGGTTACCTGACATATACCTAGGCTACTGTATGAGTGACATTGTTACCTGACATATACCTAGGCTAGTGTATGAATTACATGATTACCTGACATATACCTAGGCTTGTATATAAGTGACATGGTTACCTGACATATACCAAGGCTTATGCATGAGTGACATGGTTACCTGACACATAATTAGGCTTGTGTATGAGTGACATGATTACCTGACATATACCTAGGCTTTTGTATGAGTGATATGGTTACCTGACATATACCTAGGCTAGTGTATGAGTCACATGGTTACCTGACATATACCTAGGCTACTGTATGAGTGACATGGTTACCTGACATATACGTAGGCTACTGTATGAGTGACATGGTTACCTGACATATATCTAGGCTTGAGTATGAGTGACATGGTTACCTGACATATACCTAGGCTTGTGTATGAGTGACATGGTTACCTGACTTATAATTAGTCTTGTGTATGAGTGACAGGATTACCTGACATATATACGTAGGCTACTGTATGAGTGATATGGTTACCTGATATATACCTAGGTTTCAGTTTGAGTGACATGGTTAACTGACATATAATTAGTCTTGTATATGAGTGACATGATTACCTGACATATACCTAGGCTAATTTATTAGTGACATGGTTACCTGACATATACCTAGGCTAGTGTATGAGTGACATAGTTACCTGACATATATCTAGGCTAGTGTATGAGTGACATGATTACCTGACAAATAATTAGGCTAGTGTATGAGTGACATGATTACCTGACATATACCTAGTCTACTGTATGAGTAACATGATTACCTGACAAATAATTAGCCTAGTGTATGAGTGACATAGTTACCTGACATATACCTAGGCTTGTGTATGAGTGACATGGTTACCTGACATATAATTAGTCTTGTGCATGAGTGACATGGTTACCTGACATATACGTAGGCTACTGTATGAGTGACATGGTTACCTGACATATAATTAGTCTTGTGTATGAGTGACATGGTTACCTGACATATACGTAGGCTACTGTATGAGTGACATGGTTACCTGACATATAATTAGTCTTGTGCATGAGTGACATGGTTACCTGACATATACGTAGGCTACTGTATGAGTGACATGGTTACCTGACATATAATTAGTCTTGTGTATGAGTGACATAATTACCTGACATATACCTAGGCTAATGTATTAGTGACATGGTTGCCTGACAAATATCTAGGCTACTGTATGAGTGACATGATTACCTGACAAATAATTAGCCTAGTGTATGAGTGACATAGTTACCTGACATATACCTAGGCTACTGTATGAGTGACATGATTACCTGACATATATCTAGGTTAGTGTATGAGTGACATGGTTACCTGACATATATCTAGGCTAATGTATGAGTGACATGGTTACCTGACATATATCTAGGCTTGTGTATGAGTGACATGATTACCTGACATATATCTAGGCTAATGTATGAGTGACATGGTTACCTGACATATACCTAGGCTACTGTATGAGTGACATGATTACCTGACATATATCTAGGTTAGTGTATGAGTGACATGGTTACCTGACATATACCTAGGCTACTGTATGAGTGACATGATTACCTGACATATATCTAGGTTAGTGTATGAGTGACATGGTTACCTGACATATACCTAGGCTTGTGTATGAGTGACATGGTTACCTGACATATACCTAGGCTACTGTATTAGTGACACGGTTACCTGACATATATCTAGGCTAATGTATGAGTGACATGGTTACCTGACATATACCTAGGCTTGTGTATGAGTGACATGGTTACCTGACATATACCTAGGCTACTGTATGAGTGACATGATTACCTGACAAATAATTAGCCTAGTGTATGAGTGACATAGTTACCTGACATATACCTAGGCTAGTGTATGAGTGACATGGTTACCTGATATATACCTAGGCTACTGTATGAGTGACATGATTACCTGACATATACCTAGGATACTGTATGAGTGACACGATTACCTGACATATACGTAGGCTACTGTATGAGTGACATGGTTACCTGACATATACCTAGGCTTGTGTATGAGTGACATGGTTACCTGACATATACCTAGGCTACTGTATGAGTGACATGATTACCTGACAAATAATTAGCCTAGTGTATGAGTGACATAGTTACCTGACATATACCTAGGCTACTGTATGAGTGACATGATTACCTGACATATATCTAGGCCAGTGTATGAGTGACATGATTACCTGATATATACCTAGGCTACTGTATGAGTGACATGATTACCTGACATATATCTAGGCTTGTGTATGAGTGACATGGTTACCTGACATATACGTAGGCTACTGTATGAGTGACATGGTTACCTGATATATATCTAGGCTAGTGAGCCTCTAAGGCTTATGTACTAAGGAAAGGTGAACCATAAACATTTTATATTTGCGTTTGATCCGAAAATTGTGCAGATTAAACTAAATTAAAATGGGCTTTTAACTTGTTGAATGCTATTAATATATCTCTAGCATTCAAGGAGGTAAAAGCAGTATGTAAATCAGTGAGAATTTTAATTTCCTCCTTGAACTGCACCAGTTTATCTTTAGGTATTATACCTGGTATGTTGACAAAAGCCAGAAGAATCTGCCAATCCATTCAGGAAGGAAAACGTATGGGACACTTATCCATTTATTCTATGTTGTGGAGAGCCTCTGAAATATCTAGCACAAGATACAAGTGTTGATCTAGGACACACCTTCAAAAGGCTGTTAGTGATTTGGGAAGGGCAGTTTGTCCAAGTGTTCAAAATTGGTAAGAAACCATTCCTATATTTTGCATTGGTCTAGGATTTCTTATCATGCTGAAACAAGATAAATACATAGAAACATAGAATTTGACGGCACATAAGAACCATTCGGCCCATCTAGTCTGTCCATTTTTCTACTGTACAAACATCAAACCTTATTTGGTCCAGGGGAGGGCTGGCCTGGGGGGCAAGGGGGCAACTGCCCCCCAGGCTGGTAATGAATATGGGCCAGTGGGCCATTGTCTCACTCAATTTCCCATTTGCTGCTGTAAATAGAGTAAACAGAATTTAAGGAGCTACACTAGTATTATAGCTCCATTTCAATTGCAAGCTCTGTAGTACCACTAGTGTAGCTCCATTTCAATTGTAAGCTCTGTAGTACCACTAGTGTAGCTCCATTTCAATTGTAAGCTCCGAGGTATCACTAGTGTACCTCCATTTCAATTGTCATCTCTGTGATATAAATAGTGCACTAAAATTTCAGTTATGAGCTCTGAGGTATCACTTTACTTAATCCATAACATTAATGCCAGCTATAACATTAACAAAAGGGGGTGGGCTTGGACATTGGGCTGGAGTGGTAATAGAAATAGGCCACTTAATTGTACTTGTCCCCCAGGCCAAAAGTTGCCAGCCCTCCCCTGATTTGGTCCTTGGACTTGTCTTATGTTCAGGACACCCTTATGCCTAACCCATGCATACTTACATTCCCTCACCGTATTAACCTCTACCACTTTTGGTGGTAATCTATTCCACTTATCAACCACCCTCTCAATGAAGTAAAACTGTCTTTGATTACATCTAATCATCTGTCCTTCTAGTTTTAGACTCTGGTTTCGTGTCTTTACATTTTACTCCTTTAAAATGTACTTCCCTCCTGCACTTTGTTGAATCCTTTATGTATTTGAATGTATATATCATATCCTCTCTTCTCAAATGACCAGTTTCTTTGTATTATCAATCTCTTGAGTACCAGAAGGGTGACAATACATTGGGCAGATCTGGAGGTTTGCCAGGTAAGCTTATGTATAATAATGGAACAGTGCAATTCTCAGGCAAACCAGTGTCACCAAAGGACACAAAAAAAAAGTCTAATTGCTTTAAATGGACAGTTTAACTCCCTGAATGCTAGAGAGTTTGGAGAACTCTCTAGCATTCAAGAGGATGAAAAGCTCTATTTAAATCAATGGCAATGTGGGGAATGTTTAAAGTGTAACTTTCATCTAATATAAAGTTGCCCTGCAATAATTAAGCAGAAAGCGACTAGCTTTATAATAAGTCTATTACCTCTCAAAAGTAGCCGATTGTAAAGTAATCCTTAACCTCTTTGCGTCTGATTACGTACCCGGACCGTCATGCTGGTCTGGCACTTAAGGACCAGTGACAGTCCTGGTACGACACGTACTTTTACTCACCACGCTCCTGCTGGATCACGGTGAGTAATACCGGGGACTGAAGTTGATCTCTCCAAGTCCAGAGCGATCTCTTTCAGTCCCTCGTTCTGCATGCCGGCACACATGATAGGTCACGTGGGGTGGCATGTCGAACTTCCCTATCTGGTTCTTAAAGGACCACACACTCTGGGACCGCTGGTCCTTAAGGGGTTCATCTTCAGAGACTGATGGCCAGGATATTGCAGTTTAAACGCCTGGGCCGTGAGTCCCTTTCGGTTACCTTGCGGCACACTGCAATGCTTGTTAGAGGAGACTGGGACTGGCAGCGCAGGCGCTCAGACTGCACTATCCTGGCCGTAAGTATCCGAAGATTAAGGATTACTTTACAATCTGCTATTTTTAAGAAGTAATAGATGTATTATAAAGCTAGTCGCTACGTGCTTAATTATTGCAGGGCAACTTTTTTATAAGATGAAAGTTCCCTACGGTTCATTTGGTTTACCCCATTGTAACTTAAAGGGATAGTAATACTTCGTTTTAACTTTATTTTATTTTGTAGGCATTAAAAAAACATGAAGAATTATATAAGTCTTATCTCTCAAACCTTTATGGTTTATGAGATATTCACAAGCAAAGTTCCCCTCCCCGCCCCTTTTACCTAGTGTAAGCCATCTCTTCTCAGATGTGAATCTGGTTGTATGACAGTACAGATAACAGAAGGGGACAATTTTCTTTGTATGAAAACAATGAAAGCCCTTCCCCCCTTGACAAGTTTTTCAGCTTTTTCCATTATCTTAATTGAAGATTGTCCCTCTCTGCAGTCTACCTGGGCACCTCCCTTCTGATCTGGTTGAACAGGGGGGGGATACTTTGTTTGTGAATATCTCTTAAACCATAAAGGTTTCAGATATAAGACTTATATCATTCTTCATGTTTTTTTAATGCCTACAAAATAAAATAAAGTTAAAATGAAGTATTACTATCCCTTTAAGAGGGAATTTATGGAAATTTGCTCTCTAGTTTGCCCAGAATTGTTCCACTTATCTTCATGTTTACGCCCCAATGTTATAATATTTATTAATGATATCTTGATTTATTTTGAATGGTTTTGCTCTTTCTGACTCAGCTGTACAGATTAATAGGAAACACTTATTCTGATACAGTGTCCCCCCCACACACACACGCACAGTTGTCTTGTGAGAGTATAATGAGTGAAGGTAGGCTTTTAATGACTCCAAATAAATACTGTTATATCTCTCTGGATTCAATTAACTGAAAATGTCATAATTGAAGATGAATTAATTAGCTACACAAGAACACTCAATCCATTGTGTATAACTAAGAAGATTTTGTAACAAATATCACTTTATAAACAATATACATACACCTTTTATTAAGCAGTTAAGACATTTGTGTAAGAGAAATATATATATATTTATATATATATATATATTTTAAAGGGATAATAATACTTTGTTGTAAAAATGTCAAATATTGTAGACTAGTTTAAGAGCCCGTTACACGGACCACAGTGCCTCTGCCAGCCGGTCGCGGGGCAGTCATGCGCAGTTGAGACTGCCCGCGAGCGGCTGATACAGAGCTGGATGCTCCTTCTCTACTGTGCATGACTGCAGCGTTACACATGTTTTAGCGAATTATTATATAGGATATTAACAAGAGAAGTAGAATAACCTACCTCCCATCTCTCAAACCATTATATTTTGAGAGAATGTAGCATTTAAATTTCCCCTTCCCTCCCCTTTCTTATACGTCAGCGCTCTAGCTGACAGAGGCAGATCCTGGTCCCAGGAACGGAGGAGGCTCTTCAGCAGAGTCAAGATAGCGCTACTTAAAATTAAACCATTCATTGGAATGGTCTACAAAGTGTGCTTGCAAACCAGCAAGAAGATTATCTGACATTCAGCTGATTCATGTAAACATAAGACTGTACTACATTCTGCAAGACAAATGGAGTGCAGAGTGTAGCAGTGTTTTATGCTTACAAGAATCAGTTGATCTGTAGATAATCTGCGATGTACACGTATTAGCTGATCAGCTGATTCAGGTAAGCACAGAACTGGCAAAGCAGCTGTTACAGATGCTCTGCCAATTCTATGAGTATTTGAATCAGCTGTTAAGAGGATGCAGGGGATTGTGTATGTTACAAACCCATGTAGTGCCACAGGGGGTGTGCAGCGTAATGCAAAGCAATATGTTGCACCACTCAAAGGGTTAAGGGGACTGGTGATGTTCTTGGTGCTGAAATCTTAACGCATCCTCTCTGCTCCCCTATTTGCCCTCCCCATACATTGCCAGCATTACGCTAACCTCTGCTAATGATTAAAGTTACTTTCCCTTCCTCTTGCATAGATAAGTCTTAGTGCACATGGCAAAGTGTGTTGTATTCTCCTTAGAAAAGTGATCGCTACACATTTTTAGAAACGCTTCACCGTTGCATCGACCGTCTATGTACAGGAAGCTGCAATGATTTTTGCATGCAGAAGTACATAAAACACATCCTAGGTATAGTTCCTGTATGCTTATTTTATTCTTAGAAAACACTCTACAAACATCCTAGCTGTGTTGTTAATAGAGAAGTGAGCAGGTTGTTGCTTATGCAACAGAAGTGGACAGGACAGGGGGGCAAAGAGTGGGCAGAGATTCCCTTGAACTCTCTGAACTGGAGCATGAGGCGCTGTCCCAGGAGACATGGTAATTAATTAAGAAAACCAGGGATGAGAACAAATGTGCTGCAGTCTCCCATGTATATCTGAATGGTCATGATGTTATAATGCCCAGGCAGAAACCTCAAGGCTTCGGTGCTTAATGGTTACTGTAGCAGGTCCGCCATCAGAATTTTGTGGACTGAATTGTAATACAAAATTTCCTTATTAAGCTTTACAATACACCTATTTCCATCCCCCACTACTACACATTACCTACCCATTCCCATGACACACTTTTCGATACAGGCACTGATAAAGACCACGGAAATGCTGTATTTGTGCATGTACTCTCCAGTATTTCCCAAAAACCTTCACGGACACTTTTCCTTTGTACGGTCAAACCCATGTCGGCCTTGTCACTAGTTGTCCATGGCATTGAGTAATATGGCACCAACAGAAGATCTCTAGTGCAGCACAACAGACATCGTCCACAACCAAATAATATATTTAGTCATATAATAATCATGAGAAACAAGCAATACTAATAAGTTAAGAAGTACATAGTCTACTAACCCCATAACTTTGCCAGATTTCCATGAACAATATTTGGTTTTGTCCTTGTGCATGGATCCTGCTGTCCCAGCTTTTGTCTCTGGTGTTAAAGTGGAACCCTAAATTAGACTTGTGCCCAACCTACCTTATATGCCATAGGTACGGTATATAAGAAAGGTGTTAGAGCCCTCTAGCACTGAAGGGTTTAACAGCTTGTTGTGTACTTGTAACTTAGAGGACAAGGGTATTTTCTGAGACTACGGTGAATGGAGGTCAAGTGAGGACTGGGGGTGTCAACACCTAGGATGCCTTGCCAAAGGGGACCTGAGGTGTAAATCCACCCCTGGTTATACTACCTTTTTTGATTGCTTGGTGCACATTTTTTGTTAATCATGTAACTTGTGTTTGCTTTTTCCTCTTCAAAAACAACAAAAATGATTAAGGGTCAGGGGGCATAGGAACTGGGGGGATGCATTACCCCCAGGAAATCATGCAGGGGACAGATAATTAAGAAATCCCCCCAGGCGCTAGGCGCACCGGCCCGGGGGCGCAGGCTCTGGGTGGCCGGCAGGAGGTGGGGCACTGCACAGCGCTCCCTCCTGCCAGTCACCCCCTTGTAGTGTGGCCGATCACAGCGGACTGCGGGTAAAGGAGCTTCTGTATCCTCTACCCCAGTCTGACAGGAAGCTGCTCTCCTGCAATGAACAGCTTCCTGTCAAACCAGGTAGAGGATCAGAAGCTCCTCCACCGCGGTCCACTCGGCCACATTACAAAGAAGGTACAGAGGGGCTGGGGGGCAAAGTGACACATGGGGGGTAAAGAGACAGCCTGGGGGGTGCAAAGTGGCACACAGGGAAGCTGGGGTAAAAATGCTATCCCCCCCAGATTTGTGAGGGTTCCTACACCTCTGTTAAGGGTGATGGTGTCATATAATGTTTGGGCCCCATATTCACTGTACATATTTTCAATATGTAATGGGCCCCTAAAGTGTCTGGGCCCAAGTGCTTTTCATGTGCTGTACCAGTGGTGGGAGCTATCTTCTTAGAGCACTCTCCATGCAGAGACCTTATTGTCCCTCACTCAGTGGGTTGCTATAGAGTTATTCTGTTGTTTGTATCTGGTCTCTTACACATGAGATACAGAAATAGTACATATCACACCTGAATTTCTGCTCCCTTGTTCTGAACTCATTTTTCTCCTACATACCACCAATCTCATTGCGGGGGGGGGGGGGTTGATGGCCAGCCCACGTGAGTGTCATCCATCAAGTGGAGGTTGTTATGACATACTCTTTAATAGGACCTTTTTAGCAGGTACAATACTTTTATTTGTTATTTTTTACCTTATTCAATAGAATGTGTATTGCTATCTTTTTTAAATAAATATCTATGCTGGGACTTGTCCTTTTTAGCAAGCAATCCTTTGTCTCCCCCAAAGGCTATTGCACTTCGAGACTACAGCTCCCAGCCTGTGAGAAATTTAGCAGTGTCAGCTCAGAAGGAACCTGTATTGTATTGTATATTTTTATTTATATAGCGCCAACCGGTGTACTTGGCACTTTACAGATTACATTTAATATAGCAGGGGTACAATAAGTGCGGTGATTAAGTGCTTATATAGGCAGTCATAAGGGGAACGACAGGTGCGTATACATTAGGATAAGAGGTCCCTGCCCCATAGAGCTTACAATCTAAGTATAGGATGGGTGACGTACAGATACAAGCTGGTAGAGGAGGATGTGCAATGTTTGGCTTATGATAATAATGATAATGTTTCCATATTATGCTATTGCTAGAGATAAAAGGTGATCTTTTCGTTTAGATTTAAAATTGCTGAGGGTTGAGGCTTGGCGAATGCTGGGTGGTAGGGAGTTCCAGAGGTAGGGGGCAGCATGTGCAAAAGCTTTCAATCGTGAAACAGCAATAGTGGTTAAAGGGGCAGTGAGTCGTCCACCATGTGTGCTGCGTACTGGACGTGCAGGAATATGGCGGGATATCAAAGATATAAGGCGGGGACAAGTGATGGAGAGCCTTGAAGGTGATGAGGAGGATTTTGAATGTGATACGCTGCTTTATGGGAAGCCATGACAGTGATTTTAGGAGTGGCGGGGCGAGTACTGATCTGGAGGAGAGGAAGAGTATTCTGGTGGCTGAATTAAGAACTGATTGAAGAGGAGCGATGTGGTTAGTAGGAAGACCAGTAAGTAAAGAGTTGCAGTAGAACCTGGAGCACTGCTGGATTCATTTTGCAGGTATCAAAGAAAAACTCAGGCATATGACTGATCATAGATAAACATAGAAATGATGCTTTAGTTAAACGACAAAGCAATATAATGCCATGTAAAGAAATTATCATTATTATGTCTGACACTTTTGTACATACCCCTCCTGGGTGTGGCTGTGAGCGTGCCTTTTTTATTTGTGAAATGTTTGGGGTATGTGATGAGCATTATAAAAGCTAGTGTAACTCATATGAAAAGTCTGATGGCTGCCTCATAGGCCACCATGTGTATATTCATACCTGGGAACTCTTAAAGGGGATGTATCGCATTATAAAAAAATTTTACCATAGGTTTTGTTAATAAAGTAGTAATAGGAAAGCATTAACACTTCCCTTTGGTGTTGTGTGAATGGCTTCTATTGTTATATCAAGCTCCGGTTAGCATTCTACTGAAGTTACAACCTCAGTAGAATGCTAACTAGAGCTTGATATAACGATAGAAGCCATTCACACAACACTGAAGGGAAGAGCGAAAACACTCCCTGGGGCAGCTGGGAGGGAGGTAGGAGGAGAAGAACAGCTGTGCTGTGCACATTATGCGGAAGTGCACAGCACAGAAGATAGAATATCTTTAACCCCTTAAGGACTGGCCGTGCACGCATGCGGCAGTCACTTAAGGACCACGGAGCATTTTTTTTTTTTTTTTGCTTCCAGTTCCGGACTCCCTGAACGGTGTGCAGCCGCGGAGGGAGCCCGGAACTCCATGACGGTCCTGACACGTCATGGGTCATTAACTCAGATCTACCCATGACGTACTATGACCATCAAAGGTCGTTAAGGGGTTAAAAAATACTTACATTTAGAAAAAAAAAACAGATTTCCTAATACTACTTTAGTAACAAAACCTACGGTAAAAAAACGTATAAGGTGATACATCCCCTTTAATATATATGTCCCAGAGACTCTAGTATCCAGGGACCGAGGCTAATTCTACAGCTTTGGTGCGTTTCCCAGGTAACGCCATCAACTTCCAGTCCATTCTGCTCACTTCCCGTCCATTCTAAAGTGAACCCCCATCTTCCCACCTCTCAATCCTGCCCATCCGATTAAGCCTCACCTATTTTATGGCACAATTTGCATCATTTAGACATGCCCATTCTCCCTGGGGGTTCCAAATTAGAAAGTTCGCAGGTATGCAGATAAGCCCTGTTTTTGCTTGAGCACAGTAAATTTTCAGCCTTCTGGACTTTGGTTCGTTCATGGGAGGCGATAGTCTACCGTGTGAAAAGCACCATAGCCCAGCATTATATCTGAACATCTGTGCAAAAATCAACACAGCATCACTGCATTGGTGTCATCCATGTGAAAAGAGCCAAAGTGTAATAAGATAAGGTCTTTAGATATTTATTTGAGTCAGTGAGATAAGAAAGGTAAGCAATAGCAAATGAAGCAAGAAGACTAATGGAAAACCTAGGAGACTACAAAATCAGATTTATTTCCTCTTTTTTTAACAACGAACCTCATACAGAAAGAAAGGTGGTTCAATAATGGGGCAAAATTAATGTACAAATAAGTTTTAAAACTTAAATATTAATTTTAACCCCTTGAATGCTAGCAACACCTTGGAGATCTCTCTAGCCTTCAAGAGGATAAAAGTCCAATTTAATATCAATGAGAAGTCTTATCTGTCCAGAATTTCTCCCTATGTCACTGCACATAAGCCTGGTTTACACTTACGATGTTAGCACAAAGTTTTCAACCTTGCATTGATCGTTTCTTCAAACACATTGCTGCCTATAAGGCTATTCACAGCAGCCGAGTGCAGCAAGCTATCATTCAACTGTGGTCATGCACTGACCTATGGCGACCTATGGACTGCTGTGCAGGTTATTCACACTGGTGACCTGGGTGTTGTGATGTGCATTGCAACATCCAATGAACGTGCAACCCATATCGGCATCAGCCAATGATATATGGCTGATGCTGACAAAAGCAGCCCATTAGCCATGCATCTGCCATGCCTTGGATCACATGGGGAATAAAGGCAAAATGCGAAAAAAATGGGGGAGTTTTATGGAGCCAAATCTCAGCTATATCACATCCACAAGTATGAGCCTAGTCTTAAATGTACAAATAAAATATGTTATCATAGTTTCCCATGAATGTATCTGTGCATATATAAGGTTCATTTATCAGTCAGTGTATCTCATACACTGGTCCCCACGATCATTGATTAAATCCTGAAAGGCATTTATTAAAAAAGAACTCTTAACCCTAAAAGGACTAGAAGGGTGTGGAATTTATTCATCTGCAATGTGTTGCTCACACCCTCTGGACCTTTAATACATTAAGTAGGCTCATGCACTCTGTCTGTTTCAGTTTGGAAAAAAACTGCCAGAAACTGTCATGTCTGCCTCCATGGACATAACATTCAAGAGTGACAGAAGATATTATCCCTGGAACAAAGATACATACACATTCACAGAGGCCATTATGCCTTTCTGTTCACAGTTAAGGTAAGTGGGGGCTAGTATAAAGAGGTGTTAGTTCTCTTAATAACTATATATTTATGTGTTTGTACCCCTTCTTACTTCTTAACAAACAACCAAAAAAATGTTAAGCGTGCCCCAAAAATTAAAGACTACATGTTTGTTAGGGATGCCTTGATCATGAAAGACTGAGAACCATTGATCTAGATTGTAAGTTCCCGGAGCACCACCATTTGCATCAGTTTGTATAAATGTTTGTCATGTACGGTGAGAATGTGTCCCTGATTGCCTGAGAGAGTCCCATACTTTACATATGGGTCTTGGGAAGCCCCCTTCTGGGATGGTGCAAAGTCCTGGAATGAAGACTGCAGGAACAGCGTATTAAATACTAGAGAGTTTAGAACTATGCCCACAACCATCTTCTTGTAGCCCACCGTAGGTATTGATTTCTGTCAAAGCAGTTCATTAACAGTTCTCCCTCTAATGCAGGGGCAATGTGATGCTCTGCAGATGATTCTGGACTACAACTCTCATCATCATATCTGAGACTTCTCCGGATCTTCCCTGGAGACGCCGGTTTCCAAACTTAAATACCAGGTCTCCGGGGACAGAGGATGGTTCTCCACTTTGCAGCATTTTCTGGTAACGCAACACACTCCCAGCACAGTCCCACCCACCCCACCAACTTCTCTACCCATTTCAAGGGAGACTCTAGCTTACCACCTGCCCACCTTCTTAAAGCTCTGCTTACATTATGCCACATATCACACAATTTGGTCACTCCGATCTCCATACCTCATTGACACGTCACGGGAGCTTGAGTTTGATGATTCCCAGGTATGCTCATAATCCTGTGGCAGTGGCTGGTTACCCAAGGAAGCTATGGGTAGTAGCCCAGCAACATGAGGCCCTCCTCCTCATGTTGTCCACAACTGCCCTAGTGTTAAGAACTCTGTGGTGTGCCAGAGATGCCCATGCAGCTTCACTAGAGCAAAGGAAAAGTACTCTGTCACTGTCCTCTCAGCTATGTCCCTGGATGGAAGAAAATAAATGTGTCCAGCTTAGTTTTATGTGTTTGTAATAACGAGTATTCAATAATTGCACAGTGCTGCCAAATATGTTAGTGCTCTATAAATGAATTATGCTAATATTAACAATGATGACAGTGGATTGTAATTCACTGAATGTAATAAGAAAAACTCTAGAAAATGATTATAAATCTATGTTCACTCTGGTGATCTGAAACGAGCTGCACCAGTTTACGTACCTTTATTGTTCTACATAGTAACGGATTTAGTGACGTTGAAAAAAGACTTGGGTCCATCAAGTTCATCCTTTTCCATATCACCTTTCTTGATACAGACTAAAAAAAAAAAAAAAAAAAATAGATACATATAAAACAGAACAACCACAAAAACATAAAACATTGAAGCCTTTCAAGTTGTGCCCTAAGTGGTTAGAAAAATGTCCTCCAGATGCCAAAAGGAGATTGGATCAGCATTTTATCTGCATTATAACCAATGATCATAATTCTCAATATTGTTCTAAATTAGAAAGTTATCCAATTCTCCTTTGAAAGCGTCACCACTATCTGCAAGTCCCAGCTTTTGGTTTTAGTCGAAAGCTCCTTTTCTCCATTCACAATGGATGCCCCTATATTTTTTTCTTAACTCTTTGAGTAAAGAGTTCCCCAGATAATTAGTTGCATTGTCCTGTTATTGATGGCTGGACAACAAAGCCATCAGATGTTTATCACTAGCTGACTCTAGGGCTGCCACAGAGCCAGTATGTTGCCAAAAGTCCTATAAATCTGGACTTGACCCAATAGTACATGTATGGCAGCAAGAGTAAGGCTTTATTTCTTCCCCCATAAAAGGTGATATCCTAGCTAATGACCATGTGGTGTAACCATTCTTTGGAGCTTGTGATGAGAATAGCATCCTCTAATGTCAACAATGTGACCTTTGCACAATGGCCCCATAGGCCTCCTTGCAGATCATATATGTTGCAGTTTAGTTATGTTCTGTGCAGAATACAGGCAACTTACATGATTCTGCAACAGGTTGTATCATGCAAAGTCAGGGGCATTGTTAAGTATTGGCATGGCTGAGGTGCCTAAAAGCCCAGATCACACTCTTAAACCCCAGGTGTTGTTTCTAGTTTGGGGCATACAGGGCGCTAATTACTAACAGTACAATATGGTTGCATAGTACGTTAATAATAAATTAGGATGGTTCAAGCACTGGGTCTGTTGTGCATCTATCAATTTCCTGCCACAAGGTGAAAATAGACAGGGGGCACATATGGAGCTTTTTGATCTACTTTCTGGTGATTCACCCTGTAACCATAATTCACGAAGGACTTTCTTCTACTTTACTCCTCCAACATACAGCATATGTGTCTGCTCCATAGACCTGTACAGAATACCACACACAGGACCAAGTATAGGGAAATTGTGTAATTTCATGATGAATGACTGTAATCTCTTGTTGATAAATGAGAAAGTACAAATTGATTATTGGTAAATCAGTGAATGTCTAAAACCCAGGGAAATAAATGTATTTCACTTTAATTATCTGATAAATTGCGCACATTGAGTTTCAGAGGTGTGTCCATTGCATTTCAAAGCAAAGAGGTGTATCCAGTGCATTTCAGTGTGCAATGGGACTGACACCCCTCTGGTGCTCAAATGGCTAATCCACTAACAGATAGGCTCTAGAGCACATGAAGGTTACTGAACAATGAAAATGTTGCAATTATGGAGCAAGTCAAATACACAATAGGGAACAAATAAAAACTGTCATTAATTTAAATAGGGATTTTAATTTTATGAATGTGGGAGGGATCTCCAATGCATATCTTCATTTTTAGGGTTGCCAGATCACCCCTTTAAAAATCAAACACATATGAAAAATGTTTGCTGCACGGCCCCATTGCAGCCCAGTAGTAATCAGTAGCAATATTTCTGTTTTAGGGTCAATTACCAGCTGGGGCTGCACTATGCAACCCCAAAACTACTCCTATCATCCATTCAGATGGTTGGAAAACTGACTCTCTTGACTGAAACACAACCCTGAAGTTTGATTCTCTCTGTCACATACTCCTGGTTGTGTGTGCAGCCTCCATAGACCCAGTGTTTCAGGCTATCAAGTCTGATAGAGGGTCTATGGGGAGACCATGGACAAGAGACTGAACTCTGCAACTCCAGTCTCCCAAATCAGCCTATTCCCACAGGACAGAGGAAGTCTCTCACTCTCGGGTCTTCTTCCGGACTCCCGTTCTGCTACAGTGTTGGTCCACTGGCGATCACAATGCAGCCTGGCTTCATCGGCAGGTCTGCTCCCAGTGCAGCTGATCTGCTGAAGGGTCACAAACCTGGTAACAGCTGCCACTGAAAGGATGATGTGGCACCCCTATTCACAATGCACTGGATACGTCCCTACACAGGGGTAAAAGCCCCATTCAGAGCAATGGGATTCTGGGATTTTTTTATTTGACCCCCCCCCTTATAATGCAGTTGGTTTGCCTTCCAAATTTGTTTTTGCTACAATGCGTTAAACATCTGAGTATCAGTGGGGGGTGTGCAACATATTGTAGAACAAATGGTAAACCTTTCAGTGTGTGTGCGAGTGATGTACTAAGTAAATGCTGTGCGATTATAAGCAATTAGAGAGAGAGAGACATCTAACATTCAAGGGGTTAAACCCCCATTTCATCCAATGGGACTTTGGGGATTTTTAATGGTTCCATAACTACACTTTTTTTGCAACAGAATTGCACCTCTTTTACTCAACACATCAGCCTGTGTGTGATTACCCTGAATTTAATTTGCTGCTTGGGAAATGCCAGCATGCAGTTAACCCTTTGAATGCCGAAGGGGGTTCGCATTACCCCTCTGGCACTCAAAGGGTTAAACAGCACATAAACTACAAGCCCCAGTATGCACAGGGAGAAATGTGAGAGGGTGGGAGGGGTTTGTGTAAATGAACTCTGCCAGGGAGGGGTTGCAAATTCTTGTATGGAGCATTGGTGGGGGGGATGGGACTGGACTGTATTGTTAAGTCTGAATAAGATCTGACTCACTTCTCCATGCCTAAGAACTCCTGCACACTTGGAAGGAAAACTAGCTCCAGAAACATTAAAAATAAAAGGAAACATTGTATATAAATCTCCCATTAAGTCAATATCGGATCATCTTTAACTTGAAGACAGCCGATCACTTTTATCTGACCCAACAGAACTCTGGTCTGAATCGTACAACTTTTCCTTCTCGTTGGATTCCTCAAGGTGTTTTCAGAGCTGCACGAATTCTCTCCAAGAGGGACCAGATGGTTTAAATTAATCACTTTTCTGTTTTTTTGTGTGTGCATATTTTTAACTAAATACAATTCCCCCCTTTTGCATTTGTCCGAATATATGCAGTGGATTTCTACCGGGAAAAACACTTTTGTTTAAATAAAAAATTCCGATCTTTTATTTGTTTTCATTTTGGTGGGGGGAAGAGAAAGATCGGAGACGGTTCCATCCTAAGGAAGTTTGGGGAAACAAGCTGTTTTTTTTTGCTTTTTTTCTTTTCTTTAAATCCTGATGGTTTTGAGCTTCAAGTACTTTCCTTGATTTTGATTTGATTTCCACTTCTAAAGGAATACAAAGTGGTCGTCTTCACTGGGATATAAAGAATCAAAAACATCACCTCAAGCGGGTAAATTGGTTTTTGTTTTTATGTCATCTGTGTCTTTAAACTCTAAATTGTTAACATTTAACCCCTTGAAGACCAAAGGGGTGCGCAACGCATTACTCAGCAATGCGTTTCCTAGCACTCTAGATCCTGGGGGGGGGGGGTTAAATGGTTCTATTATACTTTGTGTCTGTTATTGTTACATCTATTTCCTATAACCCTTTGAGTGCCAGAGGGGTATGCAACTCATTGCTTTGCAATATGTTGCATATCTCTGGCACTCAAAGGGTTAAATGTGGGTTTCCTTGTCTGTCTGAGGTGGATTTTTTTAACCCATTGAGGGTCAGAGGAGTTGTCCAGGGATAGCATCAGTGATCTTTTAAAATCGTGTGATTTGTAAACGTATCTGAGTAACGAATTTATTTTTGTAGCATTTTAATATACATTTTGATTTCATTTTAAAGTCTTTTAATAGGGTGCAGCTTTCTAAATCAATGTGAACCATTTTTTTTAATAAATACATTTTCCCTCAGTATTAGTACAACTAGTTGGCTACCTACCTTACCATACTTCAGTGCAAGATAATTGACAGTACACACTTTCTCAATGTTAATCAGTTTCCACCCTAAGTGCAATAAAGTTGGCACAATTCTGGGGTAAACATATGGGACAAATATACATTCTGTTTCATTTAAAAGATTTGGTGTTTTGGGGGCTTTTTTTTTTCCCTCAACCCCTTTGACTGCTAGCAAGGTCTACTGATTTTTCAATCCACTGCAGACCCCTCTTGCATTCAAGGGGTTAATAGCCCCATTTTAAATCAATAAGAATTTTCATTTGTCCCCTGTGACGCTGGTGGCCTGCCAAGGAATTGCTCCCATTTTGTTTGGATGGAGGTGGCCATGTATATCATAACTGGATACACAAATAATTGTTTGAATATGTCAGATATCCCATGGGGAAAATGTTTCATTTGTAAGTATATGTCTGTGTGCCTTTAATATGGGCACTGTTTTGTACTTTAACCCTTTATGTGTCCAGATTATTGTTTTGCAATGCATTGGACAGCCCTATGGAACTCAGAGGGTTAAATGTTGGGTATTGCTTTCATTCTCGGTTAATCCTTTGAGTGTCAAAGGGGTACGCAACGCATTGCTTTGCAATACGTTGCGTACCCCTCTGGCACTCAAAGGGTTAATAAATGGGTGCCTTGTCACTCTTTTTTTTATGTTCCTTCCCTTTTTCCATAGTGTCCCTATACCACCATAAGTTGTTCTGTAACTGAGGGCTGGTGTATCAGTTGTTCTGTGTGGGGCTGTATGTGTAAAGATTAAAATTGAACCAACTCTAGGGCAAACTCAACTGCACAAGTAATATTTCCCATTGATGTAAATGGGGATTTTAGCCCATTGAATGCTATAGTGCTCTCCAGTGCATTGTTTCACAAGTCATTGAAGACCTCTACAGAATTCATGTGGTTAATATTTCCTTTTTTTTTATACATTGGTATTTGTTCCATTGGATACAGCAGGCTCTGCCTATTTGTCCAATACATATTGCTGTAAAGGGGCTGTCACAGAAAAGTCAGAAATTAACCCTTTGAGTGCCAGAGGAGTAGGTAGCGCACAAACGTGGAATTATACTGTAGCAGATTAGCTGCACCACAGACTAGGAACAAACATTTCCAGTTATTTATATGGACCTTTAACCCCTTGAATGCCAGAGAGGTCTCCACAATGCGTTGGAGACCTCTCTAGCATTCTAGGTGATATAAAAAAAAAAACCTTTAAAACAACATTAATGTCTAACAATGGCCTGGGGTTATACACGCTGAACTCTTTGACTGCCAGAGGGGTGTCCAGTGCATTGCTTTGTAGTGCATTGGATATTCCAGTGGCACTCAGAGGGTTAAATATCTTTACTCCCATGCTACATTCTGTAAAAATGATCTGTATTTGTTTTCTGAGGCCTAAAGTCTTGTCTTGCATATCCTCTCTGGGGGCCCCCATTTCTGTCTTTTCCAGGATTCCCGTTACCATAGTAATCTTGATAGGGTGTCTAAGAAGTGATAGCACTGTATTGTCTATAAATGGACTGAAAAAGTTAGCCTGTAAACAGAAGAACAGTGGGTGCTAATCGCAATGCATTAACGCTAATATGTCTACACAAACAAGTAACAAATCGTGTTTATATAGGCTAGTCTACACGTGCATCAAAATTCTAGTTTAGGAACAGATTTTAGGGATCTAAAACAACTGAATTTTTTAGATGACAACTGGAAATACATTGTATTTAAAATGGTGTAACACTATCATTTTTAGATGTTGGTGCCCCTTTAAATCTGTGCCAGAGTGTGTCTGTGATGCATTTGATTTGCTCATGATTGCTTCCTTGTTCTTTTGTGTATGTGGCCCGTAGTCTGTGACTACTTTAATGCAGCTGATAGCATGACTCTACTCTAAATAGGGCACTGCAATAGATTTTCCAGTCCCACTGCCCGCCTAATGTCAACATATGCCAGAATTCCTCCCCTTAACCTTTTGAGCAATAAAGGTTATCCCAATTCCTCTCTGGCATTCAACAGGTTAATGCCAAGGGGAACACAGGGCAGTCTGTTGGCCTTGTGGGTGTTCCTTTCCACTAATCCCTGCTCATGGTATGGGGCTGGAACATGGAACT
The DNA here is from genome assembly GCA_037306005.1 of Rhinophrynus dorsalis. NCBI lineage: Eukaryota > Metazoa > Chordata > Amphibia > Anura > Rhinophrynidae > Rhinophrynus > Rhinophrynus dorsalis. The sequence goes on from CM074721.1 coordinate 496,627,769, forward strand.
TGCTGGAATTAACCCTTTGAGTGCCAGATGGATACTTAACTCATTGCTCTGCAATGAGATATATATCCCCTGGCACTCAAAGGATTAAGGTTGTAATGATGGTGGATAATATCCACTGTTGTGCAATCCCTGCAGTGCATCTACTGGAGTCACAGGCCAGCAGCAGTGGAGCTGTACTGCTAATTGACTCTATGGTGCAGTGAGCAATGAATGGCTCCCAAGCAGATACCTGACTACAGCTCCCATCATCCTTGGTTGGCAGGAAATTGTGGGATTTGTAGTCCAACAGCTGATGAAGAGCCTCTCATTAGCTACCCCTGCTCTGTGCCCTCTACCCCAATTTGAACAGGTGGCAGTAAAAAAAAAATACCGCTTTACATTTTTAAGTGGAACTTTCAACCCTTTGAGTGCCAGTGGGGTATGCAATGCCTTACAAAGCAATGCGTTGAGCACCTCTCTGGCACTCAGAGGGTTAACCCCTTGAATGCTACAGCAGTCTCTAACGCATTTCTTCACAATGTGTTGGAGTCCTCTCTCACAGTCAAGGGGTTAAAAGCATCATTTAAATTAATGGGTATTTGGGATTTATGTATTTGCCCCCTGTGGTGCAGTTGGTTTACCCCATTATTATCTTAGTGACAGTAGGAAGACATTGGCTCAGTTTTAGGTGCAGATGGAGTTAAAGGCCCGCTAAAGGCAGACGTATTATTAATGGGTCAGTAATGTCCCTTAACAAAATATTTAGAGATGGGTAGTGATTAAAAAAGAAACTAATTGCCACAAACCCTATCTCTCAAATTGCTATGGTCTGAGAGATACAGGGATTCAAAGTCCGTCCCCCCCACACCTCTCACTGACAGCAGGAGATCCCGGTCTGGGGACCAGCAGGTGGCTCTGCAGCAAAGCCGAAATCACGTTATCTAAAAATAATTCATTCATTGGAAAGGTCTACAAAGTGTGCTTGCAAACTAGGATCACTTTGCAGACCTTTCCAATGAATGAACTCTTTAAGTAATGCGATTTCGGCTCTGCTGCAGAGCCGCCTGCTGGTCCCGGTCCGGGGACCTCCTGATGTCAGCGAGAGGGGGAGGGATGGGGGAACTTTGAATCCCTGTATCTCTCAGACCATAGCGGTTTGAGAGAGAGGGTTTGTGGCAGTTAGTTTCTTTTTTTGAATCACTACCTAACTCTAAATATTTTGTTAAGGGACATTACTGACCCTTTAATGGGGACAGACGGCTCACAGCCACTCCGCCTAACTCTGGTGTTATGTGAGACTATGATGTCATAACACAACTTGTTTTCGGCTCCCTGTGTGACTCCAGAGATGGTATTTGTTCATCTGTTTTATGACCAAAATTCTTCTGGAATTCTTGTCTTTGTCACAACACTCTGGGTTCATAGTTCAGTAATTAAGGGTCAGTGAATGATTTGAACTTATCAAGGTGATGCATGGTGGAAAGTGATAATGTACGTTTTAACCTTTTTGAGTGCAATGCATTGTGTACCCCACTGGCACTCAAAGGGTTAAGGATACATTTAAACTGTGACAGACAAATGGCTTATTAAATGTGCCTCTGCTAGTTGGTGGATACATGGATCGGTCTCCCAGCTGGAGAGGCATTGATAATATATGAATATGTGTACAAGATCTCCCATTGTGATATATCGGGGATAGGAATAAGGACAAAAGTATCGTTATTTTGGGACAAAATTGCTGCACAGTGGGGAACTTAAAAATTCCCATTGTTCAAATGAGATCTTAACCCTTTCATGGCATACCCCTCTGGCCCTGAAAGGGTTAACCTCTTGACTCTGAAGGTGCTAATCAACATATTGTGAAGTCTCTCTAGCATCAAAGGGATTCATCTTATAAATCTTCAGCTCACTGTTTCTTTAACGTTTAGTCCTCAGCGCACCACACAGGTCAGCGTTTCAGTAGTTCCCTGGTGAACAATCAGTGGCACAGTCATTGTGATGGAGCTGCCTGTTCTTAATTAACCCTTTGCATGCCAGAGAGGTATCAGGGTTAAGGATATCCTGAAAACTTGACCTGTTGGTGTGTCCCAGGGACTGGAAATGGGAATCTCTGATTTAGCTGGTACCCCCAGAATTGTTCCACTTTTCCTGGTAAACATCTGCCTCGTGTATAACACATGAATACATCTGGATTTGTGGGTACATGTATATATATATATATGTAAACAGACTTTATTATGTATCCATCCTGTTTGTAAGCAACCTGCGGCCCAGCAGTTGTATGTACTACATCTTCCTCAACTATTGACAATTGTAGTCCAACACAAGCTAGAGGACTTCAAATTTCTCACCTCTGATATTCATCTGCCCATCCCCCCCATTATCTTTTTTTTTTTTTTTTTTTTTTTTTTAAACTGTACACAAAAAAAAAGGCTTGTGATGAAGGCCTAGTACGAGATTGCATGATTATTGATGCGTTAGGAGTGGGATTTAGGCTCCTAGGCAGTGGCAGTGTGTCCAATTATAGGAGATTAGTTTATCAGTGTCTCTGGGCTCCAGGAAAACTACATCAGATAGGTAGGGAGGAGAGAGCCTGATAAGATGTAATGGGCTGAGTGTGTTGCTTGGAATTCATAGCCTGAGGCCTCTTACACAAGGACTGCCTGGGAAATGGAGTATTTTGGACTATATAAATACACACAAAGTTGAGCAATTCTGGAATAAACCAGATACACCATAGGTGACAAACAGTACTTAAATTCCTGTTGATTTTAATTGCGTCTTTGAACCCCAGGAATGCAAGTGAGGTCTGTAACGCATTTCGAGTTGGGAATTTATATGTCCCCTGTGATGTAGTTGGTTTATCTGATCTCTGAATGTGGACTTGGAAAGGGACACTGTAATGGGGGGGGGGCCTCCTGCATTTAACCCTTTGAGTGCCATAGGGGTATGCAATGCAATGCGTTGCATACCCCTCTGGCATTCAGAGAGTTTAAAGAAAGTCCGATGTCATTCTGACACAAACCAACAGCAACATAGAGGGTGATGTACATGGGGCATTTAACCCCTTGCGTGCTGAAGAGGTATCTGTGTTGCTTTGCAATTCATTGGATACCACGCTAGCATTCAGGACAGGATTCAAATGCAGGAGATAAATGTTACTTCCTGTTTTATCAAAAATGTTCCTACTGAAGTCTATGGGAATACCTGTAGATAAAAGAAGAAATAAAATTAGCGCCTGCATTTGAATTCAGCCCTTAAAGAGTTAAAAGTCTAGTCATATCAATGGGAATTGTGGGACTTTGTATTTTACTCCTATGGGACAGCTGATTTCTGTTATAATTAATTCAGCGCTCCATGAGGCTTATATGGTCATTTGGGGAGGTGCAATTCTGGAGCAAACCAACTGAAGTGTGTGTGGGGAGGGGGTTTATTTTAAAGGGTTTTTAAACTCCTTGATTGGTAGAGTGGTGAGCCTGTAGCCTGGCATTCACATGGTTAAAACTCCTATTTTAAATCCCTGTGGATTTTGGTTTGACCCCTATGGTGCAGTTGTTGGTTTGTTCTGGAAATGCTCCTATTTAGCTTCCTGGATAAGGCCATTTTAGTGAGCAGTGAGGCCTTTTAGAACCTCTAAATTAATATCCTGTGTGAGTCAGAGAACAAGCTTGTGTTACAAATGTGTCTGAATTCAAGAAAATAATTAGATTTAATGGTGACGCTTTCAATACGTCGATCTTTCTCCTGTATCTGCCTTGGAGAGACCTGGCAGTTACAGCGAACGTCTGGTCAGTCTTACAGTCCATGGCCTAGGGTGTTTTATGATGTAATTTAGGGCATTTTCTCGTGAGTCAATGTTTTTGGCAACTCATTCACCGGTTTTCTAGATTTGTCACTGTGACGTTTTTGTATGGTTGGATAAAATATGTGTAAACGTGAGCAACCATTGCTTTCTCAGTCAAACTGCTTATTTTGTCTAAAAGTACCCTTTCTTTAAAGTAACTCTGACACAAAAGCTGAAATAGGTTGAATATCTTTTAAATATCATGTACTTATATCTAACATGTTGCATTTTAATATATTATTAAAAAAAAAATATGTCCACCTTTCCCTAGGCTGGCAGCGTAGTGGAGTGCTCCTGCACCCAATTAATTGCCACGGGGCAGTGATCTTGCCTGAATTGCTGCAGTGCTTCTGCCCACTCTTGTGAAAATCATTGCAGCAAGACTCTCCGCCATTAATGTCCAGCTGGTGCCAGACATGCAGGGAGGAATGATTCCAACGGGCAGTATTAACTAGTGTAAAATATAGTCCTAAACTTGACATGTGTTGCAATGCATCGGATCTCTCTCTTGCACTCAAGGAGTTAAAGATAATCCTGGACAAACAATGGGAGCCCTGAAAAAGGCAGAAATGTCTGCCCCTCAGGATGTGTGTTAGGCTAGATTTTAGGCCTCGGAAACAAATAGCGAATACTTATGGAGTACAGCGTATTTACATGTACATAACACCAGTTAGCTTTCCTTTTTAAAGTGGGCCTGTCACTTTACAGTAAGTTTCATTATTAACCCATTGAGGACCTGAGGGGTCTGCAATGCTGTGCACACACCTGGTTCTCAAGTTAAATTTTCAACATTCAAAGGCATTCTCTGTGCCAGAAAACAGCGAATGAGACTGGAGGGTGGGGTCATGTGAGGAGTGGTATAGGTGGAGCCAAGAGTGCCTTGCCTAGGGGCACCAGGGGTGTAAATCCACCCCTGCAGCTCTGTTAAAAGCCCACTTAAATTTATGGGAATTTGCAGAATTTCCGTTGTTAACCCTGCTGTGCAGTTGGTTTGCTCCAGGATTGTGCCTCTTTTTAATATTCTGAAATAGGCCCTTTTATCCATAGATGCAGGAATGACCAAACTGAGGCCCTTCAACTTCCAGCCAACAGCTGGCAGAAGATGATGGGAGTTGTAGTCCAACAGCTGGAAAGCCTCCATGTTACCTACTCCTGCTTTTTTGGAGTTCTTTCACACAGGTGACTATGTAATCATGACTCTTTCATAGACGGTGGAAATGACAATGTGTCTGGAGTATTTTATATACACCTGTGTATAGGCACCCATAACGGGCTCCTTAAAAAAATTGTCTCCAAAGTTCTTTAACACCATAATGACCAGTGCCGGTCCTGACACATCACTGATATCCTTGCCTTAACTCCCTTAACTCCTGTGCCAGCACGCCAAACGAGGGACTGAAAGAGATCGCTCCAGTCTTGGAGCAATCAACTTCAGTCCCCAGTATTACTCACCGCGCGAGTAAAAGTACGTGACGTGCTAGGACCGTCACTGGTTCTTAAGTGCCGGACCGCCGTAACGGTCCTGGCACGTCAATGGTCGCGAAGGGGTTAAGGGCCCAGTGATGGTCCTGGCACGTCATGGGTTTTGTGTTCTCAGCACTCCTGTGGGAGCACTAGGGGAGTCTGACACTGATCGCTACAAGTCCGAAGCGGTCAGATTCAGAGTCTCGTTCGGTCCCCCCCATCTATGGCATCTATAGACCGCTTCTCAGTTTTTTTCCTTTTAAAGGGATAGTAATGTTTCATAAAAAGCAGCTCTAATTAATCTTCATCATATTTGGGCCTTGGAGAGCATTATTTCAATTCTGTCAGAGTTGTAGTCCAAGAGTAATTGAATGATAAAATATCCCCCTCCCGCCTCTTTTACTGATGTAACACTGCTCACCTCAGAGCAGCAAGACTGTCCAGATGGATCGCAGAGAGGGACAATCTTCAGTGAGCATAAGGAAAAACCTGTCAAGGGGGGCAGGGCTTTCCTTATACTCACAGTAAGAAGATTGTCCCTTGCTGTTATCGGTCTGGTCCCAGGACCAGATTCCACATCTGAGTTGAGCAGTGTTACACTAGGTAAAAGGGGAGGGAGGTGGAAACGTTATCATTCAGGTACTCTTGAACTACAACGCTCACAGTAATGAAATAACACTCTATAGCTCAAATGAAATGAAGATTAATTGGAGCTGCTGTTTTTGTGAAACATTACTATCCCTTTAAATGGTTCATTGTTTGTGTTTTGGTGATCTCTGGCTTCCATGGGGTTATGTAAATCAATATCCAGCTCTATCCATATCCACTTTCCACATTCTTTTCAATATTAATCCTGAGTCATGAGAGCGTTACTACCCAGCTGACCCCAAGACAGAGCATTGATTCAACGCCTATCCCCAGTGGGACGCATGTGTGTGCGTGCTGACTCATTCCATTCTGTTTCATTCACATTTTTATTGTGTTACTTTGCTCTTTAAAAATGGCCGACTTCCTAGTGTGCTTTTAAAAGAGAAAACTAAAATAGATGTGCTCTTGGTATTGAAATCTATTGAAAATATGTGAAGTGATTTTTAAATTTAAAACCACAATCAGTCCAGATTGGCTATTTTTTTCACAACTGTATCCGTTCTAGTCATGATAAATACTGTAGAACAGGGCCTTGTAAACTTTTCCTCATAAGAGCCAGATTGAGAAAAGAAGACCTGAAGGCCTACGTTCTACAAAATTATAGTAATTAATGGTATGTGCAAAATTAGTTTATACCAATTCTTATATACAATGCATTGTTAAGAATTGGATTTAAAACTGCCTTTAATTGTATGCCCGATTTTATTAATTGTAGTGTAAGGAACATATTTTGCAGCAAGCCATATTTTTTTATAATTTAACCATTTGAATGCACAGAGAAGGGTTTTGCAATGCGTTGTGTCCCCCTCTGGTACTCAAAAGGTTAAGACATTTTAGCTGAAGAGCCAGGTAGGCTATTTCAAAGGTGGCAAATAGCAGCTGAACCTTAGTTAGGACATCAGTCCAGTATAATGTTGCTCTCATTGAGTGTTTGCCAAAACCCAATATTTAACCCTTTGAGTGTAAGAGGGGGTACCCAATGCATTGCAGTGCATTGGGTACTTATCTGGCACTCAGATATTTAAGTGTGGATTATTAAAGTGGACCTAACCCTGTTGAGAAAGATGAAAAATAATAACTTTTTCGTTTTTTAAATTTAACCCCCCCCCCAAAAAAAAAAACAAAAAACAGTTTTTCCTATTGAAAAGGACTCGTCATCTTTTCAGTTCCTCCCCTCAGTGAAATATTCCCCCCTTGGAAGGATTTGCATGAATATTGCTCCTTGTCAGTTTATTCAACCCCTCTGGTAGAAACCTTCAGCTAATGAAGGTGGGCAGATGTGATTTTTCTAGACATGAGTAATTAACCCCTTGAGGACCAAGAAGGTTCAAAGATGTGATTTTTCGGCACATGAGTAATTAACCCCTTCAGGACCAGAGGGGTATGTACTCATTGCTTTGAAATTCGTTGGTGAGATTAGATTCTCCAGTCAAAAATCTCAAACTATGAACCTGTTTAGAAAACAGAACAAGGAATAAGCAGCTTAAATAGATATATTTGATGATGCTAAAAGCTGTGTAACAGGTCTACCTTAGGATGTGTAGGGCAACATTATTAACCCTTTGAATCCCTAACGGTTATGCAACACATTGGGTTAAGTGCACAACAGGCGATAAATGGAAATTCCAAACATTTCCACTGACTTAATTGGGGCGTTTAACCCTTTGAATTCTAGAGCGAGGCAGCCGCCTGCTACATTTTGTCTCATGTTATAAACTCCTTTTTTCCTTCATTTACCTGACGATACCATCAGTAGGGGGGTGACAGCCAGACCGTGTAAGCGACAGTTGAACATTATTGGCTGACATCCATATTGGCCAGTCATTCATTGGAGGTAGCGACAAGCATCTCAAACGCCAATGTCGCTTGTGTGGAAGGTTTGCTGGCTGCCTTGCAGAACAGCCATGCTGAAACTTCACTGCAATTCTGCATGAACATAAGAAAGATGCAGCATGCCTGACCGTGTTCATGCAAGGCGATAAACATCTTTGTGAAAGGCACCATAACCAAGCAATTATACCATTCACACAAGAGGCAACTTAACCACTGTGTTGGTGTTGCTCGTGTGAAAGGGGCTTTAGTAATTTAATGGTTTCCTAAATAATATACTTTAAATTTTTTTTTTTTTTTTTTTTTTTTTTTTTTTTTTTCTCGCTTCCATCCTTTGAAGGCCTGTCCAGGGCAGAGTGACCATCTGCTCTGGTGACTAGCTTATTGAAGCAGGGCCCATTTAGAAAGGAACAGGAGGTTAGGTGTCAAACTCCAGGTCCAGTGATCTAAACATCAGATTGTTTTCACAGGTGCTCTGAGGGCCCCTAGAATGATTCAATTTCCAGATGCAGCGAGCTAAAACAGACAGTAAAAGAAATTACCCATGCAACACCCTGTATAGTTGTTAGTTTCTTTGTGTGTGTGTGTATGTGCGCGAGTGTGTGTGAGCAGCTATTGTTTCACAAGTTGTTTTTTTTTTTTTTTTATTTTTATTTTATTTTATTTTATTTATTTTTTTTAAAGGGAACTTTCACATGAAGAAAGTGTAGCCGCTTTAGTTCTCCAGCTAAAATGTCCACCATCCCCAACCAGTCAGCGGCTGGGGAGCTGAGAGTTGTGTATGCCTGACCTAGAGAGTTTGCCCTGAAGTGAGCAGGCTTGGCTTTTTCATTGGAGAACTATGCTTGCAGACACTGTGTGATTATTAAAGTGACAGGCAACATCCTTTTTGTCCTAAAGTGATAGTAATGTCTATTGAAAATTAGTTGCCTGATTCGTCTGTATATTAAAAGGAACAGATTGCGCTATGTCTAAGACCTTACTTCTTTGTAGTACAAAAGTTATGAAGCGCTGAATATCCACCACGTGCCCCTTCTCCCCATGTCACTCTGGAGCACCAGTCTGGTCAGGACGGCTGCAGCAAGGGACAAATTTCAGTCAGCAAAGGGAAATTCTGCCCTTCTTCATCAAGAAGGCAGGATTTCCCTTATACTTCTGGATGTTTGTCCCTCTCTGCAGCCGTCGAGTTACACAATCTGATCTCAGATTCCGTGGGAGGCGGCCAGAAAGGGGCGGGAAGTGGATCTTAAGTGCTTCCTAACTTTTGAACTACAAAGAATTAAACACTTAGACATAGCACAATCCATTCCTTTTAATATACAGAAAACTCGGGCAAATCATTTTCAATAGACATTACTAATACTTTAACATTTTCTGCAAGGGCATAATATTTAATGTCAAATGTCCTATTTTTTGTATTAGTTTCTTTTCATCTACAACTATTGTTTTTACACTTTTCTAATTGTGAAAGCAAAGAGTACAAAAATGTAAAAGATATAAAATGGCGAAACAATGTAGAAAAACCAACTCTACAACATACAGATCACTCAGAGCCGCAGAAAGACTGCAGCATTGTGTAAATAGCGAGCTCAATGTCAAAAACACAAAAATAAAAAAAAATACATAGACAATTTTAACCCCTTAAGGACCATTGACATGCCAGGACTGTCAAGGCGGCATTAAGTTCAGGACTCTCGGTGTGGCTGCACGCCGCTCTGGAAGCCCTGAATCGGACTTTATATATTAAAAAAAAAAAAAAAAAAAGACCCGTGGTCCTCAAGTGCCGGCCGCGCGTGTGCGTGCCAGTCCTTAAGGGGTTAATGCATGTATACTGCAAGTGTGTAATATGTAAAGTCAAACATGAGATTGACTTTTATTTCTGCCCTGTGGGTGTAGTTAATTTGCTCAAGAGTTGCTCCACTTCTTTAATGACTAAGACCCACTCCCTGTATGAATTCTTAAGTGCTAGAAGGAGATTTAGTGTGCTGGCACAATAATGGTTAATTTTAGAATCTGGGCTGCATGCTTGCAGGCCACGTGAGACCGCTGTGTGAACTTCACAGCAGCAGGTTTTCTCTATAGGTGACAATTCCCATTTAACTTCACTTTCTTTTTTTAGTCTGACTCAGAGGACATTTCCTCAAATGATTTACTGCAGAATCTGTATCCCAGTTAGCACATCACTGTCATTTATTTACTTCTCCTGTACTTGACACTTAATATTTCACATGAATTGAGGACATTTGGCAATCAAAAGTATTAACCCTTTGAGTGCCAGAGGGGTATGCAACGTATTGCTGAGCAATGTGTTTCATACCCCTCTGGCTTAAGAGCAATAACGCCTCTTAACACTAAACCCCATTTTACTTTAATCTGTGTATTAATTCCTATTGGCCTCTGAATCAATTCCTTTGGGGAGTGGTTGTTGAGAGTTAATACTTAGAGTGGACCTGGTACAGACATAGATTGCCTCATTAAATGTATCTATATAAACTGCCAATACCTTGTGCTTTTTGCCTGCAAACAGATTAATCGGTTTAAACTCTGTTTTTGGATTGGTGGTTGAGCTGAGCTCACATGTCCAGAAAATCGCTTCTCTCCACCATCTTAAGCTGCCAGATCTGTTTCTGCCAGAGAGGTGGAATAAACTGGTGCAGGCATAATCATGCAAATTACTTCAAGATGGAAGTACGCAGTGAAGGAAGAACAACAAAAATAAGTTCCTCCTTAATTAGTATTGGCTATCCTTTCCACAGAGGCAGATACGATTCTTTGTTTTCAGGACTCGAAGACCCCCAACTTTCTCCCACAAGAAAACTTCTTAGGAAGGAAGATCATATTGGTAAGAGTTTGGGGTCCTGACAACAATACACATGCCTGCTTCAGTGTGCATGATATCTAGTACTAATTAAAGATTAATTTTGGAAAACCAGTTGTGACCTGTAGGGATTTTCTGCCCAGATTAAGATTAGTAAAATGTTTATTATACCAAGGTGTTGGTGTTCCTTTAACTTGGTGATAGGCCACAATTTTTTCTCAATGAACTTCATAAGTGACTCATGAGACCTTCAAAAGGACTGCACTTTGCATTAAACCGTTGTTATATCAACTGTATACAAAATGTTTAAAGGGCCGCAATGTTTATTGTATAAATCAGTGGTAGTCAATTTTTGGGCCTCCAGCTTTTTGGAACTACAACTAACATTGTCCCCAAACAGCGAAGGGTTGGTTGGCAATGATGTTCCGAAAAACTGGGGGCCCAACAATTGACTAGTCCTGATGTAAGTTAAGCTAACAGCAGTGGTGTAACAATAGGGGCTGCACCTCCGACCAGGCCCATCACTCCAGGGGCCTGGCCGCCCCCTGCGACACCCCCCCCAAACGAGGCCCAGACCTCTCTCTCTGCCTTGCCGCTGGACCACCAGGTAGGTAGGAGATGGAGAGTTGGGGGCAATGTGGAGAGTGGAATGTCGGAGCATTGGGGGCAATGTGGTCGGGGGGGGCATGGCAATTTTTGAACCAGGGCAGGTGACTTCTAGTTACGCCTCTGGCTAACAGAGATGGACTTAACCCAGCACAGAGGTTCTTGAGCAATCCTAGAGTTAGAAATTCTGTCTGACTACTAAGTTTAGTAGTTATTATATACAACAGGGAAGCATAAATATTTCCCCCATAATAGTTTTACCTTTCCACTTACAGTAACTGGCATTCTTCAGGGTCCAGTCCTGGGACCACTGGTTTTTAACTTGTCAATGATTTTGTAGTGGGTATTGAAAATGGTGTCTCAATCTTTGCTGATGACGCTGTACTGTGTAAGGAAATACATATACAACAGGATCTTTCTATTCTCCACAGAAAGATTTGAGGAGGTTTTAATATTGATAATTTAAGGTTATGCATTTGGATTGCTGAAACAAACATTCTAGATGTATACTAAATGGAAAACTACTTGGAGACTCCTTGTTAGATGGGCTTTACTGGTAGACAGTATTATGCAGTGTCACTCAGCTGCTACAAGAGCCAGTTGGGTACTGTTTTTATAAAAAGGGGTATAGACAGTATGAAAATATAATTCTGCGTAAGGACCGAAGTCTAAGATCTAGAATATGGAGTGCAGTTTTGGGCAACAATTCTTTAAATAAAAAAACATACATAACTGGACTAAAAAAACTATTTGCAACAAAAACAGATAAAGGAATTGGAAGATTTTAAAGGAGACAAATTGGATTTGTTTAGAGAAGAGGTGTCTAAGTGGGCTATGGGCTTACCATTACATTTACAAATATACTCTTGGCTAATACAAAGTACTCCTTGTGTAAGTTACTTGGCTAAGGACCACGGGACGTTTTTGCCCAGTGAATTAAGGAGTCCCCGAATGGTGTGCAGCCGCTGATTTCTGTGACCTGCCAGGACAGTCATGGGTCCTTAACGGAAGTCTTCCCATGACAGTCATAGCAGGTCGTGGATCCTTAAAGGGATAGTAATACTTAGTTTTATCTTTATTTTATTTTGTAGGCATTAGAAAAACACGAAGAACGATATGTCTTATCTCTCAAACCTTTATGGTTTGAGACATATTCACAAGCAAAGTTTCCCCTCCCACCCCTTTTACCTAGTGTAAGCCATCTCTTCTCAGATGTGGAATCCAGTTCATAGACCAGACAGATAACAGAAGGGGCAATCTTCTTCCTATGAAAACAATGAAAGCCCTGACCCCCTTGACAAGCTTTTCAGGTTTTTCCCGTATCTTAATTGAAGATTGTCCCTCTCTGCAATCTACCTGGGCACCTCCCTTCTGATCTGGCTGAGCAGTGTTAAATCAGTAAAAGGGGCGGGAGGGGGACACTTTGTCATTCAATTACTCTTGAACTACAACTCTGACAGAACTGAAATAACACGCTCCAAAGTCCAAATACTATGATGATTAATTAGAGCTGCTTTTATTATGAAACATTACTATCCCTTTAAGGGGATAAAGAGTTGAGAAAAGAAACAAGGGGTCTACCATTATGTGTGTTTTTTTTTTTTTTTTTTGCCTGACTTTACATGGAAAGGGAAGTATGGGTGTGGATTTATTTACCTTGGGATGCTGTGTTGACAAATACTGTAGATCAGGGATAGAAAAGTCCCAGGAACACGCCCTCAAAATTTAGAACCCAATTGTATATACATCTTAAAGCAATAGTAAGGCTTAAAATATGGATCAGCTCAGAACCTTTCTTACATTCTCAAAGATTATAACTTTATAGTAATGCAATAATCATAGTATGAATATTACCCCTCCCTCCCCTTTTCCCATTCTGAAGCCTTTTCCCCTCAGATCTAACAGCGGATCACGGCGAGGGACAATCTACTGTCAGTATTAGGTTTTTTCCTTTATATTGATGGAGGGAAGATTGTCCCTCATTGAGAGCTGTCTGATCAAGAGACCAGACTTCTGATCTGACGGGAGGTGGCTTCAGGACAGGAAAAGGGGCGAGAGGGGTAATACTCATCGTACGATTACTGCATAACTATAAAGTCATGATCTTTGAGAGTCTCATACATCACAGTTATTCAGTGTAAGAAATTATCTGAGCTGCTCCAAATTCTAAACATTACTATCCCTTTAAGTTCACACTCACTGGAACCAGATAAAATTTTTAGGAGCCAACATTTTTCATGTTTGTTTCCATCCTTGCTGTAGTTATTTCCAAAAATGTCGTATACCTTTTTAGCTGAGAGCAACAATAAAGAATTGTGACAGTGGTTACAGTCCAAATAGGGTATTACTGATCCAGGGAAATATCTGTCGAAGGAATTCAGGGCTTAATTGGAAATGGCTTCAATATTATTATTTTATCCTCCTCGACAATGTAACTAAAACCATTTGTGTCCCAGAGGGATGTACAACACATTGTGAAGAAAGACATTGGGCGCCCCTTGGCGCTCACATTGTTAACATATATCGTTTGAGCAAGGGTTTTTCTGATGTAAGAGCTGGCAATTATGCATGGAGTGGGAAGGAAATGTTCTCTCTGCACCAGAGGACAATATGTTGGTGATCAAAAGTATCAATGAAAAGAATATAGTGGACTTGGTCTTTATGTGGGATTGTCCCACGGGCCTTTTAGAATTGTCATTCTCAGTTTACAGTTTCCCATCTCTTAGTCACACTTGTTTCCAATGCAGTGACACAGGATTACTTATGACTTACACGTTTGCCTTAACCCTTTCGATGTTCGAGGGATCTTCAAATGCATTGTGGCACTCAATGTGTTTATTAGATACAGTTTTTCTAACAAGTACAGTGTTTATTCTTGGGGAGCTGTGCATTAGAAGTGTTATATAAGATTATAAGAAGTGGCATTGTAACTAAGGACAGTGGTGTGCAGAAATGTATAAACTTTTTGAGGTAGTGACATTTTGAGGAGCCATCTAGCAATGGCGACTGCCATTTTAAGTTGGGAATGAATATTTTTTAGCCACTTGGGGCTAAATTGTAAATGGCTTTAGGGTTTTTTGCCGCCTTCTGGATCAACAGGGGTGTTTTGCCATGGGCTGGACTTGATGGACGTATGTCTTTTTTCAGCCTCATCAACTATGTAAAATAACTCCAAAATTTAGGAGGCAAAAGTAATAAATGTAGGAGCCCAGGCTCATGGGATTTTTACACATATGAATAAAGAAGGTTGTTTAACTATTATGGGAACAGAGATCTCACAGGTTAACCCTATAAAATCCAGAGGGGTGCTCAATTCATTGCATATGCCTCTGGTCCATAAAGGGTTAAAATGTTCACTCACCAGTTGCTCTGCATTTTCCCCTAGAAGCACATTGATGGTAGATTTGACAATATGAGACTTCTGTGGAGAAGATACTAATGTTATCTGCTGAGTGAGGAGATGTCACCCAGCGGCAGGGTGATTGGTGATCGAGAGATCATTTTAAGCTATGGGAACTTCTGGCGATATGCAAGAAACGTGCGCAATCGCTATTTCCCATGTGAAAACCACTAGGGAATAGGTTTGCGCATGATTTTGTTGAATTGCACATGAAAATTCTAGATTAGCGAACGGCTGCGTATATTTTTTGTGGGCGTGGCTAAGATTAACGAATCTGAGTGGAATAGCGAATGTGCCTAATGTTCTATGGAGTCTGTGAACCAAGAGCTTTCCAACTACTCCGTCTAATAGGAATTGGAGAGGTTTCACTAACCTTTCAGCCTCTCCCTGGTTTTCTCAATGTATATAATGGTATACAAGTTACTAAAACACAAACAGGTTCTTTTTTGTTACTATTACAAGGGAATGACCTGTCGCCTTGAATTCAAATTTGCCTATTTGAAAACTTCAATAAAACTGCCCATGTTTCATGTTAAGTGACCAACAGCTGCATAGTTTATTAGCTATTCATATTGTTATTTCTCTAGGGTGTGTGCTGTATCATGATGATTTATACTAATGACACTTCAGTGACGATTAATCTATATGTTCACTGAGAAACTACAGCTTTTTCAGATTTAAAAGGATCAATATCTGCAGATCTATGCACCTGTGGATCTTTTGGCTAATAGAACATATAGGCAGTTTTGAATTAAAGGGATAGTAAACTCCAAAAAAAAACTGTTAGCAAAATGATAGGAATAATAAAAAATACTGCCATCATTCCCATCTCTCAAACCGTTTTGGATTGAAAGATATAAGAAAATAAAGATCTCCGCTCCCTCCCCTTTCTGCCTGATGAGTTGTAAAGCTGTCCGAGGCAGAATCCGGTCGCCCGACTGTAGGCGGCTCTTCAGGAGTGCTGTCATCGGGATATCTAACTATAATTACTTTATTGGTATGGTCTATAATGTGTGCCTGGCTTGCAAGCACATGTTGTAGACCATTCTGATGAAGTAATTATAGTTAGATATTTTGATGACCGTGCCTCTGAAGAGCTGCCGTCTGGTCCTGGAAGCAGGAACTCATGACGTCCGCTATACAGCAGATGCATGAAAAGTGTGAGGGAGCGGAGGTCTTTATTTTCTTAAATCTCTCAAACCATAACTGTTTGAGAGATGGGAATAAGGGCATTACATATGTTTTTTATTATTCCTATCATTTTGCTAACAGGTTATTTTTTTTGAGTTTACTATCCCTTTAAGTTTTCAAATATATAAACTTAAATTCATGGTAACAGGGCCACTTCAGTATTAGTACATTTATGGGTTTGAAAATTGTATGTAGTTTATTAATTTATCTTGTAAATTAAGGCACACATTCAGTAGCATTGTTATTCTATGGTGCGCTCTATGCAGACTGGAATATGCCTTGTTGAACACAGGTGGATACCTTGATATGAACCAATGAGAAGCAACACCACCTAATACTAACCACCCATTTATCTTATACTAGGACCAGAAAAGCCTAATGTCCCTATGAATTTTGCCTTT
The DNA here is from genome assembly GCA_037306005.1 of Rhinophrynus dorsalis. NCBI lineage: Eukaryota > Metazoa > Chordata > Amphibia > Anura > Rhinophrynidae > Rhinophrynus > Rhinophrynus dorsalis. The sequence goes on from CM074721.1 coordinate 496,643,950, forward strand.
GTTCAAGACCTACCTTCTATCAGTCATGGATCTCCTATTCATGGGTCATGACCATTTCTAGAAGGAACACATGACCTCAAAATTATGTTCACTGCACGTGATAACCTTAACCCAAGAGAGGACAAAAATACACTTAGTAGGAAGACTGAATTTTAGGAGCCGTTATAGAGGTGTGTGTGTGTAGATATAATATGTATGTACTCCGCCTGGGCTGCAGTGAAGAGACAGCACTCTGGAAGTTTATTCAGATATGTGTTCCATACACCAAATGTTTTCGCTCCCCAGAGGGACCTTCAGCAGGGTGACTCTGGGGACTGAAAATATTCGGTGTATGGAACACACGTATTTGACTAAACGTCATCTTCTATCAAGTATCCAGAGTGCTGTCTCTTTACTGCAGCCCAGGCTGAGAAATGTTCATACACATTATATGGGATGTGCACTTCATTTCAGATATCTGATGTATTATCTAATATATTATTAGTGTTGGAGTGCCACTGCCTACATCTGTTGTCACTATACACACACACACATTGTAATATAATAAATACAGAAAGCACCTCCAAATGTAAGAGCCAGGAGTAAAATGTTAAGAGCCCAGGCTCCTGGGATTTTCTACTCCTCTAGGCCTTTTTGCTTTGCAGAGTGTTATGCTTGCTTCTGGTCCTTTAACCCCTTAACAACCTCCCCATCTAGGAGTGAGCGGCAGTTAAGGACCATGGCACTTTATTTATTTTTTTTTTTTTGTCGTAGTGAATTCTGGGATGGCAGTGCGGTGTGCAGCCATGTTGCCATTCCTGAATTCTGTGACTTGCCAGGACTGTCACTGGCATGACAGTCTAAAGGGTTAAGTTGGCTCATGGATTTTGCTAGTTTCAGTGTTTTCTATGTTTAAATAAACATGCCAGCAACTGTCATGTCTGCATCCATGACCATGATATCAAGGACTGATTCGAGATGTGATTGTTGAACAAAGGGAAAAGGCCAAAATTCATAAGGGACCATCTGGATTTTCTGGTCATAGTAGGGGTTAGTCTTAGGATGTAAATTTGTGTTTTGATTTTAAACGAAAGTACTTTACCAGGAAGAATACATTGAGATTGTCCCTTGTTTCTAACCCCTTAAGGACCGGAGGTTATGGGACATTTCCGTCCCATAACGACCGCATAGGGGCACGTTGACGCGCCGGTACACGTGACCTGTCACATGTATCGGCGCGTCACTATGGGGCTTGAAAGAGATCGCTCCGATCTTGGAGCGGTCTATTTCATGCCCTATTTTTACTTACAGCGCTCCCGGTAGAGCGCTGTAAGTAAAAAGTACGTGATGTACCATGACCGTCATCGGTCCTTGAGTAGTTCAAGGACCGTGACGGTCCTGGTACGTCAAGGGTCCCTAAGGGGTTAAGTAATTCCCCTTTCATAAGGGATATAACTTAAATCCCAGTCTGTATACAGCCCTTGCGGGCAGGTTTTGGCACTTCTACTTGACTGATTAACACATAAGAGACTGCAAATCTCCCCACAAAGACCTGTACAAGAATGGAGGCTGGTGGCACTTTGGAATGCTCAAATTACACTGAACATACATTACCATTTATCACTGTTTCTGCCAGGATACTCTCGCCTTCACCAGGACATATGCTAATGAAGGCGGAAGTAATCTCTGAGGGTCGTCTGCATGTTCAGTAAATATTGTTTAGAAGCAGTCTGTTGTACCAGGTGAATCCACTTAAGTTAATTATTGATGCTCACAACATATCAAATATTAATGAGCTGCTATTTGTAGCCCTTAGAATGAGTTGTAAAATATATTGATATTAGACAGGATAAGGGTTTGTGTTCTCTAGAACAGTCTTGGGACCCTCGTGATAGCTGACTTTTCTGTGTCCTGGATAATTCAATTCCAGCTGCTCCATGGGCAGTGAGTCTCCCCTCCAGTCCTTGGGATACACTAACAGGTCAGGTTTTAAAGAGATTCCTAATTTTATGGTAAGACTCATATTAAGCAATCATCTCTTTACATCTTAGCAGCAAAGTTCTAAAAAACTTGAAAGTAAAAACAAACTTGATGAACAGATAACCCCACACTTACATGTAGGTAACCAATCCCCTTAGTCTTCAGGTGTATAACAGTATTAACATATAGAATCACTTCCTCTTTCTTTGCTGCTTAGCGGAAGAGAAGTACCTATGATATCTCTTGCCTATTTTGTATTTGATATTGTATTCATTTATATTGTTCTCATTATTGTTATAGAGTACTAGTAATTGCTTAATTACACCACCTATTCACTGTGACCATTCTATACGATTTGTGTTTCACCTCCATATCTTTTCTGTATGTGTCTTACTAATGTTATTTGGTTATAATTTCAAGTTGCTGGGATTTACTGTACCCATTACTAAACTTATTAAAACTTCTTACAGATTTCATCTTCTATTTCCTGACTTACTACTTTCCTATCTCATTTTACCTTTGTGCTAGACTTCTACTACGTCTCTGTATATTTCTATTGTGTCTCTTCCGAGACATTTAGCCTCTTATTTATCGAGTTTTCCTCTTGGTTTATATGTATTACATCTTCTTATAGCATTTTACCATGTTTTAAATGGTATAGAAGGCATTTAACTGTACCTTCGCTTAGTTTTGAGTGATCAGTCTCCTGGTGTGGCGGCCATCTTAGTTCTGGGCACCTTTCCCTTTCGGCTCTTTCTGAGCATGCACGTCTTCCTCGGGCACCAAAATTGATTCTACAGCTGTCGGCTATAGCTTCTGACGCTCTCTGCTGCTTGTCTGCTTCTTATTACAGTTTTGTGGTGAAAAAATTTTGTTTACTCATATTTATTCTGACTTTTCCATTATAGTTAACCCTTGGGTTGCCTAGGTGCTAATATTATTATAAATTTGGGGTCAATTTCAGTTTTATTCCTCATAAAGCTATTCTTACATTATGTCTCAAAGGAAATTACTTTCTCCACCAACCCCTATGAAGGGTAATAAGATTCACCCTCACCTCTTAGAAGAGGATAATGCCTCTGTTTATTCTGACGTGCAGGAGGATGCGGTTATGACTTCTAAGGTTAATGAACCGCATATTCAGCATATCCTTGACCAGTCTGTTAACAAAACCATTTCAAATGTTATATCCTCCTGCATGGGTCAAATGACCCTTGGCAAAATATTTAGCGGTGGTTTTCCAAAATCAGTCTCAAAATATTTCTCAATTAAATACTCTTCCTTTAACCACCCCTGATACAGGAGTTCTACCCCATACTGAGGGTAAAAGAAAATGGAAAACCAAGCATTGTCCCATTGAAATAGAACCTAGACGTTCTAATAATGACTTGCTCAGTAAATCTGGTACTGAGAATTGTGGGTCACTCCCACGCAGTAGAACCTCACCCCAGGAGGATGGAAATCCGAGGGAACGATCTAAGACACGGTCTAAACCTGATTCCTTCCGCCTAATCTCGTCTTCGGACGAAATCAGATTGAGAGTCAGATTATCATTCTGAACAGTCTTCAGACCCTACTTATTGTATGCCCAGTGAAGATTCTGATCTAGACCTGGGGGACAATGACTTTGGTAATGATGAAACTATCTTAGACGAGCAGGGTAATCCCCTATTCGAACCTAGTAACATTAAGCACCCCAGACCACTGAATGGGTCCCGAAAGAGCATGTAGCGAAATATATAGACCTTTGGGTACAAAAGGCTTTGGAACCTAAAGCCAGAAATAAATTGCTGTCTGAATGCCCCAGACCTTCAATTAAAAAAACTTGTGAAACACCGGTTTTGGATCCTCAAATGGCACATTACAAGGCAAAGTCAGGGAGAGATCCCAGAAAGGGCATTGAATGCTCATTGAAACAATGCCAGGACAAGCTCCTGGATATCATTGGTCCACTTGCTATGATATTCAGTTTGGTTGAGGAAGCCATAGCCTCGTCATCCCATGTGGATGTTACATACTTTAAGGGGTTGAGTCCACAGAGCATTCTGCTTTTTGGGGAATGTCAAATTGTCCTTATCCTCTGAGAGATGCAGAGTCCTACTCTTGCACATTGACCCAAAACTGTCTGAGATGGCAGACAAAGAAGCAGGCTCAGAGGCTAAGGGTCTCCTATTTGGGGACTCTTTTGTAAAGGAGTTAGGGAAGTTTGTCGGCACCTTCACGGCCCTCGGCAAAGCCCACTCATCTATGAAGAGAGTCTTTTAACAGACAGGTTTTTGTCAGGGCCGGGAAGGGTAGGGGTTGACTTCCCGATCGAACACCGAATTCCTTTAAAAGCCAATTCAGGAATTCTCAAGATCCAAACCAGTTTGCGAGAGGATCCTTATCTCAAGAGCATAGAAACGCAACCCTTTCTATCCCACACAAGGTAGAATTTGGAGAGGAAAGAACTTCCGAGGATCTTCACGATCCAGACCAAGGAGTGAGTGGGTGGCAGACTCACCCATTTTTTCCATGCTTGGTCTCTAATAACCTCCTATCAGTGGGTCCTTCAGACAATTTGGGGTTATCACAGAATTCTGCTCAACAACTTACCAAACAGTGATACCCCCTTCTATCCATTTTTCAAAAGAAGACTTCCTTCTGGTGGATTTAGAAATATTAGAGCTCCAGAAAAAAGGATCCATTACACAGGCCCCTTCAACAGTACCAGGATTCATCAGCAATATATTCCTGATACAAAAAAAAAAAAAAAAAGACTCAGGGGTACGTCCAGTTATAAATCTCAGAAACCTAAATGCCTTTGGTCTGTACAGGCATTTCAAAATGGAAGGTATTCAGTGCCTCAGAGATCTAATACCATCAGACTGGATGGGCAAATTAGAACTCAAGGATGCTTACCTTACCATTCCTATTGCACAAGATCAACAAAATCTCCTCCAATTCCGCTGGCAAGGGAAAATTTGGCAATTCACATGTCTCCTGTTCGGTCTATCGTCAGCTCCTTGGTGTTTCACCAAAATAATGAAACCTGTGGTTTCTTTCTTGAGAAGCAGAGGTATCCGCATGGTTATTTACCTCAACAATATACTAATTATGACACAAGATCTAGAGACTCTCAAAGCCCATCTACACTTAACAATTCAGACACTTTCCAATCTAGGATCCCTTATCAATTGGAAAAAATTGGTTATTCTTCTGACTCGCGTTATCGGGTTCCTGGGTTTCGTTGTGGATTCCGCAAACTCCTCTCTACGTCTTCCTCGCAACAAATTGAAGAATATTCAGAGAGAAATCAAATACGTTCTGAAGATTGACACAATTTCTCTAAGACGGGTAGCAAGGATTGTAGGTCTTTTATCGGCTTCAGTACAATCAATCTTCCCCACACCGCTTCATTACCGGGCACTTCAGAGGGTAAAGATCCTACATTTACGCAAAGGTCTTGGCTATTCAGACGTTAGTCCCTCATCGGTAGACGCTCGAGAGGAACTCCTCTGGTGGTTAGATCACATGGTGGCATGGAATGGGAGAGCGATCTTCGGCTTGGCTCCGGAGATGATCGTAGAATCCGACGCGAGCACTCTGGGTTGGGGAGCCCGTTGCGGACAAATCACAAAGTAGAGATGACTTCTCCACTTTTTCACGTCTCCAATTCCTATGTTGTTCTTTGGAGCTTATGTACTAAGATTTCTTCAACTTTGGAGATCTTGGTGAATAGGCTCCATAGCATAATATAGGAACTGGAGAAGTCCTCTCCGCTTTTTCACCTCTTTGTCACTGCTTAGTTCATCTCCCCCCCCCCCCCCCCCCCAGTTCTTATTCCTACATTGACATCTGACTTTAACCCTTTGAGTGCCAGAAACGTCCCTTGCAATGCCTTTCATACCCTTCAAAGGGTTAAGACTGAGCCTCCCAGCAGCCCAGCTGAGGATTATGGGCATTGCAGTCCAACAATATCAGAGGGTTGCATGTTGCCCATGCTTTTATCTGTTGGTTGGCTGCTGAATGAGCCATCTGCCATCTTGTCTTTCCAGGGCACTCTTTGGCATTTTATAAACAGACATCTGATTGTCATAATTGTTACCTCATTACCAAGATCTCTACATACCAGATGGTGATGTTACAGCACTTTCTTCTTTTGTCATGCTTTCATTTATTTCTTACAAGTACATAAATGTCGGCTGTGATGTTTTTGTGACTACTGTTAATATTGTAATGATCTAATGCTTTAAGTTTGCATAAAACTGGTGTATGTAACTGTTAATGCTGGTTTACATTTATAATGACATACATAAGTACCACTTTTAATAACTAGGAGAACCAGTTGGGAAATAATCAATGTCTAGTAAATTATTCCTCACTATTATGTTCTTTGGACAGCCTGTGCCTTGTCCACATTCGTCTTAAATGTATTCCTGACGTCCACAAGATTGGTACTAAATTATATCGCGTGCGTGAGTGTATACATCAATTTTTTTTTTTTCTTTTCCCTTCCTTCCAAGTTTTCAAAGTATAATCTAAATAAAAGTCCATGTGTTAAAATGTCGATAATATAGAATTAATTAAAAAGTAAGGTAAGCACAAAGCAATGCATTGGATATCCCTCTGAAACAGGGTTAAAAGTGCTTAAAGTGAAGATAAAAAAAAAAAAAGTATAGGCCGTCTGACTTTACTTGTTATACACGAGCAGAATATATAAAGTAAAGCATAAAACAGGTTCACTGTCACTTTAATATCTTGAATGTAGGGTATTTCAGACAGCTGGGAGAAGCACTTTCTTTATGCATTCCTGTATTGTATACTATAGCAGAAAGTGCAAGGAAAATTGCTTCTTTCCATCCTACTGAGAATCCATATGTATCGTAAGTTTCATTGTGTTATGAGACATTAGAGTAACCTGTCTTTAATATTACTCTAAATATATAGCCAGGGATGGGTTCTGCTTTTTCCAGCTGTGAGGCTTGTTATGGTGCCTATTTATAGTGGCAGTAATGTAATACCTGTTATGGTGCTTGTGTATAGTAGGTGTGTGTAGTGGCAGTGGTGTAGGTGCCTCTCTGTAGTGGCAGTAATGTAATACTTGTTATGGTGCCTGTGTTTTGCCTCCTGCAGGGGTCTGTATTGTACTGCCTCCTAGTTCAGGAGAATTTGGGTCCTTATTCCAGCTAAAGACATGCAGTTCTGGCACAAACCAGCTGCACTGTAGATTTTTAAAAATCTATAAACTTTAATTGCTTTAAGTGGGCTCTAAACCCTATGAATGCTAGAGGTCCTTAACACCGTTTTAGTTCTACCTGGCATTCAAGGGGTTAAAACCCCTATTAAATCAATGGAAATGTTCCTTTCCCCTCTGTGCTACATTTGGTTTGCTCCAGCATTGCCCATATTTAACCTGATTAAAAAAGGCCCCGTTCCTGCAATGCTAGGCCATGTGGATGATTTTGCTGAGAACTGGAGCAGTTCTGAGGCAAACCAAGATGGTGAAGACCTTTCTAGCACCCAAGAGTTTAAAAGTCCCATTTACATCAATCGGAACATGTATTTATTTTTTAATCTGTGGTACAGTTGGCCCGCTCCAGAATTGCTCCTGTTCTACTGGGTGTGTTAACTTCCTTGTGCATCTGTGTTTGTGGAAAACAAATGTCTTATTCCTCCCATCATATCCAAAAGCGGGAGAGGCTCTTAACAGCTTAAGGACCAGCGTTATACACCTCTCTAGTTCTTAACCCTTTGAATGACAGAGCGTTATGCAGGTATTGCATCGCCCCTCTGGCACTCAAAGAGTTTAATTTAAAAAAAAAAAAAAAAATTTAGAGGCCTAAAATTTGACTACTAAATGCTATGAGAGAGCTGCTATTCCTGCGTTTTTTCCAGGGCGCCCGCTTATTATCCAGGATTATCTTTAGGTGGGCTGAGAAGCCAGTCACAGTCAGTTAACTGACTTTTACATTTATTTCTCAATACAAACTGCACAATCAATATGAAATGCTCTCTGCGTTAAGAAGCAGGTTTTAGGGAGGTGACACGAATAATTGTATACATGCTCTCTGTAAGTACATGGTATATAAAGTTATAGCCATATATTTGTTTTTGTTGTCTGTGTTCCTTTAAGGGGTTAATATCAGTCCTTTGGGTATTTGCTATAAATATATATATATATATATATATATATATATATATATATATATATAATTATAATATAAATTGGTGTCTCTTCTTTAAGGGTATATACAAAGCTTAAAACCATGGGCTTGTGACATCTGTATATAAGTGGTGCCTGTCTTCTACACGATGATGTCAAGGCTTTTACTATTGAATCTTGTGGTATTTGATGTATATGACTGGTGCCTGTCTCTCTGCCTTCTTCAGTCTATATTTAAGGCTTTTAATGTAAGTCCTTGTGGTATCTGATGTATATAAGTGATGCTTGTCTCTTTGCCTTCTTCAGGAGTTTTCCAGCGTGTAGAATTTCATGTATGTAACTGGAGGTATCTCTTTGCTTTCTTCAGGAGCTGTGAGAGGCTTGGACTTGTCTCGCTCCTGACACTGGATGCCTCATGGATTCCCGCGGTCTGCACTAGCCAAGCTGGAATGTTCTCCAGAAGGTCACTGCTTCTCTGGGGTGTCCTGCTTGGCGCTGCTTTATCAGCTGCCCGGCCCCCTTCCACCCTGCCAGACCAAGGTAAGAAGAAGTTTAGTTTTAGTCCATTAGTGCTGGTCTTTACATTTTGGAGTGTGAGCTTCTTCAAGCCTCATTTTGGTTTTACACTGCACAATGTAACATTCATTGTAAACATCCAGAGTAACATTAAAGATCAGTCAGTGGTTCACAACCTTTTTTTTGTTCATCACCCCTAAAATGCAATCTGAAACTTTTGGGGTACCCCTAAAATATTTAATATAAATTATTAAGGACATAATAAAATGTACACTTCATTAAATATACAGATATTATTAGGTCTCACAATTGAAGTAATAAAAATAAACATATTGTGCATTCAAATTTCCATGAAATTCACGTTTTTGTCAGTCTTCATAGAAAACATGGGGCACCTTAATTTGATGTCTGTGGCACACCACACTGCCACGCACCCTGGTTGAGAATCACTGGATCAGTGGCTCTCAGAACCCACAGGTCTCCTGAAGAAGTTTAAAAGGTTCCATAGAACAGTTACTTGTAGTGCATTCTGGGTACAAAGCTCGGGTGGACATTGATGTCTATGGGTACAAAGCTTCTGGAACATTCGAAGGCTGTTTTTTTGGAGCAAACCAACTACACCATAGGGGAAAAGGGGTGGGGGATTTTAACCCCCCTGAATGCTTGCGCAGTCGTCAATACATTGAAAAGCAATGCAATGAAGATTGAGCTTACATTCAAGGGGTTAAAAGCCTATTTAAAAAAAAACAGGAATCTTTATTTGTCCCTCTACGATGTAGTTGGTTTGCTCCAAAATTGTTCCAGTTCTTACTACATCATCCTCAAAGACCTTTAAAACGGTTACTGAGGAAGGTACAGATGAGCAATTTTGGGGTGATCCAACTTCACCATGGAGTCAAGTGAATATTTCCATTGCTTTTAACCTCTTGAATACTGGAGGGGTGCTAAACACACTGCATGGCTATGTGATGCCTCTCTAGCGTTCATTGCAGTGTCTATTTAACCCCTATGACAGGGGCTCCAGCTGTTGGGTACTGCAACTTCCATCATCCCCAACAGCTGGGAGTCCAACAATTGACTCCCCCTGCCCTAGGTGTAGGTGGTTTGCTCCAGAATTTCTTCCCCGTCACTTCCTTAATATGTTCTTGCATTCGTGATGCCATCTAGTATTCACATACATTTGGTATTGATGCAACGTTAACCCTTAGGATGCTGGAAAGCTTTCAGTGCATTTGAGACCACTTCAGCATTCAAGGAGCTGAAAGGATGTAATTGGGTTCTGGAAAGGATTAACTCCTCGAGTGCAAAGCATTTAGTGGTGTACCCTTCTGACACTCAAAAGGTTAAATTGAAACCAAGACATATACACTATTTTTTTTATGCAATGCAGTTAGAGGAGTGTTGGTAAATCTAACTTCTCTAAACATACTTGGGAGGAAAATGATGCATTTTGTCTGCTCCTCCTCTTAAAGAAACACAAACACTAAAAATGTAATGGGCTATTACATCTTTAAATCATGTACTTAAAGCTAGCATATGTTAAAATCATTCATGTTCCATCCCTAAAATATAGTTTTAAACTTGCTTTATAACCCTTTGAGTGCCAGAGGGGTATGCAACACAATGCATTGCGTACCTCTGGCACTCTAAGGGTTAACTCATTTGTAAATTGTCATTTGAAAACTTATTTACTGCTGTTTGTATTGAGCGATATACGTTAGTCAGTTAATTGATTCTGATTGGTGCTCTTGTATTGAGAGAGGCAGTTAGCTTATCTCAGCCCATTCAGAGACCATGCTGGACAATCGGGGAATTCTGTAACCCTGGAAAAGGCAGGATTGGCTGCTCCTCCTCCTTAGGCCTCAGAAAACAATGGTTTTGTTGCAGATCCTAGCACAAATTGCAGTTTACTTTGTGTATATAGCCCCAGTTCATTTTTAGGTGACAATCTGTACATAGATGAGCAGGTTCCCAGCCCTGGGGCTCACACATAATCCAGCGCAGACTTCCTGCCCTGCCTTTTGTCCTGATTGAGGACTTGCATTTCTTTTCCATAGCCGTGGGCTGTCTGCACTCATCTTCTAGGTAAACAGAGCACATACCTCTTTGGCACTCTTCTGTACAAGTACCAGAACACAGCCCGAGGCTACTGATCAGGATATATATATACACTGAAACACATAGTTTCCTGCACAGTGAGGCCTGGAGTGACAAAGGACACAATCCAGTTACTTATATGTGTGTGTGTGTGTGTGTGTGTGTGTGTGTGTGTGTGTGTGTGTGTAATATAATATATATATATATATATATATATATATAATATATATAAATGTTTTGTGGCTTTGTTTGTTTTTTGTTTATATTCTTATATAATAAATAATAGCGAGAGATTTTATGCCTTGATGTAACACCCAGCCACACACAAGTCTGAGTATACTTATGAGACAAACTGCGTCCTAGAGGACGAATACAAATTTCCGTTGTTTTAAAAGGAACCTTTACCCTGCTAATTGCTATACAGGTCATGCTTTTGAGTGCCAGAAAGTATGCATTACGTTTGCAATGCATTGGATACTTATTTGGCACTCAGAGGCTTAATGGGAAATTTCTTTTGTTTATATAGCATCAAAAAAAATGCATATATATATAATCTCACAATTTCTTCCACCATATGGAGAGACTCAAATCTGGGAGTTACTATGAATCTTTACATCGATCAACGCGTTTCGTGTCGTATGTGCTTACTAATGATCAAAGACTCCAACTACAGTGAGAGCTCCAAACTTTAAATCCCCATTAACCAATCACTGCGGTAAAGGACGAAAGAGCGATTGTCATTTTATCGGTTAGAATATTTCGGTGTTTCAAGCTTGGACCAATTTTGACTTTATCTTATGATTGCTATCTTAATTTTTTTGTCTTGTCTATGTTCTCTTTTTTTCTTTTGTCCTTTTCCCTCCTTTTTCCTGCATTTTTACTTCCTTTATGTTTATAAATTTTAGAATTGTATTGCTTTAAGGTATTTTAAGCATCACTTCACATTTATATGTGAATAATTGGTATTATTTTGAACTGGTATATATGGTGTTACTATATATGGTATATATGGTAAAATTTTTTGGGGTTTAATATATTTAGATACACATACATTTTGATCTATTATATAGGCAGTATCCACATCTCATTAATATGAGGAATAGTGGTTGTGGATTGCCTTTATTATTTATGGTTATATTATACTTTTATGGGGTTAATTTATTGGCACTTAATATTATAACTGGTTTCTTTATTTAATTGTTTTTATTTAAATATCATATCAGTTTACAATATCTTAGGGATTCCCTTTTAAGGTGATTAAGGGGTTAATTTAGAGGTATACCCAATTATTAGGGGTTAATTTATAGGCACTTCACATTATAGGAGTTTTTTATTAATCCGTTACTTTATACACGTCACTCTCGTTCGCGTTCTTTTGTCCTTTACCGCGGTGATTGGTTAATGTGGATTTAAAGTTTGGAGCTCTCGCTGTAGTCGGCGTCCTTAATCATGAGTAAGCGCATACTGCGTGAAACGCGTTGATCGATGTAAAGATACATAGTAGCATCTACTGATGCAAAGCTTCCAGATATATATGTTGTCTTATTAATGCGGACAATATACTAGATGGGAAAGCTTATTTTCACACCCATGTTGTTCTACTGTGATACTTTTGAAGATTGCAGTTCAGTTCTTGTTATTGTACTTAAAGAAATATGGTCCGTGAACTGGAGGTATGGGCTGCTGAACTTTGTATGATGTCGGTTGTAAATTTCTTTTTTTCCCTGTGATGAGATTGGTTTGCCCAGAATTGATCTAGTTTCCCTTAGTACAACCTTTTGACTCGGATATTGATAAAAAGTAAAACGTCATCCCTTCTGTGTCTGTGTTTGGATTGGAAGCATTGGGGATGGACAAGTTGCCCAACACACTGGTCCTTATATGGTTATCACATTTGATTCCCCTAAATATAATTATCTGAATTCTGACAAGTCTCTCTGGTCCTTAAGGGGTTAAGTGCATAGAGGGTGAATATATTGAGGTTGGCATTTTCAGATAATTGTAGAATTAGTTTGTGTGTTGTTTTTTTTTTTTATTATATATATATATATATATATATATCTATAGATCGACACAATTTAATTTTAATAGATTTTATTGCAGGTGTGGGAAAAATACTGGGAGCCAGTGATCCTAAACTTTCACTCCTGATTCCCAAAGTTTGCGAGTATATTAGACTGATGTGTACATGCACCATTCACTCACTCCCAAAACTTACAGCTGGTTCTTTTTGGTGCCAGAAAAAAAAAAAAAAAAAAGATTGTTATATTTTTGTTCACCTCTGTGTTGTTTGTGTGTATACTGTTTTTCATTTAAAATGTTGGTGACATTTTATTTTATCATTTTAGCAGGGTGGGTTGGATTTAAATCACGATTTAAATCCGTGTTTCTCAACTCCTGTCCTCAGGACCCACTAACAGGCCAGGATTTGATGATTTCCTTGTTAGAGCACAGGTGAGTTAATCAATGTGAATGAGCCTCTGATCACATGATTTCCTTGTTAGAGCACAGGTGAGTTAATCAATGTGAATGAGCCTCTGATCACCACACCTGTGCCCTAGCAGAGAAATCCCTAAATCCTGGCCTGTTAGTGGGTCATGAGGGCAGGAGTTGAGAACCACTGATTTAAATCACTAGTCGGTAAGACTCTATTTAAAGGGATAGTAATGGTTAATTTTAAGTTGATTTAATATGGTAGACATTAAAAAAAGGTTAACATTGATGTAAGTCTTATCTCTCAAACCTTTATGGTTTGAGAGATATAACGTGCTAAAGTTACCTTTTCCTGGCTGTTTTACTCAAGACTGCCATCTAGCTGACAGCTGCAGATTCCAGTCATTTGACCAGACAGAGGCTCTTCAGCAGAGCTGAAATCACGCAATTTAGAAATAAATACTTTAATTGGAACGGCCTACAAAGTGTGCATGCAAACCAGGCACACACTGTAGACCATTCTAAATGAAGTATTTGTCTTTAGATATTGTTATATCGGTGCTGCTGAAGAGCCACATCTGGTCAAGTGACCAGAATCTGCTTCTGACAGCTTTACAGCTCCTCAAGCAGAAAGGGGAAGGAGCGGAGAACTTCATTTCCATATATCTCTCAAACCATAACGGTTTGAGAGAGAGTAATAAGTGCAAGTACTCTCGTTTATTTTATCTACCATATAGTTAATACTTTTTTCTGACATTACTATCCCTTTAAATCATGATTTTTAAATGCAAAAACTCATTCTTGCTGGTAGTTAAAACCATCAATATTTACAACCAGGTGAAGAAGTCATATTTAGAATATAACCTGTCAGATTAGTAAAACAGCAATATCAGAACTAATTTTAGTTTAATAGATTAATCACTCATATTTGGAACATATAATAACATATATCAAAATATAATTGCATGACTATACAGCCTCAGGTACATAACTAAGCTCTATTTCATGCTGAATAACCTTTAAACTATAATGTATCTTACTTCCCGCAAATTATATTCCGTTTATAAAGCACTAACAGATATTGCAGCTCTGTAAATAGGTTGACGAGAAACAAGTATCGTACAGCTGGAGTAAATTGGATACAGGGATCTTTACAATCAAGATTACAAAATGTTGAGATGGAAGGAGAAGAGAGGGATAGTGATTGGATCCATTTCTTATCCCTATTTCCCAATCAGCCCCACATGAAAAGACAACAGCTGTTTTAATTACGTTTAGTACATCCAGCTGCACTCAGGAACACATGGCCAGTTCCCACTGCTTCCTGCATCCCTTCCCCAACATCTGGAAGTCTAACAGTTGACTGCCTCTGCACTAAGGTGTACTAAAGAGGAGATCAACGCTCCAGTTCTTATGTTATGGAGCCTCTGCACTAAGATGTTTAAAGGGATAGTAATGTTTCATAATAAAAGCAGCTCTAATTAATCATCATAGTATTTGGGCCATGGAGAGTGTTATTTCAATTCTGTCAGAGTTGTAGTTCAAGAGTAATTCAATGATAAAGTATCCCCCCTCCTGGCCCTTTTACTGATGTAACACTGCTCAGCCAGATCAGAAGGGAGGTGCCCAGGTAGACTGCAAAGAGGGACAATCTTCAATTAAGATAAGGGAAAAACCTGAAAAACCTGTCAAAGGGGGGAAGGGCTTTCATTGTTCTCATAAAAAGAAGATTGTCCCCTGCTGTTATCTGTCTGGTCTTACAACCAGATTCCACATCTGAGAAGAGATGACTTACACTAGGTAAAAGGGGCGGGAGGGGAAACTTTGCTTGTGAATATCTCTTAAACCATAAAGGTTTGAGAGATAAGACTTATATCGTTCTTCATGTTTTTTTAATGTCTACAAAATAAAATAAAGATAAAATGAAGTATTACTATCCCTTTAAGCTGGAGCGATCTTAGTTCATTGACTCCATAGACTGACATAGGAACTGGAGAATGCATCATACTGTGCAGGTTATCTCCTCTTTATCACATCTTGAGGCAGTGATCATCAAAGTTAATCCTCTGGACACACGAACAGGCTAAAACAAAGAACTCTCTGGGGAGCTATTTACTCGGAGTGAGAGGAAGATTTGGGTAAAACAAAGACATGGGTTTTTTTTTTTTTTTTTTTTTTTTTTTTTTTGTTTTTCTCCTATGTTTCCAGAAACTGTAGATGTATTCAATACCTTACTAGCTCAGAAGAATATTGAGAATTGTGCAGAGAGAATTTTGATCCGCAGGCTGCTGTTTCAAGGCAGGAAGGAGGGTTTTTATACACTTGGGGCTTAACTGAAAATGGCTTCCATGTTGTGATTTTTTTTTCCCTTCCTCTGGATCAGCAAGGGTGACGTGGCAAAGGCTGAATTGCTGGGCATGTTTTTGCCAGCCTCTTCAATTATGTTAATACATTTCCAGCTTGATCACCGCAGGATAATCTGTGGTACAGTCATTTTTCATTGATCTGTGCTTAATTATGGACAAACTAGTTGAACAGGCCAACGCAGGCGGCGCTGCAGTCAGGCACAGTACTGACTGCCCAAACGCACTGCAGATGATACTGTGCGGTTCAGGCAGTCTGTACTGCGTATGACTGCAGCGTGCGCAGCCGTCTCTCCTGCGCATGATGGCTTCTGAGAAACATACTTAGCGAATTATAATATAGGATGTCCTGAGGACTGGAATATTTCTGGGGCAAACCAATGATTGCCAAGGGTATTTTAACCCCTTGCATGCTAGATTTCTTTAGGATTTTTAAATTGATTGGAACTTTTATTTGTTTCATACGGTACAGTTGCTCCATAATTACTCCAGTATTCTTTATACATGAGCCTCTCTAGCTCTTAACCCTTCGAGCATCAGACGGGTATGCAATGCAAAGCAATGTGTTGCGTACCCCCTCTCACACTCAAAGGATCCACCCACTGATTGGATGTATACGGGATGATGATTTGTGTATGTACGCTCTTAGATTGTTGTGTATAGATGAAGTGGGAGTTGAAGTGGATTTACGGTAGGATCTTGTGTTAATTAAATCCAGTGATTCATTATTAGGGAGCAAACAGCACTAATTTAAATATGTTGATAAATTAAACGGGTAACATAGCTTCAAGTGTTGATCTCGCATGTAAATCAACCTCTCATGTTGTGCTGCTAGTTTATACTGTACTGTACATATATTTCAGATGCTGCGACGTTGACATCTAATATATTGTTTAACTTTGAATTGATTTTCTTGCACAGGGACCTGTCGAGTGCCTAAACATTTGAGTCTGAAACCAATTCCAGGATGAACAGTGCTGTTTATATTGATACATTGTTCTGGGCATAGTGCCAAGATTCAGTTGTTTTGGGAATTGCCATTTTAAATGCAGGACCTGTAAGGAATTAGAGCAGAGGTAGTCTATTGTTGGACCACAGCTCCCATCATTCTCAACCTGCCATTGATTGGTCCAGGTTGATGGTAGTTGTAGTATCCAACAGCTGAGCACCCAGCAATTGACCACCCCTGAATTGGATCAACACTTTATATCCTTGGCCCATATTTATAAAAGAAAACTGGAGTTATTCTGGATTAAACCAGCTGCTGTCTGTTGGCTGGATTCCTTTGTAGGTGATATCCTTTTCCCTACAAATTTCCCTATAAACTTCAGTAGGAATCTGAGCTAAAACCTCTGATGATAATCATCACTTTCATCGGAATCCATCTCTATGTCTGCGGTACTTTTTCTTCTGAATTCAATGACACATATCTAGCATCCTTTAGGTTTGAGGGCGACTTTCATCTACAGTTGCCTGTATGTTGCTTTGTACCACTTTAGGTGTGTATTTAGTTTTTGACTCCATACAATAAACTATAGCTTTTATAATTCTGAGATTAGCCTTACAGGAAAACCCTGGACATGACCTCTTCTTGAGGTAGTAATATGTCATTATATATATATATATATATATATATATATATATATATATATGTATATATACATACATACAAACAATATAATCTCAAACACCCAAAAAAAAAAATGGATATAACTGAAGTTTAACCCTTTGAGTGCTAGGGGGGTACTCATTGAGTTGCTTACCCCTCTGGCACTCACAGGGTTAAATGATGCAAATCCTTGTATTTAACAAATGAACTTGCTTATTTCCAGGTTACATTTCACCTGATAACATTGCAGCTCCAGCATGAATCTTTATCAAGACTTGTGCTAGAACCTTGAGTTAACCTTTTTGTAAGAGAAACATTGCGTTGGACACTCCCCTGGCATGCAGAGGGTTAACCCCTGAAGAATGTGTGGTGTGCAACACAATGCTTCAAAATGCATTGTTCACCTTTCTCACTGTATTTTTACCTCACTTCTCCCACCCCACCAACTCCTGTGGGTGCTAGAAAAAAGGTTTTACTTCATTATAAAAATATTTTATTTTTGAATTGTGTGTTGGTTTCCCACCTAAATGTATTTGTTTTGAAGAGGTAAAGGATGTGTGTAATGCTTATAGGAACACTCATAGGATGATGGGGGTGGGGAGACTTGCTGTGTTTAGCTGAGGGATTTCCATACATAAGCAGTCATTTTGACCCATACAACTCATTAACCAGAGAGGCCAACAAACTTTGTGCTGCATCAATCAAGATGGAATGAGGAAGCTTTTGTGTCTGGGCTTGTGAGTTGGGGGGAGGAGAGGGCCTGTTTCTGAGGGGGGTGAGGGGTGAAAATCACACATTGGAAAGGCAGAAGGTCAGAGGCCAACTGGAACAGCTGGGGCCCTGTGTGTTGTTTTCCTTCTTTTTTTTAAGGAATTAATCCCTTTTTCTAAGGAATAAAATCTTTACTCATGCGAGTTGCAAATATAAAGCACTCACCCATGTAACACCTTCCTGACCTATTTAAACCAATTATTTCCTAACTAAAGGGAAGTTTAGCAGCTTTGCATATTAGACATTGCGGTTTATCTTTATTCTTAAACACTGGGTTGTACTGTGCCTGAGTGGAAATGATTAGAAAGCTGCAGTGGACATTCTACACTGTGTAATGATACTGAGTATCTCTATACACAGACCATGCTTCTCTTTATAATATAGTTGTCTCTATACACTGACCACACTGATCTGTATAATGTACTGAGTATCTCTACACTGACCATGCTGCTCTGTATAATGTACTGAGTATCTCTATACACTGATAATGACAACGTTGTTCTTTATAATATATTATCTATGTACACTGACAACGACCACACTGATCTGTATAATGTACTGAGTATCTCTATACACTGACCATGCTGCTCTGTATAATGTACTGAGTATCTCTACACTGACCATGCTGGTCTGTATAATGTACTGAGTATCTCTACACTGACCATGCTGGTCTGTATAATGTACTAAGTATCTCTATACACTGATAATGACAACGCTGTACTTTATAATATATTATCTATGTACACTGATAATGACCACTCTGCTCTGTATAATACGGAGTATATCTATACACCGGTAATGACAACGCTGCTATGTATAATAATACTGAGTACCTATACACTGATAATGATCGTACTGCACTGTTATGGTATGGAGGGTCTCTACAGTGGTAAACGTGCTGTACGCCATAGTGATACTATCAAACGTGTAACACAGTGATCATTATCAGTGTATAGTGATACGTAGTATCCTTGTACAATGCTGCATGTTCAGTATCAGTATTTAGAGATACTTGGGATTAGTATACAGTACTGAGTGTTCATTTTTCTGAATTCAACAGCTCCTAATTGGACACATCCTTGGTATTTTTCTGATTCCTCTTTGGAATGTCCAAGAATTGCTTGTGCAGTTTAAAAAAAAAAAAAAAAAAAAAAAAAAGTTGAATCCTTCTGCTGAGTGCAGCATTGTACTGTAGAGTTCAGTCTCTGGCACCGCTTGTAGTTGGGCCTACATCCCATCTAGCTGGATTGTGTTCCATAGTTATCAGTAGAACTTGTGGGACGGACGTTCCACACATTCTGTTGTCTCTGGGAGGTGCACAGCTGCAAGCAGCAAGACTGAACACTCCAAGGTCCACACTGCAGCTTTATTGGTAGATATTGCACCAGTTTACACATTAAACAAGAAGTGAATTGATGTACATCATATAATGGGAAACACAACTCTCTCTCACCATCAGAATGTTGAGCCTTTCACCCTGAAATTTGGGTGAAAGCCCTGAGTCCTGGGGTCAAATTCTGAGAGTTCCCAGAGACGTCAGTAGAATGTGTTGAACAGCTGTCTATGTGGCTCATGGTTCCCCTGTAGCATGCTGGGTAAACCAGCTGTAGGTGGTCAGTTATTGAACCCACTGCTTTTAAAAGCTTCACAGCAGAAGTCTGGAACTGGGTAACTGGATCTTTGATCTATGATTGATTTCCAGAGCAGTGTTTTTTTTTTCCTCCCTCATTTCCTGCCCCACCCCCCTTTCCTGCCACTATTGCTAGGATAGTGCCCATTCAGATCTGTTCACCTGCCAGTGAAGCCAGGACTGCATTATGCTCCTTGGCAAGCCAACAGGGCAGAATGGGTGTCTGAAAAGTGCTTCCTAACACAACTTTGGTGTAAAACTGCTGCATCACGTAGGGCCGTTTCCTGTCCTGCACAATAGAGCATACAACAGGTCTGTGGGGACTGTGCACACAGCCCAGGAGTTGTGGACAAAAAAAAAACAAACAAACAGCCAATACGTGTCTTGGTGCTGCACAGTACAGGGGGTATACTTGTGATAATTGCCCTTTAACCCTTTAGGGACAAGAGGGGCATGAAGCTCATTGCGTACCCCACTGTACTGAACCCTTTAAGTTAAGGACCAATCTCCTGATATGTGCCCTTTGTTTCAACAACTAAGTGCAGTTTGTTCAGAAAACTAATGCTACCCATTGATTTTTAAAGTGGAAAGGTTATTTTTCGACAAATCTGTGATTCTGACAGCTCTTAAAATATCACCTATGCATTAGCCACTTTTTATTTAAAACAATGGTTTGCTGTATTTGGATTTATTTGTCGCTTTTAGACAGTACTGGACAAGCATGACGGCTATAGATCCTTACATTCCACTCACCTCCCCATTCCAACTGCCACTTCCTGCTAGCCAGATAATTACGCATTTGCATATACTGACAAGGCTAAATATATCCTAACCCTAAGGCAGACTAGTTCCATCGCTGGTCTTGGTGTCAATATGTTATAATAATAATAATAATAACTAGTATTTATATAGCGCCTTTCTCCCAGTGGGACTCAAAGCGCTTTCAGCGCACGCTCTCGGAATTAACCAAATCGGCAGCTGAAATAATAGATGTTATTATTACCCAATTAATGGTACTCATTTATCGACCTCGGAAGGATGAAAGGTTGAGTTGACCCTGCTGGGATTCGAACCTGCAACCTTGCGGTTAGAATAGGCTCCATAGTCAGGGACTTTACCACTGAGCTATCTCTGTATTGGAATGCTCTGTAGCATGGAATCTTTTTTTTACCATCCTAAAACATTGTTGCATGTGATGTAAATAAACAGTTAATTACTACCTAATGACTACCTAATGTCGGATCTGTGCTAATTACCTTGAACCTTGGCAAATGTTGTTGGTTTTTCTTTAATCCTAAATGCAAACTAGAAACCTAAATTTTGGAACTTTTTTTTTTTTTTTTTTTTTAACTTTAATTTTACTTGGCTTCACCCAAAATGAGTCAAATCAAACGACTAATAGGATAATGATAATACCGAAAGATTTGACTACTTACTCTTGAAAGAGATTGCACTGAATGACCGTTGCATTCCATGGAGGCCTGTGGGGTTCTATCAATCACCTTGTCCTTATCAGAGAACAAATAAAAATGGGGGAGGAGAAGGCTTGTCAATAAAACACACCCGGACATCCGACAACTGCACTTGGATGACCCTATTTAAACTGTTATTTATCAAATGCGGGCAATTTATTTTTTTTTCTCTTCACAGTATGGATTTTGTTAAATTTCTTTATTTTTTGTAATTTTTATTAAATTGTACTTTTCTTTTTCTTTCTTACGCCCTCTTGCTTTTGTTGTCTTTTTCTGTCACTCAACTAATATCTCTATAAAGTAGTCCCTATAATAAACTGACTCTTTAAACCCACCTTCGTTATTAGTACATGTTCTAGAAAAGCCTACTCAAAACATTGCCAACGTTATTCTAATTTTGTTCCAAGAACCAATGACCCTTATAACTTGCCACTGTCATTAGTAGAGCGACTGACCCAGACAATTTGAGAATTTTCATTGTAGTAAGGACTGACCCCTAAACCTGTTTCCTTTATTAGTTTGCTTGTTCTGTGAAGCAACGACCCCTAAAACATGTCTTTTGTCATATCTGTGCCTATTGGTCGTAGGAGAGAGTGACTCCTGATCTTAATTCACAAGTTTGAAACATTAACTTCTTAATGACCAGAAGTTGTGTACAAAATATTAACCCATTAAGGGCCAGAGGGATGTGAAACACACTGCAAAAGAAATGCGTTTCACACCTTTCTGGTCCTTAATTGGTTAGGTTCTGTTTCTGGTGCAGTTTGGTCCTAGGGTTGACCAAATTCCTTAAAGGCCAATTAGCATGTTTTACTAAGACTGATCCTGTGGAAACAGATAAACTCAAAGCTACACTGTGCACCCCAAAAACTGCTCCTGCCAGCCATTTGGTTGGTCATCCACTCCCTGGAAAACAACTCTGAAGTATATGGATCTCTGGCACAAAATTTATGGGCAGCTTCTGTCTCCTCCATAGACCTTCTGTTTTGTGTGTTCAGGCCCAAGGTGTTGAAGTTCAGCTCTTCCCCTGGGGTCTCATTTCAGATCCCCTCTGTACTCAGCCGTTGGTCTGCCGGGGCTCAAAACCATCCCCAGGTTCATCAGTAGGTCTAAATTATTATTATTATTATTTTATTTTATTTATTTTTTTTAAATCCCCTATTTGTGTTCAAGAAATTAGGGCTTCTCTCATGTAACTTCCTTTGTTGCGTTTTAGTCAAGCAAGCAACTGAAAGCATGTCATTGCCATGTAAACGTTGGTATGGTGACTTGTTCTTGATTCTAAGAAGGCCTTATTCCCATAAGGAATCCCGAATTAATGCGTCCAATACTGATTTCCAGTACATAACTAACATGCAATTAACAGCCCTGCTGGCATACCTGGGAAGTTTCAAAATGAGCTGACTCTGAGGTCTTAAATAATGTGGATTCTAAGTGATAGATCCCCACTCGCTCTAACTCAGAGGTGCTCCAGTCAACCCTCAGTTAAAGGGACAGTAATCCCTGGAAGCAAATGCAGCTCCGAGTGCTTCCTTTATAAAGAGGATCATGTAACTCTTTATTTCTGTACTAGTGTAAAAGCCCATGTGCACGGGCCGTGGAGCAGTGAGGTAACGGCAGTAAGCAGAGAAGGACTGGCCTCTTACTCAAAGGGTTAACATTACCTGGACCTGCTGTGCGTACTGCCGTTACCTCACTGCTCCACGCAATTGCGCCGCCTCGTGCGATGCAATCATGAGCAGTAGAGACTGGCCGAACGCGGGCAGTCTCTACTGCGCATGACTGCATCGTGACAAACATTCTGGCCTTTTATTATATGGGATATTATATAGTATGCTCTGTGTTGTACTTCAAAAGGAATTCAGAGCTAAAGGTTCACCCTCCCTCCCCTTTTAAATCCTGTAAGCTGCCTCCCCTTTGACGTGAAATCCGATCCTAGGACTGGACGTTGTGCAGTGAGGGACAATCTTCAGTTAGTAAGTATAAGTAAAACCCTGCCCGCCATGATGGAGGGTAGGATTTTCCTTTTGTTTACAGAAGATTGTCCCTCGCTGCACTCCATCCGGCTGTCTGAAAGATGCAGCGTGACATGGGTAAAAGGGAAGGGAGGGGGATGCTTTTTAGTCTTGAATTCCTTTTGAACTACAACACGGAACACACAGAAATAAAGCATTCCATGATCCTGCATTTGTTTCTAGGTATTACTATCCCTTTAACCTGCTATAACTCAATTAACCTGTAGTATGGCAAAGCAATGCATTGCAAACCCCATTGACCCTTAAAGGGCTAATACAAGTCGTTGCACACCCCTCTGGCATTCAAAGGGTTAATGTTATCACTGCTTGAAAACACACAATACAAGGAGGACTTCTCCCTTTTTCTGGTTGAAATTAAATTAATTTCCAGACATGAGTAGCAGTTAATCCTTTGAGTGCCAGAGAGGTAGGCCCCGCATTGCAGATTATATGGTGGGAAACACTGAACTCTTGCACCTGGAGAATTTGGCCTTTAACCTTGAGACCCTGAGATTTGGGTCAAAATCCTGAGTTCTCCTGGTTAAACCCTGAGAGTTCCCAGCCTGTAGCACTGAAAGGGTTATAAGATGTTGGACAATTGAAATGTAGTTTTCATTCTCACTAGCTCATCTGATTACAAGCTAAAAGCCTTCAGTAGTTTTTCTGGATTGGAGGGGCAGTGAGATTTAAAGTGTATGTATCACCTATATATGTTAGGCTAAATAGGTTATATAGTGAATATGATGAAAAGTGTCTTTTTAATGTTAAAGTGTTATTTTGTCAAAATACAAGTTATAAACTCTGCCATGTACCTACTTCCGTATAGACTGCGGTTACCTGCTCTGTAACCGCAGTCCGTCTCCCTCTATCCAGCCTCCTCCGATGACTGAGGCTTTCTGTCTGTAAGCTGGAGTGCTCTCATTGGCAGAGATCGATATCTAGCCAATGAGAGCGCTCCAGCTTACAGGCAGAAAGCCTCCATCATCTGAGGAGGCTGGATAGAGGGAGGTGAGCAGAGGAATAGTGACGGACTGCGGTTACAGAGCAGGTAACCGCAGTCTGTGTGGAAGTAGGTACATGGCAGTGTTTATAACGTGAATTTTGACAAAATAACACTTTAACATTTTCTTAAATTTTTTTTTTTTTTTTAATCATATTCCCTATATAATCTATTTATCCTAACATATATAGGTGATACATCCACTTTAAGAATACCGGTATATGTCCTTGTTAAAGTTTTTTCAACGTGAGAGTCAGAAATGCTCAACTAGGAATGAGCCTGCAATACAAATTTGCAGGCTCTCTAGGAGTGGTGTCCTACCCAGGGTGCAGTCTCTTTTGGCCCCCGAGTGCCTTTCACAGAGAGGAAATATCCTAAAGCATATCATATTGGCCCTTGTTAAAGTTATGACTGCAGTAATTGCTTAACCCTTTGACTGCCAGGGGGATCTGCAGTGCATTTGAAAGATCAAGAATATAAAAATTGATTGCACTGTGTTCTCTTGTTAGCATGTTGCGTGTAATTCTGGGAATGCAATGGAAACATTGTCTGTTATGGATTCTTTGCTAGAGACTGCTTTTCAGATCTGTTTCCAACATGTATATGTATATACCAGTGTATAATATAGGTTCTGTCACGTTATGGAAACTTTTCTGTTCTCTACTTGGAGTGTCGCCACATGATATTTCAAATAAAAAACTATTTTTATTTTAGCGTTTGAGTCCAATTAATAACGTAAGCGCACAGCACGTATTTTAGGAATGCACTGCAAAATCCATTAGGTACATTCCTAATCAACACTTAATGTAAGCAGCCTAGCCTGTGTGTTACATGAATTAAACCTTTTCTTACTTCAGCTGCGAGGTCTGGGCTTTCAAAACTGATCTTTCCATCTCTTTCTACCCCCTGCCTGATGCAGACAAACGGTATTTACTTGTCCTAGAGGTATTTCCTGGGTCAGGATGGATATAGGAGGTTTGAGTGTTTAATGAGAAAACACTTCTCATTTTATCTTGGTGGCAATAGTTCAGTGAAAAGGGCATTGGACAAATCCAAAAGTGATTCAAATGTGACTAATATGTGCTTTACAAATCCCTACATATGTATATATAACAAAATAAACTCGAATATAATATAATTAAGCCTTATAAATCTGTCATTCAGAGTTTGTACAAGTGTTTAGTGAATCGTATACACTAAACTGAACCGATCTCCCATTTAACCCATTGAGTGCCAGAGGGGTACTCTCCCTGCCACAGTTCTGTTACCAGAATTGTAAACTCAACGTTCTCTTGTATTCCACCTCCAATGTGGACACAGAAGGAGTGTGTCTGATGGCCATCCCACCTGAGCACCAACCAAATATAATTGGCTGATACCATTCGTTGTCGGTAACAATTAACATAACAACCAATATCGCTGTTGTGAAAGGTCTGCCTGCAGTCCCACTGGCTGCTGTGCAGACCTGCCTTGTAGCATTTTGTTGCATTCTTGCGTGAGCACAATAAAGATGCAGTATGATTAACTTTGGTGCAGTCACACAAAGAGACAATCGCCCATGGGAAAGACACCATAGTCCAGCATTATAACTTTGTTACTCTGGTGTTGCCTGTATGAAGGGGCATTTTGCCCTTGTGCAAGGGGTAACAGTCCTGGATGTTGTCTGTGGAGGTGGACATAACTGTAGCCAACAGGACTATAGGACGGTGCAATTAAATGGGGATAGAAGAAGTGACTCAGTCCTAGAAACAATAGGAGAGGTCCCTTCCCCAAGGAGCTTACAGTCTAGATGGATAAGAGGAAACAGACAACAGGGTATGAGGGTGTCAGCTGAGCTTGTAACTCCTTGAATGCTTAAGGTCTCAAAAGCATTGCTTTGGAATTCACAGGAGAACTATCTAGCATTCAAGAAGTTAAGGGTTGTTTGAGATTTATTGCTGTCTATGTTCTATAAAACTTTTCTCCTGGCATAGTTTTCTCTGTGCCTTCTAGTTGTTTGTCCTTTTTTAATGTCATTTGCTTTTTTGGTAACCCCTTAGCTGCTGGGAAATTTACGAGCACATTGCTTTGCCTTCATTGAATAGGGATTAAAAGAGGTTACGTGGCTGAGTGCTTTTGCTTTATTGCTGCTCCAATATGTGGGAATCCCATAACACTCCCACCCCCTCATGTTTTGGGATTAGGGTACCCACGGGCCTATTTGTATGCTTCAGGAAGTAGAAGGGAAAAATTTAACTAGGCCCCATTGGCGTTTCCATGGAAACCAGCCAGCGCCTGCTGCTTAGAACCATTCAATGCCTTTTGTCCGAGTTGGGCTTTGTTTAAGGCCTTTATGACAAACTCTCCATCAGCATCAGCTTAGCTAGAGTTTTGCATCCCCATGACTTGCTCCATTTGCATTTGAAAGCTGCCATGTTTTTTTACCCTCCACTAAAGACTTCCTTTTTTCCTTGTCTTATACATGTTTAGACAGTTTCCTCTACATGTTTATTTCCTTTAGATGTTTTTCCCCTCTTACTGTATATACAGGGTCTGTTTTCACTTGTCATATTATTCTTTGTTTTCATTTTTTTCCCTTTTTCTTTAATGCACCAGTTTTCTTCCCTTGCTGATTATTTTTTGTAAAATGTTTATATGTGCCTAAACAAAATGGCTACCATTTCTCTCCTCCCACAGTAAACCTGAAAGAAGGAAATGTGAGGACATTATTATAAAAAGGTTTTCTCCTAAAGATCTTTTGTACTCCGGATGAAAAACAGAGATGTTACAGGCACAGTGGGAAACTGCTTTTATTGCCTTTTTAACCCAACTGAAATAAAGAGGAGTATGGACACAAGTGCCTTTATCAAGCACATCACTATGCATTGAACATCCCACTGACGCTCACAGTAGTAATCCTTTGAGAGTCACAAGGATGAATACTACTTTAATGCCCTTTTAACCCTATGTGAGCTAAAGGACTGTTTACATAATTGTATTGCCGTTCTGCTGCTCAAAGGGTTTAATGCAAAGTATATATAAAATATTTGTATCTTAATTTACAATCTAACTCTCAGGCAGCAAAGTCTAATCCAGGGCATACTTGCCAGCATTAAAAAATGGATCCTGCAAGGACAGCAAGATGCAGGAACAGTGAGCCAAAATCAAGACTAAAACACAAGAGTGTGCCTGTATTGCCTTATAAGCAATGAATGAATAGGTTTTATTTATATAGCACTTAATCTACCCATATTTTATTGTGCTTGCCAGACTAACTGAATAAGTGTACATAGAAATTCACGCATCTCGATTCAGGAAACTTCCGACTAAAGGCTCTCCCTAGCTGTAGAAAATGTCTGCAAGGGCATTTATTGTAAAACAATAAAAGTAAACAATAAGATATACAAAACTAAGGCCTTTTTATGCGTTGTGACTTTTTTTCAAAAGACTGATGTGTACAAAAGCAGGGACCGTACCCAGAAATAAGAGACAGTTGGCAGGCATAGGATAGTCAAATAGCTCGATCTCCCACTGTTGGGAGACTGATAAGAATTGTAGTCTCCAAAAACTGGAGGTCCAATGAGTGAGTGACTTAGACCAGAGTGACTCTGGTCTAAGCATTTGAATTACAGTTGTGCCATGCAGGAATTTTGTTTTTTCTTTTCCCATTCCAAAGTTATTTTAGCTATATTATATGGGAAAGCTTGAGTCTCAGACTGGCTTTCCATAGTAAGCACCAGGAATTACCACCACCTAGTGATCACATTAGAATACTGCAGCTTGATGCATTAAAAACATTGATGTTTTGAATGAAAATTCTCCCAGAATTGGGAGTACCCTTGTTTTACTTCTCATCTAATATATAAAGGTTAATGATCTTTTTAACTGATCGACGCACTGGGTTTCGGAGGCAGCTCTTCAGTTGTTGTGAAGCAATACACTGCAGACCTCTTTAGCTTTAAAGGCAGTAAAAGCACAGTTTAAATGAATTTTTGGAAATTTTTACTTGTCTCCTACCATACGGTTGTTTTACTGCAGAATCTGTGCACCTATATTTTTCACGCATAAGGCCTTAAGGGCCTTCTATTCGAAGGTCAAATATCACAAGATTTTTCCCCGTTGTAGCACGCCTGCTTAAATAAGCCAGACTGCATTGTGAGCCCAGCTGGACCAATCGAGAGGCAGGAGGGGTCTGAATAGAGACAACTGTTGCTCTCTTGGTGCATCAAAGCTACATTGCACAGGAACACCTGACACAGCTGGGTGTGGACTGATCACACAATTCAGAGTTTGTGGTAAAATGTGAAAATTGTCCTTTCTTAAAAAAAAAAGTGGAATGATTTTGGTGTAATCAACTGCTCCATAAGGGGACCAGTCCCACTGATTTAACCCTTTGGGGTCTCCAGTGCATTGATTTGCAATTCATTGGGGACCTGTAGCATTCAAAGGGTTAAATACCCCATTTTGGCAATATGTGTTTGTCCCCTTGGGGGCAGTTGGTTTGCTGCAGAATTACTCATTTTAGGCTTGATTTTAGGACCCTTTTAAGTGTGTGCGTGTGTGGTGCAGAAGAATCTGGAATGATCAGAAGTGAAACACTGAGGCTACTATAAAGCAAAGTTGTCGGGTGTGCCTTACGTTATTGTTCCAGCTCACAGTTTTACTTCCCACAATGCCTAGAAGTGGCTGCTAGCTTGAGAAAACAAATCTATAGAGCGGTGATGACAGTTTGCATCAGATTAATGAGGGGCTCAGACTTCCTAACCCCTTCATAAGTAAGCTGAACAGATTGAACCTTGCTCTGGACAGAAAAAAAAAAAATAACAGTCCTGAGACCTTTCTTAGCCACAGTGTCTTATTTTTAACCCCTTAAGGACCAGACAGATCAGGGGTGGTTTGCACTTAAAGCGGAACTTTCTTCCAATTTTTATAGAGCCCCAAACCATAATTACATTAGCGATACGCATAGACGTAGTTTTGTTTTCAAGAATAATTGCTGCATTAAAGAAAAATAGAACCTTTTATACAGACAGACACCGGCTGGGATCTTGCTGTAGGCGCTCTCTGCACCTGCGCTGCCAGTCACGTCCAGTGCCTTAAAGGGATAGTATTGTTTCACAAAAAAGCAACTCCAATTAATCTTCATAGTATTTGGGCCATGGAGAGTGTTATTGATAGTTCAAGAGTAATTGAATGATAAAGTTTCCCCCTCCCACCCCTCTTACCTAGTGTAAGCCATCTCCCCTCAGATGTAGAATCTGGTCTCTTGACCGGACAGCTCACGGCAAGGGTCAATCTTACTGTGAGAACAAAGAAAACCCTGTCCCCTTTGCCAAGTTTTTCAGCTTTTTCCCTTATCTTAATTGAAAATTGTCCCTCTCTGCAATCTACTTGGAAACACCCTGCTGCTCTGAGGTGATTAGTGTTACACTAGGTAAAAGGGGGGAGGAGGGGGATACTTTATCATTCAATTACTCTTGAACTACAACTCTGACCGTATTGAAATACCATTCTCCATGGCCCAAATACCATGAAGATTAATTAGAGCTGCTTTTATTATGAAACTTTGCTTTTGTGCCTTAAAAGGATAGTATTCAGCTCACCAGTCATGGACAGCGCAGTGCAGACATCTTGCAGAGACGGCATCTCCGAGTCTGCGCTGTTCCCCGCTGCCTGTCTGCCTAAAAGGTTCTATTTTTATTTAGTGCAGCAGTTATTACTGAAAATAAAACTACTTCTATGCATATCGCTGGTTTGGGGCTCTAAAGTGAGGGGGAAAAAATTATTTGATCCCCTGCTGATTTTGTACATTTGCCCACTGACAAATGATCAGTCTATAATTTGAATGGTAGGTTTATTTGAACAGTGAGAGACAGAATAACATTTCAAAAGCATTTCAAAAAAGTTATACATTGATTTGCATTTTACTGAGTGAAATAAGTATTTGACCCCTTATCAGTCAGCAAGATTTCTGGCTCCCAGGTGTCTCTTATACAGGTAACAGGCTGAGATTAGGAACATTCTCTTAAAAAGGAGTGCTTCTAATCTCAGCTTGTTACCTGTATAAATGACACCTGTCCACAGAATCAATCAATCAATCAAAGGTGTATGGCAGCAATGAAAGCGGAAAGCAGGTCACAACACAAGAAGACCTGATGTAGATGAACTAAATTAATTTTGGATTGGATTCCACTCTATTCTAAACGCCCATGAAGATGACCAAAGACCAGATGGGTAGATGAAATGGCCACATTTGTTCGTACACAGTGACAACAAAAAGCACAAGACCGAAGTTGTTGAATACTGGATGAGGAGGCCTTCATCCTGCCTTGGATATATATTAATATATATAATATCTCCTGTTCAA
Source organism: Rhinophrynus dorsalis (assembly GCA_037306005.1). Classification (NCBI taxonomy): domain Eukaryota; kingdom Metazoa; phylum Chordata; class Amphibia; order Anura; family Rhinophrynidae; genus Rhinophrynus; species Rhinophrynus dorsalis. The sequence goes on from CM074721.1 coordinate 496,674,306, forward strand.
AGGTAACATGCTTTCACCATACCTGGGAGCTCTATCTTGAGCCACTGGAGAGGGTTCCTGTGCTGCCAATAATAGGATGTTAATGACGCGATTTGAGTCATAAAGGGGTTGGGGCGTAATCGGGTGGGTGGGACTTAAATGTACTTGTGACAAAGTGTAAGGAACAGTGTGGGAAGGAGAAGAAACGCACCACCACAGGAGAATCTGCCTCAGTTTCCAGAGACCCAGTAATTGTCTGAAAACTGGAGTCTCCTGGGCAGATCTAGAGAGGTCCCAGGTATGGCCTTCACCTGACATAAGTTGAAGTGATTCTGATTAACCCTAAAGAAAACCGGCTGTTCCATAGGATTTCCTTAAAGGTTTCTTGGTTTGCATACTTCAAAGAAAGCCATGATCCACAAGGATCTAACAAATAATCTATGGGATCTTCTTGTTAAAAGATGCTGATCAGGACAAGGCTATAAAATTTTGAAGGCACCACAAATATCATAGAACACTGTGAAAATCAAGTTATGTCAAGTTATAAATGAAGATCAGATTATTCCTTAAACGTTTTAATAGTACTCCGTACCATTCTGTTCCTTTTACCAACGTCCCTCCTCTTCCCTCCAATCTGAAATCTTGACAGATAGCAGTGATGGACAATATGGTGTTTCTGTATAAGGAAATCCCTGCGCCCTCCACTTGATTAAGGGGAGCAGGGTTTTCCTTTTGCTGTCACAATATTGTCCCTTGGTTCAATCTGTCCAGAGCAGCTTTCTCATCTGAGGAAAGAAGAGTGAAGGTGGTAAAAGGGGCGGGAGGGGTAAACTTTAAAATATAATTACAAAAAACCCAATATAAACATTGCCAGTGGTAACAGAACATTATCAAACAGTTGAAAGAATAATCTGATCTTTATTTCTAGCTTGACATTACTAACCCAAAACCAACAAAGCTCTTCACCCAAATAGCAGCATGTCTAATGTCAAGCACGGTGATGTCAGCATTATCCTCTAGACTGCTTCTCTTAAGAAGGGAAGAGACTCTGGTCAGTATAGAGGGGGGAATGAACTGCTCCAGATATGAATATATTTTGGAGCAAAACCTGCTGCCCTCTGCCAGAAAGCTGATGTTAAAGAAAAAAAAAATCAGCCAAGGAATGGCTTGCAAAAAGGAAGATCAATGTCCCGGAATGGCCAAATCAGAGCCTGGACCTCAATCCAATAGAAATTCCATGGACGTCCCTAAAGAGTGCTGTTCACAGGAGATCCCCTCTTAGGTTAACTTATCTTTAACTCTTGTGCAAAACAAGGTGTGCTAGGTTGATAGACCTATCCAAACAAACTTACTGCTGTAATCCAATCAAAAAGTTGTTTCCATGCGGTATCTGTATTAGTAAGAGTGCACACACATATCACATATGCAACCATGTCCTTGACCATTTTTTTTTTACATTTTGTTATTTTTCCAAGAAATTATCTGTTTGTTTTTCAATTAAAAATTGTTGGCTACAAAATCTTATACAAGATGAGAATGGTCAGACATGATTTGTGTTGATGTCAGTCTTTGCAGCTTTTGTTGCTGTAATCTCAATAAGGGTAAGTAGACTTTTTGATGCGTAAGTGTGTAATGTATATAGTATTAAATACTAATATACATAGCATTACATACTATAAAGCATGCAGATATTATCTTTTTATCCCACCAACCTTTACCCTTTTCAGTTCGCTGAGGCAGACAATAGCTTTAAATATTATCATAAGTTCATGAGGTAGTGGTTCATTGCCTCTTGTGATGTATAATCCAAGTTAATGAAGTATTCTGGTGTTTAGTGATACAGAAATCCTCTCCTTAATCAGCTCATGTGATTAGGTTCTCATAAAACACAGTGTATTGCTTTATTCCAGCTGCTTGAACGAGGGTGTTCAGTCTTGAGTAAGGTATTTGCCTATCGTTACGCTGTCACACCTGTGTAGGAAATGTTGCCTAGTGACAGTGACATGTAGAAGGAGTTACACTGGGTCAGTTCCGTGCAAGATCAGAGCAAACTAGGGACAATGAGGCTACGATCTTTCTGGGTCAAGCCAAACCACTCCATAGAAGATAAAAATCCCCACTGATTTAATTGGGACTTTTAACCACTTTAATGCAATGTGTTGGAGATATGTAGCTTTCGGGGGATTAAAAATCCCATTTAAAGGAGTATTACTGCCTAATAATGCACACCTATCTTAATGTGTGTAGAAGATCCTGATGACCTCTATGAATCATTTGTATGGACTAGTTCTCCAGAATAAATCTTTAAGTAATGTCTGTTGTTATGTTCATTGAGGTAGACAGGAATCTTTACAAGACAACCATCTTCTCCCACTGAAGTTGTCTTAAAGCGGAACTACCACCTGAAAAAAACTTTAGATTAAATAACTCCCCATCTGGCGACTAGCTGCTTAGTAGTGCTAGTCGCCAGAATTATTCTTGTTAAATAGATGTTGTATAGATGTATCCTTTCTTCCCGGGCTGACAGCAGGACGCAGACACCTTGTCTTAGTGACGTCTGCGCTAGGAGGCATTGCTAGGAGCTGTTCGGCTCCGGTAGGGACTGACAGCGCAGCAGCACAGACGTCACTATGGCCAGATGTCTATGCTCCGTCCTGCTGTCAGCCTGGGAAGAAAGGATACATCTATTTAACAAGGTAATAATTCTGGTGACTAGTGCTACTAAGCAGCTAGTCGCCAGATGGTGAGTTATTTAAGCTAAAGTTTTTTTCAGGTGGTAGTTCTGCTTTAACAAAGCTTCAAGGAAAGGCATTTAGGGTCCTTGAGTTCCACAACAAGGAATCATGTCTGTCTCCATGGAGATAATATCCAGTACTAATTAAAGTGGAACTTTCACCCTACATCAAGTCACCCGACAATCATTAGCTTCCTAACATTGATATTATCCGGCGCAAGTACCTCAATCTGAAGTAATTCTCCTTGTTCTGAGACCGGCAGCCAGGCGTGCACGCAGACACCTTGTCTTAGAGACGTCTGCTCACCTGCACTGTCCGTCCCGGTCTCCTCTAAGAGACACTGCGCTGTGCACCTGCACTGTCCGCCCCGGTCTCCTATAAGAGACACTGCGCTGTGCACCTGCACTGTCCGCCCCGGTCTCCTCTAAGAGACACTGCGCTGTGCACCTGCACTGTCCGCCCCGGTCTCCTATAAGAGACACTGCGCTGTGCACCTGCACTGTCCGCCCCGGTCTCCTATAAGAGACACTGCGCTGTGCACCTGCACTGTCCGCCCCGGTCTCCTATAAGAGACACTGCGCTGTGCACCTGCACTGTCCGTCCCGGTCTCCTATAAGAGACACTGCGCTGTGCACCTGCACTGTCCGTCCCGGTCTCCTATAAGAGACACTGCGCTGTGCACCTGCACTGTCCGTCCCGGTCTCCTATAAGAGACACTGCGCTGTGCACCTGCACTGTCCATCCCGGTCTCCTCTAAGAGACACTGCGCTGTGCACCTGCACTGTCCGTCCCGGTCTCCTCTAAGAGACATTGCGCTGTGCACCTGCACTGTCCGCCCCGGTCTCCTATAAGAGACACTGCGCTGTGCACCTGCACTGTCCGTCCTGGTCTCCTCTAAGAGACACTGCGCTGTGCACCTGCACTGTCCGTCCTGGTCTCCTCTAAGAGACACTGCGCTGTGCACCTGCACTGTCCGCCCCGGTCTCCTATAAGAGACACTGCGCTGTGCACCTGCACTGTCCGTCCTGGTCTCCTCTAAGAGACACTGCGCTGTGCACCTGCACTGTCCGTCCTGGTCTCCTCTAAGAGACACTGCGCTGTGCACCTGCACTGTCCATCCTGGTCTCCTCTAAGAGACACTGCGCTGTGCACCTGCACTGTCCATCCCGGTCTCCTCTAAGAGACACTGCGCTGTGCACCTGCACTGTCCGTCCCGGTCTCCTCTAAGAGACACTGCGCTGTGCACCTGCACTGTCCGTCCTGGTCTCCTCTAAGAGACACTGCGCTGTGCACCTGCACTGTCCATCCTGGTCTCCTCTAAGAGACACTGCGCTGTGCACCTGCACTGTCTGTCCCGGTCTCCTCTAAGAGACACTGCGCTGTGCACCTGCACTGTCCATCCCGGTCTCCTCTAAGAGACACTGCGCTGTGCACCTGCACTGTCCGTCCTGGTCTCCTCTAAGAGACACTGCGCTGTGCACCTGCACTGTCCGTCCCGGTCTCCTCTAAGAGACACTGCGCTGTGCACCTGCACTGTCCGTCCCGGTCTCCTCTAAGAGACACTGCGCTGTGCACCTGCACTGTCCGTCCTGGTCTCCTCTAAGAGACACTGCGCTGTGCACCTGCACTGTCCGTCCCGGTCTCCTCTAAGAGACACTGCGCTGTGCACCTGCACTGTCCGTCCTGGTCTCCTCTAAGAGACACTGCGCTGTGCACCTGCACTGTCCGCCCCGGTCTCCTCTAAGAGACACTGCGCTGTGCACCTGCACTGTCCATCCCGGTCTCCTCTAAGAGACACTGCGCTGTGCACCTGCACTGTCCGTCCCGGTCTCCTATAAGAGACACTGCGCTGTGCACCTGCACTGTCCGTCCCGGTCTCCTATAAGAGACACTGCGCTGTGCACCTGCACTGTCCGTCCCGGTCTCCTATAAGAGACACTGCGCTGTGCACCTGCACTGTCCGCCCCGGTCTCCTATAAGAGACACTGCGCTGTGCACCTGCGCTGTCCGTCCCGGTCTCCTCTAAGAGACACTGCGCTGTGCACCTGCGCTGTCCGTCCCGGTCTCCTCTAAGAGACATTGCGCTGTGCACCTGCACTGTCCGTCCTGGTCTCCTCTAAGAGACACTGCGCTGTGCACCTGCACTGTCCGTCCTGGTCTCCTCTAAGAGACACTGCGCTGTGCACCTGCACTGTCCGTCCTGGTCTCCTCTAAGAGACACTGCGCTGTGCACCTGCACTGTCCGTCCCGGTCTCCTCTAAGAGACACTGCGCTGTGCACCTGCACTGTCCGTCCTGGTCTCCTATAAGAGACACTGCGCTGTGCACCTGCACTGTCCGTCCCGGTCTCCTCTAAGAGACACTGCGCTGTGCACCTGCACTGTCCATCCCGGTCTCCTCTAAGAGACACTGAGCTGTGCACCTGCACTGTCTGTCCCGGTCTCCTCTAAGAGACACTGCGCTGTGCACCTGCACTGTCCGTCCCGGTCTCCTATAAGAGACACTGCGCTGTGCACCTGCACTGTCCGTCCTGGTCTCCTCTAAGAGACATTGCGCTGTGCACCTGCACTGTCCGCCCCGGTCTCCTATAAGAGACACTGCGCTGTGCACCTGCGCTGTCCGTCCCGGTCTCCTCTAAGAGACACTGCGCTGTGCACCTGCACTGTCCGTCCCGGTCTCCTCTAAGAGACACTGCGCTGTGCACCTGCACTGTCCGTCCCGGTCTCCTCTAAGAGACACTGCGCTGTGCACCTGCACTGTCCATCCCGGTCTCCTCTAAGAGACACTGCGCTGTGCACCTGCACTGTCCATCCTGGTCTCCTCTAAGAGACACTGCGCTGTGCACCTGCACTGTCCATCCTGGTCTCCTATAAGAGACACTGCGCTGTGCACCTGCACTGTCCGCCCCGGTCTCCTATAAGAGACACTGCGCTGTGCACCTGCACTGTCCATCCTGGTCTCCTATAAGAGACACTGCGCTGTGCACCTGCGCTGTCCGTCCCGGTCTCCTATAAGAGACATTGCGCTGTGCACCTGCACTGTCCATCCTGGTCTCCTCTAAGAGACACTGCGCTGTGCACCTGCACTGTCCATCCTGGTCTCCTATAAGAGACACTGCGCTGTGCACCTGCACTGTCCGCCCCGGTCTCCTATAAGAGACACTGCGCTGTGCACCTGCGCTGTCCGTCCCGGTCTCCTATAAGAGACACTGAGCTGTGCACCTGCACTGTCCGCCCCGGTCTCCTATAAGAGACACTGCGCTGTGCACCTGCGCTGTCCGTCCCGGTCTCCTCTAAGAGACACTGCGCTGTGCACCTGCACTGTCCGTCCCGGTCTCCTCTAAGAGACACTGCGCTGTGCACCTGCACTGTCCGTCCCGGTCTCCTCTAAGAGACACTGCGCTGTGCACCTGCACTGTCCGTCCTGGTCTCCTATAAGAGACACTGCGCTGTGCACCTGCACTGTCCATCCTGGTCTCCTATAAGAGACACTGCATTGTGCACCTGCACTGTCTGTCCCGGTCTCCTCTAAGAGACATTGCGCTGTGCACCTGCACTGTCCGCCCCGGTCTCCTATAAGAGACACTGCGCTGTGCACCTGCGCTGTCCGTCCCGGTCTCCTCTAAGAGACACTGCGCTGTGCACCTGCACTGTCCGTCCCGGTCTCCTCTAAGAGACACTGCGCTGTGCACCTGCACTGTCCATCCCGGTCTCCTCTAAGAGACATTGCGCTGTGCACCTGCACTGTCCATCCTGGTCTCCTCTAAGAGACATTGCGCTGTGCACCTGCACTGTCCGTCCCGGTCTCCTCTAAGAGACACTGAGCCTTAAGGCACCGGAAGGAACTGACGGCACAGGTGCACAGACAGCTCTACAGGAAGAAGCTTGGCTGTCAGTCTGAGAAAAAAGGATTACTTCAGACTGTGGTACTTGCTCCAGATAATATCACGGTTAGGAAGCTAATTGCAATATGCTGTGGAGGGACTTGATGTAGGGTGAGCGTTCTGCTTTAACCCCTTAATGACAGATGACTTACCAGGTGCATCCCGCAGAAACTGTCACTTAGTGACAGAGGACGTACCTGGTAAGTCACGGAAGTCCGGGTCTCCGTGCGGCTGCACACCGCTCTGAGACTCCGGACTCGTTTGCAAAAAAAAAAAAAAGAAAAAAGTTCCTCGGGCATTAAGGTGACAGCCGTGTACGAACGTGGCTGTTACTAAGGGGGTTAAGGATTCACACAGAAAAAACAACTCAGAATGGCCATTACGGTTTTCTGTCCAGGTTACGATAACTGGGGTTTATTATAAGGTGGCGGTCGTAGTGTCCCTTGAATCGACAGGAATGCTGGTAAGAATTATAGCTTTATGTCCCTTTGAGTGCCAGAGGGTTGCAATGTGTTGCACAGCCCTCTGGCACTCAAAGTGTTAAGTTGCTAGCCATTGAGCCATGTGAGAGCGTGGGTACTCCAGGCATGTCTTGATTCATCCTCAAGTCCATATGTAAGCGCTAAATAAACTCTACCCACTTACAACAACAAATCCTGATTACAGCTCAAAAAACACACTTCCATATGAGTTATCACTAAAGTGTAACCCATGCAAGATCCTGCTTCACTGTCATCCTGACAAAACAAAGTGTGCATAAACCCCCTGACTGGTTCTAACATGACTGAGGAATGTAGCCTGCTCTGTGTCTAAACCAGAGGTACACAAAATTCACAGTAAATCTGTAAATCTATCTATAAAACCTACATTTGTTCATTTTGGTAATATTGTGAGCCAAGGGTGTGTTTTGGAAGGAGTGCTCACGACAAAAAATGTAAACAGATCAACTGATGCATAACACATCTGAACTTTTATGAAATTGTCAACTATATTGTAAAAATGATTTTCCCCCAGTTAACTCCTTGAGGACAAAAGGGTGCACAATGCAATGTGAACCTTTCTGGTTCATACGGGACTAAGTAGAGGGAGCATTAAAATGGTGACAGTCAACCTCTTTTTTGACTTTACATATTGCACACTTGCAGTATAATTAAAGTGAATTGCCTGTATTTGTTTTTCTTTTATGTGAGCTCCTGAATTTGCAGGGAGCTTTCTGTCATGGACTGTCCACGAGAAATCTCTTGCATCCAAGATGTTATATATGTGGTATAACTAAAGCATGTGAAAGTACCACTACTTAAAGCGGAATTACCACCGCTAAAAAAACTTGCGCCCCAATAATTACCCATCTGGCGACAAGCTGCTCAGTAGCGCTAGTCGCCAGAATTATTACTGCGTTAAGGAGAATTATCCATTGTTCCCGGGCTGACAGGCAGGTCAGAGCGCAGACATCTTTCCATAGTGACACCTGCACTGTCAGTCCCTTTCGGAGCCAAACGGCTCCTAGCAATGCCTCCTAGAGCCGGCTGGGACCGACAGCAGGCGTCTTTATGGAAAGATGTCTGTGCTCCATCATGCTCTGTGCTCCATCATGCCTGTCAGCCCAGGAACAAAGGTTAATGCTCCTTAACGGGCAATGATTCTGGCGACTAGCACTACTGAGCAGCTAGTCGCAAGATGGGGAATTATTGGGGCACAAGTTTTTTAGCAGTGGTAGTTCTGCTTTAAGCCCTACTAACCTGGAATTCTTCTTTCCATTGATGTGCTTTGCTGTTGGCAGAAATTCCCATTTCTCTATCATAAGCACTAGACAAGGAGTTGGAAACATGAGCCCCCTCTAGGTGTTATGGACTCAACTCCCACCAACCTCAGCCTGTGACTGGCTGGCAGGGTAGCGGTGATGAGCGTTGTAGTCCACAACAGTTGGAAGACCTCAGGCCTCTCTCCTCTGAAGTAGACATTTAGATTTGTTACTTTGTAGTATATCTCTTAACAAACCATTCTATACTATGTTTGGGTTCTGTCAAAAGGTTTTTATTGCTCCATCTGGTTGGGCCAGTTCGGTTGTTGCCTGCTATCAAAAGCGACGTTTCGTTCTAGAACTCCCTGGTAGCATGGGCCATTTGGTGGTTGTTTGTTAAAGGAGAACTAATGCCTACAACTAATAGCAACCCCCACTTGCCTTTATCTGGCCAGAAAATCCTAATGGCCAATATGAATTTTGCCCTGATGCCTTGGTTCAAGAGATAAATTATTCACCCTGTCTTGGATGTCAGATCCATGGAGGCAGACATGACAGTCTGCCTTTTTTTCTTTTTTTTTCTTTCTGTTTCTGAAATTAAAGTAAGCAGTGTGCATGAACTTAACCCTTTTAGTACCTGTGGTGTGTGCATTGCAAATTAATACATTGCGCACCACTCTGATCCTTAACCCTTTGAGTGCCAGAATGGTATTCAGTGCATTGCGTTGCAATGCATTGGGTACCTCTCTTGCACTCAAAGGTTTAAATGGGTAAGCTTTCCATGTGTGGTGAACAGAGATTGAGGTCCTGCTAGAAGCTATCATGTCTGCCTCCGTGCACTGGAAATCCAGGCCTGATCAAAGAATTTCTCTCAAAGGCACAAGACAAAACTTAATAGAGGCTATTAGGATTTTCTAGATATAGAAAGGTAAGGGGTGGGGGAGTTATTAGGAAGTGTTCTCATTTTAATGCTTTTATGCTCTTTCTATGGAATGTATTTCTACCCAAAACTCCCTGTAGGGTAAAATACTTAACAATATGGTTCACCTAACAGCTAAACAAAACCAGTCTGGATCAAATATACACCTTCCTGCTAGGAACAGCTTTCCCACCACTAAGACTTGCCTAAGGCTACTTGGCCTACATTGCAGTAAGTGACACATTTGTTCTGTGTACCGCTGTTGTGTCTCTTATTGAATAAGAGCTTGCTATTATATATCCTTATGGATTTCTGTACCTTAAACCTGCAGTTGCATTATTATTTGGAGAACATGAACCAGTCTCTCTTATTTGTACAAAAATGAACAAGAAAGAACAATTCTTTATCAGAGTGCATCCAAAATTGAGTTAACCCACTGGGTGCCAGAGAGGAGAGTGACACAATCACCTCTCTGACTCTCAAAGGGTTAGACTTTTTCAAACTAAAATTCTGCAAGAAAGTCGGTTTAGTGTCCTTTTTTCTTTGGTCACCTACTTTTTTTTTTTTTTTTTTTTTTTTGCAGTTTTTTTTTTTTGCAGTTTTTTGTTTACGATGGCAAGTTCTGCAAAATTGTTTCCAGAGAGATTTCTGTCAGGGTCTATGAAAACAGGGATAGTGATGAAATATAACATTATCCCTACATCAGTCTGTGCTCTGTATGCTGTATTTAATAGACTAGAGCCTTTTTTTTTTTTTTTTTTTTTTTTTTTTTTTTTAAGCATTAGTATTACATTGTATCGCTACCCCTGCATTCAGAGTTCCTCACCAAAGGCTTTCTGGAAACATTAATTCAGGGAGCTCACTGTTTGGGACATAATGTAAAAATAAAATTAAAAATGATAAAATAAAAATGTAAATTAAAAAGACAGGCAATTTGACTTTGCGTTATGGACTTGCACACTATATAAACTCGAAAAGAAGGCTGACTAACACTTTTTAAATGGTGCTTTTAACTAATGAATGCTATACACCTCTCCAAGGTGTTGCTTGCAATGTGTATTAGACCTTACTAGCATTCTTGGGTTTAAAAGCCCCATTTAAATCAATGGGAGTTTTGGCAATATTTCTGTCCTTTTTGGGGCAATTGGTTTGAACGGAGATTGCGCCCGTCTTCATTTGTACAGAAGACCTAGTGTGATCAGGGCTTTTTAACCTTTTGATTGCCAGAATGATGTGCAAAGCATGCTACCCCTCTGGCACTAAAAGTGTTAACACAGGTGACTTTGGAGCATTACTTTTTTTGTATCAGCTGTAAATACTGGTGAGTTTGTAGAGTGATAGTGTAGTAAAGGTTTCCAAGCTTCCCATACTTTCAATATGAACAGAAATGACAAGTAGGGCAAACACTGCTACCTCAGACAGTTGTGCAATTTCAATGAGATTCCATTCAAATCAATACTATAAGATTGTAGCTGAATTATCATTGGATGAAAAGTTGCAGCATGCTTTGTGTCCCTGCTACATTCACAGATCATACTATCTGTGTGAAAGCCTTAAAGGACACACTTCCATTGCCGAAAAAAATGTCAGCTATGTGAAATGGGTGGTTAAAGCTATCCCTTTTCACTTTCACAATTATAAAAATAACCCCTTAGAAATACAAGCTATTTATATGATTGTATTTTTTGCAGAATTTGTCCTTAAATTTGATATTAAAAGCCAGGGGCAAGGCTGAAATTAAATTTCACTCTGTGTCCGTCTTGCCACCTGAGTATCATTATTTAAGCCCGTCGCCTGAAGCAAAAATTTGAGATCTTAAGTTAATTTATCCCGCAGTTTCCCCGTCAATGGAGAAAACAAACAGATTCAGTACTGATGTGAATGTTGTTGTTTCAATTACCAGCATATATAACATTTATGGCAATGGAAAGCTCAAAACAATGCAACACATCTCTCACCTCAAATTATACATTTATTTCCAGCAAATGTTAAACCTAATAGTGGTATAAAAATTTTGCTCCTGTGAGTTTGTCTTGAAAGGGTTGTAAATGTCAAACTAAACAAATTACAGAACGGACATTTATCATTGCATATCTGAAACCATATAAAAATCAGAGGAGTGTTTTGCTTGAGATGCTAAGATTTTACACTAATGAGTGGGTCTGTCTGTCTATCATCTTTCAGTCTGTCATATGTGTATATCCTATATATTCACTAGGATGTTTGTCAGAAGCCATCATGCGCAGTAGAGACGGCTGTGCAAGCTGCAGTCATGCGCAGTAGAGACTGCACGCACTGTGGCTTATACGGAGCGGGGCGCTCCGAATTCATACAGGAGTCCTTTCTGCGCACCTCCCTGGGACCACTTGGTCCCAGGAAGGTGCGCAGAGAGGACTCCGGTCTGAATTCGGCGTGTCCAGCTCCGTATCAGCCGTGGCGTGTTCGGGCAGTCTGTACTGCGCATGACTGCAACGACCCAGTAAGAAGAGAGGCTCCGGCTACCACCCGAGTTTGCTGGGTGACACTAGTATATATATAATAATTTATGCACACACCTATAATGCTCGCAACTCTCTGGTCATTAAAGAGTTAAAGTTGTGTTTTAATGTAATGCCAACAAGCCATGAGTTAAGTAAAATATTTATGAAATCAGTGTTAACCCCTTAAGGATCAGTCACGCGGCCGACACTTAATCATGGGGCATATATATATATATTTTTATCTGAAGCTGAGATCATCGAATGGCGTGCCATGCTGGGTCCACTGAATTCCATGACGTACATGTATGTCATGGGTCGTTATCGCACATTTTCCCCCAGACATACAAGTACGTCCGTAATCCTTAAGGTGTTAACCCTCTAAATACCAGAAGTGTGTACATTGGATTGCTTTGCACGGTTGCACACCCCTCTGGTTCTTAAAGGGTTAATTTTACTTTCCTCAGGTTGCCACTATCCATCTATTTACACGAGCAACTGTTTTCAGATATTTCCAGAGTGCTGAGATTTACATTGTTTTCCTGACTGCTTAGTAGAAGTGAAAGTGTTGCTGGTTCTATTGTGTAAGGATCTTGTAATCACGCGTTTTATGGTCTTGGCAGCCGTTCTCCGCTTTATGTTCTTTGTTGTACTTTGCCTCTTCTCAGAACACTTGGTACTGATTCATGGATTTTTGGATTCTTATCCTCTTGCCTGGAAGGTTTATGAAGGCCTTGCTCAAAGGTCTAATTGTATTAGTCCGTTCCTCCTAGAATCAAAAGGTCGTATATTTAAATGGAAAGCGGAGGAGTTCTAGGGCAAACCATTTGCACTGTAGGGAAGAACTAAAATTTCCAAAAAATCACAATTGATTTAAGTGGGGATTTTAACTGCTTGAATGCGAGACAGCTCTCCAACGCATTGAGAAGCAATGTGTTGGAGCACTTTCTAGCATTGACGGGGTTAAAATCCCCATTTAAATCTATGGGAATTTTTAGTTCTCCCCTATAGTGCCAATGGTTTGCTCCAGAACTCCTCCATTTTTCTTTTGGAAATGCATCCCAAAGTGTACTAAATATTGGTTGTATCCTATCTGGGGGTTGTGCACTAAGTTGTGATAAAGCGGAGATGACCTCTTCAGTGATATCACTTCTCCAGCTCCTTTATTCTATGGAGCCTATGCACTAAAATCTCTCAAGCTGGAGAAATCTTAGTGTATTGGCTCCATAGAATAACATAGGAACTGGACAATTGACCTCACTAGAGACTTTGTCCTCTATCACACCTGAGTGCATCCCCCCCTGGTTTTTAGGAAGTGCTCACCCCAAATCTGAACACTTTCTTTTTCATGCAACAACTCAAAATGAATGGTGGGAGGTTAGGGGTCACTGCATTAGCAGCAGCAAAGTGGTGAACTTGGACTGATATCACTGGCTCCTTCTTGAGATCACAGGCAGTGCACTAATACTTGATGAATGATGCATAGATTGTAGAGCAAAGGAAGGTAACCCGTGGTACTCCAGCACCTACCGTGATCAACTGGTGGGTGAGAGGCTGCCTTCCTCTTCTCTGTGGGGCGGTAATTGTCTTGTGGGTACTGAACGTACTCTTGGTGTCCTAATGATGAAAAAATGCTTCAATATAAGTTCAGAGGTAATTTGTAAACCTGTAGATGCTCTAGGATGGTTTGACAATCATTTTATAGATTCACTCTTAAAGGGATAGTAATACTTTGTTTTAACTTTATTTTATTTTGTAGGCATTAAAAAAAACATGAAGAATGATATAAGTCTTATCTCTCAAACCTTTATGGTTTAAGAGATATTCACAAACAAAGTATCCCCCCCCCGTTCAACCAGATCAGAAGGGAGGTGCCCAGGTAGACTGCAGAGAGGGACAATCTTCAATTAAGATAAGGGAAAAAGCTGAAAAACTTGTAAGGGGGGGAAGGGCTTTCATTGTTTTCATACAAAGAAAATTGTCCCCTGCTGTTATCTGTACTGTCATACAACCAGACTCACATCTGAGAAGAGATGGCTTACACTAGGTAAAAGGGGCGGGGAGGGGAACTTTGCTTGTGAATATCTCATAAACCATAAAGGTTTGAGAGATAAGACTTATATCATTCTTCATGTTTTTTTTAATGCCTACAAAGTAAAATAAAGTTAAAACGAAGTATTACTATCCCTTTAAAGGTACACCACTATTCAGAAATGATGTACATTATCTGTTCCTGTTTACATATAATAAAACAATATTACTTCTAATACATCTGTCAAGATAGCTATGGTAATATGAGGCCTGGAGACCTCAGAGCATATGTAATATTGGCTTTTTAGGCCTCAGAAAACAAGAGTATTTTTACAGAGTCTATCATGGAGTGCAATGTATTGAAGTGTGTATAACACCAGACCATTTTTTTTTTTTAGGTGTTAGGGCTCCTTTAAATATATGAAACCCAGATTTTTTTTGTTGTTGTTTTGTCTTTTTTTTGTGTGTGGCACACAAAAAGGCGCACTCAAAATTCAAGGTGTGTGTGTGTGTGTGTACATATACATAAGTACTCTGGAGAAAAGACCAATACCCTTTAAACATATATATATAAAAAAAAAAAATCTTGTTTTTCCTTGAACAGGGAAACTGGTAAACAAGAACTCATACTCATCTTCTCATACCATACGGAGAAGATCACGAGCAACATAATCCATAACCATTTATACAGCTCCCCGCACAATGCCACGTAGACACCTGTATTGCCCACCCCTACTTAGTTATTTATATATTTGCATTTGTTTATTATTTGGAAGTTTGAGCTTTCCATCTTCCGGTAACAGATGCACCACAATCGCTCCATAGACTGAAAATTCTTCATCATAAAATGGAACAGCCACAAAAATGTTGCTATAAAATTTTACAAAAATACATTTACACTGTAACTTTTAAAGGTGGCCTCACCCAATAGTAGTAGGGACTTTGTTTTAGGTATAAGATGCTTAAAAAAAAAAGTGTATGTATGTATATGTGTGTATATATAATTTTTTTTGTTCGTTTGTTTGCGGTTATTTTTATCAAAAAAGGGAGTCTTTTTATAGGCAATAAAAATGCTTTAATATGGTCAAATGAACTGTTGACATTTTGGTCCACATTGGACTATCAGGATGGTCCTAGTGAAAGTCCGGCACGGACCAAAATGTTGAAAGTTTGTTTTGACCATATTAAAGCATTTTTGTTGCCTATAAAAAGACCCACTGATGCTGTTCTATATAACCACCCACTGGCATTGTGCACCTGGGCATTCTGTATGAAGAGCCAATGCTTCCACCTCCCTTCTTTGAGATTTCTTTTTAACTACCCATTTAAATATGACTAAGAGCAAACCACATGGTTTGTAAAAAAAAATGTACTTTTGATGCTTAGCCCCAAAAAATGAATATGCTGAAATATTTCCTACAGTGCAGATGTTGGTGATCAAAAACATTCCAGCGGTTGTCAGGGAACGATTGGGATTGTAGTGCTTCAGGGTGTCTGGCTGGCCACCCAAACCTCAATGTGTGCGCCTCAATGTGTGTGCCTGTATGGATATGCTTTCCCTCTGCCTTTTTGGGAGCTAATCTTCGATTACAAGAATGGGATTGATGGAACATAATATACTATTGAAATACTCTCCTGGAATCTGGTGACTGTTTAAGACAGGGTTGTAATTCTATGGGAATACCTTTCCAGGTGATTAGTTTGTTACCAGAGTTAGAATGACAATACCAAATGTATATGGTTGCTTTTAGGATGTCCTCATTCATGGCTTACGCTTCAATTGCTACTAATTATCTTTGTTGGCTTCCTACCTGTAAAGTTCAACCTGTTCTTCACCCATGAATCACCTACTGTGTCTAGATATATTAACTAAACACTGCACCCTCCAAAATCCAGATTGCAGCTCAGTGGAAATTGTCACTATAAATTAGTAGCCACGTATCGAATAATATTAAAGATAAGGTACCACTAAAAAACTGTTTAGAAGTCTCTGTTATGAAGGATAATATTTGGATGGATTTATCTCTAATGTAGGGTGAAACTTGAAAGTCAAAATTGCTATAAGAGCCTGATTCAAGTAATCTTGTACAGGCTTTAGCAGCACAGGCTATCTGTCAGATTTAAGGTACGCCTGATTCATTATACTCCTGACTCAGATTATCTGGGACTGGCCTTGCTTCTTTGAGAGCAAATCATCAAGTATGGTTACCTGTGATAATCTGTCAGCCACCTTGGAGTGGAAATGAATGTGACTATCCAAGCCTAATTTGAATTATTTCATGTTACCATTGTTATTAAATACAGGCAATGGCTGACTCTAGAAAATTCATATTCCCGTTTAAACTTTTTTTTTTTTTTTTTTTTTTAATTCGGAATTTTTTTTTTTTTCACCCCCAGTCGCCCCTAAATCAAAAACAGAAGTGGAATCGTATTCACCTCGCCCCGGAGAATTGATAATTTTACAGTGCAGGCTTCGAGAAGATGTTCGAAGCATCAGCTGGGTGAAAAATGGAGTTCAGCTTTCGGAGACTAACCGCACGCATATAATCGGCGACCAGATCCAAATTCTCATCGCAGGGCCCGAGGACACAGGATTATATGCTTGTGTTACGAACGGCCCGTCCGGGACAGATACAGTTTTATTCTCCGTTAATGTTTCAGGTTTGTAGCTGCAATTTATGCCAGAGTGAAAATGATGAATCTTTCTCGCTTCAGTAGGTTCTTATGCAAACATTACAGGGAAATGTTTCAACATTGGCAACTGTGAATTTAGTGACATCTGCTCGATTGGCCAAGCTTGTCTTGTTAACACTGCAACTTTTGCCTTCTCATACCAATTTAATTTGCATTTGTTTTTATGTTAACAGGATGTATATAAATTTTGTAGCCCCGTGAATAAATGGAAACTATATGTAAAGATGTAACTAACTTTGTTTTAATTTGTGTAGAAAAGCGCATACCTGCATATGTGTCCTTCATAGAGCAGTCCATGAATTCATGTTGTTTTTATTTCTTAAAACATCGCCTACACAATGACTTTTTTCAGATTCTGAAAATGGTCCATTAGCATTACGTATGGTTCTCTATAGGACTATTTTATTCAGACTGTTGCAGCATATTAAGAGATGTGAACAAAGAACAGAAGAATTGGGCTGTGTAAACAAAGGCAACTGAAGATACAATCCTACAACATAAAGCCCTAGAATGCGTCGCTCACTGTGTGTGTAACTGCACATGCGCAGTGGGGACTCTCAGAACGCGCTGATTTGGAGCGGAGAGCTCCAGAAGGCTTGACAGCCGGCTCAGGGGCAGCAGCGGAAGCATCTGGGTGACAAACTGCCACCCAGTGTCTCCGCTGCTGCCCCGGAGCTGGGAGCACAGACAGGCTGTGAGCCATCCGGAGCTCCCCTTTCCGGATCAGCCCGTGTATACGGGCTTTGTAACTAGTTCACACATATATAAAGAGATGTTTTGGACCTCTATATGTAATGTTAATAGAAACATAGATTTCGATGGCAGGTAAGAATAATATAGCCCAGGGCTCGACAAATTCCAGGCACCAGGTCGCAATGATGACTAGGAATTGATCCTGGCACCTAGGGTTTCACCTTCAAGGCATATATAAAAATGGATATAATCTAAAAATTAAAAAAGTTAATCAGACCTCATTGGGGGGGCATCAGGACCCCTCCTGAGCCCCCCCAGCTATTGATCTCCCAGCCAATAGCACTGGGAGATCAATGCAGGTGACTACAAGGAGCCAGACTCTCCCATGCTTCCACTCTTACCTGAACAGGCTAGGAGTGGACGGGATCAGGGAAGCCTCCTGGCTTCGGTGATGTGAAGAGTCTTCCCCAGTCCTGCCCACTCCTATCCAGAAGTTCAGGTAAGAGTGGAAGCAGGGGAGAGCTGCATTGATCTCCCAGTGATATCGGCTGGGAGATCAATGGCTCAGGGAGGAGGTGTCTCAGGAAGGGTCCTGAAGCCCTTCACGATGTATGAATGGGAAGAGGCACAAACAAATAAATTAATTGTAGAAGAAAAAAAAAAAAAAAAAACACTACAACCTAGCCTGGTTGCACTGGTGTCACAAAGCCCCACATACACTGTCTGACCCCCCCCCCCCCATCTTGTTCCCTTGACCACTGGTAGCCATAGATCACTATAGACACTGTCTGATCCCCCCCCACACCTTGTTCTCTTGCCCCCTGTTAGCCATAGATCCCCATTTCCCAGGATAGACTTGTGGCTTTCCCACAGATTTGTATTTACCCCATCAGTAACCTATAAGTGTGTCTTCTCCTAAACATGCCATTCTTTTAAAGAAATTTACAGACACATATTCCAATAAATATAGCTGTCGTGTAGCAAAATGAGTTGCCTCATTAATGGCTGTATTCCACAGTGAAAGTGGTGACTTACTGCTGGTGTGGTCTCCAAATTGCCCCAGAGAAATTAAAATGAATCTGTGAGATAAGGTTAGTGGTATCCCTTATCACCTGCAAAGGAATCAAGAGTCCAAACTCTATAGCCTGGAAGTAACATTTTACAATCAGGCTTGGTTCTTCAGATTTGGGTGGGATTGTCTTGAATGGAGCTCTGTCAATATGCTGAACTGCTAGGCATAGATATAGTAATAAATTATATATCTCTATACGAGACAGCTGATTAAAACTGCAGAACATGTCTCTTTTTAGGTCAGATTTTCTGAATCAGCACATGATACAATACAGATAGTCTTGTCTTTAAAGCATTGGCCTCTGCTGGGGTCAAAGTGATCTAACATTGATCTGTTTAATGGATGCTAGAGAGGTCTCCACAACATTGTTTCACAATACACACCACTAGCTTCCGTGGAGCAAAAGGGCAGGTCCCATGTGAGCACAGTGAACACTTGGACATTATCCAGCCAACCTAATTATATTTTTTCCTACTGAGTGATGCATTTCATTACATCAAAGAAAGAGTTAAGCTTTGCTAATTATGGAAGCCTTTACAAAAGGCAGAGAAGGTGTTAAATGGCAAATCCCTATTTATGCCACAGCTTGAGTTTATAAATCTCACGTCTTGAAACAGCAGCTTGATGATATCAGGAGCTGCTTGTGTACGTGATAGAATTGGAGACGTGGTGTTAAGTGGCATTAACAAGTTACAGTTCTCCGATGAGCCATTTGGCTTAAACCTTTGAAATGGCTTACCCTTGTTTTTCTGTGGCCATTTGGCACCCACAGTTGTACATTTGTGTGTGGTCAGAGCTGTATGTGATGCAGAGTCTGATTGTCATGCTATTCTATGGGAGTAAGTGGCTCTTAACTCTTTGCATTAAAAGGGTTACTGTATTTAAGAGGATGTGCTCTTCATAAAGCAGCCAGTTGTTCTATTAATGTATTTTTATTTTATTTTTATTTGCTTTTGATCTTTTTTTTTGTAGTCTCCTGCTAATTGTTTGCAATATTGATTGACAACTAACCCATACAAATGATTCAGAATTATTTAAAGGGATAGATTTTTCCATACCAAGCATTACTATCTTGCAGGGTTCACCTTGCTCAGGTTAACCATTTGAGTGCCAGATGGGTATCCAATGCATTGGATACCCCTCTGGCACTCAAAGGGTTAAAAAAAACCCCAAGGCTCACACTTCAGATATGTTTTATTCAAAAGTTACTGCAGATCAAACGTTCATTTTTTGGGGGTTCAGTGCCTCCATAAAACCGTATTGCGGTGCTCTTCCAACACCATCCTATGGAGATTTATTGTAAACTGACCAGAGCTGTCCCATAGCGCAACCATAAACTTTCAGGCCATGGAAATGCATAACCCCCCCCCCCCCCCCCCCAAAAAAAAAAATAAAAATGTCAGTTTGAGCTGCAATAACTTTTGGATAAAACCTCTACCAGCAGTGGAAGTAACCTTGTGTTTATTCAGCAGGATAAATCATGCAATATTTTTTTCCATATTAACTCCTACTATCCCTTTAAGCCCAATTTTTGTTATGAGAAGATGAAAGACTAAAGTTAGACATGAACAATGATTATTATATATGGGCAGCTACATTGCAATATCAATAAATATATATATATATATATATATATATATAAAATATACAGTAATGTAAAAGCCAGTGTACATGGGCCAAGGTCCTGGTAATGTTAACCCTTTGAGTGCCAGAGGGGTACGCAACACGTTGCTTTGTGATGCATTGTGTACCCCTCTGGCACTCAAAGGGTTAAGAGGCTGCTACCTCACTGCTCCACGCGATGGAGTCATGCGTCGCCTCACTCACACGATGCAATCATGTGCAGTAGAGACTGCCTGAACGCGGACAGTCTCTACTGCGCATGACTGCATCGGGACAAACACAACTGGACTTTTATATAATAGGATATATATTCCTAATAGTTGTACTTCTGGCTACTAAATTTTAAGCGCCATTTTAATATGCATCTGTAAGTATGCATTTGTTTATTAGCCCATAAAACTCCTAGTTGGTTTCTAAAATGTCTCTGTAGGAAATGTTAGTGGAACTGTCACCTGGTAACAAATATCTTTCAAAAGCAAATTTATATTTGTTAGGTATTTTATTTATTATATAATAAGATATTTAGCTTTATTTATTTGTCAGGTAGTGCAAGTTGTCCAGGCTTGCATGGAGGACTCAAATATTCCATATAGTTCTGCAATACCAACTGTCACTTCATACCAGGAAGTACTAGCTCAGCTGCATAAACTGACAAATATGTAAAGCTAAATATCTTAAACTATTGATAAATTTAAAAGTGACTAAAATGAATGGTTTTTGAACGCTTTTAAATCACACACTGACTCTTCCACTTTGCCAGTAACTTGCGTCAGTAGGAGTCCTTCATATAGCAGCCAGGGCTCAAAATTTCCACTCGCCACTAGCCAATGGCGAGTGAAAATTTTAGCCCTGGCGAATAGAAATTCAGCCGTGGTGGGTATGTTATGGCTTGCAGTGGCAAGTAACTTTTCAGGTCTGGCTAGTAGCAAAGGACTTCAAATTTTAAGCCCTGTAGCAGCCATGTATGTTTGAGTTATTTTGAACTGTATCCAGACTTGCCTGTATTTTTCAGCTCCATTTTAGTCTGCATTTTTATTACACTTCCTCAAAACAGACAATAGACGTCAACAGTCTGAATCCAAAATCCCATAGAGAAAAGCTAAACCCATGATTCTTTATAACACCAAGGGCTGTATGTTCCAGAGGAAAGTGGAAGCGTTCTCTAGACCTCTCTAGCATTCAAGAGGTTAACATCCCCATTTAAATCAATGGTAATTTTTAGTTCACCCTTAAATGGAAAGGAATGCTCCAGAACTCCTTAATTTTTTTTTTAAATATGGCCCATATGGAAGTTCTCAATAGTCTGAATACAAATATAAAAAGTATTTAGATATGACTGGATGCTGTGTGATGGGCACCTATGTAAGTCCTTCCACTGAACAAATTAAGTGCCACTTACTCCTATAGGGTTTTTGTGCTTGTGTAATATGGTGGATACCCCTCTGGCACTCAAAGGGCTAAATCTCTTATCTTGACAAATAGATTTTCATCAACTTTCGGTTAACAGAACAAGTACATAGATTGGAAAAATCCGTTGAGACAGAATCATTTAAACAGTGTACAATACAATGCAGTACAGTACAACAGAGCCATAGATACAACAATAAGAGGGGAGAACTGAATGGAAAGAAACTGAGAATCGCCTTGAATGCTGAGTCTCCAGTGTATTCAATTAAAAGGCCAATTTAAATTAATTAGAACCTGGGTATTTTTTTTTTTAATTAGTTCCCTATGAATACAGTTTGCTTGTCCTGGAATGTGTCTATTTAGCCTCTTCATACGTGAGGCCTGTGTATATGCATACAACCCTTGGATCAGAGTGGTATCCACTGTGGTGCAATGTGTTGGGTACATCTCTGCCACTCAAAGGTTAAGTGCATTTCTTATCTGTAAGAATCACATTTTATTTCTTTTGATTGATAATCAATTACCTACACCTTTTTTTTGCATTGCCCTTCCACAGATGCATTGCCATCGGCTGAAGATGAAGATGATGACGATGACAATTCCTCCTCTGAAGAAAAGCCGACTGAGAACTCTAAACCCCTCCGTAAGTGATGGAAATGCCGTGTCCTCAGCTGGGCTGTAATGACTTCTGTACAACTGGACCTTAACCACTGATTCTCACTCAAGGCACCACTAACACACCATTTTCTGATCACCCCTAACACATTTAATGTAATTTGAAAGGTACATATTCGTAATATACATAGCTGGGATTTACCCCAGAGATTCCGGCTTTTGTAGTGGACTACCAGGTCTCTGGGGAGAGAGGCTGATTCACTGGTGGTGGGAGTTTCTTATTAAACTCTGCCCACTTCTGCTCCTTACCCAGCCTGATCCTCCCACTTCTTCTTTTCCCACCTTGTCCTGCCCACTTTATTATACAGTCTGTTAAACCCCACCCCTTTCTTACACAAACCCCTTCATTTATATCCCCCCACCCTCTGAGGACTCCAGAAGAAAAAGATCCCAGGTATAATAATAATTTGTCTTTATAGCAAATAAAGGCACCCTAAATGTCCCCACTCCCTGCTAGAGAACCCCTGCCATAACCCTTTTGGGTGCTAAGGACCACCTAGCAGTTTTTTTCATAAACTGAATTTGTATTAACCCTTTCAGTTCTGGGGGTATGCAACTCATTGCTTTGTAATGCATTGCATAACCCTCTGGTACTCAACCAGTTATTAAAAGGTTCTTTTTATTTTATTATTAATTAACATTTGAATGAAGTTATCTCCATTTGGTGAGAGTACCCTTGTTTTACTCAACAGGAAAATCACTATAATGTGTTTTTGTTTTGTTTTGTTTTTTGGGGGGGGGGGGTTGTTGTTTTTTTTTTTTTTTTTTTTTTTTTTTTAATATCCCTTTTGGATGCTAAAGATATTTCTCGGTTTCAAGAGGATGAAGGCAAAGTAAACTTTAATCACGGAATCTACCTTAAATCCTTGGCCATGTCTCACTAAAACTAAAATGCTCAGGGGTTTATACTTACCCAGCCACTGGCCTAATCCTGGCCTGTTTTTTGAAAGGTAGTGTGAAAACTACACCACCTCCAATTTAATTGGCAGCTTGCTGTTATGGGTCATGAGAAGGACAAGCTTCAAAACTCCTTAAACCCCATAGCAATAGTGTGTTAAATCCCAACTCTGCAAAATCCCACTAGTGCTATGGGGTTTGATAAGTTCAGAAATGTGTCCTCAGTCCCCAAACCAGCCAGTTGTTCAGAGAAGAAGTGGAACAGCCTTCAAGGAATAGTAATGTTTCAAAAGAAAAGCTATTAATCTTTGTAGTATTTGGGTCATGTAGACAGTGATATTTCAATAGTGTTGGAACTGTAGTTCCAGAGTAATTGAATGATAAAGTATCCCCCTCCCACCCCTTTTACTGATGTAACACTGCTCAGCTCACAGTAAGAAGATTGTTCCTTGCTGTGAGCTGTCTGGTCTTAAGACCAGATTCCACATCTGAGGGGGAGGCGGCTTACACTAGGTAAAAGGGGCGGGAGGGGGATACTTAATCATTCAATTACTCTTGAACTACAACTCTGACAGTATTGAAATAACACTCTCCATGACCCAAATAGTATGAAGATTAATTGGAGCTGCTCTTATTTTGAAACATATCCCTTTCAAGAAACTGTGTGGGGGTGAATTGCTGGAGGATTCTAGTGGTAGTCTGGTATATACGGCCAAGATTGTAAGTTAGTTTAGTGACTGAGATTTACTTTTCCTTTTAACGAATATAATTTCCTTTTGATGGTGGGTAGAACAATGATGTTGCTTTATATTACAAGCCACTTCTATTATCTGTCTCTGGTCGGTCCTCTTTCTATCCAGTGCAGCATCAATGCACATTTAATTAACCCCTTGTACATGTGAGAGTTCTCCAGCTTACTTCTAAGCAATGCATTGGAGACCTCACTAGCATCCAAGTGTTTCACCCTGAGCCATCTCCAGTGACAGAGCTGGAACTACATGAAATAAGTGCGAGAGCTTGTGTAAGGAGAATTTTTCAAGTGGTTTCTCCTGTTGAGATGTACGTAAATATAAATGAAGCAAAAATCCACAGAAGAATAAAATCCCCCCACATAAACGTCTCAGACATCCTTGACATTTCTAAACAAAAAGTATTGGAGCGTTGGATTGAAATTCATATCTCCCAGAGACAAATCCTGCACAGATTGTTCATCCTGCACACTGGGAACAATGGGAGAGATTTATAAAACTGGAGTAATAAAGAAAATATAAAGCGGAACTACCACCTTTAAACAACTTTAGCTTCAATAACTCCCCATCTGGCGACTAGCTGCTTAGTAGCGCTATTCGCCAGAATTATTACCTTGTTAAATAGATGTATCAGTTCTTCTGGGGCTGACAGGCAGGACCTGATTGCAGACATCTTGCCATAGTGACGTCTGCGTGCCATTTCCAATGTAGCCCCAGGTGGGTAAAAAAATTCCTTCCTGACTCCAAATGGCAGTCAGATATTTCCCTGGATCAACGACCTATCGGCATTGAAGCCATCTGTCATAATTTTCAATATTGTTCTGTGCTAGATAGGCATCCATTGCTTTTTTGAAAGCGTTATCTGCAAGTACAACATCCTGAGGCAAAGAATTCCATAGCTTTATCGCCCTTAGCGTAAAGAATCCCTGCTTTTGTTTTAGTCTAAAGCGCCTTTCCTGTAGTCTTAATGGATAACCTCTTGTTCTTAGCTCAGTTCTTTGCATGAATAACTCAATACTACCCTTTCCTTTTGTACTTCAGACAACATGGGGTGTTGTGCCCTAAGGCGTGATAAAGAGTTGATAAAGCGGAGATGACTTCTCCAGTTCCTATGTAATTCTATAGAGCCTATGCATTAAGATCTCCAAGGTTGGAGAAATCTTAGTGCATTGGCTCCATAGAATAACCTATAAATTGGATTAGTGATGTTACTGCAGAAGTTATCTCCACTTTATCACCTCTTTATCACGCCTTAGCTCTCGATATGTGTGCTTATAGCTCTAAAGAACCCTCCCTGATGACAGAAATACTGTCTGACCACCCTTCTTACTTACATCCTCCCCATCTATACATATGCACACACCCCATTTTAATGGATTTACTGAACGTTTCATATGCATGGTTTGACCTCTCTTGAAGGTTAATGTATTTTTCTGGTAGGATGGCGTTAAGTTGGGGATCTGTGCAGTTCTTACTCAAACACTACCAGAATTACCAATGCATACAATGTGAAGAAAATGGCTTATATTTAATCAGTATTAACCCTTTGAATTCCAGACGGGGTACGCAACGCATTGCATTGCGTACCTCTCTGGCATTCAAAGGGTAAACAGTGATGTGGATATGTATATTGTTTTATTAGGTTGTATGTACAGTTCCAAGCCACTCTTTCCTAATGGTTATCTGGACACTGTGACTTTAAATTAAAAGGGAAGTCATACATCCCAATATTAACCCCTCACTTCCCTTACTATGGCCAGGCAATCCTAATGGCTCCTATAAATGTTACCTTTGGGCTTTTGCTGTAGAGATAACTGTCCTGGATATCTGGTCCATGGATGCAGACATGACAGTTGCTGGTAGTTTCAAACGGAAGTAGGCAGATTGTGTGTTTACTTAACCCTTTAGGGACCAGAGTGGTGCTCTACTCATTGTGAAGCAAACCCTGTGGTCCTTATAGGGTTAATATTACCATAGTGGGCGGAGTTTGTGTCCTGTGGTCCTGCTACACATCGAGGAACAAATGACTGGTGTATATCTTGAATCAAGGAGCAAGGGAAGAAAATAATAGGGCAATTAGGATTTTTTGGCCGTAGTAACATAAGTGGGGGTTATTTTTGTTGTTATTATTATTAAGTGTTACTTCCCCTTTAAGATAAGAAAACCCATCTAGTCTGTCCATTTTTCTATCCATGAATTCATTCACTGTATTAGCTTTTACCACTTACCCTGGGAGGCTATTCCATCAATCTACCACACTTTCTATAAAGTAGTACTCAACCACATTACATTAGTCTCTTCCACCATCTAACTTTATATCCTGTTTTATAGAAAGGTCTTTAAATCACTCTATATAAATGTATACATGATAATATTGAGTGATTGTGTGTATATGTACGTAAGCACTTGTGCATATTGTAACGTGTATGTACATAAGCACTTGTGCATATTGTAATGTGTTTGTGTGTGTGTGTGTGTATGCAAGCACTTGCGCATATTGTAATGTGTGTGTGTATGATTATTCATACATACATACATACACGCACCATCATTTACTGCCACACCACCAGCTTTAATTTTTCATCATCTCTGTAATTCTACATTGCTGACACTATATTGAAGTGATTAATATTTATTGTGGCTTGTAATTAAGACTCGTAGGCATCAGGATGGGTTGAGTTTGCTTGAGGTGCGTAATTGTTGCCATTTGGATCAAATGTCACTGCTTGCTACAGCAACACTAGTAAATGTGTCTTTTGTGCTGAAGAAATGGAAGCTGGGTCCTACGGTTCACACTTTGAGTGCCAGAGAGATATCCAGTTGCAATGCGTTGGAAACCTCTCTAGCACTCAAAGGCTTACACGCCCTCAGGAAGACTAAAGGTTTCTTATTGAGAGGCGGGGGGCCATGGTGTGATCATGACCTCTCACTAAGGCTCTCCGTAACAATGAGGCTGATGTACAAAAGCAAAATAGAGGACACACCCCTGAGAGATTCTATATTCAAAAGTTATAACAAACCTAAATAATACCCCTCTATTTTAGTGTTTTAGAGTCAGTGACAGAATTTCTCCATAGGGACTAATGAACCAGCACCAACTAGTGGTCACTTTTATAGATATATTTTACCTTTATTTAAAAAAAAAAAAAAAAAAAGTAAAAACTCAAGTTATAACTTGAATAAAATGCATTATATCCAAACAGTTAAAACAGCCTTGTTTTACTCAACGGGGAAAGCCCATATAATATGTATGAGAGGGGGTGATTACACCCCAGTTCATAGAATAACTTTTTCATTAAAAAAACAAAACATTTCTTTAGCTGCTGGAGGACCAGAGGTGTGTGCAGTGGCAGGGGTTAAAGGGACTACATACCCATAGTTCTTTCAAAGAAAACATTGTGCCTACACACACAGATTCTAGACAGTAGAACGTATACACAAGTAAGCCTTCAAATGTTAGCAAGAGATTATATAGCAAAACAACCCTGACTGGATGACGTTAAAGGAGCAGCCTTCTTTTTTTTTTTTTTTTCTTCATGAAATCCTTAGTTCTAGTGCTTTTCCTGCTGTAAAAAGGGCACTCCCATTACTGTTAGCTTTATTCAAAAGTTATGTCGGTTCAAATGATCAGGAGGTGAATTACTGTGCATTTACTTCCTGAAAGTTCTGAGAGGAAGTGACTCAGCAGTTTCTATCACATTCTATGGAGAACTATGTGTCACTGACTACTTTCCTAGAACATGCAACAGAATAACTAGTTGGAATTTGACCTCTAGAGGGTAAACAATTAGTTTAAACTGTAAGAAATCTGGAGCAATGCATCTCAGATTTTTTTTGTTTTTATAACAAAGGTTTGCTGCTCCTAAAGACCACAGTGGTCAATCTGACTTCACCATGGACTAGCACATGCATTTGTATTCAGCTGGAGGGCAGTGTGATATAATATGTATACGGTGTTAAAGGGTGAACATAAATATAGAAAACTTTGGAGCCTGGCATAATTTGTAGGTGCAGCTAAACGTTGTAAACACCAGTTAAAGGATTCTTAAACTTGGCTGTATATAGACTACCCCATCAAAAACATAAGCACCAATGGTGAAATTTTAGGAGCCTGGGTTCCCCAAAAGCGACTTTCTGATAACTGTGACATTGAAGCCTGCAAGTCAGCCTACCCCTCCACCAACCCCCTCCTTCCCCTCTAACAATCTGCACATACCTTAAATTCCTGTGGGATTCCCCAGGCCCCATGCCATCCTAATTGAAAAAAGGATTGGTTCTAGCTGAACTGCTATTTAACCTTCCTGGTGCCCCTGCACTGTATCACAACACGATGCACTGCACTGCAGAGAAGTAAGACTGCAAAGAAATGTGTTGTGTTCCCCTCTGGCACTCAAACGGTTAAGGTCCTTAAAAGTTTAAGTAGATTCATGCACAATGCATGCTTCAGTTTGGGGGGAAAAAAAAACAAAATTGTCAACAATCCAGGCTTGCTTGAAGAGAATATTCCTTGAACAAATGTGTAAAGGCAAAATTCTTTGGGGCCATTAGGATTCAGAGTTCTGTGTTATAAGGAGGTGTAACTTCTCCTTTAAAGCGGAATTACCACCTAATATAAAGTCACCCCCACCTAAATATGCATATGGCGACTAGCTTTTTAATAGTTCGGATGCTGGTACTTGTGGCAGATAACAGAAGTCATCCTTTTTCTTGTGAGACTGACGACCAGGCTTCTTGCTTTAGAGCCGTCTGTGCGCTTGTGCCATCAGTCTCTTCAGGTGCCTTTTTGGCTCGATTCTTTGCGTACTAGAGGAGACTGGGACAGACATCGCAGACGTCTCTAAGCCAAGATGTCTGCTCTCAAGCCTGGCCACCGGTCTCGCAAGAAAAAGTATTACTTTGGATGCTGGTACTTGTGGTAAATAATAGAACTATTAAGAAGATAGTCGCCATATGCATAATTAGTGGGTGGTGACTTTATATTAGGTGGTAGTTCCGCTTTAAATGAGGATAATATAATCCAGTAATCTGCACTCCTAAAAAATGTTATTTTAGTCTATCACTTCACTGTAGGAACTCCAGCAACATGGAGTCTTCTTTACTAGGCAACAGCTGCTTAAAGGGACAGTAATGTTTCATAATAAAAGCAGCTGCGATTAATTTTCATAGTATTTGGGCCTTGGAGAGTGCTATTTCAACACTGTCAGAGTTGTAGTTCAAGAGTAATTGAATGATAAATTATCCCCCTCCCGCCCCTTTTACTGATGTAACACTGATCACCTCAGAGCAGCAAGACTGTCCGGATGGCTTGCAGAGAGGTACAATCTTCAATTAGCATAATGGAAAAAACTGTCAAGGGGGAACAGGGCTTTCATTTTCCTCACAGTAAGAAGATTGTCCCTTGCTGTGATCTGTCTGGTCTTAAGACCAGATTCCA
This sequence comes from Rhinophrynus dorsalis, assembly GCA_037306005.1. Taxonomy (NCBI): domain Eukaryota; kingdom Metazoa; phylum Chordata; class Amphibia; order Anura; family Rhinophrynidae; genus Rhinophrynus; species Rhinophrynus dorsalis. The sequence goes on from CM074721.1 coordinate 496,703,314, forward strand.
CATCTGAAGGGAGGTGGTTTACACTAGGTAAAAGGGGCGAGAGGGGGAAACTTTATCATTCAATAT